>CM039676.1:345137678-347537678 GCA_022496015.1 Hordeum marinum | reverse complement strand
AAGCAGGGCAAAGGAAGCCAGCCAAGGCAAGAGGACCTGCCCCGTGCGCCTTCTTTGGCGGAGGTGATGTTAGAGGCTGAAAGGAACAAAAGGGAGACCAACAGACTACTAGAAAGGATTGAGCAGAATACTGCCCGCGCTCCCTGCAATGACCGTGTTGAGGGTGTGTCCCTCCATGACTTTATTAAGCTGTGTCCACCAAAATTTCATCATTCGGTCGACCTGCTCGACGCGGATGACTGGCTGACTAGTATGGCACGCAAGATCCGACCTGCCAATGTTTCAGAGGCTAACAAGGTGACCCTTGCAACATACTTTCTGGAAGGACCCGCTAATCTGTGGTGGGAGAACTTTGAAGCTATGCGACCTGCAGGACCCGCACCAACCTGGGCAGATTTCAGTGAGGCCTTCCGCACCCATCACATCCCGGAAGGTTTGATGGATCGTAAGAGGGAGGAATTCTGCGCGTTTACCTAGGGCAGACTGACCGTAGATGCATATAGCCGAGAGTTTGGAAACCTTGCTCGGTATGCCCCGGAGGAGGTATCAACTGATGCCAAGAACCAGGCTAGGTTCCGCAAGGGACTTAGTCCAAAGCTCCAACGTGATCTGCGCCTTCATGAGTGCGCCACCTTCCAAGCCCTCGTCAACAAGGCAATCAATGCTGAGACTGGACAGACTGACTACGAGGCAACCAGGAAGCATAACCGTGATTTTAGCTCTTGATCTGGCTCTGGCTCCAATAAGCGCCGAGTGTGGGTGCCTAATGCAGCCCTGCCACCGAGATATACTGCGAGGCCATCCTTTCAGGTGCCTCGCCCAGCTCAGCCTAGCCCCCCGGTCAGGACATTTGAGGACCAACCGCCAACATCGCTCCCCATCCCACCGTGGTCTTCTACAAGTGTGGAGAGCTAGGACACTATTCTCGTGAGTGTCCTCAGAACAACATCAAGCCGGCTGGACGTGGAAAGCCGGGAAAAGCCTTCTTCGTGAAGCCAACTCCTACCCGTGGCCAAGTCAACTATGTGTCTGCTGAAGAAGCTATGGAAGACCCTGATGTCCTTCTAGGTACACTCCTTGTCAATAGCCATCCAACATCTGTTCTATTTCATATCGGGGCATCTCATTCATTCATCTCAGAAAGTTATGCACAGTTGCATAATGTGTCTTTTTGTGATATGCCAACACCTCTAGTAGTTCAGACTCCTGGTTCAAAATGGCAAACTTCTAGAGTGAGCCATGGCAATGAGATCCTGGTGGATAGGCTAGTTTTCCTAGCATCTTTGAGAGCTCTTAAGTCTTCGGACATCAATATCATCTTGGGCATGGACTGGATGTCAGCCCATTATGCCAAGATTGATACTCATTCTAGGAATGTTCAACTTACACATCCCTCGGGTGAGATAGTTAATGTCTCTACTCGAACAGCCAAACGCCAACTCTATTCGCTCAATGCAAGCCCCTTCTAGAGTTAGAAGATGTTCCGGTAGTCCGTGACTTCCCGGATGTCTTTCCAGAAGAACTGCCAGGTATTCCACCTGTCAGAGATGTCGAGTTTGTGATAGAACTCATTCTAGGGACTGTCCCAATAGCCAGAAGACCCTATAAGATGGCACCCTTAGAACTAGCTGAGCTTAAAATTCAACTCGATGAACCTTTGAAGAAAGGTTTCATCCGTCCTAGTTCATCTCCTTGGGCTTGTCCCGTCCTCTTCGTTAAGAAGAAGGATGGATCGGATCGGATGGTTGTGGATTATCAGCTAGTGAATCTGGTCACCATTAAGAACAAGTATCCGCTTCCCAGGATCAACGACTTGTATGATCAACTCGCTAGATCCTCTGTCTTTTCCAAAATGGATTTGAGGCTGGGATACCATCAAATCAGAATTAGAAACAGGGACATTCCAAAAACGGCTTTTGTTACTCGTTATGGCCAATACGAGTACATCGTCATGTCCTTCGGTTTAACCAATGCTCCAGCCACTTTCTCTCGCTTGATGAATTCAATCTTCATGGAGTATCTGGATAAATTTGTCGTGGTTTACGTCGACGATATTCTCATCTACTCGAAGAATGAACAAGAACATGCCGAGCATCCAAGGCTAGTATTAATGAAACTTCGAGAGCATCGTCTGTATGCCAAATTATCCAAGTGTGAATTTTGGTTGCCAGAAGTGACCTATCTGGGCCACGTAATTTCTGGTAAAGGAATTGCTGTCAATCCCGAGAGAGTTCAGGCCGTCCTTGATTGGAATCAACCTGAATCGGTTAAGCAAGTACGGAGTTTCCTTGGCTTAGCGAGCTATTGTCGCCGCTTTGTCGAAAATTTCTCCAAGGTTGCGAAACCTCTGACTGAACTCCTCAAGAAAGATAAGAAGTTCGAGTGGACTCCACAGTGTGAGCACAGTTTTCAGGAGTTGAAAAGACGTCTGACCTCTGCTCCCGTTCTGGTACCACCAGATTTCTCAAAGGACTTCGTTATCTATTGCGACGCCTCGCGAGAAGGATTAGGTTGCATTCTCATGCAAGATCGTCATGTGATTGCATACGCATCTCGTTAGTTGCGTCCACATGAGGATAATTATCCCACACATGATCTTGAGCTTGCAGCTGCAGTCCATGCACTAAAAACATGGTGACATTACCTTCTGGGTAATCGTTGCGAAATATACACTGATCACCAAAGTCTAAAATATATCTTCACCTAGCCGGATTTGAATCTCAGGCAAAGACGGTGGGTAGAGTTGATCACGGATTACGAATTAGGGATAACTTACACCCCGGGGAAAGCCAATGGCATGGCTGATGCACTAAGTCGTAAGTCTTATTGTAACAACCTGATGCTACAACAAGGTCAACCATTTCTCCATGAGGAATTTCGGAAGTTGAATCTCCACATCGTTCCTCAAGGATTCCTATCCAACTTGGTGGCGAAACCTACTCTTAAGGATCAAATCATAGCTGGCCAAAAGAGAGATAAGGGTATTTCCCGGATCAAAGAGAATCTCGTTAGCGGTTTCGCTAAGGACTTCTCCATTGATGAACAAGGTGTAGTGTTCTTTTAGAACCGTCTGGTGGTTCCTAAGAACCAAAATCTGCGGCAGCTAATTCTTAAAGACGCCCATGATTCTCCTCTCACCATTCATCCGGGTAGTACAAAGATGTATCAGGACCTACGCCAGTGGTTCTGGTGGACTAGGATGAAGAGAGAAATTGCTCAGTTCATTGCTAACTGTGATGTTTGCCTTCGGGTGAAAGCAGAACATCAAAGGCCTGCTGGCACCCTTCAACCTTTAGCTATTCCTAAATGCAAATGGGATAAAGTCAGTATGGATTTCATCACCGGTTTTCCCAGGACCAAGAGAGGGAATAATGCTATTTTTGTAGTCATTGATCGTCTTTCCAAAGTGGCTCATTTTCTTCCTGTTCGAGAGAGCATAACTGCTAGCCATCTAGCAGAGTTGTATGTTTCTCGAATAGTTTCTCTTCATGGTGTTCCTTTGGAGATTAACTCAGACCATGGAAGTATTTTTACTTCTCGATTTTGGGAAAGTTTTCAAACCGCTATGGGGACTCATCTATCCTTTAGCACTGCTTTCCACCCACAATCAAGTGGTCAACTTGAGCGAGTCAATTAATCCTCGAAGACATACTCCGAGCTTGTGTTATATCCTTTGGTACGAACTGGGAGAAATGTCTTCCATTTTCCGAATTTGCATATAACAATAGTTATCAATCAAGCTTGGGCAAAGCCCCTTTTGAAGTTCTCTATGGAAGAAGGTGTCGAACACCTCTTAACTGGTCAGAAACCGGAGAGAGGCAACTCTTTGGCCCGGATATGATTCAGGATGCAGAAGAGCAAGTTCGCATTATTCATGAAAAGTTGAAAACAGCACAATCTCGTCAAAAGAGCCAATATGATCGCCATCATAAGGCTGTGACTTATGAAGTTGACGAGAAGGCTTACCTTCGGGTTACACCTCTAAAGGGTACCCATCGATTCGGTATCAAAGGCAAGTTGGCTCCTCGTTACATTGGACCCTTTCGCATTCTTGCTAACCGAGGAGAGGTTGCCTACCAATTGGAACTCCCGCCGCATCTTTCCAAAGTTCATGATGTCTTCCATGTCTCGCAACTCAGGCGTTGCTTTTCGGACCCTGTCCGAGAAGTGGACCACGAAGCGCTTGATCTCCAAGATAACCTTACATATCGGGAATACCCTATTCATATTCTTGATCAAGCTGAGCTTACCACTCGGTGACGGAACATCAAGTTTCTCAAGGTTCAGTGGTCACATCATTCCGAGAAGGAAGCCACATGGGAAAGAGAAGATCGTCTTCGACTAGAGTACCCCGCGCTCTTCCCGACGACTTCAAAATCTCGGGACGAGTTCTTTTGAGTGGGGTGAGTTGTCACAACCCTAGCAAGTTGTCCTAGGTTAGCATGTGTGTTGCATCATCCTCATCATTGCATTAACATGAAAGGGGAGAAAGAAAAAGAAACCCCCAAGCACTTAATGAATTGAAGTAATTCAACTTGGTGAAATTTCAACAAATCCAAAATGCCCATCAAAAATGGTCCCTATGTTTGATAATTAAGGACATGAATATATCAGGGATCATTTAAAATATTTGAATATCAGAAGCAATTTAAAAATAAAGATAAAACCTCTGAAAATGACAAATAAAACAATTATCATTATCTCTGATTTCAAATTACTTTGAAACTTTTCAGATAAGTTTGAAATATTCAAACTTTAGTTTATAAAATACATGGGGTATTTTAAAAGGTCATTTTGTTCCTGAAAAGAATTAATCAAATGTTAGAAAAATAGAAATAGAAATAAGGAAAAAAAGAAAACCCACCTGAGGCCGGCCCACTGGCCCAAGCGCCAGTCATCCCTGTCCTCGCGCCAGGAGGACACGGCGGGTGCTCGCCCCGCGTGGGCACACGCCGTCCACCTCCTCTCTGCCTGGCTCCATGCCTGGAGGCCCCTGCGTGCGCCAGTGCGAAGCCGCCGCCGTGCCCTCTTCTTCTCCTTCCTTCTCTCCCGCGAGCTCTCTCTCTCGCGCATTTTCCCCTCCCGGCTCCGCCATGGCCGCGACCTGTTTGAGCTGGCTGCCGCCATTCTAGCTGCCCCCGAACCCATTTGAGCCTGCCAGAGGATCCGCCCAGACCTCCTCTTCCTCCTGGCCAGGTTGCGTATCGCCGGAAGCCCCCTGTCGCCGTCGTGCCTTCTTCTTCCTCCTCGAATCGCCGGAGAAGGAACCAAAGCTTGCCACCGTTCCAGGCCCTCCCCGAGCCAGCTGTCGACGCCCCTGCGACCGCTGTGAGCTCCTGGGTCGTTTCCCCCTCTTTCCCCCTTCGATCTCGTGCCCTAGCCCCGGATTCCGTCGAGGTCCGAATGCCTCCGCCACTCGAGCTCGACGCCGGCCGCGTTATGGTGACCAGCTGGTCCATCTGAGGCCTCCGTCGTGTTCGTGCGGTGGTGTAGAGCCCGTAGACGTCGAGTAGAAGTCGTGTCGTGCCCTGGCTCAATGAGCTCATGATCGCCTGAGCTCCGGCCGCCGCCCAGCTCACCGCCGGCGTTGATTCCAACCATCTTAGCTCTTGAGAAGTGGCGGGATGGACGCGCGCGTGTGTGCTGAGTCGTTTGGTCCCCTCCGCCGTCCTTTTGGTCGCCGGTGGAGGGATCCTGATGCCTTCCGCCGTCTCTGGAGCCACCGACGGCTTGTCGCCGGTTGATCTTGCCGGAGTTGACAAGGGGGTTTGACCCCTGGTAGGTGAGGCCTCGCCCTGTTAATTAGTTAAGTTTAAAAAAATAAACTAAATGTTTAATTAACCTAATTAGTCACTGACAGTGGGCCCAAGTCCTGTTAAGTTAGTTAGGATTTAGTTAATTAGTAGTTAAATGTCTGAGTCATTGACATGTGGCCCCACATGTCAGGTCTGACTCTGACCCGGGTCTGATGACTTGCTGACGCAAGCATGACATCAGGCTGATGCAATAAAGCAATTTCTAGTTTAAAAATAATTCCAGAAATTGTTTAAAACATTGAAAATTCATATAAAATGATTTGTAAGTCAGATGAAAATAATTTATATATGAAAATTGATCAGAAAAATCCAATGAATCCAATGGTGCTATTCTCATGCATGTTAGAGGAATCTAAATAGGTGAACATGGACATTTGCCATTAGGTTAGCATATGGAATTTGAAAAAAAGAACAACTTTGAACCTATATTCAAATCCATTTCAAATTGACATGATCACTAGTTGCATTTGCTCATCCATGCATATTACTATGCCATGATCATGCATCATATTGTTGCACTTGCGTGTATTGAATGCTCTTATCTGCGTTGAGGTAGGCCCTAATGCGGACGATATCACCGAGTATACCGATGAAGGAGAGAAC
This sequence comes from Hordeum marinum, assembly GCA_022496015.1. Classification (NCBI taxonomy): domain Eukaryota; kingdom Viridiplantae; phylum Streptophyta; class Magnoliopsida; order Poales; family Poaceae; genus Hordeum; species Hordeum marinum. The sequence goes on along the minus strand of CM039676.1, from coordinate 347,531,259 downwards.
TCCTGCACAACTCAGCAAGGCAAGCAACCCCATTGATCATTCTGATAATATCCCACTCTCTCGCTCCTGCTCTTGTTCACTGCATTAGGACGTTATTCACATGTCAGTCATACACGATAGATGAACCTAATCTTCTGCATGACCTGATCTTGTCACAGTAAATAGCTAAACCTTGCAACCTAGCATACTTGGTGTGCTTAGCTTACCTTGCCTGCTTTGCTTGCTATGCTTAGAGTTGTGTCAGGTCTGATTCATCTGGGTGGTGAACTGGAGTGAAACTATGTGACCCTAATGTGATATGATCAAGATGAACCCGATTTGGTAAAAGGTGACGATGAGAGGTTATGTAGAAGTACATAGCGGGTTGTCTCATCGGGACCGTTCATAGGAACTGAGTTCCGTGTTTGTTATCCAAGACTAGATACTACCACATGCTGGGCCCTGAAATATGACCCCGCTCGACTTATCAGTTGCTTAGTCCTTGGTCCAGGTATTGCAAGTAGTTTCTGGTGTTTATAGCATGCTGGAGGCCGTGCGTAGCGCTGACCCTCGAGGTGGGTTACGATGCGGTAGGCAGTGGCACGGTGTACCAAGGGTCACCCGAATGGTGGGCTTAGGAACCCTGCGCACATCGTTTGGGGCCGTTGCGGAAACTTCAGCCGGACGTCCGTGCGGGTTCAGTCTCAAATAGGCGGTAGCCTAGACTAGTGGTCTTTAGTGATTGACGGTCGTGGCCGACTCCCTCGCTGGGCTTCCGCTTGAAGGTTTCCGAGGTGCATGGTTTTATGAGCACACAACGATAAGTGGTGAGAGCGTGTGTGAAGAGGTACACCCCTGCAGGGTTATGAAACTATTCGAATAGCCGCGTCCTCGGTTATGGACTACTTGGAGATCTTATACTATTCATAGATAATCAACTGGATACCGATAAAAATATCAAGACAAGTGTGAGTACCGTGGATGGAACTCCTGTAGGTGACGGAAGTGAATCCATGGTGGTGTATTGATATGGAGTTAGTGGACTCGTGTGCGATAATAAAATGTTAAAGAAAGAATAACATTGAATAGTGTAGGTTAGCCACAGGTCAAAGCTGGCTTTCTGCATGAACTCCTCCTCCCCCTTTATTGATACTTGAGCATAAATAGACTAGGTCTCATTTAAAGACTTGTTGAGTACGTTTGTACTCATCCTTGCTTAATAAATGTTGCAGAAGAGAACCAGGACCCATCAGGTGGGTTCTATCTAAACGTTGATGATGCTGAATAGCTGGTGTCCCAGCTACGATCTTGCCCGTGTGGTGGGCTGTAGATAGTCAGGTCATGTGCCTTCTTTTCCATTTCACTGTCCGTACTCGGATAGTCTAAGTTTCCGTTGGCTTGTATGAACATGTTTGTATGACTTGTGTGTTGGGTCATGTGACCCCTGCCTGTAAGAACATAACATGTTAGACTCTAAATAAAAGTTGTATGAATGTATGGTTATGTTATGATGCCATAGTTGTATCTATGCATATCGGGCATGTCGTGCATACGTGTGATGTGCAACGGTATGTATGGGATCCGACACCTAGTCGTGTGCCTTTAGTAGTCCTCTTTACGGGAAAGTGCCCCTTTGTGCTTCCATCGAGCCCTGTTAGCTTGCTACTGCTCCGGACACATTGGTTGACAGACATGTATCCTTCTTTGCTGCTGTGTCTGTCCCCTCGGGGGAAATGTCTCGCGATGTAATGGAGTCCATGTAGCTTGCTACGACTCGTCTACACCCGCTTGAGATCGACACCTGCATTGCTGGGTTACGTATGCCTGTTTCCGTACGGATGTACCACTTGGGTTCTATGACTAGTCATGTCGGCCTGGATTCTCTGTTGTGTGATTGCCAGCGACATGATCGCATCCGTGTGCCAAAAGACGCAAACGGTCCCGGCCAAGGTAAGGCTGCAGCCGTGGGGATTACCGTGCGTGAGTCCGCAAAATGATGTGTCTTGTTACAGTATGGAATCATATGACTTAGGATCGGGGTCCCGACACACGTGAACTAAAAGTTGCCATGAAAAACGTTCGGGTTGCCATGCTTAAAATCCGAACGTTCGGGATTTATCATTTACAATTAAAAATATGTATCGAGGACGGGGCCTCTCATGACAGGCATTTCTCTGCAGGCAGTTCAAAGAAAACAAAGCTACTAATGCAGTAGGGCTGCGGCAGGTTGCAGCACTAAGGATATATCCGTACTAAATACCTCACCAAGCACAGCTCAACCAATTAGTATAGTTAGAGCATTCATAGCCCACCATCACCGTTTCATGGCGTACCTCTGGAAGATGTGGCCCAAGGAATTGTGTTTCACCACTTTGGGGACAATGGTCTTGTGTGCAGGTTGAGTCCTTTGTGTGAACCGTTGAATCAGTTGGTCCATCTGCAATACATAATGCATGAATACAGGTGGAAAGTTATAAAGAAAAAAAGTGAAGCATGTATATGCACATGCTGAAAGAGAAATAGTTCTTCCCGTCCAACTTTAGTCAACAGAAATAACGCTTTTCGAGCTAGACACCATAATTTCAATTAAAGAAAAAAAACTTTTGAATGACCACATATATTGGTATAAAACATTGCAATACCACTCAAGTATATCGTCGACGGTGCTGAAACAATTAAAACAATACAGAGGAATACCTAACCCAGAGGATGCATAGACAGTCGACTTGGGTTCCCATCTGTTATGTTGCCAAGGATTGTTTCAGAACCCGTACCGGCTAAGCAAGGCAGCTACCTGCTAACTTTAGCATGGAAGACACATGGGGCCTCTCAGATCCAATGTATGTTTACTGTGTATTTGAGTGGCTATACTGATGTTATACTCCCTCGGTCCCAAATTATTTGTTGCTCAAATGCATGTATCCAGCACGAAGTTAGGATAGAGGGAGTAGCAAATTTTAATAACATGGGTACATATGAACAACACACACAAAAAATGATCTTTCCCCAAACTGATCCACAAAATCCTTTTACACTACCATAATTTCACACTGAATAGTTTGTTTATCCCCAAATTGATCCTTTCTGTGAACAAATCCACAAAGGGACAGACAGATTGGGCAGGACTAGAAACCTAGCTTACTCAAACAGTTTCCTATGAAAAAAAACCAAAATTATGCGCTCAAATAGACAGTAGGTTAGATCAACCTAAAACAATCTGCTAGACTTATTACAGGGTTGGATTCACAAAACCGGGGTCAAGATGAAAATAACAGCGAGGCGGTGACTTACCATGGGGATGGATTTGCACGCGACGACCATCCCATTGCAACAAGGGAAGAAGCTGCGTTGGTGCCACCGAAAAGGTAGGCTTACCTAGCACGGACTCCTCATGCCACCGACCAATACTTCTAGGACGCGTTTATCTGGCAAATGTTCGCTGGGAAGAAATTGCCACCGAACGCTTTAGTTGTCATGTCAAAATAATTAAAAATAGCATGCATTTGTGAGGGATTTGCCATGTACAGAAAGGGGAATTGACATGTTCAGAAGAAAAGATGCCAGATCTTTCTTAAGATAATGATATGTGTTTGATTACGATCCAACTTTAAGGTCATTCGCTGGGAGGTCCCTCCTAGCGATCGTTTGCTTATTAGTATTTTTGTATTTCCATCTCACGTAAGTAATCCTTTTTTTTACAATGAAACAGATAAGGTACTTTGACGGAGTCATGTTTCCAAAAATTCATGGGGAAACACTGGGAATCAAACTACTATATTGCTTCCATCAGATCACTTGGTAGATATTGGATTAAGAGCTATTCTCTTTGTCTCATAATGTAAGAGTGTTTTTTATACTAATAGCTTGGTCCATGTCCGACTGAACATTGCATGTATGTTGTTTGTTTCAGTTTCCGAAAAAGCCTAGTGTAGCCTGGCTTGAGTTACAGGGTTTGTATACTGGTGGTTAGCATGGGCAATAAATCAGGAAGGTAGTTAGCTTGGCCCAGGCGTGAGGTCTTTCCCAGTGCTTCATGGTGGACATGTGCTAAGCATGCCACATAAGCAAAAAAATGGCATGACACGACAATTAATAAAGAAAGAGAGCATTTTGGTGACCCCGTGAAGAACCAATGCCATACACGTGAAGTTAGGCAAACCATTTAAATGGAAAAGGATGACAAATAGAGTGAGCTTAGCAACAGCAACTTAAGCATATATGCATCGGGGAGTTGAGTTGCTAAGCTATTTAATGTTTTTAGCACCTCATCTAAGCACCTTTCCATTGAAAGCAGCCTGAGAGTTTGAGGGCCTGGTGAAACAAATCACATGCATGACTTTAATGACAATAAGTATTCTGCATACATGGGCTCATCAGCTACTTTTCTTATCTTCTATTCCTAAATAGCTACAACCCACTAGTTATTTTTCCTAGACATGCAACTATGCCACACGAACAAGTCATGCATGCAAGTCATAAATTACATTGTTTTTTGCAGCACTCAATGCATGCAAGCACCACATCATCAATCCATGCATGTTACTCACAAGTTTTTTGCACTAGATTTTCTATTGAAAATATATATGTTTGCCGGTTGCACCATACCTATGTAGTTTACATTCACAATGCCATTCGTTTAAGAGTAATTCATTTTTATACCCTTTTGCTTTCTTTGTTTTTAAACTTACATTTTTCGTCCCATTAGTTATAGATGTTTGTAACAACTTTTATGCATTCTTTTAGCAAGTTTCTCGCGGCAACGCATCGGGGCATCACCTAGTTATAATAACTACCCAGACCAGAATCCAAATGTCTCTCATGCAATGTTCGAACCAACCTCAAACTGTGTCCACGCCAGGCATCATTATCACCCAGACATGAAGCCATGGACACAAACCAAACTAGCCCTTGTAGCATAACAGGTGTTGGATATGCAGTGGCGGAGCAAGACAAAACGAGATCGGGGGAGGGGGCAAAACATGAAATACAAGTGTATAGGGGGCAAAAGCGAAAACAATTCTCATCTAAGCCCTTACATATTTTTCTTCTTTACAAGTTGGTTCCATATTGGAGGGGGGCACGGCCCCTCGAGGAGCCTACATAGCTCCGCTGTTGTGGATATGTACAAAGAAATAGTAGGTTGTTTGTTAGATTCTTTCCAAATGACATGCTTTTATTACATCTTTCCAGTTGTAACCGCTTTCAAAACGCAAGCCAAAAACTTTCTTATTGTTGATGATGCTTCCATCACTATGTAGTAAAATTCCATTCTTGTTTATCTTGGTAAAGTTTATTTACGGATGCGAGTAACACCTGCTTCTATTGCACATGTTTGCTTTGATCTAAATGAAAACATGTATCATGTGTACCATTTTATTGTGCTTCCAACGCAACAAAAAAAATGTGTCCACCAACCCCCCCCACCAAAAAAAGAAAATAGGGATTTCTATTCTTGTCCCCCTAGTTCCTTAGTTGTACTCATTCATCCCCACGCCCTTAACTTTTGCTCACTTTTCCCCACTCCCTTGTCCAATACCCTCAGAAATAGTCACAACGGAGGATGTCGTCGGGTCAATGGTTTGACCGTTAACTCTGACGTCTGGGGCGGCACTGGACTGTGTCGCCCGTTGGACCTGCCAAATGGGGCCGCATTGGACTGTGTTGCCTTCCTTTGACCATTCTGATGTGTGCGCCCGCGCTGGACTGTATCGCCCGTTGGACCTGCCAAGTGGGGTCGCGTTGGACGATGTCGCTGGTTGGACCGTTGGTCTGTGGTTTCGTTTGGACCATTGCATTAAACGCCCACGTGCATGTGTTGATGCACGCCGCCACGATAAGCCTGCTATGCATGCGTGACATGATCCTGCTAGCCTACATGCATGCGTGTAGGATTGAAAGTATGTCTATAGGGGGTGATTAGACTACTTTACCAAATAAAAATTCTACCTTTTTCCCAATTTTAAGTGTTGGCAGATTTTAGCATTGATAGCAAGTCAAGCACACCCTACACATGCATGTCTACGAGTATAGCAACAGAAAGTAAAGACAAGCATGAGTAGTAAAGGAAGGGTAGGAAGATCAAACGCAATTTGGAGACACGAAGAATTTTCCTGTGATTTTGATAGGTGGTGCTATCGTACGTCCATGTTTATGGACACTTCAACCCATGGAGGGTAACGGTCGCGAGAGTCTACGGAGGGCTCTACCCACAAAGGGTTTCATGAATAAACAACCATGTCTATACCATGATGGCCTATGTCCACGGAGGACTAGCCTAACTTGGGGTAGATCTTCATGAAGTAGGTGATCTCCTTGCCCTTACAAACTTCTTGGTTCACTCCACAACACGAAGTAGGAGGCTCCCAAGCGACACCTAACCAATCTAGGAGGCACCACCCTCCAAAGGGTAATAGGATCAATAGTGTCGATGAACTCCTTTATCTTATGCTTCAAGCTGATAGACTCCTCAACACTCAATCACTCTCTCACAGATTTGGCTTTGGTGGAAGAGATTGATTGGGTGGAAAGCAACTTCGGGAGGCTAGAGATCAAGATTCATATGGTTGGAATGGAATGGCACGATCTCAACACATGAGTAGGTGGCTCTCTCTCAGAAAATCAGATGGGATAAGTGGGGATCTGTTCTGAGTGCTTCTCTTGCGAGTGAGTGGTGGTGGAGGGGTATATATAGCCATCTCCAAAAATCCAACCATTACACCTAAAGTGACCAACTCGATGATACCGATGTGTTAATCTTGGTGGTACCGAGTTTCTCCAAAGGTAGCAACTTTTGAATCTCGGTGACACCGGTATAGAAATCTTGGTGGTACCGATCAGGTGTCCAACAGTCAGAGTCCAAATCTCGGTGACACCGATCCAAAAACTCGGAGCTTCCGATTTTGTGAATCGAGGTAATAGAAAGTTGGCAAGCTGAACTCGGTGCCGCCGAAGTGGGATCAGTTGCATCGTTGTGCTAGGGTTTAGCAGGGTTCTGTATGACTTTGGGAATCGGTGGGACCGAGTGGAAAGTGTTGGTTGCACCAATTTTCATGAAATGCTTGGACAGAGGTTTGTGGGAGAGTTTGGGGGTGTTTTGGTGACTATCACTTGTGCACATGGAGCATCTTGTTCACCGACAGTACCTTACCCCCTTTTAGTAGTATAGGCTTTTCCTATGGACTCAAAGTGATTTCTCACAAATTAAAATGTAGAGTCCTCTTTGCTTGAAGATTTTGCCAATCCAAATCCTTGCATCTAGGGGTTTCTCCACAATCCTTTTGCCAACCCATCATTGAACTTTTACTGAAATATGCTTAGTGGAAATATTAGTTCACTAATATATATGTTGTTATTAATTACCAAAACCACCAAGGGAGCAAATGTGCTTTCAATATCTCCCCTTTTGGTAATTGATGACAACATATAGATCAAAGCTTTGACATATGATATAATCAATGAATACAATCGTCGCTTTGAGAAGTATGTGATAAGCAAGAGCTCCCCCTAAAATTGTGCCTTATTTTGAATTTGTGTTTGAATGCAAATGCACAATCGATTAGGTTCATGGGGCACTTCTTCCATGTCACATACATCTTGGTGTTGTGCGAGAATAATAGGAATGAATATCATAGCACAACACAATCAAGCAAAGTGAATGATCATCTCATAAGCATCATAAAGATAGGAAATAGTAGCAACACACATCAAGTGTATGATCAAACACCGACAAAGTTTAACACATCCAAACCAAAAGATATCAAATGTTTTTGAAAAAGCGATAAAAACCAATGCTCTCTCTCTCTCAAAGCCCTAATGATCTATAAAACTTCTCCCCCTTTGGCAACAAGTTACCAAAAAGTTCAAAGATATAGAGCTAAACGCTCTTCTAGGGCTGATCTCCTCCGGTAGCTGAAGTTGGAGTCAAGAGAATGGCATCGGCGAAGACTTCTGCTGATGTCATGGATAGAGTTGGTGTACCAACTAGAGGAAGTGGTGGAGCTGAGGGAGCTGATGTGGCTGTAGCTGGTGCTGATGACGAAGGTCTCATCTCTGGAGCTGTCACTGTGGGAGTCCTGGCCTGAGACCTGAACTGAGTGTCTGTACTGAGAGGTGCACTATCCTCCTCATCATCATCATCATCATCATCATCATCATATGTAGAGTGAGGCCTAGGCACTGCATCAACTTCCTTCTTGAACTCATTCACTGTCAGTCTGTCACTGTGAGCCCATCCACCTTGTTGTTGAGACTATGAAACTTGTCATCGACAATCCTCGCAAGGCTCTCTTGGTTCTTCAGGATGTTGGTGATGTCCTTCTGCATGCTGAGCATTGAGCTAATGAGTAGATCCATCTGCTCACTCCTAGTCATGGGCGGCTGAGCACTAGTGTCTCTGGCTGCCTCTGCATGTGCCTATGCTGCAGCTTATGTGGCATGATCTGGGTTCATCACCACAATGTTGTCTTTGAGCTCCGGCAAGAGTGGAAGATGTGGTCGATCAAGCGCAAAGTTGTGCTTCTCCAACTTAGAGTTGATAAGCATCTAGATATAGGGTGCAAAGCAACTTGAGCACTTCTGATCAGCAGCAATCCTCTTCACAGTCACCACAATCAAATTTATCACTTTGAATCCCGTATGTTGATCTAGATGGAGCAGCATGTTGATGGAGTAGACTCTAATCATCTTCTCATCTCTAGACTTTGGCAACAAGGTGTGTCTTAAGATAGTGTTGATCGTGCGTAGACCAGCCTGGAGAAAATAGATAGATCCTAGCTTGTGAGACTTCAAATGTGTAGCAGGAATCTAGTTGTACATGTTCTTCATGGCATTGTTGCTTGCCATGGGCTCAGAGTACAGATCAATGTCACCAGCTTCCACCTCTAGGACTCCTAAGATGGAAACCCAGTTATCAACTATGGATTCATACCTGACACCTTCAGTCATCCACACAATTCTACCATCTCCATAGAAATGAGCAGTGGAGTAGAATTGCATGATCATTTCATCATTCCAGGTTGTGAACTCCTTGCCAACAAACTTATCAAGTCCAATGCAATGAAAGTTGTCTTGCACATTTGGGAAGTAATCCTCATTGTCCTCAATGTACTTCGAGTCCACATACCTCATATCACTCACAGCAGGGCTCTTGTCAAGCAATATAGTTTCATAGAAGTCTTGATGTTCTTTTGTATAGAACCTGTAGTCCACGTTTGTCTTCCCCCTCTGTGAATATGGATCAATAGCTCTCCAATCTCTCATCCATTGGTCCTTCCTCTTCTTCATGTCCTCAACTAGCAAGTGGATGGTGTTATGCCCTGGAAGGTGTGGCCTTAGCTTCATCAAAGCAGGCATAACATCCTCCTCTGGATCTCTGGATGAAGATCCCTTGTTCTTCTTAGAAGATGGAATCTCTCTGGAGAACCTCTTGGTTTTGGGAGCAGAGAGCTTCTTGGATCTAGCTGGCTTGCCCTTGGGAGCTGCTTGGCTAGGCATAACATCTGACATCAGTTTCTTCTTCTTCTTGGGAGGAGCCTTTGCAGCTAGCTCTTCCTCCTCCTCCTCAGCAACAACCTCTGCTGGGTCCTCCAACATAGAGGTAGGCCTGTCAGTGACATGAATTATCCTCTTTCTGCTCTTCTTCATCTCTCCAACCTTCTTGGGCATGGATTTCTTGAGAGGCTCAATGGTCATGGTGCCCTTGGAGCTCTCAAGTGCTCTCATAGTGTCTGAGGGGGCATACTCCTTCCTAACCACCTTCTTGGATGAGGTAGCCTCAACTGTAGGCTTCCTGGCAGTCTTCTCGGCCTTGTCCTGCTTAGCCTTGGCAGGAACCTCATCAGGCACGAAATCAGAGTCTTCTTCCTCTGAGTTGAGCTTCCTCCTAGTCCTTGTTGCTACCTTGGGGCAGGTCTCGTGATCTGGGAACATCATCAAAACAAGATGGGCTCTTGTATGGACTAGTGCCTGGATCTGTGTCAACACTGAGCTCCTTGAGGTTGTTCTGACTGTCCTCTAATACAAACATCTCTGACCCTATGAATAGAATATAGAGGAGCAGATAGATTGAGTCATCACAAAATTTTAGAAGGTTTTCTCAATGATTTGAACTAAAATTTCTCAAGATTTGCATTCTACCAAGTGAATTTCAGTATTACCGATGCAAACTTTTCGGACCCACCGAGACAGACAACCTACTAAACAGAAACTTGGCACCACTTTCGGTAAGACCGAAAATGGGCACCCGGTTTCATCGAGGTTGTTCTCAGTTGACCTAAAAAGGTAATTGGTGATGCCGATTCTTTTGCTTCGGTGTCACCGAGATTCAAGTTGCGGGCGGCAAACCATAAAATCGTTCGTTTGCTAGTCTAAAGAAATTTCTAGTGAATAGATTGATCTCAAACTTTATATTATCGATGGAAATGTCCTAATGCGCAAGATTCGGAGGGAGGAGCGCAAGATGGGTCAAAATTATACCCTAATTCGATGATGATCTCGCTACGACAGCGACGGGGGTGAAGATTTCGTCGACAACGTGGACTTCCAACGGCGGAGGCGCTCGGGGAGAAGAAGGCGATGACCAGGGGTCTTTGCTCGACAGCTAGGGTTTTGGAGGGGATGACGATTGATAAAGAAATTTCAAAAGTCAGGTGCGCCTCTTTATATACCCGTGGCTATCGGTGATGCCGATTCTAATTTATCGGTGTCACCTAGTTCCTCAACTGCCAGCTGACAGGGAAACTTGGTGTAACCGAGAAAATGGAATTGGTGATACTGAGTGTGAAAACCAGATCAACCCTAGGCATTCAGTGAGACCGAGAATTGTGGATTGGTTCCACCGAGATGCACTTGGGAGGTTTTAATTAATGTCCAGTTCTTTGTCGATACGGAACTCCGAGTGCTCCTCACACAGAGAGATCAAAAAGTACTTGTTCAAATTTTGTGATGCAGCATGAATAGAATATGAGACGAGAAAGTATAGATAGCTAGATAAGGGTCCTAGGCATTCTTGTCCATCCAATTGGCAAAAACAGACTGAAAGTCCAAATAGCAACAATTGGATGTCCTCTAATGCATAAAGAAATGTAGACCAACATGCTCACACAATAAGATGTCAAATTAAATCACGGCAAACATGCACATACATACTAGCATCTATCAAGCATTTTGGCGACGACGTAGTCATCTATATATGAGTATATTAACTTAGGAGCCAAGTAAGAATACTTGATCATAGGTCATACTCATCGTTTAAGCACGAGTGGGGTTACCACTTTTACATAAAGCTTGTTAATGTTTTCACATTCTATGGGATGCTTTGACTCAAGTCATAGTGTAAAGCTCCCCCTTGATGTGACATCCCCCCTTGAGAGGTATAAACTAACCTTGGGTTTTGTTGATGAAGACTTCATGTAGGTGAAGTAGTGATGGATGCTCAAAGTTGACAAAGATCACCATGAGTTGGGAGCATCCTTGTTGTTTCTTACTCTTCTCACCTACATGGGTTAGTCCCAACACACAAGAGACAAATACAAGGATATCTATGGACATGGAGTGCAAAGCATACATGATGATGTCCATGGATTTGTTGATTACCTTGTCCCTTGCTTACCTTTGAGGGAATATGTGACTCCTTGAACTATTGCATAATGTTGATGTTGATTGCAACTAGTTCTTGCCAATAATGAATGTGAGTGAATTTCATTGGCGGAGTCACCCCTCAAGAACTTCTCTAGTTCTTCTTCTTGGGGACCCACATAAAGTTGATGGGGATCCTTCGTGTTGATGTGGCACTTGTAGAAGTTGAGCTTGAAGTAGCCTTGGGAACCCACTTTACCAAAGCTTGGGATTCATCTTCATATGAGTCAATGTCCTCTTGAAGCTTGTTCTTGCCCTTGAGCTTGTGGTCTTGTGGTGGAAGGTCATCTTGAGCTTTCATTCCCTTGGGAAGAGTATTTTCATCCTTCTCCCTTTGAGTAACAAACTTGGGCTTGGGGTATTGACCTTCTTCCATTCAACTCCATTAGCATTGAAGTAGTCAATGCCATGGTTTTTCCGGTATCCTCTATGCTTGCGTACAATTCCATCAAATTTCTTACACCTGGCAAGACTCTTGTAGATACCTTTCTCTATAATCCCTTTCAAAAGTTCATTTTCTTGCTCAAGTGTAACTTGGCTAAGATAAGTGTTAGTGGGATCAACAGAACTACTAGAAGCAATATCATCGGATTTATCATTTTTATTGCTACTAGTTGAAGAAGTTTTATTGCCTTTGTTATTAGTTTGCTTAGCCTTAACTTGTGGAATGAATGTAGACAAGAGAAGTCATTTGTCTAGATAAGAGGAAGTCTTCTTTCGAAGATCATCATTGATAGCTTTAAGGAATTCATGCTTTTGCTCCAAATTGACCTTCTCGAAGCGGAGCTTCTCATGTGTCCTTTCAAGCTCTCTATGATCTCGTAGAGTAGACTCGTGAGCTAACTTAAGAGTGTTTAGTTCTTGAGTTAGTCGTTCTATTTCCAACTTATCATCATCACATGACTTATCTTGGCTAGAGTGATTACTAACAAGTTCATCTTGACTAACATTACTAGATTTGTCAAATAGCAAGTCATCATCTCCTAACAAGTCATCCTCATTACTATTGAGATCAAGATACTCGGGGTGTGATACCTTGGGGACTTTAGCCATGAAGAAACTTCCACTCCCTTCATTTGGTGAATCAAATATGTCGTAAGAGTCGGTCGTCACTAGTGGAAGTCCGGAAACACCTTCATCTTGACTATAGTCCGAGTTGGAGTGATAGATTCTCTCGGAGTGGTTGTCAGAATCGGATCCGGAAACCCATTCACCAACATGAGCTTGATGTCTTGTTCTTGAGTAGCTCTTGGTGTACTTGTCCTTCTTGTCCGAGTCCCTACTTCTCCTTGAGGTTCGTTCATAACGATCATCTCTACTCCTTCTCTCTCTTCGACGTGACTCATCTCATGAGCTTAGTCTTCTTGGTGACTCTTCTTTTCTTTTGTAGGGAGCAGGGCACTCATTTGATTAGTGTCCGGGCTTCCCACAATTGTTGCAGTTCCAGTCACGACTTGACGAATGCTTCTCTTCATATCTTGAGTTGGATCTTCGATCTTTTCCTCTATTCTTGTAGAACTTGTTGAATTTCTTGAGCATGAGGCTTATCTCTTCATTGGTGACAAGGTTGTTGCTTGAAGTTGCGGGAGCATCACTTGTGTCTTCGTAAGCACCGCTAGACTTGTTGTGAAGCTCTTCCTTATCCTTGAGTGTCATCTCATGAGTAGCAATCCTTCCAATCACTTCCGTAGGCTAGAGATCTTTGTAGTTGGGCATCATTTGGATCAATGTGCACATGGTGTCATACTTTCCATCCAAGGATCGAAGTATCTTCTTGATGATGAATTTTTTGGTCATTTCTTCACTTCCTAAGTCGGCAATCTCATTGGTGATGAGAGCTAGCCTAGAGTATATCTCTGCAACTCCTTAACCATCCTTCATCTTGAACTTGTCAAGCTGACTCTAAAGAACATCCAACTTGGATTCTCTCACGGATTCGGTACTTTCGTGCATATCAACCAAAGTATCCAAATCTCTTTTGCATTGTCAAGACGGCTGGTTTTGTTGAATTCTTCGAGGCATATGCAGTTCAAGAGAATGTCACATGCTTGAGCATTGTATTGCAACATCCTTAATTCATCCACGGTTGCTTAACAATCTGGTTCCCTTCCATCCGCAAAGAATTCACCTTGCAATCCAACATGAACAACAGCCCAAACGACTGGGTTATGACCAAGAATATGCATTTTCATTTCGTGCTTCTAACTAGCAAAATTTGTGCTATCAAAGTACAGACCTCTACGATGATAGTTTCCCTCGCTAGATGCCATACTCTCCTAGGTTGTGAAACCAATGCAATGGAGACCAAAGCTCTGATACCACTTGTAGGATCGAAAGTATGTCTAGATGGGGTGATTAGACTACTTGACCAAATAAAAATTCTACATTTTCCCAATTTTAAGTGTTGGCAGATTTTAGCATTGATAGAAAGTCAAGCACACCCTACACATGCATGTCCACGAGTATAGCAGCGGAAAGTAAAGACAAGCATGAGTAGTAAAGGAAGGGTAGGAAGATCAAACGCAATTTGGAGACACGAAGAATTTTCCCATGGTTTCGATAGGTGGTTCTATCATACGTCCACGTTTATGGAGACTTCAACCCATGGAGGGTAACGATCATGAGAGTCCACGGAGGGCTCTACCGACGGAGGGTTCCACAAAGAAGCAAGCTTGTCTATACCATGATGGCCTACGTCCACGGAGGACTAGCCTAACTCGGGGTAGATCTTCACGAAGTAGGCGATATCCTTGCCCTTACAAACTGCTTGGTTCACTCCACAACACGAAGTAGGAGGCTCCCAAGAGACACCTAACCAATTTAGGAGGCACCAACCTCCAAAAGGTAATGGGCTCGATAGTGTCGATGAACTCCTTTCTCTTGTGCTTCAAGATGATAGACTCCTCAACAGTCAATCACTCTCTCACAGATTTGGCTTTGGTGTAAGAAATTGATTGGGTGGAAACCAACTTCGAAAGGCTAGAGATCAAGATTCATATGGTTGGAATGGAATCAATACAGGAATCAGGCACTTTGCCGTCCGCCATGGCGGACGGAAAAGGCATGCATCTCGGACGACAAAGGCTTTACAGTCCGCCAGCTGACGGCCAACCGTCCGGCTAAATAAGCCACGGTAAAGGGCGCTTTGCCGTTTGCTGGCGGACGGCAAAGACATTTGAATCTTTGCCATCCGCCAGCGGACCGCAAAGGGCCTGGACGGCACACGTGGCACTTAGCTCCGTTAAGGGGTTAACGGCGTGCTTTGCCGTCCGCTGGCAGACGGCAAAGACCTAAGGTTCTTTGCCGTCTGCCAGCGGACGGAAAAGCGCCTTTTTTTGCCAACGTAGGTGGGTTCTTTGTCGTCCACTGGCGGACGGCAAAGACCTAAGGTTCTTTGCTGTCTGCCAGCGGATGGTAAAGAACCCACCTAGGCCAGCCCTAGTTTGCACAGGTAGCTGCCACGTGGCGGCTCTTTGTCGTCTACCAGCGGATGGCAAAGAACCCACCTAGGCCAGCCCCAATTTGCACAGGTAGCTGCCACATGGCGGCTTTGCCATCGGCTGGCAGATGGCAAAGCTCTTTGTCGTCTGCCAGCAGACGGCAAAGTGGCTATGTAGTCCCTGTTTTTTTTGTTTTTTCTTAAAATCATTAAATTTGAAACGTACATATCCAACAATATCACATATATATCCAACAATATCACATATACCAGCAATAAGTTCAAACAAGCATATACCAACAATAAGTTCCAACATACAAGTCCAACATATATACAAGTTTCCAACAATACACAATATGGTTTCCAACAACATATCCATACATACGTATCCAAAACAAGTTTTCCATAAACATAAAGGTAGCAGAAGTAGAAGAGTGCAGTCCATCAATGCACTCTTCCTCATCTATAGCAAATCTGCAAAGTAGGAAAGATGATAGTTAGAAGAAGAAGAAGACTAGCTAGAAGAAAAAGAAAAAAAAAGAAGAAGAAGAAGAAGAAGAATTTATCTTCTCTTTCTTTTTCTCCTCTCCTCTCCTCTCCTCTTCTCCAAGGTAGTAATGCCATTTTGTAGCTAACTAAGCATATCTAGTCATTTTGGAGGAAAAAAAATGCTAAGTACAGTTCATTTTATAGCTATCCTAGGTAGAATATATCATTTTGGAGGTAAGTAAGGTTATTATGTATTTTTGAGGAAAATAAGCTAAGTATAGGTCATTTTGGAGCTTAACCAAGGTTATTATGCCATTTTTACCTAAGTGAGCATATTATGTCATAAATGAACTAGCTAAGCTAATTATAGATCATTATTGAGCTATCCTAGGTAGTTATGCCATTTTGTAACTAAGTGGAGCTAATTATGTCATAAATGAACTAGCTAAGCTAGCTATAGATCATTATTGAGATATACTAGGTAGTAATGCCATTTTCTAGCTAACTAAGCATATCAAGTCATTTTGGAGGGGGGAAATGCTAAGTATAGGTCATTTTACAGCTATCCTAGGTAGAATATACCATTTTCTAGCGAACTAAGCATATCAAGTCATTTTTGAGGAAATAAGCTAAGTATAGGTCATTTTGGAGCTAAGTAGGTCATTCCTTAAGCTAATTATGCATTTGTTAATGAAAACACTTGGGAAAACTTACCATCAACACGGAGGTGAAGGACCGGTAGGGTATGGGGCAGGGTGAGACGTAGAAGGACTGGTCGGGGTTGCGACAGACGCAGAAGGATCGGTCGATGCTTGTCGGGAGGCACGCTACACCAAAGATCATTTGCAATGTCTCCTTAGCATGATGCAACTCAAATGTGAATACTAGTAACTAATGACCATTTAAATGAAACTCATCGTGGGTGCTATAGAAATATGGGGCATCGACGGAGGGGTCTGACCATTGTTCTGGCATACGGTCTGCACATTTTGTTTTCACGAGTCATTCATATTAGTTTGTGATGAAACAAACATAACGTGCATGATTTGGCTAATATGCAGGAGAAACTTACCACGAGCAGCTCGTATAGGGCCCGGTGAGACACGTCATTCCGGTTCCTCTCCTCCTCCAACATCCTAGCCGTCCTCTCCTCCATGTCCCTCTCCCTTTTTGCCGCCTGCCTGTTTGCCTCCGCTAGAAGCTCCTGGGCCCTAGCCTCAATGGTGAGCTCCATTGGCCATGGACGAGGCCTTATCTCAGGATCAGAGCTCGTATGGCGCTTCTTGATCTCTGGGAGAGTTCTAGGACAACTTATCGGTCCATCCCCAATGGCTATCGAGCCATGGGCCTCCCACCACCAGATATCATCACGAGCTCTGGATCAAAAGGACTCTGGCTCGGGTTGAAGTCCTCCCTTTTCCTCGCCTTCCCCTCATCCCTATACCTCACGGGCTTGTTGTGGGAGGAGATGTTGCTGAAGCTCCCTGGATGATCGAGGTCATCCTCAGAGAATGCCTTGGCCTTCTTGTAGGAGGCAGTATGGGCCATGGCATAGATGTCGAACAGAGGTAGCACCTCCTTCTTGGTGTGTCGCGCCTAAAAGAGAGGAACAAAATATTAGTTAAGGGCTGAAGCTAGCATGAAGAATGAAATTGCATGAATCATGAAGCAAACCACATACCTAGTGATCCCTGAACTCAAACAGGTTGGAGCTCCCTTGATGGTGTGGCACACCTCTCATTTGGGCACGCTTATCCCTGGCCTTGTTGTGTTTGGCTAGCCATTCAGGAGAGCACCACTCATCCACCAATGCCTCCAAACAGTTCATCCTATCCGCACACCATCCTATCCACTCTTCCCCGGATATTTGGGCCCTGGAATTATCAACGTTAGGAAAATGTTCTTTCTTTTCATAATCTCTCTGGGGGGAGATTGAGTGGAATGACAAATACAGGCCAACAACTGTAGTGTGCTTCCATCATACCATACACATTGAACCCATCCGTGCTGATGGCAACTCGAGGATGCCTTGGATCTGCCGCTTTATCCTTATGTAATGCATCGAAGTGCTTCCACGCAAAAGCGTCTAAAGTGTGTCCCAACATCGGATTCCCATCTGCATCCAGTTCTGTTCTTTTTCCCAATTTGTGCCACGTCATCTGTCTAGCCATCTCTTCGACCATGAAAAGCCATTGAAGTCTTGGTATGATTGGCAGATACCGAAGAACATTAATGGGGATTTTGGTATGACTCTTCTCACCCATACCGTTGTCTACCAGAACATACCTGGAAGCATTGCAAATGGGGCTATAGTTCAAGCCCGCATACTCAAGCCTAAATAAGGCACATCCATTCTCACAAGCATCTATCTTCTCATAGGGCATCTTAAGCGCACGTAGGATTTTGTCCGACTGGTATAGGTTTGGTGGCAATACATGGCCTTTGGGTAGAAAGCGTCCAAATATAGTCATCATCGCATCGTAGCATTCTCTGCCCAGGTTGAACTATGCCTTTAGAGCCATTACTTGCACGATGGCATCCGGCTGAAAAATCTCAGTGTGCTCGTGGAGAGGACGTTTTGAAGACTCCAACATTTCTTAAAAGGCCTTTGCATATTCCTCCATCTCATCGTCTGAATCCCAAGCATCATCAAAGTCTTGCACCATGTCTTCGATCTCGGTACCATGCTCGTCGGTGCGACGACGAAGCACCTCAGCTCTGGCACGTTGGGCAGACTCACCATGAAATGTCCAGACTGTATAATTAGGCGTAAAACCCCACTTCTGCAGGTGTTTGATCATTTCAAACTCTGACTTCTTCTTACAGTTGTCGCAATCGACACAAGGGCACTAGGTTGTTTTCTGTCCATTTGCAAATGCGACTCTCACAAACTCCTTGGTTTTTGTTAACCATTCATGGGTCATGTCTTTCTGACTAGTGTGACCGGTGTACATCCACCCACGATCACTCATCCTGCCTAGCTACTGGACAGACACAAAATATATACATAATTCAGCAAACCATATTCATCAGTTAAAAGAGTTTGTCAGTTTCATTACGTCCATGCAACCTAGACGCTAGTAGGTAAAGATAGGTCCTAATCCCACCCGAGTATGTGTAGATTGGGTTCGTTTTCCCATGCTCCGCTCCGGATCCGACGCACAATTTTGGCAACACCTCCCCGATGTTCTCCTGATACACGTCTCGGCAATAAGCAGAGAGGATGTGTACCCAGAGAACAACAGGGAGGCACTGACGAAATTGTGCATCGGATCCGGAGCAGAGCATATGGGAAAATGAACCCAATCTACACATACTCGGGTTGTCCATGGATAACATTGGACAATTCTGAAGAATCACGGTTATAAATATGCTAATGAATGCATATTTATAGATGTAACCCTTTCGAACGGGAGACGCATAGTGGTCACGCATACTGATGATTCAAGACACCTATAGCTAGCAAGTTTCATCGGCACGAAGACCGGAACAGAGGAAATGAAGGGTGCAGGAGGAGATGTCATTTGTGCTCACCCACGAATGCAGGGGCGAAGCTCGTCGAACGCACAGGGAGGTCGTCGAACACCAGACCCTCGCAGCGACGAAACAACTACACATTTAAATCCACCTGATCAACATAAATATGATGTTTTGTAAAACAAAATCGAAAAATGTATGACCTAACTCATAATTCACGAATATATGACCCGTGTCATGTCGGGGTAGGGGTGTCGGGGGTGTTGTGTCGGGGCCGGGGTGTCGGGGGTGTCGTGTCGGGGTCAGGGTGTCGGGGGTGTCGTGTCGGGGTCGGGGTGTCGGCGGTGTCGTGTCGGGGTCAGGGTGTCGGGGGTGTCGTGTCGGGGTCGGGGTGTCGGGGGTGTCGTGTCGGGGTCGGGGTGTCGGGGGTGTCGTGTTGGGGTCGGGGTGTCAGGGGGGTTGTGTCGGGGTCGGGGTGTCGGGGGTGTCGTGTCGGGGTAGGGGTGTTGTGTCGTGGTCGGGGGTGCCGTGTCGTGGTCGGGGTGCCGTGTCGGGATGTCGGGGTCGGGGTGTCAGAGGTGTCGTGTCGTGGTCGGGGTGTAGGGGTGTCGTGTCGGGGTCGGGGTGTCAAGGGTGTCGTGCCAGGGTCGGGGTGTCGGGGGTGTCGTGTCGGGGTCGGGGTGTCGGGGGTGTCGTGTCGGGGTAGGGGTGATGTGTCGTGGCCGGCAGTGCCGTGTCGTGGTCGGGGGTGCCGTGTCGGGGTCGGGGTGTCGTGTCGGGGTCGGGGTGTTGGAGGTGTCGTGTCGGGGTCAGGGTGTCGGGGGTGCCATGTCGGGGTCGGTGTGTCGGGGGTGCCGTGTCGGGGGCGGGGTGTCGTGTCGGGGTCGGGGTGTCGGGGGTGTCGTGTCGGGGTAGGGGTGTTGTGTCGGGGTTGGGGGTCCCGTGTCGAGGTGTCGTGGTGTCGTGTCGGGGTCGGGGTGTCGGGGGATGTCGTGTCGGGGTCGGGGTGTCAGGGGTGTCGTGTTGGGGTAGGCATGTTGTGTCGTGGTCGGGGGTCCCATGTCGGGGTGTCGTGTCGGGGTCGGGGTCGGGGTGTCGCCTAAACTAAACCTAAATAAACATAAACTAAACATGCATTAACTAAACCTAAACTAAGCTAAACCTAAATAAACCTAAGAAACATAAACTAAATCGAAATAAACAGAAGAAAACAGAAGAAAAAAATAAAAAAATCACCTTAGGGGCGGCGCGGCTCCGGCGGCAGGACGGGGCTAGGCGGCGCGGCGCCGGTGGCGGGGCGGGGTGGTGCCGGTGGCGGGGTGGGGCGCGGGGCGGCTCCTGCGGTGGGGCGCGGTAGCGCGGTGGCAGGGGCGGGGGCGCGTGGCGGCAGGGGCGCGGGGGTGCGCGGGGATGCGCGGCGGTGGGGGCACGGGGGCGCGCGGCGGCGGGGGCGATGCGACGGTGGGGGCGCGCGGCGACAGGGCCGAAGGGGCGACGGTGGCATCGGGGGCGGTGGGCGCGGGCGGCGGGGGCAACGGGCAAAGGGAGGACAGAGGGAAGGAGAGAAAGAGAGAGAGAGGCGGGCCGGGAGGGGTGTTAGCCGTTAGCTAACCCCCCTCTTTGCCATCCGCTAGCGGATAGCAAAGGAGTTTTGTCGTCCGCTAGCGGACGGCAAAGAGGGGGCTCGTTAGGTCAACTAGCGGGCTGGGGCGTGGGTGGGCCCCCTCCCTCTTTGTCATCCGCTAGCGGACGGCAAACCTCCTTTGCCGTCTACTAGCAGACAGCAAAGAGGTGGCTGATGGCAAAGCCACTCTTTGTCGTCTGCCACCTCTTTGCCATGTGCTTTCTCCTAGCTGATGGCAAAGCCATTCTTTGTCGTCCGCTAGCTAACGGCAAAGAGGTGGCAGACGGCAAATCTTCTAATTCCAATAGTGAATGGCATGATCTCAACACATGAGTAGGTGGCTCTCTCTCAGAAAATCAGATGGGGTAAGTGGGGATCTGTTTTGAGTGCTTCTCTTCCGAATGAGTGGTGGTGGAGGGGTATATATAGGCATCTCCAAATATCTAACTGTTACACCTAAAGTGATCAACTCGGTGACACCAATGAGTGAATCTCGATGGTACCGAGTTGCTCCAAAGGTAGCAACTTTTGAATCTCGGTGAAACTGATATAGAAATCTTGGCGGTACCGATCAGGTGTCCAATGGTCAGAATCTAAATCTCGGTGACGCCGATCCAAAAACTCGGAGCTTCCAATTTTGTGAATCGAGGTAACAGAAATATGGCAAGCTGAACTTGGTGCCACCGAAGTGGGATTGGTTGCACCGATGTTCTAGGGTTTGGTAGGGTTCTGTATGAGTTTGGGAATCGGTGGGACCAAGTGGAAAGTGTTAGTTGCACCGATTTTCATGAAATGCTTGGACAAAGATTTGTGGGATAGTTTGGGGTGTTTTGGTGACTATCACTTGTGCACGTGGAGCATCTTGTTCACCAACAGTACCTTACCCCCTTTTAATAGTATTGGCTTTTCCTATGGACTCAAAGTCATTTCTCACACAGTAAAATGTAGAGTCCTTGCTTGAAGCTTTTGTCAATCCAAATCCTTGCATCTAGGGGTTTCTCCACAATCCTTTTGCCAACCCATCATTGAACTTTTCCTCAAATATGCTTAGTGGAAATATTAGTTCAATGATATATAGGTTGTTATTAGTTACCAAAACCACGAAGGGAGCAAATGTGCTTTCAATGCGCCGATGTGTGCCGCCACACACGCAGTCTTCCTGTGAGCTGCCACGGATGCAGCGTGTGTCACTGCTGCTGGTTCCTCCCTTCTTGCAAGCACCTCCTCGATTGATTCAGAGTTCACACCGTCTCAGCCTTTGACTTCTGTAGCATCAATTCAGCGTGGCAATTAAATTCTAGGCCATACCGATCGACGTGCGTCACCACGATAAAGATGCCTGCTATGCATGCCACGTGATCCAGCTAGCCTGCCTGCATGCACCGATGCGCGCCGCCACGAACGCACTGACGGTTGCTGTCACTGGTTCCTCTCTTCTCGCACGCGTCTCCACCTTCCAAGTGCCACAGACCGAGTCGAGGGTGCAGTACTACGTGCGGGCTTCGCCCACCTTTTTTACCCACCCATATGTCACTCCCTCCATGTACAAAAGCATGCAATAAATTTTTGAAGCATCAGCAAAAACAAAAATAGTTTAGGTCGCCCATATTACAATAATCCATGACACTAGAGAATAGAACCAGCAACCAGAGTTAGCTGAACAGAGCTTAGAGAGCATAATAGCGAAAGCATACAATACATATCCTATGTACTGCCTAGTGCACTATGTGTCTTCGTCGTCGGAGATGGCCTGATCCGCCTGCGCCGGAGCCTGGTCCACCTGCACCTCCTCCTGCGTCGCCTGTGCTGCCTCCATCCGCTGCTGACGAAGACGTTGTGTCTGCGTAGCTGATTCCAAGAGGATGGAGTTGAGGATCGCCTCTTGGTCGGGCCACAAATAGTAGATCGGTAGTGCCTCCACTTCCGTCTCCTCCAGCGGTGCCTCCTCCTCCAGCTCCTACGGCAACACCTCCTCCCTCGGCTCCTACGGCGGCGCCTCCTCCTCCGGCTCCTGTGGTGGCGCCTCTGGCTCCTCCTCCCCCATCTCCGACCCCTCCTCGAAATCCTCCTCCGGTTCTAGAGGTAGCCTCGCTTGCCTCCGGATTCAGACCTGCCGAAGGAGTAAGAGACGGTGTTCGATTGTGTAGTACTGGCGGCATGGTGGCATGGCTGTTGGGCTCAGAGAGTGGAGTGCTCGGGTGCCGGCGGGGAGAGGGAGCAGGCGGATGAGATAGGGCTGGGGGACCCCGTCCGGCTTAAATAGTCTTCTAAGTATTATGACGGGGAGTCGGATCGGTGCCTCAAGAGTCAACGCGTAGCGAAGGACCAACCAGGACTTTTTTTGCACAAGCGAGTGGGTGAGGAGGACTAATGTCTCGCGGATCACCCAACAATCCAACGATGCAGAGCCGTCCATGTGATCCAACGGCGCAGAGCCTGCACACAGTCTGCCCATATCCTTCTAGAAGACCAGATCCGATGGTTTTCGCTTGGCGCTACGATATGATCGAACGGCTGCAGTTCGATGTTAGGGTTTGTAGAGATGTTGCGGGGTTTTGAGCCGGTCAACAGGGTTATCTTATGTTTGACCAACTTTCAAATGACCTTAACTAATTCAAAAGAAATAAAAAAACATGAAACCTTCCCTGTTCGTCGTTTTATAAGACATAGTTTCCCTAAAAAATATAAACCTGGTTTAGGGACCTTTTTAAGAAAAAAAACTTCTTTTGAGATGAGGTACCGTTTCCAAGTTTAAATGAGCAGAACTAAATTCAAAAAATTCAAAAAAATGTAAAACCTGCTCATAATGCCTTTCTATGTGACCTGGTTATGGAAAAAAATAAAAATCTTGGTTTATGGACATTTCTATGAAAAGTCCTTCACACATATGACCTATCACGCACAGGGGTGTATAGAGTTCGAGAAGAGAACGACAGTGGGTTTATGTTTACGAAAAATAAAATAAAAATAAAAAACCACGAGAGCTCCATTTCGGTGTGAGTAAGAAGGATCTAAATGTATTTTTAATTTTAAAATTTTAAATTGTCTTTATAATAATGGGTTTTGCAATAAAGGGTTAGGGTTAGGGTTTACTAGTCTATTTTTGTTTTGTTTGTTGTTAGATCATTTCAACATAGGGTAACATGATCATTACAACTTAGGCCTCTTTCAACATGTCGCTTATAATTCAAATGTTAGGTCAAATTCAAGTTTTACCTTAATTAATCATCAAATCACATTATATTCAAACATCACAAAGGATTGTCGGCATATAAGTGGTTAGATGATGGCCATCTATCATATTATAGATGCAGGTATTTATTCACTGGATTTCTTCTTGTTTAAGAATAATGGGGCACCTAACCCTATCAAACCTTCGGTAAGATAATACAAGAATCGTATTTGGTTGGGTTCTAACTCTGTTGTTCAGTCTGGCACGTGTGTGATACCGGTCACATCACATCACATAAAATCACCATGAATTAGCTTTAATTAAACATTAATGCCGACCACAGAGGCCGGCGATAGTTCTAGTGCATTATACACAATGCCAGTAGCAACTAATATAAAAGGGACCCAATTTAAAAACACAGATAAAAATATAACACATATAAAATATAGACAATGTCGCCCGTCGGTGAAGCCGCCACCGTCTTTAGGAGCGTTGTCCTACTCCTCGTCGTCGCTGGTGAGGTCGATGTAGGCAGGCGGCTGCCAAAGTTGGGCTGGCGGCCCCTGCCAGTCCATAGGTGCTTGTGGTGCCTGCAACACCTCCTCCTATGGCTCCTGCTCCGGTTCGGGTGACCGCGGCAGCGTGGGTGCCCATGGCTGGACAGCTAGCGCGTCGGCCATCTCCGACATAGTGGCCGACCATCCTCACGACTGGCCCACCAGCCGGGGGTTCCACGCCACAAGGGATGGCTTCTCCGCACCTCCTCCTTCACCTCCTCCTTGACGACAGCGGCCATCTCCATCTCACTGATGGCCACGTCACCGGCCGCAGATAGGGCCAACAGCCTATCCATGTCTGCCCATTGACATTTGTCATGCGTGCGTGCGGATTCCTCCATCACACGCCTAATGAGCTCGGCCTCCTCCTCCTCGGTCATGGGAGGTGGTGGGGAGATGGTGTCGGGGTGAGGCGGGCTAGCAGCACCTACGACCGTGCCTACGACCTACGCACTTGGGCGAGCTACCAGCACGTCGTCGTCGAGGGCTAGGTGGATGACCTTCAAAAAAAACTGCTGCCACAGGTCGTGCTTGTTGTGGTGCCACATATCCCATAGCGGCGAGTTGACGCCGTACGTTGGGTGCTTGAGGAGATCCGGAGGCAGGCACACGCGATGTCAGTCGATCTCCTCATGGCGAGCATGGCCGCTCATCGGCATCGAGGGTATTGGAACCCGGTCCGCAGACACATATGACAGTTGTTCGGGAGGTGGGCATCTCCCCACGGCAATGGCGTGGCCGTCTCCCAGTACCTCTAGCATATTTCCGTGCTGATGTACGGGTGTGTGCACCGCAGGGCGGCCGGTGGACCGATTGCAAATGCGGGCGAAGAGGCCTGAGCGGACAAAGCAGGCAGCGGCGGTGGTGGGCTCCTAGAGTGGCAGGAGCAGCGCCTACCAGAGGATGAGCCAGCCTCATGGTAGTGCTTCTCCTTCCCGGACCATGGTCAGGTCATGGCAATGACGTTGGTCTAGGGTTTCTAGAAACTATTGGGGTGGAGGGGGCAGGATTGGCTTTGGAAGCGGAATCTATTGTGTGAAGTGTGACTGACCGGTCCACGGGTTTCCACTTAAAGAAGGACGACGACACGAAGGTGGGCGGCTGAATACCGGGACCCGTTGCGCGTGCGCATTTACTTTGGGCGGTGGGGTAGGTTGGACGCTGCCACGAGTGATGTCCGTCTGTCCGTTTTGCCCCAAGCAGATGTGGGCGTACGATTTGGAGTTGCCCTTACAACGCGGCCCCACTAGTCAGAGTTAATGGTCAAACCCGTTATGACCTTTCGTGAGGATTTTGGACAAGAGAGTGGGGAAAAGTGAGAAAATTGTAAGAGCGTGGGGATGGATGAGTACAGCTAAGGAATGAGGGGCACAAATGTAAAAAATCCAAAAAATATATGTTTTGGGGGGTGTGGGGGGGCTAGAATCACTCTTGTGTTTGAGGACTGAGATGCATCGCCACACGGGGGCTGGAAAACAAAAGTGGGCATGTTCTCGCTAGCATGTACTCCCTCCGTCTCGGTGTATAAGTCATCTTACTTTGTGCACTATGACCAAGGTGAAGGAGAAAACGAGAAAACTTAATATTTATTAGCTAATTAATATCATTGCATGCAATAAACTGACCAATGCATGCGGTGCTAGGTAGTCTCAAGTCATTAAAAATATACACGCCCCACATTTTCTATTGGTTCATTGTTAGGAAACAAGAAACGAGGTGAGAATTAATGCACCACGCCTAAGTGTTTTGGGAAAATATGATTTTCGTAAGATGACTTATACACCGAGATGGAGGGAGTAAGTATTATCACAATGATGCTTGTTTGTTGTGTGATGGGGTTGTCCACTTGTTGTGCACACCACCCATGAGAACTGAAGAGGGGTCTTATTATGTTTCAAGTTCTTCCTTTGAAAGCATACAGGTGCTTCTTGTCCACTCTGATTCCACAACATGTGAGGCCTCTTACTCTTACTGATGACCCAAGCTTCACACACTCAGCCTCGCGGGAGGAGGCGGGGTGGGATCATTTGGTTCTGTTACTACCCGGAGAAGTATCGCTATCCAAAAATAAATACATACTCACCTTGACGGGGATATAGACCTTGGGTATAATAGAGCGGAGGAAACCCAGCTCCAAGACATTTGGGGGCCAGCTGCCCCCAGGCAGGCTGGCAGCTGGCGACCCGACCGGCCACGACACTGCTGGCCGGCTGGCTATGGTGGCAGCCGGTGGGTTAGCGGTCATCCCGCCCGCCCGTACTAGCGTGCGCCGACAAGACAAGACCCCCGGGGCAGCACGCGCCTGGCTATAGGACGTGTTGATAGGCCCCGCATAGCTATAGGGACCGCTGACGACGGCGGAGCGTGGCTACAATGGCCGCTGACCCCCCGGGACTTGACCGGGTGAGGCGGCACATGGGCTGGCATGTGCCTACCTGCCCCCTGACGACCGGGCATGCAAACCACGGTGGCGCGCGGCCGGCAGGCCCCACGCCCTGACAAGACTCAATAGTCGCGGGGCCCGTGGACCGCCAGAGAGGTCAACGGTTGGGGCCCGTGCCTCTTTTCACCTTTATTGTAATCAACCAGTTGCACTATAAAGCCAGCCCCACACCTCCTGAGATGGGGGTCGATGAAGAGAACACTCACCCACACTCATACCACGTAGAGGCAGAGAGGTCGGTTGCAAGAGCCTCTTCTTCTCCCTCACGAACAGCTCAAGTAGCACCCTCTATTGTGATCACCTATAGTCACTCTGGCAGGATTAGGGGTCTTACCTCCACCAGAGGGCCCTGAACCTGGGTAGCTTTGGCGTCATGTGTCTCGTACCACCACCCGCCTCCGGACGTCGCCGGCACCCATCGTCCCGAAACCATAATCTAAGCCACTCCCTGGCATCTATCGCAGAAATACCACAACAGTTGTCGCCCACCATGGGGCTGGCAGCGATGCCGGCCGGAGTCACATTCCGGACGGGACCCTTCACTGCCTCCGGCGCACTCATCGCGCACGGCCTGGTCGTGCGCTATGGCACGCTCGACTACGTCAACGACAACGCTCGTCGCCTCGAGGACACAGACTTCCCCAAGGATGGCTCCATCATACCCTTCGGTGACCACCGCGTCTATGTCACGGTCGTCCCCAACGAGTGCCCCGCCGAGGTGCTCAACTATGATGAGCTACCGTCGCTAGAAGATAGCATTCCTTCCGACGGCATCGACAGCCTCTGTGCCCACATGGAGGTGATGACCACCGCCTCGCTCGGCAGTCCGTCAGCATGGAAGACCCCTCTCCTTGTGGCGGTAAGCATGTTACGTGCACCCATCCCACCTGTGGCTGACCCTGCAGCCGCCGCCGCGGAGCTCGACGCCCACCGCCAGCACCTGCTTGCGGAGGAGGAGGCACTGGAGGTCACGCAGCGCGAGTTTGAAGGTGTGCGGCGTGAGTACGATGTTGCACATGGCTTTACGCCGGCAAGCCCCGGCCCAGCCAACTAGCGGAAGTACAACGTCACAGCGGCCTCGTTGGCCAGGAGTTGGCCAGCGCCCGCCCCGTCTACAACACCCCCATCAAGAACATGAGGGCTACGCAAGCCTCCCTTGATGAGCTGCAAGAGCTCGACGGCTCAGCCCAAAAGGCGCAGCAGGAGCGCATTCACCCCCTCGTAGAGGTTGCGAACGCACAACATGAGCAACTGGCCCAGTCGTCTTGAGACCTGTCCAGCTCCCGCTCAAGGCCGATCACCAACGACCCGCTCCAGATAGCAGGCAGTCGGCGGGATACGCACCAGGCATCTTCTCCTACCAATGCGAACCACCGCTCTAACGGACGGCACACCGATAGCCGGGACCGACGAGACCGCAGCCCGATGGTCGATAGCCACACGAATGAGCCGGCTGGCCGAGGCAACCACCGACCGGCATAGAGTGACCCGCATGGGGGACGAGACCGCGGCCACCCAGTCGAGCAGCCGACGGCCTGACGCCTCGTGGTCGAGCGCGTCGGCGTGCGCCAGCTAGACGAGCAGGACATTTGTTTCCGCCTAGAGTGGCTCGCAGAGTCCCAGGCCTAGCTCAACAGCCTTCCGTCCGACAGCGTCAATGGTTGGCTGGACTTCCAGGAGGCATTTGCGCAACTCCACTGGCACGTACAAGCGTCCCGGCCGGGCCCGTCAGCTGGCCCTTTGCGTCCAAGGGCCGACCGAGCTCCTCCGCGATTACCTCACATGATGGACCGAGCTCCGCAACTCTTGCAAGGGCGTCCATGAGGTACAAGCGATCCAGTACTTCATTGAAGGCTGTTGAGACGGAACCCTCCTCAAGCAAAATCTCATGCACCGAGAGCCGGCGACCCTGGTGCAGCTCATGGCCATCGTGGACGAGTATGAGGTGGACGAGTCCTCCATGAAACTCTCGGTCATGGTTGACGTAGCTGGCAAGCCCACGCCAACCAAACCGGCTGCCTCTCCCCGAGGCGGCCGACCTCAGCCAGACCAAGACAAGCGCAAGACTGACCAGCCAGATGCCCGTTACGGTAGCCGGCAGGTCACCGATGTGGATGATGGCAGGATGGCAGACGACCCATCTTCTAGCCGGTGCCAGTGCGCCAACAAGGGCAAGCAGCACCTGGCAGCCCCAGTACACCTTTGAGGCGATGCTCGACGGGCCCTGCAAGTTCCATAGTGGGGCTAAGCCCACCACCCATACGGCTCGCCAGTGCAGCTGGTTCACCAAGATCGCACGGGGCGACGCGCTGCCGCCTGCGCCGGTGCCCCCGCCCTCTCCACCGCCTGCCCCAGGAGCCGACGATGCTCGGGACAAGTACCTATGCCAGGACACGACCTGCATCGTCTTTGTCTCAGAGGATTACGGCAAGCACAACCAGTGCAAGCGTGCACAAGAGGTCAACACCATCATTCCACCGGTCCACCAGTACATGCACTGGTCGGACATACCCATTACCTGGGGGAGCGAGGACCACCCGGTCGTGATGCCAACGTCGGGCGGCTACGCCCTGGTCCTCGACCCCACTTTCGCCGCCAAGCGGAACACCTTCTGTTTCACGCGGGTTCTCATCGACGGCGGTAGCAGCATCAACATCCTCTACCACGACACCATGGACAAGCTAGGCATTAGGCAGCCTGAGCTCCAGTCAACCCGCACGGTGTTCCATGGCATCGTGCCCGGCCACTCGTGCTCTCTGATCGGCAAGGTTCGACTGGACCTGTTGTTCGGCATGGAGAAGAACTTCTGTCGCGAGCCCATCCGGTTTGAGGTGGTGGATGATAACCCACAAGTATAGGGGATCGCAATAGTTTTCGAGGGTAGAGTATTCAACCCAAATTTATAGATTCGACACAAGGGGAGCCAAAGAATACTTGAGAGTATTAGCAGTTGAGCTGTCAATTCAACCACACCAGGAGATAAATATCTGCAGCATAGTGATCAGTAGCACAGTAATATGATGGGTTTGATAGTAGTAGCAATAATAACAGTACCGGTAACAGTAGTAGCAATGGTTTTGTAGTAGTTGGAACAGCAGCAAGAGTAGTAGTAACTTAGCAAGAACGATAAATGGAAAGTTCGTAGGCACTGGATCGGTAACTCGTTGGATGATATTCATCATGTCATAGTCATAACCTAGGGTGATACAGAACTAGCTCTAGTTCATCAATGTAATGTAGGCATGTATTCCATAAATATTCATACGTGCTTATGGAAAAGAACTTGCATGACATCTTTTGTCCTACCCTCCCGTGGTAGCAGAGTCCATAAGGAAACTAAGGGATATTAAGGTATCCTTTTAATAGAGAACCGAAACAAAGTATTAACACATGGTGAATACATGAACTCCTCAAACTACGGTCATCACCGCGAAGTATCCCAAATATTGTCACTATCAGGTTGACGGATCATAACATGTAATAGGTGCATATGACTAGGCAATATCGGATCAAGAACATGGATATAGAGATGATAACATAAACAGTTCAGATCTGAAATCATGGCACTCGGGCCCTAGTGACAAGCATTAGGCAAAGCAAAGTCATAGAAACATCAATCTTAGAACATAATGGATACTAGGGATCAAGCCCTAAGAAATAACTCGATTACATGATGAATCTCATCTAACTCCTCACCGACCAGCAAGACTACAAAGGAATTATTCACTCCCAGCGGGGAGCATCATGGAATTGGCGATGGAGAAAGGTTTGTGATGACGAAGACCAAAGATTCCCCTCTCTGGAGCCCCAAACAGGCTCCAGATTTTGCCTCCCGATGAAGAACATGAGGTGGCAGCGGCTCCGTCTTGTGAAACGTGATAATTCTTTCTATCTAATTTTTTTCTCCAAATTTAGGAATTTATAGTGGCGGAGGTAGGGCAAGTGGGGCCCCGAGGTGAGCACAACCCACCAGGGCACGCCGGGAGGGGGCTGGCGCGCTCTGGTCTCTTGTGCCCAGCCTGGCGCGCCCTCTCGGACGGGATCTAGCTCCGGCATTTTTTATATTTTCCAAAATAAATCTTCAAAAAGTTTCATTCCATTCGGAGAAATTTTATTTCTGCACAAAAACAACACCATGGTAGTTCTGCTGAAAACAGTGTCAGTCCAAATTAGTTCTATTCAAATCAGGCAAATTAGAGTCCAAAACAAGGGCAGAAGAGTGTGGAAAGGTAGATACGTTGGAGACGTATCAACTCCCCAAGCTTAAACCTTTGCTTGTCCTCAAGCAATTCATTTGAGAAACTGAAAGTGATAAAGAAAAACATTTATGAACTTCTTTGTTCTTTTTTACATATATATGCTTAAGTAGCACCTAGGTTTTTAGCAAAGATTATGACTAACCATGTCAACAATAATTATTACTAATTATATTCATTCATAACAATAACATATGTAACTAGCGAG
The DNA here is from genome assembly GCA_022496015.1 of Hordeum marinum. NCBI lineage: Eukaryota > Viridiplantae > Streptophyta > Magnoliopsida > Poales > Poaceae > Hordeum > Hordeum marinum. Next base: position 347,499,981 of record CM039676.1, on the reverse strand, counting down.
CAATAATAATATATCTCAAGCGCCAACAATTTGTCAAAACAATCATGATACAACATGACAATAGTGGTATCTCGCTAGCCCTTTCTGAGACCGCAAAACATAAATGCAGAGCACCTCCAAAGTTCAAGCAGCGACTAAAGATTGTAATTCGTGGTAGAAAAGATCTAGTCATGCTGCACCCAATATCAACTATACACAATGCATGAGGATGACAATAGTTCTCTCAGGTCTGGCACTTATTTGAGAAGGTGATGACTCAACATAAAAGTAAATAGATAGTCCCTTCGCGGAGGGAAGGATGGATTTGTACCGGTGCCAGAGCTCAGATTTTAAAACAGGGATAGCTATAATTTTGAGAGGAACACCCTTCCTATCAATGTCACGACCAAGAGTTATCAACATCTTCCATGCTAAACAAATTAGTGGCGGTTCCTAAGCGGTAATAGCAAAGGTTTACTCCCCCTCCACCAACAATCACACTCCACGACAAGCCGTATCCATGAGTACCGTCCAAACCAACAACATTCCTGGGGGAGTTTTTGTTTAATTATTTTTGAGTTTTAATTTCGGAACTGGGAATCCCTATTACCGCTCCTCTTTTGTAAGGACAAGTGAATAAACACTCGTCATGAGAATAACCCGCTTAGCATGGAAGATACTGACCGCTCCCTGTCGCTTCATGAGCGGCGCAGGCACACAAAATAGATGTTCATTTGAATTTTTAGAGGTGGCACATGCAAAATTACTTGGGAACGATAGGGTAATACCGCATATAGGTAGATGTGGTCGACTCATCTGGCATAACTTGGTTTAAGGGTTTTGATGCACCAGCAGTATTCTCGCTTAGTACAGGCAAAGTCTAGCAATTAGATTGAGAAGCGGCCAGCTAGAGAGCAAAGACGGTCATGAACATGCATTACATATAATCAACATTGAATACTAGCATGAGTAGGATATGGACACCATGAACATAAATATCATGAAGGCTATGTTGGTTTTGATTCAACTACATGCATGAACATGTGCCAAGTCAAGCCACTTGAAACATTCATAGGAGGATACCATATCATCATACCGCATCACAACTATTTTAATGCATGTTGACACCCAAGATAAATCATTATCAACTCCTATCTACTTAAGCATGGCATGAACTACTATAATCCCTAATTGTCATTGCAAACATGTTTGATCATAATGAGCTGAACCAAGGGATACTAGGTTAAACATATTTACAAAAACAAAAACAAGTTGAGTTCAAAACCGCTGTTCTCTACCACAGTCAATTCATCAAATGTCATCATCATTGCCTTTCACTTGCACGGTCGAACGATAAGAAGATAATAATAGTGCAAGAGTGCCATGGACTAAGCTAGAATCTGTAAACATTTTATTCAATAGGATAAGACAAAGTAGCATGGCCCTTTGTTAGATAAACAATAATGCAGATGAGAACCACTCAACAATTTAATCATGGTCTTCTCCTCGGTATTACTCAAGTAAAAAAGAAAATAATTTCAGAGAAACACAATGAAATATTTTTGGAGTCTTTGATTTTCCATGTAACAAGCAATTTAAAAAAACGAGAAAAAATATTTACACGGGAAAGCTCCCAACAAGTAAAAGAAATGAGAAATCGTTTTGGGTTTTCTTTTGATGCTACAATTAAACTAAGCTAGAAAAAAAGCTAAAAAGAAGTAGGAAATATTTTTGGTTTTATCAAAGTTTTTCAAACACGCAAGAAGAAAGCGAGAAAACAAATCCAGCATGGATAATACAATGAAAAAGTGTGAAGAACGACAACTGCAATGAAATGTGTGAACATGAATGTAATGTCGGTGGAAATACGTACTCCCTCAAGCTTAGGCTTTTGGCCTAGCTTGTTAATCACCATTCGTAGTAGCCATCCGGTCCCAAGTTGTAGTGAGGAAGAGGCGGCACCTGATCATCTCACCCCTAGGGCTCCACCTCAGCAGTTGCTAGGTTTTTTCGGCAAGCTACAATGTCATCTGGCATAATACTGTATCCGTTCCTGGCAATAGGATCAAACAAAGCAGGCATAGGCAACAGAATAACATCACGTGTATCCTGACTAAATACTAAGTTATAATGAATATCATGGAGAGACTCGGTTACGTCAAAGAATTGGTGAGCCTGCAATGTCTTATGATCAAGGTAAACTCGGGGTAAAAGATAATGATGGGGGCAAAATTGGATTCTGAAGTGGTCCGCCACAAAAGTAGTATAAATACCACCATGTATATTTCCCTTGGTTTTGTTAAGATGTAAGCATCGAGCAATAATAGCTCTCATACTAAAGGTGTGATCATCATAAAGTGCATGATGTAAAATAGCAAGGCTAGGAGCACTTAGTGCACTGACCTTCTCCTAGGAGTTAAACACTTAGTGATGACCAAAGCAAAATAATGCACTGAGGGAAACTGTAAACTAGTAGCAGTGGTGCTTGACATGCCTCTATCATCACGCACGGTTAACACGAGGAGAAAATCTTCAAATTCAGATGGCCTAGGTTCCCCCAAATCCCCATCAGAAGTAATCAAGCATATATTATAGAAGTCGGTTAGCGACATTCTGTGAGTTTCAGCATAAAGATTAAATTCCACTTCAGGAGGATTGTTCCTCCCTAGATAATTAAAGCTTTGCATAAAGGAATTCGTAAGGATGTGATATTGGTCACACTTAGCTGCGAGGAACTCGGTTAATCCGGCATTTGCGACAAACTGAGCGAACTCTTGATGGAACCCGGCCTCCTCCATGAAGGCATCATGCGGCCATTCACACGGCCACACCTCCACCTTTCTTGGAATATAAAGGTCACTCTCTGATGATTCCCCACTGACTCCCTTGGCATTTTTCTTGGAGGAAAACTTCCTAAAGAGTTGCATTTTATTCCTATAGAATTTTTGGAAAAAATTAGTCCACAAAAATTTTGTCAACAAAACTTTGTAAGATTGTTAGCAGCTACTCCCAAGCATGCATAGAGGCCATATTAAGCATTCAAACTACTTAGAACTCTAAGAATTCAACATGCAAGCCCATCTACAGCAGCACCAAGAGTGGCTAATTACTCCAAAAATAACCCAACAAAATAAAAACTAATTGGAGCAATGGAGGAGTCACATACCAAGAAGCAATCCCTCCAAACAGTTTTGGAAAAGGAGCTTTGACCAACGAGATCGAAATCCGTGGGTTTGAGAGCAAGAACACAAAAATGGTGGCTGTGGTGATTTTGTGCAGGAGGTAGGTGGTGATGTGGGATAAAGAGATAAGTGAGGGGGCCCACGTGGGGACGACAACCCACCAGGGCATGCCTCGGGGGTGCTGGCACGCCCTGGTGTCTTGTGGGCACCAAGGGAACCCCCTCAAGTGTTATTTATACCAGAAATTCTTAAATAATCAGAAAAAATTGTGTTAAATTTTCAGGGCATTCTAAGAATTTTTATTCTTGGGTCATTTTTTATTGCACGGAGAAAACACAAAACAGGATAAACATGGCATTTTATTTTATCCTACTAACTAAAACAAAAAATAGAAGTGGATACAGAGAGTTGTGTCTACTAAATTCATAACCTTCATACCTCTCGAAAAAGATTCACTAATAAGGTTGATCAAGTCTTATTAATAACCACTTCCGATTAGCATGAAACCGAAGAACTTTCGTAAAACACTAGGTTCCCTCAATGGGGATAGGCATATCCCCAACCATAATAACATCATATTTATTTTTGACAGTAGGTAGAGGTAATTGAAACCTTCCAATAGTGAGTGTTGGAGAATTTTCAATAACATTAACACTATTCACTTGGAATTGCTTCTTCGGAAAGTGCATTGTATGCTCATTACCGTTGATATGAAAAGTGACTTTGCTTTTATTGCAATCAATAACAGCCCTTGCAGTATTCAAAAAGGGTCTACCAAGGATAATTGACATGTTGTCGTCCTTGGGCATCTCAAGAATAACAAAGTCCATTAAGATAGTAACATTTGCAACAACAATGGGCACATCCTCACAAATACCAATAGGTATGGCCGTTGGTTTATCAGCCATTTGCAATGATATCTCAGTAGGTGTGAGTTTATCCAAATCAAGTCTTTTATATAAGGAGAAAGGCATAACACTAACACCGGCTCCCAAATCACACAAAGCAGTTTTGACATAGTTTCTCTTAATGGAGCAAGTTAGAGTTGGTATTCCCGGATCTCCAAGTTTTTTAGGTACTAAATCCTTAAAGGAATAATTAGCAAGCATGGTGGAGATTTCAGTTTTCGATATCTTTTATTAGTGATGATGTCTTTCATATACTTAGCATAAGGGGCCATCTTCAAAATATCAGATAAGTGGGTATGCAAAAAGAATGGCCTAATCATTTCAGCAAAACGCTCAAATTCTTCATCTTTTATTAGTGGGAATGGCATGGATTTCTGAACCCATGGCTCTCTTTCTTTACCATGTTTCCTAGCCACAAAGTCTTTTTTTATCATAACGTCTATTTTTAGGTTATGGGTTACCAAGATCAGGAGCATGCTTTATTTCAACATCATTACCTGGTTCTACATCATTACTAGGTTGAGCATCATCATGAACATCATCATTATCATTTTTCATTATCACTAGGTGAATGTTCATTACCAGACTGAGTTTCAGCATCAGAAATAGAGACATCATTACTATTAGGAGGTTTTTGTGTCTTAGGTTCACTAGAGGTATGCAAAGTCCTATCATTTCTCTTTTTCTTTTTATTCTTAGAAGGACTAGGTGCATCACTATTACTTTTCTAAGAATCTTGTTCAATTCTTTTAGGATGGCCCTCGGGATAGAGTGGTTCTTAGGTCATCCTACCTCCTCTAGTTACTACTCTAGCAGCAAAATCATGCATATTATTATTCATTTCATCAAGCAATTCTTTTTTAGATTTAGCAACTTGTTCTAACTGAGTCTGAACCATAGAGGCATGCTTTCCTACACCTCTAACATCATTACTAATTCTAAATAGCAAGTCACTCAAGCGAGAAATCATATCAGAATTGTATTTCAATTGTTTCAAAACATGGGCATTGAAATGATCTTGCTTCATAATATAGTTGTCAAACTCATATAAGCACTGACTAGGACGTTTATTGTGAGGAATGACACTTTCGTTGAACTTTAATAAAGAATTGAACTCTACCACATGTGGAGGTGGTGGTGTGTCAAGGCCATGTATTTCTTCAATAGGTGGCAAATTCTTAACATCCTCAGCTTTAATACCTTTTTCCTTGATAGATTTCTTTGCCTCTTATATATCTTCGGGACTGAGAAATAGGATACCTCTCTTCTTTGGAGTGGGTTTAGGCGGTGGTTCAGGAAGAGTCCAATCATCATAGTTCTTCAGTATGTTATTCAATAATTCCTCAGCTTGTTCAACAGTTCATTCCCTGAAAACACAACCAGCACAACTATCTAGGAAGTCCCTAGAAGCATCGGTTAGTCCATTATAAAATATATCAAGTACTTCATTTTTCTTGAGAGGATGATCAGGCAAATCATTAAGCAATTGGAGAAGCCTCCCCCAAGCTTGTGGGAGACTCTCTTCTTCAATTTGCACAAAGTTAAATATTTCCTGTAAGGCAGCTTGTTTCTTGTGAGAAAGAAAATATATTCTAGAGAAATAGTAGATCATATCCCAGGGAATACGCACACAACCAAGAGCAAGAGTATTGTACCATGTCTTAGCATCGCCCTTTAATGAGAACGGAAATAACTTAAGGATCTAATAGTAGCAAATCTTCACATCATGGGCAAAGAGGATGGCTATATCATTCCGCTTAGTAAGGTGTGCCACTACAGTTTCAATTTCATAGCCATGGAAAGGATCAGATTCAACCAAAGTAATTAACTCTGGGTCGACGGAGAATTCATAATCCTTATCGGTAACACAGATAGGTGAAGTAGCAAACTTAGGATCACATTTCATTCTAGCATTCAAAGTCTTTTCCTTATACTTGCATAATCGTTTCTTAGCATCATCTCTATCCTTAAAAGCATGAATCTCTCTAGCTATTTCTCCATCCAAAGCATAACCTTCAAGTATCTTAAGCATTTCAAATCTAGGAGAGCTAGGCCTATTAGGTGTTTCATAATCATCAATTTCAAATTTCTCATCGGTTTCAGCAGTTTCAATGATTTCATTCTCTCTAGCTCTAGCAATTTGTTCATCAATAAATTCACCTAATGGCACATTATCATCAAGCATGGTACTAGTATCATCATAAGCATCATTCATAGAAGAAGTGGCATCATCAATATCAGGATTAATAGCATGTGGTGGTGTTGCAAACTTACTCATAACAGAAGGTGAATCAAGTGTAGAGCTAGATGGAAGTTCCTTACCTCCCCTTGTTGTAGAGGGAAAAATCATGGTCTTAGTATCCTTCAGATTATTCATAGTGATAAATTGATATAAATCCCAAGTTACTCAACAAATATTGCTATGATCCCCGATAACGGCGCCAGAAAAAGGTCTTGATAACCCAAGAGTATAGGGGATCACAATAGTTTTCGAGGGTAGAGTATTCAACCCAAATTTATAGATTCGACACAAGGGGAGCCAAAGAATACTTGAGAGTATTAGAAGTTGAGTTGTCAATTCAACCACACCTGGAGATAAATATCTACAGCAAAGTGATCAGTAGCACAGTAATATGATGGGTTTGATAGTAGTAGCAATAATAACAGTAGCGGTAACAGTAGTAGCAATGGTTTTGTAGCAGTTGGAGCAGTAGCAACAGCAGTAGTAACTTAGCAAGAACAATAAATAGAAAGGTCGTAGGCACCAGATCGGTAACTCATTGGATGATATTCATCATGTAACAGTCATAACGTAGGGCGATACAGAACTAGCTCCAGTTCATGAGTGTAATGTAGGCATGTATTCTGTAAATAGTCATACATGCTTATGGAAAAGAACTTGCATGACATCTTTTGTCCTACCCTCACATGGCAACGGGGTCCATAAGAAAACTAAGGGATATTAAGGCCTTCTTTTAATAGAGAACCGGAACAAAGCATTAACACATGGTGAATACATGAACTCCTCAAACTACGGTCATCACCGCGAAGTATCCCAAATATTGTCATTGTGGGGTTGACGGATCATAACACGTAATAGGTGCATATGACAAGGCAAGATCGGATCAAGAACATGGATATAGAGATGATAACATAAAAGGTTAAGATCTGAAATCATGGCACTCGAGCCCTAGTGACAAGCATTAGGCAAAGCAAAGTCATAGCAACATCAACCTCAGAACATAATGGATACTAGGGATCAAGCCCTAACAAAACTAACTCGATTACATGATGAATCTCATCCAACTCCTCACCGATCAGCAAGCCTATGAAGTAATTACTCACTCCCGGTGGGGAGCATCAAGGAATTGGCGATGGAGAAAGGTTGGTGATGATGAAGACCAAAGATTCCCCTCTCCGGACCCCAAATGGACTCCAGATCTGGCCTCCCAATGAAGAACAGGAGGTGGCGGCAGCTCCATGAAACACAATAATTCTTTCTCTCTGATTTTTTTCTCAAAATTTAGGAATTTATAGTGGCGAAGGTAGGGCAAGTGGGGCCCCGAGGTGAGCAAACCCCACTAGGGCGCGCCGGGAGGGGGTTAGCATGCCCTGGTGTCTTGTGCCCAGCCTGGGATCCCTCTCCGGTGGGTTCTGGCTTTGGTATTTTTTATATTTCCCAAAATAAATCTCCAAAAAGTTTGGTTCCATTCTGAGAACTTTTAATTCTGCACAAAAACAACACCATGGTAGTTCTGCTGAAAACAACGTCAGTGCGGGTTAGTTTTATACAAATCATGCAAATTTGAGTCCAAAACAAGGGCAAAAGAGTGAGGAAAAGTAGATACGTTTGAGACGTATTTAGTGGACCTATCCAGCCCCTACCAAGCATTGCTGGGCTGGCCCGCCCTGGCCAAGTTCATGGCGGTCCCCCACTATGCCTACTTGAAGATGAAGATGTCGGGTCCCAACAGCGTCATCACCATCATCGGCGACTACAAGAAGTCGGTCAAGTGCTCTCTAGCCAGCTCCAAGCTTGCCGAATCCCTTGTCATAGCCGAGGAGCGGCGCCAGATCAACTAGTTCATCACTCAGGCCCGCGAGCAGCCAGCCATGCCCGAGCTCAAGAGGAAGCAGCCCGCTGACGAGACTCGGTTCCAGCCGGCCGGCGGCAAGGACACGAAGAGGATCCCGCTCGACCAGTTGACCCAATCAAGTATGTCGTGGTCGGCGCCGGCCTCAGCGACAAATAGGAAAGTGAGCTCGTCAACTTCCTCCGTCAGAATCGGGACATCTTCGCCTAGTCCCCAAAGGACATGCCTCGAGTTCCTAGGAAGTTCTCCGAGCACTTCTTACACGTCCGCCCGGATGCAAAACTGGTCAAGCAATCGTTGCACCGCTTCTCCAAGGAGAAGCGAAAACCCATCGGTGAAGAGATCCCTCGGCTGCTAGTTGCCGACTTCATCATGGAGGTCTTCCACCCGGACTGGCTGGCAAACCCAGTCCTGGTGCTGATGAAGAACAAGACCTGGCGCATGTGTATCGACTACACAAGCCTGAACAAGGCATGCACCAAAGACCCGTTCGCTCTACCCCGCATAGACCAGTTGATCGACTCTAAGTCCGGCTACGAGATGATGTCCTTCATGGATGCCTATTCAGGCTACCACCAGATCAAGGTGAATCCGGCCGACCGGATCAAGACAGCTTTCATCACCCCCTTTGGGGCATTCTGCTACATCACCATGGCATTCGGGCTAAAAAACGTCGGTGCCACCTTCCAGCGTTGCATGAAACGATGCCTCTGCAGCCAGCTCGGCTACAACGTACACGTCTACATGGATGATGTTGTGGTTAAGACCAAATAAATCCGCACCCTCTTGAACGATCTTAGAGAGACGTTCACAAGCCTGCACGAGTTTGAGATCCGGCTGAACCTGGAGAAATCCGTTTTCGGCATCTCGGTCGGTCAGCTCCTCGGTTTCCTTGTGTCCGAGTGAGGGATCAAGGCCAAACCGAAGAAGATCCGAGCCATCGAGTGCATGGCCCGCCCGGCCACTTTGGCGGGCGTCTAGAAGATCACCGGCTGCCTGGCCTCGCTCAGACGGTTCATCAACTGGCTGGGGGGAAAGGCACTCCCCCTCTACCATGTGCTGAAGAAACAGACGGTTTCACCTGATCCGACCAGGCGAACGAGGCGCTCCGCAGCCTCAAGTAGGCTCTCACCACCGCTCTCGTGCTGGCCGCCCCGTCTAACAAGGAGCCGATGCTTCTCTACATCAACGCGACCAGCCGGGTGGTCAGGATCGTCATGGCCGTCGAGCGGACAAAACCAAACCGCACCCAGCCGGCAACGACCGGTCTACTACTTGAGCTAGGTCCTTTCCGCCTCCAAGCTGAACTACCCCCACTACCACAAGAAGTGATACGGTGTGTCCTGGTGGCCAGGAAGCTCAAGCCCTACTTCCAAGAGCATCCCGTCACAGTGGTGAGCACGGCCCCCCTCGGGTCAATCATGGGCAACCGGGACGCTGCCGGCTGGATCGCCAAATGGGCCCTCCACCTAGCCGACCACCACATCACCTACGAGCCCCACACCGCCGTCAAGTCTCGGGCGCTGGCGGATTTCCTCGTTGACTGGGCCAAGATGGAGTATCTGCCGCAGCCTCCCGACTCCACCCATTGGCCCCTTTTCCCCCTTTATTGTAATCACGCGACTGCACTATAAAGTCAGCCCCCAGCCCTCCTGAGATGGGAGTCGACAAAGAGAACACTCACCCACACTCACACCAAGTAGAGGAAGAGAGGTCAGTAGCGAGAGCCCCTCCTTCTCCCTCATGAACAGCTCGAGGAGCACCCTGTATTGTGATCACCTATTGTCACGCCCAAGATGCGATCCTATCCTTATTTTGGCATGGGAGCCTCAATAGAGATAGAAGCGCATCTCGTCGTGTTGCAAGAATGGATATCATTACAAGTACATTTACAGAAGAGATGAGTTTATGGAATTGGCTTACACTCGTCACAAGCTACATCAATATCACATCAATAAAACAACATATTCAAACATCATACAGAAGAGCAGGGTCCAACTACGGACGAAATCAAACAATAAAATGACATCCATCCTTGCTATCCCAGGTTGCCGCCTGGAACCCATCATAGATCGATGAAGAAGAATAACTCCAAATCAAACAAGCATCACGCTCACGTCAAATCATCGCATTACATGTACCTGCAACTGTTGTTGTAGTAATCTGTGAGCCACGGGAACTCAACAATCTCACTTCCAAGGGTATCAAGACTATTAAAGCTTAATGGATGAGGTATGGTTAAGTGGTGAGGCTTCAGCAAGCGACTAAGCATTTATTTGAGTGGCTAACTTACGAGTACAGAAAGTAAAGTATGGTGGTCTACGGATAACGAACGTGAACTAGTAATGATCACTAACTGATCCTGAACACCTACTTATGTCAAACATAACCCCACCATGTTCTCTCTCGGATAAGGACTCACGAGAAGAGACAGTCACGGTTACGCACACAGTTGGTGTATTTTATTAGAGTTTACTTTAAGTTTTCTATGACCGGGTGTTAAACAAAGTTTCCAAGTTGCCACATAACCGCGGGCACGTCTTTCCAAAAGATTTAACCCTGCAGGGATGCTCCAACTCGTCCATCACAAATTAACCACACGTCGTGGGAATAACCTCGACCATGGATCTCGTGATCATCCTAGGCAATTCGAAAGGAAATCCGACACCTCGAGATAGCCCGAAGAAGATCGGAATTCCTCACTCAAGACGTTCGAGAAAGGTAAAACAAATCCAGCAAGGCCTCTCGGTGAGCCGAATCTGCATCTAGAGCCGTGCGCTCTCTATTCACGGGCATCATCCGTATATGCAAAGTGGACGGTAGCCTAAAAATGCCTGGAGTTGCCCCGAGGTGGCACCGCCGACTGCTAGGTAGGTGGACCAACACTCATGAGGAGCACTGGTCCGGGTTGTTGATTAAAGATCCACGGGTGCCGGCGGGTCCCTATGCAATTTTAGTTATTAGGCAAATGGTAAACCAATGTTGGGCCTTGCCAGATAAGTTTTATCCCAAAATAAAAATTAAGGGGGTCCACATAACAACCCCAAGCATGTTAGGAGTGCCCAATTATGGAACATAACACCAGTACACAGGTAACTAGGGCGGCAAGAGTGGAACAAAACACCGAGCAAAAGTCCAAGCCTTCCATCTTTTACCAATTATATATGTGCATTTAATTAAATAGCAATAATATTGTGATATCAAAATGGTCATGTCGTCACATGGAAGCAATTGCACCTGCAGATAGAAATGCTATAAGAAGGGCTAAGCAAGCGTTAACATAGCCAAAGAAAGGTTTTCTGGGAAGGTGGGGGGTTAGAGGCTTATCATGGCATATTTCGGAGGTTTGTCAAACAAGTGGTAGGCAGCGTGACATAGCGATAGAAAAAAGAGACAACTACATGGCAATGATAGTAGTCTTATCCAGAGAAATGTGTCATCTTGCCTGAGATCCCGCTTGGAAGAAGAACGAGTCCATGAAGAAAACGGGCCAACATAGTCAAACGAATTCTCACACTCTGAACGCTTTCGGAACTCTATTGATAAGGAACAATCCGAAAACAACAATCAACACACGGTACACCAAAACAAATGCATGACATGATGCACAAACCAATATGATGCATGCTCATTTAATTATGCAAGGCATGGCATGGCAAGAACAACAAACAACTACTACACATTAAGTGAAGTTCAATATGCAATAAGTTGCATATTGATGAAACTCCACATTCAAATTATTTAGTTCACTCTCGTTTGGGTACTCATCAATATTAAATGTTGTTTAACATGGGTGGTCATGGCATAAGACGAAGATGGAATTAAGCAATTTTAAATGGAGAGGGACAACATACATATAACAAAATAATAACTCTCCATATTATGAGAAAAGTGGTTAATATTGTTTACCATGACAATAGGTGAAGCATGAACAACTATATCATCTAGGCATTTTAAATGGGGTCGGAAGCAATATATAGCATTTTCGAAACATCCCCATGAGCATAATATGAATTTGGTCTAGATATGTACTAACCATATTTTAGAGTTATTAAACAGCAAAATAAACGTCACCATGAGATTCTACACATTTTTCTAGACAAGTTACATACATAAAATATTTGCATCGGAGCTACGGTTTAAAAGTTATTAAACAATTCATTTACATGACATTTACGCAAATTGCATGAAACCAGCAAGTTAAACATTTTAACCATGTGTGAAAGTTGGATATTGTGAATCTACACGAATTTCTATGCACTTTACATATATAAATTGGTTTAAACCGATGCACGGTCAATTATTTATGAGCAGTGCCAAAATATATATTTTCTGAAATTATGCAATGTCCTGGTTTATTTAACAAATTCGTCCAGAGGAAAAAACGCATCAGGCCAAATCTGTAACAGAGACGAGCGTCAGATAGCTATACAACGCATGGGCACGGAATAGGGCAACGGGGCGTTCACCTAGCTGGGCCTGCCCCAGGTGGTGTAGCGGGCGATGCTGGGCCATGGGCGGTGCTAGGGCAGCCAAGGCGAGGCCCACTTGGTCCACGCGGGCGCTGGCACCGGTTCAGCGAGCGTGGCGAGGCGTCGTCCTCCCGCACGGGGTGAGGCCACGACGCGGTCAACGATGGCGGGGTGGCATGGGGAGGATCTCCGGCGACGTAGCTGACGGGGAGGCGGGAGGAGGCAGACCGCCGGCGAGGGGAACGGGGCGGCGGCCAGAGGCGGGGCGGTCGGATCTGGGCTTGAGGCCAGCGGCCATGGCGAATCCTACGGGAGGGAGAGAGGAGAGAGAAGTTAGAGGAGGGAGAATGAGAGTGAGGAGCATGGGGCAAGGGCGGGGCTCATCCGTGGCGGCAGGCTCCCGCGGCTGCCGGCGAGGCCACCAGCAAGGGCACAGGGAGGCGTTGGCGACTGGTGGCGCTGATCGAGGGGCTCCACCCCTCGATCTGATGCGGCGCAGGGGAGCTCCCTCCCTGGAGCGGCGGGGCTGATCCGGGCCTGGCGGCTGAGGTGGGAGGAGAGGCGCGGCTAGGCGGCGGCTAAGGGTTTGGGACGCATGGAAAACGAGGCAGGGGCAGGGTTTGGCCAAATTAGGAAGGGGAGGGGGATTATATAGGGAATGAGGGCTAGGTTAGGGGAATTTCATTCGTTTTCGGACCGTTCGATCTTGATCGGACGTCCGAAAGCGGAGGGGGGCTAGCTAGGTGGGCTAGTGGGCTGTGTAGTGGGCCTTGGTCTGAGATGAGAGGGAAGGTGGCAGCCCGTGACAAGAGTTTGAAACACCGAAAACATCCGATGGATAACCCGATGATGGTGTCGCTACGGGCAACCTTTGGGGTATCAAATGAACTCAGAATGCGACAAAATTTGGCAGGCAGTCTACCTACACTATAGTAAGTCCACACGCCAAGTTCCGACCCAATCCGAGAGTATTTTAAACGCACTTTAAAAAATGGGTTTTTTTAACGATGCCGTGGTCACGTGCATGTGTGGTTGGTCTCAAAACGGGCAACGGCAAGAACGGAGAGAACCGGCGAACACGAATGGATGCAAGTTTCCGAAAAGAAGTGACGAATCCATGCAGATGATGCGAATGATGCAATGATGAGTGCAACAACCAAACGAAACACAAGACGACAATGGGATAAAAGGGGAATCTTCTGGAGCGTCGGCCCGGGGCTGTTACAACTCTCCTCCACTACACGAGGATCTCGTCCCGAGATCTAAGAATTAGAAGGGGAAGAGAAAGAGCAAGAGGTAAAACTTAGTTGCTTCTTTGACCAATGAGTGAAACCACATGAACTTGAAGGATTGCAAGAGAAGAACAATGATATGAGAAACAAGCAAGAATTCAAAATAAATTTGGGCAACACTTCGGTAGAAAATAGAAGAGAACTTGGTAAGATAGAAAGAACTTTATAAGGGGACACCACACTCCGGTAAAATGGACAAGCAAGGAGAGAAGAAGATCTTGATAACACGAGATGATGATTCGAAGAGAGCAACGTCACGATTCCTCTGGACAAAAGAATAGAAGCTAGATATTTGAAAGGAAAAGAACGGAGAAGAGATAACAACTCTACCACAATGAATTTGAAAAGCACCCTAGAAAGAATGATTGGGCGGAGTTGTTGTTAAATCAACAACAAAAGAAAAGGCTTGTTGTGGGCTTATCGAAAACATCCCAAAATAATGAGCTGATAATCGACCGCTGACAAGACAAGGATTGCTTGGGAGCAAAAGAGATGAAAAACTTATTTCATGAAGAAGAGGAGGATAAAACTTGGATCATTTATGACACCATGATAGCAACAATCCTTAGGAAATGCTTTAGGTGAAATCAAACCCAAGATAACTCCGAGAAGACATGATGGGTTTACTTATCTCATTCTTGACAATTTTCCTTCGAGACTCCTCATAATCAAGAATTTAATAAGACCATCTCAAAAGACAATGGAGAAGGAATTGAACTTAGACATCCAAGATAAAGAACACTTGAGCACCTCCAACAAGAATCTTGAAGGACAATTCGAGAAGAATTACACCCTTAACAAACCACCATGAAGGACCTCTTGGTGAACACCGGGATGAAAGGACGATCAAAAGAATGCGATTGAAAAGAATAGATTATGATGTTGCAAAGATATAGATGAAGCTTCGCGAAGAGATGCTTGAGAAAAACATGGAACTCCGGAAATAAAAGATGAAAAACTTATAACCAAGAATTTGATGCCATGAACACTCCGGAAGAAGGATTGAAACCACCTTGATGAAACTAGAATAAGAATTGTGTTATGCTTATCCTTCATCCAATTCAATTGATGACAAGCAATGGATTTCGCACACCACTTATTCTTGTTGCAAGGAATTGGAGAGAGAGAGAGAGAGAGAGAGGGAGAGATCACAAACTAGAAGAAGTCTTGCACGAGAACACCGGTAAGAATTAGAAACTAAAGAGGACACTACAAATGAATGGAGATACATGACATGAGAATGAAGAGATCATGATCCACCTAGAGAAATCTTGAACGAAGCACCGGAATAATTGTGAAACGGACGAAGAGACAACAGTTGAGAAGAATTTGAGAATGAAAGCTGAAAGCTACGAACAAAGAAATCTTCTGAAATGATGGCCTTCGGAGGATCAAGAAATGAGAACAACTCTGAAGCACCAGATAGATGTGGGAGGAATCACTCATGATTGACAACAATCGAGAAGATAACACAAAGCTGAGATGACGAATCTTCAAGAGAATGGAGCAAGATTAAGAGAAACTCTCCTTCGGTCTTCAATACTGAGAATAATGACGAGAAGCAACACCATGAATAACTAAGGCACTCCAGAACAATGAATAATGAGAGGTCGAGTCAATGATGAAATTAATTCAAAGCGATCTTTGATAATGTATATGACTGATGAAAATCATTCTTACGTCATATTGAGAGGAACTTGAGAACATCTCCGGAAGGATTAGAAGAGCCAGGTAAGATCCTGGGGAATATCTGTGGGTTATGGGCCCACTCAAAGAAATCACCGTTGAAACAATTGCTTAGGAATAGAGATTGCACCGGTAGAAATGAAAACTTGAAGAGGTGAGAACCTCAAAATAATTTGGAAGGATTGAAAGTAAACATGAATCTTCTGAGATATCTTCAACACTCCCAATAGAACATAGAGGGATGAATTAATAAGAGAGGCTTGATGAGAATTCAAACACGGAAAGCATTTGGCGATTGAAAAGGATATGAAGAACACCGAGATCCTGAATTTAGTGCGTCGGGAAGGAAAACAAGAATAAGGAAATGATGAATTCGAATCACTTGAGGATCTTCACAATGAATCACCAGATACAATACAAAAGAAAATATAGCGGAAGCATCGATGAAAAGAAAGACATTTGGATGAGAATTTAATCATTGAAGAAAAAGGGCGGGAGGGTGGGGAAAAACAAAGACAACTTAGGACGGATGAAAAGAACTCCGGAAATAAACATGAGGATTGATCTTGCAAATATTGGAGATGATTGAATATCTTGAAGAGGAGTGCACCGGTGAAAAGAATTTCCTGACAACTCCAGTTGATCCAAGGATTAGCAATCACATGGAAATATGCGAACACCATCTAGGAAAGATAAGAAATCACCACTTGACATCGAAGCAACTCGAATTACCATATACAAAAAACAACACAAAGGATGGGGCTTACGAAACAAGCCAGAACAAATTCATGACAGAGATTCCGCTCGATATTTTCGTGGTAAGGTTTGCACGGGCTTGATCGTACATTGGATTTTCATATTGAAATGACGATCGAATATGTTCCCTAGGCATAGCGAACTACAAGGCTTGACGAAGCATATCTGATGACATATATCGAGACTGTCCTCTGTAAGAAAGACCGTGAACAAATGAATCCACTAGATGTCGAACCCCAACCTCACATCATGAACTGTTGGAAGATAGCCTAGGTAACTACTTGAATTCCCACCTAAGAACTCCCGAAACTTTCTGGTTATGCAATCTGGTGTTGGGGATACAGGGAGGCAAAATATCTCACACAACTAACAAGACCTATGCTCCAAATGTATCCATCCATCAACACATAACCAGAGGCTTTGGAACTCCATCTCGAACCCTCGAAAACACAACGATACCAAACATGGCAGTACCCCGGACGCCTCCCCAGTGTTGGGTGACTCCGACCTTATCTCGCCACGAGAAGTATTGAAGCAATTTCGAACACCCTCCGTCCTGAGATACTAAGGAAACTGAACGATAACGATGTGTCAAGAATCCCATGGAACTCTACTCCTCGGTAACAGGAGGCACCAAGTACAGAACTCCGTCACATGAGCATCATATAGATTCCAAAATATCCGCGTGATCCTAAAAAAAATTGAGTGAGAAGAGGGTAGAATCAAAATTCCTAAGTCGATTACCTCACCAGAGCATAGAAGAGGAGTAAAAAGAATCCTACTCTCTAATATAACTAGACTCAAAATCAATAGACTCGACTCAGCCAAGTTCGATCAATCAAGGGGGCTCCTAGGTCAGAACAGGCTTTGATACCAACTTGTCACGCCCAAGATGTGATCCTATCCTTATTTTGGCACGGGGGCCTCGACAGGGATAGAAGCGCATCTCGTCGTGTTGCAAGAATGGATATCATTACAAGTACATTTACAGAAGAGATGAGTTTATGGAATTGGCTTACACTCGCCACAAGCTACATCAAGATCACATCAATACAACAACATATTCAAACATCATACAGAAGAGCAACGTCCGACTACGAGCGAAATCAAATGATAAAATGACATCCATCCTTGCTATCCCAGGCTTCCGCCTGGAACCCATCCTAGATCGATGAAGAAGAATAACTCCAAATCAAACAAGCATCACGCTCACGTCAAATGATCGCATTACCTATACCTGCAACTGTTGTTGTAGTAATCTGTGAGCTACAGGGACTCAGCAATCTCATTTCCAAGGGTATCAAGACTATTAAAGCTTAACGGGTGAGGTATGGTTAAGTGGTGAGGCTGCAGCAAGCGATTAAGCATATATTTGAGAGGCTAACTTACGAGTACAGAAAGTAAAGTATGATGGTCTGCTGATAACGGGCATGAATTAGTAATGATCACTAACTAATCCTGAACACCTACTTACGTCAAACATAACCCCACCATGTTCTCTCCCGGATAAGGACTCACGAGAAGAGACAGTCACGGTTACACACAGTTGGTGTATTTTATTAGAGTTTACTTCAAGTTTGCTATGACCGGGTGTTAAACAAAGTTTTCAAGTTGCCACATAACCACGGGCACGGCTTTCCAAAAGATTTAACCCCACAGGGGTGCTCCAACTCATCCATCACAAATTAACCACGCGCCGTGGGAATAACCTCGACCACGGATCTTGTGACTATCCTAGGCAATTCCAAAGGAAATCCAAAACCTCGAGATAGCCCGAAGAAGATCGGAATTCCTCACTCAATACGTTTGAGAAGGTAAAACAAATCTAGCAAGGCCTCCTGGTGAGCCAGATCCGCATCTAGAGCCGTGAGCTCTCTATACATGGGAATCATCCGTCTATGCGAAGTGGACGGTAGCCTGAAAATGCTTCGAGTTGCCCCAGGATGGTACCGTCGACTGCTAGGTAGGTGGACCAACACTCATGAGGAGCACTGGCCCGGATTGTTGATTAAAGATCCGCGAGTGCTAGCGGGTCCCTATGCAATTTTGGTTATTAGAGAAATGGTAAACCAATGTTGGGCCTTGCCAGATAAGTTTTATCCCAAAATGAAAATCAAGGGGGTCCCATAACAACCCGAGCATGTTAGGAGCGCTCAATTATGGAACATAATACCGGTACACAAGTAACTAGGGCGGCAAGAGTGGAACAAAACACCGAGCAAAAGGCCAAGCCTTACACCTTTTACCAATTATATACGTGCATTGAATTAAATAGTAATAATATTGTGATATCAAAATGTTCATGTCATCACATGGAAGCAATTGCACCTGCAGCTAGAAACGCTATAAGAAGGGATGAGCAAGCGGTAACGTAGCCAAACAAAGGTTTGCTAAGAAGATGGAGGGTTAGAGACTTATCATGGCATATTTGGGAGGCTTATCAAACAAGTGGTAGGTAGCGTGACATGGCGATAGAAAAACGAGTCAACTAGCATGGCAATGATAGTAGTCGTATACAGGAAAATATGTCATCTTGCTTGAGATCCCGCTTGAAAGAAGAACGAGTCCATGAAGAAGACGGACAAACGTAGTCGAACGAATCCTCACACTCCGAACGCTTTCGGAACTCTGTCAAGAAGGAACAATTCAAAAACAACAATCAGCACACGGTACACCACAACATATGCATGACATGATGTACAAACCAATATGATGCATGTCCATTTAATTATGCAAGGCATGGCATGGAAAGAACAACAAACAACTACTACACATTAAGTGAAGTTCAATATGCAACGAGTTGCATATTGACGAAACTCCACATTCGAATTATTTAATTCACTCCGTTTGGGTACTCATCAATATTAAATGTTGTTTAACATGGGTGGTCATGGCATAAGGGAAAGATGGAATTAAGCAATTTTAAATGGAGAGGGACAACATACATATAACAAAATAATAACTCTCCATATTATGAGAAAAGTGGTTAATGTTGTTTATCATGGCAAGAGGTGAAGCATGAACAACTATATCATCTAGGCATTTTAAATGGGACCGAAAGCAACATATAGCATTTTCGAAACATCCCCATAAGCATAATATGAATTTGGTCCAGATATGTACTAACCATATTTAGAGTTATTAAACAGCAAAATAAACGTCATCATGAGATTCTACACATTTTTCTAGACAAGTTACATATATAAAACATTTGCATCGGAGCTACGGTTTAAAAGTTATTAAACAATTCATTTACATGGCATTTACGTATGAAACCAGCAAGTTAAACATTTTAACCATGTGTGAAAGTTGGATATTATGAATCTACATGAATTTCTAAGCACTTTACATATATAAATTGGTTTAAACCGATGCACGGTCAATTATTTATGAGTAGTGCAAAAATATGGTTTTTCTGAAATTATGCAATGTCCTGGTTTATTTAACAAATTCGTCGAGAGGGAAAAAAATGCATCGGGACAAATCTGTAACAGAGACGAGCGTCAGATAGCTATACAACGCATGGGCACGGAATAGGGCAACGGGGCGTTCACCTAGCTGGGCCTGGCCCAGGTGGTGTAGCGAGCGATGTTGGGCCATGGGCGACGCTGGGGCAGCCAAGGCGAGGCCCAGCTGGCCCACACGGGCGCTGGCAGCGGTTCAGCGAGCGTGGCGAGGCATCGTCCTCCCGCACGGGGCAAGCCCACAACGCGGTCAACGATGGCAGGTCGGCATGGGGAGGACCTCCGACGACGTAGCTAACGGGGAGGCAGGAGGAGGCAGTCCGCCGGCGGGGGGAACAGGCACGACGACCGGAGGCGGGGCGTTCGGATCCCGGCTTGAGGCCGGCGGCCATGGCGAATCCTGCGAGAGGGAGAGAGGAGAGAGAAGTTAGAGGAGGGAGAAGGAGAGAGAGGAGCACCGGGCAAGGGCGGGGCTCATCCCCGGCGGCGGGCTCCGGCGGCTGCCGGTGAGGCCACCGGCGAGGACGCAGGGAGGCACTGGCGGCTGGTGGCGCTGGATCGAGGGGCTCCTCCCCTCGATTTGATGCGGCGCAGGGGAGCTCCCTCCCTGAAGCGGCGGGGCTGATCCGGGCCTGGCGGCTGGGGGGGGAGAGGCGCGGCTAGGCGGCGGCTGAGGGTTCGGGACGCACGGAAAACGAGGCAGGGGTAGGGTTAGGCCAAATTAGGAAGGGGAGGGGGATTATATAGGGAAGGAGAGCGAGGTTAGGGGAATTTCATTCGTTTTCGGACCGTCCGATCTCGATCGGACGTCCAAAAGCGGAGGGGGGCTAGCTAGGTGGGCTAGAGGGCTGTGTAGTGGGCTTTGGTCTGAGATGAGAGGGAAGGTGGCAGCCCGTGACAATAGTTTGAAACACCGAAAACATTCGATGGATAATCCGATGACGGTGCCGCTACGGGCGACCGTTGGGGTATCAAATGAACTCAGAATGCGACGAAATTTGGCAGGCGGTCTACTTACACTATAGTAAATCCACACGCCAAGTTCCGACCCAATCCGAGAATATTTTAAACGCACTTTAAAAACGGGTTTTCTTAACGATGTCGCGAGCGCGTGCATGTGTGGTTGGTCTCGAAACGGGCAACGACAAGAACGGAGAGAACCGACGAACACGAACGGATGCAAGTGTTCGAAAACAAGTGACGAAGCCATGCAGATGATGCAATGATGAGTGTAACAACCAAACGAAACACAAGATGACAATGGAATAAAAGGGAAATCTTCTGGAGCGCCCGTCTCGAGTTGTTACACCTAGTCACTCCGGCAGGATTAGGGGTCTTACCTCCACCAGAGGGCCCTAAACCTAGGTAGCTTTGGCGGCATGTGTCTCGCGCCACCAACCGCCTCCAGACGCCGCCGACACCCATCGGCCCCAAACCACGATCTAAGCCACCCCCATGGCATATGTCGCAGAAATACCCCGACACACCTTCTAGAATAGCTTCCTGATTTGTACTCCCTCTCTAAAGCATTTAGACCAGTGATCTAAACACTCATATATTACTTTACAAATGGAGTAGTTTCCTTGCATAGGGGGTGTTTGTTCATGATAGGAAAAAAAATCTGCACTTTGTTTCATTTTTCCTAACTGATTTGGGTCCCAACTAATGTGACTACTAATACGGCTGTTGAGAAAAATAAGATGGTGATTTGAATTTGGAGCTTTCATGTTGTTCTAGTTCATCTGCTAACTGCTAGTACTAAGCTGTGCAACAAGTAGGATTTCATTATATATGATTAGTCGATGTTATCGTACTCATTTGCTTCTTGTCCTCCTGCAAACCTGGAAACTCAACAGGGTGAGGGAAGAACAACCGACTCCCCGTGTTGTAATTTAAACATGTCATTGTCAACACCACTTACCAGGAAAAAGAAAGAACCTAACAAGATCTTTGAATCAGGTGCATATTATCCAAAACACCGGGCAAAATTAGGCTAAGCTTGAGACTCCAAATTGTGAAGTAGCCTAGCACGGCCCGTTCCAAGAAGTGACTCACTGAAGAAAAAGGTGAGAAAGCTAAGCTATTCTGTATGTTGACATCGAGTTTCAGAGTTTTGGCAGTGCTTTTCCACACCAACAAATACCATATATACCAGTGGAAAAGAAAGTGAAAAAAGAACACCTTGCTAGTCTAAGTCCCAATTATCCTATCTTTCACATGACCATTTGTGCGGTCACACCATTCATCATAATTATTCCACAAGGTTTTCTATAAAACCACCCCAGCAAGAACACAAGTGTTTCAGGCCTCCTTTTGTACTTGCACCAACAAAATAACACCATGTTTCAGTCCTAATTGCCCTTAAAACTATACCAACCGGTTCAAAGGAAGTGTTTAGAAGTTTACAGATGACATGGTTTCTTTCTCTGTATGTAGGATCTACCAATATGGATAAGTATGTTTATCAGATTTATTTATATTAATGTCTCTCCAAAGCAGCTGCTCCATTTCTCTAGAAGACCTTGGAGTGATGACTAACCTAACACTATCAGCAACAGGGTAGGAAGAATTTAATGAATCCATGGGTAAAAGTTGGTCGAAAATTTATTTTGATTGGGAGCAAAGAAGTGGAAGATCATACGCTGGGACGTTGGTCGGAGGTGGTGGTGGGGCTGACAGAACATGAGGACCGGAAGGCGTCAATGTGGGCCTGGCATTTGACGCGATCACCCTTGTTCTCTTCCAGGCACTTGAGCTGCGCCTGCACGTCACACCCTGGAGCCGCCTTCTTCTCATCTCCCCCTCTGCTGCCACCACCGTTTGCTACCACAGGTGTCTTCTTCTCATCTCCCCTTCTAGCGCCACCACCGTTTGCTACCATAGCCGCCGCTGCCCAACCTTGAGTTATCATCACGGATCAAAAGGACCAGTCTGTACCCACCCTGTGATAATCAAAAGGTAAACACAATGACTTAAATGTTGAATGTACATTTGGCATGTTTAAGATTCAGAAGTTGCTCCTCTTGGTCTCTTCAGTAACCAACATGCATCTGCCTTAATCTATGGTTATCCCTGATGGGGCAAACGATTGGGAATGCATATGCACTAAAATCTGACCCCTGATCGAGAATTTGACTAATAAAGACACAAAATAGATGGTCACTACTCCCTCCGTTCCTAATTATAAGATGTTCAATTTTTTTTCTGATTCGGATGTATATAGATGCATTTTAGTGCGTTTGTTCACTCATTTCAGTCCGTATTGAAATGTCCAAAACGTCGTATAATCTGGAACGGAGGGAGTACATCATGCCATTTTATTTGCCTATCCACCAGTTTGTACTCTTTATGTTGAAAATCTCATCTAATCCAACTTCTAAAACTCCATTGTGTCTTAACAGCAGAAAAGACTGAAGACCATTAAAAGTTTAAAAATCTTGATGTTAAGTTTTTATCTCATGCAGGAAGATGTTAAAGATTAGACGAGTATGACAACGGATGTTAACATTTACACACTTACACAGGAAGTAAGCAGAAACAGATTTATGGTAGGCTTTCTAGACAGTACGAGTTGGTTAATCTGTACAATAACGATAAAAGTTATTCGTAATTGTGCATACATATCCAGTTGAGATCATTGTCTGGAAGAAACTCGTTGCTGATGTGCTTGTAAAGCATCTTCAGGAAAAATTACCATCATCAATCATAAATCCCTGATAATTTTTGTTTACCAACTTACAGGCTACAAATTTGAAGAAAATACTATCATTAGTACTGTCCCACTAAAGCTAACTCACGGTTATGTAAGCTGAGTACTATGTTAATTTTTAATTTCTTATTTTCAATGCCCTAGCTTCTCCCTATACCTGCGCCCCTCTAACCCTAGATGAATCTGCTGAGGCCAACGTCTGTAAATTGGTGGGATTGGGCGATGTGGGACTAAAAAGATCTCGCCGTGTTACCTGAGCGACCGCCCAGCCCCGCCGCGCGCTGGTCCCCCTTCCTCCTCCTCCGCCTGATCTCCGGCTGCCGCGGATGCTCGGACTCCGGCGTCTCCCCCTCGCCCTCCTACGCCGACCCCGAACGAGTTCGCGCCGAGAGAGATCGCTCGGCGTCGGGGAAGAAAAAGCTCGACCGATGAGAATGTCGGCGGCAGCAGAGGAGGATTCCGTCCGGCGCGTGGACGAGGAGGCGATGCGATTTGGGGATTTCTTGTCGCTCGACGACGACACGCTCGCTTGGGCTGGGCCCAGACGACGACACTGTACGCATGGGCCTCAAATGGGTCAATGGGCCGTGCCCGACGGACCGCACAAGGTTCTTCGGGCCGGGCGGTGCCGACACGCTACGCTACGCGCCCCCAGGAAAGCACACGGAGCAGGGAACCTGTGAAGGAAACGTGGAGCTACGCGTCCCCCAGCAAGGTACACGAGGAGGCGGCTAAAGCTGAGCCGTCCATGTCTTCTGCTCCTCTTTCTTTTCGTCCTCCTCCACCCGACTCGGCGACATTTCTCCCTCCGTCCGTTCCTCTCCGGGGTCCGGAGGCCCCCTGGAGCCGCGGCCCCCTCCCGGCCTCCCCGCTCCGGTGCGCGCCTCTCGCCGAACTTCGACTCCGGTTTCTCCTACTTCCGGCCGGCGTGCTAGCTAGCCGTGCTTCGGTTAGGGAAATAGGGGCCTAGGAAGGATGCCCTCAACATTTCGTGCTGATCCGCGGGTGAATCTTGGCTGGCGCAGGTGCTGCTTCGATTGTAGGGTATCGGTTTCTCTGCAAGATAAGCTATTGGCGTTCTTGTTGGTTTGGTGGTTGGTCGGTCGTGTACTTCCATCCACCAGATTAGTGCTCTCCGGTTCATCATGGGGCCGGCTGGTTCTTTATCGACCTTCTTTTGCCGTATGCCCGACTGACTGATCAAGATGATCTTCTTGGCGAGCCCATGTAGATGTGGTCTTCCCCTGTCCTGTTGGTGGGTGCATGATCCAGTAGCACTCAAGGCAATTCTGAACCCTTGCAAGATTGATTGATGGTACAAAAGATTATTTGTTCTTTCATGTGTCCGCTTTGTTCGCTAGTAGTGGCAGTGCTTGGACGATAGTATACTTCTTTGTAATGCACAGCACCCACCGTATGTGTTTAGGCTTACTGTGCTTCCTCAGGGTGATAAGGGAGTCCTGTTCTGTGATAAACAGAGGACAATTTTAGCAAAGGGGTTTCACAACTAGTTGCATATTCCTCTGTTTGCCGGTGATCTGAAATATTCTGTTTCCATATCAAATAGAATACACGGCTACTGGCTTTGTTGTGCTCTGTGTGTGTGTGTGTGTGGAGAATACTGTGTTTCTCTGATTCCATCTTCTTTAACAATCTGTATATTCATGGTACATTGGGATTTAGCAGTGAGTTATTGTATTAGTACTCATGGGAAGCACAAATTTGTTGCCGGTGTGTGTTTGTGCACGTTTATGGGCACGTTATCACTATTCTTGCTGTTCTTGTGTTTAAAATCATTCTCTTGCTTCATAACTACTATATGCTTATCTGTATTTCTTGTTGCTGGACTGAAAATGGAAACACAAACACTTGGTCTTTTTGTTCTCTGTTTGATAGCCTTATGACGGACAGAGGTGATGGACCAATTGGTAGTCTCCCTGAACATCTCCTTGTAGAAATATTGACTCGGTTACCAACCCACGAGTGGGTTCAAATATCATGTGTCAGCAAGCATTGGGCAAGCTTGTTCCGAGGAGAATACTTGTGGCAAACTGCTATTGCAAGGAAATGGCCATCGGCTGGTTTCCGGAAACGCTGGCCTGGGCCAATTCCCAGAGGTTCTGCTAGGAGGTGAGTTTCCTAGTCTGATATTGTTCTGTCTTCTCCATCATATGATGTTTCTGAAGAACAACGGATATTTCCAATTCCTACTGTACCTGCAGTATGATTGGTTCCTTGTATCTTGTATCAATTTAAAAAATGTAAAAATAAGATAGAAGTCTCACTTATCACACTGCATCCAGTATCATTTTAGTCTTATATTACTGCATCTTGTAAACAACATTGTTGTTGGACACTCTAAAATTTTCACTTTGAATTGAACTATGTCTGAAGAAGGACAGATAATTTTTTTCTAGTATACATACTCACTAGGTCATTATATCAAAGCCATGGAATTGTAGCTCTCTTTTGTGTCATCCAGCATTTCAAAATCCAATTAAAAATATGAAATGAATCATTTACAGAAGATTCCAAGCACTTTATGTCAGCGAGAACCTTGTACCATCTGGTGGGGAGATTGACGAGCTTGTTGGTCACACATATCTCTACTTAAAAGAACAACTTGAGCGTGTTGCCGTTCCTCCATCCAGCATACTTCATGGCACCATCATTGGTGAGTTGTGCGTTTAAAATGTCAGTCCAAGCATAAAGTTTTTTGCTAGCTTCAGTGCCGGCATATTTTAGCGTTGGATGATCTGAATGCCGTGCTTCTAAATCATGTCATGTATGGGAGAATTGTGATGCTAGTACATGTTTGGCTTTGTAAAGGAAAATATTGGATAGAAAAGAAACTTGGAATTCTTGGCTGCATCCAGTTGAAAGCTTGGACAGCTGTGTAGTGCTCCTCTATACGAGTAAAAGATTCATGTTTCCATATACTATAAGATTCATGTATTGCTTCACACTGAGGATTACTGATGCACATATATGTATACTCACACCAAATTGGCACTGCCTTCTCATCTTCTGTACAGATCAGTTCATTGCTTGTGGTAGGACAGGAGAAAAGGCCCATGAACTTGCTTCGAATATATGGATTGCAGTCATTGACAATTTGGAAGAAAACCAGCAAACGTTCATGCTGCTAAAACACCTTGCGCAAGAAGGAGATGTAAGAACTGTTTCTGAATACAAAAGAAATATCCTTATTTATCATGTGCCAGTAGAATAAACATCAATTTCTTGCTGCATTTTCATCAAGACTAACTAAGGGTAAATATACATAACTTCAGATTGACTCTTGGGTATGCAGAGTGCTTGCTGATATCGATGTTTCATGTTCCATTTGCAGTTTTTCCTTCCATTTCCATATTCGAGGTCGTATAAAGTACTGTGGAGGGTGTTCGACAAGCTGTTCACCGACTTCCGTGACTGTTTCAGCGGGGCAGATTACCATGAGGCGCTAGCGGGTGCCAAGTCTAGGTTTCAGCCAGTACCTTCTTCATGGATTGGACATTAGCACACAGCTGTTGTTCTTATTGTGAGTTGTACAATGTCTTAGATGTAGCTGCTATACTCCCCGAGTGAAAAGGTGGATGCCAAAGAATGGCAATTCCAATGGGATGCCAAAGAACGCCAAAATATCTGTGACTGTTTAATTGCAAAAAAAGTGTATATATGTTCTTGTAAGTTCTTACCGAAAAATCGGTTGATTTCAGTATAATACACCCAGCAGGAGCTGGTTTGGTGATTGGTTCAGGGTATAACTTTGGCAACAACAGCAGCAAGGCTCCTCGACATTCTAAATTCAGTTACATGAAATCTTAGGCCAACTACCCCATCTGGACGTCCATTTATGCTGGATTTTGTCCGTTTGGGGCGGCAATGGGGTTGTTCATGTCCGGATCGGTCCGTGGCCGGATCGG
This sequence comes from Hordeum marinum, assembly GCA_022496015.1. Lineage (NCBI taxonomy): Eukaryota > Viridiplantae > Streptophyta > Magnoliopsida > Poales > Poaceae > Hordeum > Hordeum marinum. The sequence goes on along the minus strand of CM039676.1, from coordinate 347,472,513 downwards.
TGCGGCTGCATCCCAAATCAGTTCGGACGGACAGGGCATTCAAAAAAAAAGCAAAAATGTCAAAATGTAAATAAAACGCAAACATTAATAATTATACATTAATAAAACATTGTTCAACGGTCCCCTGGCCCACAATCCTTAATTAACACGTCGCCGGCCGCGGAGAGGGCCATCATCGCCGCCCCGCGCTGCTGTCGTGCCCGTCACCGTCTTCAGGCGCTGTCGTTGTCGTCATCGTCGCCAGTGAGGTCGATGTTTGGCGGCATCGTCCAGAGGTGGGCCGGTGGCCCCTGGAAGGTTGGCGGCGCTGGCGGCGCCTGCACCACCTCCCCCCGCGGCGATGGCTCGCGCTCCGGTGACCGCGGCGGCGTGGGGCACCAAGGCTCGGCCCCCACTCCCCGGGCCATCTCCGTGGCCGTGCACGACCACCTCCAGTGCTGGCCCACCAGGTTCGGGTGGAACGCGGCCACTGGTTACTCCTCGTGCACCTCCTCCTTCACCGCCACGGGCTCCTCCTCCACGGCGTCGCCCATCTCCAGCTCTGGGATGGCCACGTCGCCGGCCGCGAAGAGGGCCATCATCTCCTCCAACCCCTCCCACTAGCGCTCATCGTGCGTGTTCATGGAATCTTCCATGACACGCTGGACGAGTCGGGCCTCCTCGTCGGTCAAGCGAGGAGGTGGTGGTGGCGACGGAGAGGGCGACGGCGACGAGGTCAGCGTCAGGCCGCGCACCCGCGTACGCCTGCACACCTGGGAAGGCTCGGAGGACACGCCCGACGCTCTACACGTGCCCGTCGCGGGCTGTTGGGGTGGCCGACAAAATAAGACGTGCGTCGCACGTCGTGCTCATCACGGAATCAAGTGTTCCAAGGGGGGAATCCACGGCATACCTCAGGTCGTAGTAGAGGTCGTCTGGGAGGCGGTGGATCTCGTCGCGGCGGGCACGGCCGCTCGCTGGCGCCGGCGGGATCGGCATCCGATCGGCGGACAGGTGCCAGTTATTCGGCAAGTGGACGTCCCTCCAGGAAAGCTCCGTCCTTGTCTCCCAATAGTGACGGCACACATCCGCATGGATGTACTGCCGGGAGCACGCCGGGGCGCGCGGAGGGGCAATGGAGAAGGCTGCCGGAGCAGGTCGTGGCAAAGGAGAAGAACGGCGATGCTCGCTTGCGACGCGGCGGCGGCCGAACGACGACCCAGCCTTGTGGTCGTGCGCCCCCTTCCCCTTGCGACCGGTGCTCCACCACCCCATTGCTGCCGGCGGCCGAAGAGCTCGAGGGAGGGGGGACAAAGCTAGGGTTTGGTGTCGGTCCCGAGGAAGCAGAAGGAGTGGAGTGGGGCGCGTGGACTGTGCCGGTCCACGGCTTCCCCATTAAGAAGGACGGCGACCGCCCGCCTGAGTGGATGACAGGTGGGGCCTACCGGGCGTGTGCAGTAAATACGGGCGGTGGGAGGTAGGTGGTCGCCTGCCACGCGTCCCCGATGCCGACGAGAGGAAGGCTCGAATGCGTCCGCTCGCTGTCCGCCAGGACCCAAAGCGGGCGCATGTTTGCGTCGAAAATGGGTCGGTACTAACACAAAACAGACAAGATGCGTACAGGCCGACGCGCGCTGGGCTATGGGGTTTGTCCGTTTTGCCCAAAACAGACAAGACCGGACCGGATGGGTCATGCGTTAGAGTTGGCCTTAGGATACTTATAGTAACATGCATATGAAGTTTGAGATCGTCACGTCGATTCGAGATCATGGCATCGGCGGCAAGGCTCCACAACATTTAGCTTGACTCTGGAGGGAAAATGGATCACAGAGAACGTGAACTTGGGGAAATAGCTTCGACATTCTGCAGGCTGGATGGAACATCAGCACGGGCATGACAAACGCCACCAGGCCTGGACATGGCGAGATTCTTCAGTTCCAAATCCAATGCTGCTCCAACTCTCCAAGTAATATTTGCACTTGGCGGTGACCATGAAATTGAAAATTGAAGAGGTTTGGAGCTTCTTTCTCTAGCCCCTGGGGCTCTGAATAAATTGCTGGCTGTTGACTGTACTCCTATCATTGTTTAATAAAGCTCCTTTTTCCATCGCAAAAAAAAAAAAAACCTCAAGGTATCTGAGCTGTTGCAGATGGAACAATATCTTTTTTCCGTCCGCCCACGTCCGTTTTCTGCAGATGGAATGGAACGGTATCTTTTCGCCAATGCAGCGGCGACGCATACGAAGGGATGTCCGTTTACCGTTTTGCCGAACGCTTCAACCCATTTTCCAGTCCCAATTTAGGATGGATTTGTGTATGCGGGGACACACCGCAAAACGCCCGCGACGTCCTGCCCTGGCTTGTGTGCCGGTGGCACATCCCCAAACCGAGTTTGATCTTTTCAGCCTCTTTGCCCTCGCCACCGTCACCCAGCTTTCGGCCTCTTCGTCACCCTCGGCGACCGCCACTAACGCATTCACCGACACCCGCACCGTCGGCGTTGTTTCCACTTCTTGTCGCCAATAGTTTAGTTCCCGGCCCGCACCCTACCCAAGGTTGGCGCCATCCTCAAGACACCGTCATCACCTCGGCGGTCATCGTCAGATGACGTGGGGCTCGACAGCGCGGTTGCCTGAGTCACTAGTGGAGAAATGGCTAACCACAACTCTTATTGGTGACTCGCCATTTTCTACTAATGCCAGTACTAATATTTCCAAATAGTGATGGTGTTGGACGAAATGGTGCGCCAACATTGTGCAGTTAGTGCTGGCATGGGCATAAAGTGAAACGCCACTAGAAAGTGGGTCCTGCTGAGCTGACCAGTCGGAATGCATTGCTCGCGTCATACGTCCTAACACGCCATAGATATATGTAATTCTTGCGTTCCCTGTTCGTTAACGTCAGCATTAAGTTTTTCCTATATAAGCTAGTGTTGAAAACCCTTCTGTTTTTCAAAATACATTCACTTTCAATTCTTCTCCCTAATAACTAGTTAGCTCCTCTTATTTATAGACCCACGTCGACGGAGTGTGTCGAACGTTTAGGACTCCGTCGCCCTGGCTGAGCTCCCTTGAGCTCGCCATGGCCAATGCAGTCCGGCGAATCATCCCACCGCAGCAGCACGACTTCTGTTCAATCTGGCAGCTACGCCACCAACGTCGAAGATACCGGCCCTGTGCTGCTTTCCGGTTGTCGTCGCCCTCTTGATAAGCATATGTCGCACACGGAATGGAGTACAAAGCGAGAGTTCTACATCTGCACCAAACGTGGAAATGTACATATGTACATATTGATTGACTTTCAGCTAATTTGCACAATTCAACTCCTTTAGCGTCGCTCACATCAATATGCATGTGTGTGTATATAAAAATATTGTGATCCACAAAAAATAGGAGGAAAAAATTGCTTCACATGGATATGGGTTGATCTCGTCCAAAAGTACGTAAGCGAGTTGCTCGAAAACTCCATTGAACCTTTGAGACGACAGATAGACGAGATGCAACTCCAAAACGATGTGATGCGAGAACAAATAAAAAAAATTCAAGATGCTTCGATATGCTCTTTTAGTCGGTTGTCTGCTTGACCTATTTCTCCCAGCTGGATCGATGGTATCATTTCTTCTGGTGGTCGTCATCACACTGATGATGTTCTTAGTCTAGATCTAATAGTAATAAACTATAATTTTTAATTTTTATTATCCTGTTGTAATATATGTAAGCAAGCCGTATTAATTAATTAAATCTATGTTGTTCATCTATATGAATTATATTTTAAACTAATATTATAATTTTGTATATATATATTCACAAAAGATAAAAATAAAATAATAATAAACTGAAATGGTGTTGGCCACGTGGGCCAACGCTATCAACCATACCACACCGCCCGTCAAATCCAACCACTCGTATATACAAACCCGGATCTAATCCCCACACAAACGCCCCAAATCAATCCCAACCCGCCGCCACCAACGACCAAGCCCCCCAGCCGCCGTCGCCATCTCTGACTCCACATCGCCACTATCTCCCTCTCCCTCTCCACCTCCGTCGTCGCCGTCTCCGCGCCATCACCTCGTCGCCGTCTCCGTGCCTCCACTACCGTCGCCGTCTTCGTGCCTCCACCGTCGTCCCGTCGCCTCCATCGCGGGTGAGTAATTGTAGTTTCAGATTTTAGTGTAGTTGTGTAGTGCAGATTTGTGCTGGAGTTGTGTAGTTTCAAATTTTAGTGTAGTTGTGTAGTTTCAGAATTTTAGTGTAATTTGTGTAGTTTCAGATTTTTAGTGTAGTTTCAGATTTTTAGTGTACTTGTGTAGTTTTTGATTTAGTGTAGTTGTGTAGTTTCAGATTTTTAATGTAGTTTGGTGTAGTTTCATATTTTTAGTGTACTTGTGTAGTTTCATATTTTTAGTGTACTTGTGTAGTTTCAGATTTTTGGTGTAATTTTTGTAGTTTCAGATTTTAGTGTAGTTTGTATAGTTTCATATTTTTCATGTAGTTGTGTAGTTTCAAATTTTTGGTGTGTTTGTGTAGTTTCAGATTTTTAGTGTAGTTTCTGTAATTTTAGAATTTTAGTGTAGTTTTGTAGTTTCAGATTTTAGTGTAGTTTTGTAGTTTAATTACATTGTCTACAGATTGTATGACAGAAGGGTACAGTCATATGGCTCCGAAGTTTCGTGGTGTGTGACAGAAGGGTACTAAGTACTATGCAACCATCACGAAGGACAATGTCGTCCACTAGCTTGGCCACTGGAACACCCCAGAGTTAGCGGCGCGTACCTACGATGCAAAGGCGATTGAGTATCACAAGAAAAAATGATTCTAAACTTCTCTGATTGTCGTGAGTACGTATAGATCCTCGCGCGGGAGAACATAATGATATGCACTAGGACTGAGGAGAAGAAGAACCTCCAGGCCGAACAACAATTGTTTGACCCATTAGTGACAGAGCTTGCGAGAGATGACAAACTCTTAGAGAGCAACAAGATGATGTTCATTCAGTATGCAGCGAAGAAGAGCGCAGAGGAGGATTCCATTGATTGGGATAAGCTCGAGGAGGAGGAGGAGCATGAGGAGGAGGAGGAGGAGGTTCAGTCGCTACTGCATTGTCATTGTCGGTGTCAAATCCGGCATATTTCATAGTAGGGGTCCTAAGTTAGGCGTCTTGGAGATGGTAACATGGACACAAGATTTTATCCAGGTTCGGGTTCTCTCAAGGAGATAATACCCTGCGTCTTGCTTTTGATTGTATTGATATGGAGATAGTACATAGTACAGGTATCTATCACGAGATTGTAGTAATGAATATAAGATTGTCTATTGACCAGCCTGACCTCGGTTTATATAATACCGGAGGCCTAGGGTTTACAGGAGTCTTTGTCTTGTGCGCCAATTCTTGTGGAATCTCCCTTGTATGCGTCATGGGCTGCCCGAAGTGGCCCATTAGTATAATCGTTTATTATCCTACCAAGTGGAGTGTGGTAGCAGTGTTTATAGTTTGACATAGATATTTACAAAGTACACACGGATCTGAATGACATAGACCCGTTGACTATAAAACATCTCTCACATGCAAAGCATGATCAAGCCCCAGAACTCATTGGGTGTTAGATTCATAACAATGCGAATCACATGGTGATGTGAACTGGATTATTGACTCTAGTGCAAGTGGGAGACTGTTGGAAATATGCCCTAGAGGCAATAATAAATTAGTTATTATCATATTTCCTTGTTCATGATAATCGTTTATTATCCATGCTATAATTGTATTGATCGGAGACTTAGATGCATGTGTGGATACATAGACAAAACCATGTCCCTAGTATGCCTCTAATAGACTAGCTCGTTGATCAAAGATGGTTAAGGTCTCCTAGCCATGGACATGAGATGTCATTTGATAAAGGGATCACATCATTAGGAGAATGATGTGATGGACAAGACCCAAACTACAAACATAGCATATGATCGTGTCAGTTTATTGCTACTGTTTTCTGCATGTCAAGTATATGTTCCTATGACCATGAGATCATGCAACTCACTGACACCGGAGGAATACCTTGTGTGTATCAAACGTCGTAACGTAACTGGGTGACTATAAAGGTGCTCTACAGGTATCTCTGAGGGTGTCTGTTGGGTTGGCATGGATCAAGACTGGGATTTGTTACTCCGTGTGACGGAGAGGTATCTCAGGGCCCACTTGGTAATACAACATCACAACAAGCCTTGCAAGCAATGTGACTAAGTGTTAGCCATGGGATCTTGTATTACGGAACGAATAAAGAGACTTGCCGGTAACGAGATTGAACTAGGTGTAGAGATACCGACGATCGAATCTCGGGTAAGTAACATACCGAAGAACAAAGGGAATTGCATACGGGATTAACTGAATCCTTGACATAGAAGTTCAACCGATAAAGATCTTCATAGAATATGTAGGAACCAATATGGGCATCTAGGTCCCGCTATTGGTTATTGACCATAGAGGTGTCTCGGTCATGTCTACATAGTTCTCGAACCCGCTGCACACTTAAGGTTCGGTGATGTTTCGGTAGTATAGAGTTATGTATGGTGGTGACCGAAGGTTGTTCTGAGTCCCGTATGAGATCCCGAAGGTCATGAGGAGCTCCAAAATAGTGCGGAGGTAAAGATTGATATATAGGAAGTCCTGTTTTGGTCACCGGAAAAGTTTCGGGCTCATCGGTAGTGTACCGGGAGTGCCGGGAGGGTACCGGGGGAACCATCGGGAGGGGTGTCTCAACCCAAGTGGGCACATGGGCTGTGGGAGGAGGCAAACCATCCCTTGGTGGGATGGCCGAATCCCCCACTAAATTCCCATGCGGTTGGGGTGGAGATACCCAAAGGTGGAAGAGGTGGAAAGTGTTTCCAAGTGGAGAGGAGGAATCCTACTCCTAGTAGGATTGGAGTAGGACTCCTCCACCTCCGATTTCGGCCAAACCTTGAGGGTTTGAGGCTGACTCATTCCCTCCCTCCCTCTTATATATACTAGAGGTTTTGAGGGTTTTGAGACATAGAAATCAGCCACGTGCTACCCTCACCTCTAGATCATAGTTTCTCCTCTAGATCGTTTCAACGGTGCTTAGGCGAAGCCCTCCTGGAATTGTTCCACCACCATCGCCGCCACGTCGTCGCGCTGTCGGAGAACTCATCTACCTCTCTGCTTCCTCTTGCTGGATCAATAAGGCGGAGATCGTCATCGAGCTGTACGTGTGCTAAACGCGGAGGTGTTGTCCGTTTGGCACTATATCGGAAAGACCGTGATCAAGATCGTGAGACGATTCATGATTTGATCGCGGGACGAATTGTGATGGGATCGAGGGACGCTCGTGTTGGAAATATGCCCTAGAGGCAATAATAAATTAGTTATTATCATATTTCCTTGTTCATAATAATCGTTTATTATCCATGCTATAATTGTATTGATCGGAGACTTAGATGCATGTGTGGATACATAGACAAAACCATGTCCCTAGTATGCCTCTAATAGACTAGCTCGTTGATCAAAGATGGTTAAGGTTTCCTAGCCATGGACATGAGATGTCATTTGATAACGGGATCACATCATTAGGAGAATGATGTGATGGACAAGACCCAAACTACAAACATAGCATATGATCGTGTCAGTTTATTGCTACTATTTTCTGCATGTCAAGTATATGTTCCTATGACCATGAGATCATGCAACTCACTGACACCGGAGGAATACCTTATGCGTATCAAACGTCGCAACGTAACTGGGTGACTATAAAGGTGCTCCACAGGTATCTCCGAGGGTGTCTGTTGGGTTGGCATGGATCAAGACTGGGATTTGTTACTCCGTGTGACGGAGAGGTATCTCAGGGCCCACTCGGTAATACAACATCACAATAAGCCTTGCAAGCAATGTGACTAAGTGTTAGCCATGGGATCTTATATTACGGAACGAGTAAAGAGACTTGTCGGTAACGAGGTTGAACTAGGTATTGAGATACCGACGATCGAATCGCAGGCAAGTAACATACCGAAGAACAAAGGGAACATCATACGGGATTAACTGAATCCTTGACAAAGGGGTTCGACCGATAAAGATCTTCGTAGAATATGTAGGAACCAATATGGTCATCCAGGTTCCGCTACTGGTTATTGACCGTAGAGGTGTCTCGGTCATGTCTACATAGTTCTGGAACCCGCAGGGTCTGCACACTTAAGGTTCGGTGACGTTTCGGTAGTATAGAGTTATGCATGGTGGTGACCGAAGGTTGTTCGGAGTCCCGGATGAGATCGCAGATGTCACGAGGAGCTCCGGAATGGTCCGAAGGTAAAGATTGATATATAGGAAGTCCTGTTTTGGTTGCCGGAAAAGTTGCGGGCTCATCGGTAGTGTACCGGGAGTGCCGGTAGTGTACCGGGGGACCATCGGGAGAGGTATTTCGACCCAAGAGTCTTCGTGGGCTGTTGGAGGACAAATACCAGCCCTTAGTGGGCTGGTGGAAGTCCCACAAGAGGCCCATGCGGCTGGAGTTGAAGGAGAAGAAAAAAAACCAAGGTGGAAAGAGTTTCCAAGTGGAAAGGAGGAATCCTACCCCTAATAGAATTGTAGGACTCCTCCACCTCCAATTTCGACCAAACCTGGAGGGTTTGAGGCTGCCTCCTCCCCTCCCTCCCTCCTATATATACTAGAGGATTTAGAGGAAAAAGCTAACCCTAATAGCCACGTGCTACCTCTCCTCTAGATCGCAGTTTCTCCTCTAGATCGGTTTTCAGCGGTGCTTAGGCGAAGCCCTGCCGGAATTGCTCCACCACCGTCGCCGGAGCGCCGTCACGCTGCCGGAGAAATCTTCTTCCTCTCTGCTCCCTCTTGCTAGATCAAGAAGGCGGAGATCGTCATCGAGTTGTACCTGTGCTGAACGCGGAGGTGTCGTCCGTTCGGCGCTAGATCGGAAGGACCGTGATCAAGATCGCGAGACGGATCGTGATGAGATCGCGGGATGGATCGTGATGAGTTCACGGGACAGATCGTGATTGGATTGCGGGACGGATCGTGATGAGATCGCGGGATGCTCGGTGATTTGGATTGCGAAGACGTTCGACTACACCAACCACGTTTCTTAACGCTTCCCGCTTAGCGATCTACAAGGGTATGTAGATCCACTCTCCCTCTCGTAGATGCTCATCACCATGGATAGATCTTGCATGTGTGTAGGAAATATTTTTGTTTCCCATGCAACGTTCCCCAACAACGGCATCATGAGCTAGGTCTATGTGTAGATGAGATCTCGAGTAGAACACAAAAGGTTTGTGGGCGTTGATGCTTAGATTGCTTCCTCCCTTGGTTGTGTTTTGGTTCAGCGGTATTGTGAGATGAAGCGGCCCGGACCAACATTACTCGTACGGTTACGTGAGACCGGTTCCCTCAACCGCAACTTGTTGCATAGATGGCTTGCGGGTGGCAGTTTCTCTCACTTTAGTTGGATCGGATTTGACAAAGGCGGTCCTTGAGAAGGTTGAAAAGCAAACTAATGTATCACTGTTGTGGTTTATGCGTAGGGGAGAATTGTTCTTGCTAGATACCCATAGCAGTCACGTAAAACATGCAACAACAATTAGAGGACGTCTAACTTGTTTTTGCAGGATATGTTGTGATGTGATATGGCCTATTACATGATGAGATATATGTGATGTATGAGATGATCATGTGATGTACAGAATTTCACGACTTGCATGTCGATGACTACGGCAACCGGCAGGAGCCATAGGGTTGTCTTTAATTATTGTATGACCTGCGTGTCAATCATTAAGCGCTATGTAATGCTTTACTTTATCGCTAAATGGTAGCAATAGTAGTAGAAGCATGTTGGGCGTGACAACCCCGATGGCGACACGTTGATGAAGATCAAGATGATGGAGATCATGGTGTCATGCCGGTGACGATGGAGATCATGCCGGTGCTTTCAAGATGGAGATCTAAAGCACAAGTTCATGGCCATATCATGTCACTTATGAATTGCATGTGATGTTAATCCTTTTTATGCACCTTGTTTTGCTTAGTACGATGGTAGCATTATAAGGTGATTCCTCACTTAAATTTCAAGATAAATTGTGTTCTCCCCGAGTGTGCACCGTTGCGAAAGTTCGTCGTGTTAGGACACCACGTGATGATCGGGTGTGATAGACTCTACGTTCACATACAACAGGTGCAAGCCAGTGTTGCACATGCAGAACACTCGGGTTAAACTTGACGAGCCTAGCATGTACAAACATGGCCTCGGAACACAAGAGACTGAAAGGTCGAGCATGAGTCATATAGTATATATGATCAACATGATGATGTTCACCATTGAAACCACCTCAACTCATGTGATGATCGGACTTGAGTTGGTGAATTTGGATCATGTATCACTCAAATGACCAGAGGGATGTCAATTTGAGTGGGAGTTCTTAAGTAATATGATTAATTGAACTCATTATCATGAACATAGTCAATAGTGTCTTTGCAAATTATGTCGTAGATTACTAGCTCACGCTGTAGCTCCCTTGTATTTTTATGTTCCTAGAGAAATAGAGTTTAAAGATGATGGTAGCAATATTGCGGACTGGGTCCGTGATCTGAGGATTGTCCTCATTGCTGCACAGAAGGCTTATGTCCTTAATGCACCGCTCGGTGCGCCAACCCCTCTAGCGTCATCTATAGATGTTGTGAACATCTGACATGCACGTTTCGATGACTACTCGATAGTTTAATGCGTCATGCATTACGGCTTAGAATTGAGGCTCCAAAACGTTTTGAACGTCACAGAACATATGAGATGTTCTAAGAGCTGAGATTGTAATCTTAGGCTCGTGCTCGTGTTGCGAGATATGAGATCTCCAACAAGATTCTTTGCCTGCAACATGAAGGAGAATAGCTCAATCGTTGAGCATGTACTCAGATTGTCTAGGTACTACAATCGCTTGAATCGAGTGGGAGTTAATCTTCCAGATAAGATAGTGTTTGATATATTTCTCCAAGTCACTGTCACTAAGCTACTAGAACTTGGTGATGAACTATAAAATGCCAGGGATAGAAATAATGATCCCTGAGCTGTTCGCGATGTTTGACACCGCGAAGGTAGAAATCAAGAAGGAGCATCAAGTGTTGATGGTTAGTAAAACCACTAGTTTCGAGAAGGGTAAGGGCGAAGGAGGGAAACTTCATGGATGGCAAGTCAGTTGCTGCTCCATTTAAGCAACCCAAAGTTGAACCCAAACCCGAGACTAACTTCTTCGATTATGAGGAGAGCGGTCGCTGAAGCGGAACAACCCTAGATACTTGGTAGATAAGAAGGCTAACAACGTCGATAGAAGTATATTTGATATACGTGTTATTGATGTGTACCTTGCTAGTACTCCTAGTAGCACCTGGGTATAGGATACCGGTTCAGTTGCTAAATGTTAGTAGCTCGAAGTAAAATCTACGAAATAAACGAAGACTAGCTAAGTGTGAGGTGACGATGTGTGTTGGAAATATTTCCAAAGTTGATGTGATCAACATCGCACGCTCTCTCTACCTTCGGGATTAGTGACGAACCTAAATAAATGTTATTTGGTGTTTTGCGTTGAGCATGAATGTGATTAGATCGTGTTTATTGCAACATGGTTATTCATTTAAGTTAGAGAATAATGGTTATTCTGTTTACATGAATAATACCTTCAATGGTCATGCACCCAGTGAGAATGGTTTGTTGAATCTTGATCGTAGTAATACACATGTTCATAACATTGATGCCAAAAGATACAAAGTTAATAATGATAGTACCTCATACTTGTGGCACTGCCGCTAAATGTCATATTGGTATAAAGCGCATAAAGAAACTCCATGCTGATGGATCTTTGGACTCATTCGATTTCGAATCGGTTGAGACATGCGAACCATGCCTCTTGGGCAAGATGACTAAGGACCCCGTTTTCCGGTTTGGTGGAGCGGGCAAGTGATTTATTGGAAATGATACATGTTGATGTATGCAATCCAATGAGTCTTGTAGCGTGCGGTGGATATCGATATTTTCTTACCTTCACTCATTATTTGAGTATATATAGTGTCTATTTACTTGATGAAACACAAGTATGAATCATTTGAAAGGTTCAAGCAAATTCAGAGTGAAGTTTAAGATCATCGTGACAAGAAGATAAAATGTCTGCGATATGATCATGGAGGTGAATATCTGAGTTACGAGTTTGGCATACAACTTTAGACAATGTGAAAATTGTTTCACAACTCATGCCACCTGGAACACCATAGTGTGATGGTGTGTCCGAACGTCATAGTCGTGCTCTATTGGATATAGTGCTTGCTATGATGTCTCTTATCGTTTCGCTACTATAGTTTTGGGGTTATGCATTAGAGACAACTACATTCACTTTAAATGGGGCACCATATAAATTCGTTGAGATGACACCGTGTGAATTATGGTTCGATAGAAACCTAAGCTGTCATTTCTTAATGTTTGGGGCTGCGACGCTTGTGTGGAAAATGTTTTCACCGAATGAGCTCGAACCCAAAGCGAACAAATGCATCTTCATAGAAATACCCTAAGAAACAGTTAGGTCAACCTTCTATCTCAGATCTAGGCATAAAATGTTTGTTGCTAAAACTGGGTCCTTTCTTGAGAAAGAGTTTCTCTCAAAAGAATTGAGCGGGAGAAAGATAGAACTTGATGAGGTTATTGAACCTTTGTTTCAATGAGAGAGTAGCGCAGTGCAGGAAGTTGTTTTTGTGAAGCCTACGTTAGTTGAAGAGGAAGTTAATGATGATGATCATGAAGCTTCGGATCAAGTTACTATCGAACCTCGTAGGTCGACAAGGACGTGTACTGCTCCTGAGTGGTACGACAACCCTATCTTAGAGATCATGTTGTTGGACAACGATGAACCTACGAGCTATGGAGAAGCAATGATGGGCCCGGATTCTGACAAATGGTTAGAGGCCATGAAATCCGAGAACGGATCCATGTATGAAACCCAAGTATAAACTTTGGTAGAATTGCTCGTTGGATGGCAGGTCGTCGAGTACAAATGGACCTTTAAAATGAAGACACACGTTGATGGTAAAATGTCACCATTTATAAAGCTTGACTTGTCGCAAAGAAGTTTCCGACAAAGTTCAAGGAGTTGACTGCGATAAGACTTTCTCACTCGTAGCACTGCTAAAGTCTGTTGGAATTATGTTAGCAGTTGCTGCATTTTTCAATTATGAAATCTGGCAGATGGATGACAAAACATCTATTCCTTAACAAGTTTACTTGAGGAAAGGTTGTATGTGATACAACCAGAAGGTTTTGTGAGTCCTAAAGGATGCTAAAAGGTGTGCGAACTCCAGTAATCCTTCTATGGTCTGGAGCAAGCATCTCGGAGTTGGAATATACGCTTTGATGAGGTGATCAAAAGTTTTGTAGTTTATAGAAAGTTTAGGAGAAACTTGTATTTACAATAAAGTGAGTGGGAGCACTATAGAATTTCTGATTAGTATATGTGGATGACATATTAATGATCAGGAATAATGTAGAATTTCTGGAAAGCATAAGCGGTTGTTTGAAAAGTGATTTTCAAAGTAAGACCTGGATAAAACTACCTAATTGTTGAGCATCAACATTTATAGAGATAGATCAAAGATGCTTGATGAGACTTTCAATGAGTACATACCTTGACAAGATTTTGAAAGAGTTCAAAATGGATCCATCGGAGAGAAGTGTTCTCGCCTGCTTTGTAAGGTGTGAAGTTGAGTGAGACTCAAAGCTCGACCACGGCAGAAGAAAGAGAAAGGACGAATGCCGTCCCCTATGCCTTAGCCATAGGCTCTGTATAGTATGCCATGCTATGTACCGCACCTGTGTGTGCCTTGCCAAGAAGTCCATCAAGGGGTACAAGAGTAATCCAAGAGTGGATCATTGGACAGCGGTCAAGATTATCCTTAGTAACTAAAAGACTAAGGAGATGTTTCTCAATTATGGAGGTGATAAAGAGTTCGTCGTAAAGAGTTACGTCGATGCAAGTTTTAACACCAATCCGGATGACTCGTAGTAGCAATCTGGATACGTATAGTGGAGCAGCCATTTGGAATAGTACCAAGTGGAGTGTGGTAGCAGTGTTTACAGTTTGACATAGATATTTGCAAAGTACACACAGATCTGAATGTCACAGACCCGTTGACTATAAGACCTCTCTCACATGCAAAGCATGATCGAGCCCCAGAACTCATTGGGTGTTAGATTCATAATAATGCGAATCACATGGTGATGTGAACTGGATTATTGACTCTAGTGCAAGTGGGAGACTGTTGGAAATATGCCCTAGAGGCAATAGTAAATTAGTTATTATCATATTTCCTTGTTCATGATAATCGTTTATTATCCATGCTATAATTGTATTAATCGGAGAATTAGATGCATGTGTGGATACATAGACAAAACCATGTCCCTAGTATGCCTCTAATAGACTAGCTCGTTGATCAAACATGGTTAAGGTCTCCTAGCCATGGACATGAGATGTCATTTGATAAAGGGATCACATCATTAGGAGAATGATGTGATGGACAAGACCTAAACTACAAACATAGCATATGATCGTGTCAGTTTATTGCTACTGTTTTCTGCATGTCAAGTATATGTTCCTATGACCATGAGATCATGCAACTCACTGACACCGGAGGAATACCTTGTATGTATCAAACGTCGCAACGTAACTGGGTGACTATAAAGGTGCTCTACAGGTATCTTCGAGGGTGTCTGTTGGGTTGGCATGGATCAAGACTGGGATTTGTTACTCCGTGTGACGGAGAGGTATCTCAAGGACCACTCGGTAATACAACATCACAACAAGCCTTGCAAGCAATGTGACTAAGTGTTAGCCACGGGATCTTGTATTACGGAACGAGTAAAGATACTTGCCGGTAACGAGGTTGAACTAGGTATTGAGATACCGACGATCGAATCTCGGGCAAGTAACATACCGAAGAACAAAGGAAACATCATACGGGATTAACTGAATCCTTGACATAGAAGTTCAACCGATAAAGATCTTTGTAGAATATGTAGGAACCAATATGTTCATCCAGGTCCCGCTATTGGTTATTGACCATAGAGGTGTCTCGGTCATGTCTACATAGTTCTCGAACCCGCAGGGTCTGCACACTTAAGGTTCAGTGACGTTTCGGTAGTATAGAGTTATGCATGATGGTGACCGAAGGTTGTTCGGAATTCCGGATGAGATCCCAGACATCATGAGGAGCTCCGGCATGGTCCGGAGATAAAGATTGACATATAGGAAGTCCTGTTTTGGTTGCCGGAAAAGTTTCGGGCTCATCGGTAGTGTACCAGGAGTGCCGGTAGGCTACCGGGGGACCATCGGGAGAGGTATTTCGACCCAAGAGTCTTCATGTGATGTGGGAGGATAAATACCAGCCCTTAGTGGGCTGGTGGAAGTCCCACAAGAGGCCCATGCGGCTGGAGTTGAAGTAGAAGAAAAAAAACAAGGTGGAAAGAGTTTCCAAGTGGAAAGGAGGAATCCTACTCCTAATAGGATTGGAGTAGGACTCCTCCACCTCCAATTTCGACCAAACCTGGAGGATTTGAGGCTGGCTCCTCCCCTCCCTCCCTCTTATATATACTAGAGGATTTAGAGGAAAAAGATAACCCTAATAGCCACATGCTACCTCTCCTCTAGATCGGTTTTCAGCGGTGCTTAGGCGAAGCCCTGCCGGAATTGCTCCACCACCATCGCCGGAGCGCCGTCATGCTGCCGGAGATCGTCATCGAGTTGTACGTGTGCTGAACGTGGAGGTGTCGTCCGTTCGGCACTAGATCGAAAGGACCGTGATCAAGATCGCGAGACGAATCATGATGAGATCGCGGGATGGATCATGATGAGTTCATGGGACGGAGCGTGGTTGGATCGCGGGACAGATCGTGATGAGATCGCGGGATGCTCGGCGATTTGGATCGCGAAGACGTTCGACTACACCAACCGCGTTTCTTAACGCTTCCCGCTTATCGATCTACAAGGGTATGTAGATCCACTCTTCCTCTCGTAGATGCTCATCACCATGGATAGATCTTGCGTGTGCGTAGGAATTTTTTTAATTTCCCATGCAATGTTCCCCAACAGCTCGACGATTTGGATCGCGAAGACCTTCGACTACATCAACCGCATTTCTTAACGCTTCCTGCTTAGCGATCTACAAGGGTATGTAGATCCACTCTCCCTCTCATAGATGCTCATCACCATGGATAGATCTTGCGTGTGCGTAGGAAAATTTTTGTTTCCCATGCAACGTTCCCCAACACTCGGCCCGACCCACTGGTCGAGAGACGACGTGGGGAGTACCCCCTAGTCCAGGACACCGTTAATAGCCCCCTGAACCGGTCTTCAAGTTGAGGACGCTCCTTGGTTCTTACAAATAATTCTCTGTCTTCAATCGTCGGTCTTGAAAACTGGTTCAACAAATCTTCCCATGTCCGATCTTGAGGACCGCCGAGCTGAATCCGAAGAGTTTACATGTCGGGCATCCGAGGAGTCCCTTTAAGTTATCGTCCTTTATCAATGCCTTGTATTTTTTTACGCCACACCTGGGGTTTGAAGTGTTTCCTGTGCGGCGGCGTCCTCTTGCGTCCGAGCTCCAACGCCGAACTACATTCGACGCGTCTTTTCACAGCCGAGCTCCAACACCATTCGGCATTCAATGTATTCTCTTGCGTCCGAGCTCCAACGCCGGACCGCATCCGAGGTGTCTTTTTGTAGCCGAGCTCCGACGATGGTCGGCATCCGAGGTATCATAGATTACCTTGGCCTCTGAAAATTTGAATGAGTCCATCCGAGATTAAATGCGGAAATTGTCCTCTATGGAACGATCCATTCGAATCCATGCTTTATGTCGAACTGCTTCCGAGCTCCAACAATGCACTGCATCCGAGCTCTAAAGATGGTCAGTGTCCGAGGTATCATAAACTAACTTGGACCTTAAAAAATTGAAGGAATTCATCTGAGCTTAATGTCAGAAATGCTCTCTATGAAGCTAGCCACTTGTGCTCGAGCTTTATACCAGATTGCTTTCGAGGTGGTGCACCACCCCGACCGTGGGCTGATTTTTTGTGTAAATTATTTCCGATTGCTGCAATTTATTCTCTGCCGAGATATATAGCCAGTAGCCCTCAAGGTGCGTGTCGGTCTAAAACCCGAGATGCACCTGAAGGATGATATAAACCCGCTGATCCCAGTAGCCCCTGAGACTCAGGTTGATACACAAAATCGGCCCGAGGATCAACTCCTAGCTCGGCAGCATACTTCGGAGCACAAAAGCGGTGTGCACATACCTCGAGACTCGGGTTGGGTTCAGTCGACCAACCCAAGGATCATAATCTCCTCGAAAACTGTATTGCACTAAAATTTTCTGCATTGAATTGTCAATGCAGTAGCCCCCGAGACTTTGGTTGGGCAATATGGCCGACCCTAGGAACGTATCTCCTCGAGAACTAGTTCAGCCATCATGTACGTTTTGACAACGCCGAGGTGGAGTTTGGCAGGAAAGATGCCGAACCGTAGTTCGGAAAAGAGTTTCGGGGCAAGACCATCACGCCGAACACCTCAAGCAAGCGGATGTCCCGCTTCCCGAAAGGAAAACATAAAATAGGTTAAAGAAGTTATAAGCACAAAAAACCAAAAAACTTATGTGACAACTGTACGTCTCCATTGAATCAAGTTATTTGGTGCCAATACGAAATTGGTCTCAAAATTGTGCTTTCGTCGTGCTTCAACACGACACATCCAATCTCTGGACTTCAGGTGGGTCAGCCTTCGGCTTCAACCTCCCTATCCCGAAGGTGGAGTGTTTCTTATGCCAGTTTCTCAGGCAAGCGGCTTTGAAGAGAAACCAGGCTACCCGGCTATTGACCAAGCACTCGAGTCGAGAAAGGAGTGGTAGAAAAATACTTTGCAACGACTAAGAAGAAAACATTTATTATAAACGACTCATATAAATTTAAGAGCCCCCAAGGGACTTGGGTAAAAGAATTTTATGTAGAATGATTGTATGTACCGAAGTACTTGTATCATATATGTGTTCGCCCGAACTTTAAACGCGTCTTAACCGACCATCGACTTCTCCTTCTTCGGCCAAGGGCCAAAAAGTGTTATCTACTACGCCATCCGAGGATATCAGAGGTGTTTTGAATAAGCAGGAAATCAGGATATTAGGCTATAACAAACAAATCGCGCCCAGGGAACTTATGCTATATTACTATTTAATGTAAGAAGCATCTTCAACGAAAATAGTTCCGCCAACGGTTCCTTTCTTTGGGTTCTCATGATTACCATGAGGGGTGTGCAATAGATTTATATATGATTGTCTTCCGTCATGGTCGACCATAGTTGAAAACAGTAAGAGCGCTAGCTTTTGGCTTCACCCGTCTAAGGTAAAAGTTCGGATGACCTGATCGTAACAATCGCAGAGGTGCTCCCTTTACTCCCTAGCCGAACAATCGGAAACATAGGGGTAACCACAGCAACAATGCAACCCAGCTTTGCGGAACATTAAGTCAACATGATGCATATATTGACGTAAAAACGAACAAGAAAGGGTGTGATACATTAATAATCATATGTAAGAGGAATGACTTCATAAAGGAAGCCCCCAAGTAAACGGGGTATTTGAATTTGTTTGTAACAAACAAAGTTTTGACAAAAAAAGTTTTTCGCAAACAACTTTTTGTCAAAAAAGTATAATGCTTGGTCGAACCGAACAAAATTTAAAACTGAAAGTTTTTAAGCATGAAAGCGCTTAGCTGGTTAATGTGCTTGGTGTCGATGACGCGATCCGGGCTTGTGGCGGGACGAGGACGCCCATCGAACTTTGACAGATCCGGTGTGTAGTCTTCGGTATGACCGAGGTCCCAACCCCCAAGCCCGTCCCGAGGTGACCGAACAAGGAGTTCGGCACTCCGAAGTAGTGTCACGGCTCAGCCGATGTGGCGAGGCGAATCCCCTGGTCCAGCCGAGGTGGTGGAGTAGGTCGACAAGGTGACGCCGGGGTGATCGCGTGACGGCAGTCGAAGTCGATTTCTTGCACTCATAAAATAGTGCAAGCCAAAAGAAATAACAAAGAAATATAATGAAAATAAAAATCTTCTACTTAATTAATTTAAGTGAAGTAAATAATTGAAGAAATATGGCCTGGACGTCGAGGTTGACTCAGCAAAGGAGCGGCGCCGAGATGCCAGCACAGGAACACGCATCGAGGCGATACAATTTGGCAACACGGGAAAACGGCGGCGTCTGTACGCCAAGGCCACGATATGGACTGTCAAAGTCGATTACCTATGCACACAAAATAATGCAAGTCCAATAGTAATAATAATAATGGAAGAAAGAAAAATGCATAATTAATTTATGCGAAGGAGATAATCCTGTAAGCAAGGCCTGAGCGCCGAGGTTGGTTTGACAAGGTTTCTGACGCGTAGGTCGGCTGTTGTCATTGATTTATATATGCATAGCTGCGTGGGCGCCCTCAGGAGCCAGTCAAGCCGGGGCTGACCAGACCATCATGTGGTCTCTGCCATGACCAGGAAAAGGAATACCAAATTAGTAGTCCAAGGTGAATTAGTACAATCAAACAAAAAAAAGGTTATTTATCAATTAGATAAGGAAATCGTGTTATATCTAGCACAACTAGCATTTCACTTCAGTATTGCACATACGCTTTTTTTTGTTACCTCAGCAATGGGACTTTAGATCGGATCGAGGCGGTCGCATTGATGACCGGATCCTACAAATCGCCCGTGACCACGCATGATACTTTTCTTCGGCCTGATATAGGTCGGCTGGCCGAGGTGACAGCGAACGACCAAGGCGACTGACATCACGTACGTGCGTCGGTAGAATATCTTTGCAAAAATAATGCAGTACGGACGAACAGAAAAATACTTTGTGTCTAACCATTTTACGTGATAAACAAATAGTTAGGAAAAACAAAACTGAAAATTACTCTGCGAGCAGCGGACTGAAGAGAAAATTCCTCTAGCACCGGTAACCTAGTATTAATCCAGACCGGCCTCCACGGAAGTCGCAACGCAGTTGACAAAGAACACGAACAGAATCAAAAGTTAGGTTTGATCTTCACGTGAAATAGTAAGGCAAGGCTAAGGCACCATTAATTAAATCTGAAAGATCATGTTGCACTCAAACTAGTAGTACCAATTAAAAAATTGATTCATCTCCCCGAGCTTTGCGTGAAGAAATACTTGCCGATGTTCCACTGTTTGCATGCAAACTTTTCGTTGAAACAAGGCATCTTCTCAAGCTGCGTATCGCCGGGAAATCAGTGCCCAGCTGACGTGAGGCTTCCTGATGAATTCAATTCCCTTAAGTCGTTGTGGCATCCATCAGCCGAGCTGCTTTTAGGAATCCCGTGCAGCACATGGTCGCCGAGACTATCTCTGCTTTTGTTAAGTAAGACTACTCATAACGAGAAGTAACATAGTCTAAGTTACTATCTTTACAATGGATAGTAACATATGAGTAGTAACATTAAGTCTTTCATTTATTAGCTTATATACTCATTTTGCCTTGGTATGCGTTATCTTATCCATAGGAGTAGTAACATGTTAAGTTACTCAA
This sequence comes from Hordeum marinum, assembly GCA_022496015.1. Classification (NCBI taxonomy): domain Eukaryota; kingdom Viridiplantae; phylum Streptophyta; class Magnoliopsida; order Poales; family Poaceae; genus Hordeum; species Hordeum marinum. The sequence goes on along the minus strand of CM039676.1, from coordinate 347,451,902 downwards.
TTTCTCTCTCTTCTCATTAATTAGATGTCACATCATATTTTTTGCTTATGTGACATCTATGTTACTACCTATGTTACTCCCATTGTGAGTAGTCTAACAATATGTGGTTGCTGTCGTGGCCATGCTCCTCGGCGCTCACGACCTGCTCGAACGAGGGACAGGCGGGCGTTGCGTACACCATCCGAGTTTCTCTGACCTTAAAATAAAACCAACCAAAGAAAAACATGCCGGCGAACAACGATAGTTTACAAAAAACATAATATTATATGAAACAAATCTGATAGAAAAACATCACCTGATCATTGATTTTGATTCCCATCGAACCGCGATGGGCACATAGCAGGCTCTCAATGAAAGCACCAATACCGGTGTCAAATCCGGCATATTTCGTAGTAGGGGTTCTAAGCTAGGCGTCTTGGAGCGATGGTAACATGGACACAGGATTTTACCCAGGTTCGGCCTCTCTCAAGGAGATAATACCCTACGTCCTGCTTTTGATTGTATTGATATGAGAATAGTACATAGTACAGGTATCTACCACGAGATTGTAGTAATGAATATGAGATTTTCTATTGACTAGCCTGGCCTCGGTTTATATAATACCAGAGGCCTAGGGTTTAGAGGAGTCTTTGTCTTGTAGGCCAAGTCTTGTGAAATCTCCCTTGTATGCATCATGGGCTGCCCGAAGCGGCCCATTACTGAATCATCATGAGGGTCTTCAGCCCGACCCACTGGTCGGGAGACGACGTGGTGAGTACCCCTTAGTCTAGGACATCATCAGTCGTAGGTCCATCAGGGACGACCACGAGGCCGGCCCCTCTAGCCGGTAGGTTGCTAGAGATGGACGTAGCATTAGCTATTTTGTATATGAATGACCGTTTAACTTTATGCATGTTATTATATGTTTGAATCGTGCATCGTTTATAGAATTTCTTAATTACTAGTGCATATATGTTCTATTTTGATGTGTTAGTATTTAGTTTAATGATATATGCTTACTTTGATCAACGATATTGACAGCAAGAAATGGATGCCCCGTGTAAGACTTGTGGTGCTTTGAGATGACAGAAGGATAGGAAGTTCCTCATATGTGTGTGTGTGTGCAAAAATACATCCTACCACTCAGGGTAGTTACCACACATGTTTCATATACTAACATGTGGTAGTATATATATTAATTAATCATTTTAAATATGTTCATATACTGTATATAAGATTTTTCGAAGTGGGTTACATGAAAAAATTAAAAGTTGACCCATGGTTTTTATTATATTTGTGAATACGTATATATTTGTATGTAAAAAGAGCATACTCAAAATATGATATTGAAAGCACATTTGCTTCCTTGGTGGTTTTGGTAATTAATAACAACATATAAGTCATTGAACTAATGTTTCCACCAAGTATATTTCAGGAAATGTTCAATGATAGGATTGACAAAAGGAGATTGTGGACATACCCCAAGATGCAAGGAAATAGGTTGGCCAAGCTTCAAGCAAGAGGACTCTATACTTTATATTTGTGAGAAATCACTTTGAGTCCATAGGAAAGCCAATACTGTTAAAAGGGGGTAAGGTTTTGTTGGTGAACAATATGGTCAAACGTGCACAAGTGATAGTCGCCAAAAACATCCACAAACTCTCCCACCAAAGTCTCTTCTATACCTAACACTCAAAATTGGTGCAACCAACTTTCCCATACCAGTGCCACCGATTCCAGAACCTAGACACTCAGACAAATCCTAGCCACTTCGGTGCAACCGATTCCATACCGGTGCCACCGAGTTTAGGTTGCCAACTTTCTGTTACGCAAATTCACATTTTCGGTCCCACCGAGAATGTTGGATCAGCGTCACCGAGATTGGAAATCTGACCGTTGGTCACCTTATCGGTGCAACCGAGTCTCCTATATCGGTCTCACCGAGATTCAAAAGTTGTCACCTTTTGGTCACTTCGGTACCACCGAGATTAACACATCGGTGTCACCGAGTTGGTCATTTTGTGTGTAACGGTTGGATTTTTGGGGATGTCTATATATACCCCTTCACCACCACCTACTCAAAAGAGAAGCACTCAGAACTATTTCACACTTGCCCCATCTAGTTTTCTAAGAGACAACCACCTACCCCTGTGTTGAGGTCAAGATATTCCACTCCAATCATATGGATCTTGATCTCTAGCCTCCCCAAGTAGCTTTCCCCCAATCCCATCTCTTCCACCATGCCAAATTTGTGAGAGAGTGATTGGGTGCAGAGGAGTCTATCATCTTGAAGCACAAGAGCAAGGAGTTCATCGTCCTTACCGAGCCTATTACCTTTTGGAGGGTGGTGCCTCCTAGATTGGTTAGGTGTCTCTTGGGAGCCTCCTACTTTGTGTTGTGGATTGAACCAAGAAGTTTGTAAGGGTAAGGAGATCGCCTACTTCGTGAAGATCTACCCATAGTGAGGCTAGTCCTTTGTGGATGGAAGCCGTTATGGAATAGTCAAGGTTGCTACTTCGTGGACCCTTTTGGGTGGAGCCCTCCGTGGACTCTCGCGACCGTTACCCTCCGTGGGTTGAAGACTCCATAAACGTGGATGTACGATAGCGCCACCTATCGGAACCACGGGAAAAATTATCGTGTCTACAACTGCGTTTGATCTTCCTACCCTATCCCTTCTATACATGCTTGTTGTTACTTTCCGTTGCTATATACTCTTATACTTGCATGTGTAGGGTGTACTTGACTTGCCTGTTGGGGAACGTTGCATGGGAAACAAAAAATTTCCTATGCACACACAAACCTATCCATGGTGATGAGCATCTACGAGAGGGAGAGTGGATCTACGTACCCTTGTAGATCACTAAGCGGGAAGCGTTAAGAAACGCGGTTGGTGTAGTCGAACTTCTTCGCGATCCAAATCGCCGAGCGTCCCGCGATTCAATCACGAACCATCCCACGAACCAATCACGAACCATCTCGCGATCCAATCACGAACCGTCCCGTGATCTCGTCACGATCCGTCCCGCGATCCAATCACGAACGTCTCGTGGCCTTGATCACGATCCTTCCGATCTAGTACCGAACGGACAGCACCTCCGCGTTCAGCACACGTGCAGCTTGATGACGATCTCCACCGTCTTGATCCAGCAAGAGGAGGTGGAGAGGAGAGAGAGTTCACCGGCAGCGTGACGGCGCTCCGATGATGGTGGTGGTGGAGCAATTCCGGCAGGGCTTCGCCTAAGCGCTGCAGAAATCCAATCTAGAGGAGCATCGGTGAAACGGGTAGCACGTGGCCGTAAGTTGTGTACAAAAGCCACCCAATCCAGTAGTATATATAGGAGGGAGGGAGAGGAGGGGGGCTGGCGCACCAAGTCCCCCTAGGGGAGTCGCCCGGCCAAGGAGGAGTGGAATCCTATTCCACCTCCAATCCTAGTTGGACTAGGATTGCTCCCTATTGGCTGATTTTCCACTTTTTCCTTTAGGACTTCCTCTCCCTGCACCATGGGCCTTTGTGGCTGTTTTCCCAGCCCACTAAGGACTGGTCAATACTCTCCCACAGCCCATGGACCTCTTGGGGTCGAAATACCCCTCCCGGAGGTCCCCCGGTACACTACCGACACTCCCGGTACACTACCGATGAGCCCGAAACTTTTTCGGCGATCAAACTGGGACTTCCTATATATGAATCTTTACCTCCGAACCATTCCGGAGCTCCTCGTGACGTACGGGATCTCATCCGGGACTCTGAACAACCTTCTGTCACCACCATACATAACTCCACACTACCGAAACGTCACCGAACCTTAAGTGTGCAGACCCTGCGGGTTCGAGAAATTATGTAGACATGACCGAGACACCTCTACGGTCAATAACCAATGGCGGGACCTAGACGTCCACATTGGTTCCTACATATTCTATGAAGATCTATCGGTCGAACCTCTATGTCAAGGATTCAGTTAATCCCGTATAACGTTCCCTTTGTTCTTCGGTATGTTACTTGCCCGAGATTCGATCGTTGGTATCTCCATACCTAGTTCAATCTCGTTATCATCAAATCTCTTTACTCGTTCCGTAATACAAGATCCCGCAACTAACATTTAGTCACATTGCTTGCAAGGCTTATTGTGATGTTGCATTACCGAGTGGGCCCCGAGATACCTCTCCGTCACACGGAGTAACAAATCCCAGTCTCGATCCATGCCAACTCAACAGACACCATCGGAGATACCTGTAGAGCACCTTTATAGTCACCCAGTTACGTTGCGACGTTTGATCCACACAAGGCACTCCTCCGATATCCGTGAGTTGCATGATCTCATGGTCATAGGAACATATACTTTGACATGCAGAAAACAGTAGCAATAAACTGACACGATCATACGCTATGTTTGTAGTTTGGGTCTTGTCCATCACATCATTCTCCTAATGATTTGATCCCGTTATCAAATTACATCACATGTCAATGGCTAGGAAACCCTGACCATCTTTGATCAACGAACTAGTTCACTAGAGGCATGCTAGGGACACTGTGTTGTCTATTTACCCACACATGCAATGTGTTTCCAATCATTGCAATTATAGCATGGGTAATAAACGATTATCATGAACAAGGAAATATAATAATAAACACTTTATATATTGCCTATAGGACATATTTCCAACATTGCCATGAAATGCTAAAAATTGTCAACCCTAAAACTTGGTATAGGCAAAACTTTTATTTGGTCAAGTAGCCTAATCACCCCCTCTAGACATACTTTCGGTCCTACAAGTGGTATCAGAGCTTTGGTCTCCATTGCTTAGGTCTCACGACCTAGGAGAGTATGGCGTCTAGTGAGGGAAGTTAGCACTGTAGAGGTCCGTACTTTGATGGCACTAATTTTGCTAGTTGGAAGCACAAAATGAAAATGCATATTCTTGGTCATAACCCCGCCGTTTGGGCTGTTGTTCGTGTTGGCTTGCAAGGTGAGTTCTTTGCGGATGGACGGGAACCGGATCGTGAAGCGACCGCAGATGAGTTAAAGATGTTGCAACTCAATGCTCAAGCATGCGACATTCTCTTCAACTGCTTATGCCCCGAAGAATTCAACAAAATCAATCGTCTTGAGAATGCAAAAGAGATTTGGGATACTTTGGTTGATATGCACGAAGGAACCGAGTCCATGAGAGAATCCAAGTTAGATGTTCTTCAAGGTCAGCTTGACAAGTTCAAGATGAAGGATGGTGAAGGAGTCGCAGAGGTGTACTCTAGGCTAGCTCTCATCACCAATGAGATTGCCAGCTTAGGAAGCAAAGAAATGACCGACAAATTCATCATCAAGAAGGTACTTAGAGCTTTGGATGAGATATACGACACCGTGTGCACATTGATCCAAATGATGCCAAACTACAAAGATGTCAAGCCTACGGAAGTCATTGGAAGGATTGTTGCTCATGAGATGACACTCAAAGATAAGTAAGAACTTCATCACAAGTCTAGCGGTGCTTACAAAGCCACAAGTGATGCTCCCGCAACTTCAAGCAACAACCTTGTCACCAATGAAGAGATAAGCCTCATGGTCAAGAAATTCAACAAGTTCTACAAGAGAAGAGGCAAAGAAAGAAACTCCAACTCAAGATATGAAGAGAAGCATTCGTCAAGTCGTGACCATAATTGCTACAATTGTGGGAAGCCCGGACACTACTCAAATGAGTGCACGACTCCCTACAAAAGAAGAGAAGAGTCACCTCGAAGACGAAGCTCAAGGAATGAATCACCACAAAGAGAGAGAAGGAGTAGAGATGATCGTTATGAACGAAGACACTCAAGGAGAAGTAGAGATTCGGAGAAGAAGGATAGGTACACCAAGAGCTACACAAGAGGAAAACATCAAGCTCATGTTGGTGAATGGGTTTCTGGCTCTGACTCCGACAACAACTCTGAGAGAAGCCATCACTCCGACTCCGATTATAGTCAAGATGATGGTGTTGCCGGAATTGCTCTAGTGACTACCAACTCCTACGATCTATTTGACTCACCAAACGAAGGGAGTGGAAGTTGCTTCATGGCTAAAGGCCTCAAGGTATCACACCCCGAGTATCTTGATTTCGATAGTGATGAAGATGATTTGCTTTGTGATGATGACTTTCTTTGTGATAAAACTAGTGATGTTGATCAAAATGAACTTGATAATTCTCATGCTAGTCAAGATGAGTCATTTGATGATGATAAGATGAAAATAGAACAACTAAGTAAAGAACTAAACACTCTTAAGTTAGCTCATGAATCTACTCTCGAAGATCATAGAGAGCCTGTGAGAACTCATGAGAAGCTACGCTTCGAGAAGCTCAACTTGGAGCAAGAGCATGAGTTTCTCAAAGCTATCAATGACGATCTCCGAAAGAAGACTTCATCTTATCTAGCCAAACGACTACTCTTGTCTACTTTCATGCCTCAAGTTAAAACTAAGCAGTCTAGTAACAAAGGCAAGAAAGGTTCTTCATCTAGTAGCAACAATAAAAATGCTAAATCCAATGATGTTGTTTCTAGTAGTTCTATTTATTCCACTAATGATGATGCTCTTAGCCAAGTTACACTTGAGAAAGAAAATGCTTTATTGAAAGGAATTATAGAAAAATGTATCTACAAGAGTCTTGCCGGATGTAAGCAATTTGAGGAAATTGTACGCAAGCACGGAGTATACCGGAAGAATCGTGGTGTTGGATACTTCAACGCTAATGGAGTTGAGGTGGAAGAAGGTCAATATCCCAAGCCCAAGTTTGTTCCTCAAAAGGAGAAGTATGAAAATACTCTTCCCAGGGGGACAAACACTCAAGACGACCTTCCACCACAAGACCACAAGCTCAAGGGCAAGAACAAGCTTCTAGAGGACATTGACTCATATGAAGATGAACCCCTAGCTTTGGTGGAGTGGGTTACCAAGGCTACTTCAAGCTCAACTACTACAAAGGCTACTTCAAAACCAAGGATCCCCATCAACTTGATGTGGGTCCCCAAGAAGAAGAACTAGTAAGTTCTTGAGGGGTGACTCCGCCAATGAAATTCACTCACATTCATTATTGGCAAGGACTTTTTGCGATCAACATCAACTCAATGCAATAGTTCAAGGAGTCATACATTCCCTCAAAGATAATAACATATGCTTTGCGCTCCATGTCTATATATATCCTTGTATTTGTCTCTTGTGTGTTGGGACTAACCCATGTAGGTGAGAGGAGTAAGGAAACAACAAGGATGCTCCCAACTCTTGGTGATCTTTATCAACAATGAGCATCCACAACCACCTCACCAACATGAAGTCTTCATCGACAAAACCCAAGGTTAGTTTATCCCTCTTATGGGGGGATGTCACATTAAGGGGGAGCTTTACTCTAAGACTTGCTCTTAGTATGTGACAACATTAAATGCTTTATGTAAAAGTGGTAACCACACTTGTGCTTAAACGATGAGTATGGCCTATGATCAAGTACTCTTACTTGTCTCCTAAGTCAAATACTCATATATAGATGATTTCGTCATCGCCCAAGTGCTTGTTAGTTGCTAGTGTGTTTGTGCATGTTTGTCATGATTTCTCTTGACATCTTATTGTGTGAGCATGTTGGTCTGCATTTATTTTCTCATTCGAGGACATCCAATCTTTGCTATTTGGTTATTGATTTTCTCTTTTGCCAATTGGATGGAAAAGAATGCCTAGGACCACTCTTTTGCTATCTATGCTTTCTCACCTCATATACCATTCATGTTGCATCACAAAAATTGAACAAGTGTTTTTTGATCCCTCTGTGTGTGGAGCACTTGGAGTTCCGTATCGATGAGGACTGACCATTAAAACCTCCCAAGTGCATCTCGGTGGAACATACCCCACAATCTCGGTCTCACCGAATGCCTAGGGTTGATCTGTCTTTCAATCTCGGTACTGCCGATTTCATATTCTCGGTTATGCCGAGTTTCCCTGTCAACTGATACTTGTGGAACTCGGTGACACCGAAAACATAAAATCAGTATCACCGACAGTGGAGGGTATATATGTTGTTGACCCCGACGCTTTGAAATTCTATCTTCAAACGTCGTGCTTCAGAACCCTAAGCTACCGCCTCGAGACCCCTAGTCGTCGCCCTTGTCTTCCTATGCTCCTCCGCCGCTGGGAATCTCCGCCGTCGACGAAATATGCTCCATCGTTGCTGTCGTAGCGGATCCGCACCAAGTTAGGGTATGGATTCAACCTCCTTTGTGCTCCCTTATGATTCTTGCGCATTGGATTTGATGTTATCTATAAGCCACTCATTGCACATATTCCCATCCAACACAAAATCCCATAGGCTAGCGAACCATTGATTTTCTAGAGTTTTGCCTTCTGCCCGACGCAACTCGGTAGAACCGAATCAAGAAAATCGGTACCACCGATTTTCGTTTCTGTGTTGCTGAGAACTCTCTCGGTGAAACCGAGCACTCCTTTTCGGTCTCACCGAAGAGGGTGCCATGTTTCTGTTATAAGGGACAGTCAGTCTCGGTGTCACCGAAACTTTTGCTTCGGCCTTACCGATTTGTTTCTGACAGAATACAAAACTTTGAAAATCTTTTATTCAAAATTTCAAAAACCAGCTGTTAATTTTGTGATGACTCATCTATTTCTGCTCATCTATATTCCATTAATAGGGTCAGTATGTCAGATGCAGAGGATAGTCGGAACTTGCCAGAGCAGAGTGCTGACATGAGTTCAGGCACTAGCCCAGAGTCCAGCTCATTTTCAGATCCAAGCACCCCTAGCTCCCATGGGTTGCCCAAAGCTGCTATAAGGACCAGAAAGAAGCTGAATTCTGATGAAGAAGATTCAGACTTCGTTCTAGAAGAGATTCTTGCTAAGAAGCAAGAGAAAGCTGCCAAGAAGTCAGCAACTGAAGCTACTTCCTCTCGAAGAGTTGTTAGCAAAATTTATGCACCTGCTTCAACCTTCAAGGCTCATGAGACTGCCAGAGCAACTATTTCAGTTGAGGTCCCCAAGAAAGCTATGCCTAAGAAGGCAGGAGAGAAGAAAGCAAGAAAGAGGGTTATTCATGTTATTGGCAGAAAAACCTCCATGTATGAGGATCCAGAAGAAGCTGCTAGTGCTGATGCTGAAGAGGAGGAAGAGCATGTTGAGAAGGCCCCTCCCAAGAAAAAGCAAAAGAAGATTATGGCTGATGATATGCCAAAGTCTATCACATCCAAGAACGCTGCTGCTGAGAAGCCTAAGAGGACATCCAGGCAGATTCCAGCTTCTTAGAAGAACAAAGGGACTGCTTCCAGAGTTGAAGAGGATGATGACTTGACAACTTTGATGAAGCTCACACCACATTTTCCAGTACACAATGCCAGCTACCGACTAGCTGAAGATATGAAGAAGAGGAAGGATGTCATGCCCAAGATGCGCGCCTATCCATTTTAAGGCACGAGGGCCTCGCAAGGGATAGATGTGCATCTTGCCGTTAGCAAGAATAGTACCATCACAACATACAATACTGAAAAGATGAGTATACAAGATTGGTTTACACTTGCCACATGCTAACTTACAATTCCACTCAAATTCATAACATCAAGTTGAAGACAAGGTCCGACTACGAACGAAATCAAACGATAAAGAAACAGCTGAAATGGTACTATCAAGCTATCCCAAAGATCATGACCACGGACCTCTACTCATCCGGATAACTCACGTACATCCTGCCTCTTTCCTCATCATATTCCCACTGAAGCTAGGTAAGATCATCCTGCACGAACTCATCTGAACCTGTACCTGGAGTGTTGTAGTAATCTGTGAGCCACAAGGACTCAGGAATCATGCAACCGGGTACCAAGACTATTCAAGCTTTAGGTTGGGAAGGGATATGTGTTTAGTTGCAGCAGCACTAAGCATATATGGTGGCTAACTTACGCAACATGAATAGAATATGAGTGGCCTACGATGAAAGATCGAAACTAGCATGATCTCTAAGAGATCCTGAACACTTACTTACGTCAATCATAACCCCACCATGTTCTCTCTCGGTTCATGTTCACAAGGAGAGACGATCACGGTTACTCACACAGTTGGTTCATTTTATTAGAGTTTTACTTCATGTTAACTATAACCAGGTGTTAAACAAAAATCCAAGTTGCCAGATAACCGCGGGCACGGCTTTCCGAAAGATTTAACCCTGTAGGGGTGCTCCAACTAATACATCACAAATTAACCACACTCCGTTCTACTCAACATACACTTCAATTTATCCAACTACACAATCAGCAAAAGAGGCACACATCAATAAGCATGAAGCTATCAAGTTGGCATGATGAAACAGATTTCTGGGACTTAGTGAAAATTCCAGTTTTTCTGGAATCTGAGTTAATAAAGTAGCAAGTTGACAACAGTAGTTAAATAGGCTAGAGGCCACTTATTGACATGAAACTTAACAGGACGGTAGTAGACAACATCTAATCCAAATACCTAGCACTGAGCATGAGCTAATTCACATCATGCAAATAGTTGGCACCCACTCTACATGGCATAAAAATAATATCAGATTCTCAGACTTGGTAGTTTTTTTTAGCATGCTGAAACAGAAACATCAAGTAGGCAACTTAGCAGCTTGTTTCCCACTTATATGGGTGATTCTCAAATGAAACAAAAATACCATGGCATAGTATACATAAAACACTAGCACTTCCTAGTTGACACATGTCCCAAAGCAAGCATAGATTAAATCATGCAAAAATGACAAAGAGCATCTCAGCTAAAATGACAGATTTATGAACTTGCTCAAAAGTGAAATCTGAGAGTTCCAATGGATTCATTGGCTCTTCCTACCCCAAAACCAAGGGTCACACTCATATGAACTTGTCTAGCATCATGGCACCACTAAGCTAGCAAAACTACCACTTCACTCACAAGCAACAAAGGGGTGTCTCTAGTGGGGAAACCCACTAGTCCCCTACACACACATACACTCTCTACTTACACCACTACTAGCATACACACACATGCTCAAAATATGCCAAAGCATAAGAGCACAATGCCACCAAGATCACCTACCAAGACGTGTGTTGAACCACACATACACTCCCATGTCACATATGCATAGAGCATATAGACACACACACACTCATCCACATGCACACACATACCACAAGGCTCATGCACATGTGCTCACACACATATGCACTACACACACCACCTACACATGCACACACCCTGCCTAAGAACACACATACACACATGCTCAACACAACACACACACATGTGTGCATGTACCAACACACACACAAGCATGTGTGCATGGGCACACACACACCACATGCACATACACCCAAGACACACACACACACTACCCACTACACATGCACACATACACCATATATCAATAGAATAAACCCCTACACATGTTGATATAACTACACATACATGTAATAGCAGAAAAAATCAAAAGAAACAAAACCCAAAAAAAGGGGAGGGGGTTTCGAACCCATGACCTGGTGGTCATTTCCCCCGAACCCAACCACTACGCTACGCTGTCGAATGCTAACATAGGAGGAGCTGCGCCCCTCTAATACACACACATAGCACTTAACTGACGAAACTGATGAACCAAGCGACAGCGGCGACAGGGCAACTCCGGCAGCGATTTCGGCGAGGCCGCAGCGAATCTGGTGACGCCAACTGCTCCTACACGTGCGGGGACAAGCAGGGGATCCATTCCCTTGCTCACCTTGCGGTGAGGAGGAAGGAGGCATGCCCCAAGGCATGACCTTATGGATGGCGGCGACGGGCGTCTACGGCGGCTACCGACGAGCTACGCGGGGGAGAAGGTGCCAGAGGGGACCAGATGCTCACCTAGGGAGAAGGTGATGACAAGCTGGTCGGGAAGGAGACGACGGAAGGGAAGAAGACGGCCGGAGTCGAAGCAGGGGAAGGAGACGGCGAAGTAGGAGTTTCCGGCGACGACGGAGCCGTCGCAACAGAGCCTCTCCGGGGCTCCTAGTGGCGGGGATCGAACGCGGGGGACACCCTCGAGCCTCTGGACGCCATGACCGACGCCGGGCTCGACAGAGACGACGAGCTGGTCGCCGGCGACACCTCTGCTGCTCTTTGAACACCTAACTGGCAGGGGGAACAAGAGAGGAGGGAGAGCAGATGCGAGGGAGAAGGGAGCTGCGGCGGCGGAGGGAGAGAGAGGAACCCTAGGCGAGGAGGGGGCACGCACGCCGAGGGGCTTTATACCCTCAGGCTAACGGCAACGGCGACTGTCATGGATTTGTCACGGCAGATGTCCGGGTCAACGGACTTGGATTCGAGGCCATTGCTAACATGATGGACCCAAAGGGGTTGGTTGGGACGAAGGACACGAGTTTACCCAGGTTCGCCCCCTCAAGTCGAGATAATAGCCTAAGTCCTGCTTGAGCTTGTATTGCTTGATGTATCGACTACAAGGGAGCTGTTGCTTGACCTAGTTTTTGATAGCCTCCCCCCAAGTCGCCCCGGGTCTCGCCTTTATATAAGAGGTCAAGACCACGGGTTACACGAGTCAAAACCGACTCTCGTCATACGTATTCGAGTCTATCTCTACCTCTCTCTTTCCTTCTTGGCTACATTGTGTCCGGGCGGCCTACGCGCCCGGGTCTTCCTTATCCGGGTCATGGGCTGATCCGCCTAGCCCAAGTCCGCATGTCCTGGGCTCAAGTCTCATTGGCCCACTCCTGAACGGGTGTATGAGCCACCCAGTGTGACCCGGACCACCCTGGCGGGTCTCACCGTGGGGTTATATCCCCAACATTAGGCCCCAGGTTGATTTGAGCTTGCTCATTTCAGCCTTCCTTCCTTTCTCTTCGGTGAGTCGCCCGTAGATGACCCGGCATGACGTCATACTAAATCTGCAAAATAGATTCTCTGATGCACACAACGGATCTTGGTTATTAAATGAGTTAGACCGAAAATCGAGGCACCCGCCTCGGTCAAAACGTCATTCGACGCCTGGATTTTCGCGCCCCTTCCGCTTATTCCATTTTAAATAGGACCGCCCAGGGCGGCATTTGCCTTTTTCCACTTCACTTCGTCATCTTCCTCCTCTCAACGCCTCCGCTTCCGACGTTCCCGCTTCGGCACCGTCTCCTTCTCGACACCGCCACGGCCGCTGCATCACCCTGACGCAATCCAGAGCTTCTTCTGCATTCACCTCCTCATCGCCGGTGAGTCCTCCACCCTTTAGATCCGTTTCAACCTCCGATAGGGTTTGCAGGGAGCTCCGCCACCGTCGTTTTTAGAACTCGGAATGCTTCAATGCCCATCCATGTTCAACTCACACGCACTCGCCCGAGTCCTATCCCCGCGGCGGCTGATACTGACGCTATTTAGATTTGCTGTGGCTCCATCTGTCGTTTTTCATTTATCTTGCCAGTTCGTCCTTATGTCGAGAAATAGAGGCATTTTCCTGATTTTGTAGATCCATGGTCATAGTGGTGCGTTGCGGAATCTGTTCTTAGGACTTAGCCAAAATTTATTCCCTTTTCTTGCTAAGCTGACCCGCCGCGCCGTTCCGGCGCTCATCGCTCGGATCATGGCCCTTTATTTGTAGTCTTAAGTCCGTAAGCCGCCATGAATACTTGCTTTCTTTTGACTCGTCATTTTTAATTCGCACAGTCTCAAACCGCCACACAATGTCTCGCGTGTCCAATTCCTGCAACTAGGTCGGCTCTTGCATCACAAAAGAGTACTTGACAGAATTTGTGGATGCGGGCACCCTTCCTGCAAAGAATGTCATCCATTGGCGGGTCCCAGGTAATGAAACTAAGCCCACCCCTCAGGAGGACGAGGTGGTCGTATTCTCGGACCATATCGAACGTGGATTTGTACCTCCCAGCTCTAAATTCTTCCGGGACGTCCTCCATTGTTATAAGTTGCATCCTCAAGACCTCGCCCCCAACTCCATCTCAAACATATGCAATTTTCAAGTACTCTGTGAGGTCTATCTGTAGATTGAGCCGTTCGTAGGCCTTTTTCGTGAATTCTATTATGCAAACTGGCAAACTGAGGTGAAAGCCGGCCCGAGCCTAGAGCTTGGCTGAATTTCCATTCAAAGGCGCTGGGATATTACTTTTCTGGCTGTGCCAATGCCAAGTCACCCAAAAGATTGGAACAAGACCTGGTTCTATTGCAAGGATACCTCTCTTGACAACGAGCATCCGCTGCCGGGTTATCGCCCCTCCCGGCTCAAGACAACTTCGGAACTTCCCGGCCGGCTGTCGCCCTCTGAACGTGCAAGGCACGAGCCGTCTCATGCTAAGATTAGAACCCTCATGGCTAATGGACTGACAGGCTTAGACCAGATCCGCTGCTGGGTTTCTTGGCGAATTATGCCTCTGAGCCGGAGAAGCCTCCTTATGTGTGAGTATCCGGGTCAATATGATGCCACCCTCTACTTCAGCCAGTCGATGCTGACCAAAAATGACATTTCAATGGCCATCCGGAGTCTTTTTCATGAGACATCCGGAGCTTGTAGCGCCATTGACCTGGCACCTTTCCGCGCCACCAACCTGGCCCCGGATGTAAGACTATTCCTTATTGCTTCTTTCTCTGTTAAATCATGTCTTGTCTATTTACTCTTATATTCCGGCTTATCCTTTCAGGCTGCTTCTGATTTTTGGAAGAAGAAGTACGTTCCGCCCCCGAAGAAGACCCAGAAGAAAGCCCCAACCAAGAAGTCCAAGAAAGCCACCACTCAAGAGGAGTGGTTTGAGCCACCAGAATCGCCCGGCTCTAAGGTACCACTTGTCTGCTTTTTCTATCTCTTTCTTTGCTTTACTAACAACACCTTTTTCACAGGAAGAAGTGGAAACCAGCCGCGTGGACGCCCCCGAGGTAACTTACACTTCGTCCGACTCAGACTTCTATGTCCCCCGAAAGACTCGTCAGGTTGTTTGAACGGTTCCTCTTTCTCATCCTCTTGCTTATCCGGATCCCCAATTTCTTTTGAAAAAGCAACAACTGGCTGAGCGTCATCAGACTCGGAGCGCTGGCTCCACTGAACTTATGTCTATTTACCGAATTATCCGGCTCAGAAGAAGCGCCCTGTTGAGGTATGTGCCTGTGCTTGATTTTGTCACCTCTTCCTTTATGTTTTCAAGACTGCCTTATATTGTCTGACCCGTCTCTCAGAGATCACCTTCGCCTGGCGACTCTACAATGACCGCTCTGCCGCCTCCCAAGATCAACCTGTTGTAAGTTCTTCCCCTACCTTTCATCCAGCCCTTTTAATGGTCATAACTCTTGGGTTCTGATTTTCTCACTTTGAAGTGGCCAAGCCAATCGTAGAAAAACCAACAAGTCCTCCCCTAGCCCCGTTGCCCAGGAGCCGGCTCATTCTAAGCCGGATGAGCCTTAGCCGGCTGTGGATCTCTCGGCGACTTCTGCGGAGCCGGCTGCTGA
The DNA here is from genome assembly GCA_022496015.1 of Hordeum marinum. Classification (NCBI taxonomy): domain Eukaryota; kingdom Viridiplantae; phylum Streptophyta; class Magnoliopsida; order Poales; family Poaceae; genus Hordeum; species Hordeum marinum. Next base: position 347,436,486 of record CM039676.1, on the reverse strand, counting down.
GGATGCTATTCCAGATAGCCCGCCCAAGAATCCATCCAACCCGCCGAGCCCTGTCCAGGCAACTGAGGACACCACCGGCTTGCACTCTTCCCCCGCTCGCATCCTGACCAAGCATCACGAGCCGGCTGAAACTTCAAAGAAATTGGAGTTTGAACCCTCTAACTTGGAGAAGATGACGGCCGAGGAGCTCCATGCTGGTTATGCAAACCGGATATTCGCTAGCCATGATTTGGAGCTCCAACTTGTGACGTCAATGAAGGTCAAGTATGAGGTATTCCTTTTGTCCTTCCTTATATACTTACGCAACCCTTCAAGAGCCGGGTTAATATCAATTGATAATGATTCGGCTCTTGAATCATTATAGACGTAGAAAACTTGAAACATTCTGGCCATAGTCAACCTTTAGATACTGTCCTAACCTATTATTGTTAGCCCCCATGGCCCGTCTTAGTAATTGGGAACTTAGACTCAAGGTTTCATAGAAGATATATGACAGAGCCAACAGTAGCCACCAAGGGCCGGCTCAATCCTTTGAACGGTTGAGTCGGCACTATTTTCTGCCAATGTGAGCCAATTGTAGGCCCCGAGTACCGGCTGAGCCTTTTTAAAGATTCAGTCGGGACTTAGCTTGTTGATGTATAGCCAAGTCAGTTGTAGCCCCCAAGGGCCGGCTTAGTCTTTTCGAAAGGCTGAGTCAGGACTCTTGTACTGAGCTTCCTGAGGTTGAAATTGCCTGTCTAGCTGAAGTAAGGTGATCCGGTATAACCTGAGATAAACATTAGCCCCCAAGTGTCACACATATTGCTTGCAATCTATTTTCAGACTTGGTGATTCCGGCTCACCGTATGTTTTTCCATGTCTTAGGAAGCATTGCACAAAGCCGGGTTAGAGGTGGCCGGCTTAAAGACCAACATAGCCACCCAGCAAGCCGCCCGCAGTGAAGCAGATGAGAGGTGCCGGCTCCTCTCTGACGAGTTGATCAAGCTTAAGGCGGAATTTGCTGCCTTGAAGGAAACCACGGAAGCCGAGAAGGCCGAGTTGACCAAGCGGGAGGATGACGCCGACCAACGACTGATGATAGCCTCTGATGAGCTTCAGTCGCTGAAGCGGCATATAATGAAGATGACATCCGCCATCTTCGGTGAGTAATCGACGACTTTCATTTCATGTAAATATTGTGCCTTTGAACTTGGCGACTTACAATCCAATTTCCGGCTTGTGCAGGTCCTAGGAGCCGTCAGCTTGCGTCGGATAGCTTACTCCCGCTGAAAGCTTTGTACACCTTTACTGAACAACTGTATTGCGCCGCTATCTGCACCATCAAGGCTGTTCAATACAAGGAAGCCATTCCTCCGACTCTCAAAGGTATCTTTGAACTCTTCTCCATGATGCCAAAGCAGATAGGAGAATTGAAGAAGTCAGCCGCCCGCCAGGGGGCGATTGCTGCTATCAGTCGGGCGCTAGCTTTTGCTCCTGAGTTGACGCCGGCTGAGATGATGGATGGCTTCCCTTCAAAAAAGGATGACGGCTCAGAGTTCACAGAGGCCGACTATGCGCAATGCGTGAAGAGCTCCCGGGTCTTGGCCTCCGTCTTAGCCGAAGAAGTCAACTTGGCAACTTATCAAGCGGCCTATGGCACTGATGAAAGGAGGATCCGTGGCCCGTTGTTCGAGAATAAAGATCTGACACCCGCCCGCAGTAAGACTCTCTTTTCTGCTGAACTTGATGCGTCCCCCTTCTTTGAAGAAGGAACTTTTGCAGCTTTAACCCACTGCAATTGGGACTTGGATGATCTCCAGATCAGGGCAGCCGGAGAGCCGGAGCAGGGTGACCCGCCAGCCAACTGAACACAATGTAAATCTTTTCATAGCCATCTCCTGTATGACCCGCCGCGAGGTGTAAAAACTTGATAATATTTTGGCTCCTGCTGAGAGCATGTGTAATAGTCTAGTGACAACTATTGCCCTTCTTGATTTTGTGCCATCATGCACATCTGAAAATCCGGCTGCTGAATGTATATATTTATCACCTTCTGTGCCCTTCTTATGCCTTACCGGCTCTTTATTGCTTAACTTCCCACTTGTATGAATGATTCCTTACACTATGAGGAGGGCGGCTTAAAAGCTTAACCCGAAGATGTGATTCAATGTCTTCCCAAAAATCCTTTTGATTAACTTTTAGAGTCGGCCGAGAAGTTTTAATAACCTTCACCCATAAAACGGAAAACTCTGGCTGTTAAGGAGAGATGATTTACACCTTGAGGTAAGAAACCCCTTTGAATAATCCACAGCTGACACATCAATCGGAGGGTCATGAAACCGGCTGTTACAGTTAGATAGCTATACCCGTAGGTAAGAAGCCCCCTTTTGAGATCTGCGGTTAATAGGTTAACCGGAATGGCATAAAGCCCGCTTTTAGGGTAAGATAGCTATACCCGTAGGTAAGAAGCCCCCAGCCAATGTTGACTTGTCAACACCTTTGGCGCGAATGCCGGTTGTTAGGATGATATGGGCTATACCCGAAGGTAAGAAGCCATCCTTCGACAACCGCAGTTGATAAGCAACTAGAATTTGGCATAAAACGTCGGTTGTTAGGGTGAGATAAGCGAACCCGTCGGTAAGAAGCCCCCTTTGACAACCGCGGTTAATAAGTAACCGGAAGTGGCATAAATTCGGCCGTTAGGGTGAGATAAGCGATACCCGTCGGTAAGAATCCCCCTTCGACAGCCGCAATTGATAAGCAACTGGAATTTGGCATAAAACGCCAGTTGTTAGGGTGAGATAAGCTATACCCGAAGGTAAGAAGCCCCCTTCGACAATCGTGGTTAATAAGTAACCGGAAGTGGCATAAAGCCAGTTGTTAGGGTGAGATAGCTATACCCGAAGGTAAGAAGCCCCCTTTCAACAATATGCCGTGAACGCCGGTTGTTCCGAGTGAGATAGCTATACCCGGAGGTAAGAAGCCCCCTACAACCATGGCTAATCATGTGAGCTGGAAGATGGCATAAAGCCGGCTGATAAGGCATTAGAAGCGATACCAGGAGGTAAGAAACCATTCTCACCAATCATAATTGGTATTTCAACTGGAATACTCAGGAACTCTTCTTGCATGAGTAAAGATGTGTAGAACAACAGAGGCCCCGTCTTGCAGGGATGCTAAGTTTATTCATATAAATATGATGTGTACAATGATAGTGTACAATGGCGAGTCTCAACACTTTTAAGTGTAATAGGGTCGCAGATGCGCTATGTTCCATGGCCGGCGGGTTTCTTGACCCGCCGTGTCCGAGTCATCTCGAATATCAATGAGATAATATGACCCATTATTAAGATTTCTGCTGACCACAAAAGGCCCTTCCCATGGAGGAGATAACTTATGCATATCCGTCTGGTCTTGAATCAATTGGAGCACCAAGTCACCTTCTTGAAACGTCCGGGTCTTGATCCTGCGGCTATGATAGCGGCGTGGGTCTTATTGATAAATCGCTGATCGGCCAGCTGCCAGCTCTCGAGCTTATTCCAAAGCGTCCAACGCATTTTGTCGTGCCGTCTCATTGTCCATCTCAACATAAGCCGCCACTCGTGGCGAGTCATGCCGGATGTCACTTGGCAATACCGCCTCGGCCCCATATACCATGAAAAAAAGGCGTATAACCTGTAGATCTATTAGGGTGGTCCTGATGCTCCATAAGATGGAGGGCAACTCTTCTACCCAACACCCGGGCGTTCATTGGAGAGGAACCATGAGTCGTGGCTTAATACCCCTTAAGATTTCTTGATTGGCCCGCTCGGCCTGACCATTGGACTGTGGGTGTGCTACGGCTGAAACATCAAGCCAAATATGCTCTTCATCACAGAATTTTTCCATAGAGCCCTTGGATAGATTTGTGCCATTATCGGTGATAATACTGGGGGGTAACCGAAACGGTAGATCAACTTTTTCACAAATTGAACCACCGTTGCCGCGTCACACTTGTGACCGGCTATGCTTCTACCCATTTGGTGAATTTATCAATCTCCACCAAGAGGTGCGTTTTCTTATCCTTGGATCGCTTGAAAGGCCCCACCATGTCAAGCCCCCAAACCGCAAACGGCCAAGTAATTGGTATCATCCTCAACTCTTGAGCCGGAACATGAGCTTGCCGGCCAAACTTTTGACAGCCGTCGCACTTGGGGACCAAATCCTCTGCATCTTTGTGAGCCGTCAACCAGAAGAAACCGTGTCGGAAAGCCTTGGCCACAAGAGCTTTTGAGCCCGCGTGGTGTCCACAGTCTCCAGCGTGAATCTCATTTAAGATTTCCTGACCCTCCTCTGGCGAGACACAACGTTGAAAAACCCCAGTAACGCTGCATCTGTGCAACTCACCCTTAATTATTGTCATAGACTTAAATCGTCGAGGGATCTGTCTAGCCAGGTTTTCATCACCAGGTAACTCGCCACGAGTCAAATAAGCCAGATAAGGCACCGTCCAATCTGGAGTAGCATGCAGAGCCACCACCAACTTCCCCTCCGGGTCAAGAACAGCCAAGTCTTCCTCCGAAGGCAACTTAACAATCGGATGATGTAGCACGTCTAGAAAAACATTGGGTGGCATCGGCTTTCGCTGATAACCTAACCGTGATAAGGCATCAGCCGCTTCATTCTTGCGACGGTCAATGTGATCTACTTGATAACCCTTGATAACCCTTGAAGTGGTCAACTATAACATCCACCGCCTAACGGTAAGCCGCCATCCGTGGGTCTTTGGAATCCCAAGTACCTGACACTTGTTGAGCCACGAGATCTGAGTCGCCCAAACACCTCACCCGACTTAAATTCATCTCTTTGGCCACTCTGAGACCATGAAGGAGGGCTTCATATTCAGCCACATTGTTAGTGCAAGGGAAGATCAGCCGGAGTACATAACAAAACTTGTCACCTTTGGGAGATGTCAAAACAACTCCTGCCCCTGATCCTTCCAACTGTTTAGACCCATCAAAATGTATAGTCCAGTATGTGTCATCCGGCTTTTCCTCCGGTGATTGACACTCCGTCAAGTCATTGATAAAGTCCACAAGGGCCTGAAACTTGATAGCTGTACGAGGTACGTACTTCATATTAAGGGCCCCCAACTCCAATGCCCACTTAGCAATCCTACCAGTGGCTTCTCGGTTCTGTATGATATCCCCCAACGGAGCAGAACTGACAACGGTGATATGGTGCCCTAAGAAATAATGTTTTAATTTGCGATTAGCCATGAAGACTCCATACACCAGCTTCTGCCAATGTGGATACCTCTGCTTGGACTCTGTCAGGACCTCACTGATGTAATAAACCGGCCTCTGAACCGGATATTCCTTCCTGGCTTCCTTGCGTTCAACCACAATTGCGGCACTAACAGCCCGGTTGTTTACCGCCACATATAGAAGCAAAGGCTCTCCTTCAGCCAGAGCAGCTAACACTGGCGGCTCAGTGAGCTGCTTCTTGAGCGCTTCAAAGGCTTCGCCAGCCGCCGTGCTCCATACAAAGTTGTCTGTCTTTTTCATCATCTGATACAAGGGGATAGCTTTCTCACCCAGGCGGCTTATAAACCGGCTCAACGCGGCGATCCGCCCTGCCAAGCGCTGAACATCGTTAACACAAGTCGGCTCTGCCAAGGAGGTGATAGCCTTGATCTTATCCGGGTTAGCTTCAATGCCACGTTTAGAAACCAAAAACCCCAAGAGCTTACCAGCCGGAACACCAAAGACACATTTGGCTGGGTTAAGCATCATCTTGTAGACCCGGAGATTATCAAAGGTCTCCCTTAAGTTGTCCAAAAGGGTCTCCTTCTTCCTTGACTTGATCACAATGTCATCTACATAAGCATGAACGTTGCGCCCAATCTGACTGTGAAGACAACTATGTACACAATGCTGATAAGTCGCCTGGGCACTCTTGATCCCGAAAGGCATAGAAACATAGCAGAAGGCTCCAAAAGGCGTAATAAAAGCCATCTTCTCGTGGTCCTTCACTGCCATCTTGATCTGATGATACCCTGAATAAGCATCCAAAAAACATAAGCTTTCGCAGCCCGCCGTGGCATCAATGATCTGATCAATGTGAGGAAGAGCGAAAGGATCAGCCGGACAAGCCTTGTTAAGGTCCATGTAATCCACACACATGCGCCATGTGCCATTCTTTTTTAATACCAACACCGGGTTGGCAATCCACTCCGGGTGAAAAACCTCAACGATGAAACCCGCTGCCAACAGTCGGGCAACCTCCTCTCCAATGGCCTTGCGCCGTTCCTCATTGAACCGCCATAGAAACTGCCTGATGGGCTTGAATTTAGGATCCACATTAAGGTGGTGCTCAGCGAACTCTCTCGGCACACCTGGCATGTCAGAAGGTTTCCATGCAAAGATGTCCCGATTCTCACGGATGAATTCGATGAGCGTGTTTTCCTATTTGGGGTCCATGTTAGCCCCGATGATGAACTGTTTGGATGAGTCGCCCGGAGTAAAGTCTACTGCCTTAGTATCATCTACTGAGAACTTAAGAGGCGGCTCGGCCTCCGTTGTGGGCTTTTTAAGCGGTGTCATATCCTCCGGGTCAACCTGCTCCTTATAAAGCTTAAGCTCCTCCTGAGCACAACTAGACTCTGCATAAGCTGCATCTCCTTCCTCGCATTCAATGGCCGTGTTCTGGTCACCATGAACGGTAATGGTACCCTTTTAAGCCGGGCATCTTGAGCTGTAAGTAAACATAGCAGGGCCTAGCCATGAATTTAGCATAAGCCGGACGTCCAAACAACGCGTGATAAGGACTTTTGATCTTGACCACTTAAAACCATAAGGATTCCACTCTGTAGTTATACTCATCACCAAAGGAAACCTCTAAAGAGATCCGGCCCACCGGATAAGCCGACTTGCCTGGCACTACGCCGTGGAAAACAGTGGAAGAGGGCTTAAGATGCTTGTCCAGTAGCTTCATCCGCCGAAAGGTGTCATAATAGAGGATGTTGATACTACTGCCTCCATCCATAAGCACATTATTCATCATGTATCCTCCCACTTGGGGGGCAACAACTAAAGCTAGCCGCCTCGGGTCGTCCACATGCGGCGGGTGATCTTGACGACTCCATGTTATGTCGTATTCCGAGCACTTTAAATACTGTGGCAGAGCCAGGACAACCGCATTGACTGCCCTTTTGCGAAGTTTTTGATGCCGCCTGTTAAGACTGGTTGTGAATACGTGATACTGGCCCGAGCTGAGCTGTTTCGGGTTACTCTGATACCTGGACTGGTTGTGTTGCTGTTGGTTGCTGTTACCAGAATGCGGTGGACGTCCCCCTTGATTACTCTGATTACCTTGTCCGTGAGGGCCTGAGCCACCGGATCCTAACCCGGCTCCTGATCCGCCCGGCCCTGAGCCGCCAGGTGGGCCACCACCATGGTTGTTGTTTTGTTGCGAATACTGATTTTTGAACCTATGCATGATAAAGCAATCATCCCATGCATGCAACGAAGGCTTACCAGGCATGCTGTGTTCTGGACAAGGCTTCTTAAGCGCCTCTTCTAAATTGAAGGGGGTCCGATTGTTATTAGGAAATTGCCTGAACCTTCCGTTACCTTTGGGATTATTCTGACCGGTGCTAGCATTGGCGACTAGCTCTGACCCGCCATCAGAGTTCTTCCGTTTATTCTGATTTCCACTATTTGCGAAACCCTTACCTTGATTATTCTTCTTGCCTTGCCCGGCTTTATCCTCATCAGAGTCTGGATCCTTTGTTTTATCCAAGTCAGCGTACTTTGTTAGAGCCGCCATGAGCTCTCCCATGTCCTGACACGTACGCTTGAGCCGGCCAAGCTTCTGTTTCAACGGGACGAAGTGACAGTTCTTTTCTAGAATGAGCACCGCTTGAGACGCCGTGATCTGTTTAGAAGAGTGAATGATAGTCAACACCCGCCGGACCCAATGATGAGCCGACTCATTCTCCTGCTGCACACAATGATCAAGATCCACGATGGTCATCGGCTGCTTGCAAGTCCCTTGAATTTTTTTGATGAACTTTGCCCTCAACTCGGCCCATGAATTTATAGTGTTAGGTGGTAAGCCTTTTAATCATGTGCGAGCCGGACCTTCAAGCATCATGATGAAGTACTTTGCACACATGGCCTCACTAACATCCAACATCTCCATGGCTAGTTCATAACTTTCAACCCAGGCCTCAGGAGGTAAATCGGCCGTGTAATTCGGAACCTTTCGGGGCCCTTTGAAGTCCTTTGGCAGCCGTTCACTCCTCATAGCCGGAGTCAAGCATGGCACCCCTACGGCTCTGGTGCTAGCTGAAACCCCGGCTCCCATCGAGACGGAGGGTGCCGGCTCTTAGTGAGTCGCCGCCGCCGCTGCCTCTCACCGGTTCCTCGCTCAGTCCACAAGAGCTTGGGCATTTAGCGCCGCTCGATCACCCTCTGGGGGCCCCTGCATTGGCCACTACTGGAAACTGCTGGCGACTCATAACGCCGGCTATAACTGTGGCTGGGGAGAGGGGTCGAATGGACACGGCTCTGGCTGTAAGCATACTTCTCCTGTTGAGCCATCGCCGTCTGAAGATATCCAATGGTGTCTCGCACCTCGTTCGCGAAAGACGCCTCGTCTGGGATGGGGATTGTTTCAAGATGAGTTGCCGCAGCCACCATGTTCTCTACCGGGTTGGAATAGTGACCCGTCGACGTTGGTAAAACTGTTGGTGAAGCTTGGTTTTGCCGAGACGGATTAAGCTGTGGCCGAGCCGTCAGCCGACTCCCAGGCGCATCTGTTGTCCTCCTTGCCCCCAGCGTATGGAAGAGATTCCTCGACTCGTATTGCCCCGGCAAACAGGATTAATATCTCATCCGATGTACGGCAGCCGCTGACTGCTGTTCTAACCCAAGGCGGAAAGCATCTGTCTTAAGGCGCTCTGCCTCCGCCTCCATCTGAACCTTTAGCTCTGCTATCCTTTGTTGCTGCTCCGCCATCTGGCCCTTGAGCCGCAATCTCTAAATTTTGAGACGCTTGATTATCTGAGGTAACCTCAGTGGCCATCACGACGGCGAGCTCGTTCATCAGATCCAAAAGGATGTGAGTCGGAGGCGGTGGATCACTCCCTGTGTTGGTGGCTCCGGCGGCTGTGCTACTTGCACCTGGAGCCGATCCATCCATGAACACGGCCGCATGAACCGACTCCAGCCCCTCCGACTCAGACTGCTCCGACTCAGGGTAGAGCGCCTCATAGCCCCCGAGTCCGCCATCGTGAATCTGGTAAATCGACTCCGTCTATCCACTTGATGACCCGTCGTCAGAATAGACGAGAGTTTCTTGTGATTCAGCCTCCCCGAGATTCATACCTTGAGTGAAGCCTACAAAGATGTGCTTCCGGCCAGGGTCAACACGGGTGGGTGGCACGCATCGAACGGGTTGGGCGCGCCGAGCCGGCTCGACGATGTTGGTGCAGATGTCCGGCCCGGGCATGGATCCGTCAACCCTACCGATGAAGACGTGGATTCCTCCGAAGGGAACCCGGAAACCATACTCAACAGAGTCGGCGTCGAGTCCCTAGCCGGCATAGTCGATGTAGAGCCGGTCGCGACGACTCTTAGTCATCCTTCCGACCACATATCCTTCGAGCCCCGGAAGAGAGCCCTTTGAGAACTCAACACCACCAAGCGCTGGCCCCACGGTGGGCGCCAACTGTCGTGGATTTGTCACGGCAGATGTTCGGGTCAACGGACTTGGATTCGAGGCCATTGCTAATGTGATGGACCCAAAGGGGTTGGTTGGGACAAAGGACACGAGTTTACCCAGGTTTGGCCCCTCAAGTCGAGGTAATAGCCTACGTCCTCCTTGAGCTTGTATTTCTTGATGTATCGACTACAAGGGAGCTGTTGCTTGACCTAGTTTTCGATAGCCTCCCCCCAAGTCGCCCCGGGTCTCACCTTTATATAAGAGGTCAAGACCACGGGTTACACGAGTCATAACCGACTCTCCTCATACGTATCCAAGTCTATCTCTACCTCTCTCTTGCCTTCTTGGCTACATTGTCTCCGGGCGGCTTATGCGCCTGGGTCTTCCTTATCCGGGTCATGGGCTGATCCGCCTAGCCCAAGTCTGCATGTCCTGGGCTCAAGTCTCATTGGCCCACTCCTGAACGGGTGTACGAGCCGCCTAGTGTGACCCAGACCACCCTGGCGGGTCTCACCATGGGGTTATGTCCCCAACAGCGACGGAAAGGAACGGCGGATGCGACCTTGCTCTGCCTGAACCTGACGGAGAAGGGGACAGGGGCAGGTGGCCGTCTGTTCACTGCAGGCTAGGCCGCAGGAGAGACAAGGCCCACCTGCCTCTCTCTCTCACACACACATAGAAAAATAGGGAGGTTTTAAATTTTAAAAACACAGCCACACTTAAATAAAACCTCAGAGCATATTAAAAGGCTTTAGAGAGAAACAAAAATACTTTTGTGGAGGAAATAACATGCCCTATTTGATAAAAATATTAAGTTGATTAATTGGCCAAGTAGTTTTAATGCTTTAATAAATAACATCCCCTGTTTTAATAAAAACACAAATCATGAAAACACCAAACCTCAAAAGGACCACACCCTAAATTAATAACATGACTAGGGATAGCTCTTGAACATTTTTAAACAAATTAATTTGCAAGTTAAAAATGACATGAAAATAAGATGGAAGTAAAAGGCATTAGGTTGGGGGTTTTGATGAAAATTAAGAGAGGGGAAGAGGAGAGGTAGCACACATGGTAACACCCACAAACAAACCACTTCACACTCCAACACATCACAACACTAGTCACACTCCATTCGTTCAAGGACACAAGAAAACCCAACATGACAAGATGAATGAAATGATGCATGATGACATGATGCATGAATGCTCAACCACACATGGATGACAAGTTGCGAAACATACATAAGCTCATGACACAAGGTTCATACATGGGGTTACAATGCCAAACAAGGAAGGGACAACACTTGGGCTATCACAACTCTCCCACACTAAAAGAGGATATCGACCCGAGATCTAGGAACGAAAGAAGTCTGGAAATTCGGAACGGAGAAGGTCCTCGCGTTACCAAGTAGCTTCTTTGTCGGAATGATGAGACCACTTCACCTTGAGGAATTTGATAGACTTGTTGCAAGTCTTATGCTCAGTTTTTTCAAGAATTGCAACTGGATGCTCATGATAAGAGAGATCTTCTTGGAGATCGATGTCTTGGAGGTCAATGGTTCGCTCTGGAGTCTTGAAGCATTTCCGGAGCTGAGAAACATGGAAGACATCATGCACATTTGCGAAATTTGGAGGAAGCTCTAGTTGATATGCAAGACCACCTCTCTTGCCAATAACTTTGAAAGGACCAACAAAACGAGGAGCTAGCTTCCCTTTAATTCCAAACCGCTGAGTGCCTTTCATGGGAGAGACTCTGAGATGGACTAGATCATCCACTTGAAAAGAAACATCCCGATGTTTGTTATCGTAATAACTCTTCTGTCGGGACTGAGCTGCTTTTAGGTTCTCACGAATAACATGGCACATTTCTTCTGCTTCAGTGATCATGTCATTGCCCAATATCTGACGCTCACTGGTTTCAGACCAGTTAAGCGGGGTACGACACTTCTGTTGGGGAACGTAGTAGTAAATCAAAAAAATTCTTACGCGTTCACCAAGATCCATCTATGGAGAAACCAGCAACGAGTAAGGGGAGAGTGGATCTTCATACCTTTGAATATTGCTAAGCGGAAGCGTTGCAAGAACGCGGTTGGTGGAGTCGTACTCGTAGAGATTCAGATCTGGTGGATCCGATCAAGTGCCGAACGGACGGCACCTCCGCGTTCAACACACGTGCAACCCGGTGACATCTCCTACGCCTTGATCCAGCAAGGAGGAAGGAGAGGTTGGGGAAGAGATCCAACAGCAGCACGACGGCGTGGTGGTGGTGGAGCTGCGTGGACTCCGGCAGGGCTTCGCCAAGCGCTAGGGAGAACGAGGAAGAAGAGGGGCAGGGCTACGCCGAGAGGGAGAGAAAATCGTGTGTCAAACAACCCAAAACCCACCACTATATATAGGAGGAGAGGGAGGAGGGTGCTTCCCCCTAGGGTTCCCACCCTAGGGTGGTGCAGCAGCCCCAGATCCCATCTGGGCGGCGGCCAGAGGGAGGGAGAGGTGGTGCGCCAGCCCTAGCTGCCCTAGGGTGGGCCTAAGGCCCATCTAGGCGTAGGGTTTGCCCCCTCTCTCCCCTTGCTGCGCCTTGGGCCAGGTGGGAGGGGTGCACCAGCCCACCTAGGGGCTGGTTCCCTCCACCTATGGCCCATGAGGCCCTCTGGGGCCGTTGGCCCCTCCCGGTGGACCCCTGGAACCCTTCCGGTGCTCCCGGTACGTTACCGATGACGCCTGTAACTCTTCCGGTAACCAAATCCTCACTTCCTATATATCAATCTTCATCTCCTGACCATTCTGGAGCTCCTTGTGACGTCCGGGATATCATCCGGGACTCCGAACAACCTTCGGTAACCACGTACACTATTTCCCTATAACCCTAGCGTCATCGAACCTTAAGTGTGTAGACCCTACAGGTTCGGGAGACATGTAGACATGACCAGGACACTCTCCAATCAATAACCAACAGCGGAATCTAGATACCCATGTTGGCACCCACATGCTCCACGATGATCTCATCGGATGAACCACGATGTCGGGGATTCAGACAATCCCGTATGCAATTCCCTTTGTCTATCGGTATGATACTTGCCCGAGATTCGATCGTCGGTATCCCTATACCTTGTTCAATCTCGTTACCGGCAAGTCTCTTTACTCGTTCCGTAACACATCATCCCGCGACTAACTCCTTATTCACTTTGAGCTCATTATGATGATGTCTTACCGAGTGGGCGCAGAGATACCTCTCCGTCACACGGAGTGACAAATCCCAGTCTCGATTCGTACCAACCCAACAGACACTTTCGGAAATACCCGTAGTGTACCTTTATAGCCACCCAGTTACGTTGTGACGTTTGGCACACCCAAAGCATTCCTATGGTATCCGGGAGTTGCACAATCTCATGGTCTAAGTAAATCATACTTGACATTAGAAAAGCTTTAGCAGACGAACTACACGATCTTGTGCTATGCTTAGGATTGGTTCTTGTCCATCACATCATTCTCCCAATTATGTGATCCCATTATCAATGACATCCAATGTCCATGGTCATGAAACTATGACCAGCTATTGATCAACGACCTAGCCAACTAGAGGCTCACTAGGGACATGTTGTGGTCTATGTATTCACACATGTATTACGGTTTCCGGTTAACACAATTATAGCATGAACAATAGACAATTATCATGAACAAGGAAATACAATAATAACCATTTTATTATTGCCTCTAGGGCATATTTCCAATAGTCTCCCACTTGTACTAGAGTCAATAATCTAGTTCACATCGCCATGTGATTAACACTTAAATCACCATGTGATCATATCATCATGTGATTAACACCCAATTAGTTCTGGGGTTTGATCATGTTTTGCTCGTAAAAGAGGTTTTAGTCAACAGGTCTGCGACACTCAGATCCGTGTGTACCTTGCAAACTTTTATGTCATACTGTAGATACTGCTCCCACGCTCCACTTGGAGCTATTCCAAATGGCTAGTCCACTATACGTATCCGGATTTCTACTAAGAGTCATCCGGATTGGTGTTAAAGCTTGCATCGACGTAACCCTTTACGACGAACTCTTTATCACCTCCATAATCGAGAAATACTTCCTTAGTCCTCTAGTTGCTAAGGATAATTTCGACCGTTGTCCAGTGATCCACTCCTGGATCTCTCTTGTACCCCTTGACAGACTCATGGCAAGGCACACATAGGTGCGGTACACAGCATGGCATACTATGCAGAGCCTATGGCTAAGGCATAGGGGACGACGTTCGTCCTTTCTCTTTCTTCAGCCGTTGTCGAGCTTTGAGTCTCACTCAATTTCACAACTTACAAATCAGGCGAGAACTCTTTCTCTGACTGATCCATTTTGAACTCTTTCAAAATCTTGTCAAGGTATGTACTTGTTGAAAATCTCATCAAGCATCTTGATCTATCTCCATAGATCTTGATGCTCAACAATTAGGTAGTTTTATTCAGGTCTTACTTTGAAAATCACTTCTCAAACAACCGTTGATGCTTTCCAGAAATTCTACATTATTCCCGACCAATAATACGTCAACTACATATTCTTATCAGAAATTCCATAGTGCTCCCACTCACTTTCTTGTAAATACAAGTTTCTCATAAACTTTGTATAAAGTCAAAAACTTTGATCACTTCATCAAAGCTCATATTCCTAACTCCGAGATGCTTGCTCCAGCCCATAGAGGGATCGCTGGAGTTTGCATACCTTTTAGCATCCTTAGGATCGACAAAACCTTCTGGTTGTATCACATACAACTCTTCCTCACGGTAACCGTTAAGGAAGCCTTGTTTTGACATCCATCTGCCAGATTTCATAATCGAAAAATGCAGCAACTGCTAACATAATTTTTAACAGACTCTTAGCATCGCTACAGATGAGAAAATCTCATCGCGGTCAACTCCTTGAACTTGGCAGAAACTTCTTTGCGACAAGTCGAGCTTTATAAACGGTGACATTTCACCATTAGTGTGTGTGTTCATCTCAAAGGTCCATTTGTACTCAACGACCTGCCATTTAACAGGCAAGTCTACCGAAGTCCATACTTGGTTTTCATACATGGATCCTTTCTCGGATTTCATGGCTCCCAGCCATTCGTTGGAATCCAGGCCCACCATCGCTTCTCCATACTTCGTAGGTTCATCGTTGTCCAACAACATGACTTCCAAGATAGGGTTGCCGTACTACTCTGGAACAGTACGCGTCCTTGTCGATCTACGAGGTTCGATAGAACTTGATCCGACGCTTCATGATCATCATCATTAACTTCCTTTTTAATTGACGTAGGCTGTACAGAAACATCTTTTTGTATTGCGCTACTCTCTGGTTGAAACAAAGGTTCAACAACCTTATCAAGTTCTATATTCCTCCCACTCAATTCTTTTGAGAGAAACTCTTTCTCGAGAAAGGATCCGTTCTTAGCCACAAACACTTTTGCGCTTGAATCTAATATAGAAGGTATACCCAATGTATCCTTAGGGTATTCTATGAAGATGCATTCGTCTGCTTTGGGTTTGAGCTCACTAGGTGAAAACCCTTTTCACATAAGCATCGCAACCCCAATCATTAAGAAATGACAGCTTAGGCTTCTGTCAAACCATAATTCACACGATGTCATCTCAATAGACTTAGATGGTGCCCTATTTAAAGTGAATGGATTTGTCTTTAATGCATAACCCCATAACGATAGTGGCAAAACGATAAGAGACATCATAGTACTTACTATGTCCAATAGAGTACGACTACGACGTTCGGACACACCATCACTATGGTGTTCCAGGAGGCGTGAGCTGTGAAACAATTTCCACATTGTCTAAATTGCATACCAAACTCGTAACTTAGATATTCACCTCCACGATCATATCGTAGACATTTTATCTTCTTGTCACGATGATCTTTAACTTCACTCTGAAACTCCTTGAACCTTTCAAGCATTTCAGACTCGTGTTTAATTGAGTAAATATCCCCATATTCACTCAAATCATCAGTGAAGGTAAAGAAAAATAACGATATCCACTGTGTGTGTCAACACTCATTGGACCACATACATCAACATGTATTAATTCCAATAAGCCACTAGCCCGTTCCATCATACCGGAAGACGGGGTCTTAGTCATCTTGCCCAAGAGGCATGGCTCTCATGTCTCAACCGATTCAAAATCGAGTGAGTCAAAGGATCCATCATCATGGAGTTTCTTCATGCGATTTATACCAATATGACATTAAGCGGCAGTGCCACAAGTATGTGGTACTATCATTATTAACTTTGTATCTTTTGGTACCAATGTTATGAACATGTGTACTACTACGATCAAGATTCAATAAACCATTCCCAGTGGGTGCATGACCATTGAAGGCATTATCCATGTAAACAAAATAACAATTATTCTCTAACTTATATGAATAACTGTATTGCACTAATCATGATCTCATCACGTTCATGCTCAATGCAAACACCAAATAACATTTATTTAGGTTTATCACAAATCCCGAAGGTAGAGAGAGCGTGCGATGGTGATCACATCAACCTTGGAAACACTTCCAACACACATCGTCACCTTTCACCTAGCTAGTCTTTGTTTATTCCGTAGCTTTTATTTCGAGTTGCTAACACTTAGCAACCGAACCGGTATCCAATACCCAGGTGCTACTAGGAGTACCAGCAAGGCACACATCACTAACACGTATATCAAATATACTTCTTTCGACATTACCAGCCTTCTTATCTACCAAACATCTAGGGTTGTTCCACTTCAGTGAACATTCTCCTCATAACAGAAGCACTTAGTCTCGGGTTCGGGCTCAACCTTGGGTTTCTTCACTAGAGCAACAACTGGCTTGCCATTCCTGAAGTTTTCCCCTTCTTGCCCTTGCCCTTCTTGAAACTAGTGGTTTTCACTTAACCATCAACACTTGATGCTCCTTCTTGATTTCTACCTTTGTGGTGTCAAACATCACGAACAACTTAGGGATCATCATATCCATCCCTGGCATGTTATAGTTCATCACGAAGCTCTAGTAGCTTGGTGGCAGTGACTTGGAGAATTGTATTAGTCACTATCTTATCTGGAAGATGAACACCCACTCTATTCAAGTGATTGTAGTACCCAGACAATCTAAGCACATGCTCACCGATTGAGCTATTCTCCTTTATCTTGCAGGCAAAGAATCTTGTTGGAGGTCTCATACCTCTCAACATAGGCACGAGCCCGAAGTCCCAATTTCAGATCTTAGAACATATCTTATGTTCCGTGACGTTTAAAACGTTTTGGAGCCTCAATTCTAAGCCGTAACGCATGACGCACTGAACTATCGCGTAGTCATCAAAAAGTGTCTGTCATGTGTTCACAACATCTACAAACAACGCTTGAGGGAGTGGGGCACTTAGCGGTGAATCAAAGACATAAGCTTTCTGTGAAGCAATGAGGACAATCCTCAGATCACGGACCTAGTCCGCATTATTGCTACCATCAACTTTCAATCTTACTATTCTCTAGGACCGTATCAATAAAACAGGGGAGCTACAACGCGAGCTATCTACGACATAATTTGCAAAGACACTTTTAGACTAAGTTCATGATAATTAAGTTCACATAATCAAATTATTTAATGAACTCCCACTTAGATACACATCTCTCTAGTCATCCAAGTGAGACATGATCCATGTCAACTAGCCCATGTCCGATCATCACGTGAGATGGACTAGTCATCCATGGTGAACATCTCTATGTTGATCGTATCTTCTATACAACTCAAGTTCGACCTTACGGTCTTCCGTGTTCTGAGGCCATGTATGTACATGCTAGGCTCGTCAAGTCAACCTAAGTGTTTCGCTTGTGTAAATCTAGCTTACACCCGTTGTATGCGAACGTTAGAGCCTATCACACCCGATCATCACGTGGTGCTTCGGAACAACGATCCTTAGCAACAGTGCACAGTTAGGGTGAACACTTCTCTTGAAATTTTATTGAGAGATCATCTTATTTACTACCGTCGTTCTAAGCAAATAAGATGTAAACATGATAAACATCACATGCAATCAATATAGTGAATATCATCTTGCTCCTTTGATCTCCATCTTCGGGGCACCATGATCATCAATGTCACCGGCACGACACCATGATCTCCATCATTGTGTCTTCATGAAGTTGTCTCGTCAACTATTACTTCTACTACTATGGCTAACGTTTAGAAATAAAGTAAAGTAATTACATGGCATTTATGATTGACACGCAGGTCATACAATAAATAAGACAACTCCTATGGCTCCTGTCGGTTGTCATACTCATCGACATGCAAGTCATGAATCCTATTACAAGAACATGATCAATCTCATACATCACAATGCATCACATCACATCTTTTGGCCATATCACATCACAAGGCACATGCTACAAAAACAAGTTAGACGTCCTCTAATTTGTAGTTGCAAGTTTTTACGTGGCTGCTATAGGTTTCTAGCAAGAACGTTTCTTACCTACGCCAAAACCACAAGTGATATGCCAATTGCTATTTACCCTTCATAAGGACCCTTTTCATCGAATCCAATCTGACTAAGGTAGGAGAGATAGACACCCGCTAGCCACCTTATGCAGCAAGTGCATGTCAGGCGGTGGAACCGGTCTCACGTAAGCGTACGTGTAAGGTTGGTCCGGGCCGCTTCATCCCACAATACCGCCGAATCAAGATAAGACTAGTAGTGGTAAGCAAATTAACAATATCGACGCCCACAACTGCTTTGTGTTCTACTCGTGCATAGATACTACGCATAGACCTAGCTCATGATACCACTGTTGGGGAACGTAGTAGTAAATCAAAAAAATTCTTACGCGTTCACCAAGATCCATCTATGGAGAAACCAACAACGAGTAAGGGGAGAGTGGATCTTCATACCTTTGAATATCGCTAAGCGTAAGCATTGCAAGAACGCGGTTGGTGGATTCGTACTCATAGCGATTCAGATCGCGGTGGATCCGATCAAGTGCCGAATGGACGGCACCTCTGCGTTCAACACACGTGCAGCCCGGTGACGTCTCCTACGCCTTGATCCAGCAAGGAGGAAGGAGAGGTTGGGGAAGAGCTCCAACAGCAGCACGACGGCATGGTGGTGGTGGAGCTGCGTGGACTCCGGCAGGGCTTCGCCAAGCGCTACGGAGAACGAGGAAGAAGAGGGGCAGGGCTGCGCCGAGAGGGAGAGAAAACCGTGTGTCAAACAGCCCAAAACCCACCACTATATATAGGAGGAGAGGGAGGAGGGTGCTGCCCCCTAGGGTTCCCACCCAAGGGTGGTGCGGCAGCCCCAGATCCCATCTGGGCGGCGGCCAGAGGGAGGGAGAGGTGGTGCGCCAGCCCTAGCTGCCCTAGGGTGGGCCTAAGGCCCATCTGGGCCTAGGGTTTGCCCCCTCTCTCCCTTTGCTGCGCCTTGGGCCAGGTGGGAGGGGTGCACCAGCCCACCTAGGGGCTGGTTCCCTCCACCTATGGCCCATGAGGCCCTCTGGGGCCGTTGGCCCCTCCCGGTGGTCCCGGTACATTACCGGTGACGCCCGGAACTCTTCCAGTAACCAAATCCTCACTTCCTATATATCAATCTTCGTCTCCGGACCATTCCGGAGCTCCTCATAACGTCCAGGATCTCATCCGGGACTCGTAACAACCTTCGGTAACCACGTACACTATTTCCCTATAACCCTAGCATCGTCGAACCTTAAGTGTGTAGACCCTATGGGTTCGGGAGACATGTAGACATGACCGAGACACTCTCCAATCAATAACCAACAGCGGGATCTGGATACCCATGTTGGCTCCCACACGCTCCACGATGGTCTCATCTGATGAACCGTGATGTCGGGGATTCAGACAATCCCGTATGCAATTCCCTTTGTCTATCGGTATGATACTTGCCCGAGATTCGATCGTCGGTATCCCTATACCTTGTTCAATCTCGTTATCGGCAAGTCTCTTTACTCGTTCCGTAACACATCATCCCGCGACTAACTCCTTAGTCACTTTGAGCTCATTATGATGATGTCTTACCGAGTGGGCCCAGAGATACCTCTCCGTCACACGGAGTGACAAATCCCAGTCTCGATTTGTGCCATCCCAACAGACACTTTCGGAAATACCCGTAGTGTACCTTTATAGCCACCCAGTTACGTTGTGACATTTGGCACGCCCAAAGCATTCCTACGGTATCCGGGAGTTGCACAATCTCATGGTCTAAGGAAACGATACTTGACATTAGAAAAGCTTTAGCAGACGAACTACACGATCTTGTGCTATGATTAGGATTGGGTTTTGTCCATCACATCATTCTCCTAATGATGTGATCCCGTTATCAATGACATCCAATGTCCATGGTCATGAAACTGTGACCATCTATTGATCAACAAGCTAGCCAACTAGAGGCTCACTAGGGACATGTTGTGGTCTATGTATTCACACATGTATTATGGTTTCTGGTTAACACAATTATAGCATGAACAATAGAAAATTATCATGAACAAGGAAATACAATAATAACCATTTTATTATTGCCTCTAGGGCATATTTCCAACAACTTCCTGCCGTAGAGAATCTCGAAAGGGGCCTTGCCTGAGCTGGCTTGAAAGCTATTGTTGTATGAGAATTAAGCATATGGAAGGCAGTCTTCCCACTTCATGCTGAATGAAATCACACAAGCTCTGAGAATATCTTCAAGGATCCGATTGACTCTCTCAACTTGACGCTTGTTTGCTGATGGAACGCAGTGCTGAAACGGGTCTTGGTACCCATAGCAGTCTGGAAGGACTCCTAAAACTTGGAAGTAAAGAAGCTTCCACGGTCAGATGAGATGAGCAGAGGAATACCATGCAAAGATACTATCCTTGACGTATACAACTCTACAAGCTGAGCTGCCGAGATAGATTCTTTGACTGACAGAAAATGAGCAACTTTTGACAGCTTGTCGATAACCACAAAGATGGCGTCGTTACCTCTCTTGGACTTGGGAAACCCAGTGACGAAATCCATCTCCACATGATCGAATTTCCACTCTGGGATAGGCAAAGGCTGAAGAAGACCTGCTAGACGTTGATGCTCCGCCTTCACTCTGTGATAGACATCACACTCGTTCATGAACTGAGCAATTTCACGTTTCATGCGAGTCCACCAGAAGGTTTGCTTGAGATCCTGATACATCTTGGAACTGCCTGGATGGATGGATAGAAGAGAATTGTGTGCTTCATCCATGATAACTTTTCTGAGATCACCTTTTGGAACCACAAGACAGTCCTCAAAGAACAAGGTGTCCTTGTCATCAACTCGAAAGCAATTATACTTCGGAATGCCCTTGGCCACACCTTTCTTCACTTTCTTCACCATAGCATCAAGAAGCTGCGCTTGGTGAACCTGATCTTCCAAAGTCGGAGAAACTTGAAGGTTGGCAAGAAATCCTTGAGGAATCATCTGAAGGTTGAGCTTGCGGAAGGCTTCACAAAGCTCGGGTTGAAGAGGCTTGAGAATGAGACTATTGCAGTATGCCTTACGGCTGAGCGCGTCTGCAATGACATTTGCTTTACCAGGAGTATACTCAGTCCTCGAGCATTTCCACCCAACGAGATTGCCGGAGATTCAGATTGGGTTGAGTGAAAATATATTTCAAGCTCTTGTGATCGGTGTACACCTCAACTGGTCTACCCAACAAAAAATGCCTCCAAGTCATAAGAGCGTGCACAACTGCCGCCAACTCTAAATCATGAGTGGGGTAGTTCTTCTCGGCAGGCTTCAAATGATGCGAGGTATAAGAAACTATCTTCTTATCTTGCATAAGAACACCACCAAGACCTTGGAGGGAAGCATCACAGAACACGTGGAAAGGCTTGGACTGCTCAGGAGGAACAAGAACTGGAGCTGAAGTCAGTCTCTGCTTGAGCGTATTGAACGCCACATCACACTCAGGAGACCAAACATACTTGACACTCTTCTGGAGGAGATTGGACAGAGGCTTAGCAATTTGAGAGAAGTTCTCCACGGATCTTCTGCAATAACTAGCAAGCCCGAGGAAGCTTCGAAGTTGCTTCACATTCTGAGGAGGTTCCCACTTCAAGATTGCTTCAACTTTCTCAGGGTGCACTTAAATTCCCTCGACAGAGATCACATGCCCAAGGTACACCACTTCATTGAGCCAAAAACCACACTTGGAAAACTTGGCATAGAAACGATGCTCTCTTAACTTGTCAAGCACAAGTCGGAGGTGCTCGGCATGCTCTTCTTCTATCTCCGAGAACACAAGGATATCATCCAAATAGACCAAGACGAACTTGTTCTTGAAAGGAGAGAAAATGAAGTTCATCATTCTTGAGAAGGTTGGAGGAGAATTAGCAAGACCAAACGACATGACGGTGTACTCATAAGAGCCAAAACTCGTCCTGAAAGCGGTCTTGGGAATGTCTTCTTCGCGAATGCGAATCTGATGATAACCCATGCAAAGATCAAGCTTCGAGAAAACCTTGGCACCTTTCAGTTGCTCAAACAACTCATTGATGTTGGGAAGTGGGTACTTGTTTCTGATTGTCTTCTTATTCAATGGACGGTAGTCAACACAAAGACGATCCGTGCCATCTTTCTTCTTGACAAACAAAACTCCACAACCCCATGGAGAAGAACTTGGTCTGATCAGACCCAGACGTTCTTGCTCATCTAGCTGCTTCTTCAACTCTTTCATCTATTCGGGGCCAAGTTTATAAGGGCACTTGCAAACCGGTTCAGTTCCGGGCTCGAGATCAATCACGAACTCGACTGGCCGGTGCAGAGGCATTCCTGGCAATTCTTCTGAAAAGACATCTTCATACTCATTAACCATCGGGATCTGAGAAATTGCCGAGATTTCACCCTTCTCATTAAGAGCAAAGAGACGGATTGTGTCATCGCGAGCTGCAAAAATAATCACGTCTTCTGAAGGATGAGTCAGCTTGACTTCTTTAGCTTGACAATCAATGTAAGCCTTATTCATAGCAAGGAAGTCCATGCCCAAAATGAGATCAATATCGGAATTGCCGAGGACAATTGGAGAAGCCAGAAAAGAATAATTGCCCATCTTGATGGACGCATCCTGAACCACCATTTTTGAGCTGAGACGCTTCCCTGGGGACACCACTTGCAATGCATTTGGCAAAAACTCCGTGGAAAATCCATGTTTTGCCGCAAAAGGATATGACATGAAACAATGTGATGCACCAGAATCAAACAAAACTTTTGCAGGAATAGAATTAACTAAGAGATTACCCATAATCACATCATTGGACTACTCTGCTTCAGCTGCATTCACCATGTTCACTCTTGCGGTCTTGGGATTATGCTTCACCATTGCATTGCCTGGAGGCTTGACAGGAGGAGGAGGCGGAAGACACCGCTGGTTGCACTTGTTTGCATAGTGACCCTTCTGGCCACACTTGTGACAAGTCACCTCAGAGAGTGGACGAACATTTCCTGGAGGAGGAACAAGAACTGCCTTGGACGCCTGGGGTCTCTGCTAGAATCCTGGGTAGGGTGGGTGGGAAGAACCACGACCACCAAACTGCTTCTGCTACTGCTGCGGACGAAACGGAGGAGGATTTGGCACCCACCCAATACTTCTGCTGCTTGGGAACCATCTGAGAGTTGGAAGAAGAAGAATATGAATCCCTTGAGCGCTTCTTGGAGTTCTCCACCTTGATCTGGGGTTGCTTCCACCTTCAAAGCCATTTTCTAGAACTGATCAAACTCACGAGGCTCTTGAAGAACTAGGCCTGGCAGAAGCTCATCCCTGAGACCACTTTTGAACTGATAGATCATCGCCTTGTCATCTGGAACGTCTTGCTTGGCATAACGGGCTAGATTCTGGAACTCAACATTGTACTGGTAGACAGACTTGCTTCCCTGTTCAGGTGCCTGAACTTCTCACGCATCTCCTCGACAAAGCTTGTAGGAGTGTAATGAGCCCTGAAGTCACGATGGAAATCGTCCCAAGTAACAACACGATCGCCCCTGGAATCCTTGTACTGCTGCCACCAATCAGCTGCTTGACCTTTGAGCTGGAACGATGCAAATCTGACAAAGTCCTCTAGCCTGACACTGCTGCACTCGAAATGCTTACTCATATCACGAAGCCAATCATCAGCATCAAGAGGCTGGTCACAACAGGTGAAAGACTTGGGTTCATTTGCAAGGAACTGATTGAGTGTTGCAAACTGAGGCTAATTCTGAAAATTCCCTTGAAAACCTTGCTGAGCCTGATCTCTTTCTTGCAACAGCCTGAGCAACATTTGAGTGTTCGCATTGGTCGCGGCCATCTCAGCTTGCCAAGCTTCTAGAGGAGGAGGCGGAGGAGGCGGAGGCAGGGGTGGTGGTGGAACATCAGATTGCTCCTCACCCCGACTCGGATTGTTGCGAGTTGGTGGAGCCATCCTGAAGATGGACAAAACGCATCAGCACCTCATTGATAGATAAATTCAAAGCTGAATCAAAAACTTGAAAGAAATTGAACAATAACAACACAACCTTCCTACTGAAAAATTAGTAAGAATTCTTCTTCGGTTCATGATAACATCAACAGATATTAGAAGCCACTTGCAATAACACAAAAGTATTGAGCTAAGCACTCGAAACAAATGTATATGCCCACATACATCTGACGAAGATGATCCTAGATGACTACAAGATTTGCCACCTATGAACTTCCGAAAATTTTGTGGTTATGCAATCCGGTGTGGGGATACAAGGAGGAAATATCTCACACAACTAGCAATCCTACACCCCAACTGTATCCATCCTTCAACACATAACCAGAGGCTTTCGCAAATACATCTAACTCGAATCCTCGAAATCACAACGATACTACCCGATGGTGGTACCCCGGACGCCTCCTCGGTACTGGGTGACTCCGACCTTATCTCACCACGATAAGTATTGAAGCAATTCCGAACACTCTCCGTCCTGAGATATCAAGGAAGCTGAATGATAACGATGTGCCAACATTCCCTGGAGCTCGACTCCCCGGAAGAAATCAAGTCAGATAGGAGGCACCAAGACAGAACCCTGTCACATCGGCATCATATAGACTCCAAAATACCCGTGTGATCCTAAAAAAATTTTGAGCGAGAAGAGGAGTAGAATCAAAATTCCTAAGTCAAATACCTCACCAGAGCATATAAGAGGAGTAAAAAGAATCCTACTCTCCGATATAACTAGACTCAAAATAGTTTTACTAGACACGACTCGGCCAAAATCGAACAAGCAAAGGCTTCTATGGTCGTATGGCTCCGATACCAACTTGTCACGCCCAAGGTGCGCCTATCAATTTTAAGGCACGAGGGCCTCGCAAGGGATAGATGCGCATCTTGTCGTTAGCAAGAATAGTACCATCACAACATACAATACTGAAAAGATGAGTATACAAGATTGGCTTACACTCGCCACATGCTAACTTACAATTCCACTCAAATTCATAGCATCAAGTTGAAGACAGGGTCCGACTATCAAGCTATCCCAAAGATCACGACCACGGTCCTCTACTCATCCGGATAAGTCACGTACATCCTGCCTCTTTCCTCATCATATTCCCACTGAAGCAGGGTAAGATCATCTTGCACGAACTCATCTGAACCTGTACCTGGAGTGTTGTAGTAATCTATGAGCCACAGGGACTCAGCAATCATGCGACTGGGTACCAAGACTATTCAAGCTTTAGGTTGGGAAGGATATGTGTTTAGTTGCAGCAGCACTAAGCATATATGGTGGCTAACTTACGCAACATGAATAAAATATGAGTGGCCTACGATGAACGATCGAAACTAGCATGATCTCTAAGAGATCCTGAACACTTACTTACGTCAATCATAACCCCACCGTGTTCTCTCTCGTTCATGTTCACGAGCAGAGACGATCACGGTTACTCACACAGTTGGTTCATTTTATTAGAGTTTTACTTCAAGTTAACTATAATTGGGTGTTAAACAAAAATCGAAGTTGCTAGATAACCGCGGGCACGGCTTTCCGAAAGATTTAACCCTGCAGGGGTGCTCCAACTAATCCATCACAAATTAACCACACTCCGCGGGAATAGCCTCGACCACGGATCTCGCGATCATCATAGGCAACTCCAAAGGAATTCCAACACCTCGAGAAAACCCAAAGAAAGTCAGAGCCCACACGCAAGACATTCGATAAAGGTAAAACAAATCCAGCAAGACCACCCGACGTGTCAACGAACCCGATAAGAGCCGCGTATCTCATTCTTAGGACACGACAAATAGGACTAGCTACAGGGAAAAACCAATCCTCAAGTTGCCTCGAGGCAGCCCCGTAGGCAGCCCATTTTGGACCAACACTCATGAGGATCACTAGCCCGGGTTGTTGATTAATTATCCATGGGGTTGCAAAGCCCTATGCAAGTTTTATTAAGTTATTAGCAAATGTAGTACCAAGGTTGGGTCTTGCCAGACAAGTTTTAATCTCAATCGAATAAACAAGGGGGTCCCCATAACAACCCCGAGCATGTTAGGAGAGCAAAATATGGAAACATAACACCGGTAACAAGAAACTATGGCGGTAACAGCAGAACAAAACACTTAGAAAAAGTCCAAGCCTTCCACCAATACCAAGATGTATATGTGCATTAAATTAAATAACAAATAATATTGTGATAGCCAAATCCATGTTATCACATGGAACAACCTGCACCTGCAACTAAGAATTCTATAAGAGGGGCTGAGCAGCGGTAACTTAGCCAAACAAGGTTTGCTGGGATGTGGAGGTTAGAGGCTTTGATGGAAATTAGGAGGCTGATATCAAGTGGTAGGTAGCGCAATTGTAACGATAAGAGCGAGAAACTAGCGAGCGAAAATAGTAACGGGATCCGGGTACGATCATCTTGCATGTTGGTTCTTTAGTGAAACAAGTAGCTGGGTCCTCGTAGTGGTACTCTCCTGGATCCTCGTACTCAGTTTCAACACTCGCGTCTACCCAAGAGAAACAGCAACAATAAACATCCAACCAAGGTACAATGCACAACCAAGATGATGCATGATTCATTTGTGAAGAATTTAACATGGCAACCCAAAACTAGTCATGTTTCACATGCAAAGTTTGTTTATTAATGAATCTGGATATAATCTCATGTTGCATGAATATGTCAAATATGGATTCATCATGCAAAATCGACGAAAATGCATATAAAGAACGTTAGAAACGGAGTTACGGTTCTCACGATACGCTCACGACAAGGTACGAAGGCAAAACACAAGACCAACAAAGACATGGGCTAATTCTTGGCATTCCAAGGTAGCCACTGGATAGGTTATGAAAAACCAATCACAATAGACTCAAAGATCAATCAATTCCATGGAGTATAGCTCCCACAAGTCACAAAACACTAAAACACCCAATCTGCCACAAAACAGCAACATAGCAACTTACACAGCCCACAACTTGAGCTACAGGAACCCTACAACCACAAACAAGATATTGACAGATTCTACTCAACATACACTTCAATTTATCCAACTACACAATCAGAAAAATAGGCACACATCAATAAGCATGAAGCTATCAAGTTAGCATGATGAAACAGATTTCTGGGACTTAGTGAAAATTCCAGTTTTTCTGGAATCTGAGTTAATAAAGTAGCAAGTTGACAGCAGTAGTTAAATAGGCTAGAGGCCACTTATTGACATGAAACTTAACAGGACGGTAGTAGACAACATCTACTCCAAATACCTAGCACTGAGCATGAGCTAATTCACATCATGCAAATAGTTGGCACCCACTCTACATGGCATAAAAATAATAGCAGATTCTCAGACTTGGTAGTTTTTTTTAGCATGCTGAAACAAAAACATCAAGTAGGCAACTTAGCAGCTTGTTTCCCACTTATATGGGTGATTCTCAAATGAAACAAAAATACCATGGCATAGTATACATAAAACACTAGCACTTCCTAGTTGACACATGTCCCAAAGCAAGCATAGATTAAATCATGCAAAAATGACAAAAGAGCATCTCAGCTAAAATGACAGATTTATGAACTTGCTCAAAAGTGAAATCTGAGAGTTCCAATGTATTCATTGTCTCTTCCTACCCCAAAACCAAGGGTCACACTCATATGAACGTGTCTAGCATCATGGCACCACTAAGCTAGCAAAACTACCACTTCACTCACAAGCAACAAAGGGGTGTCTCTAGTGGGGAAACCCACTAGTCCCCTACACACACATACACTCTCTACTTACACCACTACTAGCATACACACACATGCTCAAAATATGCCAAAGCATAAGAGCACAATGCCACCAAGATCACCTACCAAGACGTGTGTTCAACCACACATACACTCCCATGTCACATATGCATAGAGCATATAGACACGCACACACTCATCCACATGCACACACATACCACAAGGCTCATGCACATGTGCTCACACACATATGCACTACACACACCACCTACACATGCACACACCCTGCCTAAGAACACACATACACACATGCTCAACACAACACACACACATGTGTGCATGTACCAACACACACACAAGCATGTGTGCATGGGCACACACACACACCACATGCACATACACCCAAGACACACACACTACCCACTACACATGCACACATACACCATATATCAACAGAATAAACCCCTACACATGCTGATATAACTACACATACATGTAATAGCAGGAAAAAAAATCAAAAGAAACAAAACCCAAAAAAGGGGAGGGGGTTTCGAACCCACGACCTGGTGGTCATTTCCCCCGAACCCAACCACTGCGCTACGTTGCCGAATGCTAACAGAGGAGGAGTTGCGCCCCTCTAATACACACACATAGCACTTAACTGACGAAACTGATGAACCAAGCGACAACGGCGACAGGGCAACTCCGGCAGCGATTCCGGCGAGGCCGCAGCGAATCTGGCGACGCTGACTGCTCCTACGTGCGCGGGGACAAGCAGGGGATCCATTCCCTTGCTCACCTTGTGGTGAGGAGGAAGGAGGCACGCCCCAAGGCACGACCTTATGGACGGCGGCAACGGGCGTCTATGGCGGCTACCGACGAGCTACGTGGGGGAGAAGGTGCCAGAGGGGACCGGATGCTCACCTAGGGAGAAGGTGACGATGAGCCGGTCGGGAAGGAGACGGAGGGGAAGAAGACGGCCGGAGTCGAAGCAGGGGAAGGAGATGGCGGAGCGGGAGTTTCCGGTGACGATGGAGCCATCGCAACAGAGCCTCTCCGGGGCTCCTAGCGGCGGGGATCGAATGCGGTGGACACCCACGAGCCTCTCGACGCCATGACCGACGCCGGGCTCGACGGAGACGATGAGCTGGTCGCCGGCGACACCTCTTCTGCTCTCTGAACACCTAACTGGCAGGGGGAAGAAGAGAGGAGGGAGAGCAGATGCGAGGGAGAAGGGAGCTGCGGCAGCGGAGCGAGAGAGAGGAACCCTAGGCAAGGAGGGGGCACGCACACCGAGGGGCTTTATACCCTCAGGCTGACGACGACGGCGACGGAAAGGGACGGCAGACGCGGCCTTGCTCTGCCTGAACCTGACGGAGAAGGGGACGGGGGCAGGTGGCTATCTGTTCACTGCGGGCTGGGCCGCAGGAGAGACAAGGCCCACCTGCCTCTCTCTCTCTCATAGAAAAACAGGGAGGTTCTAAATTTTAAAAACACAGCCACACTTAAATAAAAGCCCAGAGCATATTAAAAGGCTTTAGAGAGAAACAAAAATACTTTTGTGGAGAAAATAACATGCCCTATTTGATAAAAATATTAAGTTGATTAATAGGCCAAGGAGTTTTAATGCTTTAATAAATAACAGCCCATGTTTTTAATAAAAACACAAATCATGAAAACACCAAACCTCAAAAGGACCACACCCTAAATTAATAACATGACTAGGGCTAGCTCTTGAACATTTTTAAACAAATTAATTTGCAAGTTAAAACTGACATGAAAATAAGATGGAAGTAAAAGGCATTAGGTTGGGGGGTTTGATGAAAAGTAAGAGAGGGGAAGAGGAGAGGTAGCACACATGGCAACACCCACAAACAAACCACTTCACACTCCAACACATCACAACACTAGTCACACTCCATTCATTCAAGGACACAAGAAAACCCAACATGACAAGATGAATGAAATGATGCATGATGACATGATGGATGAATGCTCAACCACACATGGATGAGAAGTTGCAAAACATACATAAGCTCATGACACAAGGTTCATACATGGGGTTACAATGTCATAAAAGGAAGGGACAACACTTGGGCTTTCACAAAGGATTCAGGATTGAGATCTTGGAGAGCTATAGATCCATATGCCCAGAGGAAGAAGACAGTTGTGGACTACAGATTTTATACCAAGGAGCAACAGGATTTCTATGAGATTGTGCTTTTTGACAAGAGTCCAGCTGTTAGTGATATGCGATATGTTGATTGGAAATTCATTAAGGAGAATGAGGACTAGTTTCCAAGTGTCCAAGACAATTTCCACTTCATAGGTTTGGATGAGTTTGTTAGCAGAGAATTCACTGCTTGGAACGATGAGATGATCATGCAATTCTACTCCACTGCATATTTCTATGGAGATGGTAGAATTGTATGGATTACTGAAGGTGCAAGGTATGAATCGACTGTTGAAGAATGGGCTGCTATCTTAGGAGTTCCTGAAGCACAGGATGGTGACTTGGATGTATACTCAGAATCCAAGGCGAGACACAATGCTATGGCAAATATGTACAAGGAGATCCCTGCTGCCAATGTGAAGTCTCATAGGCTAGGATCTATCTACTTTCTTCAGGCTGGCCTCCGCACAATGAACACCATTCTAAGGCACACTTTGATGCCCAAGTCAGGAGATGACAAGATGATCCGAGGCCACTCCATCAATATGTTGATCCACCTTGACAGACACACCAGGATCAGAGTCATGGATTTGATTGTTGAGACAATCAAGGGGGTTGCTGCTGACCAGAAGCGCTCTTGCTGTTATGCACCCTACATCTAGATGCTTATCAATTCAAAGTTGGAGATGCACATTTTTGCTCTAGATCATCCACATTTACCCCTACAACCAGATCTCAAGGACAATGTTGTGGTGATGGATGCTGATCATCCCACTTCAGTTGTAGCTCAGGCAGAAGCAGAGGCAGTTAGAGCCACTAGTGCTCAAGTCCCTAGATCCAGAAATGAGCAAATGGATCTGTTGATATCATCAGTTCAGGACATGCAGAAGGACATTAAGGGGATTCTGGACAACTAGAACAGTCTTGTGATGATCTTTGAAAACAGGATCAAGACCCTTAGTGGTAAGGTGGATGGGCTGACTAAGACAGACAATGAGCTCAAAAAGGAAGTTGACTCAGTGCCTCTTCCTCAGACTACTTCTTCAGATGATGATAAAGAGGAGGATGAATCACCTCTCAGGATAGGCACATAGTTTCATACCCAGGCCAGATCAGCCACTGTGCCAGTTCCAGACTTGAGGCCCTCTTCATCAGCTCCTGTTGCTGTCACCTCAGCTATTGCTCCATCTGTTCCAGTTCCTCCAGCTGCCACTCCAACTCCATCTCTGACATCTGTAGAGATCTTCGCCGACGCTCTTCTCTTGACTCCTTCATCAATAACCAGAGGAGATCAGCCCAAGAACGATTAGATGTATGCCTTTGAACTTTTTGGTAACTTGTTGCCAAAGGGGGAGAAGTGTATATAGATCTTTAGGCTTCGAGAGAGAGAGCGTTTTGGTGTTTGTTGCTTTTCAAAACATTTGGTCTTTTGGTTGCTTGTGTTGAGTGTATGATCATGTGCGATGCTACTATTTTATGCTTTATGTGTGATGCAACTATTTCCTATCATCTTAATGGTTATGAGATGATCATTCACCTTTGCTTGATTGTGTTGTGCTTTGTTATTCATTCTAATTATTCAAGCACACCACCAAGTTGTATGTGACATGGAAGAAGTGCCTCATATACCTAATCGATTGTGCATTTGCATTCAAACGCAAATTCAAAATAATTCACAAATTTAGGGGGATCTCTTGCTTATCACATACCTCTCAATTATATTCATTGATTTTATCATATGTCAAAGCTTTGATCTATATGTTGTCATCAATTACCAAAAAGGGGCAGATTGAAAGCACATTTGCTCCCTTGGTGGTTTTGGTAATTAATAACAACATATAAGTCATTAAACTAATGTTTCCACCAAGTATATTTCAGGAAATGTTCAATGATAAGATTGGCAAAAGGAGATTGTGGACATACCCCAAGGTGCAAGGAAATAGGTTGGCCAAGCTTCAAGCAAGAGGACTCTACACTTTATATTTGTGAGAAATCACTTTGAGTCCATAGGAAAGCCAATACTATTAAAAGGGGGTAAGGTTTTGTTAGTGAACAATATGCTCAAATGTGCACAAGTGATAGTCGCCAAAAACATCCACAAACTCTCTCACCAAAGTTTGTTCTATACCTAACACTCAAACTCGGTGCAACCAACTTTCCCATACCGGTGCCACCGATTCCAGAACCTAGACAGACTCAGCCAAACCCTAGCCACTTCGGTGCGACCGATTCCATACCGGTGCCACCGAGTTTAGGTTGCCAACTTTCTATTACGCACATTCACATTTTTGGTCCCACCGAGAATGTTGGATCGGTGTCACTGAGATTGGAAATCTGACCGTTGGTCACCTTATCGGTGCAACCGAGTTTTCTATATCAGTCTCACCGAGATTCAAAAGTTGCCACCTTTTGATAACTTCGGTACCACCGAGATTGACACATCGGTGTCACCGAGTTGGTCATTTTGTGTGTAACGGTTGGATTTTTGGGGATGCCTATATATACCCCTTCACCACCACATACTCAAAAGAGAAGCACTCAGAACTATTCCACACTTGCCCCATCTAGTTTTCTGAGAGACAACCACCTACCCTTGTGTTGAGATCAAGATATTCCATTCCAATCATATGGATCTTGATCTCTAGCCTCCCCAAGTAGCTTTCCACCAATCCCATCTCTTCAACCATGCCAAATCTATGAGAGAGTGATTGGGTGCTGAGGAGTCTATCATCTTGAAGCACAAGAGCAAGGAGTTCATCATCATTACCGAGCCTATTACCTTTTGGAGGGTGGTGTCTCCTAGATTGGTTAGGTGCCTCTTGGGAGCCTCCTACTTCGTGTTGTGGAGTGAACCAAGAAGTTTGTAATGGCAAGGAGATCGCCTACTTCATGAAGATCTACCCATAGTGAGGCTAGTCCTTCGTGGATGGAAGCCGTTATGGAATAGTCAAGGTTGCTACTTCGTGGACCCTTTTGGGTGGAGCCCTCTGTGGACTCTCGCAACCGTTACCCTCCGTGGGTTGAAGACTCCATAAACGTGGATGTACGATAGCGCCACCTATCGGAACCACGGGAAAAATCATCGTGTCTACAACTGCGTTTGATCTTCCTACCCTATACCTTCTATACATGCTTGTTGTTACTTTCTGTTGCTATATACTCTTAGACTTGCACGTGTAGGGTGTACTTGACTTTCCATGAAATGCTAAAAACTGTCAACCATAAAACTTGGTATAGGCAAAACTTTTATTTGGTCAAGTAGTCTAATCACCCCCCCCTCTAGACATACTTTCGGTCCTACGGATACATACTACCAAAAAATTAGTATATATACTACCTAAACATCATTATATACTACATACTACGCGTACATATTCTCCGATTTGATAGATACTACATATAACATACAAAACGCAAGTGATGGTAACTACCACCGATGGTAGATAAAATTTGTCATATATACATATATATATGATTTAGTTCAACATGTTCTGATTGAGTTTCATATTGTACGTTTGTTGCCAAAATTGTCTAGCTAGTTATTTTTTCAAATTTATTAGAGAAGTTTCGAGTTCCGCTTGATGCAACCATCATGTTCTAATGCATCCTAATGAAGATGGTGACGGTTGAACGCTTCAATTGCCTTGTCACCAATGAGTCAGACCGTACCTATTTTGTTTGCCCTGGTTGAACAGCTCTTGCAACTGCTTACGAGATGGAAGCCGAGGAGAGAGACACGTTCTATCTTGACTACAATCGTGACGAGGTCATGGTCGACTACAGGCCCGCTGGCAGCGATGATGATGGTCTACTTACCCCCAGACTATGATCCTGACTCCGCCCGGCATATTGTCTGAGTTGGCTAGCTAGTAGGCATGCATGACATATCTTATGGTGTTTTATCACCTCTTGTTAATTTATCCGGACTTGTGTGTACTTGTGTTATGTGCCTCTTTTTGACACTTTTCTGAATAATGTTAATAAATAATGACAAACTTAGTTTTTGGTATTTGCAATGTACTGTTTAATTACTGTCTACACCTTTGATTATGTTGTCATTTTTGTTGTATCATGATGCTATATAGATTTGGTTTAAATCTGAAAATTGCATTGCTGGCGTAGCACTAACATCCAATGCCACTACTGACGTATATTATTGTTGACGTTGGACAAGTGGCACGCCATAAATGCATGGAACAGTGTTGGCGTCGAACCCAACATCAATAGTATTTTTTTAACTATGGCGTCTTATTGGTGGCGTCGGGCGTCCATGCCAGCATGGCCATTTTTGCCGCGCCATATCTAGGCTTTTCTATACTAGTGAGCGAACTAATGACGGGGTCCTTCACTGGTCGAGACTCGTCCATGCCCGCGGCCGTCTGCCCATCCATGACTCGTTCACGTCTATTGATGTCTAGTGATTCATCATGCCGAAGAATCATGAT
This sequence comes from Hordeum marinum, assembly GCA_022496015.1. Lineage (NCBI taxonomy): Eukaryota > Viridiplantae > Streptophyta > Magnoliopsida > Poales > Poaceae > Hordeum > Hordeum marinum. Next base: position 347,401,976 of record CM039676.1, on the reverse strand, counting down.
AGATAGCTCTAATGAGTTTTTTACAATAACATTTTATGTTCATCATCGTTCAAAGAATTGTCTAACAATGAGAGCAATGTTGTGGTTGCTACACTTTTCATCGATAACACATTTCAAGGCATCAATCATTGTTTAGGGGATCGATACATGGTCATGCGCCTGAGTTGAATGGTAACGAAAAAATGGTCATGTCCTACCCATTAACAATTATTTCCATTGCATAAACTCACTATTCAACCCCAAGCTTTTCCGCGGCGCTTTCGAATGGAGAGACCATTGTTCAACCGTATTCAGGAGGGAGTGATGGGGTTATGATGATTAGAATGCAAGTGTGATGCTATTAGTAAGGTTGGCTCTCCTCTTATCAGAAACATATTGCGGCTATTCATATGCTTGCATATAAAGTTTCTGGTAATCTAGTTGATGAGTACGTACGCATGAATGAGTTCACCTGCATTTAGTCATTGTACATGTTATGCACAACCGTGGTTTAGGTGTTTGGTTGAGAGTACTAGAATCAAATGTTGAGGATACAATCAAGTTATTATTGACCAATACTTCGAGAGACTTTTGGGATTCTAAGCATACTAGATTGTATGCATGTGAGTGTAGTGGTGGACCCAGGAAAAAATGGAGGGTATGCACAGTTTCTAAAAAATCTTCGTAATCTAAGATAGTGGTGGGGGTGGGGCCGACTCTGACATCCTGGTGTAGGAAGGTGGAGCCCGCGTTGTTTGCGCGCCAAAATCCCCCACTCTCTTCTTCCATCCCATCGCTCTCCACCCAATTTCCATCTTTTTCTCCCACTCTCTTCTTCCCTTCCGCTGTCGGCGTGGCGGTGGAGGTGCTGGTCACGCATGTGGTGGGGGGTGTTACCTAGGCCGCGGTGCCCCGATTGTATTTCCCACCGTACATACAACATCATGGCTGGAGCATTACAAGGCTCTGTACTTCTATGCCGTCAAACATCTCGGTAGGCAGTCCAAAACAACCTTCGTTGGGCAACTGCCTTACATCGTTGATCTAAACATGATACCACTGCTCTTCTATGAGTATTGTTCGCCCTACCTCGTCCAGGCGCAGACGACGGATGGGGAGCACATGGGTGTCCAACAGATGTTTGTTGTTATGCCTAAAGCGGGGGAGGGGCAGCTTGGGTATACGGAGGACGTTGTTGTCCTTGAATTTGGAGCCTTTGGATGCCGACACAAGAATGATCGTGCAAGCCGTCCGTTACCAGATGTTGCAGCGGTAGAAACATGAGTTGGAGGCGGCTAACAAGGAGAAGGAGGAGGACAAGGAGGTGGAGGGGGCAGCTACCTACGCGACGGTGAGGGTATCTTGAGTGTGGAGGCTCTGGTTGCCGGTCCGAGGGCAAAAAATCTATATTTTTTGCACGGACTGTTGAACTGGTACTTTTTTTCTGACCAGGCATGTAAAAATAAGCATACTTGCATGGTTTTGTTTGTGATCAGGCATGTGAGCCAGTAATCCGGTGCGCCCTATAGATCGAGACTTTATTTGAATTTCAAATTGCACATTATCGGCGGACATATATATGTTAGCTTTAGATGGACGGCTCCGTGTCCGTGTCCAAGGACTGGGCCTCCTGTCAGCGGACAGACGCGGGAGAAAATTTGCAGATTAATAATGGAGATGACTTTATATTATATATGGTTATGTGGTAAGATCGAAGTTGTCTCAAAAATCTGTAAAATGTTGGGTGTAAAAAAAGTTGTAAAATGATGGGTGTGCCACAGCACACCTGGCACACCCTCTAGGTCCGCCAATGTGGGAGTGGTTGAACTGTTCATTCTTGGCAGGGGCAATATAAAGGAGTATATACCGGAGGGCCGTTTTGGCTCTTGGAAGCATATTCTCCCTGATGAATAGTAATTTCAAAACAAATAGTAAATAAAATTAAAAAATCTGATTTTTTGTGGATGTTCATCTTAGTCTAATAAACATGCTTGATAATTTTTATGCAAAACGGGATAGCGGTACTTCGTTGTTAAAAAAACAAAATTAAATGTAACATTTGTAGGTAACATTTGCCGTTTGATTTTTTTTCGCACAGGTCAAAATACTTAAGATTTTTCACTAAAATTTTGCAGGTAGCACTTGGCTGTGACAAAGAACACATCTATTTTTTAAAGGGTCGTGATAACGTCCACACGTGTGATGGGAGCAACATCCACCCACACGTCTATAACACAGAGATTGCGTTCAGTCACCACATGCATGCATGTGGGAATCTTTTTGGATTTCCAGTTTTTAAAATCTTTTACCTCTTAAATGAAAATTTCCATTGAAGATTCGTTTTCATCATTAGATCCATCGCAACGAGATCTTCTAAACTAGATCTCATATCAATATATTCGACGACTTTTTTGGGGGTTAAAAGTTGTCATGTCTATTGCACATGAATTGACATGGTGTTTACACTAAAGTTGTCATAATATGTTCAGCTATTTTTTTGTCTACCTTTAAATGTAAATTTTGACATATTATAAAGAGGGGAATTAAGAAACTAGACTTGTCATGAACCATGAACTAAAATTGCCATGGTGAATTACTTTTACTAAATTTTTTGCCATGGTTAATTAATAAAAAATGGTCGTAAAAAGTAGTTGAAATTATAACGGTAGCTTAAATCTATAATAAAAATAGATAGAAATGTCATGACAATTTTAGTGTAAACACTATGGCAACTACAGTGTAAACATAATGGCAACTATTGGCAAAAAAATCATCAAAACATATCAACATGTGATCCATTTTGAAGATCTCGTCGAGACGAATTTAATGGTGAAAACGGAATTTTAATTGGATTTTTTAATTATGAGATAAAACATTTTTAAGCCAGAAACCAAAAAGATTCTCGTTGATGTCATCTGTTTTGACGTGACAAAATGGATGGTAATGGAGGCGTTTGGGCCATGTCTTCATGCCACACGTGTGGGCATCAATATTTTCCAAAAAAAATGACATTTGCAGAAAACATTTTTAATGGGCAGGAGCATACGCTCCCAAGAGCCGAATTGGATTTCCCAGTATATACCTGCAACACTGATTTTCAAAGTTGTATTTTCCATTGTACAGGAGGTCTCAACGTGCAAAGCATGTAGTACTACCTACCATTCCTGGTGACCTTGCAGAAGCAAGTCCCCTCCTCTCGTAGGTAGGGTTTCTCTCCCTCCTCTCGGTGACTCCCTGAGCCGCCGTTGAGATCGATCGTCCCCTCGCCCGCCTCTTCGTGGGATCGCCGGCCGGATTCGGACTGATCAAGGGGCGATCTTGCATCGCTTCCCAATCTTGATCTGGTTGCGCCTTCCTTGGTTGAGGGGTGGGACGGCTAGGGTTTCTCCACCCGATGGCTCTGTGTTCATCGGGTTAGGGTTTTCGGCAATGGGTAGCTCAGCCTCAGGATCGGGACCAAAGACATGAGATGTGGAGGGCATGATGAAACGTCTGGGGCTCTCAGGGGAGGATCTTGACTATGTGGTCTTCGAGGATGAAGAGATGCTTCCAGCCAAAGCAATCAGATGGATGGCCATAGCTAGGGTTCACACCAAAAGACATACATCCAATATTGGTTCTTCCGCAATATGCATGCAGCTTGGTACTTGGCGCGGGAGGTGAAGATCCGCCCTCTGGAAGAAAACTTGTACTCGATGCAATTCTCTTGTCTTGGCGACCGGGAACGGATCATGGCAGATGGACCCTGGACATTCAAGGGAAACACAGTGGTAATGGATGAATACGATGGCTTCACAAAACCATCTGAAATCTGCTTGGATAAAATTGAGATTTGGGTTCAAACACACGACCTTCCAGATGTCTACTTCGTGATGATCAAATCTTTGGCAGGCAAAGTGGGTGAGTTCATCTATGCAGAGCCAAGATCTCATGATTTTGAAGGTAACTTTGCTCGGGTTAGGGTAAAGATCAATGTGCACAAGCCCCTCAAGAATGCTATGTCAGTGGTGAAGGGCGGAAAGAGGCAGTTCTTAATCGTGAAATATGAACGCTTGCCTGACTAGTGTGCGGTCTACGGTCACCTGGGCCCTCAGTTCAAGGAGCATGGTGATGGGGTGCATCCCCCTAAAACCTTAGTCTTCAGAGACCTGCGTGCAACTTGGTTTAGAGGGTCGGGCAGAGGTCCAAGCGAAGAAAGAGGTCGTGGCCGTTCAGGTCGTGGTCGTGGACAAGGAAGAGGTGTCGTTTTTCCGGGGAGGAACGCAGGTAACATGGAGGTAGGGGAAGACTATGTAGAGGGATATCCAGACCAAAACATGATGGAAGCGGATGAGAATAGGAAGAGAACTGCTGCGCAGGGTGTGAAAAGCGGCCCCAACACCACCCTGTTGACACTCTCATCGGCGACGGTGCCCTCAAGTCCACAGTCAAAGCATGAGCCTAAGCGCTCTAACACTGGCAATGTCGAGAAGGATGCAAGAAGGAAAACAGGACCACCAAGAAAAACCACATATGTCATATCGGCGACCTCCCTGTGGGAGGATCGTCGGGAGCAATGAAAATCCTAGCATGCAATTGTCGTGGGTTGCTCTCGCCCGTGGCAATTCGAGAGCTCTTGTACCTCCAAGGGCGGTTGAGAGCATATGTGGTTTTTCTGTCGGAATCGCATCTGGATAAAGATAAGGCAGAAGTTGTACGAGTAAAGCTAGGGTTTGATCTTTTTCACCTAGTGGCCATTGATGGACGTGCTGGAGGGCTTGTACTATACTATAATGTGTCAAGCGAAGTGGTTTTGAACTATTCTTCTAATAATCTTATTGATGGTCTAGTGATGGATGGGAGTTCTCCATCTTGGTGCATTGCAGGGTTCTATGGAGAGCCGAGTTGGGAAAGGAAACACCTCTCTTGGAGTATCTTCGTGATATTCATGCAACTAATTCTTGCCCATGGGTTGCCCTTGGTGACTTGAATGAAATTACTAACATGAGTGAGAAGGAAGGTGGTAATATCTGTCCCAAAAACTACATGTGGGACTTCAGAGATTGCATCGAGGACTTTGGGCTTCAGGAAGTAATGGTAATAGGTGATAATTTTACATGGAGCTAGGGACCGGTCAGAGAGAGGCTGGACAGGGCTCTATGCAATGAGTTGTGGGCAGACAAGTTCCCTTATGCGGCATTAGTGCATGAACATCATACCCATTCCGATCACAGGCCTATTCTGTTGGACACTGAGTATTACAAACCGTTTATGCGGCAGAAGGAGAATTAGAAACGAATGTTCGAAGCCCGCTGGTTGGATGAAGCGACAATCCATGAGATCATCAATTCAGCGTGGGAACGTTCCAAGCTAGCTGGGTTAGGTCCCTCCCTAGCGGACTGGACTAAGGCTGTGTTGAATGATTTGCTCGAGTGGGATCGGGAGACTCTCAAAAGCCCCAAGAAGAGAGTAAATAAGTGAAGGAAAGAATAAGAGAAACTAAGGAGGGGACCAAACACTGCTGAAGGTCGGCAGAAAATGAAAGATATTCAGGTCTTGATCGAGAACTTCCTCGATCAAGAGGAGTTGATCTGGCTACAGCGGGGTCGAGCGAATTGGTTGCTTCCTGGAGACCGAAACACAACTTACTTTCATAAAGCGGCATCGCCTCGGAAGAAAAGGAACTGCATTAAGAAGCTGCTTGATGATATAGGGGTGTGGAAGGAAAATGAGGAAGATATCAACCACATCATCTCAGGATATTTTTCCGAACTGCTTACAGCACAGGTACTGCAGCCATACCTGAATGTGTTGTCTAAGGTGCAAAGACGGGTAACTGAAGCCATGAATGATGTACTGATGGCCCCCTATACATCATAAGAGGTCAGGAAGGTTTTTTTCTCGATTGGTAACTTCAAAGCTCCAGGACCAGATGGTCTGCATGTAGTTTTTTACAAGAGGTTTTGTCCAATGCTAGGGGATGATCTTGTGGTGGAAGCCCTTGCTGCACTTAATTCACAAACCATACCACAAGGGTGGAATGACACTACTATTTTGACCCATAAGCTTATGTAATGTGGTATATAAAGTCATACCCAAGATGATCGTAGTAAGACTGAAAACTTTGCTTTGAGAGATCATTAGCCCCACACAAATTGCCTTTGTTCCGGGAAGACTCATTACCGATAATGTTTTAATTGCCTATGAATGTCTTCATGCTATAAAACAGAAGAAAAAAGGCAAGGAGGGGTGGTGTGCGGTAAAATTGGATATGCATAAAGCCTATGCTCGTGTTGAGTGGGTTTTCTTGGAGGCTATGTTACTCAAACTTGGATTCAGGGCTAATTGGGTCAAAATGATCATGGGTTGTGTGTCATCAGTTAAGTATAGAGTTAGGTACAACTCAACTAAAACATATACCATTGCACCATCACGAGGCCTACGATAGGGCGATCCTCTATCACCCTATTTATTTTTGCTGGTTACTAAGGGATTGACATCTCTCCTCCACCATGCTGAACAATCAGGTGAATTAGTAGGATTTAAGGTTTGTCGTGATGCTCCCTCTGTTACAAACCTCTTATTTGCTGACGACTCCTTGATTTTGATGAAAGCAAATGAGGAGAATGCAAGATGTTTGAAATATGTTTTGGATGCTTACAGTGGTGCTTCTGGCCAGTTGGTGAGTGTGGACAAATCCAGTATTTTCTTCAGCCCTAGTACGGATGTAACTACCAAGGCTCAGGTATGTACCACACTCAATGTCTTCACTGAAGCTCTGAATGACAAATATTTGGGCCTGTCTTCTAACCTTGGACTAGACAAGACGAATAGTTTTCAATATTTAATTGACCGGCTAATATTGAGATTGTCTGGTTGGAAGGAAAAATGCCTGCCTTCTGGAGGTAAAGAAGTGCTTATCAAGTCGGTTGCACAAGCCATACCAACATATGTGATGTTGGTCTTTAAAATTCCTAAGAAAATTTGCAAAGGAATTACAGATGCGATCTCTCGTTACTGGTGGGGTGATGATGCGTCACACAAGAGAATGCACTGGTTTGCTTGCTGGAAGATGTGCATACCAAAGAGCAGAGGTGGTATGGGATTCAAAGACATCCACTGTTTTAGCCTGGCTCTACTGGCAAAACAAGCTTGGCGACTGATTGATGACCCAGACTCCCTCTGTGCAAGGATCCTCAAAGCAAAATACTATCTGAATGATGAGCTCATGAATGCTACGCTGAGGAAGAAGGGTTCGTATACATGGCAAAGCATTATGGAAGGAGTGGATATGCTGAAGCATGGACACATTTGGAGAGTAGGTGATGGCCAAAAAATAATATATGGGAAGATAGCTGGATTCCACTTTCACCAACCAGGAAGGTTATATCTCCTAGAGGTAATAACTTACTCTCCCGGGTATCAAATTTATTTGATCTAGTGTCAGGTGACTGGGATTCAGCGTTACTAAACCAGACTTTTTGCATGGTTGATGTTCAGAGAATCCTAGCAATTCCACTCCCAGTTTATGAAATGTCAAATTTCCTAGCATGGAACCTAACTAAAAATGGTGTTTTCACGGTAAGATCAGCGTATCATGCCGGCTGGGAAGCCAAATTTGGCCATGTTCCGCAGGGTACACCCAGCTCCTCCTCGCCAACACCTACCTGGGAAACGTTATGGAGTCTTTGTTGTCCAACAAAGATTAATTTTTTTGTTTGGAGAGTGCTTCATAGTTCTATCCCATGCCGAGCTATTCTAGCTGATAGACATATCAAGATCAAGCCAAACTGTCCAGTTTGTAACCAAGGACCGGAGAGCTTAAGCCATCTCCTATTTGAATGCCCTGGCGCGGTTTAGGTGTGGAAGCTCCTAGGAGTATTTGATGTGCTAAAGTCTGGTCCGGAGATGAATTTGGACGGCGAGGCAGTGATGGATTTTCTTCTAAACCTACCAGACAACCATATCCATGTGCTAGGTTTATCGAAGCTGAGAGAAACTGTGGCTATATCCTGCTGGTTCTTGTGGTGGGAGAGGATAAAAGTTACACATGGAGGTGTTCCTCAAACGGCGACAGAAATCAACCTTGCTATACGTGCGTTGGCAAGCAACTTCATTGTTGCAAATTCCTCAAAACCGAAAATCCGTGTGTAGCAGTTGGACGAAACCGAGGAAGGATTATATCAAGCTTAACGTGGATGCTAGCTTTGATCATGACTCTTTTCAAGGTTCTGTCGGAGCAGTAATCAGAGACCATAATGGTAAGTTCATAGCTGCTGCCAATGAAAGAATAGATATTTGTTACGATGCTTTCACAGCAGAAGCAATTGCAGTTAGGTTTGGAATGAACCTCGCCCGCACATCAAGATGCAGTAAAATCGAAGTTAATTTTGATAATGTGAAAGTGATTTCAGCACTCAAAGAAGGTTTTTCATCTTCGGTGGCCGGTGCGATCTTCGATGATTGTTATTTCTTGTCTCTAGATTTCGGTCATATTGTCTTTGATCATTGTTATAGAGAGAACAGTAAAATAGCTCATGAATTAGCTAGGCTAGCAAGATTCACTCCTTATGATGTTTGGTTTTTTTTAGGGACCTTATGATGTTTGGTTGGATGCAGCCCAGGTAGCTGTTATCCCTTTCCTGGTATCCGATGCTACTATCGTAGCAAATTAATAAAGGAGGTGTGGTATTCAAAAAAAAAAAAAACTACCATTCCTGGTGTGTGAGCAAGCGAACCGACGACATTTCCAAACTCCTTCCCCAAACACCCACGCTGCCAATGACGCCGTCGCCGTCACCGCAGCCATCTCCACCCGCAAGCCGAGCCGTGCCGTGCGGGGGGCGCCTCCTCTACTCTGTCCCCACTCCCGCCGATGCTCCCTACAGCTCCTCCTCCTCCGCCTCATCTTCTTCTTCCCCGGGGTAAGCAACATCCCGCCTCCCTTGGAATCGTTTGGGATAGCACAGTACCATTTTGCCTTGTTCTGTGGATTGTTGTCGGCCGCCGGTAAGGTAACCACCGGGATAGAGGATGTAGGAAGCAGGAAGAGGGTGGAGCTCGAGGAGGCCGGCCATTGCTGCACGAAATGAACCTCTAGATCTGCACGTCTTGGTCGATTTGCCAAAGAAGAGACTTGGCAGTCGAGTGGCGTAGCAAAGGCCACTCGTACGCCTCGTGCTCCCCAAATGCAGCAAACGAATTTTGTGAATTTTGTTTCTTTTTTAATTACTAGACTAGAGTATTGCACACTTATTAATTTCTAGTTTGTTTGTGGCTTAGCAACTACTTGAAAATGTAGTAATGTTGATGATTTGAACATGATTAATCACCTGATACTCTCCATCCTTATATAACCTGCTAATGGAGCATACCTTTCATGATGAGTTGGACACATCTGCATTTTCTGCTCCAAGTATATGCACAACCATAGGTTGATTAGATGTGGTTTATTCGAACGCGGTTTTGAGAGGCCAAACAAGTATAGGTAGAGAGAACCACTGCTAGATAGATGGGTACATCACAGCAGAAATTTGCTTGCCATTCCTCTTTCAAGAGGCTGAACAAACAAAGACACTACTAATTAATTGCATGTTTAATTGAAAATCTGAGGGTACATTCCATGGGTATTTCACAAAATCTGAGAGTACATTCCACGGTTTTTTCAGAAAATTTGAAACAAGACGATCCATTTGTTCTTGGGAGCTTATCTTTTGCCACGATGTTCATTGTAAGTTTGTAACCAATATCTGCTGTACAGTGTAATTTCATGAGTTTTGGTATTGTAATGCCATCTCTCGAGATTTGGATAACACTGGTGTGGGACTGTGTGATAAACACCAGTGTATGAAAAACACCAAGGTCGTATTTGGTTACCTGCATCCCCTCAAACAGGCCCACCGGATGCAAGAAAATCCCGTTTGGTTGCGTGCAGGAGGTGTTGGCCCGCACGTGCACGAAACTTAAAGCAGCCCAGAGTCTGGCTAGCTAGGAACGCTTGAATCGGCCGTTTCCAGTGAGCCAGCCTGAGTCGAGCGCAAAAGGGGGAATGACGTACGCGGCGGTGCAGGCGAAAAACAACATGGAGATATGTAGGGTAATTCAGATCCAGTTAGGTCGGCGCGTAGAATCTTACTTCGGTGGCTAGCAAAGCAATTTGAGTAAGCTATCGTTCTAGAGTGGGCATCAGTAGCCACACAAACATAACAATAAACATGGTATTGGGTTTCAGTAGCCCCATATGCTACCAATTCACATGCTAAGTAGCAGGGGCTGCCTTGCTTAGTCATTATGGGGTCCCAGACGAGCCTTGGGAGTTGAGAGGGCAAAGGAGTTAACAAAGTCGATTGTTAATATTTGTTTGAGCTGCATTGCTGATATGTCTGGGTGGGATTTTTTGCAACAATTTATGGTCATTTGAGGTCTTCTCCTCAAATTGACACAAGTGGGTTTCTAGCTCTAAAAGAGCCAGCGTTATTGACCAAAAGTTGGATGAGAGAAACTAATTGCGTTTCTGCATGTTCATCTGTGTGCTTCCTTTTGATGTTTCCTTCCCTAATGTTGGTTTGATGATAATCATGCATTATGTGTTGCAGATGGACCGATTGGTTCATGGGTTGAAACTTGAAAGAGAGGGTGAAAAAACAGAATACTCCGGGCCACAACTTCCGGAGGTATGTCGTGAGATGCTGATAATGGAAATAAATTATACTGCATGTTAAGTTGTTCACCATGAATGCTCTAACTGTGTCAATTGGTTGACCCGTGCTAGCTAAATAAGAAGTACAGTATGAACATACATTTCTTTAGTGCTGCAACCTGCTACAATCCTACTGCATTAGTAGCTTTGCTTTGTTCTAACTGTCTGAAGAAGAATGCCTGTTGTGAGTGTTAGATCCCCTGCTGGCCCTGCTATCTTAATAAGGACTAGATATATTTCCTCATTTCTTACCAGTGGCTTGTACTTCTCTGTCCGTGGTTCTATGCTCTTCAATCTAGATTCACTATCCTGCTGTTTATGCATACTAGAACTCTCGATGGTCAACTTAAATCGTAGCTTCTTCCATACTCTTGCTGCATTCCTTTTTCTTGTCCAGTTGATATCGACTCTTTCTTCTTTAGCCAGTAAATAATCTTGACCTGCAGTATTTTAAGCAAACTCCTTCTGATATAAGGCCAACTGCTCATTTCCTGTAGTGAAATAGCCTTTCTATTTTTGTCGGGAACATTCCTTCTGTGATGATGTGGCTCTCCAACCTGCTTTGTTTGCACTTGTGTATTTAATAAAGATTGAAGATCAGACTGTTCCCACTTCCCAGTTAACATGATCACACCAGAGTATGAGCGAGTTTGGGACATTGCTAATGCTAAGTATATATATTCAGTCTATAGTAATAGGATGTGGAAACTATAATTTTGACAGGAAAGTAGTGGGATATATTGCTACACTGTTGAAGTTCTGTGTTGTAGTGCGTGTGAGAGAGAATTCTAGAAAAACCACTCATACTAAATGATACTCCCTCCGTTCCATAATTCTTGTCGTGGTAACCATGGCAAGAATTATGGAACGGAGGGAGTAAGTGCTAGTCACCTTTCTTTAGGAAATCGCTAATAAGAATTTTAGGCGAATAACTCCCCTTTACTCAGCACAGGCGCACTATTACCTTGCATTTGCTACACTCATGCACAAGTACCTGGATTAAAATGTTACTCCACGTGGTTCTCTTGTTCTTATTTTGTCCATTTGAAATAAGCATTTGGCCATGTTCAACTTTTCTCACATGTTTGTACATGTAGGACATCTGGTGTCATATACATTCCCTACTACCAATGCGAGATGCTGCCCGAGCTGCTTGCGTGTCTCGTGCCTTTCTAAGTTTATGGAGATGCCGTCCAAACCTTACATTCAGTATGGAAGCACTGGGCATGAATAGAAATGCATGTGGAGAGGATGAAATAGCAAAAAAATTCGCCAGCAAAGTTGAACACGTCTTAAAAAACCACTCACTCATTGGCGTGAAGACACTCAAGATTGTTTTTCATTATTACAATGCCAAGGTCTGTAATGTTGATAGCTGGCTTCAGACTGCTGTTACACCTGGGATTGAAGAACTCACTGTTCAGCTATCTTTAGAGTCGGGAACACACTACAACTTCCCGTGGTCACTTTTAGCTAATGGGAGTGGAAACTCGATTCAGCATCTACGCCTTTCCCGTTGTGTTTTCTCTCCCACTATTGGACTTGGCTTGAAAAACATGACAGAACTTGATCGGTGTAATATCTGCACAGAGGAATAGCTGGGGTGTCTTCTTCACAGTTGTTTTACTCTCCGAGGCATGCAACTCCGCCAATGCAATCTGTTAACTTGCCTGAAGATACCGGTCCATCTGCAACAGCTTAGATTCCTGGCGGTATCTGATTGCAGGTCTCTGCAGGTGATAGAGAGAGAAGCTCCAAACCTCTCCAATTTTCATTTTCAAGGTTCCCCGCTGGTAGGAGCTAGGGCTCTACCGGGTCTAGGGCGTAGTTTATAGGGGAAGGAGGGAGGTTGGCGAGGGCAAGGCCGCAGCGGCCGGCACGTGGGTGCCGTCGTGCGCGGAGGAGAGGCGGCGCGATGGGGAAGAGGCGGCTAGGGTTAGGGATTCTAGCTCCTCAGGGAGCCGGGCAATAGAGTTACGTCTTATTGCTTGATTTCTAAAAGAGGTCTTTACAACTGTTTATATAATCTTGATGGTAGGAAAAATAAAATAACTTGGTCTAAGCCCTTAACTAAACTGGGCTAAGCCCCTAACTAAACTTGCCCGTTGGGCCTCCTCCTATGATATGAGACGCCGGTCATAACACCCGCAGGTGCAGATATCACTTGGAGTAGCATTGCAATTGAAGAAGGTCGTTATGTGCTATTCTGGCGTTGTATGTTATGCTCGTGCTGATCTTGCATCCAGCTTGCCAAATGTTAAATCTCTTTCCCTGTATTCACGTAGTGAGGTATACTCTAAATCTTTAGGTATCTTTAGACCGGTGATATGCGTGTTTTAATTAATTATTAATCCAAGATGTCTTTTTGCAGATGGTAGATACACCAATGCTGCCTAGCAAATTCTTACACCTCAAGCATCTGAGTGTCAGTCTTGGTCTTGGCACAGGGACATTTTCGCCGGCCTATGACTATTGTTCTCTCATATCCTTTCTTTATGCTTCTCCTTCCTTGGAGACTTTCTTCTTGAATGTAAGCCGGTTTTCATCCTACAAATATGTTAGATTAAACAATGGTGGATCCATTAATCCAAGTATCTTGGCTTGTTATCTTCAGGTGTTGCAGAAAGACATGAAGCATGAGTCAATCGTGGGAGACAATTCAAATTTGAGGCAGGTACCAGGACATCGCCATGATAACCTTAAGACAGTGAAGATCATCGGTTTCTCCTCCGCGAAGAGCTTGGTTGAGCTGACATGCCATATCATTGAGAATGCGACGTCACTCGAATGCCTTACATTGGACACCACACGAGGGCATCCTTGGTGCAGCTGCTCATCCAACAGTACTGGCAATGGCAAGTGCTTGCTGTTGCACTTGGATTTTTTGGCAGAAGCTCGTAAGGGGCTCTCGGCTATCAGGACATATTTTGAGCCAAAGGTTCCCTCTAGAGTCAAGCTAAATGTCGTGGAGCCTTGCCGCCGATGCCATGATCTCGAGCCGATGTGATGATCTCAAACTCTAGATGCAACCGGCTGGAAGAGCTGTTTTTTTTCCTTGGTACTGTTTCTTTAGACCAGTGTATTGTCTGGAAGAGCTGTGTTTTTCCTTGATACTGTTTCTTGTTGCTCGACTGAACATGAAAAAAATCATATGCACCCTAGCCTTTATTCCCTGCTTGTTAGCCTTCTGATGTATAGGACAGTGATAAACTGTTGAGGTGCACATTCTGGAGGACTTGTCATGAATTCAGGAAGAACCTGAGAGTTACTATTACTCAATGCATGCAGTTCACTGAATCTGAAGATGATGTGATGCTCTTTCTGAGATCCTACTGTAATTATAAACATGCAGCACAGATCACATGCAGTTGTGCATGCTTGCACACCAGGCCACCCCCAAATCACACACATCGAATGATAAACGGACTAAATGCCGAAAACAACACCAAATAATAAAATTATAAACAGCCCATAACGGCCTGCTCATGCATACTCCTGCCTCACTTCTCTCCAAGGCCTAGAGCCCCAGCGATGGCCAGGCCCTCCCTGCTTCTCCTGCTGCTCGTCTCGGCCTGCGCCGCCCTCGCCATTGCCGACGATGATCCGATGGCGAGGAGGGCTGCTCTCGCCGTCGCCGACGATGATCCGATGGTGAAAAGGGCTGCTCTTGCCATCGCCAACGATGATCCTATGGTGAGGAGGGCTGCTCTCGCCGTCGCCGACGATGATCCGATGGTGGGGAGGTTCGAGCGGTGGATGGGCAAGCACGGGCGCGCCTACACCGACGCCGGCGAGAAGCAGAGGAGGCTCGAGGTGTACAGGAAGAACGTCGAGCTCATCGAGGAGTTCAACTCCGGCGGCCACAGCTACACGCTGACCGACAACAAGTTCGCCGACCTGACCAACGAGGAGTTCAGGGCCAAGGTGCTCGGCCTAGGCGCTCCGGGACGAGCCAGCCGGCGCGCTCCGAGAAGAGAAAACTTTGCCCCCGTCAGTGGATGCTTTCTTCACTCGAATTACGTACATGTTTGATACTGGTTTTGAACTTTCAGAAAAAAGTTTGATAGTTTTGAATTTTGATTCTTGGATCATCGTTGAAAGTTGAATTTTTGATCATTTTCTGCAGACGGCAATGCCTGAAAAAGAGACTGAGAATGACAACGGTACTGTGCCCAAGGAGGTGGACTGGAGGAAGAAAGGGGCGGTGGTGGCGGTGAAGAACCAGGGGGGCTGCGGGTCGTGCTGGGCGTTCGCGGCGGTGGCGGCCATGGAGGGGCTGAACCACATCAAGAAGGGGAAGCTGGTGTCGCTGTCGGAGCAGGAGCTGGTGGACTGCGACGCCGAGGCGGTGGGGTGCGCCGGCGGGTTCATGAGCTGGGCCTACGAGTTCGTCATGGACAACCACGGCCTCACCACCGAGGCCAGCTACCCGTACCTGGGCGTCAACGGCGTCTGCCAGACGGCCAAGCTCAACGAGACCACCGTGAGCATCGCCGGCTACCTCAACGTCACGGCCAACAGCGAGCCGGACCTGCTGCGGGCCGCCGCCAAGCAGCCCGTGTCCGTGGCCGTCGACGCGGGGGGCTTCGTGTGGCAGCTCTACGGCGGAGGCGTCTTCTCCGGGCCCTGCACCGCCGGGGTGAACCACGGCGTCACCGTCGTGGGCTACGGCGAGACCAGCGCAGGTGGCGGCGGCGATGAGGGGTCGGGGAAGTACTGGATCATCAAGAACTCGTGGGGGCCGGAGTGGGGCGAGGCCGGCTACATGCTCCTGCAGCGCGACGCCGGCATCCCCGCCGGCCTGTGCGGCGTCGCGCTCCTCGCGAGCTACCCGGTCATGTGATTCATTCTGCCAGGTCATGTACGTAGTAATAAGTAGACTAATGGAGAATTTGTGAAGTGTGATACAGAAACATGAATATCTACGTACATCCGTGTGTAAATATGTACGTGACCTTGTTGTATTTACGCGACGGCAAAGCTTGAGCAGAACAAATCATCCATAAGGCGGCCAACATTATACTGCTGTACGTAGCATGTAACATGACAGCTTGGTGTTTTTTTTTTCAGAGAGAATCACAACTTGGATCACCCAAAGCAGCTGATACATTACTGAGAAACATGATATGGAATAAATACATCGTTTTCTACTACGGTAGTGTTGCCAGAGTACACAGGTGAAAAGGACAGCTCACAGCTTCGTGATCAGTAGCGCTCGTAAATTAACAAATAATAATACAATTACAGAAGTATAACTGTCTGATCAGTCGACAAGCTAAAAACAAAACTTGCAGGGCCTAATGGTGCTTGTTCAGCTCAGTTCTTCAGCAGTTTCCTCAACACGTCTTCGGCATGACGCTCCATCTTTGGTAAAGCCCAGTCATGCTGGATGATGTCGAGGCTGTCTTTCTCTGCGCTCAAGCTCTGAAAATGACCAAATGAAAGTGGTGAGATCTTTCTGTGCTAACAAGTCTATACAGATGGAGCACTGAAACACTCCGGTAAAATCAACATTAAAAAAAACAGCCCAAACATAGTAAAACATCAAGACTGTGATACTCCGGGCCACAGAATGACACAAGGGCACAACCATGTCAATTGATAGTTTCCTAGATCGAGGGGCACAACCGAACCAGAGGAAAGCAGACAGTTGCAATGCCAACGCACAACAGAATGCTTGAAAAGCTACTGAAAACCTGAAGTAGCATTTCAATCAAATTTGAAAGGCCAGGGCAGCTAAACGACAGTCAATCAAATGATCAAAGGTCTGTAAATAACAGCAATCACCAATATCCTCACTATACAAATCATCGTTACAATACATGCAACCCTGAATGCAACCCAAACATAATTCATACAAGCTTCTTCAAACCATACAACAATTTTTTCGAACTAAATTCGATCTGATTTATTATAAGCGCAGTACATATAAAAAAATGTGCATTATCTGATGTGTGTGAAATTTGTGAAATTACGAGTGTTGTGTCATGCACGTGTATATGTATAAGACAGGGTTAAACATCATGAATTCCAATACAGATTGAGGTTCTCATACCATTGCTGGATTAAAGCCCATTCCACCACCCATTGCCATCATCTTTTGGGCATCATCAGTAGCTGCATGTCATGCATAACCCATAAGGAAAACCGTTAAGACAAATAAATATCGCAATTTTTGTGTAGGAGTGTAATTAAGTGTATCTCTAACCATTTTCTTCACCAAGGATGAGACTGAAAAGACCCCTCAAGCCAAATAAATTGAGGAAGTACCTATCAAAAGGAGCAAACCATTAAGGCATTTAGACCCTGGAAATACCTAACAGAAAATATATCAGTTTCTTACACACCATGAACGGCTGCTAACATAGCTCACATCAACAGTACTCAGGTCTATCCCATTTTGCAGCATTCCCCTGAATCGTTGAGTCAATGGAAAGGGGATTTTGGCTGAAAAGAGATCAGCAGATATGTGAGTACAAGGCTAAGATCGTAAGAGAGCAGAAAAGGATAATGCATAATTGTATATGCCCATACATCAGCCATAAAATAGTATGAACTTATCATAAACTTCTAGATCTTAAAACATCATTTTCGTTCTAGAATTATAATACAAAAAATCCCATGATCAGAGTCCAGAAGACGGTGCAAAGTGATAAATCGCAAATTTGTGAACATCTGGACTACAAATTTCTGAAGGCATGCAGAACGAAGAATTAACTTCAGCTGACAGCATAGCTGAAAACACCACGAGCACAATAAAATATACTCCTTGTGACATCATATGCAAATTCTGCCACTGATGAGTTCACCATCGAAACACAAAGGTTGGTCTTCTTTCCAAGGCAATAGGGCATTTTTCTTAATGTAAGTAAGACAGAAGCATGTTCGGATCTACTCATGCACTTAGGCCAAAATGTTTGGTGAAAATCACAAGTTCCTTCAATGGGAACAACATTGCATACAATAGATTTACTGACTTGAAATTGCTACACATTTGTGCATCAAAATTTAAAAGTGATAATCTTACAACAGCATGAAACAAATATACGAACATGGAAAGCATCACATTCATATATGCTATACATGGCAAAGCACATACCTGCAACAAAACCGGAAAAGAAGAAGTTCACCCATGCAAATGTAAGTGTCTGCAAAAGGATGACACGGTATGTTAATAGAAGGTAGTGGTAATTGCGATACAAGTAAATCAATCTGCATGTCACTGATAGAAGATAGTGGTAGTTACGATACAAGTAAATCAATCTGCATGTCACTGAACCTGTGGAACTATCATGGATAGATTCTTCTTCATCATGTCCATGGCCATGTTTGGGTCCGAAAACATAGCGGCCTGAGCCTTCTGTGCATCCTCTTTAGGAACATGAAGCAATCCGGCTTCCTACAATACACTCAAGAATGTCACAAAGGCATACACTCGACCATATTATTCCAACAGTTTTAGAAGGAAAACGTGACATTCAAGCAAGCAATCATCAAGTCAACCCTGCCAACCCACAACCATGGATTATGAGTCGAAGGACTAGTCTATGAGTTGCAACTCCAGGGTCGACTACACTTCAGTGTCGACTAGTCTATGAGTCGCAACTTCAGTGTCAACTAGTGTCGATTAGTCACGATAAGTCTATGAGTCTCAACCGCGGAATGACTCTTCCGACTCGTAAACCTTGCCCACAACTCTGACTTCCATCACAATACTGATCTGACTGCGCTCTATTCTGGAATCTGGATCCTAACTATTAAAGGGCTACGCTCGACTGATATATCCTAAATTGGGCTTGAGCAAACACAGATGCTACTAGTGGAATTACCCCGTTGGTGTAATAAAGCTTGCGGGCCTTGAAGGCCTTGGCCGGGATGAACTGCGCGCCGTTCCTCAGGTTCCTCGCCCTGATGACGACCTGCCTGCAAAAACCAAAACCCTCGCATCAGCCACAGCAGCAGACAGCAGCTCGGCAACAACGGCAGCAACTATCAGAATTCTCAAACAGGCAAGCTCGCGCTAGCTCCTCGATCCAGATCGCTCAGATCGGGCAAGTCCGGGACCAGATCGGGACGGAATTGGCGGGAGGAGAGGGGAGGGGAAGGGCGAGAGTACGCACCCCTCCTTGACGGTCTTGGGGTCAGGGGAGGGGGAAGCCGACGGCGGGGAGCGCATGAGCTTGGAGACGAAGTAGCGGAGCACACCGATGAGCACCATGACCACGGAGAGCGGGATGAGGACCCAGTCCCGGATCGCCGTGTCGAGCACCAGCTCCTCGGCCATCGGGACCGAGCGGGGTGACTAGCTACGTCCTGCCTGGGGCGGCGAGCCGGCGACCGGCGACGCGGCGGTGGCGTCGCGGGGGGGAGGAGACGGGACGAGAGGGGAGAGCTCGTCGTCGACGTGGGTGGATGGGCCGAGGCGGAGGAACCGTAGGGCGCTCGCTGTAGTTGAGGGCTCGTTTACTTGGCGGGTCGGTCGAATAGAACTCGCAGTGGGCCGGATCGTGACCCACACGGGCCGGTTTGTGTTTATTTTTCTTGCCGGGTATGACTCTTTGTATCCATATCCGTTAACAGATCGAAGAGAAAGTCCAGTTCAGACGAATTGGATTGTACCAACAGGAGGACATGTGAAAATTAATGTGGATGCAGGAGTGTCAACACATCGAGCAGCAGCGGCAGTTTGCCGGAGTCAAGAAGGGACGTTTCTTGGGTCCTTAGTGCTCACTATACATGGGTTGGTCGATCTGGCAATCCTTGAAGCAGTAGCTTGCAGAGAAGCTGTTGCACTAGCTCAGAGATCTCGGCATACAAAGAGTTCAGGTGGCTTCAGATTGTCAGCAGTGTGTTCTGCATTTATTTAGTGGGGGAAGGAGGAAAAGACGGAGGCATAATAAAGGAGATCTTGGTAAACTGTCAAGTACTTGAGTCTTGTAAATTTGCTTTGAGCCTCGAGCAGCTAATGTTGATGCTCATAGACTATTTAGGTTCGGTGTGTCACTCCCTCCGGGGAGGCACCTTTGGTTAGAATCTCCTTATGATTCGGTTGCAGTTCCTGTAAACATCATGTCTAATCAATAAAGAATGTCGGTTTTGCTAAAAAAAAATCACCCGGCGCAAGAGCCATATCTTTGTTTCTCTTATTGTCTCGAAAAAAATTATTTATTTCTCTTTCACTAAAAAAACTCTGTTTCCCTTATGCCTAAAAAAAATCTCTGTCTCAGTTCTCTTTCGTTAGGGTTTTCTTTCTCCCGGGGCGATTTTTTCCCGTCGAGACCTTCACCTTCCCTCCTCCAATCCTCTTCTCTGGGGCTTCGTCCAGGCTGAAGCAGGGGTGATCTTGTATCACTATCCGGCCTTGATCAACCCTAGGTAGTCAAGAGGAGAAATAGGGTCAGCTTCAAAGCCCGATCTTTGTTACCCGAGCTAGGGCTCAAGATGTCATCGTAGGAAATGGCATCGGCTGGCGCATCGGGATCCACATTTGCGAGGAGGTTGAGTAGTTGATGGTAGAGCTAGGGCTCTGAGAAGAAGACCTGGACGACATCGTCTTTGATGAAAAAGAAGCACCGGCTGAGGCTACTAGATGGATGGCGGTCTACCGGGTGCATATAGACAAGCCATACAGTGAGTTCTGGTTCTTCAAAAACATGAGGTCAGCTTGGGATCTTGCACATGATGTGAAGTTTCGTTCCTTGGAGGACAACCTCTATATTTTGCAATTCTTATGTCTTGGTGATTGGAAGCGAGTTATGAACGAGGGTCCTTGGAACTTCACAGGAAATGCTTAAACATAGTTAACTTTCCCATCAAGTGTGGGGGGACTAAAAAGATTGCAAGCTTAGGATGAGCATTATTTGTACAAAATACATTCTTAAACATGTAATTCTTTAGACATAGCATCCCTAAGCTTGTGGTTTTGCATGTCATTAGCGTCTCCTCCTAAATAATCATTCTCATCATTAATAACATGAATAACACCAATATTGTAACAAACATTATTATCATATTTTTTGAGTTAGTGTCAAAAAGATTTTCAAGATCATAAGAAGTATAAAAACCCTTTCTACAATCATAGTCATCATAGCAAGAAGTAGGCATAACAAAATCATGATCAATAGTTCCCACAGACATAGTGCCATCAGACCAAAAAATAATATCATCATCAAGTGTATCATCTTCCACGATTCGCGGCCTAATCGGATAAGACATATTATTAGGAGCAACATTATTTGCGAGAGATATCTTTTAACCTTTGATTCTCCTTCTCTTCTTTCTCTTCTTCTTCATCACACTAAATGTGAATTTGATTAATGTAAGTGCATCTAGTGTCCCTTGGTGATTTTGGTGTATTGAAGACTTATAGGTTAAGAGACTGATGCGTTTGTAAGTGTTCACAGGCTCTATAAGTCGCTGAGGAGTTTGGTATATTCGGAGATTATCGACCCCTAAAAATGAATGTCTTCAACTGAAGACTTTGCCGAAGACTTCGGTATTCTCTGTAGACTTTGAAAATGAAGAATTTGGTGTGACCTTGAAGATATGAACGAGGACTATGAAGCGTGAATACTTTTTTTTCGTAGTTTCATTTCCTTTCTTTGAGTCATAGGAAACACCGTACGGTCAAAGGGGGCCGAGGTAATACTAAGGAAAATTTCCAACTGATGCTCAACTTAAAAGCCTCAACCTATCCAATCCTTCGAGTGAAGCCTTTGGAAATATCTTATAGTTCAGTCAAGTTCTCCAGTGACCGAGACGATGTTCTTCTGGTCTCTGAGGAAATTAGTCTGACTGAGGAGTTAGGATTTCGCCAGTGCGAATTGCCCACAAGTGAGGAATATGATAAGCCTTGAGGAATTTGATAGTTCGAATTCTGGCCGTTGATGTGCTTAGCGCCAGTTGTCCCCAATCATCTTATCCACATAACGGTCATATCATTCATTTATGTCTTATCATGTCAGATTGCACCCTGGCTATATGGCTGCTTCCAATGCAAAGGTGCTAAGATATGGTGCTAAGAGCATTAAATACCTTAGCAACTCAACTTCACAATGCATAGGTGCTTAACTTGTTGTTGCTAAGCTCACCCTATTTAATGATTTAGCACCTAAACTCTCTCATGCATTGGCCATCTTCTTTTATTTAAGTGGTTTGTCTAGGTTCACGTGTATGGCATTGGTTCTTCCTGGGGTCACCAAAGTACTCTCTTTGCTCCTTAATTGCTATGCCATGTCATTTTTTGCTTATGTGGCATGCTTAGCACCTGTCCACCGTGGAGCATTGGGAAGGGCCTAAATAGCCACCCCCACAACCACTAGTTGGTTGGCTGCTCCGAGAGAGAACTGTCACTTGTCATTTGAGAGCAACCCATCCTCCGAGGACCTTGAGAGAAAATCATTAGTGAGGAAAACCCCAAATCCAAACCACCAAACCCAAAGTGATTGAGCATCACTGAAGAGATTGTTCCTGTGTCGAACCGACGCTTGTTACCTTTGAAGACTGTGTATCTTCCAGACGGTTAGGCGTCATGGTCTAGTGCATCCTGCAGTCAATTGGGGATCACTGAGTGACCTTGGTCTAGAGCATCCAGCAGTCAACTGTGGATCGTTGGGTGACTAGTTTGTGAGGGTTTTGGAAGTCTACCCTGAAGATTTACCACGAGCGTTGGGCGAGGACTATGTGACCTTAGCTCAACGAGAATACGATAAGGATTGTGTGTCCTGGGACTGTGTGTCCTCTGGTTTAAATACTAGGCCGCTCTGAACCAGACGTACGACTGTCACCACAGTTGGAACTGGGTCATCAAACCATTGTCTTCATCGAGCTACATGGTTCTATTTCCTCAACCCTTTCAATTCCTCATATACTTGTTGATGAAATTGATCGTTATTGTTTGAAAATTTTGACTGAAGACTTTCTCAATATCCTCACCTCAAATTCTTCAAGATACCTTGTTCCTCACCTGCTTATCCTATATCACGTTACCTGTAATCTGTGCATGCTTTATTTCATCATGATGACCATGCTACTGCTATGTTTCTCATGCACTTGAGTACTTATTCTGCTGCTAGTTATTCATCACATTTCAAATTCCTCAAGTTGAAATTCTTCGGTGATGAATTTGTAAAAATTGCCTATTCACCCCCCCTCTAATCGATATAACGCACTTTAAATTGGTATCAGAGCAAGGTACTCCCTTGTTCTGTGTGATTTTGGTTTAACCGCCTGGAGTTCTAGTTATGTCGACTGTAGTTATGATCAAGGTTTACACAGGTTGTCCTACCTTTGATGGGTCGGACTATCCCTACTGGAAGAACAAGATGCGCATGCATCTTGAGGCAATTGACAACGATCTCTGGTATGTTGTGGAAAATGGTGTTCCCTCTATTTCTCCCACGGTCAACGCTGCTGATGTGAAGAGATTCAAGCAACTTGATTCACAAGCGAAGAATATCATCTGTGACCGTTTGAGCAAAGGTCAGTATGGTAGAGCGATTGCCTTGGAGTCTGCTAAGATTATCTGGGATAGGTTGTCCAAAGTCAACGAAGGTGTTTCCACTCAACGTGACTCCCGTGTTGATGTTCTTCGCAATCTCTTCAGCCACTTCAAAAGACTCGACAATGAGAATGTTCATCAAACTTTTGATCGTCTCACTGATATTTCCAACGAGCTTCAAGCACTGGGTGCCACTGACATCACCGACCACGAGGTGGTGAAGAAACTGTTGAGATCTCTTGATTCCTCATTCGATACACTGGCTTTGATGATTCAAGAGCGTGGAGACTACAAGTCACTTGATCCTGCTGATATACTTGAGAGACTCAATACTCATAAATTCCAACAAGCTAAGAAGAGAGACCCCTACGGGCCAAGCTATGGAAGATCTCGTGCTCTGAAGGCAAAATCAATTTCCTCATTCGAAGGCGAAGATTTTGATAGTAGCCTTGGTGATCCTAAAGAACCGAGTCAGGAGCTGGCAATGGTCATGAGGAAATTCCAGAAGTTCTCAAGGATAGGCTGATTTGGAAAGTCATCAAAAAGTGGTGAGTAAATCATGTTCCTCAAGTGACTACAAGAAGGGAACTTGTCACAAATGCAAGAAATCTGGTCACTTTATCTCTGACTGTCCTCTCTTGGAAAAAGAATCGAAGAAGAAGAAGTACAAGGATGATAGTTCTGATGACTCGAAGAAAAATAAGAAATCTTCAAAGTCCTTGATGCACAAGAAGAATGGTTCCAGAAAGGCTCGGGCCTTCATTGGCAAGGAAATGGATTCTGAAGAAGAATCTGGAGAATATGAAGAAGAGGGAGAATCTGAGGTGGAGTCAAAAACTGGTGTTGCTATCTTTTCTCTCGCTACTGCTTTTGTCACCAAGTCCATCTTTAACAATGAAGAAAATAACTACTCCAGCAACTCTGACGTCAGCAATCATGAATATGCTCCCACTTACTGCTTCATGACGAAAGGCGCCAAGTCATTCACAGAATGTCCCAATCTTGATGACATTGAATATCCTGGGTGGAAAGTTTTGGTGAACAAGCATCTCATATCAATGGATAGTGAGCTATGGACTATTACTAAACTTGGACTGACTGAACTCTGCAGTATGGCAAATGCTGAGGAAATTCATAAGTACACTCAACTTGATGCTCAGGTGAGGAACATCATCTACTCAAGCTTATCAAGTGTCATGTTCAAGGGCATCTATCATCTCCAAAATGGAAAGCTCATCTGGGATAGGATCATGGACATTAATGAAGGCTATCGCACTCGTCAAGACCCCATGTTGATCGAACTCAAGAAATTCCTCAAACCCCAGGAAGCAAATCCTGGTTCATCTTCTTCACTGTGTCTTATGGCAAATGGTTCCAAGGTACATAAGCATCACTCCTCCTCTGAATCAAGTGAAGGTGAATCCGATGAATGTGTGAAACCCAACTATTTCAAACTTGTTAATACTGCCACTAAGCAATAGAGTGCACTTGAAAAGCTTCAGAATCTGTTAGAAAAAAGCGATGATCTTTGAATGAGGAAGTGGATCGAACTCAAACTCTGACTGATGATCTCAAAAGTCTTCAGTTAAAGTATGATAACCTTCAGAATCCTCATAATGCTCTCTTAATCAATCATGAGAAGCTTTCTTATGAATTTCTTCAAAGAAAGCAAAATCTTGAGAAACTAAGAGTGTCTCATGAGGATCTCCAAAGGGAAAACGATTCCTTACTGGCTCAACAGATCAGTACCGCTCATGAAGAATTTGTTCCACCTTGTTTGAAATGCATCGAATGTGAAACTGCTAATTGTTTACCTGAATGTTCAAATGCTTCTATTGCTGCAAATTCTTCAACTATCCCCGTGGTTACAAATTCCTCATCTGAGGATACCACAAGTATCACTGATGAAAATGCAGGGTTGAAGGAATTGTATGTGACAGGCATATACAAAAGTCTCAAAGGGCATCAAACCCTTTGCGATGTGCTCAAAAAGCATATCCTGATCAGGAACCCTAGGAAAGAGGGTATTGCATTTGAAAGGAAACTCAATGCTGATGGATCCTACTGGACACCTGAGAAATACCCCAAAACCTCATGGGTTGCTCCAAAAGGACCTCTTGTAGATCCATCCACTTTATCTGGCTTTACTTGTGAAACTTCATATTCCTCTGATGAGTCACTTGATGTCGCGCCCAAGATACGGTCCTATCCTTATTTTGGCACGAGGTCCTCGACAGGGATAGAAGCGCATCTCGATGCGTTCGCAAGAATGGATATCATTACAAGTACATGTACAAAAGAGATGAGTATATGGAATTAGCTTACACCAATACAACAACATACTCAAACATCATACAGAAGAGCAGGGTCCGACTACGGATGAAATCAAATGATAAAATGACATCCGTCCTTGCTATCCCGGGCTGCCGCCTGGAACCCATCCAAGATTGATGAAGAAGAAGAAGAAGAACTCCAAATCAAATCAAGCAACGCGCTCACGTCAAATCATCGCATTACCTGTACCTACAACTATTGTTGTAGTAATCTGTGAGCCACAGGGACTCAACAATCTCATTTCCATGGGTATCAAGACTATTAAAGCTTAATAGGTAAGGTATGGTTAAGTGGTGAGGCTGCAGCAAGCGACTAAGCATTTATTTGAGTGGCTAACTTACGAGTACAGAAAGTAAAGTGTGGTGGTCTACGCATAACGGATGTGAACTAGTAATGATCACTAACTGATCCTGAACATCTACTTACGTCAAACATAACCCCACCGTGTTTCCTTTCGGATAAGAACTCACGAAAAGAGACAGTCACGGTTACGCACACAGTTGGTGTATTTTATTTGAATTTACTTCAAGTTTACTATGACCGGGTGTTAAACAAATTATCCAAGTTTGCCACATAACCGCGGGCACGACTTCTCGAAAAGATTTAACCCTGCAGGGGTGCTCCAACTCATCTATCACAAATTAACCACATGCAGCGGGAATAACCTCAACCACGGATCTCGTGATCATCCTAGGAAATTTCAAAGGAAATCCAGCACCTCGAGATAGCCCGAGAATAATCGGAATTCCTCACTCAAGACGTTCGAGAAAGGTAAAACAAATCCAGCAAGGCCGCCCAGCGTGTCGACGAACCCGATAGGAGTCGTGTATCTCGTTCTCAGGACACGACCGGATAAGCTAGTGTACGGTGGCCTGATAGAAATCTCCCAAGTTGCCCTGGGTTGGCCCCGCACAGTGCTCTAGTTTGGACCAACATGTTGGGGAACGTCGCATGGGAAACAAAAAAATTCCTACGCACATGCAGATCTATCCATGGTGATGAGCATCTACGAGAGGGAGAGTGGATCTAAATACCCTTGTAGATCGCTAAGGGGGAAGCGTTAAGAAACACGGTTGGTGTAGTCGAGCGTCTTCGCGATCCAGATCGCCGAGCGTCTGCGATCTCATCACGATCCGTCCCGCGATCCAATCACGATCCGTCCCGTGAACTCATCACGATCCGTTCCGCGATCACATCACGATCCATCTCACGATCTTGATCATGATCTGTCCCACGAACTCATCACGATCCGTCCCGCGATCTTGTCACGATCCGTCTCGCGATCTTGATCACGGTCCTTCCGATCTAGCGCCGAACGGACGACACCTCCGCGTTCAGCACACGTACAGCCTGATGACGATCTCCGCCTTCTTGATCCAGCAAGAGGGAGCGGAGAGGTAGAAGAGTTCTCCAGCAGCATGACGACGCTCCGACGATGGTGGTGGAGCTATTCCGGCAGGGCTTTGCCTAAGCACTGCAGAAATCCGATCTAGAGGAGAAACTATGTACTGGAGAAACGGGTAGCACGTGGCTAAAATCTGGTGCCAAAAAACCCTAAAACCTCTAGTATATATAAGAGGAAGAGAGGAGGAGGCTTGGCCCTCAAGGACCAGCAATTGGGTCGACCAAATCAAGTGGGAGAGGTAGAATCCACCTCCAATCCTAGTAGGACTAGGATTCACCCTATTTTTTTGCCTTTTCCCACCTTTTTCTCTTTGGGCTTTTCTTCCCAGCCTCATGGGCCTTGTGTGGGATTTCCACCAGCCCACTAAGGGCTGATATTTACTCTCCCATAGCCCATGTAGCCTCTTGGGTCGAAATACCCCTCCCGATGGTCTCTCGGTACACTACCGGCACTCCCGGTACACTACGGATGAGCCCGAAAACTTTTCCGGCGACCAAAATAGGACTTCCTATATATGAATCTTTACCTCGGACCATTACGGAGCTATTCGTGACGTACGAGGTCTCATACGGAACTCCGAAAAACCTTCGGTCACCACCATACATAACTCTATACTAGCGAAACGTCACCAAACCTTAAGTGTGCAGACCCTGCGGGTTCGAGAACTATGTAGACATGACCGAGACACCTCTACGGTCAATAACCAATAGCGGGACCTGGATGCCCATATTGGTTCCTACATGTTCTATGAAGATGTTTATCGGTCGAACCTCTATGTCAAGGATTCAGTTAATCCCGTATGATGTTCCCTTTGTTCTTCGGTATGTTACTTGCCCGAGATTCGATCCTCGGTATCTCCATACCTAGTTCAACCTCGTTACCGGCAAGTCTCTTTACTCGTTCCGTAATACAAGATCCCATGACTAACACTTAGTCACATTGCTTGCAAGGCTTATTGTGATGTTGTATTACCGAGTGGGCCCTGAAATACCTCTCCGTCACACGTAGTAACAAATCCCAGTCTTGATCCATGCCAACTCAACAGACACCCTCGGAGATACCTATAGAGCACCTTTATAGCCACCCAGTTACGTTGCAACGTTTGATACACACAAGGCCCTCCTCCGATGTCTGTGAGTTGCATGATCTCATGGTCATAGGAACATATACTTGACATGCAGAAAACAGTAGCAATAAACTGACACGATCATATGCTACGTTTGTAGTTTGGGTCTTGTCCATCACATCATTCTCCTAATGAGGTGATCCCGTTATCAAATGACATCTCATGTCCATGGCTAGGAAACCTTAACCATCTTTTGATAAACGAGCTAGTCTATTAGAGGCATACTAGGGACGTGGTTTTGTCTATGTATCCACACATGCATCCGAGTTTCCGATCAACACAATTATAGCATGGATAATAAACGATTATCATGAACAAGGAAATATGATAATAACTAATTTATTATTGCCTGTAGGGCATATTTCCAACAGTCTCCCACTTGCACTAGAGTCAATAATCTAGTTCACATCCCTATGTGATTCGCATTGTTATGAATCTAACACCCAATGAGTTCTGGGGCTCGATCATGCTTTGCATGTGAGGGAGGTCTTATAGTCAACAGGTCTGTGACATTCAGATCCGTGTGTACTTTGCAAATCTCTATGTTAAACCGTAAACACTGCTACCACACTCCACTTGGTACTATTCCAAATGGTTGCTCCACTATACGCATCCAGATTGCTACTACGAGTTATCTGGATTGGTGTTAAAGCTTGCATCGATGTAACTCTTTACGACGAACTCTTTATCACCTCCATAATCGAGAAACATCTCCTTAGTCTTTTAGTTACTAAGGATAATCTTTGACCACTGTCCAGTGATCCACTCCTAGGTCACTCTTGTACCCCTTGACGGACTCATGGCAAGGCACACACAGGTGCGGTACTCAGCATGGCATACCGTACAGTACCTATGGCTAAGGCATAGGGGACGATGTTCGTCCTTTCTCTTTCTTCTGTCGTGGTCGAGCTTTTGAGTCCCACTCAACTTCACACCTTACAAATCAGGCGAGAACCATTTCTCTGACTGATCCATTTTGAACTCTTTCAAAATCTTTTCAAGGTATGTACTCATTGAAAGTCTCATCAAGCATATTGATCTATGTCTATAGATCTCGATGCTCAACAATTAGGTAGCTTTATCCAGGTCTTCCTTTGAAAATCACTTTCCAAACAACCGATTATGCTTTCCAGAAATTCTACATTATTTCCGATCAACAATATGTCATCCACATATACTTATCAGAAATTCTATAGTGCTCCCACTCGCTTTATTGTAAATACAAGTTTCTCGTAAACTTTGTATAAACTACAAAAACTTTGATCACCTCATCAAAGTGCATATTCCAACTCCGAGATGCTTGCTTCAGTCCATAGAAGGATCACTGAAGCTTGCACACCCTTTAGCATCCTTAGGACTGACAAAACTTTCTGGTTGTATCACATACAACCTTTCCTTAAGGAAGGAAACGATATTTTGGCATCCATCTGCCAGATTTCATAATTGAAAAATGCAGCAACTGCTAACATAATTCCAACAGACTTTAGCATCGCTACGAGTAGAAAGTCTCATCGTAGTCAACTCCTTGAACTTTGCGGAAACTCCTTTGCGACAAGTCGAGCTTTATAAATGGTGACATTCACCATCAGCGTCTGTCTTCATCTTAAAGGTCCATTTGTACTCAACGACCTGCCGTCCAACGAGCAAGTCTACCAAAGTATACACTTGGTTTTCATACATGGATCCTTTTCTCGGATTTCATGGCCTCTAACCATTTGTCGGAATCCGGGCCCATCATCGCTTCTCCATAGCTCGTAGGTTCATCGTTGTCAACATGACCTCCAAGACAGGGTTGTCGTACCGCTAAGGAGCAGTACACATCCTACGAAGTTCGATAGTAACTTGATCCTGAAGCTTCATGATCATCATAATTAACTTCCTCTTCAACTAACGTAGGCTTCACAGAAACATCTTCCTACGCTGCGCTACTCTCTGGTTGAATAAAGGTTTAACAACCTCATCAAGTTCTATCTTCCTCCCACTCAATTCTTTCGAGAGAAACTTTTTCTCGAGAAAGGACCCATTTTTAGCAACAAACACTTTGCACTTGGATCTGAGATACAAGGTATACCCAACTGTTCTTAGGGTATTCTATGAAGATGCATTTGTCCGCTTTGGGTTCGAGCTTATTAGGTGAAAACATTTTCCACACAAGCATCGCAGCCCCAAAACATTAAGAAATGACAACTTAGGTTTCTATCAAACCATAATTCACACGGTGTCATCTCAACGGATTTAGATGGTGCCCTATTTAAAGTGAATGCGGTTGTCTCTAATGCATAACCCCAAAATTATAGTAGTAAAACGACAAGAGACGTCATAGCACGCACCATATCCAATAGAGCATGACTATGATGTTCGGACACACTATCACACTATGGTGTTCCAGGTGGCGTGAGTTGTTAAACAACTTCACATTGTCTAAAGTTGCATGCCAAACTCGCAACTCGGATATTCACCTCCACGATCATATCGCAGACATTTTTATCTTCTTGTCACGATGATCTTAAACTTCACTCTGAATTTGCTTGAACCTTTCAAACGATTCAGACTTGTGTTTCATTAAGTAAATCCACTATATCTACTCAAATCATCAGTGAAGGTAAGAAAATAACGACATCCACCGCACGCTACAAGACTCATTGGATTGCATACATCAACACGTATCATTTCCAATAAACCACTTGCCCGCTCCATCAATCCAGAAAACGGGGTCCTTAGTCATCTTGCCCAAAAGGCATGGTTCGCATGTCTCAACCGATTCGAAATCGAATGAGTCCAAAGATCCATCGACATGGAGTTTCTTCATGCGCTTTATACCAATATGACATTTAGCGGCAGTGCCACAAGTATGTGGTACTATCATTATTAACTTTGTATCTTTTGGCATCAATGTTATGAACATGTGTATTACTACGATCAAGATTTCAACAAACCATTCTCACTGACCATTGGGGGTATTATTCATGTAAACAGAATAACCATTATTCTCTAACTTAAATGAATAACCA
Source organism: Hordeum marinum (assembly GCA_022496015.1). Lineage (NCBI taxonomy): Eukaryota > Viridiplantae > Streptophyta > Magnoliopsida > Poales > Poaceae > Hordeum > Hordeum marinum. The sequence goes on along the minus strand of CM039676.1, from coordinate 347,370,944 downwards.
TGTTGCAATAAACACGATATAATCATGTTCATGCTCAACGCAAAACACCAAATAACATTTATTTAGGTTTGTCACTAATCTCGAAGGTAGAGAGAGCGTGCGATGTTGATCACATCAACCTTGGAAACATTTCCAACACACATCGTCACCTCACCCTTAGCTAGTTCTCCGTTTATTCCGTAGCTTTTATTTCGACTTACTAACATTTAGCAACCGAACCGGTATCCAATACCCAGGTGCTATTAGGAGTACTAGCAAGGTACACATCAATAACACGTATATCAAATATACTTGTGTCGACGTTGCCAGCCTTCTTATCTACCAAGTATCTAGGGTTGTTCCGCTTCAGCGACCGCTCTCCTCATAATCAAAGCACTCAGTCTCGGGTTTGGGTTCAACTTTGGGTTGCTTCACTAGAGCAGCAACTGACTTGCCATCCATGAAGTTTTCCTTCTTGTCCTTGCCCTTCTCGAAACTAGTTGTTTTACTAACCATCAACACTTGATGCTCCTTCTTGATTTCTACCTTCGCGGTGTCAAACATCGCGAACAGCTCAGGAATCATTATTTCTATCCCTGGCAATTTATAGTTCATCACCAAGTTCTAGTAGCTTAGTGACAGTGACTTGGAGAACTATGTCAATCACTATCTTATCTGGAAGATCAACTCCCACTCAATTCAAGCGATTGTAGTACCCAGACAATCTGAGTACATGCTCAACGATTGAGCTATTCTCCTTCATCTTACAGGCAAAGAATCTTGTTGGAGATCTCATATCTTGCAACACGGGCACGAGCCTGAGATCACAATCTCAGCTCTTAGAACATCTCATATGTTTCGTGACGTTCAAAACGTTTCGGAGCCTCAATTCTAAGCCATAATGCATGACGCACTAAACTATCAAGTAGTCATCGGAACGTGCCTGTCAGATGTTCACAACATCTACAGACGACGCTAGAGGGGGTGGCACACCGAGCGGTGCATTAAGGACATAAGCCTTCTGTGCAGCAATGAGGACAATCCTCAGACCACGGACCCAGTCCGCAATATTGCTACCATCATCTTTCAACTCTATTTCTCTAGGAACATATAAAAAATCAAGGGAGCTACAACGCGAGCTAGTAATCTACAACATAATTTGCAAAGCCACTACTGATTATGTTCATGATAATGAGTTCAATTAATCATATTACTTAAGAACTTCCACTCAAATTGACATCCCTCCGGTCATTCGAGTGATACATGATCTAAATTCACCAACTCAAGTCCGATCATCACGTGAGTTGAGGTGGCTGCAATGGTGAACATCATCATGTTGATCATATCTACTATATGACTCATGTTCGACCTTTCGGTCTCTTGTGTTCCGAGGCCATGTTTGTACATGCTAGGCTCGTCAAGTTTAACCCGAGTTTTCTGCATGTGCAACACTGGCTTGCACCCATTGTATGTGAACGTAGAGTCTATCACACCCGATCATCACGTGGTGTCTCGACACGACGAACTTTCGCAACGGTGCACACTCGGGGAGAACACAATTTATCTTGAAATTAAGTGAGGGATCACCTTATAATTCTACCGTCGTCCTAAGCAAAACAAGGTGCATAAAAGGATTAACATCACATGAAAATCATAAGTGACATGATATGGCCATGAACTTTGTGCTTTTGATCTCCATCATGAAAGCACCGGCATGATCTCCATCGTCACCGGCATGACACCATGATCTCCATCATCTTGATCTCCATCAACGTGTCACCATCGGGGTTGTCGCGCCCACCATGCTTCTACTACTATTGCTATCGTTTAGCGATAAAGTAAAGCATTACATAGCGCTTAATGATTGACACGCAGGTCATACAATAATTAAAGACAACCCTATGGCTCCTGCCGGTTGCCATACTCATCGACATGCAAGTCGTGATAATCTATACATCACATGAGCATCTCATACATCACATATATCACATCATGTAATTGGCCATATCATATCACAACATACCCTGCAAAAACAAGTTAGACGTCATCTAATTGTTGTTGCATGTTTTACGTGGCTGCTATGGGTATCTAGCAAGAACAATTCTCACCTACGCAAAAACCACAACGGTGATACACTAGTTGCTTTTCAACCTTCTCAAGGACCGCCTTTGTCGAATCCAATCCAACTAAAGCGAGAGAAACTGGCACCCGCAAGCCATCTATGCAACAAGTTGCGGTCGAGGGAACCGGTTTCTCGTAAGCGTACGAGTAATGTTGGTCCGAGCCGCTTCACCTCACAATACCGCTGAACCAAAACACGACCAAGGGAGGAAGAAATCTAAGTATCAACGCCCACAAACTCTTTGTGTTCTACTTGAGATCTCATCTACACATAGACCTAGGTCATGATGCCATTGTTGGGGAACGTCGCATGGGAAACAAAAAATTTCCTACGCACACGCAGATCTATCCATGGTGATGAGCATCTACGAGAGGGAGAGTGGATCTACATACCCTTGTAGATCTCTAAGCGGGAAGCGTTAGGAAACGCGGTTGGTGTAGTCGAACGTCTTTGCGATCCAAATCGCCGAGCGTCCTGCGATCTCATCATGATCCGTCCCGCGATCCAATCACGATCCGTCCCGCGAACTCATCACGATCCGTCCCGCGATCACATCACGATCCGTCTCACGATCTTGATCACGTTCTGTCCCACGAACTCATCACAATCTGTCCCGCGATATTGTCACGATCCATCTCGCGATCTTGATCACGGTCCTTCCGATCTAGCGCCGAACGGATGGCACATCCGCGTTCAGCACACGTATAGCTTGATGACGATCTTCGCCTTCTTGATCCAGCAAGAGGGAGCGGAGAGGTAGAAGAGTTCTCCAGCAGCATGACGACGCTCCGGCGATGGTGGTGGAGCTATTCCGGCAGGGCTTTGGCGAGGCACTGCAGAAATCCGATCTAGAGGAGAAACTATGCACTAGAGGAACGGGTAGCACGTGGCTAAAATCTGGTGCCAAAAAACCCTAAAACCTCTAATATATATAAGAGGAAGAGAGGAGGAGGCTTGGCCCTCAAAGTATCAGCAATTGGGTCGACCAAATCAAGTGGGAGAGGTGGAATCCACCTCCAATCCTAGTAGGACTAGGATTCACCCTATTTTTTGCCTTTTTCCACCTTTTTCTCTTTGGGCTTTTCTTCCCAGCCTCATGGGCCTTGTGTGGGATTTCCACCAGCCCACTAAGGGCTGGTATTTACTCTCCCACAGCCCATGTAGCCTCTTGGGTCGAAATACCCCTCCCGATGGTCTCCCGGTACACTACCGATGAGCCCAAAACTTTTCCGGCGACCAAAATAGGACTTCCTATATATGAATATTTACCTCCGAACCATTCCGGAGCTCCTCGTGACGTCCGGGGTCTCATATGGGACTCCTAACAACCTTTGGTCACCACCATACATAACTCTATACTACCAAAACGTCACCAAACCTTAAGTGTGCAGACCCTGCGGGTTCGAGAACTATGTAGACATGACCGAGACACCTCTACGGTCAATAACCAATAGCGGGACCTGGATGCCCATATTGGTTCCTACATATTCTACGAAGATCTTTATCGGTCGAACCTCTATGTCAAGGATTCAGTTAATCCCGTATGATGTTCCCTTTGTTCTTCGGTATGTTACTTGCCCGAGATTCGATCCTCGGTATCTCCATACCTAGTTCAACCTCGTTACCGGCAAGTCTCTTTACTCGTTCCGTAATAAAGATCCCGTGACTAACACTTAGTCACATTGCTTGCAAGGCTTATTGTGATGTTGTATTACCGAGTGGGCCCTGAGATACCTCTCCGTCACACGGAGTAACAAATCCCATTCTTGATCCATGCCAACTCAACAGACACCCTCGGAGATACCTATAGAGCACCTTTATAGCCACCCAGTTAGTGCGACATTTGATACACACAAGGCACTCCTCCGATGTCTGTGAGTTGCATGATCTCATGGTCATAGGAACATATATTTGACATGCAGAAAACAGTAGCAATAAACTGACACGATCATATGCTACGTTTGTAGTTTGGGTCTTGTCCATCACATCATTCTCCTAATGAGGTGATCCCGTTATCAAATGACATCTCATGTCCATGGCTAGGAAACCTTAACCATCTTTTGATAAACGAGCTAGTCTATTAGAGGCATACTAGGGACGTGGTTTTGTCTATGTATCCACACATGCATCCAAGTTTCCGATCAACACAATTATAGCATGGATAATAAACAATTATCATGAACAAGGAAATATGATAATAACCAATCTATTATTGCCTCTAGGGCATATTTCCAACACAACACTCATGAGGAGCACTGGACCGGGGGGTTGATTAAATTATCCATGGGTGCCGGCGGGTCCCTATGCAATTTTAATAGCTATTAGGCAAATGTAGTACCAATGTTGGGCCTTGCCAGACAAGTTTTATCCCAAAACGAAAATCAAGGGGTTCCCCATAACAACCCCAAGCATGTTAGGAGCGCTCATTTATGGAACATAACACCGATTCACAAGTAACTAGGGGCGGCAAGAGTGGAACAAAACACTGAGCAAAAGGCCAAGCCTTGCACCCTTTACCAAGTGTATATGTGCATTAAATTAAATAGCAGCAATATTGTGATAGAACAAAAGAATGTCCATGTTGACACATGAAAGCAATTGCACCTGCAACTAGAAACGCTATAAGAAGGGCCGAGCAAGCGGTAACATAGCCAAACAAAGGTTGCTGGGATGTGGAGGGGTTAGAGGCTTATCATGGCAATGTTGGGAGGCTTATCAAACAAGTGGTAGGTAGCGTGACATAACGATAAAAATGAGACAACTAGCATAGCAATGATAGTAGTGGTATCCAGGGAAATGTGTCATCTTGCCTGAGATCCCTCTCGGAAGAAGAACGAGTCCATGAAGTAGATGAACCAATGTAGTCGAACAAATCCTCACACTCCGAACGCTTTCGGAACTCTATTGAGAAGAAGCAATCCGAAACAAACAATCAACACAAGATACACCACAACATATGCAAAACACGATGCACAAACAAATATGATGCATGTCCGGTTTAATATGCAATGCATGTCAATTCACAATAATCAAATACTACACATTAAGTGAAGCTCAATATGCAACGAGTTGCATATTGACGAAACTCCACGATCAAATATTTAGTTCACTCTCATTAGGTACTCATCGATATTAATTGTTGTTAAACATGGCAAGAGGTGAAGCATAAGTAAACTATCTATCTAGGCATTTTAAATGAGGCCGGAAACAACTTATAGTATTTCCGAAACGACCTCATATGTTAATTTTGAAATTGGTCCAGATTTGAACTAATCATATTTTATATTTGTCAAACAGCAGAATAAAGTATACCAGGTTAATCTACACGTCATTTTAGTTGATTTACATATATAGAACATCTCAAACGGAGCTACGTTCTAAAAGGTATGAGCAACACAAGATGCACATGGCATGAATGCAAATGCATGGGAAAAACAATCACGAACATTTCAAATCATGAATGCGACAAGTTATTATGTAGCTACATGAGATTCTAAGCAAGTTTAATATATGGAATGTCCAAAACGGAGCTACGGTTCAACCACAATCATCAAAACAAGTTTTAGTTGAAATCTGCCAAAACAGCAAGATAGCATTTTGAACATATGAAAACAACAAGTTATAAGATTCCAAAACGCACAAGCTAAGCATGGGGCCATAGCATACAACATCCACTTCATTTCATCTTCACAAATCATATTCAAAACATGCATGGATCATTTGGTAAGAAGCTCACAAGAAGGCTACTTGATAACAGTTTCAGACTTAGTGAAAATAACAGTTTTTGACAGTGCAGTTTTTATCACGAAGGCATATTGACAGCAGTGAAACTATATGCTACAAGTCATATTATGGCATGAAAATTAACAGCATACTATTGGACAATATCAACAACAAATAAATCCATTACACCTACCACAAAAGAGTTCTAGATCACTAGCTAATCACATGGCAAGACAACAACAAAATATAACAGATTTCAGACTTACAATTATTTTGGACCCTCAAATAGCAGAATTTTATAGCAAGTTGACAACAAGAAAACAACACCTAAACATGCATTTCTATGATAAGCAAAATGTCCATGGGCTAGGACACATATCAAAGGGCATTTCTCATGTTGAAACTTATCTCAAAACATGCATGGATTAAATCACACGAAAAAGATAAAAAGGCATCACGGTATAAATGGCATGCACACAAAATGACCAAATGGCAAAACTAAATGCACAGATAATTTCTATGGGTTTTTTCTACCCCGAGAACATATATAACATGCATAGGTTCATGTAGAAAATTAATCACAATTAAATATGCGAATATTAAGCCTAATCACCTTATAGCAATTCGTTTATGCAAATAAAAATGCAAACATCATGAAAACATTTTTATCATGCATGAAAATGCGATATCGATAAGATGAACATTTTTAATACTTGATTTTATTAATTCCCAATGCACGTTAAATAATTATGCGAAAATGCAAAAATATGACATATATGCAAAATTGCAGGAAATGACATGTTAATTATTTTAGGCATAGGTGAAAATGACATATTAATAATCTAAACATTCTTCTAATCATTTTTCATGTTAAAACTATTTTAATACGAGATACGGATAAATTACTATATCGTTTAAAACACGCAAAATAATAAAAAAAACAAAGGAGGGGTGCTGGCTCACCTTGTGGGCCGAGGCCCATGAGGCAGGAGGGTGGCTGGCTGCTGGCTGCGCTGGCTGGGCTGGGAGCTGGGCCGAGGGAGCACAGGCCCACGCGGGGGCGACGCAGGGTCAACGCTCGGGGCTCGGGGTGCTCGTCCTCCTGCTCGCCTCGCCCGAGCGGAGGCAGGCCGGCGGCGGCGCTAGGCTCCGGCGAAGGGGGCCGGGCACGGAGAAGGGAGGCCGGGGAAGGGCTGGGGATGGACTGGATCTGGCCGGCGGTGACCGGCATCGGCTTGGGGCGGCGGGCTGTAGCACCTGCACGGGAGAGAGAGGCGAGGCTGAGCTCGGGCATGAAGAGGAAGGAGAGAAAGGAGAGGCGGCGGGGATGGTCCGGCGAGGGAACTCCGGCGAAGCGGTGGCGCTCGGCGTTGGCGAGGCTGCGGGCGCGGGGAGGCCGCGACACCTCGGCGACCGGCTGGCCATGGGGCTGCGCCATGGGAGCTCGGCAGCCATGGGAGGCATGGGGAGCTCGGGAACGGGCTCAGATGGGCTTCTTCGGGCTCAGATGGGTTCGGGCGGGCCTGACGGCTGGAGGAGGGGGAAGCTAGGGGTTTGCATGGGGAACGAGGGGACTAGGGTAGGCTGCCCAATTAGGAAGGGGAGGGGTCTGTATATAATTTTCGGGCTAGGGTTAGCGTCGCTGTCTGATTTCGGACCGTCGGGTGTCGACTCGACGGACCGGAAGCGGAGAGGGGCTACGGTGGCTATGCAGATGGGCTACGTGGGGAAGAGAGAGAGAGAATGGTGACCCATGGCACGGAGGTTTTAAAATACCGAAAAACGTTCGACAATATCCGACGACCGCACTGCTACGGATGACCGACGGGTATCTAACGAACTCAGAACGCGACGAAATTTGACAGTCGGTCTACCTACGATATAACAAGACCGCACGTCAAGTTTCGCCCCAATCCAAGAATATTTTTAGCGTGCATTAAAACGGTTTTATTTTAAATGATGTCGCGTGCGCGTGCTTGTGTGGTTGGTCTCGAAACGGGCAATGGCAAGAATGGAGAGAACCGACAACTACGAACGGATGCAAGTTTTCGAAAACGGGTGACGATGCTATGCAGATGATGCGAATGATGCGATGATGAATGCAACAACCAGACGAACACATGACGAGAACGGAAATAAAAGGGGAATCTTCTGGAATCTTTTGGAACGTCGGTCCTAGGCTGTTACACTTGACTCCAACTACAAATTCTTCAAAAATCAGAAAGGTGAAGTATTTGCCAGATTTAACTACAGGCATGGTTCACCTATGAGGAAAATCTCGGTTCGCAAGAGCTGCTTGGAAAATCTTCAAGTGAAAGTCCTCACGACACCACCCATGAAGAAAAGGAACCCTAGATCAAAGTCCTCATATGGACCAAAGTCTTCACTTGGACCAAAATCCTCAAATGGTCAAAAGTATCATTCTCGTGCTAATGCATCTGTTTCGTAGGGAAAATCTAAGAGTTCTGAATATGTGCATTATTCTTCAAATCACTATGTTCATAAGTCCTCAAAGAATTTCTCTACTTATCATATGAGTACTCTAACCCTCGTTCTGTGAAACGAAGTGCACTAGCTTCAATGCCTCCTTTCTCATATGGAGCTCGCAGAATGATGAACTCTGTGCCACCCCTCCAAATGAGGGTGGTGAAGAAATTGAACTAATTTCCTATGCAGGGTCAGGTCTCTAGATGAATTTGAACGTCTGATGAATTTGCTAGAGACCTGAGGAAATGCTTGAAGGGACGCAAGCTAATCATGCAGAAATGAATTCCTCATTTCTCTCGTCCTCACACTTCTTTACTTACTAAGTTGTCTGATAAAATTCTGTCTGAAGAAATGGATGTCATATTCTTCACTCTGAAGCATATGAGTTCGTAAGTTGTACTAATTCATCTGCAGGATGAAACTCCAAAAGCTACTGAGTGGGTCCTCGACAGTGGATGCACCAACCACATGGCTGGTGACAAGAATCTACTGATGAATATACCACTTGCCCCATCTCATCTAAAGCATATCACCTACGCTGACAAAGGAAAAAAAAGCAAGATATTGGGTGTAGGTAAGTTTGCAATCTCAAAGGACCGACACATGGATAAGGTGATGCTTGTCGAATCGCTCGGGTTCAACCTCATGTCTATCTAAATGCTTTGTGATCTTGATATGGTTGTCATCTTTGGAAAATATCGTTGTGTTTTCATCATGGAAGCTGACAATTCCAAAGTCTTCGAAGGCTTTAGGAGAGGAGACTTGTATATTGTTGATTTCTCTACAGGTCCTCATCCTGCCACGTGCCTACTTGCAAAGTCTTTAGAAGGCTGGTTGTGGCATCGACGACTTGGACACACTGGTATGAGGAACTTGCACACGCTCGTGAAGAAAAAACACGTCATTGGCATTGAAGGTGTCAAATTTCTCAAGGACCACCTCTGTGGTGCTTGTGAGTCTCGGAAGATGACCAGATCCAAGCATCCCTCGAAGACAATCATGACCACTACTCGACCTTTTGAATTGCTTCACATGGACCTCTTTGGCCCCACTCATTATTCCACACTAACAAATTCTTCAAGTTTGTATGGGTTTTTCATTGTTGATGATTACTCTCGTTACACCTGGCTGCATATTATTCCGTACAAAAATGAAGTACAGGATGTCTTCAGACGATTTGCTTCGAGGGCCATGATACCTCTCCATCGTATCCACTTTTCCAAACTCTTTTGCCCTTGTTTTGGACTTCTAATTTGCATGATTTGAATGGAACTAACCCGGACTGGCGATGTTTTCAGTAGAACTGCCTTGGTGTTATTTTTGTGTAGAAATAAAAGTTCTCAGATTGACCTGAAAATTTACGGATATTATTTTTGGAATTAATAAAAAATACTGGCGAAAGAATCAACCGGAGGGGGGCCACCCATAGGTCACAAGCCCACAGGGCGCGATCACCCCCCTGGCCACGCCTAACAGGCTTGTGGCCCCCTGGAGCTCCACCGACCTCGATTCCAACTCTATATATTCCTATTCGGGGAGAGAAAAATGAGAGAGAAGAGTTCATCGCGTTTCACGATACGGAGCCACCACCACCTCTTGTTCTTCCTCGGGAGGCCAGATCTGGAATCCGTTTTGGGCTCCGGATAGGGGAAATCGACGCCATCGTCATCAGCAACCATCCTTCATCATCAATTCCATGATGCTCTCCGGCGTTCGTGAGTAATTCCATCGTAGGCTTGCTGGACGGTGATGGGTTGGATGAGATTTACCATGTAATCGAGTTAGTTTTGTTAGGGTTTGATCCCTAGTATCCATTATGTTCTGAGATTGATGTTGCTATGACTTTGCTATGCTTAATGCTTGTCACTAGGGCCTGAGTGCCATGATTTCAGATCTGAACCTATTATATTTTTCATGAATATATATATATGTGTGTTCTGGATACTATCTTGCAAGTTGTAGACACCTATTATGAGTTATGATCTGCATCCCCCAGGGTGACAATAACTGGGATTCTTTCTGGTGATTACCGTAGTTTGAGGAGTTCATGTATTCACTAAGTGCTAATGCTTTGGTCTGGTTCTCTATTGAAAGGAGGCATTAATATCCCTTAGTTTCCATTAGGACCCTGCTGCCATGGGAGGGTAGGACAAAAGATGTCATGCAAGTTCTTTTCCATAAGCACGCATGACTATATATGGAATACATGCCTACATTACATTGCTGAATTGGAGCTAGTTCTGTCTCACACTATGTTACAACTGTTGCATGATGAATGCCATCTGACATAATTATCCATCACTGATCCATTGCCTACGAGCTTTTCACATCCTTGCCAAGTTACTTTTACGTTGCTACTGTTACAATCACTACAAAACTACTACTGTCACTTTTGCCTTCGTTACCATTACTTCCATACTACTTTGGTACTAAATACTTTGTTGCAGACATTAAGTCTTTCAGGTGCAGTTGAATTGACAACTCAGCTGCTAATACTCAAGAATATTCTTTAGCTCCCCTTTTGTCAAATCAATAAATTTGGGTTGAATACTCTACCCTTGAAAACTGTTGAGATCTCCTATACTTGTGGGTTAACAAGACCTTTTTCTCGCATCGTTGCCGGGGAGCATAGCTCTATTCTCTGAGTCACTTGGGATTTATATCTGTTGATCACTATGAAGAATCTGAAAGACCCAAAAACCAAGATCTATCCCTCTACTACGAGGGGAGGTAAGGAACTGCCATCTAGCTCTGCACTTGATTCACCTTCTGGTATGAGTAAATTTGTGACACCACCACCTGCTATTGATTCTGATATGTCGCAAGTAATTGATGATGCCACTTCTACTATGCATGATGCTTATGATAATACTTTGCTTGATAATACCGTGCCACTGGGTCAATTTCTTGATGAACAAATTGCTAAAGTCAATGCTGAAACTAATGAAATTATTGAAACCGAACACTATGAGACACCTGCTAGACCTAGCTCTCCTAGATATAAATTGCCTAATATACCTAAGGGTTATGTTATGGAAGGAGAGGTAGCTAGGGACTTTCTTACTTGTAAGGATAGAGATGATCTTAAGAAGCTGTTATGCAAGTGGAAGAAAAAATCTTTGAATGCTAGAATGCAATATGATCTTAAGTTTGCTACTTCATCTATCTTTGTTACTAATAAGGATTATGAATTCTTTGTCGATCCTGAGTTAATTAGGTTGAATCTGATCCTTTCCATGGTTATGCTAAAACTGTTATGGCACACCTTACTAAATTGAATGATATAGCCACCCTATTTACTCATGAGAAAAAAAATTCATTATTACTATATTCTTAAGTTGTTTCATTTCTCATTAAAGGGTGATGCTAAGATATGGTTTAATTCTCTTGCTCCTGGTTGTGTGCGTAGTCCCATGATATGATATATTACTTCTCTGAAAAATATTTCCCTGCCCATAAGAAACAAGCTGCCATGCAGGAAATATTTAACTTTGTGTAAATTGAAGAGGAGAGTCTCCCACAAGCTTGGGGAGGCTTCTCCGATTACTTAATGCTTTGCCTTATCATCCTCTCAAGAAAAACAAAATATTTGATATCTTTTATAATGGACTAACCGATGCTTCTAGGTAGCACCTAGATAGTTGTGCTGGTTGTGTTTCAAGGAACGAACTATTGAAGAAGCTGAACTACTATTGAATAATATATTAAGCAATGATAATGATTGGACTATTCCTGAACCACCTCTGAAGCCAACTTCGAAGAAAAGAAGTATTATGTTTCTCAATCCTGAAGATATGCAAGAGGCAAATAAATCTATGAAAGAAAAATGTATTAAAGCTGAAGATGTTAAGAATCTACCACCTATTGAAGAAATACATGGTCTTGATAACCCGACACAGGTAGTAGAGGTAAATTCTCTACGTAGATTTGATGAAGGTGATATTCCTTATAATAAGTCTGCTAGCCAATGCTTGGATGAGTTTGATAACTTTGTTGTTAAGCAAGACAATTTTAATGCTTATGTTAGTAGACAATTGAAACATAATGCTTACATGCTTGATCGCTTAGGTGATTATATGAGTAGAACTATCAATGATCTTAAGCTTATTAGTAAACATGCTTCCATGGTAACTACTCAAGTAGAACAAGTACTTAAGGCACAAAATGATTTGCTTAATGAGATGAATAGTAAGAACAATGATCATTCTATTAGAGTTGTGACTAGAGGTGGTAGAATGACTCAGGAACCCTTGTATCCTAAGGGCCATCCTAAGAGAATTGAGCAAGATTCTTAGGGAATTAATACTGATGCACCTAGTCATTCTAGTAATAAAAGAAAAGAGAATGATGATAGGACCTTGCATGCTGCTAGTGAACCTGTTATAGATACACCTGAAAACCCAAATGATATTTATGTTTCTGATGCCGCAAACTCGTGATGAACATGAGCCTAGTGATAATATTAATGATGATGTTCATGTTGATGCTCAATCTAGTAATGATAATGATGTGGAGATTGAACCTGCTATTGATCTTGATAATCCACAACCTAAGAATAAAAGATATGAATAAGAGAATTTTTTGCTAGGAAGCATGGTAAAGAAAGAGAACCATGGGTTCAGAAACCCATGCCCTTTTCCTCCTAAACCATCCAAGAAAAAGGATGATGAGGATTTTGAGCGTTTTGCTGAAATGCTTAGACCTGTCTTTTTGTGTACGCGCTTGAGTGATATTCTAAAAATGTCTCCTTATGCTAAGTATATGAAAGATATTGTGACTAATAAAAGAAAAATACCGGAAGCTGAGATCTCCACCATGCTTGCTAATTATACCTTTAAGGGTGGAATACCAAAGAAACTAGGAGATCTCGGAGTACCTAGTATACCATGCTCTATTAAGAAAAACTATGTTAAAACTGCTTTATGTGATTTGGGAGCTGGTGTTAGTGTTATGCCTTTCTTTTTATATCGTAGACTTGATTTGAATAAGTTGACACCTATTGAAATCTCTTTGCAAATGGATGATAAATCAATTGCTTTACCCATCGGTATTTGTGAGGATGTGCCTCTCGTAGTTGCAAATGTTACTATCCTAACAGACTTTGTTATTGTTGATATTCCCGAGGACGACAGTATGTCAATCATCCTTGGTAGACCTTTTTTGAATATTGCAGGGGCTATTATTGATTGCAACAAGGGCAATGTCACTTTTCATGTTAATGGTAATGAGCATACGGTACACTTTCCGAAGAAACAACCTCAAGTTCATAGTATCAACTCCATTGAAACAAAATCATCGATTATTATTGGAGAGTTTGAATTCCCTCTCCCTACTGCCAAAAAGAAATATGATATACTCATTGTTGGGGATATGCATATCCCTACTGAGGTAACTTAGTGTTATTCAAAAATTCTTCGGCTTCATGTTACTCAAAAGAAGTTTGTTAATAATACTTGATAAACCTTATTGATGGACTCCTTTTGATGAGCATGAGATGGTTGAATTTAGAAAGCACAACTTTCTGTACCCAACTTTTACTTTCTGTTAGTTAGAGTAAATAAAGTAAAAATGCTATTATTATTATTTTTTTGTTTTTTGAGTTTTTTGTGCAATAGAAAAATGACCTGAAAATAAAAGTTCTTCAAATGCCTTGAAAATGTAGTATGATTTTTTCTGGAATATTTAAGAATATCTGGCACTAAGTACAGGGGGTGCACCAGTGGGTCACAAGCCCACAGGGCGTGGCCACTCCCTAGCCACACCCAGGTGGCTTGTGGGTCCCACGTAAGCCCCCATCACTTATCCCAGCACCCATCCACTTCGTCTTCCTCTAGGAAAAAATCCCACCATTGCTCAAACCCGTGTTCTAGCTCATTTTACTGCCATTTTTGATCTCCTTGTGCAAAGCTCCATTCGCAAAACTGTTTTAGGGGATTGATCTTTGGTATGTGACTCCTCCAATGGTCCAATTAGTTTTTGTTCTAGTGCTTTATTTATTGCAAATTTTTGCAGATGTGGTGACCTTGTTCTTGAGCTTGCATGTCAAATGTGTATGGTCCAAGTAGTTTTGAGGCATGATATAGCCTCTAGGCACTTATGGGAGTAGTTGCTATAAGTTTTGTTGAGTTTTGTTCACCTTCATTTTGAGTCACTAAAAATTTAATAAATTTTTCAGAGAAAGAAAAATGTTGAGGCGAATATACCAAGGGGGTTCCTCGAGCAAGAAGGCCCCGAGACTCGCGATACGTGAGCCCGACCTTGAACCACCGAGGGAAGCACAAGTGCGGCCTTGTGAATGGCCACCGTATCAATTCATGGTTGATGCCGGTTTCAAGGATGAATTTTACGCGTACACAAGAAATGTTGGCCTTGAAGAATTCGTTTCAGACCAGTGCAAGCAATATTATCAACTACGGATTCTTTTGTGCAGAGGTTTGAATTTTCATCCATGCCTAATAAGCCTTCCGTTCTATTAAATCTTTATGATAAATCTTATACTATGGACCTAGTGGATTTTAACCGTGCATGCAAAATTCCACAATGGGCTTATGATACTAAATTCGTGATGAACGTGGGTCATGATACCAATATGATACGGGGCAAGGCCTGTGGTGGCCGATCTTTCATGAATTGGAGGGGGAAACACGAAGAACGCGGGGAAGAACGAGAGGAAAAAACTAAAGGCAAACACAATCACACATCCACTAGATCCATGATAGCACACAAGGAATGAGATCCCAAATCAACCAACGATACAAGTATCGGTACGTGATCTCCCACTCCGGAAGGAGGGGCCTTGATATCCTGGAGGATCTTCCCTCGTAAGGGACCTTGACATCCACTAGGGATCTTCTCCTATAGAGGCATCTCTACAGGAGAGGTAGTGGAAGGAGCTAGGCTTAACTATCTAAGAGCAAACCAAATCTAACCCTAAAAACAAGGAGGGAATGGAGTTTATATAGTGCTAGTCTCGAAAGGGTAAGTGAGAGGGAGATACATGGGCCTCAGCCCATTCCTGCGCGTAGGCAGGCCGGTTGTACTAGAGGTTGGTCCGGTTGTACCATTCATGAAACATCAACCGGTACAACCGGGGAGGTACCGGTATAGAACTGCACCAGCACAGAATCTTATCCCCTATGGTAGCGGTTGTTGGCGATGGTTGGCCGGTTGAACCGGTGCAACGGTTGTTGGTAGTGGTGCACCGGTTGAACCCCTAATTCCTGGGCATCTTCTTGTCCTTATCCTTGCTCGTGGTGTTCCTCTTGCTCCCTTCCTCCTTCTTGATACCTAAGCACACAAAGTGTCTTCACTTGAGGTAGCATCCACATTCCAAGAACATCAAAGGGAGAGTCATAAAGGAGTGAGGTCACCTCGTTTGTAATGGCACGTGCACGGGTGATAACCCACAAGTATAGGGGATCGCAACAGTTTTCGAGGGTATAGTATTCAACCCAAATTTATTGATTCGACACAAGGGGAGCCAAAGAATATTCTCGAGTACTAGCAATTGAGTTTTCAATTCAACCTCACCTGAAAGGTTTAGTATCTATAGCAAAGTTTTAGTAGCAAAGTAATATGATAGTAACAGTAATAACGGTAACAGTAGCAGTAGTGATTTGTGTAGCAAGTGTGATAGCAGTAGCGAAGAAGTAACTAAGCAAGGACTAGTATAGGAAAAGCTCGTAGGCATTGGATCGGTGATGGATGATTATGCCGGATGATATTCATCATGTAATAGTTATAACATAGGGTAATATGTAACTAGCTCCAGTTCATCAATGTAATGTAGGCATGTATTCCGTATATAGTCATACGTGCTTATGGAAAAGAACTTGCATGACATCTTTCATCCATCCCTCCCGTGGCAGCGGGGTCCTAATGGAAACTAAGGGATATTAAGGTCTCCTTTTAATAGAGTACCGGAACAAAGCATTAACACATGGTGAATACATGGAATGCTCATACTATGGTCATCTCCGGGAGTGGTTCCGGCTATTGTCACTCCGGGGTTGCCGGGTCATAACACATAGTAGGTGACTACAACTTGCAAAATAGGATCAAGAACACACATATATTGATGAAAACATAATAGGTTCAAATCTGAAATCATGGCACTCGGGCCCTAGTGACAAGCATTAAGCATAGCAAAGTAGTAGCAACATCAATCTTAGAACACAGTGGATACTAGGGATCAAACCCCATCAAAACTAACTCGATTACATGATAGATCTCATCCAACTCATCACCGTCCAGCAAGCCTACGATAAGATTACTCATGAACGATGAAGAGCATCATGAAATTGGCGATGGAGGATGGTTGATGATGACGATGCTTCGATTTCCACTCTCCGGAGCCCAAAACGGACTCCAGATCTACCCTCCAGAGGAAGAACAGGTGGTGGCAGTGGCTCCGTATCGTAAAACGCGATTATTTCTTCTCCCTGATTTTTTCTGGGATGAATAGGGTTATATGGATCTGGAGAGGAGGTCGGAGGGGCCACGTGGGCCCCACGAGCCTGCCAGGCGCGGCCTAGGGGGGGCCGCGGCTCCTAGGCTCGTGGCCCACTGGCTCCTCCCCTCCGGTTGATTCTTTTGTCGGTATTTTTTATATATTCCACAAAAATTCCTCGTCAATTTTCAGGTCATTCCGAGAACTTTTATTTCTGCACAAAAACAACACCATGGTAGTTCTGCTGAAAACAACGTTAGTCCGGGTTAGTTTCATTCAAATCATGCAAATTAGAGTCCAAAACAAGGGCAAAAGAGTTTGGAAAAGTAGATACGTTGGAGACGTATCAACTCCCCCAAGATTAAAGCCTTGCTTGTCCTCAAGCAATTCAGTTGATAAACTGAAAGAGACAAAAGAAAAACTTTTACAAACTCTGTTTGATCTTGTTGTTATAATTATGCCTAACTCATATTCAGATTTTCATCAAGATCATAAGCTAAACACATAAGAAATGACATTCAGGTCTCTCGGTATACTCATATGAATGGTATAATTAACTAGCAAGCAATAATAATAAGTTTCAAACGTCAACACTTCAATCAAAACAATCATGATACAATATGAATAGATGGTATCTCGCTAGCCCTTTCTGAGACCACAAAACATAAATGCAGAGCACCTTCAAAGACCAAGGGCTGACTAGAAATTGTAATTCATGGCAAAGAAGATCCAGTCATAATCATACTCAATATCAATTAATAGCAAAGCATACAAATGACGGAGGTGCTCTCTAGCTGGTGCTTTTGATAAGAAGAGGATGACTCAACAGAAATGTAAATAGATAGGCCCTTCGCAGAGGGAAGCATTGATTCACAGAGATGCCAGAGCTCAAGCTTTTTAAAACAGAGATAAATAATTTTTTGGGTGGCATGCTTTCATTGTCAACACGATAACAAAGAGTTTTCACCATCTTCCATGCTACACGTATTATAGGCGGTTCCCAAACAGAATAGTAAAGTTTTGACTCCCCTGTTGGAAATATGCCCTAGAGGCAATATATAAAGTGTTCATTATTATATTTCCTTGTTCATGATAATCGTTTATTATCCATGCTATAATTGCATTGATTGGAAACACATTGCATGTGTGGGTAAATAGACAAACACTGTGTCCCTAGTAAGCCTCTAGTGAACTAGCTCGTTGATCAAAGATGGTCAGGGTTTCCTAGCCATTGGCATGTGATGTCATTTGATAATGGGATCACATCATTAGGAGAATGATGTGATGGACAAGACCCAAACTACAAACGTAGCATATGATCGTGTCAGTTTATTGCTACTATTTTCTGCATGTCAATGTATATGTTCCTATGACCATGAGATCATGCAACTCACGGATATCGGAGGAGTGCCTTGTGTGTATCAAACGTCGCAACGTAACTGGGTGACTATAAAGGTGCTCTATAGGTATCTCCGATGGTGTCTGTTGAGTTGGCATGGATCGAGACTGGGATTTGTTACTCCGTGTGACGGAGAGGTATCTCGGGGTCCACTCGGTAATGCAACATCACAATAAGCCTTGCAAGCAATGTGATTAATTGTTAGTTGTAGGATCTTGTATTACGGAACGAGTAAAGAGACTTTCCGGTAACGAGATTGAACTAGGTATGGAGATACCGACGATCGAATCTCGGGCAAGTAACATACCGAAGAACAAAGGGAACGTTATACGGGATTAACTGAATCCTTGACATAGAGGTTCGACCGATGAAGATCTTCGTAGAATATGTAGGAACCAATGTGGATGTCCAGGTACCGCCATTGGTTATTGACCGTAGAGGTGTCTCGGTCATGTCTACATAGTTCTCGAACCCGCAGGGTCTGCACACTTAAGGTTCGGTGACGTTTCGGTAGTGTAGAGTTATGTATGGTGGTGACCGAAGGTTGTTAGGAGTCCCGGATGAGATCCCGGACGTCACGAGGAGATCAGGAATGGTCTGGAGGTAAAGATTCATATATAGGAAGTCCCAGTTTGGTCGCCGGAAAAGTTTCGGGCTCATCGGTAGCGTACCGGGAGTGCCGGTAGTGTACCGGGAGGCCTCCGGGAGGGGTATTTCGACCCCAAGAGGTCCATGGGATGTGGGATAATTATAACCAGCCCTTAGTGGGCTGGGAAAACATCCACAAAGGCCCATGGCGCAGGGAGACAAAGTGCTAAAGGAAAAAGTGGAAAATCAGCCAATAGGGAGCAATCCTAGTCCAACTAGGATTGGAGGTGGAATAGGATTCCCTCCTCCTTGGCCGGCTGACTCCCCTAGGGGGACTTGGTGCACCAGCCCCTCTCCCCCTCCTCTCCTCCTATATATATTGGTGGATAGCTAGGGTTTTGCACACAGTTTACGGCCACGTGCTACCCGTTTCACCGGTGCTCCTCTAGATCGGATTTCTGCAGCGCTTAGGCGAAGCCCTGCCGGAATTGCTCCACCACCACCATCACCGGAGCACCGTCACGCTGCCGGTGAACTCTTTATCCTCTCCACCTCCACTTGCTGGATCAAGACGGTGGAGATCGTCATCAAGCTGCACGTGTGCTGAACGCGGAGGTGCCGTCCGTTCGGTACTAGATCGGAAGGATCGTGATCAAGGCCACGAGACGTTCGTGATTGGATCGCGGGACGGAACGTGATGAGATCGTGGGACGGATCGTGATTGGATCGCGGGACGATTCGTGATTGGTTCGCAGGACGGTTCGTGATTGGATCGCGGGATGCTCGGCGATTTGGATCGCGAAGAAGTTCGACTACACCAACCGCGTTTCTTAACGCTTCCCGCTTAGCGATCTACAAGGGTACGTAATTCCACTCTCCCTCTCATAGATGCTCATCACCATGGATAGGTTTGCGTGCGCGTAGGTAATTTTTTGTTTCCCATGCGATGTTCCCCAACAGTGGCATCATGAGCTAGGTTGATGGTTCGATGAGATCTCGAGTAGAACACAAAAGGTTTGTGGGCGTTGATGCTTAGGTTGCTTCCTCCCTTGGTCGGATTTTGGTTCAGCGGGATTGTGAGATAAAACGGCTCAGACCAACATTACTCGTACGCTTAGGAGAGACCGGTTCACTCGACGCAACTTGTTGCTTAGATGGCTTGCGGGCGACAGTTTGTCTCACTTTAGTTGGATCGGATCCGACAAAGGCGGTCCTTGAGAAGGTTGAAAAGCAATCTATGTATCACCATTGTGGTTTATGCGTAGGTGAGAATCGTTCTTGCTAGGTACCTGTAGCAGCCACGTAAAACATGCAACAACAATTAGAGGACGTCTAACTTGTTTTTGCAGGGTATGTTGTGATGTGATATGGCCAATTACATGATGAGATATATGTGATGTATAGATTTCATGACTTGCACGTTGGTGAATACGGCAACCGGCAGGAGCCATAGGGTTGTCTTTAATTATTGTATGACCCGCGTGTCAATCATTAAGCGCTATGTAATGCTTTACTTTATCGCTAAGCGGTAGCAATAGAAGTAGAAGCAGGGCTGGCGCCACAACCCCAATGGCAACACATTGATGGAGATCAAGATAATGGAGATCATGGTGTTGTGCCGGTGACGATGGAGATCATGCCGGTGTTTCGAAGATGGAGATCTTAAACACAAGTTCATGGCCATATCATGTCACTTATGAATTGCATGAGATGTTAATCCTTTTATGCACCTTGTTTTGCTTAGTACGACGGTAGCATTATAAGGTGATCCCTGACTTAAATTTCAAGATGAACTATGTTCTCCCCGAGTGTGCACCATTGCGAAAGTTCGTCGTGTCGAGACACCACGTGGTGATCGGGTGTGATAGACTCTACGTTCACATACAACGGGTGCAAGCCAGATTTGCACATGCAGAACACTCGGGTTAAACTTGACGAGCCTAGCATGTACAGACATGGCCTCGGAACACAAGAGACCGAAAGGTCGAACATGAGTCATATAGTAGATATGATCAACATAGTGATATTCACCATTGAAGCCAACTTAACTCACATGATGATCGGACTTGAGTTTGTGAATTTGGATCACGTGACACTCAGATGACCTGAGGGATGTCAATTTGAGTGGGAGCTTTAGTAATTTGATTAACTAAACTCATTATCATGAACAATAGTCTAAGTAACCTTTGCATATTTATGTTGTAGATCAATGGCTCGCGCAGTAGCACCCCTGAATTTTAATGCGTTCCTAGAGAAAGCTAAGTTGAAAGATGACAGAAGTAACTTTGTTGATTGGGCCCGTAATGTGAGGATTATCCTTACGACTTCCCAGAAACAATATGTCCTTGATGCACCGCTTGGTGACCAACTAGAAGACATGACCTCCGAAGACGTTAAGAACGCTTGGGAGGCTCGTGCTGGAGACTACTCAATAGTTTAGAGTGCAATATTGTATGGCTTAGAACCGGGACTTCAAAGAAGTTTTGAACGTCATGGAGCATATGAGATGTTCCAGGAGTTGAAGTTTATCTTTCAGAAGAATGCCTGGATCGAGAGGTATGAGACCTCCGATAAATTCTATGCTTGCAAGATGGAGGAGAACGGGTCTATCAGTGAGCATATACTCAGAATGTCTGGGTACTCAAACCGTCTAGCTGAGTTGGGAATTGCCCTTCCGTAGGAGGCGATCATTGATAGAGTTCTTCAATCACTGCCACCTAGTTACAAGAGTTTTGTGATGAACTATAACATGCACGGGATGAACAAGTCATCAGCCGAGCTGTTTGCGATGCTGAAAGTCGCTGAGTCTGAAATCCAGAAAGAACATCAAGTGTTGATGGTCAATAAAACCACTAGTTTCAAGAAAAATGTCAAGGGCAAAGGCAAGAAGGGTAAAACCAAGAAGGATGGCAAAGCAGTTGCTACTCCTACAAAGAAGCCTAAGCATGGACCTAAGCCACTGAGTGCTTTCATTGCAAGAGAACTGGTCACTGGAAGCGGAACTGCCCCAAGTACCTGGCTGACGAGAAGGCGGCCAACGACAAACAAGGTATATATGATATACATGTTATTGATGTGTAACTTACTAGTTCTCGTAGTAGTGCCTGGGTATTTGATACCGGTTCTGTTGCTCACATTTGCAACTCAAAACAGGAACTACGGAATAAACGAAGACTGGCAAAGGACGAAGTGACGATGCGCGTGGGAAATGGTTCCAAGGTTGATGTGATCGCCGTCGGCACGCTCTCTCTTCGATTACCATCGGGATTAGTGATGAACCTGAATAATTGTTATTTAGTGCCTGCGTTAAGCATGAACATTATATTTGGATCTTGTTTATTGCGAGACGGTTACTCATTTAAATCAGAGAATAAAGGTTGTTCTATTTATATGAGTAATATCTTTTATGGTCATGCACCCAATGTTAGGGGTTTATTCATTTTGAATCTTGATAGTGATGACACACATGTTCATAACATTGATGCCAAAAGATGTAGAGTTGTTAATGATAGTACCACTTTCTTGTGGCACTGCCGTTTAGGTCATATTGGTGTAAAACGCATGAGGAAGCTCCATGCTGATGGACTTTTGGAGTCGCTTGATTTTGAATCATGACACATGTGAACCATGCCTGATGGGCAAGATGACAAAAACGTTGTTCTCTGGAACAATGGAAAGGGCGAGTGACTTGTTGGAAATCATACATACTGATATGTGCGGTCCAATGAATGTTGAAGCGCGCAGTGGTTATCGTTACTTTCTCACCTTCACTGATGACTTGAGTAGATATGGGTATATTTACTTGATGAAACACAAGTCTGAAACATTTGAAAAGTTCAAGCAATTTCAGAGTGAAGTTGAGAATCATCGTAACAAGAAGATTAAATTTCTGCGATCTGATCGAGGAGGTGAATATCTGAGTTATGAGTTTGGCAGTCACTTAAGACAGTGTGGAATTGTTTCATAGTTGACACCTCCTGGAACACCACAGCGTAATGGTGTGTCGGAACGTCGTAATCGAACCTTATTAGATATGGTGCGTTCTATGATGTCTCTTGCCGATTTGCCACTATCGTTTTGGGGTTATGCATTAGAGACAGCTACAGTCACTTTAAATAGGGCACCATCGAAATCCGTTGAGACGACGCCATATGAATTGTGGTTTGGCAAAAAGCCGTAGTTGTCGTTTATTAAAGTTTGGGGATGTGATGCTTATATCAAAAAGCTTCAGCCTGAAAAGCTGGAACCCAAAGCGGAAAAATGCGTCTTCATAGGATACCCGAAAGAGACAGTCGGGTATACCTTCTATCTCAGATCCGAAGGCAAAGTGTTTGTCGCTAAGAACGGAACATTTCTTAAGAAAGAGTTTCTCTCGAAAGAATTAAGTGGGAGGAAAATAGAGCTTGATGAGGTTATTGAACCTTTACTTCAACCAGAGAGTGGTGCAGCGCAGAAAGATGTTTCTATGGAACCTATGACGGTAGAAGAGGAAGTTAATGATGATGATCATGAAGCTTCGGATCAAGCTGCTATTGAACCTCGTAGGTCGACAAGGACGCGTACTACTCCCGAGTGGTATGACAACCCTGTCTTAGAGGTCATGTTGTTGGACAATAATGAACCTACGAGCTATGGAGGAGCAGTGATGGGCCCGGATTCCGAGAAATGGTTAGAGGCCATGAAATCTGAGATGGGATCCATGTGTGAAAACAAAGTATGGACTTTGGAAGTACTACCTGAAGGGCGAAAGGCCATTCAGAACAAATGGATCTATAAGAAGAAGACGGACGCGGACAGTAATGTCACCGTCTATAAAGCTCGACTTGTGGCAAAGGGTTTTTCACAAGTTCAAGGAGTTGACTACGATGAGACTTTCTCACCCGTAGCGATGCTTAAGTCTGTCAGAATCATGTTGGCAATAGCTGCTTATTTTGACTATGAAATTTGGCAGATGGATGTCAAAACGGCGTTCCTCAACGGTTTCCTTGAGGAAGAGTTGTATATGATGCAACCCGAAGGTTTTGTCGATCCAGAGAATGCTGACAAAGTTTGCAAACTCCAGCGATCCATTTATAGACTGGTGCAAGCATCTCGGAGTTGGAATAAGCGTTTTGACGAGGTGATCAAAGCGTTTGAGTTTATACAAGTTTATGGAGAAGCTTGTATTTACAAGAAAGTGAGTGGGAGCTCTATAGCGTTTCTAGTGTTATATGTGGATGACATATTGCTGATCGGAAACGATATAGAAATGCTGGAAAGCGTGAAGGAATATTTGAATAAGAGTTTTTCAATGAAGGACCTAGGAGAAGCTGCTTTCATATTAGGCATTAAGATCTATAGAGATAGGTCGAGACGCTTAATAGCACTTTCACAGAGCACATACCTTGATAAAGTTTTGAAGAAGTTCAAAATGGAACAGGCCAAGAAGGGGTTCTTGCCAGTGTTACAAGGTGTGAAGTTGAGTAAGACTCAATGCCCAATGACTGTAGAAGATAAAGAAAAGATGAGCGTCATCCCCTATGCTTCAGCCATAGGCTCTATCATGTATGCAATGCTGTGCACAAGACCCGATGTCAGCCTTGCCATAAGTATGGCTGGAAGGTTTCAAAGTGATCCTGGAATGGAGCACTGGCAAGTGGTCAAGAATATCCTGAAGTACCTTAACAAGAATAAGGACATGTTTCTCGTTTATGGAGGTGATGAAGAGCTCGTCGTAAAGGGTTACGTCGATGCAAGCTTTGACACTGATCCGGACGATTCTAAATCGCAAACCGGATACGTATTTATTCTTAATGGGGGAGCGGTAAGCTAGTGCAGTTCCAAGCAAAGCGTGGTAGCTGATTCTACGTGCGAAGCGGAGTACATCGCAGCCTCGGAGGCAGCGAAGGAAGGTGTCTGGATGAAGCAGTTCATGACAGATCTTGGAGTAGTGCCTAGTGCGCTAAATCCAATAAATCTGTTCTGTGACAACACTGGTGCCATTGCTCTAGCCAAGGAACCAAGGTTTCACAAGAGGACCAGACACATAAAGCGATGCTTCAATTCCATCCGGTTCTACATCGAGGAGAAGGACATAAATATTAGCAAAGTGCACACGGATCTGAATGTGGTAGACCCGTTGACTAAACCTCTTCCAATGGCTAAACATGATCAACACCAGAACTGTATGGGTGTTCGATTCATTACCATGTAAATCACATAGTGATGTGAACTAGATTATTGACTCTAGTGCAAGTGGGAGACTATTGGAAATATGCCCTAGAGGCAATATATAAAGTGTTTATTATTATATTTCCTTGTTCATGATAATCGTTTATTATCCATGCTATAATTGCATTGATTGGAAACACATTGCATGTGTGGGTAAATAGACAAACACTGTGTCCCTAGTAAGCCGCTAGTGAACTAGCTCGTTGATCAAAGATGGTTAGGGTTTCCTAGCCATTGGCATGTGATGTCATTTGATAACGGGATCACATCATTAGGAGAATGATGTGATGGACAAGACCCAAACTACAAACGTAGCATATGACCGTATCAGTTTATTGCTACTGTTTTCTGCATGTCAATGTATATGTTCCTATGACCATGAGATCATGCAACTCACGGATATCGGAGGAGTGCCTTATGTGTATCAAACGTCGCAACGTAACTGGGTGACTATAAAGGTGCTCTACAGGTATCTCCGATGGTGTCTGTTGAGTTGGCATGGATCGAGACTGGGATTTGTTACTCCGTGTGACGGAGAGGTATCTCGGGGTCCACTCGGTAATGCAACATCACAATAAGCCTTGCAAGCAATGTGATTAATTGTTAGTTGTAGGATCTTGTATTACGGAACGAGTAAAGAGACTTTCCGGTAACGAGATTGAACTAGGTATGGAGATACCGACGATCGAATCTCGGGCAAGTAACATACCGAAGAACAAAGGGAACGTTATACGGGATTAACTGAATCCTTGACATAGAGGTTCGACCGATGAAGATCTTCGTAGAATATGTAGGAACCAATGTGGATGTCCAGGTACCGCCATTGGTTATTGACCGTAGAGGTGTCTCGGTCATGTCTACATAGTTCTCGAACCCGCAGGGTCTGCACACTTAAGGTTCGGTGACGTTTCGGTAGTGTAGAGTTATGTATGGTGGTGACCGAAGGTTGTTAGGAGTCCCGGATGAGATCCCGGACGTCACGAGGAGATCAGGAATGGTCTGGAGGTAAAGATTCATATATAGGAAGTCCCAGTTTGGTCGCCGGAAAAGTTTCGGGCTCATCGGTAGCGTACCGGGAGTGCCGGTAGTGTACCGGGAGGCCTCCGGGAGGGGTATTTCGACCCCAAGAGGTCCATGGGATGTGGGATAATAATAACCAGCCCTTAGTGGGCTGGGAAAACAGCCACAAAGGCCCATGGCACAGGGAGACAAAGTGCTAAAGGAAAAAGTGGAAAATCAGCCAATAGGGAGCAATCCTAGTCCAACTAGGATTGGAGGTGGAATAGGATTCCCTCCTCCTTGGCCGGCCGACTCCCCTAGGGGGACTTGGTGCGCCAGACCCTCTCCCCCTCCTCTCCTCCTATATATATTGGTGGATAGCTAGGGTTTTGCACACAGTTTACGGCCACGTGCTACCCGTTTCACCGGTGCTCCTCTAGATCGGATTTCTGCAGCGCTTAGGCGAAGCCCTACCGGAATTGCTCCACCACCACCATCACCGGAGCGCCGTCACGCTGCCGGTGAACTCTTTCTCCTCTCCACCTCCTCTTTCTGGATCAAGACGGTGGAGATCGTCAGCAAGCTGCACGTGTGCTGAACGCGGAGGTGCCGTCCGTTCGGTACTAGATCGGAAGGATCGTGATCAAGGCCACGAGACGTTCGTGATTGGATCGCGGGACGGAACGTGACGAGATCGCGGGACGGATCGTGATTGGATCGCGGGACTATTCGTGGTTGGTTCGCGGGACGGTTCGTGATTGGATCGCGGGACTCTCGACGATTTGGATCGCGAAGAAGTTCGACTACACCAACCGCGTTTCTTAACGCTTCCTGCTTAGCGATCTACAAGGGTACGTAGATCCACTCTCCCTCTCGTAGATGCTCATCACCATGGATAGGTTTGCGTGCGCGTAGGAAATTTTTTGTTTCCCATGCGACGTTCCCTAACATCCCCCCCACCGATCAATCACACTCCACGACTAGCCGAATCCTCGGGTGCCGTCCATACCAATAACAATCCAGGGGGGAGTTTTGTTTGCAATTATATTTTTATTTGATTTGAGCATGGAAATGGGCATTCCGATTACCGGCCCCTTTCTCGTGAATGATAGTGAATAAACAAATATCGAGGATAACACGCCTAGCATGGAAGATACTGACAGCCCCTTGTCACAACATGAGCGGTTCAGGGATAAAACAGACTATTATTTGAAGGTTTAGAGAATGGCACATGCAAATTTACTTGGAACGACAGGTAAATACCGCATATAGGTAGGTATGGTGGACTCATATGGAATAACTTTGGGTTTAGGAAATGGATGCACAAGCAGTATTCCCGCTTAGTACAAGTGAAGGCTAGCAAAAGACAGGGAAGCGACCAACTAGAGAGCGACAACAGTCATAAACATGCATTGAGATTAACCAAAATTGAGTGCAAGTACGAGTAGGATATAAATCACCATGAACATGAATATCGTGGAGGCTATGTTGATTTTGTTTAAACTACATGCGTGAACATGTGCCAAGTCAAGCCACTTGAATCATTCAAAGGAGGATACCATCCTATCGTACTACATCACAATCATTTTAAAATTCATGTTGGCATCCAAGACAAACCATTATAAGCTCCTAGCTGATTAAGCATGGCATAAGAAACTATAATATCTAAGTTGTCATTGCAAACATGTTTTTCTCATAACAATGCTGAATTAGGAATGATGAGCTAGTCATATTTACAAAAACAAAATAGGTCGAGTTCATACCAGCTTTTCCGGACTCAGTCACTTCATCATATATCGTCATTATTGCCTTTCACTTGCACGACCAAATGGTGTGAATAATAATAAGAGTGTTCGTGCATTGGACTAAGCTAGAATCTGCAAGCAAACTCAGAGGAGAAGACAAGGTAATATGGCTCTTTGACGGATAAACAATAATGCATATGAGAGCCACTAATCATTTTAATCATGGTCTTCTACCTCGACCCAAGGAAAAAGAAAAATATTTACACGGGAAAGCTCCCAACAAGCAAAAGAAGAACGGGAAATCTTTTTGGGTTTTCTTTTTAGTTACTACTTAACATGCAAGAATAATGCGAGAAAATAAAATAAACTAGCATGGATGATATAATGAAAAAGTGTGAACACCGACTATCAAAGTGAATGTGTGAACATGAATATAAAGTCGGTGAGAAACACGTACTCCCCCAAGCTTAGGCTTTTGGCCTAAGTTGGTCTACTCCCAAGGAGGAAAGTAACCAGCTCCTGGGTACTCCGGGCGATATCCGAAATCATAATGTGGGTTGTACTGGGACGCGGCGGCTACCGCCTGAATAGCTGCCTCATGGAGGCGAGCAACCTTCACCCCCTCTCATATTCCTCTGCCTCTACTCTAGTTATGTAATATCTCCATTTACTATTTGTTGGAGATGAATTGTTCTAGCCCGGCGTTGCGAATAAATGTATCAAACTCGTCCTTGAAACCTCCATCAATCTTGAATTCATCGGAAGGCCATTCACAAGGTTGCATCGGTGCGTCTCTCAGCTGATAAGGATCGGGCTCCCAAATCGCGAGACGGGGACCCCTCCTGCTTGAGGAACCACCATGATAGTTCTTCCTAAACATTTTCCTATTTCTGAAATAATTCTGAAATTTTTAGTGACTCGAAATAAAAGTAAACAAAACTTTACAAAACTCATAGCAACTACTCCTACAAGTGCGTAGAGGCCATATCATGCATCAAAATTACTTGGGACCAAACAAAATTAACATGCAAAGCTCAAGAACAGGGTCACCAAGGCAGCAATAATATGCAATGAATAAAGCACTAGAACAAAAACTAATTGGACCAATGGAGGAGTCACATACTAAGGAACAATTCCCTAAAACAGTTTGGTGAATGGAGCTTTACACAAGGAGATCGAAAAACGCAACAAAATGAGCAAGAACATGGGCTTGAGCTGTAGGATGATTTTTTATGGAGGTAGAAGAAGGAGATGGGGGCTGGAATAAGTGGAGGGGGCCACGTGGGCCCCACGAGCCTGCCAGGCGCGGGCAGGGGGGGTGGCCGCACCTCCTGGGCTCGTGACCCACTCGTGCATCCCATCCGGTTGTTATTTGTCTAAAAAATTCTTAAATATTCCAGAAAAAATCATACTTGAATTTCAGGGTATTTGAAGAACTTTTATTTTCAGGTCATTTTTTTATTGGATGGATAATGAAGAAAACTGGAAAATAATGCTATTTTTATTATTTTTCTACTAAGTAATAGAAAGTAAAAGTTTGAAACAGAAGGTTGTGACTTCTAGATTCATCTGTCTCATGGTCATCAAAATAAATCCATCAATGAGGTTGATCAAGTCTCCTTGACAAACATTTTCCGAATCACATGAAACCGGAGAACTTTTGAAAAATCACTAAGTTACCTCAATGGGGATATGCATATCCCCAACAATAAGTATATCATATCTCATCTTAACAGTAGGTATAGGAAATTCAAAGCTTCCAATAATAATTGACGAAGGTTTTTCAATAGAATTTATGCAATGAACCCGATATTGTTTCTTCGAAAAGTGCACCGTGTGCTCATTACCATTTACATGGAAAGTGACATTGCCTTTGTTGCAACCAATAACAGCCCCTGCAGTGTTTAAAAAGGGTCTTCCAAGGATGATTGCCATGGCATCATCCTCGGGAATATCAAGAATAACAAAGTCTGTTAAGATAGTAACGTTAGCCACCACAACAGGCACATCCTCGCAAATGCCGATAGGTAAAGCAGTTGATTTATCGGCCATTTGCAAAGAAATTTCAGTAGGTGTTAACTTATCCAATTAAAGTCTACGATATAAAGAGAGAGGCATAACACTAACACCGGCTCCAAGATCACATAAAGCAGTTCTAACATAATTTCCTTTAATGGAGCAAGGTATAGTGGGTACTCCGGGATCACCTAGTTTCTTAGGAGTCCCACCCTTAAAAGTGTAGTTAGCAAGCATGGTGGAAATCTCAATATCAGGTATCTTTCTTTTATTTGTCACAACATCTTTCATGTATTTAGCATAAGGAGACATTTTAAGCATATCAGTCAAACACATTTGCAAAAAGATAGGTCTAATCATTTCAACAAAGCGCTCAAAATCCTCATCATCCTTTTTCTTGGATGGCTTAGGAGGAAAGGGCATGGGTTTTTGAACCCATGGTTCTCTTTCTTTACCATGCTTCCTAGCAATAATCACTCTTATCATATCTTTTGTTCCTAGATTGTGGGTTATCAGGATCAACAGCAGGTTCAGTCTCCACATCATTATCATTACTAGGTTGAGCATCAACATGAATATCATTATCAACATTATTACTAGGCTCCTGTTCATCACCAGATTGTGTCTCAGCATTAGAAATAGATATATCATTTGGATTCTCAGGTGTAACAGCAACAGGTTTACTAGCATGCAAGTTCCTATCATCTTTCTTTTTCTTCCTATTACCAGGATATCTAGGTGCATCAGTATTAATTCCTTGAGAATCTTGCTCAATTCCCTTAGGATGGCCCTCAGGATACAAAGGTTCCTGAGTCATTCTACCACCTCTAGTAACAATTTGAACAGAATTATCATTCAATTCATTAAGCAAGTCATTTTGAGCCTTAAGTACTTGCTCTACTTGAGTAGTGACCATAGAAGCATATTTACCAATAAGCTTAAGATCATTAACATTTCTATCTACACAAGCACTTATATGATTAATCATCCGAGCATTTTGTTCAAGTTGTCTGCTAACATAATCATTAAAACTTTTTTGTTTGGCAACAAAATTATCAAATTCATCTAAGCACAAGCTAGCAGGTTTATCATAAGGAATATCACTCTCATTGAATCTATGAAGAGAATTTACCTCTACTACCTGTGTCGGGTTTTCCAGACCATGTATCTCTTCTACCTTTGTTGGGTTATCAAGACCATGTATCTCTTCAATAGGTGGTAGATTCTTAACATCTTCAGATTTAATACCTTTCTCTCGCATAGATTTCTTTGCTTCTTGCATATATTCAGGACTGAGGAATAGAATACCTCTTTTCTTTGGAGTTGGCTTCGGAGGTGGTTCAGGAATAGTCCAAGCATTATCATTGCTCAAGATATTATTCAATAGAATTTCAGCTTGTTCCACAGTTCGTTCCCTGAAAACACAGCCAACACAACTATCTAGGTGGTCCCTAGAAGCATTGGTTAGTCCATTATACAAGATATCAAGTATTTCATTTTTCTTAAGAGGGTGGTCAGGCAAAGCGTTAAGTAACTGGACAAGCCTCCCCCAAGTTTGTGGGAGACTCTCTTCTTCAATTTGCACAAAGTTATAAATATCCTGCAAGGCAGCTTGTTTCTTATGGGCAGGAAAATATTTCTCAGAGAAGTAGTATACCATATCCTGGGGACTACGCACACAACCAGGAGCAAGAGAAGTAAACCAAGTTTTAGCATCACCCTTTAGTGAGAAAGGAAACAACTTAAGGATATAGTAATAGCGAATTTTTTCCTCATTAGTGAATAGGGTGGCAATATCATTCAGTTTAGTGAGATGTGCTACAACAGTTTTAGATTCATAACCATGAAAAGGATCAAATTCAACCAAAGTGATTAACCGAGGATAGACAGAGAACTCATAATCCTTATCAGTAACAAAGATAGGTGAAGTAGCAAACTTAGGATCATATTTCGTTCTAGCATTCAGAGATTTTTCTTTCCACTTGCGTAATAATTTCTCAAGATCATAGCTATCCTTACAAGCAAGAAAGTCTTCAGCTACCTCTCCTTCCATAACATAACCCTTAGGTATATTAGGCAATTCATATTTAGGAGGGCTAGGTCTAATAGGTGTAACAGTAGGTTCCATTTCAATAATTTCATCAGTTTCAAAAGTATCATTTGATTCAGTAGTAACTCTAGCAATTTGTGCATTAAGAAATTCACCAAGTGGCATATCATTACCAAGCAAAGCATCATCATAATTATCATGTATAGCAGAAGTAGCATCATCAAGCACATGCGACATATCAGAATTAATAGCAGGTGGCGGTGTCACAAATTTACTCATAACAGAAGGTGAATCAAGTGCAGAGCTAGATGGCAGTTCCTTACCTGTCCTCGTACTTGAGGGTAGAACTTTAGTTTTTGGATCTCGCAAATTCTTCATAGTGATCAATAGATATAAATCCCAAGTGACTCAGAGAATAGAGCTATGCTCCCCGGCAATAGCGCCAGAAAAAGGTCTTGATAACCCACAAGTATAGGGGATCGCAGTAGTTTTTGAGGGTATAGTATTCAACCCAAATTTACTGATTCGACACAAGGGGAGCCAAAGAATATTCTCGAATATTAGCAGTTGAGTTGTCAATTCAACCACACCTGAAAGATTTAGTATCTGCAGCAAAGTTTTAGTAGCAAAGTAATATGATAGTAACAATAATAGCGGTAACAGTAGCAGTAGTGATTTGTGTAGCAAGTGTGATAGCAGGAGCGAAAAAGTAACTAAGCAAGGACCAGTATAGGAAAAGCTCGTAGGCATTGGATCGGTGATGGATGATTATGCCGGATGATATTCATCATGTAATAGTTATAACATAGGGTAATATGTAACTAGCTCGAGTTCATCAATGTAATGTAGGCATGTATTCCGTATATAGTCATACATGCTTATGGAAAAGTACTTGCATGACATCTTTCGTCCATCCCTCCCGTGGCAGCGGGGTCCTCATGGAAACTAAGGGATATTAAGGTCTCCTTTTAATAAAGTACCGGAACAAAGCAATAACACATGGTGAATACATGGAATCCTCATACTATGGTCATCTCCGGGAGTGGTTCCGACTATTGTCACTCCGGGGTTGCCGGGTCAAAACACATAGTAGGTGACTACAACTTGCAAAATAGGATCAAGAACACACATATATTGATGAAAACATAATAGGTTCAGATCTGAAATCATGGCACTCAGGCCCTAGTGACAAGCATTAAGCATAGCAAAGTAGTAGCAACATCAATCTTAGAACATAGTGGATACTAGGGATCAAACCCCATCAAAACTAACTCGATTACATGATAGATCTCATCCAACTCATCACTGTCCAGCAAGCCTATGATAAGATTACTCACGAACGATGAAGAGCATCATGAAATTGGCGATGGAGGATGGTTGATGATGACGATGGCTTCGATTTCCACTCTCCGGAGCCCAAAACGGACTCTAGATCTGCCTCCGAAGGAAGAACAGGTGGTGGCGGCGGCTCCGTATCGTAAAACGCGATTATTTCTTCTCCCTAATTTTTTGGGACGAATAGGGTTACATGGAACCGGAGAGGAGGTCGGAGGGGCCACGTGGGCCCCACGAGCCTGCCAGGCGCGGCCTAGGGGGGGCGCGGCTCCTGGGCTCGTGGCCCACTGGCTCCTCCCCTTCGGTTGATTATTTTGCCGGTATTTTTTATATATTCCACAAAAATTCCTCGTCAATTTTCAAGTCATTCCGAGAACTTTTATTTCTGCATAAAAACAACACCATGGTAGTTCTGCTGAAAACAGCGTCAGTCCGGGTTAGTTTCATTCAAATCATGCAAATTAGAGTCCAAAACAAGGGCAAAAGAGTTTGGAAAATTAGATACATTGGAGACGTATCAACGGGCTCTCAACAAGGGGTCACTTGGAGCTTGAGGTGTTGGTGATGAGTCCATGGTGGTGCTCATGGTATGCTCTACATCATCTCCCCCCCTTGCGAGGGATCCGACCGCAGATCAAGATCTTCATCACCATGGAAAGGGGAGAGGTTCACGACGTTGACGGTGTCGCTCACGTTGTACTTGTCATGCAGGATGTCGATCTTGTAGGCATTGTTGTTGTAGCGCTCCAACACCTTTAATGGTTCGTGGGCACGAGTTAGTAGCTTGGACTTGCCCTCATTTGGAAAGTGTTCGTTCCGGAGATGTAGCCACGCAAGGTCGCCGGGTTCGAACACCATGGGATGTTTGTTGGTGTTGCGCTTGGCGGTGGTGCGTTCCACTTGGCGCTCGATGGTGTTCCTTGTATCTTGATGTAGCTTTCCCTTGCACTTGCATCCATGTTGACGCGTTCTTGTAGTGGAAGCGGAAGGATGTCCAATGGGGACAATGGGTTGAAGCCGTAGACCACCTCGAAGGGAGACTTGTTGGTGGTGACGTGTCTTGCGCGACTGTAGGCATACTCAATGATGGGGAGTCACTCTTCCCATTCCTTGATGTTCTTCTTGATCGACACGCTGAGGAGAGTTCTAAGGTTCCGATTCGTCACCTCTGTTTGGCCATCGGTTTGTGGATCGTATGCCGAAGAGAAGAGTAACTTGATGTCGAGCTTGGCACAAAGGGTCTTCCAAAAGTAGCTCAAGAACTTGATGTCGCGATCCGAGACAATGGTATTTGGTACTCTGTGTAGGCGTAAGTTTCCCTACAAAAGATATTGGCAATATGTGAAGCATCGTCGATCTTGTGACAAGGAATGAAATGAGCCATCCTGGAAAAACGATCCACAACAACAAAGATGGAATCATGGCCATTTTTTGTTCGTGGCAAGCCAAGCACAAAATCCATGCTAATATCCTCCCAAGGTTGGAACGGAATAGGAAGAGGCATGTAGAGACCATGGGATTGAGCTTTTGACTTAGCTTTGCGGCATGGTGAAGCGGGTAACATCACGAAGCATCATTGGCCAATAGAACTTGTCGGAGAAGGTGGCATATGTCTTGTCGCGTCCAAAGTGACCTATTAGACCTCCACCGTGAGCCTCTTGCAAAAGAAACAAATGAAGAGAAGCTTGGGAATGCAGAATTTGTTGGCACGCATAAGATATCCATCTTTCATGTAGTAGTTCTCCCAACAAGTTTTAATTTTGCAATTGGCATAAGGAGTAGCAAAAGAAACATCATGCTCATACAAGTCTTTTATGTGCTCAAAGCCAACAACATTCAATTCAAGTTGAGTAACGAGCATGCATTTGCATGAAAAAGCATCCGCCACAACATTTTCTTTACCCTTAATGTATTTGATAACATAAGAAAAAGACTCAATAAATTCACTCCATTTAGCATGACGTTTGTTCAACTTACTTTGGCCCTTGAGGTACTTTAGAGTTTCATGATCGGTATGAATGAAAAATTCATGTGGATGCAAATAATGTTCCCAAGCTTGTAAGACTCTCACTAAAGCATACAATTCCTTGTCATAGATAGGATAATTGACTTGAGCGCCGGAAAGTTTCTTACTAAAATACGCAATTGGGTGCTTTTCTTGCATAAGCATACCTCCTATGCCATTACCACTAGCATCACAATGCACTTCAAAAGTTTTGTAAAAATTGGGCAAGGCAAGCAAAGGTGCATGAGTAAGAAAATTCTTAAGTTCATGGAAAGCGGTGTCTTGGGATGGTCCCCAAACAAACGGTGCATTTTTCTTGCTCAAAGCATGTAGAGGAGTAGCAATAGCGCTAAAGTCTTTCACGAAGCAATGGTAACACCCGGCTGGACCTACGAAGCCACGCACTTGTTGCAAATTTGTGGGTGTAGGCCAATCTTTAATTGCCTCAATCTTAGACTCATCAACATGGACACCCTTTGAGGAAACGACAAATCCTAAGAAATCAACTTTTTCCACACCAAAAATGCATTTGTCCATGTTAGCATAAAGTTTTTATTTTCGAAGAGTTTGCAAAATGTTTCTAACATGTGTGGCGTACTGTTCTAGAGATGTGCTAAATACAAGGATGTCATCAAAGTAGACCACAACACAATACCCAATGTTGGGGCGCAACACATGATGCACCATTCGCATGGACATACCCAGTGCTTCGGATAAGCCCATGGGCATCACTATCCATTAATAGATACCAAATTTAGTTTTGAAAGCGGTTTTCCATTCGTCACCCTCTTGTATGCGAATTTGGTAGTAACCACTTTTCAAGTCTATCTTGGAAA
Source organism: Hordeum marinum (assembly GCA_022496015.1). Taxonomy (NCBI): domain Eukaryota; kingdom Viridiplantae; phylum Streptophyta; class Magnoliopsida; order Poales; family Poaceae; genus Hordeum; species Hordeum marinum. The sequence goes on along the minus strand of CM039676.1, from coordinate 347,335,001 downwards.
ATATAGTTGCACTGCTAAGTTCATCTAGCATGTCATCTAAGCGTGGGATGGGGTGACGGTAGCGAATAGTGATAGCATTTATGGGGCGGCAATCGGAACACATGCGCATACAACCATCATGTTTAGGGTCTGTGATCATGGGGACTGCCCAAGGACTCACACTCTCGCGAACATGCCCTTTATCTAGGAGTTTTTGGACTTGCCTTTGTATCTCCTTTGTTTTGTCAGGGTTGACGCGGTAGGGAGCCTTGTTGGGAAGCGACGCGCCGGGGATGAGGTCGATGCGGTCTTCGATCCCTTGTTTTGGTGGTAGTCCCTGATACGTCTCCAACATATATATAATTTTTGATTGTTCCATGCTATTATATTATCAACTTTGGATGTTTTATATGCATGAATATGCTATTTTATATTATTTTTGGGACTAACTTATTAATTCAATGCCTAGTGCCAGTTCCTGTTTTTTCCGTGTTTTTGACCATTTTCAGATAGGAATATCAAACGGAGTCCAAACGGAATAAAACTTTCGCCGTGATTTTTTATGGAAAATATCAAAAATAGCAGAAGGAAAAGATACCGGAGAGGTGGCCCAAGGGAGCCACGATCCTGGGAGGCGCGGGCCCCCCTAGCCGCGGCTAGGGGGCTTGTGACCTCCTCGTGGCACCTCTTGACTTGTTCCTGACGCCATACGGTCCTATAAATACTGAAACCCGCAGAACTAAACCTAGATCGCAAGTTCCGCTGCCGCAAACCTCCGTAGCCACCAAAACCAATCGAGAGACCGTTCCAGCATCCTGCCGAAGGGGAATTCATCTACGGTGGCCATCTTCATCAACACCATTGCCTCTTCCATGATGCGTGAGTATTTCACCACAAACCTTCGGGTCCATAGCTAGTAGCTAGATGGCTTCTTCTCTCTCTCTTTGATCTTCAATACAAAGTTCTCCATGATCTTCATGGTGATCTATCCGATGTAATCTTCTTTTGCGGTGTGTTTGTTGAGATCCGATGAATTGTGGATTTATGATCAGATTATCTGTGAATATTATTTGAGTCTCCTCTGATTTCTTATATGCATGATTTCGTATCCTTGTAATTCTCTTCGAGTTATGGGTTTCGTTTGGCCAAATTGATCTATAGTTCTTGCAATGGGAGAAGTGCTTGGTTTTGGATTCATACCGTGCGGTGTCCTCACTTAGTGACAGAAAAGGTAGTGAGGCACGCATCATGTTGTTGCCATCAAGGGTAAAAAGATGGGGTTTATATCATATTGCATGAATCTATCCCTCTACATCATGTCATCTTGCTTAAAGCGTTACTCCGTTTATCATGAACTTAAAACACTAGATGCATGCTGGATAGCGGTCGATGTGTGGAGTAATAGTAGTAGATGCAGAAAGTATCGGTCTACTTGTCTCAGACGTGATGCCTATATGTATGATCATTTCCTTAGATATCATCATGACTTTGCTCTATTCTATCAGTTGCTCAACAGTAATTTGTTCACCCACCGTAATACTTGCTATCATGAGAGAAGCCTCTAGTGAACACTATGGCCCCCGGGTCTATTTTACATATTATATATTCAGATCTAAATACAAAAACACCAAAAATACCTTGCTGCAATTTTATTTACTTATTTATATTTATCTATTATCACTATCAGATCTCACCTTGCAAGTAATCTTAAAGGGATTGACAACCTCTTTATCGCGTTGGGTGCAAGTTTGTTTGTGTTTGTGCAGGTTTCTTGGTGCCTCATCTTGATACTCCTACTGGATTGATACCTTGGTTCTCAAACTGAGGGAAATACTTATCTCTACTTTTCTGCATCACCCTTTCCTCTTCAAGGTAAAAACCAACGCAAGCTCGAGAAGTAGCAGGAAGAATTTCTAGCACCGTTGACGGGGAGTATTCAAGTGAAGCATACTACCAAGTACCTATCACAAACTCATCTCTTGCATTTACATTATTTGCCATTTGCCTCTCGTTTTCCTCTCCCCCACTTCTAAAACAAAAATTTACAAAAATATTTGCCTTTCTTTATTTGCCTTTTTCATTCGCCCTTTTCTTTCGCTTGCTTTCTGTTTGCTCGCGTGCTTGTGTGCTTGCTAAGTCACCATGTATGAATCATTCAAACGCAAGATTACTTTGCCTAGGTTTAATGCCTGGGATAGCCCATCTGTCCTCCCCAAACTCACAAATAATGAGTCCATGGGAAGATGTCTTGAGGTTTCTAGAGATACTTTAGTAATATTGATGATGGGGATCCCGTTCTTTTTCACTATTCACTTAATGAATCCTTAAAAGACGCTTGGGACAGACTGCTAAGAATTCATATTAGTCATATCCCTCCTTATCATATTGAGTTATACTTAAAAAGCTTTTACGCCGGATTGCCCCACTCGTTTAAACAAATCTTGGATGCTATGTTTGATAAGGGTTTCCTTGTAGGAGATTCCTTTGACACTTATGAAAAAATGAAAGCTATATTTGGGCATCCCAAGGGAGAAAATGAGACCACTGCCCTCATTTGTTTCTACCAAAATGAATCAATAAAAGAAATGAAGGATAGTTTAGACACGAACTTTCATAATGTACTTAATCTTTCTTCCGCTATAAATAGTCATGTACTTTCACAAAATAGGAATATAGATGCTCTCGACAAAAAGTTCTCCCCTTGTTTCCAAAGAAAAGAATATGACAATACTTGGTTCTATTGCCTTATGCCTAGCTAAGGGCGTTAAACAATAGCGCTTGTTCGGAGGCAACCCAATGAATAGGTTTATCTTTGCTTTTTTACTTTCTGTTTTGTTGAGTACACACCATCATGATTCTGTTATGATTGTGTTTTTTATGTTTTAATTAGTGTTTGTGCCAAGTAGAACCTTTATGATTAGTTTTGGTGATAGTTGTTTAATCACGCTGAAAAAGACAGAAACTTTGTGCTCACAAAATTATTTTTCATTCCTATCCAGAAAGAGATTTTGAGTTGATTCTTTTTGATGCAGATTGATATGCAAATTTCCCTAATTTTCATATTTTTTCAGAATTGTTGAGTTAGCAGAGGTATACGAAATATACAGATTTCTACAGACTGTTCTGTTTTTGACAGATTCTGTTTTTGTTGTGTTGATTGCTTATTTTTGATGAAACTATGGTTAGTATTGGGGGGTACGAGTCATGGAAAAGTGAGAATACAGTAATATAACATCAATCTAAATGAAAATTAAAGTTCACTACAGTACCTAAAAAGTTGGTGGTTTGTTTTCTTATGCTAATGCTATCATGAGTTTCTGTTTAAGTTTTGTGTTGTGAAGTTTTCAAGTTGTGGGTGATGTTCTTATGGACAATGGAATAAAGAGTGGAAAGAGCCTAAGCTTGGGGATGCCCAAGGCATCCCAAGCCAAATTGAAGGACACCAAAAAGCCTAAGCTTGGGGATGCCCCGGGAAGGCATCCCCTCTTTCGTCTTCAATCCATCGGTAACGTTACTTGGAGCTATATTTTTATTCACCACATGATATGTGTTTTGCCTCAAGCGTCATATATGATAAGAGTCTTTGGATTTTGTTTTGTCACAATCATCCTTGCTGCACACCTTTTGAGAGAGACATGCACTCATCGTGAATTTGTTAGAATACTCAATGAGCTTCACTTATATCTTTTGAGTTAGGCAATTTAGCTCACACATGCTTCACTTATATATTTTGAGCTTGGTAATTTTTTCTCACATGTGATTCACTTATATATTTTGAGCTTAGTAATTTTGCTCCCATGTGCTTCACTTACATCTTTTGAGATTGGTAATTTTGCTCCCATGTGCTTCACTTATATCTTTTGAGCTAGATAATTTTGCTCTAGTGCTTCACTTAGATCTTTGTAGAGAACGGCGGTGTCATATTTTGTAGAAATAAAAACTCTCGAATCTTCACTTATATCATTTTGAGAGTGTTCTCTCTAAGTAACTTGGTAATTGGCATGTGTTATGAAATAAATCCTAAATATGATAGGCATCCAAAGAGGATATAATAAAAACTTTCATATTCAAGTGCATTGATTAGTAAGATAAGTTTGATTCCTCGCAATTAGTTTTGAGATATGGATATGGTGATATTAGAGTTATTTTAGTAGGGTGTTGTGAATCTATAAATACTTGTGTTGAAGTTAGTGATTCCCGTAGCATGCACGTATGGTGAACCGCTATGTTAGGAAGTCGGAGCATAATTGATTTATTGATTGTCATCCTTTGTGTGGAGGTCGGGATCGCGCGATGGTTAACTCCTACCAACCCTTCCCCTAGGAGTATGCGTTTAGCACTTTGTTTCGATTACTAATAAAACTTTTGCAATAAGTATATGAGTTCTTCATGAATAATGTGAGTCCATGGTATAGATGCACTTTCACCTTCCACCATTGCTACCCTCTCTAGTGCCGCGCAACTCTCGCCGGTGCACAAACCCACCATATGCCTTCCTCAAAACAGCCACCATACCTACCTATTATGGCATTTTCATAGCCATTCCGAGATATATTGCCATGCAACTTCCACCGTTCTGTCTCATGACATGTGCCATCACTTTCATTCATATAGAGTCATTATTGTTCTAAGTATCGAGTTGTAAGTAAATAAAAGTGTGATGATCATCATTATTAGAGCATTGTCCCATGTGAGGAAATAAAAGAGTCCAGAGATGCCCACCAAATAAAAAAATGAGGCCAAAGATCCCAAACAAAAAATGAGAGAAAAAGAGACAAGGGACAATGCTACTATCTTTTTCCACACTTGTGCTTCAAAATAGCACCATGTTCTTCATGATAGAGAGTCTCTTGTTTTGTCACTTTCATATGCTAGTGCAAATTTTCGTTATGCAACTTGGCTTGTATATTCCAATGATGGGTTTCCTCAAATTGCCCTAGGTCTTCGTGAGCAAGCAAGTTGGGTGCACACCCACTAGTTTTTATTCTTGAGATTTCATACACTTATAGCTCTAGTGCATCCGTTCCATGGCAATCCCTACTCATTCACATTGATATCTATTGATGGGCATCTCCATAGCCTACTGATACGCCGAGTTGATATGACCATCTCCTCCTTTTTGCCTCACAACCTCCACCACACTCTATTCCACCTATAGTGCTATATCCATGGCTCACGCTCATGTACTGCGTGAGAGTTAAAAAAGTTTGAGAAAATAAGAGTGCAAAAAAAATTACTTGATCAATACCGGGGTTGTGCATGATTTAAATTCGTTGTGTGGGGATGATGGAGCATAGCCGGACTATATGATTTTGTAGGGATAACTTTCTTTGGCTTTGTTATTTCGAAAGTTCATGATTACTTTGCTATTATACTTGAAGTATTATTGTTTTCATGTCAACATTAAACTATTGTTTTGAATCTTATGGATCTGAACATTCATGCCACAATAAAGATATTACATAAAAAAATGTGTTAGGTAGCCTTCCACATCAAAAATTCGTTCTTTATCACTTCCCTACTCGAGGACGAGCAGGAGTTAAGCTTGGGGATGCTTGATACGTCTCCAAAATATCTATAATTTTTGATTGTTCCATACTATTATATTATCAACTTTGGATGTTTTATATGCATGAATATGCTATTTTATATTATTTTTGGGACTAACTTATTAATTCAGTGCCCAGTGCCAATTCCTGTTTTTTTCGTGTTTTTGACCTTTTTCAGATAGGAATATCAAACGGAGTCCAAATGGAATAAAACTTTTGTCGTGATTTTTTATGGAAAATATCAAAAATAGTAGAAGGAAAAGATACCGGAGAGGTGGCCCGAGGGAGCCACGAGCCTGGGAGGCGCGGCCCCCCTGGCCGCGGCTAGGGGGCTCGTGACCTCCTCGTGGCACCTCTTGACTTTTTCCCGACGCCATACGGTCCTATAAATACTGAAACCCGCAGAACTAAACCTGGATCGTAAGTTCCGCCGCCGCAAACCTCCGTAGCCACCAAAAACCAATCGGGAGACCGTTCCGGCATCCTGCCGGAGGGGAATTCATCTACGGTGGCCATCTTCATCAACACCATTGCCTCTCCGATGATGCATGAGTAGTTCACCATAGACCTTCGGGTCCATAGCTAGTAGCTAGATGGCTTCTTCTCTCTCTTTGATCTTCAATACAAAGTTCTGCATGATCTTCATGGTGATCTATCCGATGTAATCTTATTTTGCGGTGTGTTTGTTGAGATCCGATGAATTGTGGATTTATGATCAGATTATCTATGAATATTATTTGAGTCTCCTCTGATTTCTTATATGCATGATTTCGTATCCTTGTAATTCTCTTCGAGTTATGGGTTTCGTTTGGCCAACTTGATCTATAGTTCTTGCAATGGGAGAAGTGCTTGGTTTTGGGTTCATACCGTGCGGTATCCTCACCTAGTGACAGAAAAGGTAGCGAGGCACGCATCATGTTGTTGCCATCAAGGGTAAAAAGATGGGGTTTATATCATATTGCACGAATCTATCCCTCTACATCATGTCGTCTTGCTTAAAGCGTTACTCCGTTTATCATGAACTTAATACACTAGATGCATGCTGGATAGGGGTCGATGTGTGGAGTAATAGTAGTAGATGCAGAAAGTATCGGTCTACTTGTCTCGGACGTGATGCCTACATGTATGATCATTGCCTTAGATATCGTCATGACTTTGCGCTATTTTATCAATTGCTCAACAGTAATTTGTTCACCCACCGTAATACTTGCTATCATGAGAGAAGCCTCTAGTGAACACTATGGCCCCCGGGTCTATTTTACATATTATATATTCAGATCTAAATACAAAAACTCCAAAAATACCTTGCTGCAATTTTAGTTACTTATTTATAGTTATCTACTATCACTATCATATCTCACCTTGCAAGTAATCGTAAAGGGATTGACAACCTCTTTATCACGTTGGGTGCAAGTTTGTTTGTGTTTGTGCAGGTTTCTTGGTGACTCATCTTGATACTCCTACTGGATTGATACCTTGGTTCTCAAACTGAGGGAAATACTTATCTCTACTTTGCTGCATCACCCTTTCCTCTTCAAGGGAAAAACCAACGCAAGCTCGAGAAGTAGCAGTCCCTGAGGGAGCTCATCGGGGAACACATCTTGGAATTCCTGCAACAATTGAGATAGCACAAGAGGAATATGTGGTGAAGGGTTAGGCCGGGTAACATCATCCTTGCACACTATCACATAGTGAAGGACGGTCATGGGCTCTCACTCACATCCCTCAAATCTCTTTTGGTGGCAAATAGAACTAGGTCACACATGTCCCTCATCGTGGAGTCACTCAAGTTTGCTTGTGGCGCTCACTTGCTTTGAGGTGTATCACTCTCTCTCTTTTCTCTCCACGATGGGACGAAGCTTGCTTGTCGGCGATTGCTTGACTGGGAGACATAGGGCGAAGCACATATTCGGTGCCCTTCATCTTGAAGCTATAATGATTCATGTGCCTGTTGTGTATGGTGCCACAGTCGAATTGGCAAGGTCACCCAAGCAATAGGTGGCAAATGGACATGGGCACCACATTACACTCCAAGGTGTCTTTGTAAGCATTGATTAATACGTCCATTTTGCATCATGATTTTATATTGATATTTATCGCATTATTGGCTGTTATTACACATTATAGTAAAGTAGTTATGCCTTTTCTCTCTTATTTTACAAGGTTTACATAAAGAGGGAGAATGCCGGAAGCTGGAATTCTGGGCTGGAAAAGGAGCAAGTTTGAGATGTCTATTCTGCACAACTCCAAAAGCCGTGAAAACAACAAGGAATTATTTTGCAATATATAAAAAATACTGGGCGGAAGAAATACCAGAGGGGAGCCACCAGGAGGCCACGAGCCTGCCAGGCGCGCCCCACCCCCTAATGATAAAGTAGAAGGGAGGTATTACCGTTGTTCCTAATGATAAAGATGAATTGATCCCACAAAGAATTATTACTGGCTATAGGATGGTAATTGATTTTAGGAAATTAAATAAAGCTACTAAGAAAGATCATTACCCTCTACCTTTTATTGATCAAATGCTATAAAGATTGTCTAAACATACACACTTTTGCTTTGTAGATGGTTATTCTGGTTTCTCCCAAATACCTGTTGCACAATCTGATCAGGAGAAAACCACTTTTACTTGCCCTTTCGGTACCTTTGCTTATAGACGTATGCCTTTTGGTTTATGTAATGCACCTGCTACCTTTCAAAGATGTATGATGGCTATATTCTCTAACTTCTGTGAAAAGATTGTTGAGGTTTTCATGGATGATTTCTTCGTTTACGGATCTTCTTTTGATGATTGCTTGAGCAACCTTGATCAAGTTTTGTAGAGATGTAAAGATACTAACCTTGTCTTGAATTGGGAGAAGTGCCACTTTATAGTTAATGAAGGCATTGTCTTGGGACATAAAATTTCCGAAAGAGGTATTGAAGTTGATAAGGCTAAAGTTGGTGCCATTGAAAAGATGCCATGCGCTACAGACATTAAAGGTATAAGAAGTTTCCTTGGTCATGCTGGTTTCTATAGAAGGTTTATTAAAGACTTCTCTAAGATTTCTAGGCCTCTCACTAATCTCTTGCAAAAAGATATTCCATTTGTTTGTTATGATGATTGTGAAGAAGCATTTGAAATACTCAAGAAGGCCTTGATAACTACACCTATTGTTCAACCACCTGATTGGAACCTACCTTTTGAAATTATGTGTGATGCTAGTGATTATGCTGTTAGTGCTGTCTTAGGACAAAGAGTTGATAAGAAATTAAATGTTATTCATTATGCTAGTAAAACTCTAGACAGTGCCCAAAGAAATTATGCTACTACTGAAAAATAATTTTTAGCAGTTGTGTTTGCATGTGATAAGTTCAGATCTTATATTGTTGATTCTAAAGTTACTATTCACACTATTCATGCTGCTATTAAATATCTCATGGAAAAGAAAGATGCTAAACCTAGAATTATTAGATGGGTTCTCTTGCTACAACAATTTGATTTGCATATTGTTGATAGGAAGGGTGCTGAGAACCCCGTAGCAGATAACTTGTCTAGGTTAGAGAATGTTCTTGATGACCCACAACCTATTGATGATAGCTTTCCTGATGAACAATTGAATGTCATCAATGCTTCACGCAGTACACCATGGTATGCTGATTATGCTAATTATATTGTTGCTAAATATATACCACCTAGTTTCACGTACCAACAAAAGAAAAAGTTATTTTATGATTTGAGACATTGCTTTTGGGATGATCCTCACCTGTATAAAGAAGGAGTAGATGGTGTTATTAGACCTTGTGTACCTGAGCATGAACAGGGACAGATCCTACAGAAGTGCCACTCCGAGGCTTACAGAGGACACCATGCTGGAGATAGAACTGCACACAAGGTATTGCAATCCGGTTTTTATTGGCCTACTCTCTTTAAGGATACTCGTAAGTTTGTATTGTCTTGTGATGAATGTCAAAGAATAGGTAATATTAGTAAACGTCTGGAAATGCCTATGAATTATTCACTTGTTATTGAACCATTTGATGTTTGGGGTTTTGATTATATGGGACCCTTTCCAAAGTCCAATGGGTATACTCATATTTTAGTTGCTGTTGATTACGTTACTAAGTGGGTAGAAGCTATTCCAACTAGTAGTGCTGATCATAACACCTCTATTAAGATGCTTAAAGAAGTTATTTTCCCTAGATTTGGAGTCCCTAGATATTTAATGACTGATGGTGGTTCACATTTTATTCATCGTGCTTTCCGTAAGATGCTTGCTAAGTATGATGTCAACCATAGAATCGCATCTCCTTATCATCCTCAGTCTAGTGGTTAAGTAGAGTTAAGTAATAGAGAAATTAAATTAATTTTGCAAAAGACTGTTAATAGGTCTAGAAAGAATTGGTCTAAGAAACTTGATGATGCACTGTGGGCTTATAGAACTGCTTATAAGAATCCCATGGGCATGTCTCCGTATAAAATGGTTTACGGTAAAGCATGTCATTTACCTCTTGAGCTAGAGCATAAGGCTTATTGGGAAATCAAAGAGCTCAACTTTGATTTCAAACTTGCTGGTGAGAAGAGGTTATTTGATATTAGCTCACTTGATGAATGGAGAACTCAGGCATATGAAAATGCCAAGTTGTTTAAAGAGAAAATTAAGAGGTGGCATGATAAAAGGATACAAAAACGTGAGTTCAATGTAGGTGATTATGTCTTGATATACAATTCTCGTTTAAGATTTTTTGCAGGCAAGCTTCTCTCTAAATGGGAAGGTCCTTATATTGTCGAAGAAGTATATCGTTCCGGTGCCATCAAAATCAACAATACGGAAGGCACTTTTCCGAGAGTTGTGAATGGGCAAAGAATCAAGCATTATATCTCAGGTACTCCCATAAATGTAGAAAGCAATATAATTAATACCATAACCCCGGAGGAGTACACAAGGGATGTTTACCAGCCTGTTTCAGACTCCGAAAACGAAGAGGTATGTGATACGGTAAGCAAACCGACTCCAAAACTTTTCCAATAGCAATATTTCTCCTTTTTGGAATATTTAGAAAACTACTAAAATTTAACGTAGTCCGGAAAGCGCCCGAGGAGGCGACGAGCCTGCCAGGCGCGCCCCTAACCTCTGGGCGCGCCTGGGGGGCTCGTGAGTACCTCATGTGCCTCCCGGACTCCTTTTTCTTGTGGAATACTCCTTATGGTCGGTAAAAATTCATTATATGATCTCCCGAAAGGTCTGACCCTCGTATCACGCAAATATCCTCTGTTTTTGTTTCGAGCCTGTTTCTGCGGCATATTTAGAGCAAAGATGTCCCCTCAAGATTCAGAGGGGAAGAGCTATGTGGCTGATTACCTTGCTAACCCCAAGGTCTACGGAGACTTAGATCCTTATGGTTGGACCACATATGAGGAAGAAGATTACGATCCTAAGGGGAAGGAAGGAACAAGTTCCGACGAAGAGGAAGTTCCTCTACCCCAACCTAGGGACATGCATGTGGAGTACAAGAAGTCGAGTCTCCCTAACTCAAGGAAGAAGCCTAAGATTTTGTTTACCCCTTCTCGTCTTTTGCAAGAGAGTAAGCAAGAATTGTGTCAAAGGGTGTTGAGGCTTGAAGAGGAAGTTAACGATCTAAGAGAGCAGAACTTTTTGCTAAAAAGGAAAACCAAACAAGCTTAAGCATTCTGCCCCAACTCCACCACCATCACCTACGAAGGAAGACAATTAAACACATGGGTATGGGCACTCCCCTTGGCTTGTGCCAAGCTTGGGGGAGTTGCCTCGGTATCGTATCACCATCACATATTTTACCTTTACCTTTATCTTAGTTCGTCCTTTTTGGTAATATCTTTATCTAGTAGAATAAAGTTCTTAGTTTGATCTAGGCTTGAGTTTTACTTTGTGTTACCCCCAATGTAATCGAGTTCGTGAGTTAGATAATAAAGAGTGTTTTAGTTAAGGGATTTTCTTCTTGCCATGATCTAAAGAAAATAATAATAAAAGAACAAAAGCATGAAAGATTATGTGATGATCTTATGAGAAGTGATGGCTTCACATATAAAAAGAATGTTGACTGAAACTTGTTGTGGGTGGACAAACGTAAACCTTGGTCATTATTGCAATTAATAGGAAGTAATAAAGAAAGAGAGGTTCACATATAAATATATCATCTTTGACACCGTCTATGATTGTGAACACTCATTAAACTATTACATGCTAAGAAGTAGAAGTTGGACAAGGAAGACAACATAATGAATTATGTTTGCTTGGTTCCGAACAATGTTATGTGATTATAGATCCTTTAGCATGTGACGCTTGCTTCCACCTCATATCAGCCAAAACTTTCGCACTAAGTAGAGATACTACTTGTGCATCCATAAAACCCTCAACCCAGTTTTGCCATGAGAGTCCACCATACCTACCTATGGATTGAATAAGATCCTTCAAGTAATTTGTCATCGGTGCAAGCAATAAAAATTGCTCCCTAAATATGTATGATCTATTAGTGTGTGGAAAATAAGCTTTGTACGAACCTGTGATGAGGAAGACATAAAAGCGACAGATTGCATAATAAAGTTCTTTATCACAGGAGGCAATATAAAGTGACGTTCCTTCACACTAAGAGATCACACATCCAAACCTCAAAAGCGCATGACAACCTCTGCTTCCCTTTGCGAAGGGCCTATCTTGTACCTTTACTTTTTATCTTTAAAAGAGTCATGGTGATCGACACCAATTCCTTATTTTGCCCTTATCTTGGCAAGCGTCATGTGCTAGGGAAAGATCTATATTCACATATCAACTTGGAAGTAAGTAATCATGAATTATTATTGTCTACATTACCCTTGAGGTAAATAGTTGTGAGGCGAAACTATAAGCCCCTATCTTTCTCTGTGTCCAACTAAAACTTTGATCTCATGACTACCGCGTGAGTTTTAGCAATTGTAGAAGACTGAAAGATGATTGAGTATGTGGATTTGCTTTACAAGATCTTATTTGACTCTTTCCGATGTTATGATAAATTGCAATTGCTTCAATGACTAAATACTATTGGTTGTTAATTCTCAATAAGGTTCTTGATTCATACTTTACATTGTGAAGGAATTGTTACTTTAGCATAAGAGATTATATGATGATATTGCTGTTCTAAATATGATCATGATGCCTGCATGTCCACATTTTATTTTATTGACACCTCTATCTCTAAACATTTGGGCATATTTATTGATCTCGGCTTCTGCTTGAGGACAAGCGAGGTCTAAGCTTGGGGGAGTTGATACGTCCATTTTGCATCATGCTTTTATATTGATATTTATCGCATTATGGGCTGTTATTACACATTATGGTACAGTACTTATGCCTTTTCTCTCTTATTTTACAAGGTTTACATGAAGAGGGAGAATGCTGGCAGCTGGAATTCTGGGCTGGAAAAGGAGCAAGTTTGAGATGTCTATTCTGCACAACTCCAAAAGCCGTGAAAATCAGCGAGGAATTATTTTGGAATATATAAAAAATACTGGGCGGAAGGAATACCAGAGGGGAGCCACCAGGAGGCCACGAGCCTGCCAGGTGCGCCCCACCCCCTGGGCACGCCTGGGGGGCTCGTGGGCCCCCTGTTACCCCTCCGGCTCCCATCTCCTGCTATAAGGAGGGTTTGATCCCAGAAAAAAATCATAGGAGAGCTTTCGGGAAGAAACGCCGCCTCCATGAGGCGGAACTTGAGCAGAACCAATCTGGAGCTCCTGCAGGGCCGTCCTATCGGGGAAACTTCTCTCCCGAAGGGGGAAATCGTCGCCATCGTCATCACCAAAAATCCTCTCATCAGAGGGGACTCATCTCCATTAACATCTTCATCAGCACCATCTCATCTCCAAACCCTAGTTCATCTCTTGTATCCAATCTCCGTCTCGCGACTCCGATTGGTACTCGTAAGGTTGCTAGTAGTGTTAATTACTTCGTGTAGTTGATGCTAGTTGGTTTACTTGGTGGAAGATCATATGTTCAGATCCTTAATGCTATTCAATACCTCTCTGATCATGAACATAATTATGCTTTGTGAGTAGTTATGCTTGTTCCTGAGGACATGGGATAAGTCTTGCTACTAGTAGTCATGTGTATTTGGTATTCGTTCAATATTTTGATGCGTTGTATGTTGTCTCTCCTCTAGTGGTGTTATGTGAATGTCGACTACATGACACTTTACCATTATTTGGGCCTAGAGGAAGGCATTGGGAAGTAATAAGTAGATGATGGGTTGCTAGAGTGATAGAAGCTTAAACCCTAGTTTATGCGTTGCTTCGCAAGGGGCTGATTTGGATCCACTAGTTTAATGCTATGGTTAGACTTTGTCTTAATTCTTATTTCGTAGTTGCGGATGCTTGCGAGAGGGGTTAATCATAAGTGGGATGTTTGTCCAAGTAAGGGTAGCACCCAAGCACCGGTCAACCCACATATCAGACTATCAAAGTAGCGAATGCGAATCATATGAACATGATGAAAACTAGCTTGACAATAATTGCCATGTGTCCTCGGGAGCGCTTTACCTTATATAAGAGTTCGTTCAGGATTGTCCCTTGCTACAAAAGGGATTGGGCCATATTTCTGCACCTTTGTTACTATTGTAACTTGCTACCCGTTACAAATTATCTTATCACACAACTATCTGTTACCGACAATTTGAGTGCTTGCAGAGAATACCTTACTGAAAACTGCTTGTCATTTCCTTCTGCTCCTCGTTGGGTTCGACACTCTTACTTATCGAAAGGACTACGATAGATCCCGTATACTTGTGGGTCATTAAGACTCTTTTCTGGCGTAGTTGCCGGGGTGTGAAGCGCCTTTGGTGAGTGGAATTTGGTAAGGAAACATTTATATAGTGTGCTGAAATTTATTGTCACTTGTCACTATGGAAACTAATCCTTTGAGGGGCTTGTTCGGGGTATCTTCACCCCGACCGAAAGCACAAAGAGTTGCTCCTCAACCTACTGCACCTACTGAAAATATTTATTGTGAGATTCCTTCGGGTATGCTAGAGAAACTGTTGGCTAATCCTTTTACAGGAGATGGAACATCACATCCCGACTTGCATCTAATCTATGTAGATGAAGTTTGTGGTTTATTTAAGCTTGCAGGTTTGCCCGAGGATGAGGTCAAGAAGAAGTTCTTTCCCTTTTCTTTGAGGGATAAAGCATTGACATGGTATAGGCTATGTGATGATACTGGATCACGGAACTACAACCGATTGAAATTGGAATTTCATCAAAAGTTTTATCCTATGCATTTGCTACATCGTGATCGGAATTATATCTATAATTTTTGGCCTCGTGATAGAGAAAGTATTGCTCAAGCTTGGGGGAGGCTTAAGTCAATGTTATATTCATTCCCCAACCATGAGCTCCCTAGAGAAATTATTATTATGAACTTTTATGCTCAGCTTTCTCATGACAATCACACAATGCTTGACACTTCTTGTACCGATTCTTTTATGAAGAGAGATAGTGACTTCAGATGGGATTTATTGGAAAGAATTAAACGAAATTCTGAAGATTGGGAGTTTGATGAAGGTAAGGAGTCAGGTATGAATCTTAAGTTCGATTGCGTTAAATCCTTCATAGAAACAAATACTTTTCGTGATTTTATTGCTAAACATGGACTTGACTCTGAGATAGTAGCTTCTTTATGTGAATCATTTGCTACTCATATTAATATCCCTAAGGAGAAGTGGTTTAAATATCATCCTCCCATAGAAGTTAATGTATCTAAACTCGTTCCAGTTGAAGAGAAAGTTATTGCTTATAATGATTCTATTGTTCCTACTGCTTACATTGAGAAACCACCTTTCCCTGTTAGAATAAAGGATCATGCTAAAGCTTCAACTGTGATACGTAAGGGATACATTAGAACACCTACACCCCCGTGAGCAAATTAAAGTTGAACCTAGTATTGCTATTATTAAAGATCTCTTGGCCGATAATGTTGATGGGCATGTTATTCGATTCTGTGAAGCTGCTGCTAGAATTGCTAAACCTCGTGCTAGAGACAAACATAGACCTGTAGTTGGCATGCTTATTGTTTCTGTTAAGATAGGAGATCATTGTTATCATGGTTTATGTGACATGGGTGCTAGTGTTAGTGCAATAACTCAATCTTTATATAATGAAATTAAAGATGAGATTAAACCAGTCGAGATGGAATTTATTGATGTTACTATTAAACTTGCTAATAGAGATACTATCTGCCCTGTGGGAATTATTAGAGATGTTGAAGTCTTGTGTGGTAAAACTAAGTATCCTACTGATTTTCTCGTTCTTGCTACCACACAAGATAGCTTTTGTCCCATCATATTTGGTAGACCTTTCCTCAAAACTGTTAATGCTCAAATTGATTGTGAGAAACAAACTGTTACTATTGGCTTTGGAGGCGTGTTACATGAATTTAATTTTTCTAAGTTTGGTAGACAACCTCATGAAAAAGAATTGTCTAGTAAGGATGGAATTATTGCTCTTGCTTCTATTGTTTTGCCTCCTACTAATCCTTTAGAGCAATACTTGCTTGAACATGAAAATGATATGCATATGGATGAAAGGAATGAGATAGATAGAGTTATCTCTGAACAACGTCCTATCCTTAAGAATAATTTGCCTGTTGAATTACTTGGAGATCCACCTCCACCAAAGGGTGATCCTGTGTTTCAGCTTAAACAATTACCTGATACTCTTAAGTATGCTTATCTTGATGAAAAGGAGATATATCCTGTTATTATTAGTGCTAACCTTTCATAGCATGAAGAAAAGAAATTGTTGAAAACTCTAAGGAAGCACCGTGTTGCTATTGGATATACTCTTGATGATCTTCAGGGCATTAGTCCCACTCTATGCCAGCATAAAATTAAAACTAATCCTGATTCCAAACCAATTGCCGATCACCAACGAAGACTGATTCCTAAGATGAAAGAGGTGGTAAGAAAAGAAATACTAAAGCTCCTGGAAGCAGGTATTATTTACCCTGTTGCTCATAGTGATTGGGTAAGCCCGGTGCATTGTGTCCCTAAGAAGGGAGGTATTACCGTTGTTCCTAATGATAAAGATGAATTGATCCCACAATGAATTATTACTGGCTATAGGATGGTAATTGATTTTAGGAATTAAATAAAGGTACTAAGAAAGATCATTACCCTCTACCTTTTATTGATCAAATGCTATAAAGATTGTCTAAACATACACACTTTTGCTTTCTAGATGGTTATTCTGGTTTCTCCCAAATACCTGTTGCACAATCTGATTAGGAGAAAACCACTTTTACTTGCCCTTTCGGTACCTTTGCTTATAGACGTATGCCTTTTGGTTTATGTAATGCACCTGCTACCTTTCAAAGATGTATGATGGCTATATTCTCTAACTTTTGTGAAAAGATTGTTGAGGTTTTCATGGATGATTCCTTCGTTTACGGATCTTCTTTTGATGATTGCTTGAGCAACCTTGATCAAGTTTTGTAGAGATGTAAAGATACTAACCTTGTCTTGAATTGGGAGAAGTGCCACTTTATAGTTAATGAAGGCATTGTCTTGGGACATAAAATTTCCGAAAGAGGTATTGAAGTTGATAAGGCTAAAGTTGATGCCATTGAAAAGATGCCATGCCCTACAGACATTAAAGGTATAAGAAGTTTCCTTGGTCATGCTGGTTTCTATAGAAGGTTTATTAAAGACTTCTCTAAGATTTCTAGGCCTCTCACTAATCTCTTGCAAAAAGATATTCCATTTGTTTGTTATGATGATTGTGAAGAAGCATTTGAAATACTCAAGAAGGCCTTGATAACTGCACCTATTGTTCAACCACCTGATTGGAACCTACCTTTTGAAATTATGTGTGATGCTAGTGATTATGCTGTTAGTGCTGTCTTAGGACAAAGAGTTGATAAGAAATTAAATGTTATTCATTATGCTAGTAAAACTCTAGACAGTGCCCAAAGAAATTATGCTACTACTGAAAAATAATTTTTAGCAGTTGTGTTTGCATGTGATATGTTCAGATCTTATATTGTTGATTCTAAAGTTACTATTCACACTGATCATGTTGCTATTAAATATCTCATGGAAAAGAAAGATGCTAAACCTAGACTTATTAGATGGGTTCTCTTGCTACAAGAATTTGATTTGCATATTGTTGATAGGAAGGGTGCTGAGAACCCCGTAGCAGATAACTTGTCTAGGTTAGAGAATGTTCTTGATGACCCACAACCTATTGATGATAGCTTTCCTGATGAACAATTGAATGTCATCAATGCTTCACGCAGTACACCATGGTATGCTGATTATGCTAATTATATTGTTGCTAAATATGTACCACCTAGTTTCACGTACCAACAAAAGAAAAAGTTATTTTATGATTTGAGACATTGCTTTTGGGATGATCCTCACCTGTATAAAGAAGGAGTAGATGGTGTTATTAGACCTTGTGTACCTGAGCATGAACAGGGACAGATCCTACAGAAGTGCCACTCCGAGGCTTACGGAGGACACCATGCTGGAGATAGAACTGCACACAAGGTATTGCAATCCGGTTTTTATTGGCCTACTCTCTTTAAGGATACTCATAAGTTTATCTTGTCTTGTGATGAATGTCAAAGAATAGGTAATATTAGTAAACGTCAGGAAATGCCTATGAATTATTCACTTGTTATTGAACCATTTGATGTTTGGGGTTTTGATTATATGGGACCCTTTCCAAAGTCCACTAGGTATACTCATATTTTAGTTGATGTTGATTACGTTACTAAATGGGTAGAAGCTATTCCAACTAGTAGTGCTGATCATAACACCTCTATTAAGATGCTTAAAGACGTTATTTTCCCTAGATTTGGAGTCCCTAGATATTTAATGACTGATGGTGGTTCACATTTTATTCATGGTGCTTTCCGTAAGATGCTTGCTATGTATGATGTCAACCATAGAATCGCATCTCCTTATCATCCTCAGTCTAGTGGTCAAGTAGAGTTAAGTAATAGAGAAATTAAATTAATTTTGCAAAAGACTGTTAATAGGTCTAGAAAGAATTGGTCTAAGAAACTTGATGATGCACTATGGGCTTATAGAACTGCTTATAAGAATCCCATGGGCATGTCTCCGTATAAAATGGTTTACGGTAAAGCATGTCATTTACCTCTTGAGCTAGAGCATAAGGCTTATTGGGCAATCAAAGAGCTCAACTTTGATTTCAAACTTGCTGGTGAGAAGAGGTTATTTGATATTAGCTCACTTGATGAATGGAGAACTCAGGCAAATGAAAATGCCAAGTTGTTTAAAGAGAAAGTTAAGAGGTGGCATGATAAAAGGATACAAAAACATGAGTTCAATGTAGGTGATTATGTCTTGATATACAATTCTCGTTTAAGATTTTTTGCAGGCAAGCTTCTCTCTGAATGGGAAGGTCCTTATATTGTCGAAGAAGTATATCGTTCGGGTGCCATCAAAATCAACAACACGGAAGGCACTTTTCCGAGAGTTGTGAATGGGCAAAGAATCAAGCATTATATCTCAGGTACTCCCATAAATGTAGAAAGCAATATAATTAATACTATAACCCCGGAGGAGTACATAAGGAATGTTTACCAGCCTGTTTCAGACTCCGAAAACGAAGAGGTATGTGATACGGTAAGCAAACCGACTCCAAAAAATGTCCAATAGCAATATTTCTCCGTTTTGGAATATTTAGAAAAATACTAAAATTTAACGTAGTCCGGAAAGCGCACGAGGAGGCGACGAGCCTGCCAGGCACGCGCCTAACCTCTGGGCGCGCCTGGGGGGCTTGTGAGTACCTCGTGTGCCTCCCGGACTCCTTTTTCTTGTGGAATACTCCTTATGGTCGGTAAAAATTCATTATATAATCTCCCGAAAGGTCTGACCCTCGTATCACGCAAATATCCTCTGTTTTTGTTTCGAGCCTGTTTCTATGGCAGATTTAGAGCAAAGATGTCCCCTCAAGATTCAGAGGGGAAGAGCTATGTGGCTGATTACCTTGCTAACCCCAAGGTCTACGGAGACTTAGATCCTGATGGTTGGACCACATATGAGGAAGAAGATTATGATCCTAAGGGGAAGGAAGGAACAAGTTCCGACGAAGAGGAAGTTCCTCTACCCCAACCTAGGGACATGCATGTGGAGTACAAGAAGTCGAGTCTCCCTAACTCAAGGAAGAAGCCTAAGATTTTGTTTACCCCTTCTCGTCTTTTGCTACACCTTTGTTACTATTGTTACTTGCTACCCGTTACAAATTATCTTATCACACAACTATCGGTTACCGACAATTTGAGTGCTTGCAGAGAATACCTTACTGAAAACCGCTTGTCATTTCCTTCTTCTCCTCGTTGGGTTCAACACTCTTACTTATAGAAAGGACTACCATAGATCCCCTATACTTGTGGGTCATCATTGATCTGGAAGGAAACTTGCACGGTGTGGTCGACTTGTATCGTGCTGGAGTCACTTAGCCATTGGACCTTGTAGGGGGCGAGGATGCTTTTTCTTGGTCAAGTGCAACTTGGAACAAAGTTCTTCATTTGCCAAATTATGGCAACTTCCTCCATGGATGATGACCTTGACGGATCTCCCATGGATGCCGGCCTTGGTGTGGAAGATGTGGCAACGTTGGTCCTCGTCTTGTTGTTATTGAAGTCTCAAAACCTTTGAGACTACGAGAGCGGGGCTCGGATTGTTGTCACAAAAGACTTAAGAGTCTTCATCTTCATTAACTTTCCGGTGCATGGCCACTTGTTCCAAAGCTTCCATCTTGTCGTCACTCATGGAGTCATAGGAGCCCTCATCTTGGAGTATCATGGTTCGCCTTGTGGTACATTCATGCATCTTGTGGCCTCAACCTTTGCACGTGAAACACTTGATGGAGCTTGTTTTCACGTCATCCGGTGTTGGTGTAGAGGATGATGCTTTTGTTTTGCTTGTAGAGGCGTTGCGGTATGATGAAGACGACTTGTCCTTGTAGCTTAACTTGTCATATTTCGTCGTGGAGGGTCGTGTAGAAGGAGTCGTAGTTGGAGTAGCTTGGGTATTTGCACCATAGATCTTGTAGGAGGTCTTGGGGTACTTGTAGTCCTCTTGAACATGGCGTTCCTCCTTCGAGGTTTGGTGCACTAGCTCGAGAAAGTTGGAGTAGGGTTGGAAATCCACAATTTTCTTGACTTAGTAATGGAGACCATTCAAGAAATGTGACATAGTTTGTTCATAGTCCTCCTTCACATGCGGTCTTATCATGGCCATCTCCATCTCTTGATAGTAATCTTCCACCGACTTGGTACCTTGCTTGAGTAGTTGTAGTTTCTTGAAGAGGTCGCAATTATAGTGTGTTGGTACGAATCGCGCTCTCATGAGTTCTTTCATTTGTTCCCAAGTTGTGATTGGAGGATCACCTCTTTATGTTCGTCGCACAATCACTTGTTCCCACCATATGAGCACGTAATCTAGGAACTCGAGGGAGGCCATGGCAATCTACTTGTCTTCTTCATAGTTGTGCAACCTGAATATTTTGTCGACCTTGAGTTCCCAAGAGAGGTAGTCTTCGGGATCGTTGCTTCCGGAGAACTTAGGCATGATGAACTTGAGCTTGCCAAAGCGATTTTCTTCATTGTTGTTGTGATTGTGGTATCCTTGTCTTGGAGGAGCATAGTTGTATTGTTGACGTTGGCCTTGCCTTGCAGCTTGATCATCCTCGTGGTCAACGGGATTTGCTTGAGGATGCGCATCTTGTCGTGGAGGGGCATTGTTGTCATGTTGGCCTTTCCCTTGTCTTGGGGCGAGCTCATCAATGTGTTGCTCCTCTTGCCTTGGGTGTTGTTGACGTCGTGGTCGCACCCGTTGTTGGCGTTCTTGGTGCTCCTCTTGGCGTGCTTCTTATTCTTCTTGACGTTCTCGACGTAGAGATTTTTCTTCCTCACAAGCTAGACGGTTGCGTTCTTGCATGGAATAGTTTTCGTTGTGAAGCGCCCGTTGCGCCTCCCATGCTTGCTCTTCATGGCACCGATCTTCTTCACAGCGGTTACGTAGGCGATCGTGCTCATAGTCGTCTTGCTCTTGTTGACGATGGTGGTCACGCTCGCGATGTTGACCTTGAGGCTCATCGTGGAAAGGGTTGCTTGAGTCTTGAGAGAGGTGACACGTGTCATGTTGTTGTGGTCGTGGTCGAGCTCGAGGAAGAGGGCTTTCACCGGAGGAGTCCTTGGAGGAGTGTCGACTTGCGGTGCGTCGATGAGTTGCGATAGAAGTGGATGATGCATGATTCACCATCAAAGCGCGTTGCTCATCCATTTGTGTTGTCATTAAGTCCCCCATCCTCTCCTCGGATTCATGTATGTTGGTGGCGAGGTGTTCGATGAGGTCCGTGATGACGTCATTTGCTTGGCGCATTCCCTTTTGTGCGACGAAGAATTGTAGTTTGGTGACGTAGTTGTTCACGTCGTTGTCCTGCTCCTCAAAGGTTGGGTTTGTCATAGTGTTCCTATCCATGGCACTCAAGTAGATATAAATGGATGAGTGGGAAAAAATAATACAAAATACTGTTCCGAAGATTGAGATGAGGATCAATCACTCAATGTGAAATCGTGGACATAGTAGAATTGGTACCAAGTTTGTCCTTCTCACACCTACAAAGGTAATGATTATGGAGTAGCTTGGTTAGGATGGTGGCACAAAATTTCAAGCAATTAGAGAATATGATGCAATAAAGTTGAGAGAGATCCGCAAGTAAGCAAGTAAGACAATGCGAATCAATAGCAATGAGTGAACTTGGAAACACACACACGAAATAGAAAGTGGGGTTTTGCAACCAAAATGAGCTCAAAATGTGGAGTCCACGGAAAACGCTCGTGTTGCACAACTCTAAAGAGACAGTAGCTTGATTGCTCTAATGGGCGTGATACAAACTTGTGCACAACCTATAAGAGACAAAAATGCGTCGACTTCCTATTCCCGACTTGCTATGAATGCGGCACGAGTCACTCACTCAAGTGATCCAAAGTGATGAAGTATGATATGCAAATTTGGCGATGCTATTGTTATTTTTGACCTTGCTTAAAAGCTTCACTTTTCTTTCCTCAATGATATTTCGATTCTCATATGCGGGACGTGCACACCAAGATAGCAACGATGTATGCGGGTATTTGTAACACAAGAGATGATACTAAGATGTATATGCATGCAATGGTAGCTATGCGGAGTATGTATCACTAATGTGCACAAGTAGCGTGGCCAGACAATACTTAGTGGCTAGTCTTGATAGGAAAGTAACGCAAATAGGCTAGGGGTAACAATGCAATGGCAAGGATATGAGTCAAGAGTGTCGTCGCGGTTACCGTCCTTGCTTACGGTGTAGTTTCAATGAAGAGTTGGTTGGCGATGTTCTGAGGCGATGATGAGCGGCGATGTCGATGAAGAACCACTCCTAATTAGCCGAAACACCTTAGGAAGTGTCGAGGCTCGAGGCTCGTGACTCAAAATCTCAAATGCAAATGGGTTGCAGAAGAAAATGGGCGAAAGAGCAAATCGACAAGCTGAAGTTGGGAGGTGCTGTTGTAACTCTTGGGAGAGCCAATTGTATCGCTCCTGGACTTCTTGGGAATTAGCGGTTGTACCGCTCCTGGGTAATTACTAGTTGTACCGGTCGTACGGGCGGTTGTATCGCTCCTGGCAAAACTGCGGCTTCAAAATCGTGGTGGAAGAAAAATTCGGGCGATTTTGTGGAGGAAAACTATGGGGATGATGGGGCAAATCTAGATCCACTTGTCCACATCTGAATAGACATATCATAATCAAAAAAATATTCTCAAATCCAATGAATCCAAGAAAATTTGGTATGGCTATTTTTGTGGGGATTTTCGAAATTAGGTCAAAACAAAGCAAAAATTGGCTAGAAAACAGTGTGGGAGACTCCAAATTCGTGATGAACGTGGCTCATGATACCAATATGATATGGGTAAAGGCCCGTGGTGGCCGATCTTTCACGAATTGGAGGGGGAAACACAAAGAACATGAAGAACATGGGGGAAGAATGAGAGGAATACACTAACGGCAAACACAATCACACAACCACTAGATCCATGATAGCACACGAGGAACGAGATCCCAAATCAACCAACGATACAAGTAGCGGTATGATGACCCACAAGTATAGGGGACAAATTTTAGCTCTTTTAGATAAGTAAGAGTGTCGAACCCAACAAGGAGCAGAAGGAAATGACAAGTAGTTTTCAGTAAGGTAATGCCTGCAAGTGCTGAAATTGTAAGTAGCGAAGTAGTTTGATAGCAAGATAATTTGTAACGAGCAAGTAACGAATATAGTAACAAAAGTGCAGCAAGGTAGCCCAATCCGTTTGAGGCAAAGTACATGCCAAAGCGGTCTCTTATGATAAGCAAAGCATTCTTGAGTGTACATGGGAATTTCATCTAGTCACTTTCATCATGTTGGTTTAATTCATGTTTGGTACTTTGATAATTTGATATGTGGGTGGACCGGTGCTTAGGTGCTGCTCTTACTTGAACAAAACTCCTAATTATGATTAACTCTCTCACAAGAATCCACAACTAAGAGAAAAGTATTAAGAATAAATTCTAACCATAGCATTAAACTTTTGGATCCAATCGACCCCTTACGAAATAGCACATAAACGGGGGTTTAAGCTTCTGTCACTCTCGCAACCCATCATCTAATTTCTAATCCACAATGCATTCCCTTAGGCCCAAATATGGTGAAGTGTCATGTAGTCAACGTTCACATGACACCACTAAGGGAATCACAACATACATACTATCAAAATATCGAACACATATCAAATTCACATGATTACTTGCAACATGATTTCTCCCATGACCTCAAGAACAAAAGTAACTACTCACAAATAATATTCATGCTCAAGATCACAGGGGTATTAAATATCATAATGGATCTAAACATATAATCTTCCACGAAATAAACCATATAGTGATCTTCTACAAGACGTAATCAACACTGCTAGTCACCCACAAGCACCAATCTATAGTTTCGGTAACAAGATTGAACTCAAGAGATGAACTAGGGTTTGAGAGGAGTTGGTGTTGTTGAAGATGTTTATGAAGATTGCCCTCCCTAAGATGGGAGAGTTGTTGGCGATGCTTATGACGATGATTTCCCCCTTCGGGAGGGAAGTTCCCCCGGCGGAATCGCTCCGTCGGAGGGCAAAAGTGCTCCTGCCCAAGTTCCGCCTCGAGGCGGCGGCGCTTTGTCCCGAAAGCCTCCTCCTTATTTTTTCTAGGTCAAAATGACTTATATACCAGAAGATGGGCAACAAAGGTGGGCCGAGGAGGGCACAACCCACCAGGGCGCGCCTGGGATCCCTGGCACGCCCAGGTGGGTTGTGCCCACCTATTGGGCCCCCTCTGGTAGTTATTTGCTCCAATAATTCTTAAATATTCCATAAAAAATCTCCGTGAAGTTTCAGCTTGTTTGGATTTGTGCAGAATAGGTAGCCTGATGTAGCTTTTCCAGGTCCAGATTTCCAGCTGCCGGAATTCTCCCTCTTGGTGTGTTCCTTGCAAATTATGAGAGAAAAGGCATTAGAATTACTCCAAAAAGCATTATTATGGATAAAAACATTATAAATAACAGCAAGAAAACACGATGCAAAATGGACGTATCAACTCCCCCAAGCTTAGACCCTGCTTGTCCTCAAGCGAAAACCGAAATCGAAAAACATGTCCACATGCTTGGAGAGAGAGGTGTCGATAAAACAAAATACGGACATCGAAGCATCATGTTGATTATTATAACAGCAACAAAATTAAACATAGGACTTTTATAATGTACTTCTCATGAATAAGTAATAGTTCATCACACAATCGAAGTATAAAGCAAAAACTCTATTAGAAACCAACAAACTATGTTCTCAGTCAACTTTGCAGCTACAATTCATCACCTTTTCAGGAAGGGTCACGTATCGGAGCCTTTAGGCAAGTCCACATACTCAACCATCATCTAGTCTTCTATGATTGCTAACACTCTCCTCATACCCATGAGCAAAACGTTTCAACCGGACACATAGAAAGATAGGGGCTTATAGTTTCACCTCCCAACATCCTCACCTCAAGGGTGATGTCAACAATAATAACTCATGCTAACTATATTCAACTAGACATATGTCCCTAGATCTTCCTCACCACA
Organism: Hordeum marinum; assembly: GCA_022496015.1. NCBI lineage: Eukaryota > Viridiplantae > Streptophyta > Magnoliopsida > Poales > Poaceae > Hordeum > Hordeum marinum. The sequence continues at coordinate 347,309,288 of CM039676.1, read as the reverse complement.
TGATGCTTGCTAAAGGAGAAAACTAAAAGTAATAGAGAAAAACTTTGACTCTTGCATAAAAGTAAAAGATAGGCCCTTCGCAGAGGGAATCAGAGGTTGTCATGCGCTTATTTGTTTGTATGCTCAATCCCTTAGTGCAAGAGAATGTCACGTTGTATTGCCCCTTAAGATGACAACCTTTATTATGTAGTCTGTCACTTTTATTCTTTGTCATCCAAGTTCGTACAATGCTCAATTTTCTCTTACACTAAATGATCTTACACTTTTGGAAGCAATTTTTATTGCCTTATTGAACCGATGACAACTTACTTGAAGGATATTGCTCAATCCATAGGTAGATATGGTGGACTCTTGAAAATAGGATTTGGGTTTAAGGATTTTTGGATGCACAAGTAGTATCTCTACTTAGTGCGGAATTTTTGGCTAGCAAAGGTAGGGGGCAAGCATCACATGTTAAAGGATCTATGACAATATGACTTCCATGTGAATATAAACAAACATAAACCATTAAGTTGTCTTCCTTTTCCAACATCAACAATTTTGGCATATAATATTTTGATGAGAGATCACAATCACAAAAGATTTCTAGGATAGTATATTTATATGTGAATCTTCTGTTCCCTTATTAATTCTTTCATGAGTTGCATCATTGACTAATGCTATGTTTGTCAATCTCTAATAAAATTTCTTACTTATACTTTTCCTTATGTGGTGCCTTCACCTACCATAGGATTAGTATATGATCTTATTGATTTATTTCCTTTCTTTCCTTTCTTTGTTATTTCTTTTTCTTTATTTGCAACATGAAAGTAAAGAAAGCAAAAACTCAAACTAAACTTTGTCATATAACTTGCAGACGATTACAATGATATATCACTAAGCAAATTTTCAAATAATAAATGATCGAAGTAAACTTTATTTCATCTAGGCAAAAGACTGAACTAAGATAAGTAAAAGCAAAAATATAGTGGGATGATACGATACCGGGGCATCTCCCCCAAACTTGGCGGAAGCCAAGGGGAGTGCCCATACCCGATACTCAGTTCTCCTTTGGTGGTGAAGAACATGATGGTGGTGAATATGTGATCCTATCCTTAAGGATCAAGAGGTTCTCCAACCGGCGGATGACACTCCGGAGACGAATGATATGCTCTTGATGCAGAATATTTTCGCGAGTAAGATACTGCTACTTCTCGAGCTTGCGTTGGTTTTTCCCTTGAAGAGGAAAGGGTGATGCAGCAAAGTAGAGATAAGTATTTCCCTTAGTTTGAGAACCAAGGTATCAATCCAGTAAGAGTATCAAGATGAGGCACCAAGAAACCTACACAAACACAAACAAACTTGCACCCAACGCGATAAAGAGGTTGTCAATCCCTTTACGATTACTTGCAAGGTGAGATATGATAGTGATAGTAGATGAATATAAATAAGTAAATAAAATTGCAGCAAGGTATTTTTGGTGTTTTTGTGTTTAGAACTCAATATATAATATGTAAAATAGACCCGGGGGCCATAGTGTTCACTAGAGGCTTCTCTCATGATAGCAAGTATTACAGTGGGTGAACAAATTACTGTCGAGCAATTGATAGAATAGCGCAAAGTCATGATGATATCTAAGGAAATTATAATACATATAGGCATCATGTCCGAGACAAGTAGACCGATACTTTCTGCATCTACTACTATTACTACACACATCGACCGCTATCCAGCATGCATCTAGTGTATTAAGTTCATAACAAACGGAGTAACGCTTTAAGCAAGATGACATGATGTAGAGGGATAGATTCATGCAATATGATATAAACCCCATCTTTTTACCCTTGATGGCAACAATACGATGCGTGCCTCGCTACCCCTTCTGTCTCTAGGTGAGGACACCGCACGGTATGAACCCAAAACCAAGCACTTCTCCCATTGCAAGAACTATAGATCAAGTTGGCCAAACGAAACCCATAACTCGAAGAGAATTACAAGGATATGAAATCATGCATATAAGAAATCAGAGGAGACTCAAATAATATTCATAGATAATCTGATCATAAATCCACAATTCATCGGATCTCAACAAACACACCGCAAAAGAAGATTACATCGGATAGATCACCACGAAGATCATGGAGAACTTTGTATTGAATATCAAAGAGAGAGAAGAAGCCATCTTGCTACTAGCTATGGATGCGAAGGTCTGTGGTGAACTACTGATGCATCATCGGAGAGGCAATGGTGTTGATGAAGATGGCCACCGTAGATGAATTCCCCTCCGGCAGGATGCCGAAACGGTCTCCCGATTGGTTTTTGGTGGCTAAGGAGTCTTGCGGCGGCGGAACTTGCGATCTAGGTTTAGTTTTGCGGGTTTCAGTATTTATAAGACCGTATGGCGTCGGGAACAAGTAAAGAGGTGCCACGAGGAGGTCACGGGCCCCCTAGCCATGGCCAAGGGAGGCGCGCCTCCCAGGCTCGTGACTCCCTCGGGCCACCTCTCCGGTATCTTTTCCTTCTGCTATTTTTGATATTTTCCATAAAAAATCACGGCGAAAGTTTTATTCCGTTTGGACTCCGTTTGATATTCATATCTGAAAAAGCTTAAATACACGGAAAAAACAGGAACTGACACTGGGCACTGAATTAATAAGTTAGTCCCAAAAAAGAATATAAAATAGCATATTCATGCATATAAAACATCCAAAGTTGATTATATAATAGCATGGAACAATCAAAAATTATAGATATGTTGGAGACGTATCAAGCATCCCCAAGCTTAACTCTTGCTCGTCCTCGAGTAGGGAAGTGATAAAGAACGAATTTTTGATGTGGAATGCTACCTAACATATTTGTTCTTTGTAACTTCTTTATTGTGGCATGAATGTTCAGATCCATAAGATTCAAAACAATAGTCTAATATTGACATGAAAACAATAATACTTCAAGTATAATAGCAAAGTAATCATGAACTTTCGAAATAACAAGGCCAAAGAAAGTTATCCCTACAAAATCATATAGTCTGGCTATGCTCCATCATCCCCACACAACGAATTTAAATCATGCACAACCCCGGTATTGATCAAGTAATTGTTTTTGCACTCTTATTTTTTCAAACTTTTTCAACTCTAACGCAATACATGAGCGTGAGCCGTGGATATAGCACTATAATTGGAATAGAGTGTGGTGGAGGTTGTGAGGCAAAAAGGAGGAGATGGTCACATCGACTTGGCATATCAATGGGTTATGAAGATGCCCATCAATAGATATCAATGTGAATGAGTAGGGATTGCCATGGAATGGATGCACTAGAGATATAAGTCTATTAAAGCTCAAAAATAGAAACTAGTTGGTGTGCATCCAACTTGCTTGCTCACGAAGACCTAGGGCAATTTGAGGAAGCCCATCATTGGAATATACAAGCCAAGTTACATAATGAAAATTTCCACTAGCATATCAAAGTGACAAAACAAGAGACTCTATATCATGAAGAACATGGTGCTATTTTGAAGCACAAGTGTGGAAAAAGATAGTAGCATTGTCCCTTCTCTCTTTTTCTCTCATTTTTTTTGGTTGGGCTCTTTGGCCTCTTTTTTTAAGTTCTTTTATTTGGTGGGCATCTTTGGCCTCTTTTATTTCCTCACATGGGACAATGCTCTAATAATGATGATCATCACACTTTTATTTACTTACAACTCGATACTTAGAACAATAATGACTCTATATGAATGAAAGTGATGGTACATGTCATGAGACGGAACGGTGGGAGTTGCATGACGCTATATCTCAGAATGGCTATGAAAATGCCATAATAGGTAGGTATGGTGGCTGTTTTGAGGAAGGTATATGGTGGGTTTGTGCACCGGCAAAAGTTGCGCGGCACTAGAGAGGATAGCAGTGGTGGAGGGTGAAAGTGCATCTATACCATGGACTCACATTAGTCATGAAGAACTCATATACTTATTGAAAAAGTTTTATTAGTAATCGAAACAAAGTGCTAAACGCATACTCCTAGGGGAAGGGTTGGTAGGAGTTAACCATCGCGCGATCCCGACCGCCACACAAAGGATGACAATCAAGAAATAAATTATGCTCTGACTTCCTAACATAGCGGTTCACCATACGTGCATGCTACGGGAATCACTAACTTCAACACAAGTATTTCTAGATTCACAACACCCTACTAACATAACTCTAATATTACCATATCCATATCTCAAAACTAATTGCAAGGAATCAAACTTATCTTACTAATCAATGCACTTGAATATGAAAGTTTTTATTATATCCTCTTTGGATGCCTATCATATTTAGGACTAATTTCATAACACATGCCATTTACCAAGTTACTTAGAGAGAGCACTCTCAAAATGATATAAGTGAAGATTCGAGAGTTTTTATTTCTACAAATATGACACCGCCGCGCTCTACAAAGATTTAAGTGAAGCACTAGAGCAAAATTTTCTAGCTCAAAAGATATAAGTGAAGCACATGGGAGCAAAATTACAAATCTCAAAAGATATAAGTGAAGCACATGGGATCAAAATTACCAATCTCAAAAGATATAAGTGAAGCACATGGGAGCTAAATTACCTAACTCAAAAGATATAAGTGAAGCTCATAGAGTATTCTAACAAATTCACGATGAGTGCATGTCTCTCTCAAAAGGTGTGCAGCAAGGATGATTGTGATAAAACAAAAAGCAAAGACTCCTATAATATATGACGCTCCAAGCAAAACACATATCATGTGGGGAATAAAAATATAGCTCCAAGTAACGTTACCGATGGATTGAAGACGAAAGAGGGGATGCCTTCCCGGGGCATCCCCAAGCTTAGGCTTTTTGGTGTACTTGAATTTGGATTGCGATGCCTTGGGCATCCCCAAGCTTAGGCTCTTTCCACTCTTTATTCCATTGTCCATAAGAACATCACCCAAAACTTGAAAACTTCACAACACAAAACTTAATCGGAAACTCGTGATAGCATTAGCATAAGAAAACAAACCACCAACTTTTTAGGTACTATAGTAAACTTTAATTTCCATTTATATTGATGTTATATTACTTTATTCTCACTTTTCCATGACTCGTACCCCCCGATACTAACCATAGTTTCATCAAAATAAGCAATCAACACAACAAAAACAGAATGTGTCAAAAACAGAAGAGTCTGTAGCAATCTGTATATTTCTTGTATCTATGCTAACTCAAAAATGCTGAAAATGTTATGAAAATTAGGGAAATTTGCATATAAAACAGAATAAAAAATAGTCAGCTCAAAATCTCTTTCCGGATAGGAATGAAAAATAATTTCGTGAGCACAAAGTTTCTGTCTTTTTTCAGCATGATTAAACAACTATCACCAAAACTAATCATAAAGGTTCTACTTGGCACAAACACTAATTAAAACATAAAAAACACAATAATAACAGAATCATGATGGTGTGTACTCAACAAAACAGAAAGTATAAAGCAAAAATAAACCTATTCATTGGGTTGCCTCCCAACAAGCGCTATTGTTTAACGCCCTTAGCTAGGCATAAGGCAATAGAATCAAGTATTGTCATCTTTAGTGCTCAAACCATAAGTAGCTCTCATAATGGATTCATAAGGAAATTTTATTATATTTCTAGGAAAATGTTCCATGCCTTATTTAATGGAAATTGAAATTTAATATTCCCTTCCTTCATATCAATAACAACACCAATAGTCCTAAGGAAAGGTCTACCAAGAATAATGGGACATGTAGGATTGCAATCAATATCAAGCACAATGAAATCTACGGGCACATAGTTCCTATTTGCAAAAATAAGAACATCATTAATCCTTCCCATAGGTTTCTTAATAGTAGAATCCGCAAGATGCAAGTTAAGAGAGCACTCATCAATCTTATTGAAACCTAGAACATCACATAAAGATTTTGGAATTGTGGAAACACTAGCACCCAAATCACACAATGCATGGTATTCATAATTTTTAATCTTGATTTTTATAGTAGGTTCCCACTCATCATGAATTTTTCTAGGAATAGATATTTCCAACTCAAGTTTCTCTTCAAGAGATTTCATCATAGCATCAACGATATGTTTAGTAAAAGCCTTATTTTGGCTATAAGCATGTGGAGAGTTTAGCATGTATTGCATCAAGGAAATACATTGAATCAAATAGCAACTATCATAATTAATTTCCTTGAGATCCAAAGTAGTAATTTCATCACTTTTCAAAGTTTTGATATCCTCTACTCCAGTTTTAGTATTTTTAGCATCAAGATAAATAGACTCCGAATCATTGGGGTGTTTCTCAACCAAAGTGGATTCACATCCAGCCCCATCATCATTAATATTGACATTAGAAAACAAGGATTCAATAGGAGTCACATCAAGCACTTTAAGATCTTCGTGATTCTCATCACGAGAACACGCCTTTTTGAGCCATTCATGTCTAGCACGAATTTGGGCGGTTCTTTCTTTACTCTCATTCATACAAGCACGCATAGCTTTCAAAGTTTAATCCATATTAATCTTGGGAGGAGAACATCTCAATTTCAAAGCAGCAATATCAAGAGACATTCTATCAACAATCCTAGCCAAGTCATCAATTTTAAGCAGTTTTTCTTCTATGGAAGCATTGATTTTTTTTTGCGAATTAATAAACTCCTTAATATTACTCTCAAGATCAGAGGGTATTTTATTATAATTTCCATGAGCATTGTTGTAGGAATTTCCAAAATTATTAGAGGGATTACTAGGAAAAGGCCTAGGATTAAAGTTACCTCTATAAGCATTGTTGTTACCAAAATTATTCCTACCAACAAAATTAACCTCCAAATTTTCATTGCTATTCTCAATCAAGGAAGATAAAGTCATATCATTAGGATCTAGAGGAACACTTTTACTAGCAAACTTCTTCATTAACTCATCCATCTTAGCACTCAAAGAGTTAATTTCTTCTATAGCATGCACTTTTTTACTAGTAGGTGACCTTTCAGTGTGCCATTGAGAATAATTTGTCATGATATTATCTAAGAGTTTTGTAGCTTCTCCTAGTGTGATTTCCATAAAAGTTCCACCGGAGGCAAAATCCAAGATATTTCTAGAAGCAAAATTCAAACCAGCATAGAAAATTTGTATAATCATCCAAAGACTTAGGCCATGAGCGGGACAATTTCTAATCATCAATTTCATTCTCTCCAAATATTGTGCAACATGTTCATGATCTAGTTGCTTAAAATTCATAATATCATTACAGAGCGAGATAATCTTAGTAGGTGGAAAATACTTGGAAATAAAGGCATCTTTACACTTGTTCCATGAATCAATACTATTTTTAGGTAAAGATGAAAACCAAGTTTTTGCTTGATCTCGTAGTGAGAACAGAAATAGCTTCAATTTAATCATATCATTATCCACATCTCTCTTCTTTTGCATATCACATAACTCAATAAAGGTATTAAGATGGGATGCGGCATCTTCACTCGGAAGGCCAGAAAATTGCTCTTTCATAACAAGATTCAACAAGGCAACATTAATTTCATATGATTCCGCACTAGTGGTGAGAGCAATTGTAGTACTAATAAAATCATTGTTATTAGTATTAGAGAAATCACACAATTTAGTGTTTTCAGACAAGGTGACTTAGCAAGCAGACAAGCACACAAGCAAACGGAAAGCAAGCGAAAGAAAAGGGCGAACGAAAAAGGCAAATAAACAAAGGCAAATGTTTTTGTAAATTTTTGTTTTAGAAGTGGGGGAGAGGAAAACGAGAGGGAAATGGAAAATAATTTAAATGCAAGAGATGAGGTTGCGATAGGTACTTGGTAGTATGCTTCACTTGAATACTCCCCGGCAACGACGCCAGAAATTCTTCCTGCTACTTCTCGATCTTGCGTTGGTTTTACCCTTGAAGAGGAAAGGGTGATGCAGCAAAGTAGAGATAAGTATTTCCCTCAGTTTGAGAACCAAGGTATCAATCCAGTAGGAGTATCAAGATGAGGCACCAAGAAACCTGCACAAACACAAACAAATTTGCACCCAACGCGATAAAGAGGTTGTTAATCCCTTTACGATTACTTGCAAGGTGAGATCTGATAGTGATAGTAGATGAATATAAATAAGTAAATAAAATTGCAGCAAGGTATTTTTGGTGTTTTTGTGTTTATATCTGAATATATAATATGTAAAATAGACCCGGGGGCCATAGTGTTCACTAGAGGCTTCTCTCATGATAGCAAGTATTACGGTGGGTGAACAAATTACTGTTGAGCAATTGATAGAATAGCGCAAAGTCATGAAGATATCTAAGGCAATGATCATACATATAGGCATCACGTCCGAGACAAGTGACCCATACTTTCTGCATCTACTACTATTACTCTACTCATCGACCGCTAGCCAGCATGCATATAGTGTATTAAGTTCATAACAAACGGAGTAACGCTTTAAGCAAGATGACATGATGTAGAGGGATAGATTCATGCAATATGATATAAACCCCATCTTTTTACCCTTGATGGAAACAACACGATGCGTGCCTCGCTACCCCTTCTGTCTCTAGGTAAGGACACCGCACGGTATGAACCCAAAACCAAGCACTTCTCCCATTACAAGAACTATAGATCAAGCTGGCCAAACGAAACCCATAACTCGAAGAGAATTACAAGGATACGAAATCATGCATATAATAAATCAGAGGTGACTCAAATAATATTCATAGATAATCTGATCATAAATCCACAATTCATCGGATCTCAACAAACACACCACAAAAGAAGATTACATCGGATAGATCACCATGAAGATCATGGAGAACTTTGTATTGAAGACCAAAGAGAGAGAAGAAGCCATCTAGCTACTAGCTATGGACCCGAAGGTCTGTGGTGAACTACGCACGCATCATCAGAGAGGCAATGGTGTTGATGAATATGGCGACCGTAGATGAGTTCCCCTCCGATAGGATGCCGGAACGGTCTCCCGATTGGTTTTTGGTGGCTACGGAGGCTTGCGGCGGTGGAACTTGTGATCTAGGTTTAGTTCTGCGGGTTTTAGTATTTATAAGACCATATGGCGTCGGGAACAAGTAAAGAGGTGCCACGAGGAGGTCACGAGCCCCCTAGCCGCGGCCAGGGGGGCCCGCGCCTCCCAGGCTCGTGACTCCCTCGGGCCACATCTCCGGTATCTTTTCCTTCTGCTATTTTTGATATTTTCCATAAAAAATCATGGCAAAAGTTTTATTCTGTTTGGACTCCGTTTGATATCCCTATCTGAAAAAGGTCAAAAACACGGAAAAAACAGGAACTGACACTGGGCACTGAATTAATAAGTTAGTCCCAAAAAATAATATAAAATAGCATATTCATGCATATAAAACATCCAAAGTTGATAATATAATAGCATGGAACAATCAAAAATTATAGATATGTTGGAGACGTATCAGATACTTATTATGTATGCAGACTATTTCAGTGACGCGAAAAGCTTCAATCTCAGCAGGAGTAAGGTGAGTAAGGTAGGGTTTAAGGATATCTTCCTCCTCCTCCTCCTCGACCAGCAATGCTTGTGCTGCCACCGGGGGTGGTACTATGGTAGCTTCCTTGCCCTTGTCTCCATTAACGGCGTCCGTGGGCTCCTCCCTCTTCGTCTCGATCTTCATCAGCCAAGCATCTTCTTCCATATTGTTGGAGGAGCAAGAAGACATGATGCCTGGCTTGACAAATCTGACCAGAGACAGCAAGAAAAGAGAACAGAGGATTTCTTCACGATACGGTGGTTAACAGGTTCGGTAAGTATATATAGATTTTTTTTATCTTGAAGGACAAGTACATGGAAGAAAAATGGAGTACAGAAGGTGTCCCAGGTGGGCACAACCCACCTGGGTGTGCCAGGCAAGCCTAGCACACCCTGGTGTCTTGTGCCCACCAGGGGACGCTTCCTGGGAGTTTCTTTATTTCAAAAATTCTAAAATATTCCAAAACTGACAGAAAATATTTTTGCGGATTTTTCGGAGTCCAAGTCCATTTACTTACCGTATCACGTACCTCCTTATTTTCACGATTCTGGAGTGTTCCGGAAGGACTCTTTTATGTGTTCGTCCAGTGTCAAAGTTTGGATTATATTACTTTCAACATTAATAGGCGTACCTGCTTTATTTGTTGTCCATTGACAACCTTCGAGTTAGTACCTTCGGAATTATTTATTTTGATGGCACCAGACCGGTAAACCTCCTCGATGACATATGTGCCTTCCCATTTTGAGAGGAGCTTCCCTGCAAAAAAATCTAAAATGAGAATTGTACAAAATAACATATTCTCCAACTTTAAACTCACACTTTTGAATTCTTTTGTCATGCCATCTTTGGCTTTTTCTTTGAATAATTTTGCATTTTCATAAGCTTGGGTTCTCCATTCATCTAATGAGGTAATATCAAATAACCTCTTCTCACCAGCAAGTTTGAAATCATAATTGAGCTCTTTAACTGCCCAAAATACTTTATGTTCTAACTCAAGAGGCAAATGACAAGCTTTTCCATAAACCATTTTATAAGGAGACATACCCATAGGATTTTTATATGTTGTTCTATAAGCCCAAAGTGCATCATCTAATTTCTTAGACCAACTCTTCCTGGACCTATTGACAGTCTTTTGCAAAATTAATTTTATTTCTCTATTGCTAAGTTCAACTTGACCACTAGACTGAGGATGATAGGGTGATGCAATTCTATGGTTAACATCATACTTGGCAAGCATTTTATGGAAAGCACCATGAATAAAGTGTGAACCACCATCAGTCATTAAATATCTAGGGACTCCAAACCTTGGGAAAATAACTTCCTTAAGCATTTTAATAGAGGTGTTGTGATTAACACTACTTGTTGGAATAGATTCTACCCATTTAGTAACATAATCAACAGCAACCAAAATATGTGTATACCCATTAGAGGAAGAAAAGGTCCCATGTAATCAAATCCCCAAACATCAAATGGTTCAACAGCAAGTGAATAATTCATAGGCATTTCTTGACGCTTACCGATATTACCTATTCTTTGACATTCATCACAAGATGAGACATACTTGCGGACATCCTCTAAGAGAGTACGCCAATAAAATCCAGATTGCAATACTTTATGAGCAGTTCTATCTCCAGCATGATGCCCTCCATAAGCCTCGGAGTGACATTTCCGTAGGATTTGTCCCTGTTCATGCTCAGGTACACAACGTCTAATAATACCATCTACTCCTTCTTTATAAAGATGTGGGTCATCCCAAAAGTAATGTCTTAAATCATAGAAGAATTTTTTTCTTTTCTTGGTAAGTAAAGCTAGGTGGTAAATATTTAGCAACAATGTAATTAGCATAGTCAGCATACCAAGGAGTACTATTAGCAACATTTATTGCAGCTAACTGCTCATCAAGAAAACTATCATCAATAGGTAGTGGGTCATCAAGCACATTTTCAAGCCTAGACAAGTTATCATCTATGGGGTTCTCAGCTCCTTTTCTATCAATGATATGTAAATCAAATTCTTGTTACAAGAGAACCCAATGAATAAGTCTAGGTTTAGCATCTTTCTTTTCCATAAGATATTTAATAGCAGCATGGTCTGTGTGAACAGTTACTTTGGAATCAACAATATAAGGTCCAAATTTATCACAAGCAAACACAACTGCTAAGAATTCTTTTTCAGTAGTAGCATAATTTATTTGAGCATTGTCTAGATTTTTACTAGCATAATGAATAACAGTCAATTTCTTATCAACTCTTTGTCCTAGAACAGCACCAACAACATAATCACTAGCATCACACATAATTTCAAAAGGCAAGTTCCAATCAGGTGGTTGAACAACAGGTGCAATAATTAAGGCTTTCTTGAGTGTTTCAAAGGCTTCAAGACAATCATCATCAAAAACAAAAGGGATATCCTTTTGCAAGAGATTAGTAAGAGGCCTAGAAATTTTAGAAAAGTCTTTGATAAATCTCCTATAGAAACTAGCATGACCTAAGAAACTACGAATACCTTTTATATCTTTAGGACATTGCATTTTCTCAATTGCATCAACCTTAGGTTGGTCCACTTCAATACCTCTTTCAGAAATTTTATGACCTAAGACAATGCCTTGATTAACCATAAAGTGGCACTTCTCCCAATTCAAGACAAGATTTGTTTGTTCACATCTCTGCAAAACTCGCTCAAGATTGCTTAAACAATCATCAAAGACTTCCCATAAACAGAGAAGTCATCCATGAAAACCTCAACAATCTTTTCACAAAAATCAGAGAATATGGCCATCATGCATCTTTGAAAGGTAGCAGGTGCATTACATAAACCAAAAGGCATACGTCTATAAGCATAGATTCCAAAAGGACAAGTAAAAGTGGTATTTTCTTGATCAGGATGTGATACAGGTATTTGTGAAAATCCAGAATATCCATCAAGGAAGCAAAAGTGTGTGTGCTTAGATAATCTTTCAAGCATTTGATCAATAAAAGGCAAAGGGCAATGATCTTTTCTAGTAGCTTTGTTTAATTTTCTAAATCAATTACCATTATATAGCCTGTAACAATTCTTTATGGAATAAGTTCATTTTTATCATTAGGAACAACAGTAATACCTCCTTTATTAGGAACACAATGAACATGACTTACCCATCTACTATGAGCTACAGGATAGATTATACCTGCTTCCAGACATTTTGATATTTCCGTTCTTACCAACTCTTTCATCTTCGGATTTAACCGACGTTGGTGATCAACAACTGGTTTAGCATCAGGTTCCATATTGATTTTGTGCTGACATAGAGTGGGACTAATGCCCTTTAAATAATCAAGAGTATATCCAATAGCATCCCGGTGCTTCCTTAGAACTTTCAATAATATTTCTTCTTCATGTTCTGAAAGGTTAGCACTGATAATAACAAGATATATCTTCTTTTTGTCAAGATAAGCATATTTCAAAGTGTGTGGCAATTGTTTTAATTCAAACACAAGATCACCTTTAGGTGGAGGAGGACCTCCAAGAGTTTCAACAGGTAAATTGTGTTTAAGCAGAGGACGTTGTTCAAAGAAAACTTTATCTATTTCATTTCTTTCATGCATATGTAAATCATTTTCATGGTCTAGAAGATATTGTTCTAAAGGATCAGTAGGTGGTAGAGCAATAGAAGCAAGACCAATTAATTCATCCTTACTAGGCAGTTAGTTTTCATGATTATTTCTACTAAACTTGGAAAAATTAAACTCATGAGACTCATCACCAAAGCTAACTCCCAGAATTTGTTTCTTACAATCTATCTTAGCATTATCTGTGTTCAAGAAAGGTCTACCAAAGATAATGGGACACAAGTCATCTTGTGGGGAACCAAGAACAAGAAAATCAGTAGGGTATTTTATTTTCCCACACAAGACTTCAACATCTCTAATAATACCAATTGGTGATATAGTGTCTCTATTAGCAAGTTTAATAGTAACATATATTTCTTCTATCTCAGCAGGTGCTATGTCTTTCAGAATCTCTTCATATAAAGGTTAAGGAATAGCACTCACACTAGCAACCATGTCACATAAACCATGATAACAGTGATCTCATATTTTAACTGAAATAACAGGCATGCCCACAACAGGTCTATGTTTATCTTTTCTATCAGGTTTATTAATTCTAGCAGCTTCTTCACAAAAGTACATAACATGCCCATCAATATCTTCTTCCAAGAGATCTTTAACCATAGCAATGCTAGGTTCTACTTTAATTTGTTCTTCAGGTTTAGGTGTTCTAATATAGCTTTTGTTAACCACGGTTGAAACTTTAGCATGTTTCTTTATCCTAACAGGGAAAGGTGGTTTCTCTATATAAGCAAAAGGAACAACTGGATCAACATTATAGAGTATAGTTTCTTCTTTAATTGGTGCTGGTTTTTTAATTTCTTCTTTAACAGGTGGGTGATATTTAAACCACTTCTCCTTAGAGAGTTCAACATGAGTAGCAAATGATTCACAAAAGGAGGCTACTATCTCAGCGTCAAGTCCATATTTAGTGCTAAACTTTTTAAAAGCATTGGTATCCATAAAAGATTTAACACAATCATACTTAAGTTTAATACCTGACTCTTTACCTTCATTGTGTTCCCAATCTTCAGAGTTGTGTTTAATTCTTTCCAAAAGATCCCACCGGAATTCAATAGTCTTCTTCATAAAAGAACCAGCACAAGAAGTATCAAGCATGGTTTGATCATTACGAGAAAGCCGAGCATAATAATTCTGGATACCAATTTCTCTTGAGAGCTCATGATTGGGGCATGAATATAACATTGACTTAAGCCTCCCCCAATCTAGAGTGATACTTTCTCCTTCACGAGGCCAAAAATTATATATATCATTCCGACCACGATGATTTAGATGCATAGGATAAAATTTCTGGTGGAACTCCAATTTCAAATGATTCCAATTCCACGATCCAATATCATCACATAGCCTATTCCATGCCAATGCTTTTCCCTTCAAATATAAAGGGAAATCATTTTTCATAACTTGAACCCTGGGTAAACCTGCAAGCTTAAACAATCCACAAATTTGTTCCACATATATCAAGTGCATATCAGGATGTTCAGTTCCATCTCCTACATAAGGAATAGCTAGCAGTTGTTCTATCATACCCAAAGGAATTTCATATTCAGTATTTTCAGTAGGTGCAGTAGGTTGAGGGGTAGCTAATTGTGGTTCTAGACAAGGTGAAGATAACCCGAACAAACTCCTCAAAGGATTGTTTTCCATAGTAACAAGTGACAACAAATTTCAGCACACTATATAAATGTTTCCTTACCAAAGGCGCTTCACTCCTCGACAACGGTGCTAGAAAATAGCCTTGATGGCCCACAAGTATAGGGGATCAATTGTATCTCTTTTATATAAGTAAGAGTGTCGAACCCAACGAGGAGCAGAAGGAAATGGCAAGTAGTTTTCAGTAAGGTAATGTCTGCAAGTGCTGAAATTGTAAGTAGCGAAGTAGTTTGATAGCAAGATAATTTGTAACGAGCAAGTAACAAATATAGTAACAAAAGTTCAGCAAGGTAGCCCAATCCTTTTGAGGCAAAGGACAGGCCAAAGTGGTCTCTTATGATAAGCAAAGCATTCTTGAGGGTACACGGGAATTTCATCTAGTCACTTTCATCATGTTGGTTTAATTCGTGTTCGGTACTTTGATAATTTGATATGTGGGTGGACCGGTGCTTAGGTGCTGCTCTTACTTGAACAAACCTATTAATTATTTTTGACCCTCCCACAAGCATCCGCAACTACGAGAAAAGTATTAAGAAAAAATTCTAACCATAGCATTAAACTTTTGGATCCAATCGGTCCCTTACGGAATAGCGCATAAACTGGGGTTTAAGCTTATGTCACTCTCGCAACCCATCATCTAATTTCTACTCCACAATGCATTCCCTTAGGCCCAAATATGGTGAAGTTTCATGTAGTTGATGTTCACATGACACCACTAAGGGAATCACAACATGCATACTATCAAAATATCGAACACATATCAAATTCACATGATTACTTGTAACATGATTTCTCGTGTGACCTCAAGAACAAAAGTAACTACTCACAAATAATAATCATGCTCAAGATCAGAGGGGTATTAAATAGCATAATGGATCTGAACATATAATCTTCCACCAAATAAACCATATAGTGATCAACTACAAAACGTAATCAACACTACTAGTCACCCACAAGCACCAATCAATAGTTCCGGTAACAAGATTGAACTCAAGAGATGAACTAGGGTTTGAGAGGAGTTGGTGTTGTTGAATATGTTGATGAATATTGCCCTCCCCAAGACGGGAGAGTTGTTGGCGATGATGATGACAATGATTTGCCCCTTTGGGAGGGAAGTTCCTCCAACGGAATCGCTCCGTCGGAGGGCAAAAGTGCTCCTGCCCAAGTTCCGCCTCGAGGCGGCGGCGCTTCGTCCTTAAAACCTCCTCCTTATTTTTTCTAGGTAAAAATGACTTATATACCATAAGATGGGCACCGGAGGTGGGCCGAGGAGGGCACTACCCACCAGGGCGCGCTTGGGCTCCCTGGCATGCCCAGGTGGGTTGTGGCCACCTGGTGGGGCCCCTCTGGTAGTTATTTGCTCCAATAATTCTTAATTATTCCATAAAAAATCTTCGGGAAGTTTCATCTTGTTTGGATTTGTGCAGAATAGGTAGCCTGACATAGCTTTTCCAGGTCCAGATTTCCAACTGTCGGAATTCTCCCTCTTGGTGTGTTCCTTGCAAATTATGAGAGAAAAGGCATTAGAATTACTCCAAAAAGCATTATTATGGATAAAAAGATTGTAAATAACATCAATAAAACATGATGCAAAATGGACGTATCACGGTACGCGATCTCCCACTTCGGAAGGAGGGGCCTTGATATCCCGGAGGATCTTTCCTCGTAAGGGGTCTTGGCATCCACTAGGGATCTTCTCCTATAGAGGCATCTCTAGGGGAGAGGTAGTGGAAGGAGCTAGGATCAACTATTTAAGAGCAAACCAAAGCTAACCCTAAAACCAAGGAGGGGATGGAGTTTATATAGTGCTAGTCTCGAAAGGGCAAGTGAAAGGGAGATGCATGGGCCTCGGACCCGTTCTTGCACTCAGGCAGGCCGGTTGTACCGGAGGTTGGTTCGGTTGTACCGGTCATGAGACATCAACCGGTACAACCAGGGAGGTACCGGTCTGGAACCGCACCAGAACACAATCTTGTCCCCTGTGGTAGCGGTTCTTGGTGGTGGTTTGCCGGTTGAACCGGTGCAGCGGTTGTTGGCAGGTGGTGCATCGATTGAACCCCTAATTCCCGGGCAGCTCCTTGTCCTTCTCCTTGTTCTTGGTGTTCCTCTTGCTCCCTGATACGTCTCCAGTGTATCTATCAATTTTGATTGTTCCATGCTATTATATTATCTGTTTTGGATGTTTTATATGCATTAATATGCTATTTAATATTATTTTTGGGACTAACCTATTAATCTAGAGCCTAGTGCCAGTTTTTGTTTTTGTTTTTGAGTTTCGCTGATAAGGAATATTAAACGGAGTCTAAACGGAATAAAACCTTCGGGATGATTTTTTTCTAGAACAAAAGGAAACTAAGAGACTTGAGAACCAAGGCAGAGGAGCCACCGTGGGGCCACAAGCCCTAGGGGCGCGACCAGGGGGGTAGGCCGCGCCGGGCAGGCTTGTGGGCCCATGGCAACTCCCCTAACCCTAACCACCGGCCTATAAATGCCCAAATATTCCATCATTATCAGAACGAGCCATGAAAACACTTTTCCATCGCTAGAAGCCTCTGTTCCCGAGAGATCCAATCTTGGAGCCTTTTGTGGTAATCTGTCGGAGGGGGATTCGATCACGGATGGCATCTACATCAACTCCATTGCCCCTTCGATGATGCGTGAGTAGTTCACCATAGACCTATGGGTCCATAGCTAGTAGCTAGATGGCTTCTTATCTCTCTTTGATTCTCAATACCATGTTCTTCATGATCTTCATGGAGATCTATCCGATGTAATACTCTTTTGGGGTGTGTTTGTCGAGATCCGATGAATTGTGTGTTTATGTTCAGATTATCCATGAATACTATTTGAGTCTTTCCTGAATTCTTATATGCATGATTTCATATCTTTGCAAGTCTCTTCGAGTTATTGCTTTGGTTCGGCCAACTAGATTGGTAATTCTTGCAATGGGAGAAGTGCTTAGTTTTGGGTTCAATCTTGCGGTGTCCTCACCCAGTGACAAAGTAGGGGTAGCAAGGCACATATTGTATTGTTGCCATCAAGGGTAAAAAGATGGTGTTTTCATCATATTGCTTGAGTTTATCCCTCTACATCATGTCATCTTACTTAATGCGTTACTCTGTTCTTCATGAACTTAATACTCTAGATGTAGGCATGAGTCAGTCGATGTGTGGAGTAATAGTAGTAGATGCAGAATCGTTTCGGTCTAGTTGTCATGGACGTGATGCCTATATGCCTAATCATTGCCTTGGATATCTTCATAATTATTCGCTTTTCTATCAATTGCTCGACAGTAGTTTGTTCACCCACCGTAATACTTGGCATCATGAGAGAAGCCATCTAGTGAAACCTATGGCCCTCGGGTCTATTTTCCATATTATACTTTCAGATCTAAAACCAAAAATACCAAAAATACTTGCTGCATTACTTTTTACTTTTAGTTTTACTTTCCTTTCAAGCATCATATTATAACTATATCTATTAGATCTCATCCTTGCAAGTAACCATGAAAGGATTGACAACCCCTTTATAGCGTTGGGTGAAAAAGTTTGATTCTTTGTGCAGGTACATCTATTGGTGACTCGCTTGTATCTCCTACTGGATTGATACCTTGGTTCTCAAAAACTAAGGGAAATACTTATCTACTTTGCTGCATCAAACCGTTCCTCTTCATGGGAAACCAACGTATGCTCGAGAAGTAGCACTCCCTTCCTCCTTCTTGATACCTAAGCACACAAAGTGTCTCCGCTTGAGGTAGCATCCACGTTCCAAGAGCATCAAAGGGAGAGTAATAAAGGAGTGATGTCACCTTGTTTGTAATGGCACATGCACAGGCTCTCGTCAAGGGGCCACTTGGATCTTGAGGTGTTGATGATGAGTCCATGGTGGTGCTCATTGGATGCTCCGCATCATACCACCTGCTTTTCTTGATTATGAGGCTTTGGTGCGCTATCAGTGTCTTGAGAGGAACGAATAGTCCCTCCTATACTGACTAATTTTTTATAGACACTGTGTTGTCCATATTACCCTTCCTGCTCGTGCCTTCTTCAACTTTCTGGAAAAACGAAGACATTTTATAACCAGAGAGGAGGCAAACGAGTACGAGAGAAAAGCGGAGGCCGCTCGCCTCCATGCTGCAGCCATTCAGGCGGTAGCCACCGCAGCCCAGTACAACCCCAACTACGACTTTGGATATTATCCGGGCCAGCCATTGCCCTAGACCAACTTAGGCCAAAAGCCTAAGCTTGGGGGGTATGTATTTCTCACAGACTTTACATTCATGTTCACACATTCATCTTAGTAGTCGGTGTTCATACTTTTTCATTGTATCATCCATGGTAGTTTATTTATTCTTTCCGCTTTCTTCTTGTGTGTTTAATTAACTTTGAGAAAAATCCAAAACAAATTAGTTCTAGCTTTACCTTTCAGTTTGTTTAGCTGTGGTATTAAAAGAAAACCAAAAAATATTTCTTGTTCTTATTTTGCTTGTTGGGAGCTTTCCCATGTAAATAGTTTTTCTCGTTCTTGTTTTAAATTTTGTTTCTTTGGGTCATAAGGATAAGACCACAATGAAAATGTTGAGTGGATCTCATATGCATTATTGTTTATCTATCAAAGAGCCCATATTACCTTGCCTTCTCCTTTGAGTTATTGTTTGTAGATTCCAGCTTAGTCCAATGGATGTGCACCTTTATTATTATTCACTCCGTTCGGTCGTGCAAGTGAAAGGCAATAATGACAATATATGATGAAAAGATTGAGATGGAGAAAAGCTGGTACGAACTCGACCTATTTTGCTTTTGTAAATTTGATTAGCTCATCGTTATAAATTCAACTCATTATGGGTGAAACATATTTGCAATGACAATTAGAGATTATAATTACCCGTGCCATGCTTAATTAGCTAAGACTGGATAATGGTTTGTCTTCAGTGCCAACATGCATATTAAAATAGTTGTGATGTGGTATGATAGGATGGTATCCTCCTTTGAATGATTCAGGTGGCTCGACTTGGCACATGTTCATGCATGCACTTGAAAAAAATCTACATAGCCTCCACGATATTTATGTTCATGGTGATTTATATCCTACTCACGCTTGTAATCAATGTTGGTTAATTTCAAAGCATTTTGATGACTATTGTCGCTCTCTAGTTGGTCGCTCCCCAGTCTTTTGCTAGCCTTCACTTGCACTAAGTGGGAATTCTGCTTGTGCATCCACTTCCTTAAACCCAAAGTTGTTCCATCTGAGTCCACCATACCTACCTATATGCGGTATTTACCTGCCGTTCCAAGTAAATTTGCATGTGCCAAACTCTAAACCTTCAAATAATATTCTGTTTTGTATGTACGAATCGCTCATGTAGCAACTTAGGGCGGTCAGTATCTTCCATGCTAGGTGGGTTATTCTCACGATATGTGTTAATTCACTATCATTCATGAGAAAGTGGTTAGTATTCGTGATGCCCAGTTCCATGCTCAAAAGCAAATAAAAATATAATGAAACAAAACTCCCCCAGGATTGTTGTTTGTATGGACGGTACCCGTGGATTTGGCTCGCCATGGAGTGTGATTGATTGGTGGAGGGGAGTAAAAACTTTATCATTCTGTTTGGGAACCGCCTATAATGTATCTAGCATGGAAGATGGTGAAATCTCTTGGTCGTTATGATGACAATGAAAGCATACCGCTCAAAATTATTATTCATCTCTGTTTTAAAAGATTGAGATCTAGCACCTCTGCAAGTCAATGCTTCCCTCCGCGAAGGGCCTATCTATTTTAGTTTACTGTTGAGTGATCCTCCTCTTTTAAGAAAAGCACCAGTTAGAGCACATCACCTTCATTTGTATGCTTTGCTATTAATAGATATTGAGTATGAGTGTGACAGGATCTCTTTTACCATGAATTACAATGTCCAGTCAATCCTTGTTCTTCAGCGGTGCTCTCCATTTATGTTTTGCAGTCTCAGAAAGGGCTAGCGAGATACCATTATATCATATTATGTCATGATTGTGTTGGATAAAAGTACTGTCATCCGAGAGTTATTATTATTGCATGCTAATTGATTATGCCATTGATATGAGTAAATGTGAGACTTAAATGTTATTGTGAACGTGGTTAGTCTATAATCTTTGCTGAAAATCTGAACAGTTAGACATATTTACAAACAACAAGATCAAACGGAGTTTGTAAACGTTTTTCTTTATCACTTTCAGTTTATCAACTGAATTGCTTGAGGACAAGCAATGGGTTAAGCTTGGGGGAGTTGATACGCCTCCATCGTATCCACTTTTCCAAACTCTTTTGCCCTTGTTTTGGACTCTAATTGGCATGATTTGAATGGAACTAACCCGGACTAACGTTGTTTTCAGTAGAATTGCCTTGGTGTTATTTTTGTGCAAAAATAAAAGTTCTCGGATTGACCTGAAAATTTATAGAGATTATTTTGGAATTAATAAAAAATACTGGCGAAAGAATCAACCGGAGGGGGGTCACCCATAGGTCACAAGCCCACAGGGCACGGCCAGGGGGCCGCGCCTAGCAGGCTTGTGGGCCCCCTGGAGCTCCACCGACCTCGATTCCAACTCTATATATTCCTATTTAGGGAGAAAAAATCAAAGAGAAGAGTGCATCGCGTTTCACGATACAGAGCTGCCGCCACCTCCCGTTCTTCCTCAGGAGGCCAAATCTGGAGTCCGTTTTGGGCTCCGGAGAGGGAAATCGACGCCATCGTCATTACCAACCATCCTTCATCACCAATTCCATGATGCTCTCCGCCGTTCGTGAGTAATTCCGTTGTAGCTTTCTGGACGGTGATGAGTTGGATGAGATTTACCATGTAATCGAGTTAGTTTTGTTAGGGTTTGATCCCTAGTATCAGTTATGTTGTGAGATTGATGTTGCTATGACTTTGCTATGCTTAATGCTTGTCACTAGGGCCTGAGTGCCATGATTTCATATCTGAACCTATTATGTTTTCATGAATATATATGTGTTCTTGATCCTATCTTTCAAGTTGTAGACACCTAATACGAGTTATGACCCACATCCCCCAGGGTGACAATAACTCGGATTCTTTCTGGTGATTACCGTAGTTTGACGAGTTCATGTATTCACTAAGTGATAATGCTTTGGTCCTGTTCTCTATTAAAAGGAGGCCTTAATATCCCTTAGTTTCCATTAGAACCCCACTGCCACGGGAGGGTAGGACAAAAGATGTTATGCAAGTTCTTTTCCATAAGCACATATGACTATATATGGAATATGTTGGAAATATTCCCTAGAGGCAATAATAAATTAGTTATCATCATATTTCCTTGTTCATGATAATCGTTTATTATCCATGCTATGATTGTGTTGATCGGAAACTCAGATACATGTGTGGATACATAAACAACACCATGTCCCTAGTATGCCTCTAGTAGACTAGCTCGTTGATCAAAAGATGGTTAAGGTTTCCTAGCCATGTACATGAGATGTCATTTGATAACGGGATCACATCATTAGGAGAATGATGTGATGGACAAGACCCAAACTACAAATGTAGCATATGATCGTGTCAGTTTATTGCTACCGTTTTCTGCATGTCAAGTATGTGTTCCTATGACCATGAGATCATGCACCTCACGGATATCGGAGGAGTTCCTTGTGTGTATAAAACGTCACAACGTAACTGGGTGACTATAAAGGTGCTCTACAAGTATCTTCGATGGTGTCTGTTGAGTTGGCATGGATCGAGACTGGGATTTGTTACTCCATGTGACGGAGAGGTATCTCGGGGCCCACTCGGTAATACAACATCACAATGAGCCTTGCAAGCAATGTGACTAATTGTTAGTTGCGGGATCTTGTATTACGGAACAAGTAAAGAGACTTGCCGGTAACGAGGTTGAACTAGGTATGGAGATACCAACGATCGAATCTCGGGCAAGTAACATACCGAAGAACAAAGGGAACATCATACGGGATTAACTAAATCCTTGACATAGAGGTTTGACCGATAAAGATCTTCATAGAATATGTAGGAACCAATATGGTCATCCAGGGCCCGCTATTGGTTATTGGCCGTAGAGGTGTCTCGGTCATGTCTACATAGTTCTCGAACCCGCAGGGTCTGCACACTTAAGGTTTGGTGACGTTTCGGTAGTGTAGAGCTATGTATGGTGGTGACCGAAGTTTGTTCGGAGTCCCGGATGAGATCCTGGAAGTCACGAGGAGCTCCAGAATGGTCCGTAGGTAAAGATTTATATATAGGAAGTCCCAGTTTGGTCCCCGGAAAAGTTTCGGGCTCATCGGTAGTGTACCGGGAGTGCTGGTAGTGTACCGGGAGACCTCCGGGAGGGGTATTTCGACCCTAGAGGGTCCATGGGCTGTGGTATAATCATAACCAGCCCTTAGTGGGCTGGTGGAACAGCCACAAAAGGCCCATGGCGCCAGGAGGAAAAAGGCCTAAAGAAAAAGGTGGAAAAAAGGCAAAAATGAAGAGTCCTACTCCTACTAGGAGTGGAGGAGGAGTAGGACTCCTCCTCTATTGGCTCGACCGACTCCTAGAGGGCCTTGCTCTTTCTCCAAGGCTGCCTCTCCTCTCCTCCTATATATACTGGTGGAATAGAGGGTTTTTGGACAGAATTTACGGCCACGTGCTACCCGTTCCACTAGTGCTGCTCTAGATCGGTTTTCCGCAGTGCTTAGGTGAAGCCCTGTCGGAATCACTCCACTACCATCGCTGGAGCGTCGTCACACTGTCGGCGAACTCTTCTACCTCTCCGCTCTCTCTTGCTGGATCAAGATGGCGGAGATCGTGATCGTGATGAGATCGCGGGACGGATCGTGATGAGATCGTGGGATGCTCGGCGATTTGGATCGCGAAGATGTTCGACTACACCAACCGCGTTTCTTAACGCTTCCCGCTTAGCAATCTACAAGGGTATGTAGATCCACTCTCCCTCTCATAGATGCTCATCACCATGGATAGATCTGCGTGTGCGTAGGAAATTTTTTGTTTCCCATGCGACGTTCCCCAACAGTGGCATCATGAGCTAGGTCTATGTGTAGATGAGATCTCGAGTAGAACACAAAAGGTTTGTGGGCGTTGATGCTTAGATTGATTCCTCCCTTGGTCGGATTTTGGTTGAGCGGTATTGTGAGATGAAGCGGCCCGGACCAACATTACTCGTACGCTTACGAGAGATCGGTTCCCTCAACCGCAACTTGTTGCATAGATGGCTTGCGGGTGACAGTTTCTCTCACTTTAGTTGGATCGGATTCGACAAAGGCGGTCCTTGATAAGGTTGAAAAGCAACTAGTGTATCACCGTTGTGGTTTTTGCATAGGTGAGAATTGTTCTTGCTAAGATACCCGTAGCAGCCACGTAAAACATGCAACAACAATTAGAAGACATCTAACTTGTTTTTGCAGGGTATGTTGTGATATGATATGGCCAATTACATGATGTGATATATGTGATGTACGAGATGATCATGTGATGTATAGATTATCACGAGTTGCATGTCGATGAATACGGCAACCGGCAGGAGCCATAGGGTTGTCTTTAATTATTGTATGACCTGCGTGTCAATCATTAAGCGCTATGTAATGCTTTACTTTATCGCTAAGCGGTAGCAATAGTAGTAGAAGCACGCAGGGCGTGACAAGCCCGATGGCGACACGTTGATGGAGATCAAGATGATGGAGATCATGGTGTCATGCCAGTGACGATGGAGATCATGCCGGTGCTTTCTAGATGGAGATCAAAAGCACAAGTTCATGGCCATATCATGTCACTTATGATTTGCATGTGATGTTAATCCTTTTTATGCACCTTGTTTTGCTTAGGAAGACGGTAGCATTATAAGGTGATCCCTCACTTAATTTCAAGATAAATTGTGTTCTCCCCGAGTGTGCACCGTTGTGAAAGTTCGTCGTGTTGAGACACCACGTGATGATCGGATGTGATAGACTCTACGTTCACATACAACGGGTGCAAGCCAGTGTTGCACATGCAGAACACTCGGGTTAAACTTGACGAGCCTAGCATGTATAGACATGGCCTCGGAACACAAGAGACCGAAAGGTCGAACATGAGTCATATAGTAGATATGATCAACATAATGATGTTCACCATTGCAGCCACCTCAACTCACGTGATGATCGGACTTGAGTTGGTGAATTTGGATCATGTATCACTCGAATGATCGGAGGGATGTCAATTTAAGTGGGAGTTCTAAAGTAATATGATTAATTGAACTCATTATCATGAACATAGTCAGTAGTGTCTTTGCAAATTATGTTGTAGATTACTAGCTCACGCTGTAGCTCCCTTGTACTTTTATATGTTCCTAGAGAAATAGAGTTGAAAGATAATGGTAGCAATATTGCGGACTGGGTCCGTGATCTGAGGATTGTCCTCATTGTTGCACGGAAGGCTTATGTCCTTAATGCACCGCTCAGTGCGCCAACCCCTCTAGCATCGTCTGTAGATGTTGTGAACATCTGACAGGCACGTTCTGATGACTACTTGATAGTTTAGTGTGTCATGCATTACGGCTTAGAATTGAGGCTCCGAAACGTTTTGAACGTCACGGAACATATGAGATGTTTCTAAGAGCTGAAATTAGGATCTCAGGCTCGTGCCCGTGTTGCGAGATATGAGATCTCCAACAAGATTCTTTGCTTGCAAGATGATGGAGAATAGCTCAATAGTTGAGCATGTGCTCAGATTGTCTGGGTGCTACAATCACTTGAATTGAGTGGGAGTTGATCTTCCAGATAAGATAGTGATTGATACAGTTCTCCAAGTCACTGTCACTAAAGCTACTAGAACTTGGTGATGAACTATAAAATGCCAGGGATAGAAATAATGATCCCTGAGCTGTTCGCGATGTTTGACACCGCGAAGGTAGAAATCAAGAAGGAGCATCAAGTGTTGATGGTTAATCAAACCACTAGTTTTGAGAAGGGCAAGAGCACGGAGGGAAACTTCATGGATAACAAGTCAGTTGCTGCTCCAGTGAACCAACCCAAAGTTGAACTCAAACCCGATACTAAGTGCTTATGTTATGAGGTGAGCGGTCGCTGAAGCGGAACAACCCTAAATACTTGGTAGATAAGAAGGCTGGCAACATCGACAGAAGTATATTTGATATACGAGTTATTGATGTGTACCTTGCTAGTACTCCTAGTAGCACCTGGGTATTGGATACCGGTTCGGTTGCTAAATGTTAGTAACTCGAAATAAAAGCTACGGAATAAACGGAGAACTAGCTAAGGGTGAGGTGACGATGTGTGTTGGAAATGTTTCCAAGGTTGATGTGATCAACATCGCACGCTCTCTCTACCTTCAGGATTAGTGACGAACCTATATAAATGTTATTTGGTGTTTTGCGTTGAGCATGAACATGATTAGATCATGTTTATTGCAATACGGTTATTCATTTAAGTTAGAGAATAATGGTTCTTCTGTTTACATGAACAATACCTTCAATGGTCATGCACCCAGTGAGAATGGTTTGTTGAAATCTTGATCGTAGTAATACACATGTTCATAACATTGATGTCAAAATATACAAAGTTAATAATGATAATACACACATACTTGTGGCACTGCCGATAAATGTCATATTGGTATAAAGCGCATGAAGAAACTCCATGCTGATGGATCTTTGGACTCATTCGATTTCGAATCGGTTGAGACATGCGAACCATGCCTCTTGGGCAAGATGACTAAAGGATCCCGTTGGATGGAGCGGGCAAGTGATTCATTGGAAACGATACATGTTGATGTATGCAATCCAGTGAGTCTTATAGCGTGCAGTGGATATCGTTATTTTCTTACCTTCATTGATGATTTAAGTAGATATAGTGTATATTTACTTAATGAAACACAAGTCTGAATCGTTTGAAAGGTTCAATCAAATTCAGAGTGAAGTTTAAGATCATCGTGACAAGAAGATAAAAATGACTGCGATATGATCGTGGAGGTGAATATCTGAGTTACGAGTTTGGCATACAACTTAAGACAATGTGAAATTTGTTTCACAACTAACGCCACCTGGAACACCATAGTGTGATGGTGTGTCCAAACATCATAGTCATGCTCTATTGGATATGGTGCGTGCTATGATGTCTCTTATTGTTTTACTACTATAATTTTTGGGGTTATGCATTAGAGGCAACTACATTCACTTTAAATAGGGCACCATCTAAATCCGTTGAGATGACACCGTGTGAATTATGGTTTGATAGAAACCTAAGTTGTCATTTCTTAATGTTTGGGGCTGCGACACATGTGTGGAAAATGTTTTCACCTAATGAGGTCGAACCCAAGGCGGACAAATGCATCTTTATAGAATACCCTAAGATCAGATGGGTGAACCTTCTATCTCAGATCCAAGTGCAAAGTGTTTGTTGCTTAAACGGATCCTTTCTCGAGGAAATGTTTCTCTCGAAAAATTTGAGTGGGAGGAAGATAGAACTTGATGAGGTTGTTAAACCTTTGTTCAACCAGAGAGTAGCACAGCACAGAAAGATGTTTCTATGAAACCTACGTTAGTTGAAGAGGAAGTTAATGATGATGATCATGAAACTTCAGGATCAAGTTACTATCAAACTTCGTAGGTCGACAAGGATGTGTACCGCTCCTAAGCGGTACGACAACCCTGTCTTGGAGGTCATGTTGTTAGACAATGATGAACCTACGAGCTATGGAGAAGCGATGATGGGCCCGGATTCCAACAAATGGTTGGAGGCCATGAAATCCGAGATAGGATCCATGTATGAAAACCAAGTATAGACTTTGGTAGACTTGCTCGTTGGACGGCAGGTCGTTGAGTACAAATGGATCTTTAAAATGAAGACAGCCGCTGATGGTAATTATCACCATTTGTAAAGCTCGACTTGTTGCAAAGATGTTTGTGACAAGTTCAAGGAGTTGACTACGATGAGACTTTGTCACTCATAGCGGTGCTAAAGTCTGTTGGAATTGTGTTAGCAGTTGCTGCGTTTTTCAATTATGAAATCTGGCAGATGGATGTCAAAACATCGTTTCCTTAACGGTTTACTTGAGGAAAGGTTGTATGTGATACAACCAGGAGGTTTTGTCAGTCCTAAGGATGCTAAAAGGTGTGCAAGCTTCAGTGATCCTTTTATAGACTGAAGCAAGCATCTCGGAGTTGGAATATACACTTTGATGAGGTGATCAAAGTTTTGTAGTTTATACAAAGTTTACGAGAAACTTGTATTTACAATAAAGTGAGTGGGAGCACTATAGAATTTCTGATAAGTATATGTGGATGACATATTGTTGGTCGGAAATAATGTAGGATTTTTGGAAAGCATAAATGGTTGTTTGAAAAGTGATTTTCAAAGGAACACCTGGATAAAGCTACCCAATTGTTGAGCGTCAACATCTATAGAGATAGATCAAGATGCTTGATGAGACTTTCAATGAGTACATACCTTGACGATATTTTGAAAGAGTTCAAAATGGATCAGTCAGAGAAATAGTTCTCGTCTGATTTGTAAGGTGTGAAGTTAACTGAGACTCAAAGCTCGACAACGGCAGAAGAAAGAGAACGGACGAACGTCGTCCCCTATGCCCTAGCCATAGGCTCTATATAGTATGACATGCTGTGTACCACACTTGTGTGTGCCTTGCCATGAGTCCGTCAAGGGGTACAAGAGTGATCCAGGAGTGGATCACTGGATAGCGGTCAACATTATCCTTAGTGACTAAAATACTAAAGGAATTGTTTCTCGATTATGGAGGTGATAAAGGGTTTGTCGTAAGGAGTTACGTCGATGCAAGCTTTAACACTAATCCGGATGACTCGTAGTAGCAATCTAGATACGTATAGTGGAGTAGCCATTTGGAATAGTACCAAGTGGAGTGTGGTAGCAGTGTTTACAGTTTGACATAGGGATTTGCAAAGTATACACTGATCTGAATGTTACAGACCCGTTGACTATAAGACCTCTCTCACATGCAAAGCATGATCGAACCCCAGAACTCATTGGGTGTTAGATTCATATCAATGCGAATCACATGGTGATGTGAACTAGATTATTGACTCTAGTGCAAGTGGGAGACTGTTGGAAATATGCCCTAGAGGCAATAATAAATTAGTTATTATCATATTTCCTTGTTCATGATAATTGTTTATTATCCATGCTATGATTGTGTTGATCGGAAACTCATATACATGTGTGGGTACATAGACAACACCATGTCCCTAGTATGCCTCTAGTAGACTAGCTCGTTGATCAAAAGATGGTTAAGGTTTCCTAGCCATGGACATGAGATGTCATTTGATAACGGGATCACATCATTAGGAGAATGATGTGATGGACAAGACCCAAACTACAAACGTAGCATATGACCGTGTCAGTTTATTGCTACTGTTTTCTGCATGTCAACTATGTGTTCCTATAACCATGAGATCATGCAACTCATGGATATCGGAGGAGTGCCTTGTGTGTATCAAACGTCGCAACGTAACTGGGTGACTATAAAGGTGCTCTACAGGTATCTCCGATGGTGTCTGTTGAGTTGGCATGGATCGAGACTGGGATTTGTTACTCCGCGTGACAGAGAGGTATCTCGGGGCCCACTCGGTAATACAACATCACAATGAGCCTTGCAAGCAATGTGACTAATTGTTAGTTGTGGGATCTTGTATTACGAAACGAGTAAAGAGACTTGCCGGTAACGAGGTTGAACTAGGTATGGAGATACCAATGATCGAATCTCGGGCAAGTAACATACCGAAGAACAAAGGGAACATCATACGGGATTAACTGAATCCTTGACATAGAGGTTCGACCGATAAAGATCTTCGTAGAATATGTAGGAACCAATATGGTCATCTAGGGCCGCTATTGTTTATTGGCCATAGAGGTGTCTCGGTCATGTGTACATAGTTCTCAAACCCGCAGGGTCTGCACACTTAAGGTTTGGTGACGTTTCGGTAGTGTAGAGTTATGTATGGTGGTGACCGAAGTTTGTTCGGAGTCCTGGATGAGATCATGGACGTCACGAGGAGCTCCGGAATGGTCCGGAGGTAAAGATTATAGGAAGTCCCAGTTTGGTCGCCGGAAAAGTTTCGGGCTCATCGGTAGTGTACCGGGAGTGCCGGTAGTGTACCGGGAGACCTCCGGGAGGGCTATTTCGACCCTAGAGGGTCCATGGGCTGTGGGAGAATAATAACCAGCCCTTAGTGGGCTGGTCGAACATCCACAAAAGTCCCATGGCGCCAGGAGGAAAAAGGCCTAAAGAAAAAGGTGGGAAAAGGCAAAAAGGAAGAGTCCTACTCCTACTAGGAGTGGAGGAGGAGTAGGACTCCTCCTCTCTTGGCTCGGCCGACTCCTAGAGGGCCTTGCCCTTGCTCCAAGGCTTCCTCTCCTCTCCTCCTATATATACTAGTGGAATAGAGGGTTTTTGGACAGAATTTACGGCCACGTGCTACCCGTTCCACTAGTGCTCCTCTAGATCGGTTTTCCGTAGTGCTTAGGCGAAGCCCTGCCGGAATCACTCCACCACCATCGCTGGAGTGCCGTCACGCTGCCGACGAACTCTTCTACCTCTCCGCTCTCTCTTGCTGGATCAAGACGGCGGAGATCGTCATCAAGCTGTACGTGTGCTGAACGCGGAGGTGTCGTCCGTTCGCCACTAGATCGGAAGGACCGTGATCGAGATCGCCAGACGGTTCGTGATGAGATCGCAGAACGGATCGTGATGATTTCACGGGATAGATCGTGATCAAGATCATGAGACGGATCGTGATGAGATCGCGGGACGGATTGTGATGAGTCCACGGGACGGATCGTGATTCGATCACGGGACGGATCGTGATGAGATCGTGGGACGCTCAGCGATTTGGATCACGAAGATGTTCGACTACACCAACCGCGTTTATTAACGCTTCCCGCTTAGCAATCTGCAAGGGTATGTAGATCCACTCTCCCTCTCATAGATGCTCATCACCATGGATAGATCTGCGTGTGCGTAGGAAATTTTTTGTTTCCCATGCGACGTTCCCCAACGGAATACATGCCTACATTACATTGATGAATTGGAGCTAGTTCTGTGTCACCCTATGTTATAATTGTTGCATGATGAATGAAATCTGACCTAATTATGCATCACTGATCCATTGCCTATGAGCTTTTCACATATTGATCCTTGCAAAGTTACTTTTACGTTGCTACTGTTACATTCACTACAAAACCGCTATTGTCACTTTTGCCTTCGTTACCATTACTTCCATACTACTTTGCTACTAAATACTTTGTTGTAGATATTAAGTCTTTTAGGTGCGGTTGAATTAACAACTCAGCTGCTAATACTCGAGAATATTGTTTGGCTCCCCTTGTGTCGAATCAATAAATTTGGGTTGAATACTCTACCCTCGAAAACTGTTGCGATCCCCTATACTTGCGGGTTATGAGGCCACAACAAACTTCCGCGTCAAGATCAATCATATTAGGAGTGATAATGGGATTGAGTTCAAGAACACCAATCTTGATGAATATATTGATGAACTTGGTATTACTCATGAGCTATCTCCCCCATATACTCCTTAGCAGAACGACATCGTGGAGCGCAAGACCATGACTCTTGTTGAGATGGCTCGCACTATGCTTGATGAATACAAAACTCCTTGTTGCTTCTGGCCTGAGGCAATTGATACAACTTGCCACATCATCAACAAGGTATATCATCACAAATTCTTCAAGAAGACTTCATATGAACTCATGACTGGCAAGAAACCAAATGTAAATTATCTCAAAGTCTTCCGTGCAAAATGCTGGATTAGAGATCCTCACCACAGTTCTTAATTTGCACTGAAAGCACATGGAGGTTTTATGCTTGGTTAAGGAAAGGACTCACACACCTGCAGAGTCTTCAACACCTACCATCACAAGGTTGTTGAAACTATAGATGTGCAGTTCGATGAAACTAACGGCTCGCAAAGAGAGAACCTGCCTCCTGTGCTAGATGAAAAGTCTCCCGAGGAATCCACTAAGTTGAAGGCTACTGAAGATGTCATACCCAGTGAAGAACCTCAACCTACTGAGGAAGTCATTCCAACCAATGAAGACATTCATGCTGATACACCTGAAGAAAATGGTGCTGAAGAAAATCCTCAGTCATGTCAACCTGCTCATCCAAGAGTTGCAAATGAAGTGCAGATTGACAAAATCATCGACGACATCAATGCATCAGGTCCCCTCACTTGCTCAAGAGCTTCACATTTAACTAACTTTTGTGGGAACTTTGCTTTTGTTTCTATCATAGAGCCTGCCAAGGTTGATGAAGCATTCAAGGAGCCTGAGTGGATTCAAGCTATGCAAGAGAAATTGCATCAATTCAATTTGAACAACGTGTGGGAACTTGTCAAGCGGCCAGATCCTCGCAAGCACAACGTCATAGCTACCAAGTGTATCTACCGCAACAAGCAAGATGAAAATGGCTTGTGGTAAGGAATAAGGCTCATCTTGTACCTCAAGGCTACACATAGGTTGAAGGAATTGACTTTGATGAAACTTTTGCACCTGTTGCTAGACTTGAAGCTATTCGCATATTGCTTGCTTATGCTAACCATCATGATATCATCTTATTCAAATGGATGTGAAAAGTGCATTCCTCAATGGTAAGATTGGGGAAGAAGTATATCTTGCTCAACCCCTAGGTTTCGAAGACCCTAAGCATCCTGACAAAGTCTTCAGACTCAACAAGGCCATCTATGGCCTTAAGCAGGCCCCTAGGGCGTGGTACGACACTGCGAAGGAATTCCTCGTGAAGAAAGGCTTCAAACCCGGTTCACTCGACCCAACTCTTTTCACTAAATCCTATGATAATGAATTATTCGTGTGCCATATATACATAGACGATATTATCTTTGGTTGTACTGACAAACGTTACAGTGATGAATTTGCCTATATGATGAGTGAAGAATATCAAATGTCTATGATGGGGGAGTTGGAATTCTTCTTAGGTCTTAAAATTCATCAACAACGCAATGGCATCTTCATCTCTCAAGAGAAATACCTCAAGGATGTTCTGCGGAAATTCAACATGCAAGACTGCAAAGGCGTCAAAACTCCAATGCCTTCAAAAGGCCACCTCTACACTGGCGAAAATGGTAAAGATTTCGATCAAAAGGTATATCTCTCCATGATTGGCTCTTTATTGTATCTATGTGCATCCAGGCTAGATATTATGCTGAGTGTTTGCATGTGTGACCGATTCCAAGCAACAATGAAGGAATAACACCATAATGTTGTGAAACATATTCTTTCGTACTTAGCTCACACACCAACGCTTGGATTATGGTATACCAAGGGCTCAAATCTTCACCTCATCGGATACTCAGATGTTGACTATGCTGGAGATCATTTTGATCGCAAGTGAATCAAAGGCACATGTCATTTCCTCAAATGATCCTTAGTCTGTTGGTCCTCAAAGAAGCAGAATTGCGTGTCAGTGTCTACTGCTGAAGCTGAGTATATTGTTGCCGGCTCATGTTGCGCTTAGTTGCTGTGGATGAAGCAAACCCTCAAGGACTACGGCATCAAGGTGAAAAATTTGCCTCTCTTATGCGACAATGAGAGCGCTATCAAGATTGCTTACAACCCAGTTCAGCACTCCAAGACCAAGCACATCCAGATTCATCATCATTTTCTTCGAGATCATGTACTCAAGGGTGACATCTCCATCGACCATGTGGACACTTAAGAAGAACTAGCTGATATCTTCACTAAGCCCTTGGATGAAAAGGGATTTTGCAAGTTACGGTGTGAGCTAAACATCTTAGAATCTTCGAATGTTCTTTGAAAATACAGACATCCTAACACTTATGCAAAATTGATGACTTGGATGTGCAACACACGAAGTGACGTTTTTCTTCAATCAATGAAGAATAACGTTCTAAGTGTGAAGAAATTAATGAATAATTTAATTCTTAGAACCCTACAACAATTGTACGCGGTGTCTGAAATCATCACTCTTATACGGTGGGTCACGCCACCAACCATAGTTGAAATTCTTCAAAGTTGAGTTTTTCGTCATTTTGCAAATTCTTCAATTTTTTAAATTCCTCAAGTTTGCAAATTCCTCAATTTTTCAAATTCTTCAAACTATGAAACTGATGTTCTTCATTGACTAGATACATATATATTTGAGTTTTCAATGTCCTCAACAACATTCGCTTATTGCTAATTTTTCAAGTTGATTTTCATCTAAGTGAATGTGATCGGACCCGTTCCCCCTCTATTCTAAACTCAGCCAAGTCTGTTCACAAATTCCTCATATGCGTTATACTTTGAAACTCATTCAATGTCTTCACTGTGTCCTTGACAGATGAAGAATCTATGAACGAAAACTTTAAAATTTTCACTATCAAAATTTTTGACGCTTCCCGCTCAAACCGTTCCGATTCCCACAATAGGATAACCCATGACCCCCCACTATCTCAACTACACAGTACGTGGGTGACACATGTCGCATGCAGAGCAAGGGTCGGGGGCAATCTGGTCAAAAATCTTCAGACCAGATAGTTTTCACCTCCACTATAAATACCCCCTTTCCCTTTCACTATGCTCGAGTTACTCCCCACTTCCCTCTCTCTCCCAAGCCTGTACCTAGCGCACTACTAAAATCATCACCACCGGAGAGGAAGAGCTTCACTGCCTCAACCTCGCCATCGTCGTACTCACATCAGTCAAGGAAATCTTCACTCGCCGCCGCTGAGCTGTCTCCCTCTGCCAAGCTAGGGCATGGAAGATCTGAACTAACGAGCTTCTCCACTTCCTCTCATTGTTCGTCGTGTTCTTCACAAGGGTAATTAAAATCTAATTTTACTGCCCCTATTTTGATCTTCACGCTCTTACACAAATTCCTCAAAGGTGTTTATTCTTCAAGTATCATCTTCTTAAACACCCTATAAACTTATTTCCCTTGATGCGTTGCTCTAAGTTATGATTTTCTTCAAGATTCCTCAATTGTGTGGATCCACAAATCTGCACAACTCTAGAACCTAAGTCAAGAACACTTAGTGAAATTCTTCAAGACACCTATGGTCAAAATCCTCAACTTGATGTATTTTGAAAAAAAATTGAGAACGCATATGACCTCTTAAAAGTCCTCGCACGTATACTCTATTCACAGGTACAAAATGTTTGTTGATGAATCACTAGGTTCTCATCAACTTAACTCATTTGCAGCGTTCCTTCAGCCGGCAAAATTGAAGCAAACTAAGCAAAGTTGAACAAAATACCTCAGCCAGCCGTTAAAGACAATATAAAGACAGACTCAAGTTAAAGCAGTTAAAGCAATATAAAGACAGAGTCAAGTTATAAAGGCAAACTTGACCAAACTAAGCTAAGTTGAACAAAATACCCGAGCCGACCGTTTCCGTTGAACCGGAGGGTTGGACAACCCAGCCATAAGGTCTTCAGAGCCGGCGCTCTAGGTTTGGCATCGGGAGAGGTGATGTTGCTTTTTCAAAAGGAAGTTGGGGTCTAAATAAGCAAGAGGATGAGAAAATGGGAATTTTCGGACGACCCGTTGTATCTTCTTTGGTGGAAGATGTTCTGAGTCAGATGAAACATAGGTTACCTCAGGAGCGTTGGCGTGGCTTGTCTTCATTTCGTCCTGTGAATTATTATTGTCAATAAGGCGTATGAAGAGACGGCTGATGTCTACTATGCAACCTACTCCTTGTAGACGTTGTTGGGCCTCCAAGTATAGAGGTTTGTAGGATAGTAGCAATTTTCCCTCAAATGCGTGACCTAAGGTTTATCAATCAGCGGGAGGCGTAGGATGAAGATGGTATCTCTCAAGCAACCCTGCAATCAAATAACAAAGAGTCTCTTGTGTCCCCAACACACCCAATACAATGGTAAGTTGTATAGGTGCACTAGTTCGGCGAAGAGATGGTGATACAAGTGCAAGATGGATAGTAGATATAGGTTTTCGTAATCTGAAAATATAAAAACATCAAGGTAACTAATAGTAAAAGTGAGCACGAATGGTATTGCAATGCTTGGAAACAAGGCCTAGGGTTCATACTTTCACTAGCGGAAGTTCTCTCAACAATGATAACATAATTGGATCATATAACTAGCCCTCAACATGCAACAAAGAGTCACTCCAAAGTAACTAATAGCAGAGAACAAACGAAGAGATTATTGTCGGGTACGAAACCTCCACAAAGTTATTCTTTCTAATCGATCTATTCAAGAGTCCATAGTAAAATAACACGAAGCTATTCTTTCCGTACAATCTATCCTAGAGTTCGTACTAGAATAACACCTTAAGACACACATCAACCAAAACCCTAATGTCACCTAGATACTCCATTGTCACCTCAAGTATCCGTGGGTATGGTTATACGACATGCATCACACAATCTCAAAATCATCTATTCAACCAACACATAGAACTTCAAAGAGTGCCCCGAAGTTTCTATCGGAGAGTCAAAACATGTGCCAACCCCTATGCATAGGTTCCCGAGGACACGAAACCCGCAAGTTGATCACCAAAAGATATATCAAGTACTCAATTGAATATCCCATTGTCACCACAGAGAGACACGGGCAAGACATACATCAAGTGTTCTTAAAGTCTCAATCCGATAAGATAACTTCCAAGGGAAAACTCAATTCATTACAAGAAGGGAGAGGGGGAAGAACATCATAAGATCCAACTATAGTAGCAAAGCCCGCGGTACATAGAGATCAAGTCATCTCAAGAACACGAGAGAGAGAGAGAGAGATCAAACACATAGCTACTCGTACATACCCTCAGCCCCGAGGGTGAACTACTCCCTCCTCGTCATGGAGATCGCCGGGATGATGAAGATGGCCATCGGAGATGAATTCCCCCTCCGGCAGGGTGCCGGAACGGGCTCCCGATTGGTTTTTGGTGGCTCTGGAGGCTTGCGGCGGCGGAACTCCCAATCTAGGTTTAGTTCTACGGGTTTCAGTATTTGTAAGACCAGAGGGCGTCGGAACAAGTCAAGAGGGGCCACGAGGAGGTCACGAGCCTCCCAGGCGCGGCCAGGGGGGTGGCCGCGCCTCCCAGGCTCGTGGCTTCCTCGGGACTCCTCTCCGGTATCTTTTTATTCTGGTATTTTTGATATTTTCCCTAAAAAATCATAGCGAAAGTTTTATTCCGTTTGGACTCCGTTTGATACTCCTATCTGAAAAAGGTCAAAACCACAGAAAAAACAGGAACTGGCACTGGGCTCTAGGTCAATAGGTTAGTCCCAAAAATAATATAAAATAGCATATAAATGCATATAAAACATCCAAAGTTGATAACATAATAGCATGGAACAATCAAAAATTATAGATACGTTGGAGATGTATCAAGCATCCCCAAGCTTAACTCCTACTTGTCCTCGAGTAGGGAAGTGATAAAAACAGAATTTTTGATGTGGAACGCTACCTAGCATATTTATTCTTTTAATCTTATTTATTGTGGCATGAATGTTCAGATCCATAAGATTCAAATCAACAGTTTAATATTGACATGAAAACAATAATACTTCAAGCATACTAGCAAAGTAATCATGAACTTTCGAAATAACATGGCCAAAGAAAGTTATCCCTACAAAATCATATAGTATGGCTATACTCCATCTTCCTCACACAATGAATCTAAATCATGAACAACCCCGGTATTGGTCAAGCAATTGTTTTCACACTTTTACTTTTTCAAACTTTTTCAACTCTCACGCAATACATGAGCGTGAGCCATGGATATAGCACTATAAGTGGAATAGAATATGGTGGAGGTTGTGAGGCAAAAAGGAGGAGATGGTCACATCGACTCGGATTATCAACGGGCTATGGAGATGCCCATTAATATATATCAATGTGAATGAGTAGGGATTGTCATGCAACGGATGCACTAGAGCTATAAGTGTATGAAAGCTCAAAAGAAACTAAGTGGGTGTGCATCCAACTTGCTTGCTCACGAAGACCTAGGGCAGTTTGAGTAAGCCCATCATTGGAATATACAAGCCAAGTTCTATAATGAAAATTCCCACTAGTATATGAAAATGACAATATATGAGACTCTCTATCATGAAGATCATGGTGCTACTTTGAAGCACAAGTGTGGTAAAGGATAGTAGCATTGTCCCTTCTCTCTTTCTCTCTCTTTTTTTGTTTGGGATCTTTGGCCTCTTTTTCATTTTTTTTCATTCATTTTTTTGTGGGCTCTTTGGCCTCTTTTTTTATTTTTTAAAGTCCGGAGTCTCATCCCAACTTGTGAGGGAATCATAGCTTCCTTCCTTTCCTCACATGGGACAATGCTCTAATAATGATGATCATCACACTTTTATTTACTTACAACTCAATACTTAGAACAAAAGATATGACTCTATATGAATGCCTCCGGTAGTGTACCGGGATGTGCAATGACTCATGAGTGACATGTATGAAAGATATGAACGGTGGCTTTGCCACAAATACGATGTCAACTACATGATCATGCAAAGCAATATGACAATGATGATGTGTGTCATAATAAATGGAACGGTGGAAGTTGCATGGAAATATATCTCGGAATGGCTATGGAAATGCCATAATAGGTAGGTATGGTGGCTGTTTTGAGGAAGGTATATGGTGGGTTTATGCACCGGCGAAAGTTGCGCGGCACTAGAGAGGCTAGCAAAGGTGGAAGGGTGAGAGTGCGTATATACCATGGATTCACATTAGTCATAGAAAACTCACATACTTGTTGTGAAAGTTTTATTATTAATCGAAACAAAGTTCTAGACGCATGCTCCTAGGGGAAGGGTTGGTAGGAGTTAACCATCGCGCGATCTCGACCGCCACACAAAGGATGACAATCAATAAAAACATCATGCTCCAACTTCCTAACATAGCGGTTCACCATAAGTGCATGCTACGGGAATCACAAACTTCAAATAAAGTAGTTCTAGATTCACAACACTCTACTAACATGCCTCTAATATCACCATCTCCATGTCTCAAAACTAGATGCAAGGAATCAAACTTCTCGTACTACTCAATGCACTTGAATATGAAAGTTTTTATTATATCCCTTTTGGATGCCTATCATATTAGGACTAGTTTCATAGCCTAAGAAAATTACCATGCTGTTTAAGACTATCAAAATAATATAATTTAAGCATGAGAGTTAAACTATTTCTATAAAATAAATTCATAGCAATGCTCTACAAAGATATAACTGAAGCACTAGAGCAAAAGACAAACTACTCCAAAAGATATAAGTGAGATCAATGAGTAGTTGAATAATTATTTGGAGATGTTAAGACTCTCCCATCTAATAATTTCAGGTATTAAGTACCTTATTCAAACAAAATAAAATGACACTCCAAGGATATCACGAATCATGTGAAGAAGCAAAAAACTTAGGTTCAACCGATACTAACCGGTAAATGTTGAAGAAGAAAGGTGGGATGCCAACCGGGGCATCCCCAAGCTTAGATGATTGATAATTCTTGAAACATGGATTGGGGTTAATTGGTAATCCCCAAGCTTGAGCTTTTTTGTCTCCTTAATTCCTCTCATGTGGTGGTTTCCAAAATCTTAAGAACTTCATCCACACAAAACTTACAAGAACTCGTGAGATAGGTTAGCATAAATCAATGCAAAACTTTATCATCCTCTACTGTAGAAAATCACTAAGATTATTATTTTACATTTAATACTAAATGCCTCTGCATATTTAAAACTCCCATCATCAAATGGAATCATTAAACAAGCAAACATATGCGAACAATGCAAACATAACAGCAATCTGCCTAAACAGAACAGTCTGTGAAGAATGCAGCAAGATCCATACTTAATTAACTCCAAAAAATCTGAAAACATTCCACGCTGTATGGAATTTATAATATAATACTGTGTCCAAATTTCAAGTTATTATTACATACATAAAATTCCAGGGACTTTTTGCACTACAAGCAAACTTTCTGTTTTGGAACAGCAACTCATATACTTGCAAATTAAGCATGGTTAAGGATTTCCTTGACATTTTTATTGAACTAAATGATGAAAAACATTAACATTAATATAAATAACATCAATTAAGTACTAATAAAAGAAAATGACACTCCAAGCAAAACACATATCATGTGGTGAATAAAAATATAGCCCCGAGTAAAGTTACCGATGGATTGAAGACGAAAGAGGGGATGCCTTCCTAGGGCATCCCCAAGCATACGCTCTTTGGTGTCCTTGAATATGGCTTGGGATCCCTTGGGAATCCCCAAGCCTAGTCTAGTTCCACTCCTTGTTCCGTTGTCCATCCGAACTTTACCCAAAACTTGAAAACTTCACAACACAAAACTTAACGGAACTTCGTGAGATGGGTTAGTATAATAACGACAAATCATTCATTTTGGTACTGTAAAGACAAGATTCATAAATGTTTCCACATAATTCCTACTGTATCTTATCATTTCCACAATTTATATCACTTAATATAATCTATGGAAACACTAAAACAAGCAAACTATGCATTGAAAACAGAATCTGTCAAGAACAGAACAGTCTGTAATGATCTAAATGATAACCATACTTATGCACCTCCAAAAATTATGAAACAATTATTAAAATTAAGGGAATTTGATATAAATCATTATCAAAAATAATCAACCTAAAATCGCTCTCTAGATAGGAATTAAAAATAATTTCGTGAGTGCAAAGTTTCTGTCTTTTTCAGCATGATCAAACAACTATCACCCAAACTAATCATAAAGGATTTACTTGGAAATTTATTGAAATAAAAGCTATAAAACATGATTAATACAGAAGCTTAATCATGTGAATGCACAAAAACAGTAAGGATACATATTGCGTTGTCTCCCAAAAAGCCCTTTTCTTTAATGCCTTTCAAGCTAGGCATGATGATTTCAATGATGCTCACATAAAAGATAATGATTGAAACATAATGGAAGCATCATGAAGCATATGACTAGCACATTTAAGTCTAACCCACTTCCTATGCATATGGATTTTGTGAACAAACAACTTATTGGAGCAAGAATCATCTAGCATAGGAAGGCAAAACAAACATAGCTTCAAAAATTTCAAAACATAGAGAGGAAACTTGACATTATTGCAATATGTAGAAGCATATGATCCTATCTCATAATAATTTTCAGTAGCATAATGAATGAATTCAACAATATAACCAGCACATAAAGCATTATTTTCATGATCTACAAGCATAGAAATTTTACTACTCTCCACATAAGCAAATTTATTCTCATGATTAATAGTGGGAGTATCGTAAAAGACTTGAATACTACGAATAGTTTCCACATTAAAAGAGTGATGTTTAGCAAAAGGGTACTCATAATTGTGAAAAGTTTTATCATCATTCTTCTTTATAGCATAAGTATCATCACAATAATCATCATAAATACGGGCCATGCTTTCATCATAATAAATTTGATCATTCAAAGTGGGGGAACTAAAAAGATCATCTTCATCAAACATAGCATCATCAAGCTTGTGGCTTTGCATATCATTAGCATCATGGGTATTCAAAGAATTCATACTATCAACATTGCGACCATGCTCATCATTAACATATTTTCTGCCATGCATTCTATGTAATTCTTCCTTTA
Organism: Hordeum marinum; assembly: GCA_022496015.1. Lineage (NCBI taxonomy): Eukaryota > Viridiplantae > Streptophyta > Magnoliopsida > Poales > Poaceae > Hordeum > Hordeum marinum. The sequence goes on along the minus strand of CM039676.1, from coordinate 347,267,911 downwards.
GCACTTGAGCACAATTTTCTTTTCCATCATTTTTATGAAAGACATTAAAAAGATGAAGCATATGAGGTAACCTTAATTCCATTTTTTTTGTTTGTTTTCTTTTAATAAACTAAACTAGTGATAAAACATGAAACTAAAAGATTCGATTTCAAGATTTAAAGATATACCTTCAGCGCTAACCTCCCCGACAACAGCGCCAGAAAATAACTTGATGTCTACTACACAACCTTCTCCTTGTAGACGTTATTGGGCCTCCAAGTGCAGAGGTTTGTAGGATAGTAGCAATTTTCCCTCAAGTGGGTGACCTAAGGTTTATCAATCCACGGGAGGCGTAGGATGAAGATGGTATATCTCAAGCAACCCTACAATTAAATAACAATGGGTGTCTTGTGTCCCCAACACACCCAATACAATGGTAAGTTGTATAGGTGCACTAGTTCGGCGAAGAGATGGTGATACAAGTGCAATACAGATAGTAGATATAGGTTTTTGTAATCTGAAAATATAAAAACACCAAGGTAACTAATAGTAAAAGTGAGCACGAACGGTATTGCAATGCTTGGAAACAAGGCCTAGGGGTCATACTTTCACTACTGGAAGTTCTCTCAACAATGATAACATAATTGGATCATATAACTAGCCCTCAACGTGCAACAAAGAGTCACTCCAAAGTAACTAATAGAGGAGAATAAACGAAGAGATTATTGTCGGGTACGAAACCTCCACAAAGTTATTCTTTCTAATCGATCTATTCAAGAGTCCGTAGTAAAATAACACGAAGCTATTCTTTCCGTTCAATCTATCCTAGAGTTCGTACTAGAATAACACCTTAAGACACACATCAACCAAAACTCTAATGTCACCTAGATACTCCATTGTCACCTCAAGTATCTGTGGGTATGGTCATACGACATGCATCACACAATCTCAAAATCATCTATTCAACAACCACATAGAACTTCAAAGAGTGTCCCGAAGTTTCTATCGAAGAGTCAAAACATGTGCCAACCCCTATGCATAGGTTCCCGAGGTCATGAAACCCGCAAATTGATCACCAAAACATACATCAAGTACTCACATGAATATCCCATTGTCACCATAGATAGACATGGGCAAGACATACATCAAGTGTTCTTAAAGACTCAATCCGATAAGATAACTTCAAAGGGAAAACTCAATTCATTACAAGAAGGGAGAGGGGAAGAACATCATAAGATCCAACTATAGTAGCAAAGCCCGCGGTACATAGAGATCAAGTCATCTCAAGAACACTAGAGAGAGAGAGAGATCAAACACATAGCTACTGGTACATACCCTCAGCCCCGAGGGTGAACTCCTCCCCCCTCGTCATGGAGATCGCCGGGATGATGAAGATGGCCACCGGAGATGAATTCCCCCTCCGGCAGGGTGCCGGAATGGGCTCCCGATTGGTTTTTGGTGGCTCTGGAGGCTTGTGGCGGCGGAACTCCCGATCTAGGTTTAGTTCTGCGGGTTTCAGTATTTACAAGACCAGAGGGCGTTGAGAACAAGTCAAGAGGGGCCACGAGGAGGTCACAAGCTTCCCAGGCGCGGCCAGGGGGGTTGGTCGCGCCTCCCAGGCTCGTGGCTTCCTCAGGACTCCTCTCTGGTATCTTTTTCTTCTGGTATTTTTGATATTTTCCATAAAAAATCATAGCGAAAGTTTGTAGCGACCCGACCTAAAAGGTCGAATCTCCGGTGTTTTCGTACCATCCCAAGATCATGTTGGTACACACACGGTACATCAATGTATATACCAAAGGGAAATCACACAGCATTCTTAATCGAAATCTCATATCGAGTTCTTTATTACAATAATGATTACAATAAAGTGGCTGAAGGCCAACTCATGAGAATAGCTAAACCAAAGTCTTGCGGAAGCTTCAAAGGTAGTCGAGTCCATCTGACTCCAAGGGCATCTCATTGAGCGTAGAGCGTATCCTCACTCCTGGTCGGAAAAGTACTCTGCAACATGATACGTTGCAGCCGTGTAGGTCAGCATATTGCATATGCCGGCAATGTCACAAAAGAGAGGGGTGAAAAAGTAATCATCTATTCGATATGCAAATATGGCAGGTGGGGTAGTAAGTTTTGCATAAAGTCATTTTTCCTACAACAAGAGAGGGCAAAATAAAAGTTATTACTACAATGTTGGTTGATTAATGAGATGGTTACACCAACCAATTCTCATACCCAAGTTCTCATTAATACCCACATCAAATGTAATTCTTTGTGTTGAGAATTCCAGATAGTTTCAGTTCCTTTGGCTCAAATTGTCCATCACCGTCGACACGGCTAATCGATTAGGTTTGGGTACTCTGCAGAGTTTTGCACATGTTCCCCACAAGATTTGGTCACCTACGTTGAATTCCTCGCACTTCAGGGTGTTTGAGAAACGGATGACCAAAACATGGTCTTCTAAAGGGTTTCCCTGAGACTCTGTCGGTGCCCATCCTTTCCTACCGTTCTTCTAAATCTCATAGCACCGCCTGTCCAGGGTCACCACAGTATCCAACCAAGTCAGAGCCCATAATGGCTTGTGGATGTGAAGGTAAGCCTTGGGTCTTGAAGCATCCATCCATCTCTTTGTGCCTGGGTGGACCTTTCCGCATGAATATTGTCACTTCTCCAGCAACACCTAGGCTAACCACTGGTTTCTCCAGGGCGCCGTTCAACCATCATCCACCTAGAGGTATGTTGAAAACTCAGAGTCTTGAAGTCTTGATCATTATGTAGGTCTTGTAATTATTACCTCTCAACTCTCATGATTCACATAACCAACCCCGTCTACTAATAGCATAGCAAAATTGAATCAACGTTTCCCGAGGCCAAAGTAACAAGGAATTGAGGGGATCCTACCACATGATACTACAACAAGTAACCAAGTTTCCAATTACCTACTTTGCATGCAATTGGGGAGAGGGTAGAACTAATGCAATAAAACATGGGTAAACATGATCAAAGTGACTTGCCTTGCTGACGATCCTCGTACTCAAGTGACTCTAGATAACAAGCTTCGCACTCCGGATGATCTAACGAATCAAACAAAGCACAGAATAAGCATAACCACAATCCAATTCACACAATAGCAAGGTAAACAAATAATTCAACAAACCATAGCACAATAAAAAGGAAGAATCACTCAAAGTAGAAGAATCTAAAATATTTGGTGTCAAAATTCTCTACTAAGACATAACAAGACAAAAATTTGTTTTGAACAACTAACCAATTGATACTAGAAAATTAAATACAAAATTTTTATTAGAAAATAGAAAATATTTCATTACAAAAAAATTGTGCAAAAAGGATTACTATAAAATATATTTTTTATAAACAATACTAATGGTGAAAGAGAGTTTACCTATTTAAACTAGAGCACAGAACAAAATAAAAATATTTTTATTATCAAAATAATTCACCTAATGTTGAACAACAGAACTAAATAAACTACAATAAAAAGTTAAACTAAAACAAAATTAAAATAAACTAAAATAAAATCAATTCAATTCAACACTAAGAAGAACTAAACATAATCTGTTTTTGCTAAAAGCCCTAATCTAAAATATCCTAAAAATTCTCAAACAGTGATGGATGATAAACTTAACTAATGCAAAACAGTGGCAAAAAGAATCACTAAAAAATAAATTTCTAAACTCAAGTTATTCAAGTTTTAGTGATTTGCTCAATTTTAACAAAATTCAAATTTACAAGTTCAAATTTGAAATCTAAGCCTACAGACGTAAACTACATGTAATTTTTGACATGTTTCAAAAAGGATCAATCAAAAACTCTAAATGTTTTAAAAGATATAATAAAAACAAAAATAGGACACATTTTGTTTTCTAAAACAGAAACAGAAAAAGAAAAATTCCTAGCGAACGGACAGGGGCTACGTGGCGGCTTCCTATTGGTTGCTAGCGCGTGTGCGTGAGTGTTTGCGGGCGGACGACCGAAACTTAGAAGAAAACGTTTCGGTGTTTTAATCCTTCTAATCTGGCGCATTGGATCTAAATCTGACGGCTACGGGGGCTTGCGGTGGCTTATAGAGAGGGGGTCGAGGTTTCCGGCGAGGTCGACGGCGGCCGGAGGTCAGAGGTGGTCGGAGATGGTCGTGCGGTGGTCAGGGGCGGCGTCCGAAGTGCTCAGGCGACGGCGGCAAAGCTCCGGCGTCGAATGATGGCGCCGGACGAGGCTGGGGACGACGGAGGCGACGGCCTCGTGCTCGGAGAGTTTCGGTCGTTGACCGAACTCCGGCGAAGTGGAGCGGTGGCGTTTGCGGGCGACGGCAGGGGTGCTCGGGGGTGGAACGGAGAGCGGAGAAGGCAGGGGCTTTTATAGGCCAGGTGCGGGGTCGAGAGAGGGAGAGAGGAGCGAGATCAGCGGAGGAGGGATCTCCGGCGACGTCGACGGCGCGAGGAGGGAGACGAGCACTCTAATGGCACTGTCGGACGGTGGGTCCCGCGTGTCAGTGAGAGTGGGGTGCGGGATCTGCGCGTCGGTGGCCGATCCGGAGCGGTTTCGGGACTTAAAGGTTGTGGACCGGCCGGTTTTCATTTAAAACGTTTAAATTTATTTCCTTTTTCTATTTTCTAGAGCATTTAAAACTCTTTAATGCATTCAAAACATTTCCAACAATACGAAATATATATATCAAAATGATCAAGGGAATAAATTCTATTTAATGAACATTTTTCCTCTGTCAAAATGAATACTTTGAAAAAAAATATTTTTAGAAAATGCCTAATTGATTTTAAATCCTTTTGCAATAATTTTTCAAATAACCCCCTGGTTTTATGGTTCAAATATTTCACCAAGATGCCCCTAGTGTGGAGTGTCATGTTACTCCTCTTTTTTTTGAATATTTCTAGAGGTTTTTCAAATAAGAGAAACAAGTAAACGGAAAAATGAAAGTGGCCTTTCAAAATTTCAACAGATGAACTTCAACAATTCTATTCATTCAAACAATGTGATGATGATGCATAGCTATATTTCATAACATTCCAAAATGAAATTTTGGGATGTTAGAAACCTACCCACCTTAAGATGAATCTCGCCCTCGAGATTCGGGTTGGCTAGAAAATAGGTGCGGGTGGTCTCTATGAAGATCTTCTTCGCGTTCCCAGGTGGCTTCGTCCTCGGTGTGGTGACTGAACAGAACCTTACAGAACTTCATGATCCTTCTACGGGTAACTCTGTTGGCAGTCTCGAGGATCTTGACGGGCTTCTCCTCGTAAGTCAGGTCACTGTCAAGTTGTATGGCCTCTAGGGGTACAGTGTCTCTCAAAGGGATATCAGCCATCTCAGCGTGGCATTTCTTCAACTGGGAAACATGGAAAACAACATAAACTCCGGACAATCCTTCCAGTAATTCCAGCTTGTACGCAACTTTGCCTCTATGTTCAAGAATTTTGTAGGGGCCTATGAATTTGGGTGCTAACTTTCCTTTACCACCAAACCTCTTGATTCCTCGAAGTGGGGACACACGAAGGTATGCTCGGTCTCCCACTTCATACGTCACTTCCTTGCGTTTGCTGTCAGCATTGTTCTTCTACCGGGATTGAGCTATCTTGAGTCTATCACGAATCAGCTTGACCTTCTCTTCCGAATCTCATATAAGATCGGAAACAAAAAGTTTTTGGTCGCCAACACCATCCCACATCAATGGTGTTCTACACCTCCTTCTGTATAAAGCTTCGAAAGGGGTCATCTTCAGACTGGTCTGATAACTGTTGTTGTATGAGAACTCTGCGTAAGGTAAATTTTCATCCCAACTAGACCCATAGTCTAGCGCACAAGTTCTCAACATGTCCTCCAGAATCTGGTTGACTCTCTTAGTCTGTCCATCGGTCTGCGGATGAAAAGTTGTACTGAACTCCAGCCTCATACCCAAAGTTTCATGTAGCTGATGCCAAAACTTTGAGGTAAATTGTGTTCCTCTATCTGACATGATACTCCTCGGAACTCCATGCAGACACACGATCCTGGTCATATATATCTTGGCTAACTTAGCACTAGTATAGGTGGTCTTCACTGGAATGAAATGAGCCACCTTGGTCAAGCGATCGACCACTACCCAGATGGAATCATAACCGGCGGGTCCTGGGTAATCCTGTGATGAAGTCCATACCAAGTTTATCCCATTTACATTCGGGTATCAGCAAAGGTTGGAGTAACCCTGCTGGTTTCTAATGTTCCACCTTTACTCGCTGGCAAACATCGCATACAGCAACATGTTCGGCAATATCGTTCTTCATACCTGTCCACCAGTAACTTTCCTTCAAATCCAGATACATCTTGGTGTTACCTGGGTGTATCGAGTAAGGTGAATCGTGGGCATCCTGAAGTGTCAACTTCCTGAGCTCTGGGTCATTAGGCACATAGATTCGGTTCTCGAACCACAGAGTTCCTTGTTCATCCTCACGAAAACCTTTAGCTTTTCCACCCTTCATTCTCTGCTTTATATCAGCTATCTCCTTGTCCGACTTCTGGGCTTCACAAATTCTTTCGATCAAGCTGGACTGGATCTCTAGTGTGGGAACATATCCTCTTGGAACTATCTCTAGCCGGAGCTCTCTGAGATCATCGGCTAGCTCATTGGGTAATCCTCCCGCTATAAGTGTGTTCACATAACTCTTCCGGCTGAAGGCATCTGCTACAACATTTGCCTTTCCTGGATGGTAGTGTAATCTCATGTCATAGTCCTTGATTAACTCTAACCATCGCCTTTGTCTGAGGTTCAACTCCTTCTGCGTGAAGATATACTTCAGGCTCTTATGATCAGTGTAAACGTCACAACTGTTCCCGATGAGGAAATGTCTCCAAGTCTTGAGTGCGTGTACTACGGCTGCTAACTCCAAATCATGGGTGGCATAGTTCAACTCATGAGGTCGTAGTTGTTTGGATGCATATGCTACAACTTTTCCCTCCTGCATGAATACTCCTTCGAGTCCTAGACGTGATGCATCACAGTAAACCTGGAAATCCTTCCGAATATTTGGCAGGATCAACACTGGGGCTGTGACCAAACGTTTCTTCAACTCCTGGAAACTGGTCTCACATTCCTCAGTCCAAATATACTTAGACTCTTTCATCAACAACGCCGTCATGGGCTTGGCAATCTTTGAGAAATTCTCAATGAACCTCCGATAATATCCGGCAAGTTCACGGAAACTGCGGATCTCCATAACTGAGGTGGGTGACTTCCACTCGGTGACTGCTTCAACCTTAGTGGGGTCCACTACTATTCCATCTCCGGAAATAATGTGTCCATGGAATCCGACTTCTATCAGGCAAAATTCACATTTGCTAAACTTGGCATATAACTGATGCTCTCTAAGCTTCTCTAGAACTAAACGCAAGTGTTCCTTGTGTTCTTCCTTGTTCTTGGAGAATATCAAAATATCATCGATGAACACCACGACAAACTTGTCCAGGTATTCCATGAACACTTTGTTCATCATACTCATGAAGTAGGTAGGAGCATTAGTCAAACCAAAAGACATGACGATATACTCATACAAGCCATACCTTGTGGTGAAAGCTGTTTTGGGTATATCCTGTTTACGAATTTTCAACTGGTGATACCCTGATCGAAGATCGATCATGGAAAACACTTTGGCTCCCACTAGCTGATGAAACAAGTCATTAATCATCGGCAGAGGGTACTTGTTCTTGATAGTCACCTCGTTCAATGCACGATAATCGACTACCATCCTCAAGGTTTTATCCTTCTTCTCTACCAAGAGAACTGGGGCTCCCCAAGGTGAAGAACTTGGGTGAATATACCCCTTGTCCAATAACTCCTTAATCTGCTTCTTGATTTCTTCTAAATCATTTGCGGGCATCCGATAGGGTCTCTTCGAAGTTGGGGCTGTTCCTGGCAGTTACTCTATCAGGAACTCAATTTCTGTGTCTGGTGGCATGCCTGGTAATTCTTCCAGGAATAAATCTGGAAAATCTTGTACCACCGGTACTTCCTCCTGAACAACTCATGTGAGAGAATTTAACCGAGCACTCATCCGTGAGCGTCGGGATACATACTTAATCCTCTTGTTCCCTGGGGTGGTGAGCAAAATGGACTTGCTGGGGCAATCAAGGTTTCCTTCATACTTGTTCATCAAATCCATGCCTAGGATTACATACAATCCCTGGGACTCTAAGACGATGAGGTCGGTGGGAAAAACATGGTTTGCTATATTGAGTTTCAATGCGTGGCATCCTATACCTGCCATCATCATGCCTCCTGGGGAACTAACCTTAATGGGCTGACTAAGGGTTCTGGTTGGTAAACCATACTTTTACAAAACTACCCTTGATATGAATGAATGAGTTGCAACGGAATCAAAAAGTACCGTAACTGAATGTGAATTCAACAGAAACTTACCAACCATAGTCTCGGGATGATCATAGACTTCCCCCACATCAATGTGGTTCACCTGAGCACGGGGAAAAGGGTTGGGCTTCTTAGTTGCTGAGTTGCCAATGTTGTTGCTGTTTCCATTTCCCGGCTTGTTCTGAGGACAATCAGTGGCATCGTGCCCGGTCTTCTGGCACTTGAAGCAAGTGATATGGCTTAGATCCTTCTGAGCTGGGGCGGGACGGTGATGGTTGTCATTCCCACTTCCATTGCCATTCTTGGAGTTGCCATTTTTGGTACGATTATTCCCATTGCCCCCATGGTTGTGGCCTCCATGGTTGTGCACAGCATGAGTGTGTCCTCCATACTTACCGGTCCCTAATCCGGTATTTCCTGAGTACGGGGAGTAACGGGGCTTCTGATGAGCTCCTGAGTTAGACTTCCCCTATCCATACTTCCTCTTGTGGTTCTCGATTTGCTGCTGCTTCCCCTCCAAGATGTGGGCCTTGTCTACCAGCTCCTGGTAGTTGTTTAAAGTAGCTACCATCAGTTGCACGCTCAACTCATCGTTGAGTCCTTCCAGGAACTTCTCTTGCTTGGTTGCATCATTGGCCACGTCTCCTGGTGCATAACGTGCCAACGTTCTGAATTCATCCACATACTGGTCCACGGAGCGACTTCCCTGGCGTAAGTTGCGAAACTCACGCTTCTTCAGACTCATGGCTCTAGCTGAGACATGAGTAGTGCGGAAAGCTAACTTGAACTGCTCCCAAGTCACATCAACAATGGGGTATGTGGTGGTGTAGTTTTCCCACCATGCAGCTGCGGGTCCCTCAAGTTGATGTGTGGCAAAGCGCACCTTTTCAGCCTCAGTGCATCCAGCGGTGATGAGTTCCCTCTCCATCTTGCGGAGCCAATCATCTGCCACAATGGGCTCAATGCTGCTAGAGAAGGTTGGGGGTCTCAGCCTTAGAAAACGGATGAGGTTGTCGCCCTGATGTGGAGGGTTGTTGTTGTGGTTGTTGTTCTGGTTATTGTTCTCGTTGTTGTTCTGGTTCTGTGTCAACAGTTGCATCAGGGCGTTCTGCTGCTGGAGGAGTTGCATGAATTCTGGCGGAAAGGTGAATTCGGGTTCACATCGTGGAGGCATCTTGTTGTTTTTAGAGGGATGAGAATCCGAATAGAACAAGGGCCTAAAATAAAATTTCACTACCCATATGCAATGCAACAAACATATCACACCAAACACTAATTCATTTATTCAACTCAAGGTTCAAACATAGAGATACAAGTCTCAAATCAAGCTAAGCATCAACCTACGTTTTAACGATGAAAAAGAAAGATACATGGGGGACATGACTAAAGTTCTCCTCAAAAGTACATGGTCGTGGGTCCTTCGGTGGCGCTCTCCTCATAGTCATCATCATTGCTGATCAAGGGTGCCACGTCTCCTTCTGGGTGAAGATTTTCTCCCATGTCCAGCTGTTCCTCCAGAGTTGCAATGCGAGTGTTCAGCTTCTCGATCCTCTCCAAGAAGTCCTTTACTTCATGCTCATGCTCGTACTTGGCTTCCCGTAGGTCAGCCTCGATGTCAAGCTCGCGGTTAATCAGCCTCTTGATCGTCTTCGTGTCAGCACGTACCCGAAGCTCCAGAGTCCTGATGTGAGTCTCCAAAGTCTGGATATAGGAAATGGTGGAGTCTTCAGCGGGGGTGTTTATGATATTTCCATTCACATCCCTACGACAAATCATGCTGAGTTCTGGTGAAATGGGACTACCCCTGTATTCCTCCTGAATACGTCCGAGGGCACGGTGTATCACTATGTCCCTCCCAAGAATCTAGCTGGGTGCCACAAACTTGAAGTTGATAGGCTCTATGCGATAACCAAAAGTCCTTCCGACGATATGCACTTCGATCCTGTAGCGATCGTCTTGTGGGTAAGACGTGATCGCAGTCCCGGTGATGATTGGCAGAGCAATCTTTACTCTCTTGACGATCCGTGTCAGCTCTTTGCCAAAAGGCATGGTAGCGTCAGGCTGGCAAAAGTCCGTGAAGCGAACTGGGACGAAGGTGGCCATCTAGAAATGTTGAAATAAATCAGAGAGAAGTTAGAAAATGAACACATGAGAATATAAGAATTTGCAAAGAAAAGGATATGATCCTCACTCCTAGAGGTTACGTCCTACGGACAGCGTGTGCTCTGATACCATTTCTGTAGTGACCCGACCTGAAAGGTCGAATCTCCGGTGTCTCCGTACCATCCCAAGATCATACCGGTACACACACGGTACATCAATGTATATATCAAAGGGAAATCACACGACATTATTAATCAAAATCTCATATCGAGTTCTTTATTACAATAATGATTACAATAAAGTGGCTGAAGGCCAACTCATAAGAATAGCTAAACCAAAGTCTTGCGGAAGCTTCAAAGGTAGTCGAGTCCATCTGACTCCAAGGGCATCTCACCGAGCGTAGAGCGTATCCTCACTCCTCGTCGGAAAAGTACTCTGCAACATGATACGTTGCAGCCGTGTAGGTCAGCATATTGAATATGCTGGCAATGTCACAAAAGAGAGGGGTGAAAAAGTAATCATCTATTCTATATGCAAATATAGCAGGTGGGGTAGTAAGTTTTGCACAAAGCCATTTTTTCCTACAACAAGAGAGGGCAAAACAAAAGTTATTACTACAATGTTGGTTTATTAATGATATGCTTCCACCAACCAACTCTCATACCCAAGTTGTCATTAATACCCACATCAAATGTAATTCTTTGTGTTGAGAATTCCAGATAGTTTCAGTTCCTTTGGCTCAAATTGTCCATTACCATGGACACGGCTAATCGATTAGGTTTGGGTACTCTGCAGAGTTTTGCACACGTTCCCCACAAGATTTGGTCGCCTCCGTTGAATTCCTCGCACTTTAGGGTGTTTGAGAAACAGATGACCAAAACATGGTCTTCTAAAGGGTTTCCCTAAGACTCTGTCGGTGCCCATCCTTTCCTACCGTTCTTCTACATCTCGTAGCACCGCCTGTCTAGGGTCACCACAGTATCCAACCAAGCCAGAGCCCATAATGGCTTGTGGCTATGCAGGTAAGCCTTGGGTCTTGAAGCATCCATCCATCTCTTTGTGCCTGGGTGGACCTTTCCGCGTGAATACTGGCACTTTTCCAGCAACACCTAGGCTAACCACTGGTTTCTCCAGGGCGCCGTTCAACCATCATCCACCTAGAGGTATGTTGAAAACTCAGAGTCTTGAACTCTTGATCATTATGTAGGTCTTGTAATTATTACCTCTCAACTCTCATGATTCACATAACCAACCCCGTCTACTAATAGCATAGCAAAATTGAATCAACGTTTCCCGAGGCCAAAGTAACAAGGAATTAAGGGGATCCTACCACATGATACTACAACAAGTAACCAAGTTTCCAATTACCTACTTTGCATGCAACTGGGGAGATGGTAGAACTAATTCAATAAAACATGGGTAAACATGATCAAAGTGACTTGCCTTGCTGACGATCCTCGTACCCAAGTGACTCTAGATAAAAAGCTTCGCACTCCGGATGATCTAACGAATCAAACAAAGCACACAATAAGCATAACCACAATCCAATTCACACAACATCAAGGTAAACAAATACTTCAACAAACCATAGCACAATCAAAAGGAAGAATCACTCAAAGTAGAAGAATCTAAAATATTTGGTGTCAAAATTCTCTACTAAGACATAACAAGACAAAAGTTTGTTTTGAACAACTAACCAATTGATACTACAAAAGTAAATACAAAAATTTTATGAGAAAATAGAATATATTTCGTTACAAAAAAATTTGTGCAAAAAGTATAACTATAAAAAAAATTATAAACAATACTAATGGTGAAAGAGAGTTTACCTATTTAAACTAGAGCACAAAAAAATAAAAACAATTATTATAGAAATAATTCACCTAATGTTGAACAACAAAACTAAATAAACTACAATAAAAACTTAAACTAAAACAAAATCAAAATAAACTAAAATAAAATCAATTCAATTAAACACTAAGAAGAACTAAACAGAATCTGTTTTTGCTAAAAAAACCTAGTCTAAAATATCCTAAAAATTCTCAAACAGTGTTGGATGATAAACCTAACTAATACAAAACAGTGGCAAAAAGAATCACTAAAATTTAAATTTCTGAACTCAAGTTATTCAAGTTTTAGTGATTTGCTCAATTTTAACAAAATTCAAATTTACAAGGTGAAATTTGAAATCTAAGCCTACAGACATAAACTACATGTAATTTGTGACATGTTGCAAAAAGAATCAATCAAAAAATAAATATTTTAAAAGATATAATAAAAACAAAAACAGAACACATTCTGTTTTCTAAAAAAGAAACAGAAAAAGAAAAATTCCTAGCGAACGGACATGGGCTACATGGCGGCTTCCTATTGGTTGCTAGCGCGTGCGCATGGGTGTTTGCGGGCGGTCGACGGCGGCCGGAGGTCGGAGGTGGTCGGAGATGGTCGTGCGGTGGTCGGGGGCAGCGTTCGAAGTGCTCAAGCGACAGCGGCGAAGCTCCCGCGGCGAATGGTGGCGTCGGACGAGGCTGGGGACAACGGAGGCGACGGCCTCGTTCTCGCAGAGCTTCGGTCGTTGACCGAACTCCGGCGAGGTGGAGCGGTGGCGTTTGCGGGCAAGGGCAGGGGCGCTCGGGGGTGGAACGGAGACCGGAGAAGGCAGGGGCTTTTATAGGCCAGGTGCGGGGCCAGGAGAGGGAGAGAGGAGCGAGATCAGCGGAGGAGGGATCTCCGGCGACGTCGACGGCGCGAGGAGGGAGACGAGCACGCTGATGGCGCTGTCAGACAATGGGTCCCGCATGTCAGTGAGAGTGGGGCGCGGGATGTGCGCGTCAGTGGCCGATCCGGAGTGGTTTCGGGACTTAAAGGCTGTGGGCTGGCCGGTTTTCATTTAAAACGTTTAAATTTATTTCCTTTTTCTATTTTCCAAAGAATTTAAAACTCTTTAATGCATTCAAAACATTTCCAACAATAGGAAATATATATATCGAAATGATCACGGGAATAAATTCTATTTAATGAACATTTTTCCTCTGTCAAAACGAATACTTTGAAAAAAAATATTTTCAAAAAATGCCTAATTGATTTTTAATCCTTTTGCAATAATTTTTCAAATAACCCCCTGGTTTAATGGTTCAAATATTTCACCAAGATGTCCCTAGTGTGGAGTGTCATGTTACTCCTCTCTTTTTTTGAATATTTCCAGAGGTTTTTCAAATAAGAGAAACAAGTAAATGGAAAAATGAAAGTAGCCTTTCAGAATTTCAATAGATGAACTTCAACAATTCTATTCATTCAAACAATGTCATGATGATGCATAGCTATATTTCATAACATTCTAAAATGAAATTTTGGGATGTTACAAAGTTTTATTCCGTTTGGACTCCGGTTGATATTCCTATCTGAAAAAGGTCAAAACACGGAAAAAACAGGAATTGGCACTGGGCTCTAGGTCAATAGGTTAGTCCCAAAAATAATATAAAATAGCATATAAATGCATATAAAACATCCAAAGTTGATAACATAATAGCATGGAACAATCGAAAATTATAGATACGTTGGAGATGTATCAACGGCCGAGAGAGTCAAGTTCTACCTCTGAGTCGTCAGCCTCAGGATGTTCTTGAGGTGCAGGCTTCTTTTGGCCAATGGTTTTTTCCTTCGACTTCTTTGGAGGATGAACTTATTTATTTTTCTAGAATCTGGAGTTAGCCTAAAAGTAAAAGCCACCAAAAGAGGTTACAGATTGTAAAACATACATGGACACCTAACGCGGAAGTCAGGAGATTGAGAGCCGCCCTTACATCTGGGGCCGGGTTTGCGGCACAAAAGGGTGGCAATGCAATGGTGCGGCAAGATCCTTGAGACTCATGGACAAGGCTTTTGATGGCGGCCATGACATCATCTTCCATCAACGTGGTAGGATTAAAGCAGAGGGGGTCATTGGCATCACCCGTATATTCACACATGAGATGGCTTCTCCGGCTCAGAGGCATGACTTTCCAAGAGACCCAACAGTGGGTCAGATCCATCCCTGTCAGACCATTGGCCATAAGGGCTCTAATTTTGGTGTAAGACGGAGCATAATTCACCCGTTCGGAGGCTGACATCCGATCAGGGAGTTAAGTTTTGGTGCGGAGTTGGGTCGGACGATAGCCCGACAATGGATGTTCTCCCTCTGGAGAGGTGTCTTTGCAATAAAACCAGGTTTTGTTCCAGTCCTTGGGGTGGTTGGGCATTCGAACAGCCAGAAAGTTCATATCTCGTCTCCTTTGAATATAAATTCCGCCAAGCTCCAAGCTTGGGCCAGTTGCCACTTCTGTCTGGCGGTTTGCATAAAAGAACTCACGGAAGAGGTCAACCAACGGCTCTTCTTGTAAGTAAACCTCACAGAGAATTTGGAAGTTGCACATGTTTGAGATGGAATTGGGTGCAATGTCTTGAGGATGCAGCTTGAAGAAATGAAGGACGTCTCGGAAAAATTTAGGGCCGGGAGGGCTGAAACCGCGTGCAAGATGGTCTATGAATATGACTACTTCGCCCTCTTGGGGGATGGATTTCTTTTCTTTGCCTGGAACCCGCCAATGGATGACATCTTTGGCTGGCAAGGTCCCTGCGTCTACGAAAATCCTTCAAAAAGTCCTCAGAGACTGCAGAGCCGACCGAGTTACAGGAAGAGGACGCACGAGGCATAATGGCGTCTTACAACTACGGAAAGTAATAACTCGTGGCGAGTTAGAAGGTGACAGACAACTAAGGACGGCTAATGAAATCTAAGTTCTATGAAGCTAAGCCGTCGGAGCCGTTCGAGGCGAGAGCCGGAAGCTTATGACGAGTTAAATTGGCAGGGCAATGAAGCAAAAAGTTACTAAGTGTGGAAAACAAGTTTCGCATGTTATCTTCATAAGCACGGATCTACAGACAGAGGAAAAAGCAGATTTATTCTAAACCTAACGACGAACGGAAGTACTGGTGATGTTTTAGGACGGTAAAAGGAAGCAACTACGGATCTATACTAGGCTATTGGTGTTTTCCTACGGTTTACCGCAACGGGAAGAGGATCATTACAAGATGTACTAAGCTATATGTCGTTTGGCATTACGAAGAACTTGCACTCTGGCCGACCGACGAACTCCATGGATTCAACACCCTAAGCTACAGATCTAGGGGATAGAGAAGAATGTACCAGAAGAGAGGCAGCGGTCGCAGGCAATACTCTGGCCCGATTCAGGTTGATGTTGCTGAAGCTTCATCAAA
This sequence comes from Hordeum marinum, assembly GCA_022496015.1. NCBI lineage: Eukaryota > Viridiplantae > Streptophyta > Magnoliopsida > Poales > Poaceae > Hordeum > Hordeum marinum. The sequence goes on along the minus strand of CM039676.1, from coordinate 347,252,202 downwards.
GCGAGGGGGCTCGGGGGCGACGGCGTCGAGAGGAAGAAGAAGAGGCACAGGTGGCAGAGGAAATGAAAAAGTCCCTTCGCAGTCCTATTTAAGAGGTTGAAAAGAGGAAATGGGCGCGGGAATCAAGGCGACCGAAACTGACTGACCGAGATGGATGCCTTGATTTTCGGGACGTCAGTTTAATGATGAAAGATCCATTGCGGTCGTTAGGGAATCTTTTTGGCATATCCAGTACGACGTCACGGCGGGTTACATTTCTTACTTTCAGGTGATGAAGAGTGAGACTCGCCGCCAAGTAAAACGAACGATTGACATGAGCAAGCTCAAATCAACCTGGGGCCTAATGTTGGGGATATAACCCCATGGTGAGACCCGCCCAGGTGGGGCCGGGTCATACCTGGCGGCTCATAAGCCAGCTCAAGGCAGATGGTCCTCGAGATGTAAGCCTAGACATATGACGGCTTACCAAGATGGACCTAGGCGAGGCCCGGACAAAGAAGGCATGAAGACCCGGGCGGTTAAGCCGCCCGGAGACGGCTTGCCCAGAAAGGCAAGGTGCAATAGAGATAGAGTCAGATACGTTGTAAGAGTCGGTATGAGACTTGTAACCCGTGGTCTTGGCCTCCTATATAAAGGCAGAGACCCGGGGTGACTTAGACAGAAACCAACTAATCGAGAACTAGGTCAAGCGAATCCGCTCCCTTGTAATCGACACTCCAATCGATACAACACAAGCAGGACATAACCTTTTACCTCTTCTTGAGGGGCCGAACCTGGGTAAACTCATCTCCTTCGTCCCCACCAACCCCTTTGAGTCCATCACCTTAGCGATGGCCTCGGACCTAAGTCCTCGGACATCTACCATGACAAAACCACGACAGTTGGTGCCCACCGTGGGGCCAACGCTCAGTGGTGTTGAGTTCTCAAAGGGCTCTCTTCCAGGGATCGAGGGATACGTTGTCAGTAGGATGAACAAGAGTCACCGCGGTCGGCTCTACATCGACGATGCCGGCTGGGGCCCTGAGGCCGACTCTGACGAGTACGGTCTCCGAGTCCCCTTCGGTGGAATCCATGTTTTCATCGTCAAGGTTGGCGGATCTACACTCGGGCCGGATGTCCGCACCAACATCGTCGAGCCGGCTCAGCACACGCAACCCGCTCGACGCGTGCAACCCGCTCGTGTTAACCCGGATAGGAAGCATGTCTTTGTCGGTTTTACTCAAGGCACGGATCTTGAGGGGTCCATGTCACACGAAACTCTCGTCTTTTTTGGAGGATGAATCTTCAAGTGGAAGGACGGAATCAATCTACCCGCTTCATGATGGCAGGCTCGGGGGCTACGACGAGCTTTACCCCGAGTCGGAGTATCATGAGTCGGAGGACCATGGTCCGCCGATGCATGCGGCCGTCTTCAGGGCAGGTTCAGCACCAGGCACGAGCAGTATAGCCGCTGGGGCAGCCGGGTCGGGAGCTGACCCGCCGCCGGCTCAAGTTCTCCTGGATTTGATGAATGAGCTCATAGCCCTAATGGCAACTAAGGTCACGGTAGAGAATCAAGCCACCCGAAACGCAGAGATCGCAAGGCTAAAGGACCAGATGACTGAAGTCCAACAAGAGATCAGCATGTTGAAGGCTCAGATGGACGCAGAGGCAGAGCGCCTTAGGGCGAACACTTTTCGCCTTGAGCTGGAGCAGCAATCTGCAGTGGCGGTTCAGCGAATGAGGCGTCAATCCCGCTTGCGGGAACAGTTCGAGGCCAGGAATCTTTTTAACACGTCGGGGACGGGACGGACCGCGGAAGCACCACAGAGTTAGTCGGTGGCTCGACAGCAGCACCCTAACCCACCCCGACGGAACCAACCCTCACCAATGGCTTTCCCAACGCCGGCGTGTCACTATTCAAACCCGGTAGAGAACATGGTGGCAGCGACAACCCAGCTCGGTACGATTCCTATCCCGGACGAGGCGCCCTTCGCAGAAGAGGTGTGGAACGCTATTAGATACCTACAGACGATGATGGCCCAGCGGGAGAAGTACACCTACAGCCGGAGTCGTGTGCATTCAGCCCCCATCCCCAGTCGCAGCTTCAGTCGGCATTATGAGTCGTTGGCGGTTTCTAGCAGTGATCGACACCGGGACCCGCCACGAGACGATCACGCGGTTCTGGATGCTCAGGCCCTGGTGGGCCGGGCGAGGGCACAATGCGAGGCAACGGCTCTGGCAGAGGCGGTGGCTCATCAAGAACCGACACCTTCCATCTCGGTAGAAGCAGGGGTAACCACTAGGGCTGTGGGAGTGTCGTGCTTAGTGCCGGCTTTGCGGAACGAGCGTTTGCCGAAAGATTTCAAGGGCCCTTGCAAGGTCCCAAATTACACCGCGGACCTGCCTCCAGAGGCGTGGATTGAGGCCTATGAGCTGGCAATGGAGATGTTAGACGTCAACGACGCAGTATGTGCCAAGTATTTTATTATGATGCTGGAAGGGCCGGCTCGCACGTGGTTGAAGGGCTTGCCACCCAACACCATTAATTCCTAGGCCGAGTTAAAAGTGAAATTCATCAAAAATTTCCAAGGGACATGCAAGCAGCCCATGACGATTGTGGATTTGGATCATTGCATGTAGCAGGAGAATGAGTCGGCTCATCATTGGGTCCGACGGGTCTCAACCGTCATCCACTCGTCTGAACAAATTACGGCGGCTCAAGCAGTTTTGATTCTGGAGAAGAATTGCCACTTTACGTCTCTGAAGCAGAAGCTTGGCCGGCTTAAGCGCTCGTGTCAGGACATGGGGGAGATCATGGCGGCTCTCACGAAGTACGCCGACTCTAACAGTACGAAAGATCCAGGCTCTGACAAGGAGAAGCCCAGTCAGAGCAAGAAGAGTAACAACTTCAAGAGTTCGGCAGGCAATGGCAACCAGAGCAAGAGGAAGAACCCGGCGGGTCAGAATTGGTGGCCAACACCAGCGCCGGGAATAATCATGCTAAGGGCAACGGGAACTTCAGACAACCCTTTAATAAAGGTAAAACTCCTTTTAATTTAGAGGAGATGCGCAATAAACCTTGTCCAGAGCACAGTCGGCCCGATAGGGTGGCGGGTCACACGTGGAGGAATTGCCACATTATGCAAAAAAATTGGGACTATAGCTTGCGGCAGCATAACAACGATGGTAGTGGCCCGCCAGGCGGCTCAGGACTAGGCGGGTCTGGAGCCGGACTTGGGTCTGGCGGTACAGGATCCGGCTATCAGGGCCAGGGTAACCAAGGAGGGCATCATCAATAGTCTGGCAGCAATAGTCAGCAGCAGAATAACCAATCGGGGTATCAGAGTAATCCAAAGCAGCTCAACTCGGGTCAGTATCATGTATTTACAACCAGTCGTAACAGGCGAGATCATAAGTTGCACAAGCGGACGGTTAACAGGACCACGCCGGCTCTCCCACAATTCTTGAAGTGGTCGGAGTATGACATAACTTGGAGCAGGAAGGATCACCCGCCACGGGTTGACGACCGGGCCGGCTAGCCTTGGTAGTTGCCCCCAAAGTGGGAGGATATGTGTTTACTAAGGTACTTATGGATAGAGGCAGTAGCATTAACATCTTGTACTATGACACTTTCCGCCGGATGAAGTTGCTTGATAAGGATCTTAGGCCTTCCTCGACAGTCTTTCACGGTGTGGTGCCTGGCAAGTCAGCTTATCCAGTGGGGAAGATCTCTTTGGAAGTCGCCTTCGGTGACGAATACAACTACAGGGTCGGGACCTTGTGTTTTGAGGTGGTCAAGATCAAATGTCCGTACCATGCCCTGTTTGGATGTCCGGCTTACGCCAAGTTCATGGCTAGGCCTTGCTATGTTTACTTGCAGCTCAAGATGCCGGGTCTAAAAGGAACGATTACGGTGCATGGTGATCGGGAGACGGCTATTGAGTGTGGGGAAGGAGACGTGGCTTATGTAGAGTCAAGTTGTGCGGAAGCAGAGCTCAAGTTCTATAAGGAAAATGTTGACCCGCAGGATATGACTCCGCTCAAAAAGCCCACCACAGAATCTGAGCCGCCCCTCAAGTTTTCGGCGGATGACACCAAGCTGGTGGATTTTACTCCGGGCGATTCATCGCAACAGTTTACTATTGGGGCCAATTTGGATCCCAAATAGGAAAGCGCGCTCATCGAATTCATCCGTGAGAATCGGGACATCTTTGCATGGAAGCCTTATGACATGTCGGGTGTACCTAGAGAGTTCGCTGAGCACCACCTTAATGTGGATCCTAAGTTTAAGCCGGTCAAACAGTTTCTATGATGGTTCAATGAAGAGAGGCGCAAGGCCATTGGAGAAGAGGTGGCCCAGCTCCTGGCAGCGGGTTTCATCGTTGAAGTATTTCACCCAGAGTGGCTTGCTAACTCGATGCTAGTGCTTAAGAAGAATGGCACGTGGCGGATGTGTGTGTATTACACGGATCTTAACAAAGCCTATCCGACTGACCCGTTTTCTCTCCCACGCATTGACCAGATCATCGATGCAACAGCGGGTTGTGAGAGTTTATGTTTCCTGGATGCTTATTCTGGCTATCATCAGATCAAGATGGCAGTCAAGGACCACGAGAAGACTACTTTCATCACGCCTTTTGGTGCCTTCTGCTATGTGTCCATGCCTTTCGAGCTCAAGAGTGCCCAGGCGACTTACCAACGTTGTGTGCAAAATTGTCTTCACCGCCAAATTGGGCGCAACATTCATGCATACGTGGATGACATTGTGATTAAGTCCAGGAAGAAGGAGACTCTGCTTGACGACCGGAAGGAGACTTTTGACAACTTATGGGTCTATTTTTGGTGTTCCTGCAGGCAAACTCTTGGGATTTCTAGTCTCTAAGCATGGCATTGAGGCTAATCTAGATAAGATCAAAGCTATCACTTCCCTGTCTGAGCTGGCATGCATCAATGATGTTCAGCGCCTAGCAGGATGGATCGCTGCATTAAGCCGGTTCATAAGCTGCCTTGTGAGAAGGCCATCCCTTTGTACGAGATGATGAAGAAGATAGACAACTTTGTCTGGAATACGATGGCGGGTCAAGCGTTTGAGGCCCTCAAGAGGTAGCTCACAAAGCCACTAGTCTTAGCGGCTCCGGCTGAGAAGGAACCTTTGCTCTTATATGTGGCGGCTAATAAAAGGACAGTCAGCGTCGCGATCGTTGTTGAGCGTAAGGAGGCAGGGAAGGAATATCCGGTTCAAAGGTCGGTTTATTATATCAGTGAAGCCCTCACAGAGTCCAAGCAGAGGTATCCACATTGGCAGAAGCTGGTATATGGGGTGTTCATGGCCAGTCGTAAGCTGAAGCATTACATCCTAGGGCATCAGATCACAGTCGTTAGCTCTGCCCCGTTGGGAGACGTAATTCAAAATAGAGAGGCCACTAGCAGGATTGCTAAGTGGGCATTGGAGCTTGGACCTCTTAATCTGAAATACATGCCTCGCACGGCGGTCAAGTCTCAAGCATTAGTGCATTTCATAAACGACTGGACGGAGTGTCAGGTGCCCGAGGAAAAGCCGGATAACACGTATTGGACAATCCACTTTGATGGATCCAGGCAACTGGAAGGATCAGGGGCAGGGGTTGTCTTAACTTCCCCCAAAGGTGACAAGTTCTGTTACGTGTTAAGGTTGATGTTTCCTTGTACTAATAATGCAGCTGAGTAGGAAGCTATGCTTCATGGCCTCCGGGTGGCTAAGGAGATGAACTTGAGCCAGGTTAGATTTCTTGGTGACTCAGACCTAGTAGCCCAGCAAGTGTCAGGCACCTGGTACTCGAAGGACCCGCGGATGGTGGCTTATCGTCAGGCGGTGGATGTCATAGCTGGTTATTTCAAGGGTTATCAGGTAGATCATATTGATCGTTGCAGGAACGAGGCGGATGACGCCCTATCAAGGCTGGGTTCTCAGTGTAAGCCGGTACCGCCTAACATTTTCTTAGATGTATTACATCACCCATCAGTTAAGTTACCTTTAGAGGAATACTTGGCTGTACCTAACCCGGAGGGGTAGCTGGTGGCGGCTCTACATGCTATTCCTGACTGGATCGTGCCTTACTTGGCGTACTTGACTCACGGCGAGTTACCTGATGATGAAAATCTTGCCAGACAGATCACCAGGCGGTCTAAGTCTATGACAATCATCAATGGTGAGTTACATAAGTGCAGCATCACTGGCATCTTTCAACGTTGTGTTTCACCTGAAGAGGGCAAGGAAATCTTGAATGAAATTCATGCTGGTGATTGTGGTCATCACGCTGGCTCAAAATCTCTGGTGGCCAAGGCTTTTCGACATGGTTTCTTCTGGCTGACGGCTCATAAAGATGTAGAGGACTTGGTTCGCAAGTGCGATGGATGTCAGAAGTTTGGCCGGCGTGCTCACGTCCTGGCTCAGGAATTGTGCATGATTCCAATTACTTGGCCGTTTGCAGTCTAGGGGCTTGATATGGTCGGGCCTTTCAAGAGATCCAAGGACAAGAAGACCCACCTCCTGGTGGCAGTGGACAAATTTACCAAGTGGGTATAAGCTGAGCCGGTCAGCAAGTGTGACGCGGCTACGATAGTTCGGTTTGTTCAAAAGCTAATCTACCGCTTTGGTTGCCCTCACAGTATCATCAAATATAATGGTACAAACTTATCCAAGGGTGCTATGCGAGTGTTCTGTGAAAGTGAGCACATCCAACTTGACATTTCTATGGCTGCTCATCCAAAGTCAAATGGTCAGGCAGATGCACACAAGTTATCCCCTCCATGGTAAGGACCTTTTGTGGTCAGCAGATATCTCAACAATGGGCCATATTACCTCATTGACATACGAGACGAGTCAAGCACTTCTGGGCAGGAGACCCGCCGGCCATGGAACATAGCGCATTTGCGGCCTTACTATACCTGAGTCATTGAGACTTCATATTGTACAACATCATTGTACATATCATATATATATATATGAATAAATTTGGCATCCCTGCAAGCCGAGGCCTCTGCCGTTTTGCATATCTCAGTTTGTGCAAAAAGGTCAACTAGGGGGCTTCCAACCTGCCGGGTTTAGCTTATCAGACCCTGTTGATCGGCTTTTAAGCCAGAAAGTTGACTCCATCAACAGGCCAACTAGGGGGCTTCTAACCTGCCGGGTTTATCTTATAAGACCCTATTGGTCAGCTCTTAAGCCAAATAGTTGACTCCGTCAACATGATCGTCTAGGGGGCTTCTAACCCGCCGGGTTTAGCTTATCAGACCCTATCGACCCGCTCTTAAGCCAAACAGTTGACTCTGTCAACAAGGCCATCTAGGGGGCTTCTAACCCGCCGGGTTTAGTTTATCAGACCCTATTGGTCGGCTGTTAAGACAAATAGTTGACTCCGTCAACATGATCGTCTAGGGGCTTCTAACCCGCCGGGTTTAGCTTATCAGACCCTATCGATCGGCTCTTAAGCCAAATAGTTGAATCTATCAACATGATCGGGCTTCTAACCCACCAGGTTTAGCTTATCAGACCCTATCAATCGGCTCTTAAGCCAAACAGTTGACTCTGTTAACAAGGTCGTCTAGGGGGCTTCCAACCTGCCAGGTTTAGCTTATCAGACCCGATCGATCGGCTCTTAAGCCAAGTAGTTGATTCCGCCAACAAGGTCATTTGGGGGCTTTCAACCCACCGGGTTTAGCTTGCATACCCTCTTGATCGGCTCTTACGCCACCAGGGTTAAACCTGCATGTAAGCTGATGCTGCTCCGCTATGTGACCCGTCGAACTCTTGCCAGTTAACTCGCCTAGAGACCCTGAGCCGATCCAAGGAAATTGACGACCAATCTCGATAGAGACCATGTACTGGTAAGGTTAAACCAACGGCTCTATTCACATGAGGGCCGGCTTACGGAAAGCAAGGATAAACTCTCTCATCTACCGCCGACTCTCCGCTATGTGGCCCGTTCGTACTCTTAGAAAGTTAATCTTTTAAAGACCCTACACTATTTAAGGTTAAAACGACGGATTTATGTCACGTGAGAGGCAGTTTATGAGCTACCAGGGTACTCATGCCCTGTCGTGTCTCTTTCTGGGATGTACACTTCCTATCAGTTAATCTCGCTTAGAGACCCTAAGCCATTCTAATAAATTGACGGCCAATCTCGATAGAGACCCTGTACTGATTAGGAATTTTAATTAGCGAGTCCACCCAGAAGAATCGCCACATGAGTTCAAAAAAATTCAAAAAAAAATTAGGATAGATATGACATCTTCGGGTTGTGCTATTTTAAGCCGCCTTATTAACAGTATGAAACATATTCTGTTTCCACAGGTTGGTTATCCCAAGAAGAGCCGCCGCCACATCTGGTATGAATTGAAGCACAAGGCGGACACAATATGTTAAAGCCGTGCGATTTCCTATGTGCACGATGGCACAGTTTAGGCAAGACAAAGTTTTTACTAAAGGCCTATTACAATGCTCTCCACAGAGCTCAAAAGCAATGACTTAAAGTTTTTTACACGCCCCAAAATTCGACGGGTCACGAAAGCCGGATTATCCATGGCATTATCAAATTGATCACCTAGACGGCGAGTCACCCTACGACGGGTCTTCGACCTCCTCGATCTGGAGATTGTCCACGTCCCAGTTGCAGTTAGTTAAAGCTTCAAAGTTTGCCTCTTCAAAGAGGGGAGACGGGTCAAGATCAGGAGCAAAGAAGTGCTTACGGCGTGCAGGAGTTAAGTCCTTGGCCTCAAAGGTTGGGCCACACACTCGCTTGTTCTCGGCATTGTAAGCCGCCAGATATGTTGACATGTTCACTTCTTTCGCTAATACTGATGCAAGGACTCTGGAGGCCTTCATACAACGAGCATAGTCGGCTTCTGTGAATTCTGAGTCGTTGTCCTTCTTTGATGGAAACCCGTCCATCATCTCTTTAGGAGTTACCTCTGGGGCGAAGGCTAAAGCCCGGCTTATTGCCGTAATGGCTCCCTTTCTGGCGGCTGATTTTTTGAGCTCCTAGATTTACTTGGGCAGGGTGGATAACATTTCTATGACTCCCTTCATGGACGGGGGGATACTTTCTTTATTAAGCATCGCTTTGATGGTGCAGAGAGTTCCGCAGTACAGCTATTCTGATAGTGTGTAGACGACTTTCAGTGACAACAGGCTATCAGCAGCGAGTTGATGGCTCCTTGGACCTGCATAAGACGGACTTTTGGTTATAAGCCACCTGTATAATTCTTCACAAAAGGATATTGGCTAAGTCTTTAGTACTTCCCAAAGATAGCAGCAGACATCTTTGCAATATGGCGCTTCAAGGAGTGCAGTTCATCAGATACAGCCATGAGCCGCTGGTCAGCATCATCTACACGTTGAGCCAGGGCAGTTTGCTCCGTCTCAGTAGCTTTCTTGAAGGCGGCGAAATAAGTTTTAACTTTTACAAGCTCTTCGGCCGCAAGCCGGCACTTCGCCTCTCCTGCACTCCTGGCGGCTTGTTGGGATGCCAGATTGCTTTTAAGCCGGTCAGTTCACACTCGACATTGCTTAAAGCTTCCTGTAACAGACAACAAGTAAAAGAGGGGTAAGTCACCAGGATAACATCTTGTCAGATGGTTAAGTTAACAAATATAATGCAAGTCTCAAGCAGATTGCAAGAAATATACTTGACACTTGGGGGCTAATGGCTATTTGCTCTTCAACACTACAAGTAAGTATCGGCTCACCTTCATCAAGCTCAGCCGACATTTGGGGGCTAATGTCTATTTTCTCTCCAAGAATACAAACTACAAGTAAGTTCTGGCTCACCTTCATCAAGCTCAGCCGACACTTGGGGGCTAATGTCTATGTGCTCTCTCGGATCAGGGAGTTCAGTATTGGTGCGGAGTCGGGTCGGACGATAGCCCGACAATGGATGTTCTCCCTCTGGAGAGGTGTCTTTGCAATAAAACCAGGTTTTGTTCCAGTCCTTGGGGTGGCTGGGCATTCGAACAGCCGGAAAGTTCATATCCCGTCTCCTTTGAATAGAAATTCCGCCAAGCTCCAAGCTTGGGCCAGCTGCCACTTCTGTCTGGCGGTTTGCATAAAAGAACTCATGGAAGAGGTCAACCGACGGCTCTTCTTGTAAGTAAACCTCACAAAGAATTTCGAAGTTGCACATGTTTGAGATGGAATTGGGTGCAATGTCTTGAGGATGCAGCTTGAAGAAATGAAGGACGTCTCGGAAAAATTTAGGGTCGGGCGGGCTGAAACCGCGTGCAAGATGGTCTGTGAATATGACTACTTCGCCCTCTTGGGGGATGGGTTTATTTTCTTTGCCTGGAACCCGCCAATGGATGATGTCTTTGGCTGGCAAGGTCCCTGCGTCTACGAAAATCCTTCAAAAAGTCCTCAGAGACTATGGAGCCCACCCAGTTACAGGAAGAGGACGCACGAGGCATAATGGCGTCTTACAACTGCGGAAAGTAATAACGCGCGGCGAGTTAGAAGGTGACAGACAACCAAGGGCGGCTGATGAAATCTAAGATCTATGAAGCTAAGCCACCGGAGTCGTTCGAGGTGAGAGCCAAAAGTTTATGACGAGTTAAATTGGTAGGGCAATGAAGAAAAAGTTACTAAGTGTGGAAAACAGGTTTCACATGTTATCTTCGTAAGCACAGATCTACAGACAGAGGAAAAAAGCAGATTTATTCTAAACCTAACGACGAACAGAGGCACTGGCGATGTCTGAGGACAGTAAAAGGAAGCAACTACGGATCTATACTAGGCTATTGGAGTTCTCCTACGGTTTACTGCAACGGGAAGAGGATCATTACAAGATGTACTAAGCTATATGTCGTTTGGCATTACGAAGAACTTGCACTCTGGCAGACCGACGAACTCCATGGATTCAACACCCTAAGCTACAGATCTAGGGGATAGAGAATAATGTACCCAAAAGAGAGGCGGCGGTCGCGGGCAATACTCTGGCCCGATTCAGGTTGATGCAGCGGCCTAGGGCGACAACGACGTTGAAGCTTCACCGGAGCGAGAGGGCTCGGGGGCGACGGTGTCGAGAGGAAGAAGAAGAGGCGCAGGTAGCGGAGGAAATGAAAAGGTCCCTTCGCAGTCCTATTTAACAGCCTGAAAAGAGGAAACGGGTGCGGGAATCAAGGCGACCGAAACTGACTGACCGAGACGGACACCTTGATTTTCGGGCCGTCAGTTCAATGATGAAAGATCTGTTGCGGTCGTCAGGGAATCTTTTTGGCATATCCAATATGACGTCACGGTGAGTTACATTTCTTACTTTCAGGTGATGAAGAGTAAGACTCGCCGCCAAGTAAAATGGACGATTGACATGAGCAAGCTCAAATCAACCTGGGGCCTAATGTTGGGGACATAACCCCGTGGTGAGACCCGCCCAAGTGGGGCCGGTTCATACCTGGCGGCTCATAAGCCAGATCAAGGTAGATGGTCCTAGAGATGTAAGCCTAGACATATGGTGGCTTACCAAGATGGGCCTAGGCGAGACCCGAACAAAGAAGGCATGAAGACCCGGGTGGTTAATCCGCCCAGAGACGGCTTGCCCAGGAAGACAATGCGACATAGAGATAGAGTCAGATACGTTGTAAGAGTCGGTATGAGACTTGTAACCCATGGTCTTGGCCTCCTATATAAAGGCAGAGACCCGGGGCGACTTAGAAAGAAACCAACTAACCGAGAACTAGGTCAAGCGAATCCGCTCCCTTGTAGTAGATACTCCAATCAATACAACGCAAGCATGACATAGGCTTTTACCTCTTCTTGAGGGGCCAAACCTGGGTAAAGTCGTGTCCTTCATCCCCACCAACCCCTTTGAGTCCATCACCTTAGCAATGGCCTTGAACCTAAGTCCTCGAACATCTGCCGTGACAAAACCACGACACTCTGTCCTCTCAAGGGTCACAACTGTGAAGAAGAAGAAGTGGAGGGAATCATGAAGATTATGCTATTCAACATCATTCATGGGATTCCCATCAATTACCATGATTTCTTCATGTGGACTTTGGCCAATGCTGCTACATCACCATTTGAATTGAAGCCTTACGCTCCCTGGATCATGAAATTCATCAGATCAAGGTCTTCAATTCCATTCAAGGATGACTTTCAGAATCACTTCAGCTTTCTACCTCTAATCAAAGTCCTCAAGAACACATTTTGTTCAGTTGAGGGCAAAGGCAAAGTTGTCATTGATGAAGGTACTCGTCCATTGGATGGCCAGTTTCGTAAAGTTGCATCTTATTCCACCCATGATGACACTGCTACCCAAGATTCTGCTGGAAAAGCCTCGGCGCAAAATCCTCAGGAAACTGCCCCTCGTGTGATGACCGATCGAGAGCTTCTCCTAAGTCTTCATCAGAAGGTTGATCGCAATCACAAGTGGGTAAAGCGTCAGTTTTCTTCAATTCTTCAGAACATGACTGTGACGCAGAACTCTGTGAGGAAAAATCACTACTATGTGCATGAAATCTTCGATCGCGTGTGGGCCATTCTAGCACATTTCAAGACTCCTAAGGAACTCAAGGAAATGGACTTTCAGCAGAACTTTGACTGGTCTTATCCTCCTCAGAAGAAACTCAGAAAGGTTCAAGTTCCTCAGCTGGTTACGAGCTCATATTCTTCATCGCGCGAGGCAGATGAAGCTGAGGATATTGACAAAACTGCGGCAAGCCCTAGATCGACAAACGACCCCGACAACGCTGGCGCTCCTCAATCTCCTTCAAGATGAAATTGTTCAGGGGCGTCAGTCCTCACTTTTTCATCCTCCTTTTAGTCTTCGATGACAAACGGGGAGAAAATTTGAGTTAGTCTTCAAGCGGGTTTCTATATATGGTTGTTTTTTAACAACTCTCGCTCTTTTGAAGCTTTTGTTGGTTGAGTTGTAAACTTAAGTCCGATGGTGGTCTGACGCTTTTGAATTGCTTTACGCATGCTTATTTCCTCAAGTACCTTAATGCATGCATGCTGAATTTCGTCAGACACCATTTTCATCATGCATTTCAAATTCTTCATATCATGTGTTCAATGCGTGTATGAATTACAAGATATAGGGGAAGTTTCTCCATATTTTTAACCTGTCATGTGCATTTGCAGTCCAAAGAAAATTCCTCAAATATGCACACCTTCAGGGGGAGTTCTGATACGTCTCCAACGTATCTATAATTTTTGATTGTTCCATGTTGTTATATTATCAATCTTGGATGTTTTATAATAATTGTATAGTCATTTTATATCATTTTTTGTACTAACCTATTTACATAGTTCCAAGTGCCAGTTGCTATTTTTCCATGTTTTTTACATCGCAGAAAATCAATACCAGACGAAGTCCAGATGCCACGAAACTTCACAATGACTTTTTATGGGCCAGAAGGAACACAATGGGCCCTAGCCATGCTTGGGGGTGCCCCGAGGGAGGCACAACCCACCAGGTCACGCCAGGAGGCCCAGGCATCCCCTAATGGGTTGTGCCCACCTTGGGTGCCCCCCGGACCGCCTCTTTGCTCTATAAATACCCCAATATTACAAAAACCCTAGGGGGACAGACAAAATATTCATCTAGCCACCGTAGAGTCCTGAACCACCAGATCCAATCTAGACACCATCTCAGATGGGGTTCACCACCTCCATTGGTGCCTCTCCGATGATGCGTGAGTAGTTCTTTGTAGACCTTCGGGGCCGTAGTTAGTAGCTATATGGCTTTCTCTCTCTTGCTGAATTCTCAATACAATGGTCTCTTGGAGATCCATACAATGTAACTCTTTTGCCGTGTGTTTGTTGGGATCGATGAACTTTGAGTTTATGATCAGATCTATCTTTTTATATCCATGAAAGTTATTTGAGTTTCTTTGATCTCTTATATGCATGATTGCTTATAGCCTCGTATTTCTTCTCTGATATTCGGGTTTTGTTTGGCCAACCTGATCTATTTATCTTGCAATGGGAAGAGGTGCTTTGTAGTGGGTTCGATCATACGGTGCTTGATCCCAGTGACAGAAAGAGAAACGACACGTATGTATCGTTGCTACTAAGGATAAAATGATGGGGTCAATCTCTACATAGATAGATCTTGTCAACATCATGTCATCGTTCTTATTGCATTACTCCGTTTCTCCATGAACTTAACACACTAGATGCATGTTGGATAGCGGTCGATGTGTGGAGTAATAGTAGTAGATGCAGGCAGGAGTCGGTCTACTATCTTGGACGTGATGCCTATGTACTGATCATTTCTTGGATATCATCATGAGTATTTGAAGTTCTATTAATTGCCCAACAGTAATTTGTTCACCCACCGTTTGCTATTTTTCTCGAGAGAAGCCACTAGTGAAACCTACGGGCCCCGAGTCTCTTTCTCATATTATTTGCCTTTGTTACTTTTCTCTTGCATTTATTTTCAGATCTATATTTCCAAAAACCCAAAAATAACTTGCTGCAATTTAATTTATTTGGCGTTCGATCTATCAACATTTCCAACTTTCTCCCGTCCACGTGCCTTTCTGGCGCCGTTACCCAAAAGGGATTGACAACCCCTTTAACACGTCGGGTTGCGAGTATTTGTTATATGTGTGCAGGGGTTGTTTACGTTGTGTTGCTTGGTTCTCCTACTGGTTCGATAACCTTGGTTTCATATCTGAGGGAAATACCTACCATCACTGTGTTGCATCATCCCTTCCTCTTTGGGGAAATACCGACGTAGCTTCAAGCGACATCAAAAGGAATTTCTAGCGTCATTGCCGGGGAGGATCTTCAACATATACCAGGTTCCTAATCACAAATCTCATCTCCTTTAAATTTACCTTATTTGCCATTTGCCCCTCATTTTCCTCTCCCCCACTTCACAAAAATTTGTCGTTTTATTCGCCTCTCTTTTTCCGTTCGCCGTTTTGTTGCCGGATCTGTTTTTGAGTGCAATCTTGTTGTGTGGTCATCATGACTCAAGAGAACACCAAGTTATGTGATTTCTCAAATAGCAACAACAATGATTTTATCGGCACTCCGATTGCTCCTCCCGCCACTAGTAGGGAGTCTTGTGATATTAATACTGCTTTGCTGAATCTTGTTATGAAAGATCAATTTTCCGGTACTCCTAATGAGGATGTCGCGTCCCATCTTAATACCTTCGTGGAATTGTGCGATATGCAAAATAAAAAGATGTGGACAACGATGTCGTTAAGATGAAATTATTTCCGTTTTCCTTGCATGATTCTGCAAAAAATTGGTTCTCTTCTTTGCCTCGCAATAGTATTGATT
Organism: Hordeum marinum; assembly: GCA_022496015.1. Classification (NCBI taxonomy): domain Eukaryota; kingdom Viridiplantae; phylum Streptophyta; class Magnoliopsida; order Poales; family Poaceae; genus Hordeum; species Hordeum marinum. The sequence continues at coordinate 347,236,949 of CM039676.1, read as the reverse complement.
CTTGGAATAAGTGCAAAGATGCTTTTATCACTAAGTATTTTCCTCCCGCAAAAATTATTTCCCTTAGAACCCAGCTCATGAATTTCAAACAACTTGAACATGAGCATGTTGCACAACCTTGGGAAAGGATGAAAATGATGCTAAGGAATTGCCCAACTCATGGGTTAAATCTTTGGATGATCATACAAAATATTTATGCGGGGTTGAATTTTGTTTCTTGTAATCTTTTAGCTTCCATCACGGGTGGTACTTTTTTGGAAATTACTTTGGGTGAAGCCACCAAATTGCTCGATAATATCATGGCAAATTATTCACAATGGCATACCGAAAGGGCTCCTACTAGTAAAAAAGTTAATTCGGTTGAAGAAATTTCTTCTTTGAATGAAAAAGTTGATGCTCTTATGCAATTGGTTGCTAGTAAAATTGCTCCTATTGATTCTAATGATATGCCTTTGTCTACTTTGATTGAGCAAAATAGTGATGCCATAGATGTGAACTTTATTTCTCAAAACAATTTCAATAACAATGCTTATAGAGGTAATTTTAATCCTAGGCCTTTTCCTAGTAATTCCTCTAATAATTATGGTAATTCCTATGGAAATGAATCTTATAATAATAATAATAGGAACACCTCCTATCTTGAGAATAATATTAAATAATTTATCAGTACACAAAAAGTCCTCAACACTTCCATAGAAGAAAAGTTGAGTAAGATCAATGATTTGTCTAGAAGTGTTGATAGAATTGCTCATGATGTGGAAAATCTCAAGATCAAATTTTTTGTGCCTAAGGTAGATGAATCAATTAAATCTATTTATGTTTCTATGGATGAAAGTAAGAAAATAACCTCTATGCTTAGAGCTAAAAGGGAATTTTTAGAAAAAGCGCTTTCTAGTGATTTCTTTCATAAAAATGATGAAGATCTTAAAATGATTGGTGTTTCTTCTATTGATTCCTTGCTTAGTAAAGTTAAGATTTATGAAAAAGGGACTGGAGAAGAGTCAACTTTAGGTAGAAGGCGTCCCAACATTTTGGAGGGTGAAAATCATGTTGAGAAAATTGATGAAAGTGGGCTTGGAGAGGTCAAAACTTTAACTAGTGATGTGTCCACTCTTTTGGATTACCAAGACTTTAATTATTATTGTTGCTATTTGATTGATTGTATTTCTTTTTTCAATCCATGATAAATTCACCCCATGCTTATGAACAAAATAAAGCTTTTACTAAATATATTGTTGATGCTATGATGAAAGCATTCGAAGAAAAATTGGAATTCGAAGTATCAATTACTAGAAAATTGCATGATGAATGGGAACCTATTATCAAAGTCAAGATTATAAATTATGAGTGTTTTTCTTTGTGTGACTTAGATTCTAGTGTTTCTACAATTCCGAAATCTTTATGTGATGTGCTTGGTCTTACCGATATTGAATCATGTTCTTTAAATCTGCACTTGGCGGATTCTACTATTAAAAAGCCTATGGGAAGAATTAATGATGTTCTTATTGTTGCAAATAGGAATTATGTGCCCATAGATTTTATTGTTCTTGATATTTATTGCAATCCGTCTTGTCCAATTATTCTTGGTAGACCGTTTTTACGCACTATCGGTGTCGTGATTGATATGAAAGAAGGCAATATTAAGTTCCAATTTCCTTTGAGGAAGGGTATGGAACACTTTCCTAGAACAAGAATTAGGCCACCATATGAATCAATCATGAGGGCATCTTATGGATCTCACAACAAAGATGACAAAACTTAGATCCTTGCTTTATGCCTAGCTAAGGGCATAAAACAATAGCGCTTGTTGGGAGGCAACCCAACAAATAAATTTTATTTTTGCTTTTTTCTTTCTATTCTTGAGTTTTTACACAATTATGCTATTGTTATGATTGTGTTTTTTGTGTTTTAATTAGTGTTTGTTCCAAGTAAAGCCTTTAGGATCTTCTTGGGTGATAGTTGTTTGATCTTGTTGAAAAAAAATAGAAACTTATGCGCTCACGAAAACAATTTTAGTAAATCATAGAAACGTGATTTCGATCTGAATTTTTACAGAAGATTGATAAACAAATTAACTAGGACGTCCTAATTTAGTAGAATTTTTGAGTTACAGAAGTATTCGAACAAATCGGGTTACTACAGACTGTTCTGTTTTGACAAATTCTGTTTTCTTTGTGTTGTGTGCTTATTTTGATGGCTCTATGGTTTTCTTTGATAGAAAAGTTGAAATACAGTAGGTATAATGCAAGAACAAAATATGAATTGGTTTAATACATTACTTATTGTAGAGATTTATTTTTCTTATACTAACGGATCTCACGAAAGTTTTGTTGAGTTTTGTGCGATTGAAGTTTTCAAGTTTTGGGTTATCTTACGATGGATGAAGGAAGGATGGAAGAGCCTAAGCTTGGGGATGCCCTGGCATCCCAAGATATTATCCAAAAAATGAGCAACCAACTAAGCTTGGGGATGCCCCCGAGTGGCATCCCCGCTTTCTTCCGACGATCATCGGTATTTTAATCAAAACTATATTTTTATTCGTCACATGATATGTGTTTTGCTTGAAGCGTCTTGTATGATATGAGTCTTTGCTTGTTTTATTTTGTGTTTTAAGTCTTGATACCTTGCTGGACATACCTATTTTATAGAGCCAAAATTATTTCATGACTTGTTAGAATTGCTCTCTATGCTTCACTTAAATTTTTTATGAGCAATGGACTTGCTCTAGTGCTTCACTTATATCTTTTTGAGCACGGTGTGCTTAGTATTTTTGAAGAAATGCTCTCTTACTTCACTTAGATTTATTTGAGAGTTATTAAAATTTTCAATAAATTCTCTCTTGCTTCAATTAAATTATTTTGAGAGAAATAAGAAAAATTATGCTCTTGATCTTCACTTATATTTGTTTGAGCTTATGAAAAGCAACACATGAAAATTAGTCCCAAAGTGATAGATATCCAAGAAGGATATAATAAAAACTTTCATGAAGATCATAGGACAAAATAAACTTGATTCCTAGTAATAGTTTTGAGATATGATGATGTGATATGTGAGTTATGTTGATGAGTAATTATGCTTTAGTAAGAATATTCGTGTTAAGGTTTGTGATTCCATATGCAAGTACGAAAGTCAAATAGTCATGCAATGAAATTATATCCTACTTGTGGTGCATTATTTGGTGTTATTTATGCTTAATGCTTGCTTATGAGATTATTCATTTCTTGGTTGGTCGCTTCTCAATCTTTTGCTAGCCTTCATTTTGCACCCAGTATGAGCACTACTTGTGCATCCAAATCCTTAAACCCAGTTTTTGCCACATGAGTCCACTATACCTACCTATATGCGGTATTTCCATGCCACTCTAAGCAAATTTGTATGTGCTATCTCTAATTTTCAAAATAAACTTCTCTTTTGTGCATTTTTTTCGCTCGCGGAGCGGTGAGGGATGGCTAATATTTTCCATACTAGATGTGTTATTCTCACAATGAGTGTTTATTGACTTGTCATTGAACGAGAGTAAGGCAAAGGTATTAGGGATGCCCAGTCCCGAAATGCAAAAATGAATTTACTTTATGTTGTCAAATAATAAATTCCATGGAAAGTGAAAGTGTGGTGGAAAAAGGAATAAACTTTATTTTCTGTTCGGGAACCACCTATGATATATCTAGCATGGAAAGTGTTGGGAACTCTAAGTCGTTTTTGTTGGTGGGATGGATACACCTCCCAAAATGTTTTTATCTCTAAGCTTTTCGCTTTGAGCTTTGGCACCTCTACAAATCCCTACTTCCCTCTACGAAGAGCCTTTCTTTTACTTTATGCAATTTTTATTTTTGAATTTGAGTCTCCATCTTCTCTTACCAAACACCAACTAGGAGGGAATATGATTGTACTTAAGTATTGGGTGTAGCTAATATTTGAGTGTGTTTCATGAATGGATCAATGTTTGAGCATGATGGGCTAGGGATAACTCATTTTAGCGTTGATATTTTGAAAGACATGGTTGCTTGTTGATATGCTTGAGTATCTAAATTATTATGTCAAAACTAGACTATTGCTTTGAACAACTAAAAGTCCAAATGTCCATGCTATAAGAAAAAGAATATGATATGACATGTTAGGCAGCATTCCACATCAAAAATTCTGTTTTTATCACTTACCTACTCGAGGACGAGTAGGAGTTAAGCTTGGGGATGCTGATACGTCTCCAACGTATCTATAGTTTTTGATTGTTCCATGATGTTATATTATCAATCTTGGATATTTTATAATCATTTTATAGTCATTTGATATCATTTTTTGGTACTAACCTATTGACATAGTGCCAAGTGTCAGTTGTTGTTTTTTCCGTGTTTTTTACATCGCAAAAAATCAATACCAGACAAAGTCTAGATGCCACAAAACTTCACGATGATTTTTTATGGGCCAGAAGGAACACAACGGGCCCTGGCTACGCTTGGGGGTGCCCGGAGGGAGGCACAACCCACCAGGGCCTGCTAGGAGGCCCAAGCGCGCCCTGGTGGGTTGTTCCCACCTCGGGTGCCCCCGGACCGCCTCCTTGCTCTATAAATACCCCAATATTCCAGAAACCCTAGGGTGACATACGAAATATTTATCCAGCCGCCGCAGAGTCCAGAACCACCAGATCCAATCTAGACACCATCTCGGATGGGGTTCACCACCTCCATTGGTGCCTCTCCGATGATGCGTGAGTAGTTCTTTGTAGACCTTCGGGTCTGTAGTTAGTAGCTAGTAGGATTTCTCTCTCTCTCTCGCTGAATTCTCAATACAATGGTCTCTTGGAGATCCATAGGATGTAACTCATTTGCAGTGTGTTTGTTGGGATCGATGAACTTTGAGTTTATGATCAGATATATCTTTTTATATCCATGAAAGTTATTTGAGTTTCTTTGATCTCTTATATGCATGATTTCTTATAGCCTCGTATTTCTTCTCCGATATTTGGGTTCTGTATGGCCAACTTGATCTATTTATCTTCCAATGGGAAGAGGTGCTTTGTAGTGGGTTTGATCTTACGGTGCTTGATCCCAGTGACAGAAAGGGAAACGACACGTATGTATCGTTGCTACTAAGGATAAAATGATGGGGTCTATATCTACACAGATAGATCTTGTCTGCATCATGTCATTATTCTTATTGCATTACTCCATTTCTCCATGAACTTAATACACTAGATGCATGCTGGATAGCAGTCGATGTGTGGAGTAATAGTAGTAGATGCAGGCAAGAGTCGGTCTACTAATCTTGGACGTGATGCCTATGTAATGATCATTGCCTAGATATCGTCATGAGTATTTGAAGTTCTATCAATTGCCCAACAGAAATTTGTTCACCCACCGTTTGATATTTTTCTCGAGAGAAGCCACTAGTGAAACGTACGGCCCCCGGGTCTCTTTCTCATATTATTTGCCTTTGCGATTTACTTTTCTCTTGCATTCATTTTCAGATCCATATTTCCAAAACCCAAAAATACCTAGCTGCACTTTATTTTATTTGGCGTTCGATCTATCAACATTTACAACTTTCTCCCGTCCACGTGCCTTTCTAGCGTCGTTACCCGAAAGGGATTGACAACCCCTTTAACACGTTGGGTTGCAAGTATTTGTAATTTATGTGCAGGGGTTGTTTACGTTGTGTTGCTTGGTTCTCCTACTGATTCTATAACCTTGGTTTCATATCTAAGGGAAATACCTACCGCCGATGTGCTGCATCATCCCTCCCTCTTTGGGGAAATACCGATGTAGCTTCAAGCGACATCAAGTTCTTCTATATCTTGCAATCAAATTCCTCAAACTTAGTACTTACACTTCATATTTTCAAGCGACATCAAGTTCTTCTATATCCTTGTTATTTAGAGGTGCTCTGCATTATGTTTTGCAGTCTTAGAAAGGGCTAGCGAGCTATGACTATATCATATTATATCATGCTTGTTTTGATAAAAGTGTTGTCATCTAAGAGTTATTATTCTTGCTCGCTAGTTAGTTATGCCATTGATATGATTAAATGTGAGACCTAGATGTTATTGTGAACGTGGTTAGTCTATAATCTTTGCTGAAAATCTGAACATCAGTTAGACATATTTACAACAACAAGATCAAACAGAGTTTGTAAAAGTTTTTCTTTATCACTTTCAGTTTATCAACTGAATTTCTTGAGGACAAGTAATGGGTTAAGCTTTGGGGAGTTGATACGTCTCCATCGTAACCACTTTTCCAAACTCTTTTACCCTTGTTTTGGACTCTAATTTGCACGATTTGAATGGAACTAACCCGAACTGATGTTGTTTTCAGCAGAATTTCCTTGGTGTTTTTTTGTGCAGAAATAAAAGTTCTCAGATTGACCTGAAATTTTACGAAGATTATTTTTGGAATTAATAAAAAATACAAGCAAAAGAATCAACCAGAGGGGGCCACCCACAGGCCATAAGCCAGGGGGCGCGACCACTCCCTGGCCGCGCCTAGCAGGCTTGTGGGCCCCCTGGAGCTCCATCGACCTCGATTCCAACTCTATATATTCCTATTCGGGGAGAAAAAATCTGAGAGAAGAGTTCATTGCGTTTCACGATACGGAGCCACCGCCACCTCCGGTTCTTCCTCGGGAGGCCAGATCTAGAGTCCGTTTTGGGCTCCGGAGAGGGGAAATCGACGCCATCTTCATCACCAACCATCCTTCATCACCAATTCCATGATGCTCTCCGCCGTTCGTCAGTAATTCCATCGTAGGCTTGCTGGACGGTGATGGTTTGGATGAGATTTACCATGTAATCGAGTTAGTTTTGTTAGGGTTTGATCCCTAGTATCCACTATGTTCTGAGATTGATGTTGCTATGACTTTGCTATGCTTAATGCTTGTCACTAGGGCCCGAGTGCCATGATTTCAGATATGAACCTATTATGTTTTCATGAATATATATATGTGTGTTCTTGACCCTATCTTGCAAGTTGTAGACACCTATTACGAGTTATGATCCACATCCCCCAGGGTGACACTAACTGGGATTCTTTCCGGTGATTACCATAGTTTGAGGAGTTCATGTATTCACTAAGTGCTAATGCTTTGGTCCGGTTCTCTATTAAAAGGAGGCCTTAATATCCCTTAGTTTCCATTAGGACAACGCTGCCACGGGAGGGTAGGACAAAAGATGTCATGCAAGTTCTTTTCCATAAGCACGTATGACTATATATGGAATACATGCCTACATTACATCGATGAATTGGAGCTAGTTCTGTGTCACCCTATGTTATAACTGTTGCATAATGAATGCCATCCAACATAATTATCCATCACTGATCCATTGCCTACAATCTTTCCACATATTGATCCTTGCTAAGTTACTTTTACGTTGTTACTGTTACAATCACTACAAAACTGCTACTGTCACTTTTGCCTTTGTTACGGTTACTTCCATACTACTTTATGATACGTCTCCAACATATCTATAATTTTTGATTGTTCCATGCTATTATATTATCAACTTTGGATGTTTTATATGCATGAATATGTTATTTTATATTATTTTTGTGACTAACTTATTAATTCATTGCCCAGTGCCAGTTCCTGTTTTTTCCGTGTTTTTGACCTTTTTCAGATAGGAATATCAAACAGAGTCCAAACGGAATAAAACTTTCGCCATGATTTTTTATGGAAAATATCAAAAATAGCAGAAGGAAAAGATACCGAAGAGGCAGCCCGAGGAAGCCACGAGCCTGGGAGGCGCGGGCCTGTTGGAAATATGCCCTAGAGGCAATAATAAAATGGTTATTATTGTATTTCCTAGTTCATGATAATTGTCTATTGTTCGTGCTACAATTGTATTAACCAGAAACCGTAATACATGTGTGAATACATAGACCACAACATGTCCCTAGTAAGCCTCTAGTTAGCTAGCTCGTTGATCAATAGATGGTCACGGTTTCATGACCATGGACATTGGATGTCGTTGATAATGGGATCACATCATTAGGAGAATGATGTGATGGACAAGACCCAATCCTAAGCATAGCGCAAGATCGTGTAGTTCGTCTGCTAAAGCTTTTCAATGTCAAGTATCGTTTCCTTAGACCATGAGATTGTGCAACTCCCGGATACCGTAGGAATGCTTTGGGTGTGCAAAACATCACAACGTAACTGGGTGGCTATAAAGGTGCACTACGGGTATCTCCGAAAGTGTCTGTTGGGTTGGCATGAATCGAGACTGGGATTTGTCACTCCGTGTGACGGAGAGGTATCTCTGGGCCCAGTCGGTAAGACATCATCATAATGAGCTCAATGTGACTAAGGAGTTAGCCACGGGATGATGTATTACGGAACGAGTAAAGAGACTTGCCGGTAATGAGATTGAACAAGGTATAGGATACCGACGATCGAATCTCGGGCAAGTATCATACCGATAGGCAAAGGGAATTGTATACGGGATTGATTGAATCCCCGACATCGTGGTTCATCCAATGAGATCATCGTGGAGCATGTGGGAACCAACATGCGTATCCAGATCCCGCTGTTGCTTATTGGCCATAGAACTATCTCGGTCATGTCCACGTGTCTCCCAAACCCGTAGGGTCTACACACTTAAGGTTCGATGACGCTAGGGTTATAGGAAAATGGTATACGTAATTACCGAAGGTATGGTATACGTGATTACCGAAGGTTGTTCGGAGTCCCAGATGAGATCCCGTACGTCATGAGGAGCTCCGGAATAGTCCGGAGGTAAAGATTGATATATAGGAAGTCCAGTTTTGGTCACCGAAAAGTTTTCGGGCTCATCAGTATTGTACCAGGAGTGCCGGGAGGGTGCCGGAGGACCACCAGGAGGGTTGTGACGACCATAGGACTTTGTGGGCCCATAGAGGAGGTGTGCCAGCCCTTATTGGGCTGGCCAAGACCTTCTAGAAAGGCCCATGCGGTTGGGATCAAGAGATAAAGGGCAAACGGGTTTTAAAAGAGGAGATCCACCTCCCTTGTGGGAGGTGGACTCTATCCCTAGTTCGGCCGAACCTCTCCTCCTTGGAGGAGAGGACAAGGCAGCCCTCCCTCTCCCTCCTCCTATATATATCCAAGGTTTTGGCCTTTTGAGAACAGATCTGAACTCTCTCTCTCTCTCACGGCGAACCCTACCTCTCTTCTTCCTCCTCCGCAGCGCTTAGGCGAAGCCCTGCCGGAATACCTTGCTACTCCAACACCACCACGCCGTCGTGCTGCTGTTGGAGACCTTCCCCAACCTCTCCTTCCTCCTTGCTAGATCAAGGCATAGGAGATTTCACCGGGCTGCACGTGTGTTAAACGCGGAGGCGCCGTTGTTCGGCGCTTAGATCGGAATCCACCGCGATCTGAATCGCTGCGAGTACGACTCCACCAACCGCGTTCTTGTAACGCTTCCGCTTAGCGATCTTCAAAGGTATGAAGATGCAATCTCTCCCCTCTCATTATTGGTTTCTCCATAGTTAGATCTTGGTGACACGTAGGAAATTTTTTGATTTACTACTACGTCTCCCGACAGGGCCCCCCTGGTCGTGGCTAGGGGGCTCGTGACCTCCTCGTGGAGCCTCTTTACTTGTTCCTGACGCTAGATGATCCTATAAATACTGAAACCTGCAAAACTAAACCTAGATCGCAAGTTCCGCCACCACAAACCTCCGTAGCCACCAAAAACCAATCGGGAGACCGTTTCGGCATCCTGCCGGAGGGGAATTCATCTACGGTGGCCATATTCATCAACACCATTGCCTCTCCGATGATGCGTGAGTAGTTCACCATAGACCTTCAGGTCCATAGCTAGTATCTAGATGGATTCTTCTCTCTCTTTGATCTTCAATACAAAGTTCTCCATAATCTTCTTGGTGATCTATCCGATGTAATCTTCTTTTGCGGTGTGTTTGTTGAGATCCGATGAATTGTGGATTTATGATCAGATTATCTAAGAATATTATTTGAGTCTCCTCTGATTTCTTATATGCATGATTTCGTCTCCTTGTAATTCTCTTCGAGTTATGGGTTTCGTTTGGCCAACTTGATCTATAGTTCTTGCAATGGGAGAAGTCCTTGGTTTTGGGTTCATACCGTGCGGTGTCCTCACCTAGTGACAGAAGGGGTAGCGAGGAATGCATCGTGTTGTTGCCATCAAGGGTAAAAAAGATGGGGTTTATATTATATTGCATGAATCTATCCCTCTACATCATGTCATCTTGCTTAAAGCGTTACTCTGCTTAAAGCAATACACTAGATGCATGCTGGATAGCGGTCAATGTGTGGAGTAATAGTAGTAGATGTAGAAAGTATCGGTCTACTTGTCTCGGACGTGATGCCTATATGTATGATCATTGCCTTAGATATCGTCATGACTTTGCGCTATTCTATCAATTTCTCAACAGTAATTTGTTCACCCACCGTAATACTTGCTATCATGAGAGAAGCCTCTAGTGAACACTATGGCCCCCGGGTCTATTTTACATATTATATATTCAGATCTAAACACAAAAACACAAAAAATATCTTGCTGCAATTTTATTTACTTATTTATATTCATCTACTATCACTATCAGATCTCACCTTGCAAGTAATCGTAAAGGGATTGACAACCTCTTTATCGCATTGGGTGCAGGTTTGTTTGTGTTTGTGCAGGTTTCTTGGTGACTCATCTTGATACTCCTACTGGATTGATACCTTGGTTCTCAAACTGAGGGAAATACTTATCTCTACTTTGCTGCATCACCCTTTGCTCTTCAAGGGAAAAACCAACGCAAGCTCGACAAGTAGCAGGAAGAATTTCTGGCGCCGTTGCCGAGGAGTATTCAAGAGAAGCATATCTACCAAGTACCTATCACAAACTCATCTCTTGCATTTACATTATTTGCCATTTTCCTCTTGTTTTCCTCTCCCCCACTTCTAAAACAAAATTTACAAAAAGATTTGCCTTTTTATTCGCCTTTCTTCAGTTCGCCTTTTCGTTGCTATGCTTGCTCGTGTTGACATGTGCCTTCTATTTGCTTGCATATTCGCTTGCTAAGAATCTATTGATATGGATCCTCATCCAATTTCTAATCTTTTCAAAATACCAAATTATGATGAACCAATTGCTAGTGAGTTGAGTGCACTTGACTATCTCTATGAAGTTTTGTTTGAAAATCATGAATCTGGAATTTTTGATGAAGTATTGACAGAAGAAATTTATAAGGATATTTATGATAGTTCCTTGAATGAAAAGCATGATTGCCATGTTGTTAGTATGTATTCTCTGAATATCCATGATGCTAATGATATGCAAAACCACAAGTTTGGGGATGCTATGCTTGATGAAGATGATATTTTTTGTTCCCCAAGTTTTGGTGATGACACGTATGCTATAATTGATCATGAAAAGAATCCTTTATGTGATAGTTATATTGTGAGATTCCTTCATGAGTCTACTGAAAATTATTATGAGTGAGGAACATATGCTTGTAGGAATTGCAATAATATCAAGTTTCCTCTCTATGTGTTCAAAGTTTTGAAGTTATGCTTATTTTGCCTTCCTATGCTAAGTGATTCTTGTTCCATAAATTGTTTGCTCACAAAATCCCTATACATAGGAAGTGGGTTGGACTTAAATGTGTTTTTTTCTATTTATGATGCTCTTTTGCATATCTCAATTACTACTCTTATTGTGAGCATCATTGAAATCGTTATGCCTAGCTAGGTGCGTTAAACGATAGCGCTTGTTGGGAGGCAACCCAATGAATAGATTTATTTTTGCTTTTTACTTTCTGTTTTGTTGAGTACACACCATCATGATTCTGTTATGATTGTGTTTTTTATGTTTTAATTAGTGTTTGTGCCAAGTAGAACCTTTATGATTAGTTTTGGTGATAGTTGTTTAATCACGCTGAAAAAAGACAGAAACTTTATGCTCACGAAATTATTTTTCATTCCTATCCAGAAAGAGATTTTGAGTTGATTCTTTTTTCTTCTGATTGATATGCACATTTCCCTAATTTTAATAATTGTTTCAGAATTTTTGAGTTATCAGAGGTATACGAAATATACAGATTGCTACAGACTGTTCTGTTTTTGACAGATTCTGTTTTTGTTGTGTTGACTGCTTATTTTGATGAAACTATGGTTAGTATCGGGGGGTACGAGTCATGGAGAAGTGAGAATACAGTAATATAACATCAATATAAATGGAAATTAAAGTTTACTAAAGTACCTAAAAAGTTGGTGGTTTTTTTTCTTATTCTAATGCTATCACGAGTTTTTGTTTAAGTTTTGTGTTGTCAAGTTTTCAAGTTTTGGGTGATGTTCTTATGGACAATGGAATAAAGAGTGGAAAGAGCCTAAGCTTGGGGATGCCCAAGTAATCCCAAGCCAAATTCAAGGACACCAAAAAGCCTAAGCTTGCGGATGCCCCGGGAAGGCATCCCCTCTTTCGTTTTAAATCCATCGGTAACGTTACTTGGAGATATATTTTTATTCACCACATGATATGTGTTTTGCTTGGAGCGTCGTATATTATAGGAGTCTTTGCTTTTTTTTCACAATCATCCTTGCTGCACACCTTTTGAGAGAGACATGCACTCATCGTGAATTTGTTAGAATACTCAATGAGCTTCACTTATATCTTTTGAGTTAGGCAATTTAGCTCACACGTGCTTCACTTATATCTTTTGAGCTTGGTAATTTTTCTCACATGTGCTTCACTTATATCTTTTGAGATTGGTAATTTTGCTCCCATGTGCTTCACTTATATCTTTTGAGATTGGTAATTTTGCTCCCATGTGCTTCACTTATATCCTTTGAGCTAGATAATTTTGCTCTAGTGCTTCACTTAAATCTTTGTAGAGCACGGCGGTGCCATATTTTGTAGAAATATAAACTCTCGAATCTTCACTTATATCATTTTGAGAGTGTTCTCTATAAGTAACTTGGTAATTGGCATGTGTTATGAAATTAGTCCTAAATATGATAGGCATCCAAAGAGGATATAATAAAAACTTTCATATTCAAGTGCATTGATTAGTAAGAGAAGTTTGATTCCTCGCAATTAGTTTTGAGATATGGATATGGTAATATTAGAGTTATGTTAGTATGGTGTTGTGAATCTAAAAATACTTGTGTTGAAGTTAGTGATTCCCGTAGCATGCACGTATGGTGAACCGCTATGTTAGGAAGTCGGAGCATAATTGATTTATTGAGTGTCATCCTTTGTGTGGAGGTCGGGATCGCGCGATGGTTAACTCCTACCAACCCTTCCCCTAGGAGTATGCGTTTAGCACTTTGTTTCGATTACTAAAAAAACTTTTGCAATAAGTATATGAGTTCTTCATGACTAATGTGAGTCCATGGTATAGATGCCCTTTCACCTTCCACCATTGCTACCTTCTCTAGTGCCGCGCAACTTTCGTCGGTGCATAAACCCATCATATGCCTTCCTCAAAACAGCCACCATACCTACCTATTATGGCATTTTCATAGCCATTCCGAGATATATTGCCATGCAACTTCCACCATTCCGTCTCATGACATGTGCCGTCACTTTCATTCATATAAAGTCATTATTGTTCTAAGTATCGAGTTGTAAGTAAATAAAAGTGTGATGATCATCATTATTAGAGCATTGTCCCATGTGAGGAAATAAAAGAGGCCAAATATGCCCTGTAGCGACCCCACCTGGAAAGGTCAAGCCTCTGTGTGTTCTGTGCCATCCCTAGATCAGTATGTTGGCACACACAGTACATCAATGTATATATCAAAGTGCAATCACATGTAATTAACGTAAAACTGATATATACCTTAAAATCTCTGCGGAAATAGTCAACATGTGCTCTGATACCATTTCTGTAGCGACCCGACCTGGAAAGGTCAAGCCTCTGTGTGTTCTGTGCCATCCCTGGATTAGTATGCTGGCACACACAGTACATCAATGTATATATCAAAGTGCAATCACATGTAATTAACGTAAACCTGATATATACCTTAAAATCTCAGCGGAAACAGTCAACGGGAGTGGAGTCCCAATAAACACCAACGACAGGTTGAGTGCAGTCTGTAACCCTGAATCGTACTCTTACTCGTCGAAGAAGAGTATCTGCAACATGAGACATTGCAGCCGTGTAGGTCAGCATTTTGAATATGCCGGAAAGTCACAAAAGAGGGGGTGAAAAATAATCATCTATACTATATGCATATATGGCAGGTGGGGCTATAAGTTCAAGTTTTGCGTAAAGCAAATTTTTCCTACAACAAGAGAGGGGTAATGCAGAAATTATTACTACAAAGTTGGTTGATTAATGAGATGATTCCACCAACCAATTCTCATACCCAAGTTAACAATAATACCCTCATCATTATAATTATTTGTGTTGAGACTTCCTGATAGTTTCAGTTCCTTTGGCTCAAGCTGTCCATGACCATGAACACGGCTAATCGATTAGGTTTGAGTACTCTGCAGACTTTTGCACACGTTCCCCACAAGATTTGATCGCCTCCGTTGAATTCCTCGCACTTCAGGGTGTTTGAGAAACGGATGACCAAAACATGGTCTTTCAAGGGGTTCCTTTGAGACTCTGTCAGTGCCCATCCATTCCTACCGTTCTTCTACATCTCGTAGCACCGGCTGTCCAGAGTCACCACAATGTCCAACCAAGCCAGAGCCCATAATGACTTGTGGCTGTGCAGGTAAGCCTCGGGCCTTGAAGTATCCATCCATCTCTTTGTTCCTGGGTGGACCTTTCCGCGTGAATACTGGCACTTCTCCAGCAACACCTAGGCTAACCACTGGTTTCTCCAGGGCGCCGTTCAACCGTCATCCACCCAAAGGTATATTGCATCATGAGGTCTTGAAAATATTACTTGGAGTCTTGAGGTCTTCATCATCAATTAAGTCACACAACTCTCATGGAAGACACTCAACCAAAACCCCGTCTACTAAAAAGCATAGCAAAATAAAATAACGTCCCGGCCAAAGTAACAAGGATATTTGGGTGGCCTACCACATGATACTACTCAAGTAACCAAGTTTCCAAGTACCTACTTTGCATGCAATGGGTGGAAGGTTGAACTAATGCAACTTGAAAAACATAGGTAATAACATGGTCAATGTGAACTTGCCTGGTATTACTTGATGAAGATAGTCGCTCTCACAATCTGGATAATTCTACTCGTCACACTCCGAGAAATCTATCGTAAGCAAATAACATTCATGCCAAACCAAAGAACCGAAAAACGTAAGAACAAAACATGTCTTGGTGCCAAAATAACAACATATTAAGGTTAAATAAGAAAAGATAGGTTCTAACTGTGTTGTAAAGTGAAAGTGGAGGAATCAACTCAAAAGAGTTAATGGATGATGAACTATTGCTGTATAATCTTAGGTTGGAGAGACTACGAAAGACGACCCAAAGTATGGGAGAACAACATGAATGTTGTTTGACAAATAGTATAAGACATAAGAATTTATTTGTAGAAAGAATTTAATTGAAAAGGTCAAAAGAAGTTGAACTGTAAATTCAAGTATGAATTGAATCTGAATTCACAAAGGTCAAAAGAGGTTGAACCGAAGTACGATGGTTATGAATAGAAATATATGACACGAGTATTTAGGGTCAAAAGGAATCAACTGAAAAGGTGTTACAGTTTGCAACATATGATCAAATAAAGGTTCGGATTCAAATTGAATCCCTCAAATTTGAAAGGTTCAAAGATTGAAACTAATGATGTTACTATATGGGAAGTCAATATGAACATGTAGAAAAAATAATTACTAGGTTGAAAATGACGGATCAAAAGTTATAAGCAATTCAATATGGCATTGAATTAGCTTAGTACGGTGTGTGAACATATTTTGGGAACTAATAGAGAAGTATGATCAAGATCAAAATTATATGTTGAAACGATAACACTAATGATATGAATGGAAAGATTACTTCGATACGAATCAGACGCAATTGGATTCGTTGGAAACAGAGCTATGGATAAAAAGATATGATCAAATGAAGTTTGAATATAAATCTGAATAAATTTCGAAATTTGAAATTTTGAAAAAGTTGACGTGATAGGTTGACTGGATAGGTGAGGTCAAGACGAAAATCTAGGCGTTGGTTTCATCTAATTTGAGTGAATGAGTAAAAAGTTATGGCTATTTGAAAAATCAGAGCCAAGCTGTTTTACGGAAGAAAAAATACTATGTCTAAAAGAATTCTAATACTAATGTGTAAATATGGGGACTAATTAATAATCTAATTAATCTACCGTATACTAGTATACAAATACTACTCTATGGATATTAAACTACACGAGTACAAAAGAAAATACCTTTAGAATGCAGAGTAAGAAATAATTCCAACGTGGAGACGACTTCCAGAAATCCCGCCGGAGAGAAAAAAATATTTTTATTTAATAAAGATAGTCAAATCAAAAGATTGGTTTAACCCGAGGTGGATGATTTTTGGGTTCACCTATGGATCTATATTTATAGGTAGAAGGGAGGTCCAAAAGTTTAAGGCTAAGCGAGGTGGGACTAAATGAATAGACTAGAAGTGGATTAAAATTGAAAGAAAAAGAGAGGACACCCCATGGGCTGGTTCAACCGGCCGCACACATGGGCGCTGCCCAGTTTTTTATTATTATTATTTCTCGGATGAACACTGTTCCGCCATGAACAATGTTTCCTGTTTTTTTTCTTTTTCTTTAAAAAACAGCAAACAAAAACAAATAAACAAAAATAGACAACATTTAATATAGGCATATTATATATCAAAATTTTCAGAAAAATATTTCCTAAAACATGAAAATATTTTCAAGGACGAATAAAATACTTAGAAAATTATTATTTTTTTGCAATAACTCCAAAATGAAAAAGAAACTTGAATTTCAAATAAATGGAAAATAGTTTTTATTTTAAAATTTGAGTCACAACATTGTATATGATTTTTGAGTGTCATTTACCTCCTCTCGTTTGATTTTTTTATAAGATGGTTTTGAAAATATTTGAACTCAAAATTGAATGGGGATTCGAAATAGAAATTTTTGGGAAAGTCATTTTATTCCCTATCATTAAAATTTCAAAATTTTCAAAATTCCACTCAATTTTACACAATCAATCACACAAAATTCAAGCAAACAATCCCACTTATTTATTTGATATAACATTCCAAAATTTAGAATTTTGGGATGTTACATGCCCACCAAAAAAAAGAGGCCAAAGAGCCCAACAAAAAATGAGAGAAAAAGAGAGAAGGGACAATGCTACTATCTTTTTCCACACTTGTGCTTCAAATAGCACCATGTTCTTCATGATAGAGAGTCTCTTGTTTTGTCACTTTCATATGCTAGTGGAAATTTTCATTATGTAACTTGGCTTGTATATTCCAATGATGGGCTTCCTCAAATTGCCCTAGGTCTTCGTGAGCAAGCAAGTTGGGTGCACACCCACTAGTTTCTATTTTTGATCTTTCATACACTTATAGCTCTAGTGCATCCGTTCCATGGCAATCCCTACTTATTCACATTGATATCTATTGATGGGCATCTTCATAACCCATTGATACGCCGAGTCGATGTGACCATCTCCTCCTTTTTGCCTCACAACTTCCACCACACTCTATTCCACTTATAGTGTTATATCCATGGCTCACGCTCATGTATTGCGTGAGAGTTGAAAAAGTTTGAAAAAATAAGAGTGCGAAAACAATTACTTGATCAATATCGGGGTTGTGCATGATTTAAATTCGTTGTGTGGGGATGATGGAGCATAGCCAGACTATATGATTTTGTAGGGATAACTTTCTTTGGCTTTGTTATTTCGAAAGTTCATGATTACTTTGCTATTATACTTGAAGCATTATTGTTTTCACGTCAATATTAGACTATTGTTTTGAATCTTATGGATCTGATTCATGCCACAATAAAGAGATTACATAAAACAAATGTGTTAGGTAGCATTCCACATCAAACATTCGTTCTTTATCACTTACCTACTCGAGGACGAGCAGGAGTTAAGCTTGGGGATGCTTGATACGTCTTCAACATATCTATAATTTTTTATTGTTCCATGCTATTATATTATCAACTTTGGATGTTTTATATGCATGAATATGCTATTTTATATTATTTTTGGGACTAACTTATTAATTCAGTACCCAGTGCCAGTTCTTGTTTTTTCCGTGTTTTTGACCTTTTTAGATAGGAATATCAAACGGAGTCCAAACGGAATAAAACTTTTGCCGTGATTTTTTATGGAAAATATCAAAAATAGCAGAAGGAAAAGAAAACTGGAGAGGCGGCCCGAGGAAGCCATGAGCCTGCGAGGCCCGGGCCCCCTGGACACGGCTAGGGGGCTCGTGACCTCCACGTGGCGCCTCTTTACTTGTTCCCGACGCCAGACGGTCCTATAAATACTGAAACCCGCAGAACTAAACCTAGATCACAAGTTCGCCACCGCAAACCTCCGTAGCCACCAAAAACCAATCGGGAGACCGTTCCGGCATCCTACCGGAGGGGAATTCATCTACGGTGGCCATCTTCATCAACACCATTGCCTCTCCGACGATGCGTGAGTAGTTCACCACAGACCTTCGGGTCCATAGCTAGTAGCGATGGCTTCTTCTCTCTCTTTTATCTTCAATACAAAGTTCTCCATGATCTTCATGGTGATCAATCCGATGTAATCTTCTTTTGCGGTGTGTTTGTTGAGATCCGATGAATTGTGGATTTATGATCAGATTATCTATGAATATTATTTGAGTCTCCTCTGATTTCTTATATGCATGATTTCGTATCCTTGTAATTCTCTTCGAGTTATGGGTTTCATTTGGCCAACTTGATCTATAGTTCTTGCAATGGGAGAAGTGCTTGGCTTTGGGTTAATACCGTGCGGTGTCCTCACCTAGTGACAGAAGGGGTAGCGAGGCACGCATCGTGTTGTTGCCATCAAGGGTAAAAATATGGGGTTTATATCATATTGCATGAATCTATCCCTCTACATCATGTCATCTTGATTAAAGCGTTACTCCATTTATCATGAACTTAATACACTAGAATAGTTTCTCCTCTAGATTGGATTTCTGTAGTACTTCGGCGAAGCCCTGCCGGAATAGCTCCACCACCATCGCCGGAGCGCCGTCATGCTGCCGGAGAACTCTTCTACCTCTCCGCTCCCTCTTGCTAGATCAAGAAGGCGGAGATCATCATCAACCTGTACGTGCGTTGAATGCAGAGGTGCCGTCCGTTCGGCGCTAGATCGGAAGGACCATGATCAAGATCGCGAGACGGATCGTGATGAGATCGCGGGACGGATCATGATGAGTTCGCGGGACGGATCGTGATCAAGATCGTGAGACAGATCGTGATGAGATCGCGGGACGGATCTTGATGAGTTCGCGGGACGGATCGTGATTGGATCGTGGGACGGATCGTGATAAGATCGCGGGACGCTCGGCGATTTGGATCGCGAAGACGTTCGACTACACCAATCGTGTTTCTTAAACGCTTCCCGCTTAGCGATCTACAAGGGTATGTAGATCCATTCTCCCTCTCGTAGATACTCATCACCATGGATAGATCTTGCGTGCATGTAGGAAATTTTTGTTTCCCATGCAACGTTCGCCAACAGTGGTATCAGAGCTAGGTCTATGTGTAGATGAGATCTCGAGTAGAACACAAAGAGTTTGTGGGTGTTGATGGTTAGATTGCTTCCTCCCTTGGTCGTGTTTTGGTTCAGCGGTATTGTGAGATGAAGCGGCCCGGACCAACATTACTCGTACGCTTACGAGAGACCGGTTCCCTCAACCGCAACTTGTTGCATAGATGGCTTGCGGGTGCCAGCTTCTCTCACTTTAGTTGGATCGGATTTGACAAAGGTGGTCCTTGAGAAGGTTGAAAAGCAACTAGTGTATCACCGTTGTGGTTTTTGCGTAGGTGAGAATTGTTCTTGCTAGATACCCGTAGCAGCCACGTAAAACATGCAATGACAATTAGAGGACGTCTAACTTGCTTTTGCAGGGTATGTTGTGATATGATATGGACAATTACATGATTTGATATATGTGATGTATGAGATGATCATGTGATGTATAGATTATCACGACTTGCATGTTGATGAGTACGGTAACCGGTAGGAGCCATAGGGTTGTCTTTAATTATTGTATGACCTGCGTGTCAATCATTAAGCGCTATGTAATGCTTAACTTTATCGCTACGGTAGCAATAGTAGTAGAAGCATGTTGGGCGCGACAACCCCGATGGCGACACGTTGATGGAGATCAAGATGATGGAGATCATGGTGTCGTGCCGGTGACGATGGAGATCATGTCGGTGCTTTCTAGATGGACATCAAAAGCACAAGTTCATGGCCATATCATGTCACTTATGATTTGCATGTGATGTTAATCCTTTTATGCACCTTGTTTTGCTTAGGACGACGGTAGCATTATAAGGTGATCCCTCACTTAATTTCAAGATAAATTGTGTTCTCCCCGAGTGTGCACCGTTGCGAAAGTTCGTCGTGTTGAGACACCACGTGATGATCGAGTGTGATAGACTCTGCGTTCACATACGACGGGTGCAAGCCAGTGTTGCACATGCAGAACACTCGGGTTAAACTTGACGAGCCTAGCATGTACAGACATGGCCTCGGAACACAAGAGACCGAAAGGTCAAACATGAGTCATATAGTAGATATGATCAACATGATGATGTTCACCATTGCAGCCACATCAACTCACATGATGTTCAGACTTGAGTTGGTGAATTTGGATCATGTATCACTCGAATGACCGGAGGGATGTCAATTTGAGTGGGAGTTCTTCAGTAATATGATTAATTGAACTCATTATCATGAACATAGTTAGTAGTCTCTTTGCAAATTATCTTGATCGTAGTAATACACATGTTCATAACATTGATGCCAAAAGATACAAATTTAATAATGATAGTACCACATACTTGTGTCACTATCGCTAAATGTCATATTGGTATAAAGGGCATGAAGAAACTCCATGTCGATGGATCTTTGGACTCATTCGATTTCGAATCGGTTGAGACATGCGAACCATGCCTCTTGGGCAAGATGACTAGAGGACCCCGTTTTCCGGATTGATGGAGCGGGCAAGTGATTTATTAGAAATGATACATGTCGATGTATGCAATCCAATGAGTCTTGTAGCGTGCGGTGGATATCGTTATTTTCTTACCTTCACTGATGATTTGAGTAGATATAGTGTATATTACTTAATGAAACACAAGTCTGAATCGTTTGAAAGGTTCAAGCAAATTCAGAGTGAAGTTTAAGATCATCGTGACAAGAAGATCAAAAATGTCTGCGATATGATCGTGGAGGTGAATATCCAAGTTGCGAGTTTGGCATGCAACTTTAGACAATGTGAAAGTTGTTTCACAACTAAACGCCACCTGGAACACCATAGTGTGATGGTGTGTCCGAACGTCATAGTCATGCTCTATTGGATATGGTGCGTGCTATGATGTCTCTTATCGTTTTACGACTATAATTTTGGGGTTATGCATTAGAGACAACTACATTCACTTTAAATAGGGCACCATCTAAATCCGTTGAGATGACACCGTGTGAATTATGGTTTGATAGAAACCTAAGTTGTCATTTATTAATGTTTGGGGCTGCGGCGCTTGTGTGGAAAATGTTTTCACCTAATAAGCTCGAACCCAAAGCGGACAAATGCATCTTCATAGAATACCCTAAGAACAATTGGGTATACCTTCTATCTCAGATCCAAGTGCAAAGTGTTTGTTGCTAAAAACGGGTCGTTTCTCAAGAAAAAGTTTGTCTCGAAAGAATTGAGTGGGAGGAAGAAAGAACTTGATGAGGTTATTGAACCTTTGTTCAACAAGATAATAGCACAGCGCAGGAAGATGTTTTTGTGAAGCCTACCTTAGTTGAAGAGGAAGTTAATGATGATGATCATGAAGCTTCGAGTCAAGATACTATCGAACCTCGTAGGTCGACAAGGATGCGTACTACTCCTGAGTGGTACGACAACCCTGTCTTGGAGGTCATGTTGTTGGACAACGATGAACCTACGAGCTATGGAGAAGCGATGATGGGCTCGGATTCCGACAAATGGTTAGAAGCCATGAAATTCGAGAAAGGATCCACGTATGAAAACAAAGTATAGACTTTGGTAGACTTGCTCATTGGACGGCAGGTCATCGAGTACAAATGGACCTTTAAGATTAAGACAGACGCTGATGGTAAATGTCACCATTTATAAAGCTCGACTTGTCGCAAAGAAGTTTCCGGCAAGTTCAAGGAGTTGAATACGATGAGACTTTGTCACTCGTAGCGGTGCTAAAGTCTGTTGGAATTATGTTAGCAGTTGCTACATTTTTCAATTGTGAAATCTGCCAGATGGATGTCAAAACATCGTTTCCTTAATGGTTTACTTGAGGAAAGGTTGTATGTGATACAACCAGAAGGTTTTGTCTGTCCTAAGGATGCTAAAAGATGAGCAAGCTTCAATGGTCCTTCTATGGACTGAAGTAAGCATCTCGGAGTTGGAATATATGCTTTGATGAGGTGATCAAAGTTTTTGAGTCTATACAAAGTTTACGAGAAACTTGTATTTGCAATAAAGTGAGTGGGAGCACTATAGAGTTTCTGATAAGTATATGTGGGTGACATATTCTTGATCAGAAATAATGTAGAATTTCTAGAAGGCATAAACGGTTGTTTGAAAAGTGTTTTTCAACGGAAGACCTGGATAAAGCTACCTAATTGTTAAGCATCAAGATCTATAGAGATACATCAAGATGCTTGATAAGACTTTCAATGAGTACATACCTTGACAAGATTTTGAACGAGTTCAAAATGGATCAGTCAGAGAAAGAGTTCTCACCTGATTTGTAAGGTGTGAAGTTGAGTGAGACTCAAAGCTCGACAACGGCAGAAGAAAGAGAAAGGATGAATGTCGTCCCATATGCCTTAGCCATAGGCTCTCTATAGTATGCCATGTTGTGTACCGCACCTGTGTGTGCCTTGCCATGAGTCCATCAAGGGGTACAAGAGTGATCCAGGAGTGGATCATTGGACAGCGGTCAGAGATTATCCTTAGTAACTAAAATACTAAGGAGATGTTTCTCGATTATGGAGGTGATAAAGAGTTCGTCGTAAAGAGTTACGTTGATGCAAGCTTTAACACCAATCTGGATGACTCGTAGTAGCAATCTGGAAACGTATAGTGGAGCAGCCATTTGGAATAGTACCAACTGGAGTGTGGTAGCAGTGTTTACGGTTTGGCATAGAGATTTGCAAAGTACACACGGATCTGAATGTCGCAGACCCGTTGACTATAAGACCTCTCTCACATGCAAAGCATGATCGAGCCCCAGAACTCATTGGGTGTTAGATTCATAACAATGTGAATCACATAGTGATGTGAACTAGATTATTGACTCTAGTGCAAGTGGGAGACTGTTGGAAATATGACCTAGAGGCAATAATAAATTAGTTATTATCATATTTCCTTGTTCGTGATAATCGTTTATTATCCATGCTATAATTGTGTTGATCGGAAACTCGGATGCATGTGTGGATACATACACAAAACCATGTCCCTAGTATGCCTCTAATAGACTAGCTCGTTGATCAAAAGATGGTTAAGGTTTCCTAGCCATGGAAATGAGATGTCATTTGATAAGGGGATCACATCATTAGGAGAATGATGTGATGGACAAGACCCAAACTACAAACGTAGCATATGATCGAGTCAGTTTATTGCTACTGTTTTCTGCATGTCAAGTATATGTTCCTATGACCATGAGATCATGCAACTCACGGACATCGGAGGAGTGCCTTGTGTGTATCAAACGTCACAACGTAACTGCGTGACTATAAAGGTGCTCTACAGGTATCTCCGAGGGTGTCTGTTGAGTTGGCATGGATCAAGACTGGGATTTGTTACTCCGTGTGACGGAGAGGTATCTCAGGGCCCACTCGGTAATACAACATCACAATAAGCCTTGCAAGCAATGTGTCTAAGTGTTAGTCACGGGCTCTTGTATTACAGAACGAGAAAATAGACTTGCCGGTAACGAGGTTGAACTAGGTATGGAAATACCGACGATCGAATCTCGGGCAAGTAACATACCGAAGAACAAAGGGAACAACATACGGGATTAACTGAATCCTTGACATAGAGGTTCGACCGATAAAGATCTTCGTAGAATATGTAGGAACCAATATGGGCATCCAGGTCCCGCTATTGGTTATTGACCGTAGAAGTGTCTCGGTAATGTCTACATAGTTCTCGAACCCGCACGGTCTGCACACTTAAGGTTTGGTGACGTTTCGGTAGTATAGAGTTATGTATGATGGTGACCGAAGGTTGTTTGGAGTCCCGGACATCACGAGGAGCTCCGGAATGGTCCAGAGGTAAAGATTTATATATAGGAAGTCCTATTTTGGTCGCCGGAAAAGTTTCGGGCTCACCGGTAGTGTACCGGGAGTACCGGTAGTGTACCGGGAGTGATGGTAGTGTACCGGGAGACCATCGAGAGGGGTATTTAGACCCAAGAGGCTACATGGGCTGTGGGAGAGTGAATACCAACCCTTAGTGGGCTTGTGGAAGTCCCACACAAGGCCCATGAGGCTGTGAAGAAAAGCCCAAAGAGAAAAAGGTGGAAAAAGGCAAAAATAGGATGAATCCTAGTCCTACTAGGATTGGAGGTGGATTCCACCTCTCCTACTTGGTTCGGCCGACCCAAGAGCTGGCCCTTTGAGAGCCAAGCCTCCTCCTCTCTTCCTTTTATATATACTAGAGGTTTTAGGGTTTTTTGCACCTGATTTTCAGCCACGTGCTACCCGTTCCTCTAGTGCATAGTTTCTCCTCTAGATCGGATTTTTGCAGTGCTTAGGCGAAGCCCTGTCAGAATAGCTCCACCACCATCGCCGGAGCGCTATCACGCTGCCGGAGAACTCTTCTACCTCTCCGCTCCCTTTTGCTGGATCAAGAAGGCGGAGATCGTCATTAAGCTGTACGTGTGCTGAACGTGGAGGTGCCGTCCGTTCGGCGCTAGATCGGAAGGACCGTGATCAAGATCGCGAGACGGATCGTGATGAGATCGCGGGACGGATCATGATGAGTTCGCGGGATGGATCGTGATCAAGATCGTGAGACGGATCGTGATGAGATCGCGGGACGGATCGTGATGAGATCGCGGGATGAATCGTGATGAGTTCGCGGGACGGATC
Source organism: Hordeum marinum (assembly GCA_022496015.1). Taxonomy (NCBI): domain Eukaryota; kingdom Viridiplantae; phylum Streptophyta; class Magnoliopsida; order Poales; family Poaceae; genus Hordeum; species Hordeum marinum. Next base: position 347,211,739 of record CM039676.1, on the reverse strand, counting down.
GTGATTGGATTGCGGGACGGATCGTGATAAGATCGCGGGACGCTCGGTGATTTGGATCGCGAAGACGTTCAACTACACCAACCGTGTTTCTTAAACGCTTCCCGCTTAGCGATCTATAAGGGTATGTAGATCCACTCTCCCTCTCGTAGATACTCATCACCATGGATAGATCTTGCGTGTGCGTAGGAAATTTTTTGTTTCCCATGCAACGTTCCCCAACAATAACGCACTTTCAACTAATTCTTCCGAGCTTCTTGAAGATATTGGTTGGATAGGGAGCTCCTCCCCATCACCTGATTCATCATGAGAAACAATAGGAGGTAATTAAAAAATCCTTTCCCTCTCATTACTATTCCTTTTATATATAATTGTTTTTCTGTCTCTATATAATTGGCTATATAAGCATTCTCATTGCAATCTAACACACAACCATATTGATTTCTCTTAGATTACTTCCATTGTCCACTATGATAATGAATACTTTAAACCAACTATTTTTATGAGACAATTCTTATATAAGTGGGATGTTTGCTCAAGTAAGAACAACACCTTAGCACTGGTCCACCCACATATCAAATTATCAAAGTAGCGAACGTGAATCAACTCAACATGATGAACATGACTAGACAGAAATCCCCATGTGTCCTCGGGAGCGCTTGCTTAATATAAGAGTACTTTCAGTCTTGTCCTTTGCTATAAAAGGGTTGGACTATCTTGCTGCACCTTTGTTACTATTGTCACTTGTCACTTGTTACGAATTACCTTGCTACCAAACTATCTACTATTGTTACTCGCAACACTTGCAGAGAATACCTTGCTGAAAACTTCTTATCATTTCCTTCTGCTCCACATTGGGTTCGACACTCTTACTTATCGAAGGACAACGATTGATCCCCTAGACTTGTAGGTCATCAATACTTCATAAATTATAGATACATTGGATACATATCAAAGGTTAGGAGGGGGGGTTAGGGGCTACTCGGACCCTTCGATTTGATCGGATGGTGGAGATCGAAAGGGTTTGGGGTGAGGCTTAACTGGGCTATGTAGAGTGGTTGGGCTGAGATGAGAGGGAATACGGGCACCCCGACACAGGTTTTGACTACGAAAACGTTTATGTTTTTAACCGACGATAATGTCGCTATAGGTTTAACGGTTCGGATAACAAACGACCTCCGAATGCTATGAAATTTGACAGGCGGTCTACCTACAATATATTAAGACCGCTCGCCAACTTTCAACCCATTTCGGAACATTTTATTCCCACTTATAAAACAATATTTTCACGGTGTCACGGGCGCGTGGAAGTTTGTTTGGTCTCGAAACAGTCAACGACAAGAACAGGAGAATCGACGACTATGAACGGATGCAAGTTTTAAAAAATGAAGGCAAAAGAGTGCAGGTGCATTGCGAATTATGCAATGATGAATGGGACAAAAAAATAAAACACAAGGTGGTAACAAAAATATATCAAAGTCATCTATAGCGTTGGCCTCACGTTGTTACAGGGAGAGAGAGATCAAACACATATCAACTCGTAGATACCCCCAACCCTGAGGGTGAACTACTCCCTCCTCGTTTTGGAGGCCACACGGATGATGAAGATGCCATCCGGTGATGGCTTCCCTCCTCCGACAGGGCATCGGAAAGATCTTCGGACAAGATCGCTTAGGGACAGATGCTTGCAGAGGTGGAGTAAAAGCTTTATGTTAACTTTAAGGGGTTTTGCAATATATAAGAATTTCCAGTTTTGGAATCACGCTAGGAGGGGTCATGGGGGGGCACAAGGCACCTAGGTGCACCCTACCCCGCCTTGTGGAGCCCTTTTGAGGGTCTTCTGGTGCTCCCCCGAAGCTTCCTAGGTGTCCTTCCTTCCAAAAAAATGTCCAAAACTTTCGTCATGTTTGGACTTTGTTTGGTATGGATTTTCTGAAAAATAAAAAACAAGCAGAAAACAACAGCTGGCACTAGGCACTAGATTAATATGTTAGTCCATGAAAATAATATAAAAGTGCACCCAAACCATACAAGATTGATGTAATTTAATATAACATGAACACGTCATACATTATAGATATGGTGGAGGCGTATCAAGTACTAGGTGGCAACTGGAGTGTGATATAATTACACCATAAGTGTTTCGAAGAGGTTCCAGAAGTGTTTCGGATAAAACAGGAAAAGTTTGGTAAAACTAGGAAACCACGGAGTACATTGGAAGGCACAAGAAGTTTCGTGAACCTTCTAGAAATTTTCATAACGCGCTACGGGGTTGCCCCCTTGGCTGGCTAAGTGGGGGCAACCGCATTGGCCTAAGGGGCCCATTAGTGGGGTGCACCCCACATGCCTTGGAGGCCAAGGCAAAGGGGCAACAATCCGTGTTTGGGGCATGTCCCTCACTGTTGCGTTCGGGCCTAACGGAGGGAGCCCCTCCATGAAGCCAATACACCTCCCTCACACCTATATATAGTGGAGGGTGTGGCCCCTCAATTCGATTTGGATTCCTAGCGGTGCACTCTGTTGGGGAACGCGACAGAAAACAAAAATTTCCGGTATAGCGAGCACGCCCAGGACCACTATGGAGACTGCATACAAGGTTTGACATGATCAGTACCGACTCAAAGCGCAGCGGAAGAAGAATCGGTGGAGATCCTTGGTGCAGATCCCCGCAGCTAGGATTTTACAACCTCCCAACCATGAGGATGTACTCCCTCGTCGGACAGCCCTTCGGGAGGCGGTCGAACAGTCCCCCGGACGATGTCGCGGACAGCCCTTCGGGAGGACCCTCGAAACTCGAACGGAGACTCGAACAGCCCTACGGGAGGACACACGAACAGCCCCTCGGGCAAAATATCTAAACTACAACCTCTCTACGGGGTTGCACACATACGGTGTCATCTATCCGGCAGAGCTTCGCCGTCCAGAACTAGTTCCTGCCGGAACCCAGACAGCCTTTCGGCTCTACGAAAGACTCTTTTCGTGGGAGGGAGAGAGAGAGCTTGCAAAGCAAAGCATGTGTATGATAGCACAAGGATGAAGAGATGGCAGCCCACATCTCCTCTATTTATAGGAAAACCAAGGGGTAGGGTTGGGACTTGAAAATACCAAACTACCCCCACTTTATGTCACACATAAAAAACATAAGAAGGAAAAAGGGGTGCCATGTGGAGCTCCATGGAGGAGCTCCACCCTTGGACAGCCAACCCTTGGGGGGGCCCCCATGAGAAGCTAACTTGCTCCCCAATCCCTTCTAGAAGCCTTTTTGGAAATATCCAAAAAGGTCCTTTTCCATAAATATCCAAAACGCACTTTCACTATTCACGATGACATTTTTCAGCGTCCGGTCGAACTAAAAATATTTATGTGGGCTTAGAAAAATTCTAGTACCCCACTAAAATAATTTTTAATGCGATCCGGAACAATTCCGGAATAGTGATTTTCATCTGCGAAAAGCATCTGAAGCGGTTCCGGCAGCTCCGGAACATTTCCGGTTTTTCTTCCGGAAAATTCCCAGAAGTTTCCAGAATGATTCTGGCACCCTCCAAGAATTATCAGGCATGTGCCGAAACCAATTTGACTTAATGGTATCCCCTGAAACTACTTTTTAGTTTTACCGAAACTGTTCCGGTGTCTTGTCTGCGGAACTTTTCCGCTGTCCGAAACTTTTCGGTGATTTTCTCTCAGACTCCCTGTCTAGTATTCAACAGGTAGATGACCCTTAAGAGTGTGACCCTATAGGTTTGGCGAAGCATAGACATGACCTGGAACCCCTTCCGATCAATGATCAACATCGGAGCCGTGGACACCCATATTGACCGTTATACCCACACGAATGAATATTCGAGTGAACCTCTAGTTGCCATGAGCTATTCCTGTTGCTTCACGATATGTTACAATTACCCGAGGTGAGACATGTAGGCATCCTCATGGATCAAAAACTTGTCCACTATGCCAGTTACCTCGTTGCCGGTATTGTTCTCTTTTCTCGTTCCCGTGTTCCGACATCCCCGTGATAAAATCACAAAGTGTCTGGCTAGACGATGATGGATACCGTAACACCGAGAGGGCCCAGATATATCTCTCCATCGTCGGAGGAGCAAATCCCAATCTTGAGCTAACAAGTTACTTGACATACTTTTCCATGAACCCGTAAGCCACCGTAATAGCCACCCATTTATGGATGACGTTTAACAAACCCCAAAGTTCATGAAGCAAGCATGAAGAAACTCGATACTCTCATGGTCTAAGGAATTATGCAAACGTTAACCATCTCTATGTTATTAACCATTAACTTGTGACGAATGTATCTCATAGCATAACATCAATTCGGATCGATTCAACACGAGTGTTCTACCAACATCGCGTCCTCAAAATTGCCGGCATAGCCATGCCATGATCAGGAAAACAGGACCATCATGCAACACTTGAGCCAGTCTTAGAGGCAAGACTAGGAAAACAAATTACCGTTTATTATACCACACGTGCTCATGAGTTTCCCTACAAGCCTCGTTTAATTTGTAGACTTGAGAATCATTGCAATTATAGCATGGAACATAAACATTCATTACAAACTTTGGAGATACAAAATAACTATTATTACTGCCTCTAGGGCATATCTCCTACAAACTCCCACTTGCACTAGAGTCATAATCCAGTTACATGGCTTCCCTAACACCAATGGCTATCCGGTGTTGCTCATGCTTTGCTCGTGGTAGAGGCTTTGTCATCACGTCTGACACATTCAGATCCGTGTGAACTTTGCGTACTTTCACTAAACCTTCTTCGACATGATGTCGAATGAGTTTATATTTGTGTTGAATATGCATTGTCTTATGGTGCGAACATGGCTCCCTTGCCTGAGCCACGGCGCCACTATTATCACAATAGATCTCCACCGGGTCCAGAGCACTTGGAACCACACCAAGGTCTTCAAGAAATTGCTTGATACCGACAGCTTGCTTGGAGGCTTCAAAAGCAGCAACATATTCCGCCTCCGTCGTAGAATCCGCCACAGTCTTTTGTTTGGAACTTTTCCAATCAATTGCGCCGCCGTTCAATATGAAAACATAGCCAGATTGAGATTTGAAGTCATCTAGGTCAGTCATGAAGCATGCATTAGTGTAACAACTTACAATGAGCTCTTCATCACCTCCGTACACAAGGAGTAAATCCTTGGTCCTTCTAAGGTACTTAAGAATACCCTTGACTGCGGCCCAGTGTTCCAATCCTGGATCACCTTGGTACCGGCTGCTAACACTTAGTGCATAGGAAACATCCGGTCTTGTACATAGCATGGCATACATAATAGAACCAACTGCCGAAGCATATGTAATATCATTCAATTGTACTCGCTCATAGAGGGTCCGAGGACTCTGATTCTTGCAAAGCACTGTGCCAGGTGACATGGGGAGTAGGCCTTTCTTGGAGTTCTCCATGTTGAACCTTTTCAACACCTTTTCAATGTACGTGCTTTGGCTAAGCGCTATTAGGCATCTTGATCTATCTCTATAGATCCTGATGCCCAATACATATGCCGCTTCTCCTAAGTCTTTCATTGAAAAACTCCTTTTCAATGAGTCTTTTATTTCGCTAAGAAAATTCACATCATTTCCAATCAACAATATGTCATCCACATACAATATTAGAAATGCTTTTGCGCTCCCACTAAACTTCTTGTAAACACAAGATTCTTCATCATTCCTGATGAAGCCAAACTCTTTGACCACTTCATCAAAACGAATGTTCCAGCTCCTTGATGCTTGCTTCAGACCATAAATGGCTTTCTGAAGCTTACATACTTTTCCAGCATTCTTAGGATCGACAAAACCTTCTAGCTGTATCATGTATACATCCTGTTCAAGGTTTCCATTTAGGAAAGCTGTTTTGACATCCATCTGCCATATTTCATAATCGAAATAAGCATCAATTGCTAGTAATATCCGAACAGACCTAAGCATAGCTACGGGCGAGAAAGTCTCATCGTAGTCCATTCCTGGAACTTGCGTGAACCCTTTCGCGACAAGTCTAGCTTTGTGGATAGTAATGTTACCATCCACGTCCGTCTTTCTTTTGAAAATCCATTTACAACCAATGGGTTTTACTGTTGGAAATATGCCATAGAGGAAATAATAAATTACTTATTATCATATTTCCTTCTTCATGATAATCATTTATTATCCATGCTATAATTGTATTGATCGGAGACTTAAATGCATGTGTGGATACATAGACAAAACAATGTCCCTAGTATGCCTCTAATAGACTAGCTCGTTGATCGAAGGATGGTTAAGGTTTCCTTGCCATGGACATGAGATGTCATTTGATAACGGGATCACATCATTAGTAGAATGATGTGATGGACAAGACCCAAACTACAAACGTAGCATATGATCGTGTCAGTTTATTGCTACTGTTTTCTGTATGTCAAGTATGTGTTCCTATGACCATGAGATCATGTAACTCACGGACATCGGAGGAGTGCCTTGTGTGTATCAAACGTCACAACGTAACTGGGTGACTATAAAGGTGCTCTACAGGTATCTCCAAGGGTGTCTCTTGAGTTGGCATGGATCAAGACTGGGATTTGTTACTCCGTGTGACGGAGAGGTATCTCAGGGCCCACTCGGTAATACAACATCACAATGAGCCTTGCAATCAATGTGACTAATTGTTAGTTGCGGGATCTTGTACTACGGAACGAGTAAAGAGACTTGAAGGTAACGAGGTTGAACTAGGTATGGAGATACCGACGATCGAATCTCGGGCAAGTAACATACCGAAGAACAAAGGGAACGTTATACGGGATTAACTGAATCCTTGACATAGAGGTTCGACCGATAAAGATCTTCGTAGAATATGTAGGAACCAATGTGGACTTCCAGGTCCCGCCATTGGTTATTGACCGTAGTGGTGTCTCGGTCATGTCTACATAGTTCTCGAACCCGCAGGGTCTGCACACTTAAGGTTCGGTGACGTTTCGGTAGTGTAGAGTTATGTATGGTGGTGACTGAAGGTTGTTCGGAGTCCCAGATGAGATCCCGGACATCACGAGGAGCTCCAGAATGGTCCGGAGGTAAACATTCATATACAGGAAGTCCCAGTTTGGTCGCCGGAAAAGTTTCGGGCTCATCGGTAGTGTACCGGGAGTGCCGGTAGTGTACCGGGAGACCTCCGGAAGGGGTATTTCGACCCCAGAGGGTCCATGGGCTGTGGGAGAATAATAACCAGACCTTAGTGGGCTGGTGGAACAGCCACAAAAGGCCCATGGCGCAGGCGAAGAAAAGGCTAAAGGAAAAGATGGAAAATCAGCCAATAGGGAGCAATCCTAGTCCAACTAGGATTGGAGGAGAAGTAGGATTCCTCTCCTCCTTGGCGCACAAGGCTGGTTGGCTGCCTTGTGCGCCAGCCCCTCTTCCTCTCCTCTCCTCCTATATATACTAGTGGAATAGAGGGGTTTTGCACAGGTTTTACGGCCACGTGCTACCCGTTTCACCAGTGCTCCTCTAGATCGGATTTCTGCAGCGCTTAGGCGAAGCCCTGCCGGAATTGCTCCACCACCACCATCACCAGAGCACCGTCACGCTGCCGGTGAACTCTCTCTCCTCTCCACCTCCTCTTGCTGGATCAAGATGGTGGAGATCGTCATCAAGCTACACGTGTGCTGAACGCGGAGGTTCCGTCCGTTCGGCGCTAGATCGGAAGGACCGTGATCGAGATCGCGAGACGGTTCGTGATGAGATTGCGGAACGGATCATGATGAGTTCGCAGGATAGATCGTGATCAAGATCGTGATGAGATCGCGGGACGGATCGTGATGAGTTCACGGGACGGATCGTGATTGGATCGCGGGACGGATCGTGATGAGATCGCGGGACGCTCAGCGATTTGGATCGCGAAGATGTTCGACTAGACCAACCGCGTTTCTTAACGCTTCCCGCTTAGCGATCTACAAGGGTACGTAGATCCACTCTCCCTCTCGTAGATGCTCATCACCATGGATAGGTTTGCGTGTGCGTAGGAAATTTTTTGTTTCCCATGCGACGTTCCCCAACAGTGGCATCATGAGCTAGGTTGATGGTTCGATGAGATCTCGAGTAGAACACAAAAGGTTTGTGGGCGTTGATGCTTAGATTGCTTCCTCCCTTGGTCGTGTTTTGGTTCAGCGGTATTGTGGGATGAAGCGGCCCGGACCAACCTTACTCGTACGCTTACGAGAGACCGGTTCCCTCAACTGCACTTGTTGCAAAAGATGGCTAGCGGGTGTCAGTTTCTCCTACTTTAGTTGGATCGGATTCGACAAAGGCGGTCCTCGAGAAGGTTGAAAAGCAAACTAGTGTATCACCGTTGTGGTTTATGCGTAGGTGAGAATTGTTCTTGCTAGATACCCGTAGCAGCCACGTAAAACTTGCAACAACAATTAGAGGACGTCTAACTTGTTTTTGTAGGGTATGTTGTGATGTGATATGGCCAATTACATGATGTGATATATGTGATGTATGAGATGATCATGTGATGTATAGAATTTCACTACTTGCACGTCGATGAGTACGGCAACCGGAAGGAGCCATAGGGTTGTCTTTAATTATTGTATGACCTGCGTGTCAATCATTAAGCGCTATGTAATGCTTTACTTTATCGCTAAACGGTAGCAATAGTAGTAGAAGCATGCAGGGCATGACAACCCCGATGGCGACACGTTGATGGAGATCAAGATGATGGAGATCATGGTGTCATGCCGGTAACGATGGATATCATGCCAGTGCTTTCTAGATGGAGATCAAAAGCACAAGTTCATGGCCATATCATGTCACTTATGATTTGCATGTGATGTTAATCCTTTTTATGCACCTTGTTTTGCTTAGGACGACGGTAGCATTATAAGGTGATCCCTCACTTAATTTCAAGATAAATTGTGTTCTCCCCGAGTGTGCACCGTTGCGAAAGTTCGTCGTGTTGAGACACCACATGATGATCGGGTGTGATAGACTCTACGTTCACATACAACGGGTGCAAGCTAGATTTGCACGTGCAGAACACTCGGGTTAAACTTGACGAGCCTAGCATGTACAGACATGGCCTCGGAACACAAGAGACCGAAAGGTCGAACATGAGTCATATAGTAGATATGATCAACATGATGATGTTTACCATTGAAATCACCTCAACTCACGTGATGATCGGACTTGAGATGGTGAATTTAGGATCATGTATCACTCGAATGACCAGAGGGATGCCAATTTGAGTGGGAGTTCTTAAGTAATATGATTAATTGAACTCATTATCATGAACATAGTCAATAGTGTCTTTGCAAATTATGTTGTAGATTACTAGGTCGCGCTGTAGCTCCCTTAATTTTTATATGTTCCTAGAGAAATAGAGTTGAAAGATGTTGGTAGCAATATTGCGGACTGGGTCCGTGATCTGAGGATTGTCCTCATTGCTGCACAGAAGGCTTATGTCCTTAATGCACCGCTCGGTGCGCCACCCCCTCTAGCGTCGTTTGTAGATGTTGTGAACATCTGAGAGGCACGTTTCGATGACTACTTGATAGTTTAGTGCGTCATGCATTACGGCTTAGAATTGAGGCTCCGCAACGTTTTGAACGTCACGGAACATATGAGATGTTCTAGGAGCTGAGATTGTGATCTCATGCTCGTGCCCGTGTTGCGAGATATGAGATCTCCAACAAGATTCTTTGCCTGTAAGATGAAGGAGAACAGCTCAATCGTTGAGCAAGTACTCAGATTGTCTGGGTACTACAATCGCTTGAATCAAGTGGGAGTTGATCTTCCAAATAAGATAGTGATTGATATAGTTCTCCAAGTCACTGTCACTAAAGCTACTAGAACTTAGTGATGAACTATAAAACGCCAGGGATAGAAGTATTGATCCCTGAGCTGTTCGCGATGTTTGACACCGCGAAGGTAGAAATCAAGAAGGAGCGTCAAGTGTTGATGGTTAATCAAACCAATAGTTTCGAGAAGGGCAAGAGCAAGGAGGGAAACTTCATGGATAGCAAGTCAGTTGCTGCTCCAGTGAAGCAATCCAAAGTTGAACTCAAACCCGAGACTAAGTGCTTCTATTATGAGGTGAGAGGTCGCTGAAGCGGAACAACCCTAGATACTTGGTAGATAAGAAGGCTGGCAACATCGACAGAAATATATTTGATATACGAGTTATTGATGTGTACCTTGCTAATACTCCTAGTAGCCCCTGGGTATTGGATACCGGTTCGGTTGCTAAATGTTAGTAACTCGAAATAAAAGCTACGGAATAAACGGAGAACTAGCTAAGGGTGAGGTGACAATATGTGTTGGAAATGTTTCCAAGGTTGATCAACATCGCACGCTCTCTCTACCTTCAGGATTAGTGATGAACCTAAATAAATGTTATTTGGTGTTTTGCGTTGAGCATGAACATGATTAGATCATGTTTATTGCAATACGGTTATTCATTTAAGTTAGAGAATAATGGTTATTCTGTTTACATGAATAATACCTTCAATGGTCATGCACCCAGTGAGAATGGTTTGTTGAAATCTTGATCGTAGTAATACACATGTTCATAACACTGATGTCAAAAGATACAAAGTTAATAATGATAGTACCACATACTTGTGGCACTGCCGCTAAATGTCATATTGGTATAAAGCGCATGAAGAAACTCCATGTTGATGGATCTTTGGACTCATTCGATTTCGAATCGGTTGAGACATGTGAACCATGCCTCTTGGGCAAAATGACTAAAAACCCCGTTGGATGGAGCGGGCAAGTGATTCATTGGAAATGATACATGTTGATGTATGCAATCCAGTGAGTCTTGTAGCATGCAGTGGATATCGTTATTTTCTTACCTTCACTGATGATTTGAGTAGATATGTTGTATATTTACTTAATGAAACACAAGTCTGAATCGTTTGAAAGGTTCAAGCAAATTCAGAGTGAAGTTTAAAGATCATCGTGACAAGAAGATAAAAATGGTTACGATATGATCGTGGAGGTGAATATCTGAGTCACGAGTTTGGCATACAACTTAAGACAATGTGAAAGTTGTTTCACAACTAAACGCCACCTGGAACACCATAGTGTGATGGTGTGTCCGAACATCATAGTTATGCTCTATTGGACATGGTGCGTGCTATGATGTCTCTTATCGTTTTACTACTATAATTTTGGGGTTATGCATTAGAGACAACTACATTCACTTTAAATAGGGCACCATCTAAATCCGTTGAGATGACACCGTGTGAATTATGGTTTGATAGGAACCTAAGCTGTCATATTTGGGGCTGCGACACTTGTGTGGAAAATGTTTTCACCTAATGAGGTTGAACCCAAGGCGGACAAATGCATCTTCATAGAATACCCTAAGATCAGTTGGGTGAACCTTCTATCTCAGATCCAAGTGCAAAGTGTTTGTTACTAAAATGGATCCTTTCTCAAGGAAAAGTTTCTCTCGAAAGAATTGAGTGGGAGGAAGATAGAACTTGATGAGGTTGTTAAACCTTTGTTCAACCAGAGAGTAGCGCAGCGCAGAATGTTGTTTCTGTGAAGCCTACGTTAGTTGAAGAGGAAGTTAATGATGATGATCATCAAGCTTCAGGATCAAGTTACTATCAAACTTCATAGGTCGACAAGGATGTGTACTGCTCCTAAGCGGTACGACAACCCTGTCTTAGAGGTCATGTCGTTGGACAACGATGAACCTACGAGCTATGAAGAAGCGATGATGGGCCCGAATTCCGACAAATGGTTGGAGGCCATGAAATCCGAGATAGGATCCATGTATGAGAACCAAGTATAGACTTTGGTAGACTTGCTCGTTGGACAACAGGTCGTTGAATACAAATGGATCTTTAAAATGAAGATAGACACTGATGGTAAATGTCACCATTTGTAAAGCTCAATTTGTTGCAAAGATGTTTGTGACAAGTTCAAGGAGTTGACTACGATGAGACTTTCTCACTCGTAGCGGTGCTCAAGTCTGTTGGAATGATGTTAGCAGTTGCTGCATTTTCAATTATGAAATCTGTCAGATGGATGTCAAAACATCGTTTCCTTAACTGTTTACTTGAGGAAAGGTTGTATGTGATACAACCGGATGGTTTTGTTAGTCCTAAGGATGCTAAAAGGTGTGCAAGCTTTAGTGATCCTTCTATGGACTGAAGCAAGCATCTCGGAGTTGGAATATACGCTTTGATGAGGTGATCAAAGTTTTAATGTTTATACAAGGTTTACGAGAAACTTGTATTTACAATAAAGTGAGTGGGAGCACTATAGAATTTCTGATAAGTATATGTGAATGACATATTGTTGATCGGAAATAATGTAGGATTTCTGGAAAGCATAAATGGTTGTTTGAAAAATGATTTTCAAAGGAAAACCTGGATAAAGCTACCTAATTGTTGAGCATCAAAATCTATAGAGATAGATCAAGATGCTTGATGAGACTTTCAATAAATACATACCTTGACAAGATTTTGAAAGAGTTCAAAATGGATCAGTCAGAGAAAGAGTTCTCGCCTAATTTATAAAGGTGTGAAGTTGAGTAAGACTCAAAGCTCGACAACGGCAGAAGAAAGAGAAAAGACGAACGTCGTCCCCTATGCCTTAGCCATAGGCTCTGTGTAGTATGCCATGCTGTGTACCGCACCTGTGTGTGCCTTGCCATGAGTCTGTCAAGGGGTACTAGAGTGGTCTAGGAGTGGATCACTGGACAGCGGTCGAAATTATTCTTAGTAACCAGAGGACTAAGGAGATGTTTCTCGATTATGGAGGTAATAGAGAGTTCGTCGTAAAGAGTTACGTCGATGCAAGCTTTAAACACCAATCCGGATGGCTCGTAGTAGCAATCTGGATACGTATAGTGGAGCAGCCATTTGGTAAAGTAACAAGTGGAGTGTGGTAGCAGTGTTTACGGTTTGACAAAGATTTGCAAAGTACACACGGATCTGAATGTTACAGACCCGTTGACTATAAGACTTCTCTCACATGCAAAGCATGATCGAACTCCAGAACTCATTGGGTGTTAGATTCATAACAATGCGAATCACATAGTGATGTGAACTAGATTAATGACTCTACTGCAAGTGGGAGACTGTTGGAAATATGCCCTAGAGGCAATAATAAATTAGTTATTATCATATTTCCTTGTTCATGATAATCTTTTATTATCCATGCTATAATTGTATTGATCGGAGACTTAAATGCATGTGTGGATACATAGACAAAACCATGTCGCTAGTATGCCTCTAATAGACTAGCTCGTTGATCGAAGGATGGTTAAGGTTTCCTAGCCATGGACATGAGATGTCATCTGATAACGGGATCACATCATTAGTAGAATGATGTGATGGACAAGACCCAAACTACAAACGTAGCATATGATCGTGTCAGTTTATTGCTACTGTTTTCTGCATGTCAATTATGTGTTCCTATGACCATGAGATCATGTACCTCACAGACATCGGAGGAGTGCCTTGTGTGTATCAAACGTCGCAACATAACTGGGTAACTATAAAGGTGCTCTACAGGTATCTCCGAGGGTGTCTGTTGAGTTGGCATGGATCAAGACTGGGATTTGTTACTCCGTGTGACGGAGAGGTATCTCAGGGCCCACTCGGTAATACAACATCACAATGAGCCTTGCAATCAATGTGACTAATTGTTAGTTGCTGGATCTTGTACTACGGAACGAGTAAAGAGACTTGCCGGTAATGAGGTTGAACTAGGTATGGAGATACCGACGATCGAATCTCGGGCAAGTAACATACCGAAGAACAAAGGGAACGTTATACGGGATTAACTGAATCCTTGACATAGAGGTTCGACCGATAAAGATCTTCATAGAATATGTAGGAACCAATGTGGACATCCAGGTACCGCCATTGGTTATTGACCGTAGAGGTGTCTCGGTCATGTCTGCATAGTTCTCGAACCCGTAGGGTCTGCACACTTAAGGTTCGGTGACGTTTCGGTAATGTAGAGTTATGTATGGTGGTGACCGAAGGTTGTTCGGAGTCCCGGATGAGATCCCGGACATCACGAGGAGCTCCGAAATGGTCCCGAGGTAAAGATTCATATATAGGAAGTCCCAGTTTGGTCGCCGGAAAAGTTTCGGGCTCATCGGTAGTGTACCGGGAGTGCCGGTAGTGTACCGGGAGACCTCCGGGAGGGGTATTTCGACCCCAGAGGGTCCATGGGCTGTGGGAGAATAATAACCAGCCCTTAGTGGGCTGGTGGAACAGCCACAAAATTCACATGGCGCGGGAGAAGAAAAGGCTAAAGGAAAAAGTGGAAAATTAGTCAATAGGGAGCAATCCTAGTCCAACTAGGATTGGAGGAGAAGTAGGATTCCTCTCCTCCTTGGCGCACAAGGCTGGTTGGCTTCCTTGTGCGCCAGCCCCTCTTCCTCTCCTCTCCTCCTATATATACTAGTGGAATAGAGGGTTTTTGCACAGATTTTACGGCCACGTGCTACCCGTTTCACCGGTGCTCCTCTAGATCGGATTTCTACAGCGCTTAGGCGAAGCCCTGCCGGAATTGCTCCACCACCACCATCACCAGAGCGCCGTCACGCTGCCGGTGAACTCTCTCTCCTCTCCACCTCCTCTTGCTGGATCAAGATGGTGGAGATCGTCATCAAGCTACACGTGTGCTGAATGCGGAGGTGCCGTCCGTTCGGCGCTAGATCGGAAGGACCGTGATCGAGATCGCGAGACGGTTCGTGATGAGATTGCGGAACGGATCGTGATGAGTTCACGGGACAGATCGTGATCAAGATCATGAGACGGATCGTGATGAGATCGCGGGACGGATCGTGATGAGTTCACGGGACAGATCGTGATTGGATCGCGGGACGGATCGTGATGAGATCGCGGGACGCTCGGCGATTTGGATCGCGAAAATGTTCGACTACACCAACCGCGTTTCTTAACGCTTCCCGCTTAGAGATCTACAAGGGTACATAGATCCACTCTCCCTCTCGTAGATGCTCATCACCATGGATAGGTTTGCGTGTGCGTAGGAAATTTTTTGTTTCCCATGCGACGTTCCCCAACATTTACGCCAACTGGAAGTTCTTCCAAGTTCCAAACTTGGTTTTCGTACATGGATTCCATTTCGGATCTCATGGCCTTGTGCCATTCCCTTGAGCTAGTCCTCGCCATCGCTTCCTTGTAGTGCGCAGGTTCATCGTCTTCAAGAATGAAGATTTCGTTATGAAACACTCAGGTGGCTGGATAGCCCTACCTGATCTGCGCGGTTCAGTTACAACATTGTCTGAAGTTTTCGCATCACATGCGACAACTTCCGGCTCGGTTGGAGGGATAATTTGCAGAATTACTTCCGGTTCCTTAGCCATATCAATGGTTGCCAAAGATTCACTAATCTCATTAAGTTGTATTGTCCTCCCACTCAATTCTTTTGCGAGAAAATCTTTCCCGAGAAAGTGTGAAACCTTTGCGACAAACATTTTGCCTTCGGACTGGTGGTAGAAGGAATATCCAATGGTGTTATTTGGATAACCTACAAAGTAACATTTGTCTGATCTAGGTTCTAGTTTGGTTGTCTGTAAACGTTTTACGTATGCCTCACAACCCCAAACCTTGAGATGCGACACACTAGGTATCTTCCCATACCACATCTCATGTGGTGTCGTCTCAACAGACTTAGACGACGCTCTGTTTAATGTATAAGCGGCAGTGAGTAGTGCGTGGCCCCAAAAAGATATCGGTAGATCTGTAAGAGACATCATTGACCTTACCATGTCCAACAGGGTTCGGTTACGTCGTTCCGACACTCCAATTCATTGTGGAGTTCCGGTAGGCGTAAGCTGTGAAACGATTCCACGGTCACTCAGATGTTGGCCAAACTCATGACTAAGATATTCGCCTCCGCGATCAGACCGCAGAAACTTAATCTTTTTGTCACGATGATTTTCTACCTCACTCTGAAAATCTTTGAACTTTTCAAAGGTTTCTGACTTATGCTTCATCAAGTAGATATAGCCATACCGACTTAAATCATCAGTAAAAGTCACGAAGTAAAAATACCCACCCCGTGCGGCCGTGTTCATTGGACCACATACATCACTATGTATTATTTCCAATAATTCACCCGCCCATTCAGGATGACCCGTGAACGGTGTCTTGGTCATTTTTCCCATCAAGCAAGCTTCACATGTGTCAAATGATTCAAAATCAAGGGACGGTAAAACTCCATCTTTATGGAGTCTTTGCATGTGTTTCTTTACGATGTGGCCAAGCCGGCAGTGCCACAAGTAAGTGGTGGTGGTATCAGCCTTCTTAAGGAGTTTAGCATTCACGTTAAAGAAATCATTTCCACAATCAAGATTTAGTATGAAAAGGCCCCCAACAATGGGTGCAAATCCATAAAACATATCCTTACAATAAAGTGAACAACCATTGTTCTCGGACTTGTAGGAGTACCCATCGTGTACTAAACATGATCCAGAGATAATGTTTCTACACAATAACGGAACAAAATAACAGTTACTAAGTTCCGAAATAAATCCTGAAGGGAGACGTAGAGGCATAATGCCGATGGCTTGAGCGGCGATCCCAGCGCCGTTCCCGACACGCATCACACTTCATTCTTTGCCAGCTTGCGCACCTTCTGAAGCCCCTATATCGAGTTGCAAATGTGAGCAACCGATCCGGTATCAAATACCCAAGACTTAGAATTTTCGCTAGCAAGCAAAACGTCAATGACATTAACTTGTATAACAATTATACCTTTTCCGGTTTTCCCAGACTTCTTATCTTCCAGATACTTCTTGCAGTTTCTCTTCCAGTGTCTTGTGCCCTTGCAGTAGAAGCACTCAGTTTCATTCTTGGCTCCGCCCTTAGATTTGCGTTGTAAGCCGGTCTTACCGGCGCCCTTGCCCTTCTTTGACTTGCCTTTCTTTTTGAAACTGGCAGTTTTATTCACAAGCAACACTTGCTTGCGATTTTTCTGCAGTCCTCCTTCAGCAGTTTTCAGCATGGCAAGCACCTCATTTGCTGTTTTGTCCATCCCAGTCATGTTGTAGTTCATGATAAAACCGCCATAAGACGGGGGGAGTGAACCTAACAACAAGTCCATAACATGCTCTTCTGGAAGTGGGAATTCCAGGATTTTAAGCCTTTCAGCGTAGCCAATCATATTGACTACGTGCTCGCCAACTGAACTGCCCTCAGCCATCTTGGTCTCCGCCATCATTTTCATGATGTCAAAACGTTCAGACCGTGCATTAAACTTGTAAAGAGCATCCAGATCCTTGATCATATCAAAGGAGTTATGGAATTCAAAACGTTTTTGAAGCTCTGAACTCATGCAAGACAGCATGAGGCACTTCACTAAGTTGTAATCATCATCCTTAGTGGTCCAGACATTTTGTATGTCTGTCGCGGCTGTTGCCGCCGGTTTAGGAGGAAGAGGTTCGTCAAGCACATACACTTTCTTAGCACCCCGGAGGACAATTCTCAGGGTACGGACCCAGTCCGCATAGTTGTTTCCATTCGCAGCTAACTTCTTTTTCTCTAACATAGGGCCTAAGTTGAACGCGGTGTTGCGAGCCATTTGATCTACAATGGAAAACACAAGTTCATTTAGACTTTGTTTATAATGATTTTTGGCACTAGTGAATAAATATTTTTATTCTAAGGTGCACTCCCACTCAAATCAATATCTCTCATAATTGAATGTGAGTGATGCAAGACCCAACTTTCAATTCAGCGTCAAGGATGTAACCATCTCAAGTGACGAGAATTTCAATTGGTAGGCCAACTTGCCAATCACATCTCTATGTGACTCTTGTTCATCTTTTGATGCGTGTGTTCCGAGCTCATGACTTTCATGCCTGAACGTCAAGACAACCAAGTGATCTCGCTGCGAGGTCTCAACTCACCCGCCTCACACTTCTCTAATCGTTCGTACCCATGTAACCATGTGATACCCCGAAGAGATAGGTGCCGTGACGGTGCTACACTTGGGAGAACACTAACTACTTGATATTCTAAGTGAGAGATCACCCTAATAAAAAGCGACTACCGCACAATTAAGAAGGGTGCATCAAGAGGGATAAACATCTCAGGCAATTCATAATAGCATGATATGGTATAGCCCCTTCTGACGGAGAAGTCAAGCATTTCTTCGTCTTCGGCATTCGCGTCGGTGTTCACCTTTGCGAAGATTGCCACCACCTTGTCGATGCACCAGATAATATTGCTATCTCTATAGCTAATAAAATAAGTGCATTACATAAGGTTGACACGCAGGTCATTAAAGTGCAATCATATGGCTCCAGCCATCATGCCAAATCATGACACGTAGGTCATGTTAATTACATCATATAGCCATCTCATACATAATCAAAATTGAATATGAGCTTTGCTATACCACATCACATGCAAACCATCCTGCAAAACCAAGTTAGACGCCTCTAATCGGTTTATACAAAATTTTATTTTACGTGGCTTCAAAGGTTTTGACTCAAACCGCAGCTACCAACGTTTATCATCAAGTATGATAATTCAAGTTGCTAGATTAACTTTCCAGGGTGTATGAAACACGAGATGATAAAATCTCGAGCCCCATACTAAACTTCGTCATACGCGTGACCCCCGTGCAGATCATATCTGCATTGCCCTTTTGTTTGCGAAACATCCATCTTTCTTTTGACTATGGTGGAACCCAAAGAACTGTTAGCACTTCGTTGATCTGTCAATCAGCATACTCAGGAGCAGCATGAAAGGATCGCGGATTGCCAGAACTTTGTAAGATTCCACCATTCTGTCAAGATATGGACTACGCAAATTCACGGAAAGCAACAGGAACATCGGGTAACAGATTTCATCTGCTACCCGCACAAATAATTTTCAGCAATAGATCTCATCTACTACAAAATTATACTATGCAATACCCATACATCTCATGTATTCTAGATCATAACATGCATCTACTCATAGCCTGGCTCTTGATGCCACTATTGGGGAATGCGACGGAAAACCAAAATTTCCGGTATAGCAAGCACGCCCAGGACCACTATGGAGACTGCATACAAGGTTTGATCTGATCAGTACCGACTCGAAGCGCAGCGGAAGAAGAGTCGGTGGAGATCGTTGGTGCAGATCCCCGCAACTAGGATTTTACAACCTCCCAACTGCGAGGATGTACTCCCTCCTCGGACAGCCCTTCGGGAGGCGGTCGGACAGTCCCCCGGACGATGTCACGGACAGCCCTTCGGGAGGACCCTCGAAACTCGAACGGAGACTCGGACAGCCCTACGGGAGGACACACGAACAACCCCTCGGGCAAAAGATCGAAACTACAACCTCTCTACGGGGTTGCACACATACGGTGTCATCTATCCGGCAGGGCTTCGCCGTCCAGAACTAGTTCCTGCCGGAACCAGACAGCCTTTCGGCTCTACAAAGACTCTTTTCATGGGAGGGAGAGAGAGAGAGCTTGCAAAGCAAAGCATGTGTATGAGAGCACAAGGATGAAGAGATGGCAGCCCACATCTCCTCTATTTATAGGAAAACCAAGGGGTAGGGTTGGGACTTGAAAATACCAAACTACCCCCACTTTATGTCACACATAAAAAACATAAGGAAAAAGGGGTGCCATGTGGAGCTCCATGGAGGAGCTCCACCCTTGGCCGGCCAACCCTTGGGGGGCCCCCATGAGGAGCTAACTTGCTCCCCAATCCCTTCTAGAAGCCTTTTTGGAAATATCCAAAAAGGTCATTTTCCATAAATATCCAAAAAGCACTTTCACTATTCACGACGACATTTTTCATCGTCCGGTCAAACTAAAAATATTTATGTGGGATTAGAACAATTCTAGTACCCCACTAAAATAATTTTTAATGCGATCCGGAACAATTCTGGAATAGTGACTTTCATCTGCGAAAAGCATCTGAAGCGGTTCCGGCAGCTTCGGAACATTTCCGGTTTTTCTTCCGGAAAATTCCCAGAAGTTTCCAGAATGATTCTGGCACCCTCCAAGAATTATCAGGCATGTGCCGAAACCAATTTGACTTAATGGTATCCCCTGAAACTACTTTTTAGTTTTACCGAAACTGTTCCGGTGTCTTGTCTGCGGAACTTTTCCGCTGTCCGAAACTTTTCCGCTGTCCGAAACTTTTCGGTGATTTTCTCTCAGACTCCCTGTCTAGTATTCAACAGGTAGATGACCCTTAAGAGTGTGACCCTATAGGTTCGGCGAAGCATAGACATGACCTGGAACACCTTCCGATCAATGATCAACATCGGAGCCGTGGACACCCATATTGACCCCTATACCTGGCGTGGTATCATCATTTCACCCACATAGCATGTGCTAAAAAGTTGAGAGGGTTACGGCAAAAGCTGGATGCACTTTGTGTACAAAACGGACAGTCTCTTTCGAAGTATCAGGGTTTCAGACGAAAACTCATCGGTTACAAAAGTAAAAAAATTGGTGTTTTAATTAGTGTTTCAGCAAAGTAAAACCTTTAGGGTGATCTATGGTGGTTGTTGATTTGATCTTGCTGAAAAACAGAAACTTTTGTGCTCAGTCCAGGAATTTTCTAAAATTTTCGGTGCGTCGAATGAGGCACGTCCTGGAGGTTGTGGGCGTGGGTGAAGGTTTTCCAACCACACATGAGGAACATGACTCGGCTCTCCGGATACTCGACGTCCACCCGCGTGGCGACAATGAAGCAGCCATGTGCCCGTAGCCACAAAATAGGCGGCTTATCGGTCCCCATCACCCTGGCGAAAGAGGGAGGGGGATGCAGATGGCTCCGAATGGGACCGTGCAGTTTGAGTACAAACCCCAATGCCGTCCTCTCGACGTGGGTCTCTTCGAGGAAGAGGCGTGGCGTCATAAGGAGAGGCGGAGAAGCACTCCGCCTCCCCCGGCCTCGGCCTCCACGGTGACCCAGGTACTCGTGGCAGGGGTGAGACATGTAGGCATCCTCGTGGATCAACAACTTGTCCACTATGCCAGTTACCTCGTTGCCGGTATTGTTCTCTTTTCTCGTTCCCGTGTTCCGGCATCCCCGTGATCAAATCACAAAGTGTCTGGCCAGACGATGATGGATACTGTAACACCAAGAGGGCCCAGAGATATCTCTCCATCGTTGGAGGAGCAAATCCCAATCTTGAGCTAACAAGTTACTTGACATACTTTTCCATGAACCCGTAAGCCACCGTAATAGCCATCCATTTACGAATGACGTTTAACAAACCCCAAAGTTCATGAAGCAAGCATGAAGAAACTCGATACTCTCATGGTCTAAGGAATTATGCAAACGTTAACCATCTCTGTGTTATTAACCATTAACTTGTGACGAATGTATCTCATAGCATAACATCAATTCGGATCGATTCAACACGAGTGTTCTACCAACATCGCGTCCTCAAAATTGCCGGCATAGCCATGCCCATGATCAGGAAAACAGGACCATCATGCAATACTTGAGCCAGTCTTAGAGGCAAGACTAGGAATAAAAATTACCGTTTATTATACCACACATGCTCATGAGTTTCCCTCCAAGCCTCGTTTAATTTGTAGACTTGAGAATCATTGCAGTTATAGCATGGAACATAAACATTCATTACAAACTTTGGAGATACAAAATAACTGTTATTACTGCCTCTAGGGCATATCTCCTACACACTCCCCCCTCTCTCTCTCCTTGTACAAGTCTTCACCATTGACGCAAAGCTACCGCATCTCCTAGTCTCCAACAGCTCTTCGTCTTGGACGATGAAGCCTTGTTGGATCGGTGATTCCGTACGTGTGGATACCAGTCTTTGATCCCTGAATGAGAGAAATTCTCGCGACTAGGAGGTTTTAACCTAGCCGGGGGAATCCGCAACATCTTCATCAACCTCTTCTCTCCGTTGCGTCTTTGGTAAATATCATATCTAAACTCTTTGCATCTTTATAGTGATATTTGTTTTTTTCATAGGCACGATTTTTTGTTTTCTGGCACGTTTTCCCAAAAAGGGGTGTACATGATATGCGGGGTGGTGCCCATCCCAACCCTAAGCACGGGTAGAGAATCTTGTCATCGCCTAGGAACAACGTCCAAGTCTGATGCTCATTCCCTCGCACCGCCTTCGTACCACTGTCACCTTCACTACCCCCACCCCTCGACAAGAGGAGGAGGGGAGGGATTCGTCTAGAGTTAGAAACGGGACAAAAGGGAAAATGGATTACCCAAGGGGAGAGGACAAACACGGGGTGATGCCATGGGTAGGGCTATAGGGGTATTTGGGTTTACAAATGTACAAAATTATGATTAATAAGAAAGTATGCACACCCATTATATGCACCGGCTCCAGCATCGAGCACAACCATCAAAAAGGGAAAGATGTCACACATCAACAACACGACATCCCCGCGTGACGGCCTCCCGCATCACACTGCATCCGCGCGGCCACTCGAAGCCCACGAGAACGCCCACTGGTGGTCCCCGCATCCCGCCAAATCCGCGTGACCATTCGGAGCCCACGAGAACGCCGGTTCATGTGAATCCTCCGCCTACCGCACCACGCCGCATCCGCGCGCCCGCTCGAAGCCCACGAGAACGTCGGTCCCCCACAACGCGTCGCATCCGCGTGACCATCGGAGCCCACAAAAACGCGCCCCCACCCATGTGCACGTGATGGTCTCCTGCATCGCATTGCATCCGCACGACCGGCCGCTCGGAACCCACGAACAACGCGTTTACAGGTGTTACCAGTTGTGAGAGGGGGGGCTTTCCCTGGGGTACGCGTAGCGGAGCTGTCCCTGACACCCAGCACGGGCAGGCGGATCCTGCCGTCAACGAGGAGGCTAGGAACAACGGCCAATCAGCCCCACCGTACAACAGAGCGCGAGGGGTGGGCCCGGCGCATCGCGGCCGCACATCGCGCCCCCGCACGAACATCGGCGCAGGCCGCCAGGGGCAACCGCGGGATTTCCGCGCTAATTCCGCGGACCGAGGGTTTAAGGTGCGAGCCCCTTCTCCCCCTCTCCCCTCGGGCTCCGCGCCAGCGCCAACACACAGCCTGGGGAAACAGAAAGCAGGGGAAGGGAAAGCGGCCGCGGCGAGGACCGTGGCTTCCGCCAGGAGCAGTAGGCCGAGGAGGCGGGGGAGGGACGCGGCGACCCGGCGCTCCTCCTAGGGTTCCGTTCGCCGCCGGGTCAGGCGAGGTCAGCGACTCCGTCTTTTCTTTTTTTCCCGACCCAACCAATTGCACGGCTCCGGGCGGCGGGAAGCCCGGGAACGCGTCGCTTCAGCGCTTCCATTGTCTTGCCGGTCGAGCTCTCGAAGGGGGCGGTCGCTGTGGCGCTGTAGAGACTAGTTCGGGAGAGGCGCCGCTCTTTCTTTCTTTTTTTCCCCTTCTTTGCGGGTGTAATGTTATTCGTGGACTACTATTTTTGGCGAAGGTGGGCGGGCGGGCTCGCCCCTGATTTCTGGAACCGGGAGCGCGTTTCCGTGCGAGACGGACGCTTGATCAGGTGCCGAATTTACCACCCGTGGCTGTTTTTGCGCCATTCTCTACCATGATTTTGTGCTCCGCGGCTTCGACCAGCGCCCCTGTCTCCCTAGGATGGCGACTCTTTGCCGAACGTGTTCTTTTTCCCTGTGCGCTTTCCGCTCGGTGGTGTTGGAAACTTCCGGGCGCGTCAGATAGGTAGCGGAGTAGTAGTTTTTATTGAAATTCTACAGTTTTGTCAACGATGGTGACTATATGCATAATCCTTTCACAAAGAACAAGCAGGCCCCGTTGTGTTGGACTACAAACTGTGTGATAAAGGGCTGTCATTTTTTTTTGTGAAATTTCTATTTATGGGTCGCCTACATTTTTCAAAAAATGCAGTCAACCGCTGAACTCACACTGACGAACTGCGAGTGAGGAGACCTTGCTCGAGTTAGTGATTAGATTGGCAGTGGTTAGGGGTGTCAGGTTGGATTGAGGGGGCGAGCAGAAGATCTGAGGAAAGGAAAAAGAAGATCCAACAGTTTGATGAGCAGAGAATAGTTTTAAAAATCGTCCGCCATAATTATAGGCAGTTCCTTTTACTTATTCACATTTTGCATGTTTTTTTCCTCATGCAGCATGCATTTTCTTACACCCCTAAAAACAGAATTTGGTTGGGAATTCAGCACTGAACGGTTACATTTGTTTTTCAGCAAAATGGTCGAAGGGAGTGCTCTGCCGTTAATTGGAGGTACGGGAGCAGGGGACTGGCAACCAAGCAAGGACCTGAGTTCATATGACCCTTTGCCAGCAAGTCTTTCAGGAGAAGAGCTCGCATTCAACATGAACAGTGGTGCTATTCATGGGAGCTGGGGGGATGCTGCCCCGAATCGCAGTGGAAGTGCACCTCCTAGCATGCAGGGGTCTTTGGTTGAACTTGATCACCTCATAGGCAAGCACAGTGGGGACCTTGAGGCTGCTTTGAGGAACTTGAGGTCTGGAGCTGTCAGTTCAGAGCCTGAGGAGCTATGCTCTGATCCAGCATACTTAAAATATTATGGCGCCAAGGTGAATTTGAACCCAAGGCTTCCTGCACCGCACGTTTCAAGAGAGAACCAAAGGTTGATGAACCGTTTTAGCAAACCTGGAGAATGGAGGCCATTGTATTTTGATGACAGCAGCAGTGACAGGTCCCTGACTCATCGTTCTACACTATCAACGCACAAGGAAGAGCCTGAGGATGACAGTTCATCAAAGTTAGATTCAAGCTCGGCAGAGGATGCTCGATATCGTAATGACCAAAGCACATCTAGCATAGGATGTCACAGCTCAAAACTTGTGGGTTTAATGCAGGTAAATTGTCCATGTATTAACTCCTTAAGCACTTCTAGGTCTGCTGCGTTTGTTCCATATATAAAGTGACCAAACTTGTGATTTATTATTCCCGAAATACTTCATTCTGCATCCATCAGGGTTTTTCTTAAGCATCTTGATTAAACCACATGTCATTTTGCATCCATCAAGTATTAAAATCCACCTGCACAATTTTAAGGCATTCTTCATAATGAGCAAGAAATGGAGCTTTTGGTGGGGTTAAATGTTCAACTCATGATTGACCAATGTAACAAGATACTAGTTCACCTGCACTGTACACCATCCTTTTCCAATCTTCAGTGAGAAGTGTAGCGGCTGGGTTTTTCTGTAAAAAGATAACTAAATATCCTAAGTTCCCTAAAAAATGCATATCTTATGTTATATTGGAGATTTAAAACTTCAGCTTTATTTTGAAATAGCAACTGTCCAGAATGCTTAGGATGATTGATGTTGTCTTGTTACCTATCTGCCAAAAAAAATCATATGTATGATTCACGGAAATATGTTGGAACTGGAAATGCTTAGTAGTTACTTCTAAATCATGTTCTACAATCATGGTTAAGGGCTTGTTTTTTCTAATCAATGAGAAACTTATTGGGCGTGTGTGCACACACTTGTTTGATGATTGACAGTGAATGTATCGCTGATTGACACTTTGGATACCTCATTTTGAACTAGTACTGATGGTTTGCTTATTATTTAGGAAAACTTTCCTCGAAGCACTGATTTGTACAATAATTCTTCTGGTCCTTCAAATACCAATTCTGGTGATGGAGAATCTGTCTGTTGCATCAGCTCGTCAGACTTGAATGGATTTCCATCAGATACCCCTCAACGGCCACGTGGACCTATTGGAAGTCCAGTGAGAAATACACCTAGTAGGAACAGTCTCGCAGCTTCATCTCCTTCGACTTCATCCAGTTCTGTGAATAGTATCATGGGAGCTTCTCAGCTGGGAAATCCAAGCACAGAGATTAAGTCTGGTGGTGCAGTGTGTGCCATACTTAATGGTGTGGACTCCAGTATGAAAAACCTGAAGATTAGTTTGGATACCCAGGGTAGTGCACATGTTAAGCAACAGCGGCAGAACAATGTGTTATTGCAGAATGGCCCATTGCATGGTGATCCTACTCAAATGATTCCCCAAGGCATCAATCTTCCTCAAGCTCCATCTGTGAATAACTTTTCTCATGCTCATATGAATCTATATTCTGGTGACATTCAGTTGATGTCGCAGCATGGAATGCCAACACCTTTTTATCCACAGAGTCCGTATTACCAGAATCCACAGTTACCTGGTGTCTTGATGCCTCCATATGGAATTGATGGGCACGGATTGCCTAGTTCATTCTTGCCACCTTTTGTGACTAACTTTGCTCCTCAGCTTCCTGTCATGACACCTTCTGATACTCCTCTTACTCCGACCTTTAGTGGTAGACTAGCTGGTTTTCCTTCAACAGGAAATATTGCTGCAGGAACTGAATTGTCGAACCCATTTAAGATTTATGAGCAACCTGGGGTAACTATGCCGCGATCTGTACCTGATATTAGCCTCATTCATTATTTCCAGCAACCATCTATCTATCACTATGGTCTTGGAAATCCATATGATACAGGGAATCCAAATAGTAATTTTGTTGGTAACTTCACTGCTGCTTTTGGTTCAGAAAAAGTTATGCCAGGAATCATGCACCAGTCAGGACAGAAATTTCAGTTTCCAAATACTGGAGCTTGTAGCTTCCCTACAGCCAGAAAACAAGGAAGTTATGTTGAAAATCATCCGGGCAGCTCACCTTACATCAGTACACCAATGCCATATCCTACAACTCCAGTGTTTCATGTCCAACCTTCATCAGGAACATATCCTTGTGACAGGAGAAATGATGCACCGGGATTCCAGTCCCCATCAAAAACTACGGGCCTTAGTTCTGGGATTCAAGAGCAGCGAGCGAGGGAGAAATCAGATCCCAACACACACTCTTCTGTTGGTGAAGTAAGGTCCAACAAAGTTCACATGGTTGAGTTATCTGACATCAAAGGCCATATAGCGGAATACAGGTCAGTTGTGGAGTTGATTGTCTCTTTTGTTCCAGATGTATATAATCAAATGAAAATTTTGAGGCTTTAATTGCTTTTATGTTCTTGATCACAGCTCTGACCAAAATGCCAGTCGATTCATTCAGCAGAAGCTGGAGAATGGCACCACT
The DNA here is from genome assembly GCA_022496015.1 of Hordeum marinum. NCBI lineage: Eukaryota > Viridiplantae > Streptophyta > Magnoliopsida > Poales > Poaceae > Hordeum > Hordeum marinum. The sequence goes on along the minus strand of CM039676.1, from coordinate 347,184,700 downwards.
GAAGACAAGGCATTAGTGTTTGCTGAAATCCTTCCTCATGCTTCATCGTTGATGACTGATGTATTTGGAAACTATGTGATCCAAAAGGTATGCTACTCCTTTTTTCCGTATGTGTTACTTCTGGTAAATTGTTTAAGCAATGGCCATGACACTTGCATGATTGTACCTTTTCTGCAAGGCATATTACACGATTGTACCTTGTTACTAGCAGTAATTGTGAATTGTTTATTCCATGTAGATGTTTGAACATGGGGACTCTGAGCAGAAAAGAGACCTTGCCAAAAAGCTTGCTGGTCATGTGTTAACTTTGAGCCTTCAGATATATGGTTGCCGAGTATTTCAGAAGGTAATCTTTGAATTCTTTGGGGTAAATATAAATTTATTGCAGCATAATGATTTAGATTCTATTGATGGGTCATGTCATCCCAACATGTTGTTGAATACTAGTATAGTAGCACACTTGTTAGATTGTTTCTCCTGTTCATGTGGAGAAAACTTTGTGCAGTAAGTGATCTTCATCAAGTCATAGGACTATTTAGCTATAATATCATATGCCAAGTTTTCGTATTGTGCATGGTAATTGAGATATAATTTTATTCCTGACTAGTTATTAGTTAATCAGTATATGTTGGAGGTGAAACATGATGAAACTTTATTAAGGAACTAAAGTTCGTGATGCCGGCAAGTGCATGTTAGCTAACGTCCCGCAAAACTCGCTCTTCTTTGGGTCGTTTGATTTTTTAGTGGATATAGTGAACGCTTCTCTTCCAAGAAAGATGAAGAATAAATAAGGCGAGAAATCATCCCTGAGTTGGGCAATTACAGATAAAACCCATAGAGCTAAAAAGCTGAGGACTGTCATGCCAAACATTGTAGAGGTGTCTTAGATTTTATCAGTGGTCAATGCCGGGGTGTGTGTTTTTGTGTTGTATCATCCCTGAGTTGAATAATTACAGATAAAAAAACATAGAACTAAAAAGCTGAGGACCACATCATTTGTAGAGGTATCTTAGATTTTATCAGTAGCTAATGCCTGGTTATATGCTTTTGTGTTGTATTATTTTTCATGAGTTAGTGCGAGTCCTCATATTATGCTCTCACTGTTGGATTTTTGTTTTGCCTTCTTTACTGTTAAAATCGCAGGCTCTTGAAGCAATTGAGCTTGATCAAAAGATAGAACTTGTTCGTGAGCTTGATGGACATGTTCTAGAATGCGTTCGCGACCAAAATGGGAATCATGTTATACAGAAGTGCGTTCAGTGTGTCCCTGTGGAGCATATTGGCTTTGTGGTGTCGGCTTTTCAGGGACAGGTTGCCACCCTAGCAATGCATCCATATGGTTGCCGTGTTATTCAGGTGAATTGGTAGTGGTGTTTTATATTAATCTTGCATCGTTTGGTGTGTTCGAACTTCTCATTTTGTCGGTTTGCCAGAGAATCCTCGAGCATTGCAGTAATGGTTCAGATGGTATAATAGATGAAATCTTGCAGTCTGCTTGCACCCTGGCACAAGATCAGTATGGAAATTATGTCACACAGGTGAATTTTGTTTGCAGTCTATACTATATTAGGATGATTTGACTAAATCTTTATTGATTAGTCATCAGGATCTTTGTCAATGTTGCAAAGTTGAGAACATATTACTAGCATTACTTCATTTGCTCTCCATTTTTTAAAAGAAAAAACTATTCTGCCCACCGTCTTGTAAACTGCTGTCGTGTTTACCTATATAATACACCAATATTATAATGAAAGCTGTGGCCTGTACCCCTCAGGCTTTTACTTATTGTAGTGGCACATGAACTTGAATGTTTGCATATAAAATAATTCAAGGGAAGATGTCTCATGAATTACTGATGTTGAGTCCAGCAGACATACAACACGGCTTACTTATGTTATAACACTGCTCTTTTGCAGCATGTTTTGGAGAAAGGAAAAGCCAATGAAAGGAGCCAAATTATCAGTAAATTAGCTGGGCAGGTTGTGGCCATGAGCCGAAACAAGTTTGCATCCAATGTCATAGAGAAGTGTTTCCAACATGGGGATATTGCAGAGCGGGATCTTTTGATCAAGGAGATTCTGGAGCAAACTGAGGGAAATAATTATTTGCTGGTACGTACGATGGATGTTAGCTTTCTAAGTTATCGTCGGAAAACAGCTGATGATCTAGTTTGGTCATTACTTGGTAAATGCCTAAACTTCGGGTAAAAGAGCAGGCAGACACCTTCCATGTGAAAAAATCAACAGGCAGTAGGAGTTCCACTATGAATCTAGACATAAAAAATATACTTGGTAAATGCCTAAACTTCGGGTAAAAGAGCAGGCAGACACCTTCCATGTGAAAAAATCAACAGGCAGTAGGAGTTCCACTATGAATCTAGACATAAAAAATAAATCAGAAGTGGTTCTCTCCAGATACCATGTGGCCATACTCTGACTGGCGCTGCTTACAGCACTATCAGTAATTATGATGTTGCCTTTGTTCTAAAAAAGTACTTATTGTGTTATCCTATTTCCATGTTTAACTAGTTATAAGGTACAGTTTTGCTCATTCAATCATCCAGCGTTTAATCCAGGATTGACATGCAATGCCATGATGCTTGTTTGTAGGTGATGATGAAGGACCAATTTGCTAATTATGTGGTCCAGAAGATACTTGAAACATGCAGTGGACAACAGAGGGATGCGCTTCTCAGCCGTATGAAGAGTCACTTGCAAGCGCTGAGGAAGTACACCTACGGCAAACATATCGCCAGCCGAATCGAGCAGTTCTCTGGTGACGGTGCGTCCCCCCTGTCCAACTCTTGTCGATATCACACTACCATTCTTATACTATGAAATAATTCGGCAACTTCTACCGAGGTTTCTCTCGGCCTGTGTTTCCAACTGCATTTTAACATGTTTGCTGCGCCCGATGTTTTCAGGTGCCATGCCGCCCGGCTCCCAGGCGAAACCCTGAACCGAAGACTGCCTGGATCCTTCACGGAAAGTGTGCCGGCCACCCCTGGTCGACCCTGTCAGTGGAGAACGCCGGGAAAAAAAAAGAGGAAACCGTGCTTTTCATCAGCGGTCTGAACAGAAACTGACTCCAGATCGTACAGATAGTCCTTGTCGCCCGCGTCTGGGTGTAGTTATGCTAGGATGATCGAATCGTGTGGCTGCTCATAGAGTTTTCAGAATATGGTGGTGTGGCTGCTCATAGAGTTTTCAGATAGACCTGCTTGGTGATGAGATTTGCTGATCCTGTTCTGGTTCGTCCCAGCGTTTGCTCTGTTTTTTCACTTTCCCAGTTTTTGCTCTGCCGGTAGCTGTACTGTCCTTCTCCCATCACAAATCTTGAGCCCTTCTTCATCCTAATTACCAATCAAAACCGCTCACCTCAGCCCAGCCTGAAATCTCTTGTAAATCCTCTAAGCTGTAGCATTACTTTGTTATTTTTGATGCGGCAAGGTAATTAAGAGGAGAGAGGAGTTTGACCTAGGAAGAAACGATGCTAGGCGAGAGTTCTACAAGAAAACACAATTTACAGTCTAGCAATAAAAGATAAGCACCAATCCTAGCTATGCAATGGGAAGTTTAGTTGGTAAGCCCTTTTAATTTGTGAGTCTTACACTGACGGCTCTCTTAACTCCGCCTATGTTGTCTCAACATAGTTGGTCCCAAGCCCGGGTAAAGAAGGAGGGTTGTGATAGGCTTGGCGAGCCAACGTGAAAACCCAGCCACTCTTATGGAGATGAAACCCAAAAGATTTTCGTTGGGGCGTAACCCTCTTAGCGACGCGCCACATCGGAACCCGGGTGTGGTGGAAAATGGGCAAGGGCCGGGCCGTCACCCCTCAGGTGGCGCACCGTATCGTGATCTGGATACGGTCGCAAGTGAGCGAGGATCGGGTCGTCGCATCCTTAGTGGCGCGCTACATCGGCGTCCGGGTGTAGTGGGAAATGAGCGAGGGTCTTCGCATTTGACTCGACGAGTGCGAAGGGTAAGGAAGCTAGCCGAGCCTAGGAGGATTCGATTAGGTAGCTGGAACGTAGGGTCTCTGACAGGTAAGCTTCGGGAGGTAGTTGATACAGCGGTGAGGAGAGGCATTGGTATCCTTTGCGTCCAAGAGACCAAATGGAGGGGACAGAAGGCGAAGGAGGTGGAGGGTACCGGCTTCAAGCTGTGGTACACGGGGACGGTTGCAAACAGAAATGGAGTAGGCATCTTGATCAGCAAGAGCCTCAAGGATGGAGTGGTAGACGTCAAGAGACGTGGGGACCGGATTATCCTGGTCAAGCTGGTAGTTGGGGACTTAGTCCTCAACGTTATCAGCGCATATGCCCCACAAGTAGGCCACAATGAGAACACCAAGAGGGAGTTCTGGGAAGGCCTGGAGGACTTGGTTAGGAGTGTACCGATCGGCGAGAGGCTCTTCATAGGAGGAGACCTCAATGGCCACGTGGGCACATCTAACACATGTTTTGAAGGGGTGCATGCGGGATTTGGCTATGGCATCAGGAATCAAGAAGGAGAAGATGTCTTAAGCTTTGCGTTAGCCTATGACATGATCGTAGCTAACACCTTCTTTAAGAAGAGAGAATCACATCTAGTGACTTACAGTAGTGGGCAGCACTCTAGCCAGATTGATTTCATCCTCTTGAGAAGAGAAGACACGCGTGCATGCCTAGACTGTAAGGTGATACCTGGAGAGAGTGTTGTCCCCCAGCATAAGCTTGTGGTTGCTGACCTCCGCTTTCGGATTCGTGTCCAGCGGGACAAGTGTGCCAAAGTCGCTAGAATGAAGTGGTGGAAGCTCAAGGGGGAGGTAGCTCAGGTGTTCAAGGAGAGGGTCATTAAGGAGGGCCCTTGGGAGGAAGGAGGTGATGCAGACAACATGTGGATGAAGATGGCGACTTGCATTCGTAAGGTGGCCTTAGAGGAGTTTGGAGTGTCCAGGGGAAGTAGAAGAGAAGCTAAAGATACCTGGTGGTGGAATGATGTTGTCCAGAAGGCAATCAAGGAGAAGAAAGATTGTTTCAGACGCCTATATCTGTATAGGAGTGCAGACAACATAGAGAAGTACCAGATGGCAAAGAAGGCCGCAAAGCGAGCTGTGAGTGAAGCAAGGGGTCGGGCGTATGAGGACCTCTACCAAAGGTTTAGACACGAAGGAAGGCGAAATGGACATCTATAAGATGGCCAAGAGCCGAGAGAGGAAGACGAGGGATGTTGATCAAATCAAGTGCATCAAGGACGAAGCAGATCAACTCCTGGTGAAGAACGAGGAGATTAAGCATAGATGGCGGGAGTACTTTGACAAGTTGTTCAATGGGGAGAGTGAGAGCTCTACCATTGACCTGGATGACTCCTTTGATGATACTAGCAGGCGTTTTGTGAGGTGAATCCAGGAGTCGGAGGTCAATGAGGCTTTAAAGAGGATGAAAGGAGGCAAGGCGATGGGCCCCGATTGTATCCCCATTGAGGTGTGGAGAGGCCTCGAGGACATAGCGATAGTATGGCTAACCAAACTTTTCAACCTCATTTTTCGGGCAAACAAGATGCCAGAAGAATGAAGACGGAGTATATTAGTACCAATCTTCAAGAACAAGGGGAATGTTCAGAGTTGTACTAATTATCGTGGAATTAGGCTGATGAGCCATACAATGAAGCTATGGGAGAGAGTCATTGAGCACCGTGTAAGAAGAATGACAAGCGTGACCAAAAATCAGTTTGATTTCATGCCTGGGAGATCGACCATGGAAGCCATTTTCTTGGTACGACAACTTATGGAGAGATATAGGGAGCAAAAGAAGGACCTGCATATGGTGTTCATTGACTTGGAGAAGGCCTATGATAAGATTCCGCGGAATGTTATGTGGTGGGCCTTGGAGAAACACAAAGTCCCAACAAAGTACATTACCATCATCAAGGACATGTATGATAATGTTGTGACAAGTGTTCGAACAAGTGATGGCGACACTAACAACTTCCCCATTAAGATAGGACTGCATCAAGGGTCAGCTTTGAGCCCTTATCTTTTTGCCTTGGTGATGGATGAGGTCACAAGGGATATACAAGGAGATATCCCATGGTGTATGCTCTTTGCAGACGATGTGGTGCTAGTCGATGAGAGCCGGACGGGGGTCAACAGGAAGTTGGAGTTATGGAGGCAAACCTTGGAATCGAAAGGTTTTAGACTTAGTAGGACTAAAACTGAGTACATGAGGTGCGCTTTCAGTACTACTAGGAACGAGGAGGGGGAGGATGTTAGCCTTGATGGGCAAGTGGTGCCTCAGAAGGACACCTTTCGATATTTGGGATCAATGTTGCAGAAGGATGGGGATATCGTTGAAGATGTGAACCATCGAATTAAAGCCGGATGGATGAAGTGGCGCCAAGCTTCTGGCATTCTTTGTGACAAGAGGGTGCCACAAAAGCTAAAAGGCAAGTTCTATAGGACGACAGTTCGACCCGCAATGTTGTATGGCGCTGAGTGTTGGCCGACTAAAAGGCGACATGTGCAACAGTTAGGTGTGGCAGAGATGCGCATGTTGAGATGGATGTGTGGCCACACAAGGAAGGACTGCATCCGGAATGATGATATACGGGATAAAGTTGGGGTAGCGCCAATTGAAGAGAAGCTTGTCCAACATCGTCTGAGATGGTTTGGGCATATTCAGCGCAGGCCTCCAGAAGCCCCAGTGCACAGCGGACGGCTTAAGCATGTTGATAATGTCAAAAGAGGCCGGGGTAGACCGAACTTGACATGGGAAGAGTCCGTAAAGAGAGATCTGAAGGACTGGAGCATCACCAAAGAACTAGCCATGGACAGGGGTGCGTGGAAGCTTGCTATCCATGTGCCAGAACCATGAGTTGGTCGCGAGATCTTATGGGTTTCACCTCTAGCCTACCCCCAACTTGTTTGGGACTAAAGGCTTTGTTGTTGTTGTTGACACTGCCGGCTCTCACCAGAATACAATAGTGACGAGGATGACAGGTTTCAACCTGTAATCAACCATCCTGAAAATGGTCAATGAATAGTAATATTGTTGAATATATGAACAAATTACTACAAGATTTAATCCGAATAAGCAGCAAATAGATCATGACAGCAAAAGTATAGATTAAAATAATCATGCAGACTAGCATAGTTAACGAATAGAACGAATCTACGGCACAAACTAGACATAGCAATTCTAGTATGATCTCAAACAAGGAGGACAAGATTGCATATGGTGTAGCGGGAGTAGAACTGCCAGTGTTGACGTTGTCGCCCATGTCGTTGAGGAAGAGGTTGCCGAGGTCGGGGAAGAAGTCGTCGTCGCAGCCAGCAGTCGCGCGAGTGCGCTCCCCAAAAATCTGATCGCCCTCTTCCGTACAGGATCACGAGAGGCGGGGTTCCGAAGGCATGTTGTCCCTTCTCGCGGTGCACACCAGAAGGAGGGATGGAGAAGACTTGGATGGCGACACAATGATCTGGAACGGTGCGAAACCATATGTTGTGGCGGTGACTAGGATTGGCAGGGACCTCTCGTATATATATGCGCGACGGTGGAGAGACGTGGGATAGACCCACGTCCGAGTCGTTTACAGCCCATGATCCGACGTATCAGATCGTGGCGCGTCTGTTAAGGACTCTCCGTTCCTGACCGACAAAAATAAGCGCGTAGGTATGAGCTCGGCTCGGCTCAATCCCACAACCCGCGACGCGTCGTGACGAGGCGATGCGAGGCGAGCGAGGAGGAGGAGTGCGCGTGGGCCTCTTCTCTTCTCACTCTCTTACAAGTGCTAGAAGAGCTCACCTTATAAAGAGGTGTTGCTCTATCTCCACTAGAGGTATCCAACCACACCACTCAAAACAGCCAACACACATGGGCCATGAGAATTTCAAATTTTGGATGGGCTTTGGGCCAAAGGCCTCATAGCAAAATCCAGCAATCCCCCACAAAGTCTCATTGGCACATCTCATCATTTCTTAGTTTTAAAACATTGTTTATATACCGGTGTAAGAGCACATTTCTCCATGTGTGGTTTTGGGTAATTGATGACAATCCCTATGGACTAATGGTTGCCTTGAGTTATATTCGAAGGATTTGTCCGTAGGTACTTCTTGGAGTCCATCTGTTGGTTTCAAGGAGTTTATATGGTGACCAAGGTGGTATTCAAGGTTTATCCAAAGATTGGTCATGTGGGAGTTGAGCTTATTGCAAGCATGTCTTGAAGAAGAAGATTGTGTAAGCATTCATGTTTACCTTCAAGACATCATCTTTATGAAGAGATAATCTAAGATACAAGGTTGATCAAGACTAAGTCAAAAAGTGAATCAAGTTGATCAACACACAAAGCGTATAAGATGTACCGAGAGGGATCAAGTGATCCCATGGTGTGGTAAGCATTGTCCATTACGCTTTGTGTACTAACCCATGGTCTACGTGAGAGTTCTTTGTGTGGTTAGGTATATTTCCATGGGCTTGCATCAAGAGGCAGATCCCATACATCCCATGGAAGATGAAATCAAGTGGAGATCGTCATCAAGGTTCCGATGTGCAAGCTCAAGTGAAGCATCACGGAGAGATCATGCTTGAGGCTCGCCGTTCATTGTGGTGACAATGGACTTGTGAAGATGTGTCGAAGAGTGTCTCACCATAGTGGAGTATGGTGGAGCAATCATCTAGTCTTCATCAAGCCAACGCAATCAAGAAAGGTGGTCCATCTTGAGGAAGTCAAGATCGTCATCATCTAGCTCAAGTGGACTATGCGCAAGGCTAAGGTTTGACCTTGATAGGGTTTTCTATTTTACCGGTCTCGTGGTGGTAGTTGAGAGACCGGGTTATGGGATCGATTGTCGTACTATCAAGGGGGGCTCTCAAGTGAGTAGCTTGATTGTATCGTTCGTTGAGAGCTCAAACCCTTGCATTCTTGGCATCATCACATTTCTTGGTTCTTGGTTGGATTTTCTCTATGTGGGTTCTTGATCTTGTGGTTATCTTCGTGACAAGATCTAGTACATCAAAAACGGATTTCATATGCTTCGTCTATTGCGTTTTCGGTGTTGGAGGTTTTACCGGTCTTATTTGAGGAAGGGTTCTCACCATTTTCTTATGGGCCTTTTCTCATTTTCTTATTATTGATATTTCAATCAATATTATGTTATCCCATGTCGTTAGCTTTTGAATTCGGAGTCCGTTTGCAAAAGTTGTGGCAATTTTGGTGTTCTTAAAAGGCTGCAGCGGTACTACCGCGGCTAGAGCCGATGTAATTTTTTACTACTGCTCCGGAGAGGTACTACGGTGGCTCCAAGAGCGGTACTACCACTCCGGACCAAAATCTCGTGTTTTGTCCACCGATGGTAGGCACGGATGTATTTTTTAGTACCGCTCGCAAGCAGTAGTACCGCCACCCTTTGCGGTAGTACCGCTATCCCCAGCGGTAGTACCATGAGGACGAGCGGTAGTACCACTCCGGTGGTTCTACTCGCCTTTTGCCTCCTCGCTGTTGTTTTTCATATGGCTACTAAACCCTAGCTGTAGTACTGCTCCTTGGAGCGGTAGTACCGCTCTGTGCGGGCTGTGAGCATAACGGTTGGATTTTCCCCACCTATAAAAGGGGGTCTTCTTCCCCATTGAACTTGATCCTTTGAGCTCGTGTTTGCCCCCCATTGTTGACCTTCTTTGATCTTGCTTTCTCTCAATCCCTCCAATGATTCTTGCTCCTTTTTGAGGGAAAAGAGAGAGGAGATCTAGATCCACATTTCCACCAATTACTTTCTCCTCTATGTGAGGGGAACCCCTTGGATCTAGATCTTGGAGTTCTTCGTGTTCTTCTTTGTTCTTCCTCTCACTTTCCTCCATATCATTAGTTGTTGTGGTGGGATTTGGGAGAGAAGGACTTGGGCACTCCGTGTACCCTTGCCATTGCATTTGGTGCATAGGTTTGAGTTCTCCACGGTGATACGTGGAAGTGGAGTTTGAGAAACTTATTACTCTTGGGTGTTTGAGCACCCTAGAGCTTGTTCCTCTTGGGTGCTTTGGCGCCCTAGACAGTTGGTGGTGCCTCGAAGCTCAATCATTGTGGTGCAAAGCTCCGGGCAAGCTTCGGGGGTCTCCAATTAGGTTATGGAGATTGCCCCGAGCATTTGAGGTCACCTCGGAGCCACAATCTATTGTGGTGAAGCTTCTTGGTGTCGTTGGGAGCCTCCAATTCAGTTATGGAGATTGCCCCAACCTTGTTTGTACAGGTTCGGTGACCACCCTGAAGGGTCCCTTAGTGGAACCACAACATCTTGCATTGTGCGAGGGCGTAAGGAGATTACGGTGGCCTTAGTGGCATCTTGGGGAGCATTGTGCCTCCACACCGCTCCGAACGGAATTAGCATCCACGAGGGTGTGAACTTCGGGATACATCTGTTGGGAATATGCCCTAGAGGCAATAATAAATTAGTTATTATCATATTTCCTTGTTCATGACAATCGTTTATTATCCATGCTATAATTGTGTTGATCGGAAACTCAGATACATGTGTGGATACATAGACAACACCATGTCCCTAGTATGCCTTTAATAGACTAGCTCGTTGATCAAAGATGGCTATAGTTTCCTGGTCATGGACATGAGATGTCATTTGATAAACGGGATCACATCATTAGGATAATGGTGTGATGGACAAGACCCAAACTACAAACGTAGCATATGATCGTGTCAGTTTATTGCAACAGTTTTCTGCATGTCAAGTATATGTTCCTATGACCATGAGATCATGCAACTCACGGATACCGGAGGAGTGCCTTGTGTGTATCAAACGTCGCAACGTAACTAGGTGACTATAAAGGTGCTCTACAGGTATCTCCAAGGGTGTCTGTTGAGTTGGCATGGATCAAGACTGGAATTTGTTACTCCATGTGACGGAGAGGTATCTCAGGGCCCACTCGGTAATACAACATCACAACAAGCCTTGCAAGCAATGTGACTAAGTGTTAGTCATGGGATCTTGTATTACGTAACGAGTAAAGAGACTTTCTGGTAACGAGGTTGAACTAGGTATGGAGATACCGACGATCGAATCTCGGGCAAGTAACATACCGAAGAACAAAGGGAACATCATACGGGATTAACTGAATCCTTGACATAGAGGTTCGACCGATAAAGATCTTCGTAGAATATGTAGGAACCAATATGGGCATCCAGGTCCCGCTATTGGTTATTGACCGTAGAGGTGTCTCGGTCATGTCTACATAGTTCTCGAACCCGCAGGGTCTGCACACTTAAGGTTCGGTGACGTTTCGGTAGTATAGAGTTATGTATGGTGGTGACCGAAGGTTGTTCGGAGTCCTGGATGAGATCCCGGACGTCACGAGGAGCTTCGAAATGGTCCGGAGGTAAAGATTGATATATAGGAAGTCCTATTTTGGTTGCCGGAAAAGTTTCGGGCTCATCGGTAGTGTACCGGGAGTGCCGGTAGTGTACCGGGAGACCATCGGGAGGGGTATTTCGATCCAAGAGGCTACATGGGATGTGGGAGAGTAAATACCAGCCCTTTGTGGGCTGGTGGAAGTCCCACACAAGGCCCATGCGGCTGGGAAGAAAAGCCCAAAGAGAAAAAGGTGGAAAAAGGCAAAAAAGGCAAAAATAAGGAGTCCTAGTCCTACTAGGATTGGAGGAGGAATCCTCCAATCCCACTAGGTTCGGCCGACCCAAGGGCTGCCTCTTTGGCAGCCAAGCCTCCTCCTCCTCTCCTCCTATATACACTAGAGGATTTTAGGATTTTGGCACAAAATTTTCAGCCACGTGCTACCCGTTCCTCCAGTGCATAGTTTCTCCTCTAGATCGGATTTCTACAGTGCTTAGGCGAAGCCCTGCCGGAATAGCTCCACCACCATCGCCGGAGCGCCGTCACGCTGCTGGAGAACTCTTCTACCTCTCCAATCCCTCTTGCTGGATCAAGAAGGCGGAGATCATCATCGAGCTGTACGTGTGCTGAACGCGGAGGTGCCGTTCGTTCGGCGCTAGATCGGAAGGACCGTGATCAAGATCACGAGATAGATCGTGATGAGTTCGTGGGACGGATTGTGATGAGTTCGCGGGATGGAACGTGATCAAGATCGCGATACGGATCGTGATGAGTTCGCGGGACGGATCGTGATGAGTTCACAGGACGGATCGTGATCGGATCGCGGGACGGATCGTGATGAGATCGCGGGACGCTCGGCGATTTGGATCGCGAAGACGTTCGACTACACCAACCGTGTTTCTTAACGCTTCCCGCTTAGCGATCTACAAGGGTACGTAGATCCACTCTCCCTCTCGTAGATGCTCATCACCATGGATAGATTTGCGTGTGCGTAGGAAAATTTGTGTTTCCCATGCAACGTTCCCCAAGAGTGGCATCATGAGCTAGGTCTATGTGTAGATGAGATCTCGAGTAGAACACAAAGAGTTTGTGGGCGTTGATGCTTATATTGCTTCCTTCCTTGGTCATGTTTTGGTTCAGCGGTATTGTGAGATGAAGCGGCCCGGACCAACATTACTCGTACGCTTACGAGAGACCGGTTCCCTCGACCGCAACTTGTTGCATAGATGGCTTGCGGGTGCCAGTTTCTCTCACTTTAGTTGGATCGGATTCGACAAAGGCGGTCCTTGAGAAGGTTGAAAAGCAACTAGTGTATCACCGTTGTGGTTTTTGCATAGATGATAATTGTTCTTGCTAGATACCAGTAGCAGCCACGTAAAACATGCAACAACAATTAGAGGAAGTCTAACTTGTTTTTGCAGGGTATGTTGTGATGTGATATGACCAATTACATGATGTGATATATGTGATGTATGATATGATCATGTGATGTATATATTATCACGACTTGCATGTCGATGAGTACGAAAACCGGCAGGAGCCATAGGGTTGTCTTTAATTATTGTATGACCTGCGTGTCAATCATTAAGCGCTATGTAATGCTTTACTTTATCGCTAAACGGTAGCAATAGTAGTAGAAGCATGTTGGGCGCGACAACCCCGATGGCAACACGTTGATGGATATTAAGATGATGGAGATCATGGCGTCTTGCCGGTGACGATGGAGATCATGCCGGTGCTTTCAAGATGGAGATCAAAAGCACAAGTTCATGGCCATATCATGTCACTTATGATTTGCATGTGATGTTAATCCTTTTATGCACCTTGTTTTTCTTAGGACGACGGTAGCATTATAAGGTGATCACTCACTTAAATTTCAAGATAAATTGTGTTCTCCCCAAGTGTGCACCGCTGCGAAAGTTCGTCGTGTTGAGACACCACGTGATGATCGGGTGTGATAGGCTCTACGTTCACATACAACGGGTGCAAGCCAGTGTTGCACATGCAGAACACTCGGGTTAAACTTGACAAGACTAGCATGTACAGACATGGCCTCGGAACACAAGAGACCGAAAGGTCGAACATGAGTCATATAGTAGATATGATCAACATGATGACGTTCACCATTGAAACCACCTCAACTCACGTTATGATCGGACTTGAGTTGGTGAATTTGGATCATGTATCACTCGAATGACCAGAGGGATGTCACTTTGATTGGGAGTTCTTAAGTAATATGATTAATTGAACTCATTATCATGAACTGTGTTTGCAAACTGTGTTGTAGATTATTAGCTCACGCTGTAGCTCCCTTGAATTTTTTATATGTTCCTAGAGAAATAGAGTTGAAAGATGATGGTAGCAATATTGCGGACTGGCTCCGTGATCTGAGGATTGTCCTCATTGTTGCATAGAAGGCTTATGTCCTTAATGCACCGCTCGGTGCGCCAACCCCTCTAGCGTCATTTGTAGATGTTGTGAACATCTGGCAGGCACGTTCTGATAACTACTTGATAGTTTAGTGCGTCATGCATTACTGCTTAGAATTGAGGCTCCGAAACATTTTGAACGTCACAGAACATATGAGATGTTCTAAAGAGATGAAATTAGGATCTCAGGCTCATGCCCGTGTTGCGAGATATGAGATCTCCAACAAGATTCTTTGCCTGTAATATGAAAGAGAATAGCTCAATCGTTGAGCATGTGCTCACATTGACTGGGTGCTACAATCGCTTGAATCGAGTGGAGTTGATCTTCCAGATAAGATAGTGATTGATATAGTTCTCCATGTCACTGTCACTAAGCTACTAGAACTTGGTGATGAACTATAAAATGGCAGGGATAGAATTAATGATCCCTGAGCTGTTCGCGATGTTTGACACCACGAAGGTAGAAATCAAGAAGGAGCATCAAGTGTTGATGGTTAGTAAAACCACTAGTTTCGAGAAGGGCAAGGGCAAGGAGGGAAACTTCATGGATAGCAAGTCAGCTGCTGCTCCGGTGAAGCAACCCAAAGTTGAACCCAAACCCGAGAGTAAGTGCTTCTATTATGAGGAGAGCGGTCGCTAAAGCGGAACAACCCTAGATACTTGGTAGATAAGAAGGCTGGCAACATCGATTGAAGTATATTTGATATATGTGTTATTGATGTGTACCTTGCTAGTACTCCTAGTAGTACCTGGGTATTGGATACCGGTTCGGTTGCTAAATGTTAGTAACTTGACATAAAAGCTACGGAATAAACGGAGAACTAGCTAAGGGTGAGGTGACAATGTGTGTTGGAAATGTTTCCAAGGTTGATGTGATCAACATCGCATGCTCTCTCTACCTTCGGGATTAGTGACAAACCTAAATAAATGTTATTTGGTGTTTTGATAATGAGATGTCATTTGATAATGGGATCACATCGTTAGGAGAATGATGTGATGGACAAGACCCAAACTACAAACGTAGCATATGATCGTGTCAGTTTATTGCTACTGTTTTCTGCATGTCAAGTATATGTTCCTATGACCATGAGATCATGCAATTCACGGATATCGGAGGAGTGCCTTGTGTGTATCAAACGTCGCAACATAACTGGGTGACTATAAAGGTGCTCTACAGGTATCTCCGAGGGTGTCTGTTGAGTTGGCATGGATCGAGACTCGGATTTGTTACTCCGTGTGACCGAGAGGTATCTCGGGGCCCACTCGGTAATACAACATCACAATGAGCCTTGCAAGCAATGTGCCTAATTGTTAGTTGCAGGATCTTGTATTACGGAACGAGTAAAGAGACTTGCCGGTAATGAGGTTGAACTAGGTATGGAGATACCGACGGTCGAATCTGGGGCAAGTAACATACTGAAGAACAAAGGGAACATCGTACGGGATTAACTGAATCCTTGACATAGAGGTTCGACCGATAAAGATATTCGTAGAATATGTAGGAACCAATGTGGACGTCCAGGTACCTCCATTGGTTATTGACCGTAGAGGTGTCTCGGTCATGTCTACATAGTTCTCGAACCCGCAGCGTCTGCACACTTCAGGTTTGGTAACGTTTCGGTAGTGTATAGTTATGTATGGTGGTGACCGAAGGTTGTTAGGAGTCCCGGATGAGATCCCGGATGTCACGAGGAGCTCCGGAATGGTACGGAGGTAAAGATTCATATATAGGAAGTCCCAGTCTGGTCGCCGGAAAAGTTTTGGGCTCATCGGTAGTGTACCGGGAGACCTTCGGGAGGGGTATTTCGACCCCAGAGGGTCCATGGGCTGTGGGAGAATAATAACCAGCCCTTAGTGGGCTGGTGGAACAGCCACAAAAGGCCCATGGCGCATGAGAAGAAAATGCAAAAGGAAAAGGTGAAAAATCAGCCAATAGGGAGCAATCCTAGTCCAACTAGGATTGGAGGAGAAGTAGGATTCCTCTCCTCCTTGGCGCACAAGGCTGGTTGGCTGCCTTGTGCGCCAGACCCTCTTCCTCTCCTCTCCTCCTATATATACTAGTGGAATAGAGGGTTTTTGCACAGAATTTACGGCCACGTGCTACCCGTTTCACCGGTGCTCCTCTAGATCGGATTTCTGCAGCGCTTAGGCGAAGCCCTGCCGAAATTGCTCCACCACCATCACCGGAGCGCCGTCACGCTGCCGGTGAACTCTCTCCCCTCTCCACCTCCTCTTGCTGGATCGAGACGGTGGAGATCTTCATCAAGTTGCACGTGTGCTGAACGCGGAGGTGCCGTCCGTTCGGCGCTAGATCGGAAGGACCGTGATCGAGATCACGAGACGGTTTGTGATGAGATTGCGGAACGAATCGTGATGTGTTCGCGGGATAGATCGTGATCAAGATCGTGAGATGGATCGTGATGAGATCGCGGTACGGATCGTGATGAGTTCACGGGACGGATCGTGATTGGATCGCGGGACGGATCGTGATGAGATCGCAGGACGCTCAGCGATTTGGATCGCGAAGATGTTCGACTACACCAACCGCGTTTCTTAACGCTTCCCGCTTAGCGATCTACAAGGGTACGTAGATCCACTCTCCCTCTCGTAGATGCTCATCACCATGGATAGGTTTGCGTGTGCGTAGGAATTTTTTTGTTTCCCATGCAACGTTCCCCAACAGTGGTATCATGAGCTAGGTTGATGGTTCGATGAGATCTCGAGTAGAACACAAAAGGTTTGTGGGCATTGATTCTTAGATTGCTTCCTCCCTTGGTTGTATTTTAATTCAGCGGGATTGTGAGATGAAGTGGCCCGGACCAACATTACTCGTATGCTTACGAGAGACCGGTTCCCTCGACGCAACTTATTGCCAAGATGGCTTGCGGGTGACAGTTTCTCTCACTTTAGTTGGATCGGATCCGACAAAGGCGGTCCTTGAGAAGGTTGAAAAGCAACTGGTGTATCACCGTTGTGGTTTTTTGCGTAGGTGAGAATTGTTCTTGCTAGATACCTGTAGCAGCCACGTAAAACATGCAACAACAATTAGAGGAAGTCTAACTTGTTTTTGCAGGGTATGTTGGGATATGATATGGCCAATTACATGATGTGATATATGTGATGTATGAGATGATCATGTGATGGATAGATTATCACGACTTGCATGTCGTTGAATATGGCAACCGGCAGGAGCCATAGGGTTGTCTTTAATTATTGTATGACCTGCGTGTCAATCATTAAGCGCTATGTAATGCTTTACTTTATCGCTAAACGGTAGCAATAGTAGTAGAAGCATGCAGGGTGTGACAACCCCGATGGCGACACGTTGATGGAGATCAAGATGATGGAGATCATGGTGTCATGCCGGTGACGATGGAGATCATGCCGATGCTTTCTAGATGGAGATCAAAAGCACAAGTTCATGGCCATATCATGTCACTTATGATTTGCATGTGATGTTAATCCTTTTTATGCACCTTGTTTTGCTTAGGAGGACGGTAGCATTATAAGGTGATCCCTCACTTAATTTCAAGATAAATTGTGTTCTCCCCGAGTGTGCACCGTTGCGAAAGTTCGTCGTGTTGAGACACCACGTGATGATCGGGTGTGATAGACTCTACGTTCACATACAACAGGTGCAAGCCAGATTTGCACGTGCAGAACACTCGGGTTAAACTTGACGAGCCTAGAATGTACAGACATGGCCTCGGGACACAAGAGACCGAAAGGTCGAACATGAGTCATATAGTAGATATGATCAACATAATGATGTTCACCATTGCAGCCACCTCAACTCACGTGATGATCGGACTTGAGTTGGTGAATTTGGATCATGTATCACTCGAATGATCGGAGGTCTGTCAATTTGAGTGGGAGTTCTTAGGTAATATTATTAATTAAACTCATTATCATGAACATAGTCAATAGTGTCTTTGCAAATTATGTTGTAGATTACTAGCTCGCGCTGTAGCTCCCTTAATTTTTATATGTTCCTAGATAAATAGTGTTGAAAGATGTTGGTAGCAATATTATGGACTGGGTCCGTGATCTGAGGATTGTCCTCATTGCTGCACAGAAGGCTTATGTCCTTAATGCACCGCTCGGTGCGCCACCCCATCTAGCATCGTCTGTAGATGTTGTGAACATCTGACAGGCACGTTTCGATGACTACTTGATAGTTTAGTGCGTCATGCATTGCGGCTTAGAATTGAGGCTCCGAAACGTTTTGAACGTCATGAAACATATGAGATGTTCTAAGAGCTGAGATTGTGAGCTCAGGCTCATGCCCATGTTGCGAGGTATGAGATCTCCAACAAGATTCTTTGCCTGCAAGATGAAAGGGAATAGCTCAATCGTTGAGCATGTGCTCAGACTGTCTGGGTGCTACAATCGCTTGAATCGAGTGGGAGTTGATCTTCCAGATAAGATAGTGATTGATGTAGTTCTCCAAGTCACTGTCACTGAGCTACTAGAACTTGGTGATGAACTATAAAATGCCAGGGAAAGAAATGTTGATCCCTGAGCTGTTCGCGATGTTTGACACCGCGAAGGTAGAAATCAAGAAGGAGCGTCAAGTGTTGATGGTTAATCAAACCACTAGTTTCGAGAAGGGCAAGAGCAAGGAGGGAAACTTCATGGATAGCAAGTCAGTTGCTGCTCCAGTGAAGCAACCCAAAGTTGAACTCAAACCCGAGACTAAGTGCTTCTGTTATGAGGTGAGCGGTCGCTGAAGCGGAACAACCCTAGATACTTGGTAGATAAGAAGGCTGGCAACATCGATAGAAGTATATTTGATATACGAGTTATTAATGTGTACCTTGCTAGTACTCTTAGTAGCACCTGGGTATTGGATACCGGTTCGGTCGCTAAATGTTAGTAACTCGAATAAAAGCTACGGAATAAACGGAGAACTAGCTAAGGGTGAGGTGACGATATGTGTTGGAAATGTTTCCAAGGTTGATGTGATCAACATCGCACGCTCTCTCTACCTTCAGGATTAGTGACGAACCTAAATAAATGTTATTTGGTATTTTGCGTTGAGCATGAACATGATTAGATCATGTTTATTGCAATACGGTTATTCATTTAAGTTAGAGAATAATGGTTATTCTGTTTACATGAATAATGCCTACAATGGTCATGCACCTAGTGAGAATGGTTTGTTGAAATCTTGATCATAGTAATACACATGTTCATAACATTGATGTCAAAAGATACAAAGTTAATAATGATAGTACCACATACTTGTGGCACTGCCGCTAAATGTCATATTGGTATAAAGCGCATGAAGAGACTCCATACAAATGAATCTTTGGACTCATTCGATTTCGAATAGGTTGAGACATGCGAACCATGCCTCTTGGGCAAGATGACTAAAGGACCCCGATGGATGGAGCGGGCAAGTGATTCATTGGAAATGATACATGTTGATGTATGCAATCCAGTGAGTCTTGTAGCGTGCAGTGGATATCGTTGTTTTCTTACCTTCACTGATGATTTGAGTAGATATAGTGTATATTTACTTAAATGAAACTCAAGTCTGAATTGTTTGAAAGGTTCAAGCAAATTCAGAGTGAATTTTAAGATCATTGTGACAAGAAGATAAAAATGACTGCGATATGATCGCGGAGGTGAATATCTGAGTTACGAGTTTGGCATACAACTTAAGACAATGTGAAATTTGTTTCACAACTAATGCCACCTGGAACAGCATAGTTTGATGGTGTGTCCGAACATCATAGTCATGCTCTATTGGATATGGTGCGTGCTATGATGTCTCTTATCGTTTTACTACTATGATTTTGGGGTTATGCGTTAGAGACAACTACATTCACTTTAAATAGGGCATCATCTAAATCCGTTTGAGATGACACCGTGTGAATTATGGTTTGATAGAAACCTAAGCTGTCATTTCTTAATGTTTGGGGCGGCGACACTTGTGTGGAAAATGTTTTCACCTAATGAGGTCGAACCCAAGGCGGACAAATGCATCTTCATAGAATACCCTAAGATTAGTTGGGTGAACCTTCTATCTCAGATCCAAGTGCAAAGTGTTTGTTGCTTAAACGGATCCTTTCTCGAGGAAATGTTTCTCTCGAAAGAATTGAGTGGGAGGAAGATAGAACTTGATGAGGTTGTTAAACCTTGGTTCAACCAGAGAGTAGCGCAGCGCAGGAAGATGTTTCTGTGAAGCCTACGTTAGTTGAAGAGGAAGTTAATGATGATGATCATGAAGCTTCAGGATCAAGTTACTGTCGAACTTCGTAGGTCGACAAGGATGTGTACTGCTCATAAGTGGTACGACAACCCTGTCTTGGAGGTCATGTTGTTGGACAACGATGAATCTATGAGCTATGGAGAAGCGATGATGGGCCCGGATTCTGACAAATGGTTAGAGGCCATGAAATCCGAGAAAAGAATCCATGTATGAAATCCAAGTACAGACTTTGGTAGACTTGCTCGTTGGACGGCAGGTCATTGAGTACAAATGGATTTTTGAAATGAAGACAGACACTGATGGTAAATGTCACCATTTATAAAGCTCGACTTGTTGCAAAGATGTTTTTGACAAGTTCAAGGAGTTGACTGCGATGAGACTTTCTCGCTCGTAGCGATGCTAAAGTCTGTTGGAATTATGTTAGCAGTTGCTACATTTTCAATTATGAAATCTGGCAGATGGATGTCAAAACATCGTTTCCTTAACGGTACTTGAGGAAAGGTTGTATGTGATACAACCGGATGGTTTTGTCAGTCCTAAGGATGCTAAAAGGTGTGCAAGCTTAGGTGATATTTCCATGGACTAAAGTAAGCATCTCAGAGTTGGAATATACACTTTGATGAGGTGATCAAAGTTTTGAAGTTTATACAAAGTTTACGAGAAACTTGTATTTACAATAAAGTGAGTGGGAGCACTATAGAATTTCTGATAAGTATATGTGGATGACATATTGTTGATCGGAAATAATGTAGGATTTCTGGAAAGCATAAATGGTTGTTTGAAAAGTGATTTTCAAAGGAAGACCTGGATAAAGCTACCTAATTGTTGAGCATAAAAAATCTATAGAGATAGATCAAGATGCTTGATGAGACTTTCAATGAGTGCATACCTTGACAAGATTTTGAAAGAGTTCAAAATGGATCAGCCAGAGAAATAGTTCTCGTCTGATTTGTAAGGTGTGAAGTTGAGTGAGACTCAAAGTTCGACAACGGAAGAAGAAAGAGAAAGGACGAACGTCGTCCCCTATGCCTTAGTCATAGGCTCTGTACAGTATGCCATGCTGTGTACCGCACCCCGTGTGTGCCTTGCCATGAGTTTGTCAAGGGGTACAAAAGTGATCCAGGAGTGGATCACTGGACAGCGGTCAAGATTATCCTCAGTAACTAAAAGACTGAGGAGATGTTTCTCGATTATGGAGGTGATAAAGAGTTCATCGTAAAGAGTTACGTCGATGCAAGCTTTAGCACCAATCCGGATGACTAATAGTAGCAATCTGGATACGTATAGTGGAGCAGCCATTTGGAAGTAGTACCAAGTGGAGTGTGGTAGCAGTATTTATGGTTTGACATAGAGATTTGCAAAGTACACACGGATCTGAATATCGCAGACCCGTTGACTATAAGACCTCTCTCACATGCAAAGCATGATCGAGCCCCAGAACTCATTGGGTGTTAGATTCATAACAATGCGAATCACATGGTGATGTGAACTAGATTATTGACTCTAGTGCAAGTGGGAGACTATTGGAAATATGCCCTAGAGGCAATAATAAATTAGATATTATCATATTTCCTTGTTCATGATAATCGTTTATTATCCATGCTATAATTGTATTGATCGGAGACTTAAATGCATGTGTGGATACATAGACAAAACCATGTCCCTAGTATGCCTCTAATGGACTAGCTCGTTGATCAAGGGATGGTTAAGGTTTCCTAGCCATGGACATGAGATGTCATTTGATAATGGGATCACATCATTAGGAGAATGATGTGATGGACAAGACCCAAACTACAAACGTAGCATATGATCGTGTCAGTTTATTGCTACTGTTTTCTGCATGTCAAGTATATGTTCCTATGACCATGAGATCATGCAATTCACGGATATCGGAGTAGTGCCTTGTGTGTATCAAACGTCACAACGTAACTGGGTGACTATAAAGGTGCTCTACAGGTATCTTCGAGGGTGTCTGTTGAGTTGGCATGGATCGAGACTCGGATTTGTTACTCCGTGTGACGGAGAGGTATCTCGGGGCCCACTCGGTAATACAACATCACAATGAGCCTTGCAAGCAATGTGACTAATTGTTAGTTGCGGGATCTTGTATTACGGAACGAGTAAAGAGACTTGCCGGTAACGAGGTTGAACTAGGTATGGAGATACCGACGATCGAATCTGGGGCAAGTAACATACCGAAGAACAAAGGGAACATCTACGGGATTAACTGAATCCTTGACATAGAGGTTCGACCGATAAATATATTCATAGAATATGTAGGAACCAATGTGGACGTCCAGGTCCCGCCATTGGTTATTGACCGTAGAGGTGTCTCGGTCATGTCTACATAGTTCTCGAACCCGCAGGGTCTGCACACTTCAGGTTTGGTGACGTAGGAGCTCCAAAATGGTCCGGAGGTAAAGATTCATATATAGGAAGTCCCAGTTTGGTCGCCGGAAAAGTTTCGGGCTCATCGGTAGTGTACCGGGAGTGCCGGTAGTGTACCGGGAGACCTCCGGGAGGGGTATTTCGACCCCAGAGGGTCCATGGGCTGTGGGAGAATAATAACCAGCCCTTAGTGGGCTGGTGGAACAGCCACAAAATTCACATGGCGCAGGAGAAGAAAAGGCTAAAGGAAAAAGTGGAAAATTAGTCAATAGGGAGCAATCCTAGTCCAACTAGGATTGGAGGAGAAGTAGGATTCCTCTCCTCCTTGGCGCACAAGGCTGGTTGGCTGCCTTGTGTGACAGCCCCTCTTCCTCTCCTCTCCTCCTATATATACTAGTGGAATAGAGGGTTTTTGCACAGAATTTACGGCCATGTGCTACCCGTTTCACCGGTGCTCCTCTAGATCGGATTTCTGCAGCGCTTAGGCGAAGCCCTGCCGGAATTGCTCCACCACAATCACCGGAGCGACGTCACGCTGCCGGTGAACTCTCTCCCCTCTCCACCTCCTCTTGCTGGATCGATACGGTGGAGATCGTCATCAAGCTACACGTGTGCTGAACGCGGAGGTGTCGTCCGTTCGGCGCTAGATCGGAAGGACCGTGATCGAGATCACGAGACGGTTCGTGATGAGATTGCGGAACGGATCGTGATGAGATTGCGGAACGGATCGTGATGAGTTCGCGGGACAAATCGTGATCAAGATCGTGAGACGGATCATGATGAGATCGCGGGACAGATCGTGATGAGTTCACAGGACGGATCGTGATTGGATCGCGGGACGGATCGTGATGAGATCGCGGGACGCTCGGCGATTTGGATCGCGAAGATGTTCGACTACACCAACCGCGTTTCTTAATGCTTCCCGCTTAGCGATCTACAAGGGTACATAGATCCACTCTCCCTCTCGTAGATGCTCATCACCATGGATAGGTTTGCGTGTGCGTAGGAAATTTTTTGTTTCCCATGCGACGTTCCCCGACACGAGCTAGTTCACTAGAGGCATACTAGGGACACAGTGTTGTCTATTCATCCACACATGCAATGTGTTTCCAATCAATGCAATTATAGCACGGATAATAAACAATTATTATCAACAAGGAAATATAATAATAAACACTTTATATATTGCCTCGAAGGCATATTTCCAACAGTCTCCCACTTGCACTAGAGTCAATAATCTAGTTCACATCACTATGTGATTTACATGGTAATGAATCGAACACCCATACAGTTCTGGTGTTGATCATGTTTAGCCCTTGGAAGAGGTTTAGTCAACGGGTCTCCAACATTCAGATCCGTGTGCACTTTGCAAATATTTATGTCCTTCTCCTCGATGTAGAACCGGATGGAGTTGAAGCGTCGCTTTATGTGTCTGGTCCTCTTGTGAAACCTTGGTTCCTTGGCTAGAGCAATGGCACCAGTGTTGTCACAGAACAGATTTATTGGATTCAGTGCACTGGGCACTACTCCAAGATCTGTCATGAACTACTTCATCCAGATACCTTCTTTCGCTGCCTCCGAGGCTGCGATGTACTCCGCTTCGCATGTAGAATCAGCTACCACGCTTTGCTTGGAACTGCACCAGCTTACCGCTCCCCCGTTAAGAATAAATACGTATCCGGTTTGCAATTTAGAATCGTCCGGATCAGTGTCAAAGCTTGCATCGACGTAACCCTTTACGACGAGCTCTTCATCACCTCCATAAACGAGAAACATGTACTTAAGGATATTCTTGACCGCTTGCCACTGCTCCATTCCAGGATCACTTTGAAACCTTCCAGCCATACTTACGGCAAGTCTGACATCGGGTCTTGTGCACAGCATTGCATACATGATAGAGCCTATGGCTGAAGCATAGGGGATGACACTCATCTTTTCTTTATCTTCTGCGGTCACTAGGCATTGAGTCTTACTCAACTTCACACCTTGTAACACAGGCAAGAACCCCTTCTTGGCCTGTTCCATTTTGAACTTCTTCAAAACTTTATCAAGGTATGTGCTCTGTGAAAGTGCTATTAAGCATCTTGACCTATCTCTATAGATCTTAATACCTAATATGAAAGCAGCTTCTCCTAGGTCCTTCATTGAAAAACTCTTATTCAAATATTCCTTCACGCTTTCCAGCATTTCTATATCGTTTCCGATCAGCAATATGTCATCCACATATAACACTAGAAACGCTATAGAGCTCCCACTCACTTTCTTGTAAATACAAGCTTCTCCATAAACTTGTATAAACCCAAACGCTTTGATCACTTCATCAAAGCGCTTATTCCAACTCCGAGATGCTTGCACCAGTCCATAAATGGATCGCTGGAGTTTGCAAACTTTGTTAGCATTCTCTGGATCGACAAAACCTTCGGGTTGCATCATATACAACTCTTCCTCAAGGAAACCGTTGAGGAACGCCGTTTTGACATCCATCTGCCAAATTTCATAGTCGAAATAAGCAGCCATTGCCAACATGATTCTGACAGACTTAAGCATCGCTACGGGTGAGAAAGTCTCATCGTAGTCAACTCCTTGAACTTGTGAAAAACCCTTTGCCACAAGTCGAGCTTTATAGACGGTAACATTACCGTCCGCGTCCGTCTTCTTCTTATAAATCCATTTGTTCTGAATGGCCTTTCGCCCTTTAGGTAGTACTTCCAAACTCCATACTTTGTTTTCATACATGGATCCCATCTCGGATTTCATGGCCTCTAACCATTTCTCGGAATCCGGGCCCATCACTGCTCTTCCATAGCTCGTAGGTTCATTGTTGTCCAACAACATGACCTCTAAGACAGGGTTGCCGTACCACTCGGGAGTAGTACGCGTCCTTATCGACCTACGAGGTTCAATAGCAACTTGATCCGAAGCTTCATGATCATCATCATTAACTTCCTCTTCTACCGTCGTAGGTTCCACAGAAACATCTTTCTGTGCTGCGCTACTCTCTGGTTGAAGTAAAGGTTCAATAACCTCATCAAGCTCTATTTTCCTCCCACTCAATTCTTTCGAGAGAAACTCTTTCTCAAGAAATGTTCCGTTCTTAGCGACAAACACTTTGCCTTCGGATCTGAGATAGAAGGTATACCCGACTGTCTCTTTCGGGTATCCTATGAAGACGCATTTTTTCGCTTTGGGTTCCAGCTTTTCAGGGTGAAGCTTTTTGACATAAGCATCACATCCCCAAACTTTAAGAAACGACAACTTTGGCTTTTTGCCAAACCACAATTCATATGGCGTCGTCTCAACGGATTTCGATGGTGCCCTATTTAAAGTGAATGCAGCTGTCTCTAATGCATAACCCCAAAACGATAGTGGCAAATCGGCAAGAGACATCATAGAATGCACCATATCTAATAAGGTCCGATTACGACGTTCAGACACACCATTACACTGTGATGTTCCGGGCGGTGTCAACTGTGAAACAATTCCACACTGTCTTAAGTGACTGCCAAACTCATAACTCACATATTCACCTCCTCGATCAGATCGCAGAAATTTAATCTTCTTGTTACGATGATTCTCAACTTCACTCTGAAATTGCTTGAACTTTTCAAATGTTTCAGACTTGTGTTTCATCAAGTAAATATACCCATATCTACTCAAGTCATCAGTGAAGGTGAGAAAGTAACGATAACCACCGCACGCTTCAACATTCATTGGAACGCACACATCAGTATGTATGATTTCCAACAAGTCACTCGCCCGTTCCATTGTTCCAGAGAACGACGTTTTGGTCATATTGCCCATCAGGCATGGTTCACATGTGTCAAGTGATTCAAAATCAAGTGACTCCAAAAGTCCATCAGCATGGAGCTTCCTCATGCGTTTTACACCAATATGACCTAAACGGCAGTGCCACAAGAAAGTGGTACTATCATTAACAACTCTATATCTTTTGGCATCAATGTTATGAACATGTGTGTCATCACTATCAAGATTCAAAATGAATAAACCCCTAACATTGGGTGCATGACAATAAAAGATATTACTCATATAAATAGAACAACCTTTATTCTCTGATTTACATGAGTAACCGTCTCGCAATAAACAAGATCCAGATATAATGTTCATGCTTAACGAAGGCACTAAATAACAATTATTCAGGTTCATCACTAATCCCGATGGTAATCGAAGAGAGAGCGTGCCGACGGCGATCACATCAACCTTGGAACCATTTTCCACGCGCATCGTCACTTCGTCCTTTGCCAGTCTTCGTTTATTCCGTAGTTCCTGCTTTGAGTTGCAAATGTGAGCAACCGAACCGGTATCAAATACCCAGGCACTACTACGAGAACTAGTAAGGTACACATCAATAACATGTATATCATATATACCTTGTTTGTCGTTGGCCGCCTTCTTGTCAGCCAGGTACTTGGGGCAGTTCCGCTTCCAGTGACCAGTTCCCTTGCAATGAAAACACTCAGTTTCTGGCTTAGGTCCATGCTTAGGCTTCTTTGTAGGAGCAGCAACTGCTTTGCCATCCTTCTTGGTTTTACCCTTCTTGCCTTTGCCCTTGCCATTTTTCTTGAAACTAGTGGTTTTATTGACCATCAACACTTGATGTTCTTTCTGGATTTCAGACTCAGTGACTTTCAGCATCGTAAACAGCTCGGACGATGACTTGTTCATCCCATGCATGTTATAGTTCATCACAAAACTCTTGTAACTAGGTGGCAGTGATTGAAGAACTCTATCAATGATCGCCTCTTGCGGAAGGGAAATTCCCAGCTCAGCTAGACGGTTTGAGTACCCAGACATTCTGAGTATATGCTAACTGATAGACCCGTTCTCCTCCATCTTGCCAGCATAGAATTTATCGAAGGTCTCATACCTCTCGATCCGGGCATTCTTCTGAAAGATAAACTTCAACTCCTGCAACATCTCATATGCTCCATGACGTTCAAAACGTCTTTGAAGTCCCGGTTCTAAGCCATACAATATTGCACACTGAACTATTGAGTAGTCTCCAACACGAGCCTCCCAAGCGTTCTTAACGTCTTCGGAGGTCATGTCTTCTGGTTGGTCACCAAGCGGTGCATCAAGGACATATTGTTTCTGGGAAGCCGTAAGGATAATCCTCAGATTATGGGCCCAATCAACAAAGTTACTTCTGTCATCTTTCAACTTAGCTTTCTCTAGGAACGCATTAAAATTCAGGGGTGCTACTGCGCGAGCCATTGATCTACAACATAAATATGCAAAGGTTACTTAGACTATTGTTCATGATAATGAGTTTAGTTAATCAAATTACTAAAGCTCCCACTCAAATTGACATTCCTCAGGTCATCTGAGTGTAACATGATCCAAATTCACCAACTCAAGTCCGATCATCACGTGAGTTAAGTTGGCTTCAATGGTGAACATCACTATGTTGATCATATCTACTATATGACTCATGTTCGACCTTTCGGTCTCTTGTGTTCCGAGGCCATGTTTGTACATGCTAGGCTCGTCAAGTTTAACCCGAGTGTTCTGCACGTGCAAATCTGGCTTGCACCCGTTGTATGTGAATGTAGAGTCTATCACACCCGATCATCACGTGGTGTCTCGACACGACGAACTTTCGCAACGGTGCACACTCGAGGAGAACACAGTTCATCTTGAAATTCAAGTGAGGGATCACCTTATAATGCTACCGCCGTACTAAGCAAAACAAGGTGCATAAAAGGATTAACATCTCATGCAATTCATAAGTGACATGATATGGCCATGAACTTGTGTTTAAGATCTCCATCTTCGAAACACCGACATGATCTCCATCGTCACCGGCACAACACCATGATCTCCATCATCTTGATCTCCATCAATGTGTTGCCATTGGGGTTGTGGCGCCAGCCTTGCTTCTACTTCTATTGCTACCGCTTAGCGATAAAGTAAAGCATTACATAGCGCTTAATGATTGACACGCAGGTCAATAATTAAAGACAACCCTATGGCTCCTGCCGGTTGCCGTATTCACCGACGTGCAAGTCGTGAAAAAACCATACATCACATGATCATCTCATACATCACATATATCTCATCATGTAATTGGCCATATCACATCACAACATACCCTGCAAAAATAAGTTAGACGTCCTCTAATTGTTGTTGCATGTTTTACATGGCTGCTACGGGTATCTCGCAAGAACGATTCTCACCTACGCATACACCACAACGGTGATACATAGATTGCTTTTCAACCTTCTCAAGGACCGCCTTTGTCGGATCCGATCCAACTAAAGTGAGACAAACTGTCGCCCGCAAGCCATCTAAGCAACAAGTTGCGTCGAGGGAACCGATCTCTCATAAGCGTACGAGTAATGTTGGTCTGAGCCATTTTATCTCACAATCCCGCTGAACCAAAATCCGACCAAGGGAGGAAGCAATCTAAGCATCAACGCCCACAAACCTTTTGTGTTCTACTCGAGATCTCATCGAACCATCAACCTAGCTCAGATACCACTGTTGGGGAACGTTGCATGGGAAACAAAAAATTCCTACGCACACGCAAACCTATCCATGGTGATGAGCATCTACGAGAGGGGGAGTGGATCTACGTACCCTTGTAGATCGCTAAGCGGGAAGCGTTAAGAAACGCGGTTGGTGTAGTCGTACTTCTTCGCCGAGCGTCCCGTGATCTAATCACGAACCATCTCGCGAACCAATCACGAACCGTCCCGCGATCTTGTCATGATCCGTCCCGCGATCCGATCACGAACGTCCCGTGGCCTTGATCACGATCCTTCCGATCTAGTACCGAACGGACGACACCTCCGCGTTCGGCACACGTGCAGCTTGATGACGATCTCCACTGTCTTGATCCAGCAAGAGGAGGTGGAGAGGAGAGAGAGTTCATCGGAAGCGTGACGGCGCTCCGGTGATGGTGGTGGTGGAGCAATTCCGGCAGGGCTTCGCCTAAGCGCTGCAGAAATCCGATCTAGAGGAGCACCGGTGAAACGGGTAGCACGTGGCCGTAAACTATTGCCAAAAGCCACCCAATCCACTAGTATATATAGGAGGGGGGTAGAGGCAGCCCTTGGCTCAAGGCCAAGGGCCTCTTTGGTTCGGCCGGCTAGGGTGGGGTGGAATCCTATTCCACCTCCAATCCCAGTTGGACTAGGATTGCTCCCTATTGGCTGATTTTCCACTTTTTCCTTTAGGACTTTCTCTGCTGCGCCATGGGCCTTTGTGGATGTTTTCCCAGCCCACTAAGGGCTGGTTAATACGCTCCCCACGCCCATGAACCTCTTGGGGTCGAAATACCCCTCCCGGAGGCCTCCCGGTACACTACCGGCACTCCCGGTACACTACCGATGAGCCCAAAACTTTTCCGGCGACCAAACTGGGACTTCCTATATATGAATCTTTACCTCCGGACCATTCCGGAGCTCCTCGTGACGTCCGGGATCTCATACGGGACTCCGAACAACCTTCGGTCACCACCATACATAACTCTATACTACCGAAATGTCACCGAACCTTAAGTGTGCAGACCCTGCGGGTTCGAGAACTATGTAGACATGACCGAGACACCTCTACGGTCAATAACCAATGGTGGGACCTGGACGTCCACATTGGTTCCTACATATTCTACGAATATCTATCGGTCGAACCTCTATGTCAAGGATTCAGTTAATCCCGTATAACGTTCCCTTTGTTCTTCGGTATGTTACTTGCCCGAGATTCGATCGTCGGTATCTCCATACCTAGTTCAACCTCGTTACCGGCAAGTCTCTTTACTCGTTCCATAATACAAGATCCCGCAACTAACATTTAGTCACATTGCTTGCACGGCTTATTGTGATGTTGCATTACCGAGTGGGCCCCGAGATACCTCTCCATCACACGGAATAACAAATCCCAGTCTCGATCCATGCCAACTCAACAGACACCATTGGAGATACCTGTAGAGCACCTTTATAGTCACCCAGTTACGTTGCGACGTTTGATACACACAAGGCATTCCTCCGATATCCGTGAGTTGCATGATCTCATGGTCATAGGAACATATACTTGACATGCGGAAAACAGTAGAAATAAACTGACACGATCATATGCTACGTTTGTAGTTTGGGTCTTGTCCATCACATCATTCTCCCAATGATGTGATCCCGTTATCAAATGACATCACATGTCAATGGCTAGGAGACCCTGACCATCTTTGATCAACGAGCTAGTTCACTAGAGGCATACTAGGGACACAGTGTTGTCTATTCATCCACACATGCAATGTGTTTCCAATCAATGCAATTATAGCATGGATAATAAACGATTATCATGAACAAGGAAATATAATAATAAACACTTTATATATTGCCTCTAGGGCATATTTCCAACAGTTCTACCCGTTCCTCCAGTGCATAGTTTCTCCTCTAGATCGGATTTCTGCAGTGCTTAGGCGAAGCCCTATCGGAATAGCTCCACCACCATCGCCGGAGCGCTGTCACGCTGCCGGAGAACTCTTCTACCTCTCCGCTCCCTCTTGCTGGATTAAGAAGGCGGAGATCGTCATTGAGCTGTACGTGTGCTGAACGCGGAGGTGCCGTCCGTTCGGCGCTAGATCGGAAGGACCGTGATCAAGATTGCGAGACAGATCGTGATGAGTTCGCGGGACAGATCGTGATGAGTTTGCGGGACGGATCGTGATCAAGATTGCAAGACGGATCGTGATGAGTTCGCGGGACGGATCGTGATGAGTTCACGGGATGGATCGTGATTGGATCGCGGGACGGATCGTGATGAGATCGCGGGACGCTCGCTGATTTGTATCGCGAAGACGTTCGACTACACCAACCGCGTTTCTTAACGTTTCCTGCTTAGCGATCTACAAGGGTACATAGATCCACTCACCCTCTCGTATATGCTCATCACCATGGATAGATCTGCATGTCCGTAGGAAATTTTTTGTTTGCCATGCAACATTCCCCAACAACATCGTCGTCTCCACGTGCCTCGGTTATCTCTTACTCGAGTCCCTTTACTTATGCACTTTACTTTGTGATACCCATATTGTTTCTTATATCTTGCTATCACTTAGTTGTA
Source organism: Hordeum marinum (assembly GCA_022496015.1). NCBI lineage: Eukaryota > Viridiplantae > Streptophyta > Magnoliopsida > Poales > Poaceae > Hordeum > Hordeum marinum. The sequence continues at coordinate 347,153,260 of CM039676.1, read as the reverse complement.
TATCTTGCTTAGCATAAGTTGTTGGTGCACATAGGTGAGCCTAGTTGTTTTAGGTTCTGTGCTTGACTAATTAAACGATGGTTTTATTCTGCATTTGTTCAAGCCTAAACCGTAATTATTTTGAAGCGCCTATTCACCCCCCTCTAGGCGACATCCACGTCCTTTCAATTGGTATCAGAGCTAGGTCTCTCATTATTAGGTTTAACAACCTAGAGAGTAAGGATGTCGACTAGGGGATTAGGATTCTCTGACACTCTTAGTTTCAATGGCACAAATTTTGATGTTTGGGTAATTCGCATGCTTAATCTCTTTAGGGTCATGGACCCAAATTTAGAGCGAATTGTAGATGTGGGTTTTTCTCCTCCAAAGGATTCTCAACACATATCTTTAGAGGATGAGAAAAACTCTTATCTCAATGCTCAATCTTCTAATGTGCTTTTTGATGCTTTGATGAATGTAGTTATATTTCAACTCATGCCATTCCGGAATGCTCATGAGTTGTGGACGAAGCTTCAAGATAAATATGGTGTGTCCAAGATTTGTAGGGATGATTGTTCTCCCTCCACCTTCGGTCGTGTTGTCTTCTAAATTTCATCTACTTCACCTACATGTGGATTGCCACAAGGTAATTATATGGTGAGTAGTGATGATCATTGTAATGATGATAGTGGGCTTACTGTTGGTAATTCTTCTTCACTATCTTATTGCAATGCTTCATCTTTGGACTTTAACACCTCGATCACTTTAAATGTTTCACATGCTTATGTTGATAGTCCTTGCATATCATGTACAAATTGCTTGACTAAATCGTATGATGATATATTTGCTATATCATGTTGCCATGATAAAAATGTTTCTATTTCCTCAAGTTGTTGTGCTAACAATGTAGAGGAAACTCAACACTCCATGAAACAAGATGTGGTCTTTAATGGTGCTTCAAGGGATCCTACATCATAATCTATTGTTTCTCACTTTTACCTCATGGCTAAGGCTTCAAAGGTATCTCCTACTTTGAATCCCAATATATTCATGATGATCATGTTGATGATAATGAGTATAATCATGAAGACTGTGATAATGTTGCTTCCTTAAAAATTAAGGGAGAAATGATTTTTAAAGCTCTTCACAAGAATAAACTTGCTCATTCCAACTTCATGGAAATCATGTCTATTGCCACTGAGGGCAAGAAATATATTGAGGAGTTGGAATCTCATCTCTAGGAGCATGAGGCCACCATTGAGAAAATGGAAGGTCATGAGCATGATTACGCTAATGAGATCGCGGAGCTATCTCAAGATCTTGAAAATGAACAAAACACCAAGGAATCTCTTGAGGAGACCTTTGCTCTATAATTATCTAGATTAAAGGAATCCAATGAAAGAGCTCTCAAGGTGGCTAATGATTTTAGAAATAAAAATGATAAGCTTGAAGTTGCACATGCTAAACTCCTTGAGTACTTTGAGCACCTCGAAAATGGCTCAAGGGTCATTAAGAGTTCGCTCATTGAACTTATCGAGTCTCATGCTCAACTTGAAGCTTCATATGCTAAAGAGCTTGCCATGTTGGCTTCTACTTGTGTTGTTAATAATGATGCTTGTGCTACTAACTCTATTTCTTGTGAAGCATCCATGTTAAAGGAGAATGTTGAGCTAAGGGCTAAACTTGAGTTGCTATCTAGCAATTATGGGAAAATGGAAGAAAGTCATGAAAAGCTTTCTAGCTCTCATGGTGATCTTCTAGTATCACATAATGTGCTAAAGATAACTCATGAGGCTAGTACTACTAAGGTAACATCTAGTGAGCCTCATGTGGACATTAGCACTACATCTAGTAGAAATGCTTTATTGCCATGTGCTAGTCCTCGTAGTTCATCTACTCATAATGTTGGTACATCTTGTGATGAATTACTATCCTTGCCTTGTTGCTCTAACGATGAAGCGTATACTTCCCCTAGCACTTGTGTTGATTCTAACCATGTAGAGTAAATCAATGAGCTCAAGGCCCAAGTCACTTCTTTGAAGAAAGACTTGGAAAAGAGTCATGAAGGGAAGTTAACACTCAACAATATCTTGGGTGTGCAAAAATTCTCAAATGACAAAGTGGACTTGGATTCAACCAAGAAGAAGAAGATGTCCACGAAGTACAAGAAGAAGGTCCAAGAACAAGTCAAGAATTCGGCCAAGATTATTTGCTTCAAGTGCAAAATAGAAGGGCACCATGTAAGATCTTGCCCATTGAAGAAGAAGCCTCAAAGTATCAAGCAACAAGGGAAGTTGCCACAAGTTCAATCGCATGCTCAACCACAAGTTGAAGAAAGGCCTCTTCCCAAGAAGACCCAAGTCATCCCTCCTCAATTTGAGAAACCAATTGAGAAGAAAGTAAAGGGTAGATGTGCTACTTATGTCATGAGAAGGGTCACTTTGCTTCTTCTTGCACGAAAGGTAACTTATCCAACCCAATCATTATTAATGATATCTATTCTCTTGGAAAGGATAAGGTTGGCAATGTGTTTGCCAAATGTGTTGGTACTCAAAGTGGTGTCAAGAAAAGAACCATTTGAATAGCCAAGCCTATTGTGACTAACCTCTTAGGACCCAACTTGGTTGGGGACCAACAATCTCAAACTTGATCAATAGGTGTTGACGGAGGGCATTAGTGACTTGGCTACATCATGAAGAATTAAGGGATCTTCATCGTTCATATTATCTCAAGCCAAGTCATTTGGATTATCAAGTTTCTATCTTATATCCAATACGCCTCCTTATGGTAACTTTTACTTAAATTGTTTACATTGATAGTTACTTACCCCTTTGCATGTTGTGGTTTTGTACCTTGCATGTGTTTGTATATGTTGTGCTTCATATTTGCTTATCTTGAGAAATAAAGTATGTATGATGGGTTTCATATCATGTATGTGTGAGTCTTGTGTAGAGCCTTTTTTGCATTATGTTTGTATCTTAGTTGGCTCTTTGTGAGAGATTAATGGATTATCCCATTTGGGGGGAGTGATGCTTTATGCACTTCACGGCCCTAAAAATGTGTGTTCATGAGGAATACCACTTAGTATTGATATTACAAGATTATCTAGCTTCTATTTGGTATGTCTTCTCATGAGAAATTCAAATTCTAAATGGTCCATTAATCATCTCTTGTTGGATTTCATTTGCCACTTGTTAATAACATTGGGTTACCACATTATGGGGGAGTAATATACTATGTGCATATTACAAGCCTAGAGAATGTGTACATTTGAGATATTGCCACTTAGAGTTGATATTATTATTTATCTTGTTCCTAAGTGGCACGTTAGCTCTACAAGTGTCATTTGCTTATGATTTACATGTGAAGATGATGTTGGATATCTTTTCAAGCTACCAACGGGAAATTTTTCGAATTACTTCTTGTCCTTTGACAATTGGTATCCTTTTATGTGGTAGAAATTGCTAATCATCTTTGCATTGTATTTTTGTTTATCGTTTGTCTTCCTTGCCTCTTGTGGATCTTTCTGAGCATGTCTAGTGTTTCTATAGATATAGGTAAAGTGATGATCCCATCGTGTGCATTTTGTATTCAAATGCAAATTATATATAATGCACATCTCTTGGGGGAGCTATCATATTTTCTGTAGAACACTCTCTTTATGTGTTCATCATAAAATCTTTTGATCTTCATCAAGTGTGTGTTGGTGGGAGGCAAGCCTTCTCTCTATGGTGCTTTGTTCCATCATGAAAATTTGTGGAGGGTTTGGTTTGTTTGGAACCTAGCTCTCTTTTGGGAACTTGATACCTCTTGTTTTCCTTCAATTGGTATCTTGTTTCCTTCTATCTGGCATGTGTCAATGGATATATCATTCCTTGATGTATCTTTTAGTTGGTATCCGTCAAGTGATATTTTTTTGTTTGGTATCTCACCTGATACCTTATCTTTCAGTATCTTATCAACTGTGTGTTGATTTGCTTCTTTAAAGTCTTGAACATGCATATTTACTACATGTACTTTCGTTGGCATGTTGTCTTTCCTTGACCCAATATATAGGGGAAACTCCACTATGACATAAATTGGCTAAAGTGTGCACGAAATTCAATTTCATACCTATATGCACATATTTATGTGGAGTTTGTCCTATATGTTGTTGGTACTCTAACTCTTTGGTCCCAATAAATTTGGGTACCACTTTGTTATTGGTGTTGTTCTAGGAACAATTGGAGATACATTGGACACTCGGCTCACTTACAAGGAAGGTGTTGATACCATGTGCATATTGGAGCCATACTAGGATGATCGATGAACCATTGCCTACTACATCAATCCAATGCTATCGCAGTAACAAGTATCTACTTCATGCATACATTTCTCGCATTCAACCTTTTATAGGTTGCATCATGGCATGAACTTCTTGATTCCTTCTTGTGGTACTTGTTTCCTTTCTCAAAGCGTCTCAACGATGATGTCATATTGCTAGTTGTGATGTCTTTGATGTTCGTGTAGTGGGAGTTCATTTATGTACAATAAGAAAATATTAGGCTATGTGCTACGCTTTCAAGCAAAGATCTTATTGGTATATTTATGACTTTCTTTTGGATATCTTGTTCGTTCCTTCTTGTAACTATTTTGTATGTACATCATTCTTTGTGGATATATCATCATAATTGTCCTCTACCTAGAATCTTATACACATGAGAGAAGTTACATCTCTAATTGATGTCCTCTTTTCTTTCACGTCCACTGTTGCATTCTCATTTTATTTCCATGGTGGTTTCGTGAAAGAATTTGTCTTGAGTGCGGATCTTATATCCTAGCATCTTGATGCAATCTTTGGTGGTGAAGATTATTTTCCTCATGCTTGTCTTCACGAGGGTTTTGCCATTTCGATTGGTATCCCTCCTCTTGACAAGGCTATCATTTTCCTATCTTCACTAGGGTTTTTCACAAGCTTTGGTTTTTAATTTTCCTATCAGTAAGCTTGTGAACCCTTTTTTCTAGTGGTTTGTCTGTGGGAAGGATATGGTTTGCACTTTATGTCTCATTTCATCAAGACTATGTTGATGCTTTATGCTCATCCTTATACTAGTCTTCTCAAGTGTTTTTCCATGACTCACACACACCATTTTGGTTGAGCCTATTCTTAAGATTGCCTCTTTTACATGTTGCTCAACCATATGTTTAGTGCAAGTACTATGTTCATTGTCTTATCTACTTGCTTGCACTTGTGATGTGTTTATATTGATTTTGGGGGAGTCATGGTCCTATTTTGTGCACTTGTATTCAAATATAAAAATTATTATTTGTGCACAAATCATGGAGATCTCCTCTAGTTTCTTTATAAACACTATTTTGCCCATATCATAATATCTTTTATTCATGTGGCTCATTGGTCCATGTGATTGATTGTTCCAATTAGTATCTTTTGATTGCTTGCTTCACTCCGGTGTATGTCTTGTGCCATACGATCCTTTTTGCAATCTTTGGGTTCTCAATATAGTTTGTCTTCCTCCAACTACTTATCATTGGATAGGTGTATTTCTTTGCACACGTATTTTGAGATATACAAACTTTTTGGAGGAACACCTATTATATTGGCTTTCTAAACTTTTCGTCCATTTTGGCAATCGATGCCATGGGGAGCAGTTTAGAGAGTTTAGTTTGGAATGCTTTGAGAGTTTTGCTTTTGTTTCTTAAGCATTTGCATCTCACATCCATGCACTGCATTTGTGTGTGCTTGGTTGTGCTTATTTCCTTATATAAACTCTCTTGTAAGTGGTTATCATCAATTACCAAAATGGGGGAGATTGTAAGAGCACATTTCTCCATGTGTGGTTTTGGGTAATTGATGACAATCCCTATGGACTAATGGTTGCCTTGAGTTATATTCGAAGGATTTGTCCGTAGGTACTTCTTGGAGTCCATCTGTTGGTTTCAAGGAGTTTATATGGTGACCAAGGTGGTATTAAAGGTTTATCCAAAGATTGGTCATGTGGGAGTTGAGCTTATTGCAAGCATGTCTTGAAGAAGAAGATTATGTAAGCATTCATGTTTACCTTCAAGACATCATCTTTATGAAGAGAGAATCTAAGATACAAGGTTGATCAAGACTAAGTCAAAAAGTGAATCAAGTTGATCAACACACAAAGCGTGCAAGATGTACCGAGAGGGATCAAGTGATCCCATGGTGTGGTAAGCATTGTCCATTACACTTTGTGTACTAACCCATGGTCTACGTGTGAGTTATTTGTGGGGTCAGGTATATTTCTATGGGCTTGCATCAAGAGGCAGATCCCATACATCCTATGGAAGATGACATCAAGTGGAGATCGTCATCAAGGTTGCGATGTGCAAGCTCAAGTGAAGCATCACGGAGATATCATGCTTGAGGCTTGTCGTTCATTGTGGTGACAATGGACTTGTGAAGATGTGCCAAAGAGTGGCTCGCCCATAGTGGAGTATGGGGGAGAAATCATATAGTCTTCATCAAGCCAACGCAATCAAGATAGGTGGTCCATCTTGAGGAAGTCAAGATCGTCATCATCTAGCTCAAGTGGACTATGCGCAAGGCTAAGGTTTGACCTTGATAGGGTTTTCTATTTTACCGGTCTTGTGGTGGTAGTTGAGAGACCGGGTTATAGGATCGATTGTCATACTATCAAGGGGGGCTCTCAAGTGAGTAGATTGATCGTATCGTTTGTTGAGAGCTCAAACCATTGCATTCTTGGCATCATCATATTTCTTGGTTCTTGGTTGGCTTTTCTCTATGTGGGTTATTGATCTTGTTGTTATATTCGTGACAAGATCTAGTACATCGAAAACGGATTTCATATGCTTCGGCTATTGCGTTTTCGATGTTGGAGGTTTTACCCATCTTATTCGAGAAAAGGCTGGAGCGGTACTACCGCGGCTCCAAGAGCGGTACTAGCGATCCGGACCAAAATCTCGTGTTTTGTCCACTGGTGGTAGGCACGGATGTATTTTTTAGTGCCGCTCGCAAGCAGTAGTACCGCTATCCTTTGCGGTAGTACCACTATCCCCAGTGGTAGTACCATGAGGACGAGTGATAGTAACGCTCCGGTGGTTCTACTGGCCTTTTGCCTCCTCGCTGTTGTTTTCCATCTGGCTACTACCGCCCTAGCGGTAGTACCGCTCCTTGGAGCGGTAGTACCGCTCTGTGCGGGCTGTGAACATAACGGTTGGATTTTTCCCCACCTATAAAAGGGGGTCTTCTTCCCCATTGAACCTGATCCTTTGAGCTAGTGTTCCCCCCCCCCATTGTTGACCTTCTTTGAACTTGCTATCTCTCAATCCCTCCAATGATTCTTGCTCCTTTTTGAGGGAAAAGACAGAGGAGATCTAGATCCACATTTCCACCAATTACTTTCTCCTCTATGTGAGGGGAACTCCTTGGATCTAGATCTTGGAGTTCTTCGTGTTCTTCTTTGTTCTTCCTCTCACTTTCCTCCATAGCATTAGTTGTTGTTGTGGGATTTGGGAGAGAAGGACTTGGGCACTCCTTATGCCCTTGCCATTGCATTTGGTGCATAGGTTTGAGTTCTCCATGGTGATACATGGAAGTGAAGTTTGAGAAGCTTATTACTCTTGGGTGTTTGAGCACCCTAGAGCTTGTTCCTCTTTGGTGCTTTGGCGCCCTAGACAGTTGGAGGTGGCTCGGATCTTAATCATTGTGGTTCAAAGCTCCAAGCAAGCTTTGGGGTCTCCAATTAGGTTGCGGAGATTGCCTCGAGCATTTGAGGTCACCTCGGAGCCACAATCCATTGTGGTGAAGCTTCTTGGTGTCGTTGGGAGCCTCCAATTCAGGTGTGGAGATTGCCCCAACCTTGTTTGTACGGGTTCGGTGACCACCCTTAAGGGTCCCTTAGTGGAATCACGGCATCCTGCATTGTGCGAGGGCGTGAGGTGATTACGGTGGCCTTAGTGGCATCTTGGGCAGCATTGTGCCTCCACACCGCTCCGAACGGAGATTAGCATCCGCAAGGGTGTGAACTTCGGGATATATCATCGTCTCCGCATGCCTCGGTTATCTCTTACCCGAGCCCCTTTACTTATGCACTTTACTTAGTGATAGCCATATTTTTTTTCTTGTTATATATCTTGCTATCACTTAGTTGTATGTCTTGCTTAGCATAAGTTGTTGGTGCACATAGGTGAGCCTAGTTGTTTTAGGTTTTGTGCTTGACTAATCAAACGATAGTTTTATTCCGCATTTGTTCAAGCTTAAACCGTAATTATTTAAAGTGCCTATTCACCCCCCCCCCCTCTAGGCAACATCCACGTCCTTTCAACCGGTTCTTGATAGAGACTGTTAAGTTGAACTTCCATTTAGAAATTTATGCTACACTAGATCACAACTTGAATAGTGGACTATGCCTTGAACTACAAGTTTCCGCAAGTCTAGTTTCACACAAATCCTTGACCGATACTGGGCTTCCGCAAGGCTTCCCCGCGGGTGGAGAGTATACGTCATACTCCAAGACCTTTCATGAATTTATTAGAGAACACCCAATTCTCACAGACTGCGACGTTTACAAACAAATTTATATAGGTGTGTTCCTCAGGAGATGTTTTGCAGGACATCTATGCTTACCCAAATAAGCCACTTGGAGCACATTAAGATAGTTATCAACCTGTCATGCAGATTATGAGAGTATTGAATCTTCACGGAGTGGGATAGCAAATATAGGGATACTCTCCTTCTAGCTGTCCAATAGCTTGTCTCCCACTTCTACTTCACGGGATCTCCGATCACATAGAGTGGGTTACCACTATGGACAACTCATACGGTGGGTCTCAAACCCATCTCCATCGATGCATTTTCTATCACATTACGCGTAAACCCTTTGTGAAGGGATCTGCCAAGTTTTTAGTCGTTTGGATGTAATCCAACGCAATAACTCTGGAGTTCTTCATTTTTCTGACAGATTTCAATCTCCTCTTCACATGCCTTGAGGACTTCATATTATCCTTAGAACTGTTTATCTTTATGATCACAGTTTGATTATCACAGTTCAGGATGGCAGGTATTGGTTTTCAACCATAGGCAAGTCCATCAGGAGCTGACGAAGTCAATCTGCTTCAACAGTGGTTGTGTCTAATGCTGTGAGTTCTGCTTCCATAGTTGACCTCGTTAAGATGGTATGCTTGCAAGACTTCCAGGAAACAGCGCCACCACCAAGTGTAAAAACATAACCACTTGTGGCTTTAATCTCATCAGCATCAGATATCGGGTTTGAGTCACTATAGCCCTCCAGTACCCTCGGGTACCCAGTGTAGTGAATCCCATAGCTCACAGTGCCTTTCAAATAGCGCATAACTCTCTCAAGTGCATGCCAATGATCATCTCCCGGGTTTGATACAAACCGGCTTAGTTTGCTCACAACAAACGAGATGTCAGGCCTCGTGGCACTCGCCAAGTACATAAGCGAGCCTATTATGTGAGAATGCCTTAGTTGATCTCTAGCAGTTCGTCGATTCTTTCGAAGCAACACACTAGCATCATATGGAGTTGGAGAAGGCTTGCAGTCGCTATACCCAAAATGACTCAAGACCTTTTCCACATAGTGAGATTGGAGCAGTGTAATCCCACCATTCTCATCTCTCAGCAGCTTGATGTTCAGTATAACATCAGCTACTCCAAGATCTTTCATCTCAAAACAGCGAGATAAGAAATCCTTAACCTCCTTGATTAGATCAAGGTTGGTTCCAAAGATCAGTATGTCATCGACATACAGACAGAGAATAACTCCTTCGGCCCCAACATGGTGATAGTATACACACTTGTCAGCTTCGTTTACAACAAAGCCTGCAGTAGTTAATGTTCTTTTGAACTTCTCATGCCACTGCTTAGGAGCTTGCTTAAGGCCATATAAAGACTTCAATAACTTGCACACTTTCCCTTCCTAACCAGGTACTATAAAACCATCAGGCTGATCCATGTAAATTTCCTCATCCAACTCTCCATTGAGGAAAGTCGTCTTAATGTCCATTTGATGAACGAGAAGACCATGTGAGGCAGCCAGTCATAGTACCACCCGAATAGTGGTCAGTCTAGCCACAGGTGAGTAAGTATCAAAGAAGTCTTCACCTTCTTTCTGGGTATAACCCCTGGCCACAAGCCGTTCCTTGTACTTTTCAATTGTACCATCAGGTCTAAGCTTTTTCTTGAACACCCACTTACATCCCACGGGTTTACACCCATAAGGACGATCAGTGACTTCGCGGGTTCCATTAGCTAAGATGGAATCCATCTCGCTACGGACAGCTTCCTTCTAGTAGTCAGCATTAGAAGATGCATAGGCTTCTTAAAGAGTCTTGGGTGTGTCATCCACGAGGTACACAATGAAATCATCACCAAAAGACTTTGCAGTCCTTCGTCTCTTACTCCTTATAGAAGTTTCATTGTCATCCTTCTCAGGATTCTCAACGTGTTCCATCGCAATGGTGGGTTCAGGAATTATAGAAGATTCCTGAGTAGATAGAGTAGGTATCTCCTGATTTGATGAGTTAGACATATCCTTCATAGGAAATATGTCCTCAAAGAAAGTCGCATCATTCGACTCCATAACAGTACCAACATGCATGTCGGATACCTCGGTTTTTATTATCAAAAATCTATAGCCAATGCTATGAAAAGCATAGCCTAGAAGAACACCCCACGGTTTTTGGTCCAAGCTTGCGCTTCTTGGGAATTGGTATATTGACTTTCGCCAAACAACCCCAAGTACGTAGATAAGACAGTTTCAGCCTTTTCCCTTCCCATTCCTCAAATGGAGTAATGGTTTTATTCTTTGTGGGAACTCGGTTTAGGACATGACATGTAGTCATTAGCGCCTCCCCCCACCATGCCTTGGAGAGACCCGATGTGTCTAACATGGCGTTAACCAAATCAGTTAGAGTTTGGTTCTTCCTTTTGGTCACCCCATTTGACCGAGATGAGTAGGGAGGCGTCCTCTCATGGATTATACCATGTTCCGCACAAAACAAAACAAATTCATTAGAAAAATACTCTTTGCCTCCGCAGTCTTATGGGACTTGCGAGGTTGCTTGGCTTGCACACACACTTGGCACTCGGAGCCCTTGACAGTAGTGATTTCGGAATTAAACTCATGTTGGCTAGCCGCGTCATGCAACCAAAGTTAATATGACAAAGTCACGAATGCCAAATATTAGACTCATTATCGTGGCAAACATTATTAATAACTTTAGTGCAAATATCTGACAAAGACACGCGGAACAAGCCTCTGCACTCATAAACTTTTCCAACAAATTGTCCATACTTAGAAATTACAACTTTATTGGACTCGAAAACCAACTTAAAACCGTCTCGACACAAACAGGAACCGCTGACGAGATGTTTATTGATGGAGGGAACATGATGAACATTCTTTAGGCGCACGATCTTCCCCGAAGTAAACTTCAGATCGACCGTACCGACACCTCGAACAATGGCATATGACCCATTACCCATCAGCACGGGGAAAGTCCCTGTGACCAGATAAGAAGAAAACATGGAGGCATCGGCACAAACATGTACATTGGCACCAGTGTCAATTAACTAATCTGGAGTATGATAAACTGAAAGGATGGTAGGAAAAATATCGTACCCAGAATCCTTCATATCAGTATCACCGATGACCACATTGGCGGACTTGCCGCTCTTCTCATGTTCGCGCTCCTCATAGCGGTTAGGACATCTCGAAGCCTAGTGATTGGGATCACCGCAGACATGGCACAGTCCCTTCCCCTTCTTATGAGAATTCTTCTTGAAGTTGGTAGATTGTGACGGCTTGTTCTTTGCAACAAACTTGCCTTTGCCCTGAGATTTGTTCTTGTTTTTCTGGGGCTTGTTGAGATGGAAGTTCTTCTTCCGCACCACGTGGGCACCAGAAGCTCCCTCAACATCCAGAGCATGTGTGTCTTTTGCTCTCGCCTTCTCTTCAACATCAAGAGTTCCAATGAGATCCGAAACAGAAAACTCCTGTCTCTTGTGTCTGAGACAAGTAGCAAAATTGTTCCACGAAGGTGGAAGCTTGGCAATGATGCCTCAGGCCAAAAACTTGTCCGGTAACACACACTTGAAGTACTCAAGCTCCTTTGCGAGAGACTGTATATCATGAGCTTGTTGAACAATAGAGCGCTCATCAGTCATCTTGTAGTCATAGAATTGCTCCATGACATACAACTCGCTACCAGCGTCCGAGGCCCCAAACTTGGCCTCGAGCACAGCCCACATGTCCTTGTCGTTGTCAAATGACATATATGAATCCATAATGGAATCGTCAAGAACACTCAGAAGGGCGTCCTTGAAGAGGGTATTGATCTTCTCAAAAGCTTCCTGCTGTGCAGGATTAAGATCGCCCTCGGGCTTATCCTTGGTGGCATCATAGTAATACATGGTCTGAAACCAGTAGACTGCTCTCGTGCGCCGCCTCTTATATTGCACCTCCTTGAAGGTAGGCGGCTTCAGATGCGCAGCAAAACCACTTGGAGTAAATTGCCTATAATCAGGTTTTTGGATTGTTGAATATATGAGGAAATTACTACAAGATTTAATCTGAATAAGCAGTAAATAGATCATGACAGCAAAAGTATTGATTAAACTAATCATGCAGACTAGCATAGTTAACGAATAGAACGAATCTACGGCACAAACTAGACATAGGAATTCGAGTACGATCTCAAACAGGGAGGACAAGATTGCATACGGTGCAGCGGGAGTAGAATCGCCAGTGTTGACGTTGTCGCCCATGTCGTTGAGGGAGAGGTTGTCGAGGTCGGGGAAGAAGTCGTCGTCGCAGCCAGCAGTCGCGCGAGTGCGTTCCCCAAAAACCTGATCGCCCCTCTCCCATACAGGATCACGAGAGGCGGGGTTATGAAGGCCTGTTGTCCCTTCTCGCGGTGCACGTCGGAAGGAGGATGGAGAAGACTTGGATGACAGCACAATGATCTGGAACGATGCGAAACCATATGTTGTGGCGGCGACTAGGGTTGGCAGGGACCTCGCGTATATATATGCGTGACGATGGAGAGACGTGGGATAGACCCACGTCCGAGTCGGTTACAACCCACGATCTGACGTCTCAGATCATGGCGCGTGTGTTAAGAACTTTTCATTCCTGGCCAACAAAAATAAACACGTAGGTATGAACTCGGCTCAATCCCACAACACGCAACGCGGCGTGACGTGACGTGACGAGGTGAGCGAGGAGCACGCGAGGGCCTCTTCTCTTCTCACTCTCCTACAAGTACTAGAAGAACTCACCTAATAAAGAGGTGATGCTCTCTCTCCCCAAGCAGTATGGGACTAACCTTTGGTCCCAACCACACCACTCAAAACAGCCAACATACATGGACCATGAGAATTTCAGATTCTGGATGGGCTTTGGGCCAAAGGCGTCATAGCAAAATCCAGCAAGTACCGTGTGCAAACAAGAAGCATGGAATTAACCATGCATCCCAAATTAGCAAAGGAGCAGCAAACACAAATGCTTGCACTCATCATCGGCCACAATCACACCGGCGCGTTCATCCTATCTAACAGTTCGGCACAGGCAGAGGTGGGATTCGAAAACTGGGAAAGGATCAGAACCCCAACACGACATTATTCTACTACAGCAACGCCTAGCACTGTTTGTTTCTTCAGTAACTCATCATCCTCGGCTACTTGTCCGCCTAAGGGCTGTTTCATCATCATCGTCGGCTAGTCAAGGTGCTTGTCCTTCTCGGCCAGGAGGATGTCCTTCCACGCCTCGTAGAACATCCAGGTGATGCCCGAATTCGGCATCACCTTGAGGCAGCTCGCCCCCCACCCGCGGTAGATCCCCAGGAGGCCCTCCTCCCGGATCACTTCTGACAGGGCCGCCACCATGTTGGGCGGGCACTTCCCCTGCAGGGCACCCACCATGAGCCGCTTCCTCGCCACCTCCAGCGGGAAGCTGATCGTGCTCGCCGTTAGACCTGCACACACAACCAACAAGGAAAATGCGAAACCTGTTTACTACCCTCGAGTTCCAGGCTGTTGCCTGGGCAGCAACTGAAATTCCACTTCTTATGTACAGAATAGATTCACAGTGGATTTTAAGATATTTCAACTTGTAATCGAATGAAGCTAGTTGCAGGCAGTGTTGAATCCTTTACCTGTCAGAGCTCCAATAATTAGTAGCTCAGGACGGCTCAAGGATTTCTTCTTATGTAGGCGGCAGTACGAGGTCTTGATTGTGTCGTACATGAAGTAGTAGCATGTGCTGTAAGGAAGCATGCCAATTAGTGTCGGGCAGAGGCCAGAGTAGAGACCCCTGATGCCTTCAGTTCGATATATCTTGCTGAAGGCAATGCTAATGCTAGGATAAGTCACTCGATCCACGGTCAGGCGATCCTGTCATAGAACATAAAGAATATGAGACACAAGTAGAGCACGATGAAACAACTGAATACATGGCTGGAAAAAATAGTTTTCAGTTTTGGCTTCAACATCGAACCAGTCAGCAATTACCTTAATAACTTCAAGAGGATGGCACATCAATGTACCAGCGATTCCAGCAGCCGCGCCAGCAATTGCAACTGGAGATAACAAGTGGAGTGGAATCTCGATTTTCATATTACCAAGCTGTATCTTTGGGCATCCCTCTTCTTTCCATTTCTCTTGTGCTGACCTCATGCCCCTTTTGACATACTCAAATGTTCCAAGCTCAATTGCTTGAGTGGGAATAATGCGGATCATGTTGATTGTATTACCCACCCAAAGCCCTCGCCACCCATTTTGTTCCATGATCTCCACAAAACTACCGCCGATATGTCTGGATCCTACGCCTACAACCATTCTTGTCCTGAAAATAAATGGATACCATGATATTATGCGACCATTACTTCATTTTTTGATCTATACATAACATTATATGAATATAGAACTCCATTAAGACACGAGCAAATAGCATTCAACTTCAATATATAATGTGTCACATATTTCAACACCCAACAGCTCAGCTGAAATAAATTTTCACAAATATCTCAGAAAGGCAGGCATAGGATACTATCAAGAATACCGCCTCTGTAGCATTTAGAGATTATTTTGGATATGCACTGCATAAAGTGACATGTTTATACATGAGAAAGTGATTAGTGTATTCTCGCAAGTAGAAGTTGCATAGAAAAACATAAGTTGTTCTTTTTTAAGTATACTTTTAAGTCCAATAGCCAACTCAGCAGCCTTGTCGTTTTGTAGCATATCGGTAAGATAGTGTCCTGGAACTTTAACTTGTTTGCAAAGGTTGTTCCATGTTATCTTTGAGTTTAGAGATTTTGTACTCAGTTCATGACACCCAAGTGCTTTAGTGAAGAACTTGAAAACAAAGAGAAAACACAAGTGTAAAAGAAATATCATGCTAAGGCCAGTTAGCTGGAGCACCGACTTCTAGCATCACATCCGAACTCCCATGTGCGCGCATATGCCCCAGACCAGACAGTATGTTAAAAAACAAGCTATATAATGAGTAAAAACCCATGCTAAGGCCAGTAAGATCAAGGATCAGCACGTTGGGTGTAAAAATCACACCAAGTACCAGATTTCATAATGAGTAAATAAATGAAACTGCAATAGTAAAGATGGTTACCTGATAGTCTCAAGGGGAGCAAGAACAGCTTTAGACATAGCACCAGCTAACGCCCCACTGGCAAATTCTCTAATCTCCCTACTTCTAAAAAATGTCTGCAGTGAATTGGAGAAAAGGAACATGTCAAGACAATCACTCACAAATCCATGTCCAGTTACACATTTCAATTTGGTAGTTGGAACAAGTAAATGCAAATCTTACAGATCAAAAAAAGTAATTGCAAATGTTACATGTGCACGCCTCCTGATACATAAATTGATACCACAGAAAATTACAAGCACCCAAGGGCAAATGTTGTTCATATATTTGCCTTTGTTCAAACCCGGAGAATATTCCTAACACAAATAGAATTCTTCTCTTAAGTTACCTATAAGCGTACAAAGCT
Organism: Hordeum marinum; assembly: GCA_022496015.1. Classification (NCBI taxonomy): domain Eukaryota; kingdom Viridiplantae; phylum Streptophyta; class Magnoliopsida; order Poales; family Poaceae; genus Hordeum; species Hordeum marinum. The sequence goes on along the minus strand of CM039676.1, from coordinate 347,137,261 downwards.
AGCTGACTCATTATTTCATTCTAATGTTAAAATAAAATAGGAATTTGAAATGATATCGCGTGCGGCTTTCATATTCTCTTCCGCCTTTTGAGCCTAGTTCATTCTTTCCTCTTGCAGGTTCTCATTCTCCACAGAGTAGATGCAAAAGGGGCAAATGTTGTCAGCTTTGAAGTTCTGAATATTATTTCCAATTTGCAGCCTATCCCGGGCCTACACAAATCAGTACCAAAAGCCATGCAGTAATTTGTACTGACACTCCATACGGGGCAACAGCCGACGGGATTCGTGCGCATTGATTGGTTTAATCAGTATGGTCCTGACAATAGTTATAGGCATCCACAGAAAAGCAACAAAAAAGGCGCAAAAAAAGAAAAAAGCAAGCTAAGAAAGCTTTTCTGTTCATGCACGAGGCAACGAAGAGAATAGTACTAAGAAATAAACAACTCTGAAATGAATCTGCAAATTGTATTAAACGGAGGAGCAGATTCAGCGGCTGCTTGCGACGTCAGGGCAGAATATCCCCCTATAAAATATCCTCAGCAGATATTTTTCACGCAGTTGATGCGCTCTGCTCTGCGCCAGACAAGCAGGAACTCAAACGGGATTTGGTGTCGCTGCATCCACGGCCGTAAGCCAAAGCAAAGCACGCACCGTCCAGCGGGGGTAGCATTCGCCATCCGCCCGCGCAACCAGATGGGAACATAAGGCTGCGAACAGCAGCGGCAGCCTGGTAGACTCTGGGATAGGGGGAGGGGCACGCTTACCCTGACGGCCTGGCCGACGTCCGGCAGCCCGGCGCCGATGACCTTGGCGGCGTCGAGGCCGTCGTCCTTGGGCAGCGCCATGACGAGGAGCTCCTTGTATCCGCCGCCGCCGCCGCTGCCGGCCCCCTTGGCCCCGACCCCCACCCCGACCCCAGCGCCGGCGAAGCCGACGCTGGCGAGGGACAGGCTCCCGCCGCCGCTCCCGCTGGGCGCGTCCTGGAAGCCCATGGCGATGGCGGCGCGTCCGGGTGAGGAAGGGGGTGGGGGGCTAATAATTTCCCGGAGGGGGGGGGGGGGGGGGAGGGGGGCGGCCGCAAAAGGGTGTCCCCTCGGCGCTCGCGGGCCCCGGGGGCGCGGCGCGGTGTCTGAAATATAGGGGCGCGCGCCCCGCCCCGCCCCGCCCCGCCTGGGCCTCAGTTTTGGTTTTCCTTCTCGGTTGAATCGGTTGGGTCCGAGAGAGGCGGCGGGCAGGGGGCCACGCACGCACTCGTGCCGTGAGACGGCGAGAGGCACCGAGGGCAAGCAAGAAAGAGGAGGCGGGAGGGAATCGGACTGCAACGATAGGGACATAGGGTTTGCGGGTGGCCATTGGTTTGCTTGTTGCCTTGTTGGGCCGCGGACATGGAAAGGACCGGCCAGTGTGAGCGAGCCACGCTAAAGGAACCCAGGCCCTTTCCGAATCGTATAGGATTCCAATCCTTGCCAAAAAAATAAAATGATAGGCGTCTTGTCTTACGATGTGGCACGAAACACTCTGGTCCTGATGGTTTTTTTTACAACTAAAGTTGTTATATGAAAAAAAAATGAAACTTGACATTCAAAAAGAAAGTCGCCATCCGAAAAGAAACTTTCTATCCTCGTGTCACTAAAACTGCCATGAAAAAATATTCGGAGTTGTCATGTGTTCGTGTCACACGTGTGGCTCTTATCTGAGTCCAAAGAAAACTTGTAGGTAGTGCCTTTGAATCAAAGGAATGGTAGCGTTTCAAATTCCTATGGATGGGACGGTCTTCGTTCATTTCGGAAAATAAAACGTGTCACTTCCTAGATTGATTTATTTTCAAATCTGAAATGTTTAAATTTTATATGGATTAGTTTTTTCTAAAAAATAATTGGGAAAAATACTAAAGGGGCAAGTTCTGGATATAGATTAAATTTTCCAAAATAAGTTAATAAACCAAATATTGAAATGGGCAATAAATACAAATTTCCTGAAACCCGAATAAATCAAGAAACCCAAGTTAGAAATGAGAATAAATCAATGGAATATTACAACGGGGCTATGGAAATATTTGGCAGAAAATAAATTACCATCGGGCCCTAAATTAATGTCTAGATTACTAATAATATTCCTAAGGGAATTTAGGACAAGTTTGGTTTTTAAAATAAATTGAAATTCAAACAAAAAATGAAAAATAAAAATTAAAAGGCAAGTCGCACCAGCAGCCCAGCCAACAGCCTAGAGTAGCCTAGCCAGTAGCTATGGTCAAAACGGTACGCTATGTTATATCACGATTGTCAGATCGAAATCCAACAGCCAACACACCGTGTGAGCCCCCCTCTATCCGACACTAAGACGTCGACCCCGCCTGTCAGCTCCATCGTCTTCAAACGCTAATGAATTCTTGCGTGCCCACGCCCGGCACGCCACACCCCACCTCGTATGGCTTTCATGCTCCAGGCCGCACGCGCCCCTATGGACTTTTCCTATAAAAAGACCACGTCGCCCTCGTCATTTTGCCCCACTCTACGCTAGACATCGGCACGAAGCTGCTTCGCTGCGACCCCACCATTTTCATGTTTGCCCTAGCTGATTCTGACCAAATTCCGGTGAAGCCAACCCCTCTCCCGACCAATCCCTGCCACCACCAGCCTTGCCACTCCACGACACGCCTCCCAGACATGCTCCATGTCACCAGAGCTTCCCAATGCTCAATTCGACGGAACCCGAGCCTCGCCGCCGCCTCTCCATTTTCTTCGGTGAAGCGAGAAAGCACCCGAGCACTGCGCCCTATTCACCCAGTTTGTCGTGATCATGCACACCTTCTATCCAAGTCACGCATTTAGGAGCACATGATTTTGAGCGCACCGTCGAAGACCGAGAAGAACTGCCACCATCGTTGACATACTCTTAACCAACAGTGATAAAATATGTAACTGGAAACCAAAAGGTTTCTCTTTCTCCAAGTTTGATATGAAAGATCTCGATGAAGTTGCTTATGTTTTGAGCACTGAAATTTATCGAGATAGATCAAGAGGGATCTTGTGGCTATCTCAGAGAACATATACCGACGAGGTACTTAAAAAGTACAATATGCATAGGTGCTCAAACTCGTATGCTCCTATTATTAAGGGTGATAAGTTTGGGAATTTTTAGTGCTCAGGAAATGACTATGAATCTGCGCAGATGAAGTTAATTTCATATGCTTCAAATGTTGGAAGCATTATGTATGCACAAGAGTGCACTCACCCTGATCTATCATTCGTAATCGGGATGCTTGGCATATATCAGTCTAATCCAGGGATGGATCACTAGAAGGCTGCTAAAAAGGTCTTCCATTATTTGCAAGGTACTAAAGGCACCATGCTTGCATATAAGAAATATGATAACCTCGAGGTGGTGGGTTATTCAGATGTTGATTTTGAGGGGTGTGTTAACACTACGAAATCCACTCTCTAGTTATATGTTCACTCTCGCAAAAGGAGCTATATCATGGAAAATCACCAAACAAAGTGTCACTGCATCATCGACAATGCAGGCATTATGATTGAAGAATTTTATCCAGGGTTTGAGAGTGATAGACAACACTTCTAAGCCACTCACTCTATACTGCGATAATCAACCGGTAGTAATCGTTTCGAGTAACAAGTCAAGTGGTGTTGTCACACACATTGCCATTAAGTACCTTGTTGTGAAAGATAGAACCCATGGCCAGCCAATAAGTGTTAACTACATAAGTACTTAGTTGATGTTAGCAGATACGCTCATGAAAGGCTTACCGCCCAATGTATTTAAAGAGAACGTTGTCAGCATGGATTTGGTTGAAAGCCTTTGATCCTGGAAAAGTGGGACCATCATGGCACCATCTCCCCATAAGCTCATTTCGAGATTAAATGGGAACCATATTCACTTGGGTTCAACAATGCTTGATTGACTATTGCAATCTATTGTCTTGGTGTACTGTTTTATCAAGAAACGAGTATGTATGTTTTATACAAGAATTCAGAGAATAACTATTATGGAACTCATAAGTTAAAGAAGCTTCATTTTGATATGACATGATGTTACTATAGCCACTAGGTTCAATGGTACATGACAATGACCATTGTAAATCTTTTGTCTTGGTGCATTACATTGTTGAAAAGTGAGCTTATAAGTTTAGACTTACGATGAAGAGGGAGAATATTGGATATTTTGATTTACAACCTCAACTGTGGATGCTGCAATACTGAATAATTGATACGTCTCAAACATATCTATAATTTTTTATTGTCTTATGCTATTATAATATAATTTTTATATATTTTTTACAGCATTTACATTATTTTTCTGGAATAACTTATGAATCTATTACCCGGTGTTAGTTGCTATTTTCTGCATATTTTTTATTATATAGAAAATCCATACCTATGGAGGTAAAAACATGGCGATTTAATATGATTTTTCGGACAAGAAGGTTTCAGGAAGCATGGGGGGGGGGGGGAGGAGCCAAGGGAGCCCCCACATGGCCAAGTGGCACGACCAGGCCTTAGGGCGCGCCCCTAGGCCGGGTAGTGTTGTGAAACGTTGCATGGGAAACAAAATTTTCCTATGCACACACAAGATCTATCCATGGTGATGAGCATCTATGAGGGGGAGAGTGGATCTGCATATCCTTGTAGATCGCTAAGCGGGAAGCGTTAAGAAACTCGGTTGATGTAGTCGAACGTCTTCGTGATCCAAATCGTCGAGCGTCCCGCGATCCAATCACGATCCGTCCCGATCTAGCGCCGAATGGACGACACCTCCGCGTTCAGCACACGTACAGATCGATGACGATCTCCGCCTTATTGATCTAGCAAAAGGGAGCGGAGAGGTAGATGAGTTCTCCAGCAGTGTGACAGCGTGGCGGCGATGGTGGTAGAACTATTCCAGCAGGGCTTCGCCTAAGCACCGCTGAAACGATCTAGAGGAGGAACTATGATCTAGAGGAGAGGGTAGCACGTGGCTGATTTCTGTTATGAAAAACCCTCAATACCTCTAGTATATATAGGAGGAGGGAGGGATGAGACTTGACCCCGAAGGGGCCAACCCTTGGTTCGGCCGAAGTGGGAGGAGGAGGAGTTCTCCTCCAATCCTGGTAGGATTAGGACTCCTTCTCTCCCACTTGGAAACTCTTTTCCACCATTTTCTCATTGGGTCTCTCCTCCCAGCCGCATGGTCCTCTTGTGGGACTTCGGTCAGCTCACGAAGGGCTGGTATACCTCCTCACACAGCCCATGTAGCCTCTTGGGTCGAGATACCCCTCCCAATGGTCCCCCGGTACCCTTCCAGCACTCCCGGTACACTACCGATGAGCCCGAAACTTATCCGGCGACCAAAACATGACTTCCTATATATCAATATTTACCTCCGGACCATTTCGGAGCTCCTCGTGATGTCCGGGATCTCATCCGGGACTCCAAACAACCTTCAGTCACCATCATACATAACTCTATACTACCGAAACGTCACCGAACCTTAAGTGTGCAGACCCTACGGGTTCGAGAACTATGTAAACATGACCGAGACACCTCTACAGTCAATAACAAATAGCGGGACCTGGATGCCCATATTGGTTCCTACATATTCTACGAAGATCTTTATCGGTTGAACCTCTATGTCAAGGATTCAATTAATCCCGTATGTTGTTTCCTTTCTTCTTCGGTATGTTACTTGCCCGAGATTCAATTGTCGGTATCTCTATACCTAGTTCAATCTCATTACCGACAAGTCTCTTTACTCATTCCATAATACAAGATTCCGTGGCTAACACTTTAGTCACATTGCTTGCAAGGCTTGTTGTGATGTTGTATTACCGAGTGGGCCCTGAGATACCTCTCCATCACACGGAGTAACAAATCCCAGTCTTGATCCATACCTACTCAACAGGCACTCTCGGAGATACCTGTAGAGCACCTTTATAGTCACCTAGTTACGTTGCGACGTTTGATACACAAAAGGCACTCCTCCAGTGTTAGTGAGTTGCATGATCTCATGGTCATAGGAATAGATACCTGGCATGCAGAAAAATATAGCAATAAACTGACACGATCATATGCTATCTTTATAGTTTGGGTCTTGTCCATCACATCATTCTCCCAATGAAGTGATCCCATTATCAAAGGACATCTCATGTGAATGGCTAGGAAACCTTGACTATCTTTGATCAACGAGCTAGTCTACTAGAGGCATGCTAGTGACAAAGCATTGTCTATGTATCCACACATGCAATGTGTTTTCGGTGAATACAAATATAGCATGGAGAATAAATAATTATCATGAACAAGGAAATATAATAATAATCATTTTATTATTGCCTCTAGGGCGTATTTCCATCAATCTCCCACTTGCACTAGAGTCAATAATCTAGCACACATCACTATGTGATTTACATTGTAATGAATCAAACACCCATACAATTCTGGTGTTGATCATGTTTAGCCCTTGGAAGAGGTTTAGTCAACGGGTCTACAACATTCAGATCCGTGTGCACTTTGCAAATATTTATGTCCTCCTCCTCGATGTACTCGCAGATGGAATTGAGGCGTCTCTTTATGTGTCTGGTCCTCTTGTGAAACCTTGGTTCCTTGGCCAGGGCAATGGCACTAATGTTATCACAGAACATATCCACTAGATTTAGTGCACTAGGCACTTCTCCAAGATCTGTCATGAACTCCTACATCCAGACACCTTCTTTCGCTGCCTGCGAGGCTGCGATGTACTCCTCTTTGCATGTAGAATCGGCTACCACGCTCTGCTTGGAACTGCACCAGCTTACCGCTCCCCCATTGAGAATAAATACGTATCCGGTTTGCGACTTAGAGTCATCCAGATCAGTGTCAAAGCTTGCATCAACGTAACCCTTTACGACGAGCTCTTGATCACCTCCATAAACGAGAAACATTTCCTTAGTCCTTTTCAGGTACTTAAGGATATTCTTGACCGCCGTCCAGTGCTCCATTCTTGGATCAGTTTGAAACCTTCTGGCCATACTTATGGCAAGGCTGACATCGGGTCTTGTGCACAACATTGCATACATAATAGAGCCTATGACTGAAGCATATGGGATGACACTCATCTTCTCTCTATATTCTACAGTCACTAGGCATTGAGTCTTACTCAACTTCACACCTTGTAACATAGGCAAGAACCCCTTCTTGGACTGATCCATTTTGAACTTCTTCAAAACTTTATCAAGGTATGTGCTTTGTGAAAGTCCTATTAAGCGTCTCGATCTATCTCTATAGATCTTAATGCCTAATATGAAAGCAGCTTCTTCTAGGTCCTTCATTGAAAAACTCTTGTTCAAATATTCCTTCGCGCTTTCCAGCAATTCTATATTGTTTCCAATCAGCAATATGTCATCCACATATAATATTAGAAACGCTATAGAGCTCCCACTCACTTTCGTGTAAATACAAGCTTCTCCGTATACTTGTATAAACCCGAACGCTTTGATCACCTCATCAAAGCGCACATTCCAACTCCGAGATGCTTGCACCAGTCCATAAATGGATCGCTAGAGTTTGCAAACCTTGTCAGCATTCTCTGGATCGACAAAACCTTCCGGTTGTATCATATACAACTCTTCCTTAAGGAAACCGTTAAGGAACACTTGATACGTCTCCAACGTATCTATAATTTATGAAGTATTCATGCTGTTATTTATCATTCTTGGATGTTTTACAATCATTTTATAGCAACTTTATATCATTTTTTGGGACTAACCTATTGACCCAATGCCTAGTGCCAGTTCCTGTTTTTTTGCTTGTTTTTTACATTACAGGAAATCATCAATATCAAACAGAGTCCAAACACCACGAAACTTTTTGGAGATTTTTTGGACCAGAAGGAACCCAAAGGTCCAGAGCTGCACCTGGGGGTGCCCCGAGGGGGGCACAACCCACCAGGGCACGTCAGGGCCCCCCGGCACGCCTAGGTGGGTTGTGCCCACCTCGGTGGCCACCCACACCTCCTCTTTACACTATAAATTCCTAAATATTCCGAAACCCTTCGGGGTAGCCCTAGATCAGAAGTTCCGCCGCCGCAAGCCTCTGTAGCCACCGAAAACCAATCGGGAGCCCGTTCCGGCACCCTATTGGAGGGGGAGATGATCACTGGTGGCCATCTTCATCATCCCGGCGGCCACCACGATGAGGAGGGAGTAGTCCACCCTCGGGGCTGAGGGTTTGTACCAGTAGCTATGTGTTTAATCTTTCTCTGTCATGATCTTGAGATGTCACGATCTTGATAAATCATGGGCTTTGTTAACATAGATGGATCATATGATGTTTCTCCCCTCTATACTCTTCTTGTGATGAATTGAGTTTTCCCTTTGAGATTTCGTTGTTATCGGATTGAATACTTTAATGGATTTGAGAACACTTGATATATGTCTTGCAGTTCAATACTCGTGGCAACAATGGAGTATCGTATTGATCCACTTGATATGTATTTTGGCATTCAACTTGCCGTTTCCCGCGGTGACATTGGGGTAATCTATGCATAGGGGTTGATGCATGTTCTTGTCTTTGTTTCTCCGGTGGAAATCTTGGGGCACTCCTTGAAGTTCTTTGTGTTGGATTGAGTATTATGAATCTGAAATTATTTGGTGTTGTTTTAGTATGAACTCTTGATTAGATCGATCGAAAAGAATAGCTTTTGTTATTTTAGTCCAAACTCTAGGATAGATCGAACGGAAAGAATAGCTTTGAGGTGGTTTCGTACCCTACAAAAAATTTCTTCTTATGTTCTTCGCTAGATAGGAACTTTGGAGTGATTCTTCGTTGCACGTTGAGGGATGGTTATATGATCCAACTATGTTAGCATTGTTGAGAGATTGCACTAGCGAAAGTACGGACCCTAGGCCTCATTTTCAATCATTGCAATATCGTTTGTGCTCACTTTTGTTATTTGCTACCTTGTTGTTTTTATTTATTCATATTATAAAAATATATTTCTACCATCCATATTACACTTTGCCAAACTAGTGCACCTATAAAATTTGCCATTGTATTGGGTGTGTTGGGGACACAAGAGATTTCTTGTATTTGGTTGCAGGGTCGTTTGAGAGAGACCATCTTCATCCTACACCTCTCACGAATTGATAAACCTTAGGTCATCCACTTGAGGGAAAATTGCTACTCTACAAAACTCTGCGCTTGGAGGCCCAACACGTGTCTACAAGAATAAAGTTGCGTAGTAGACGTCAAGCTCTTTTCTGGCGCCGTTGCCGAGGAGGTGAGTGCATGAAGGTATATCTTTAGATCTTGCAATCGAATCTTTTAGTTCTTGTTTTATCACTAGTTTTGTTTATTAAAGAAAACTACAAAAAATGGAATTGAGGTTGCATCATATTATTGATCATCTTTATAATATCTTTCTTGAAAATGATGGATCGGAAAATTGTGCTCAATTGTTAGAAGAAGAAGTCAATAAAATGTTTGGCACAAAATATTTGAATGATGAGCATGATAGCAATATTGTTAGTATGAATTCTATGAATATCCATGATGCTAATGATATGCAAAGCCACAAGCTTGGGTATGCTATGTTTGTTGAAGATGATATTTTTTGTCCCCCAAGTTTTGACGAGCAAAACTATTATGATGATAGCATGACTCCTATATATGATGATTATGATGATGACATGTATGCTATAAAGAGTAATGAAAACCATGAAACTTTTTATCATGATTTTAATATTCAGTGTGGTTATGTCAATCAAGTTTCACATGATAGTTATTTTGTTGAGTTTGCTCCCACTATTATGAATGAGAAGAAAATTGCTTATGTGGAGAGTGAAAAATTTTCTATGCTTGTGCATCATCAAAATAATGATTTATGTGCTGGTTATATTGTGGAATTTCTTCATGATGCTATTGAAAATTATTATGAGGAAGGAACATATGCTTGTAGGAATTTCAATAATATCAAGTTTCCTCTCTATGTGTTCAAAGTTTTGAAGTTGTGCTTGTTTTGCCTTCCTATGATAGATGATTCTTGTTCTCATAAATTGTTTGCTCACAAAATCCCTATGCAGAGGAAGTGGGTTAGACTTAAATGTGCTTGTCATGAGATTCATGATGCTCTTTTGCATGTTTCAATTACTATTCCTATGCGAGCATCACTGAAATCATCATGCCTAGCTAAAAGGCATTAAAGAAAAGCGCTTGTTGGGAGACAACCCAACACTTTACCTTTTGTTTTTATGTGTTCACATGATTAAGCTACTGTAGTAATCATGTTTTGTGTCTTTTATTTCAATAAAGTGCCAAGTAAATCCTTTGGGATAGTGTGGATGCTTGCTTGTTTGATTCTGTGCAAAAACAGAAAGTTTTGCGTCCAGTATATGAATTATCTAATTTTACTGGAGCATCAATTTTTTTTGAATTTTTTACACAAACTATATACAAATTCCTCAAGTTTTACTATTTTTTCATAATTTTTAGAGTCAGGAAAGTTTGGTTATCATTCAGATCTTCACAGACTGTTATGTTTTTGACAGATTCTGTTTTGCATGCATAGTTTGCTTGTTTTAGTGTTCCGATAGCTTATATTCAGTGGTATAAATTATGGGAATGGTAGAATACAGTAGGTATCATGTGGTAACAATTATTAATCTTGTATTGACAATACCTAAGTGAATGATCTATATTTACTACACTAACCCATCTCACGAAGTTCCGTTAAGTTTTGTGTGATTGAAGTTTTCAAGTTTTGGGTGAGACACCGATATGAGGAGAATAAGGAGTGACAAGAACCTAAGCTTGGGGATGCCCAAGGCACCCCCAAGGTAATATTAAAGGAATACTCAAGCGTGTAAGCTTGGGGATGCCCCGAAAGGCATCCCCTCTTTCGTCTTCAACATTATTGGTAACCTCACTTGGAGCTATATTTTCATTCGTCACATGATATGTGTTTTGCTTGGAGCGTCATTTTACTTTACTAGGATTTGATTTATGTTATTTATAATAATATTTTGCATCTTTATTTTCAATAAAAATGTCAAGCATAGCCTTTACCATACTTATTTTGCAACTCTACATGTTGCTGTTTGAAAACAGAAAGTTTATCGCTGTTGCAAACATTCCCTAGAAAATTCAGAATGTGATAAATTTTTGAAACTTTTTGAAAAATAAGATCTGATTAATTTTCTATAGTTTGTTAAATTTTTAGAATTTTTAAAGTTGAATAAGTATGGATACTCTTGCATTCTTTACAGACTGTACTATTTTGGCAGATTGCTGTTATGTTTGCATTGTTTGCATATGTTTGCTTGTTTAATGATTCTATTTGAGGATAGGAGTATTAAATATGCAGATGCATTTAGTATGCAATGTTGAATAATAATTTTATTGATTTTCTACAGTAGAGAATGATAAGGTTTCATTAGTTTATACTAACCTATCTCACGAGTTCTTGTTGAGTTTTGTGTGGATGAAGTTTCCAGTATTAGGTAAACCGTGATATGAAAGGAATTAAGGAGACACAAAATCTCAAGATTGGGGATGCCAAAGGCATGCCAAGATAATATTTCAGGAAGTATCAAGCATCTAAGCTTGGGGATGCCCAAGTAGGCATCCCACCTTTCTTCATCAACAATTATCGGTTAGTATCGGTTGATCCTAAGTTTTTGCTTCTTCACATGATGTGTGCTATTCTTGAAATGTTATTTTTTTTTGTTTTGATTGCTGTTTTAATAAAATAATTAGATCTTAAAGTTTTTAAATAAAATGGCGTCCTCAAGTAATTGCCAGGGAGGCTAAGTAAGCGGCATTCACATCCCGTCAACGAAGCTCTTTTCTATGTCATTTACTCTTGTGCTTCACTTATATCCTATGAGTAAATTGTTGAATAAATTTAATGTCATGAAGTTGAAACCATATCATGCCTAGTGGTAGATTCACATTGGGTTTATAAAGTGAATCTTTTGAGGCTTGACAATCACAATATTGGTCATACAAGCAATTCACGAATAATTAGTATAAGGAAGAGAACTTTCACATGCAAACACACTATCCTGGAAATCTTTTGTGATTGTGATCCCCCATCAAAATATTATATGACAAAATTTTTGAAATTGGACAAGGAAGACAATGTAATGATTTATGTTTGTTCATATTCACATAGAAGTTATATTGTCATAGATCCTTCAACATGTGGTGCTTGCCCCCCATCTTTGCTAGCCAAAAATTCCGCACCAAGTAGATATACTACTTGTACATCCAAAAACCCTTAAACCCAAATCTTATTTTCAATATTCCACCATACCTACCTAAGTATTGAGCAAGATCCTTCAAGTAAGTTGTCATCGGTGCAATAAGGCAATAAAAATTGCTTCTAAAAGTGTTAGATCATTTAGTATAAGAGAAAATTGAGCGTTGTACGAACTTGTGATGGCAAAGTAATAAAAGCGACGGACTGCATAATAAAGGTTGCTATCATAAGGGGCAATATAACGTGACGTTCTTTTGCACTAAGGGGTTGAGCATACAAACAAATAAGCGCATGGCAACCTTTTCTTCCCTCTGCGAAGGGCCTATCTTTTACTTTTCAGTATTTACTTTTATGCAAGGAGTCAAAGTTTTCTCTCTATTACTTTTTATTTTCCTCCTTTGGCAAGCACCATGTGGTGAGGAAAGATCTAGGCACATATGTCCAGTTGAATATGGATAGCATGAGTTATTATTGTTCACATCACCCTTGAGGTGAATACGTTGGGAGGCAAAACAATAAGCCCCTATCTTTCTATGTGTCCGGTTGAAACATTTTGCTCGTGTGTATGCGATGAGTGTTAGCAATCATAAAAGACTATATGATGGTTGATTATGTGGAGCTCTTACTTAAACTCTATTGAATAAGTTGAATTGCAATTGCTTGGTCACTGAGAACATAGGTTGTTGAGTTTCAAGAGAATTCATGGTTTGAACCTTAACATGTGAATTGGTTGCTACTTTAAGATGAGAAGTTTTATAAGAAAGAATTGCTATTATGATGCTAGGAAAAGTGATTGAAATTATCATTGATCAAACTCATGCACTTTGCTAGCATTCACACTTCATAAATTATTTCTTTTATCATTTACCTACTCGAGGACGAGTAGGAATTAAGCTTGGGGATGTTGATACGTCTCCAACGTATCTATAATTTATGAAGTATTCATGCTGTTATTTTATCATTCTTGGATGTTTTACAATCATTTTATAGCAACTTTATCATTTTTTGGGACTAACCTATTGACCCAGTGCCTAGCGCCAGTTGCTGTTTTTTTGCTTGTTTTTTACATCGCAGGAAATCAATATCAAACGGAGTCCAAACACCACGAAACTTTTTGGAGATTTTTTTTGGACCAGAAGGAACCCAATGGGCCAGAGCTGCACCTGGGGGTGCCCCGAGGGGGGAACAACCCACCAGGGCGCGCTAGGGCCCCCTAGCGCGCCTAGGTGGGTTGTGCCCACCTCGGTGGCCTCTTGCACCTCCTTTTTGCACTATAAATTCCCAAATATTCCGAAACCCTTCGGGGTAGCCCTAGATCGGAAGTTTCACCGCCGCAAGCCTATGTAGCCACTGAAAACCAATCGGGAGCCCGTTCCGGCACCCTTCCAGAGGGGGAGATCATCACTGGTGGCCATCTTCATCATCCCGACGGCCACCACGATGAGGAGGGAGTAGTCCACCCTCGGCGCTGAGGGTTTGTACCAGTAGCTATGTGTTTAATCTCTCTCTCTCTCTTTCTCTCGTGATCTTGAGATGTCACGATCTTGATAAATCATGGGCTTTGTTAACATAGATGGATCATATGATGTGTCTCCCCTCTATACTCTTCTCGTGATGAATTGAGTTTTTCCCTTTGAGATTTCATTGTTATCGGATTGAATACTTTAATGGATTTGAGAACACTTGATATATGTCTTGCAATTGAATACTCATGGTGACAATGGGGTATCGTATCGATTCAGTTGATATGTATTTTGGCATTCAACTTGCGGATTCCCGCAGTGACATTGGGGTAATCTATGCATAGGGGTTGATGCACGTTCTTGTCTTTGTTTCTCCGGTAGAAATCTTGGGGCACTCCTCGAAGATATTTGTGTTGGATTGAGTATTATGAATCTGAAATTATTTGGTGTTGTTTTAGTACGAACTCTTGATTAGATCGATCGGAAAGATAGCTTCTATTATTTTAGTACAAACTCTAGGATAGATCGAACGAAAAGAATAGCTTTGAGGTGGTTTCGTACCCTACAAACAATTTCTTCTTATGTTCTCCACTACATAGGAAGTTTGGAGTGATTCTTTGTTGGACGTCGAGGGATGGTTATATGATCCAACTATGTTAGCATTGTTGAGAGATTGCACTAGCGAAAGTACGGACCCTAGGCCTCATTTTCAATCATTGCAATATCTTTTGTGCTCACTTTTGTTATTTGCTACCTTGTTGTTTTTATTATTCAGATTATAAAAATATATTTCTACCATCCATATTACACTTTGCCGAACTAGTGCACCTATACAATTTGCCATTATATTGGGTGTGTTGGGGACACAAGAGATTTCTTGTATTTGGTTGCAGGGTTGTTTGAGAGAGACCATCTTCATACTACACCTCTCATAGATTGATAAACCTTAGGTCATCCACTTGAGGGAAAATTGCTACTGTCCTACAAAACTCTGTGCTTGGAGGCCCAACATGTGTCTACAAGAATAAAGTTGCATAGTAGACATCAACGCTGTTTTGACATCCATCTGCCAAATTTCATTGTCGAAATATGCAGCTATTGCTAACATGATTCTGACGGACTTAAGCATCGCTATGGGTGAGAAGGTCTCATTGTAGTCAACTCCTTGAACTTCTGAAAACCTTTTGCCAAAAGTCGAGCTTTATAGATGGTGACATTACCGTTCGCGTTCGTCTTCCTCTTAAGATTCATTTGTTCTGAATTGCCTTTTGCCCTTCAAGTAATACTTCCAAAGTACATACTTTGTTTTCATACATGTATCCCATCTTGGATTTCATGGCCTCTAACCATTTCTCAGAATCCGGGCCCATCATCGCTTCTCCATATCTCGTAGCTTCATCGTTGTCTAATAACATGACCTCCAAGTCAGGGTTGCCGTACCACTCAGGAGCAGCACGCGCCCTTGTCGACCTACGAGGTTCAATAGTAACTTGATCCGAAGTTTCATGATCATCATCATTAACTTCCTCTTCAACTGTCGTATGCTCCACAGAAACATCTTTCTACGTTGCGCTACTCTCTAGTTGAATAAAAGGTTCAACAACCTCATCAAGTTCTATCTTCCACCCACTCAATTCTTTCGAGAGAAACACCTTATCAAGAAATGTTCCCTTCTTAGCGACAAACACTTTGTCTTCGGATCTGAGATAGAAGGTATACCCAACTGTCTCTTTTGGGTATCCTATGAAGACGCATTTCTCCGCTTTGGGTCCCAGCTTTTCAGGCTGAAGCTTTTTGACATAAGCATCACATCCCCAAACTTTAAGAAACGACAACTTTGGCCTCTTGCCAAACCACAGTTCATATGGCGTCATCTCAACGGATTTTGATGGTGCCCTATTTAAAGTGAATGCAACTGTCCCCAATGCATAACCCCAAAACGATAGTGGCAAATTAGCAAGAGACATCATAGTGTTGGAAATATGCCCTAGAGGCAATAATAAATTAGTTATTATCATATTTCCTTTTCATGATAATCGTTTATTATCCATGCTATAATTGTGTTGATCGGAAACTCAGATACATGTGTGGATACATAGACAACACCATGTCCCTAGTATGCCTCTAATAGAGTAGCTCATTGATCAAAGATGGCTATGGTTTCCTAGTCATGGACATGAGATGTAATTTGGTAACGGGATAACATCATTAGGAGAATGATGTGATGGACAAGACCCAAACTACAAACGTAGCATATGATCGTGTCAGTTTAATGCTACTGTTTTCTGCATGTCAAGTATCTGTTCCTATGACCATGAGATCATGCAACTCACTGACACCAGAGGAGTGCCTTGTGTGTATCAAACGTCGCAACGTAACTGGGTGAATATATAGGTACTCTACAGGTATCTCCGAGGGTGTCTGTTGGGTTGGCATGGATCAAGACTGGGATTTGTTACTCCGTGTGACGAAGAGGTATCTCAGGGCCCACTCGGTAATACAACATCACAACAAGCCTTGCAAGCAATGTGACTAAGTGTTAGTCATGGGATCTTGTATTACGGAACGAGTAAAGAGACTTTCCGGTAACGAGGTTTAACTAGGTATGGAGATACCAACGATCGAATCGCGGGCAAGTAATATACCGAAGAACAAAGGAAACATCGTACGGGATTAACTGAATCCTTGACATAGAGGTTCGACCGATAAAGATCTTCGTAGAATATGTAGGAGCCAATATGGGCATCCAGGTCCCGCTATTGGTTATTGACCATAGAGGTGTCCCGGTCATGTCTACATAGTTCTCGAACCCGCAGGGTCTACACACTTAAGGTTCGGTGACGTTTCGGTAGTATGGAGTTATGTATGGTGGTGACCGAAGGTTGTTTGGAGTCCTGGATGAGATCCCGGACGTCACGAGGATCTCCTAAATGGTCCGGAGGTAAAGATTGATATATAGGAAGTCCTATTTTGGTCGTAGGAAAAGTTTCGGGCTCATCGGTAGTGTACCGGGAGTGCCGGTAGTGTACCGGGAGACCATCGGGAGGGGTATTTCGACCCAAGATGCTACATGGGATGTGGGAGAGTGAATACCAGCCCTTAGTGTGCTGGTGGAAGTCTCGCACAAGTCCCATGCGTCTGGGATGAAAAGCCCAAAGAGAAAAAGGTGGAAAAAGGCAAAAAGGCAAAAATAAGGAGGAGTCCTAGTCCTACTAGGATTGGAGGAGGTATCCTCCAATCCTCCTTGGTTCGGCCGACCCAAGGGCTGGATCCTTGGGATCCAAGCCTCGTCCTCCTCTCCTCCTATATATACTAGAGGGTTTAAGGGTTTTGGCACCAGATTTTCAGCCACATGCTACCCGTTCCTCTAGTGCATAGTTTCTCCTCTAGATCGGTTTTCTGCAGTGGTTGGCGAAGCCCTGCCGGAATAACTCCACCACCATTGCCGGAGCACCGTCATGCTTCCGGAGAACTCTTCTACCTCTCTGCTCCCACTTGCTGGATCAAGAAGGCGGAAATTGTCATCGAGCTGTACGTGTGCTGAACGCGGAGGTGCCGTCCGTTTGGCGCTAGATCGGAAGGACCATGATCAAGATTGCGAGACGGATCATGATAAGTTTGCGGGAGGATCGCAATGAGTTCGTGGGACGGATCATGATGAGTTCACGGTACGGATCGTGATTGGATCGCGGAACGGATCGTGATGAGATCGCTGGACGCTCGGCGATTTGGATCGCGAAGACATTTGACTACACCAACCGCGTTTCTTAACGCTTCCCACTTAGCGATCTACAAGGGTATGTAGATCCACTCTCCCTCTCGTATATGCTCATCACCATGGATAGGTCTTGCGTGAACGTAGGAAAATTTTGTTTCCCATGCGACGTTCCCCAACACATAGAACACACCATATCTAATAAGGTTCGATTACGATGTTCGGACACACCATTATGCTGTGGTGTTCCAGGCGGTGTCAACCGTGAAACAATTCCACACTGTCTTAAGTGACTGCCAAACTCATAACTCAGATATTCACCTCCTCGATCAGTTCATAGGAATTTAATCTTCTTGTTATGATGATTCTCAACTTCACTCTGAAATTGCTTGAACTTTTCAAACGTTTCAGACTTGTGTTTCATTAAGTAAATATACCCATATCTACTTAAGTCATCGGTGAAGGTGAGAAAATAACG
Source organism: Hordeum marinum (assembly GCA_022496015.1). Classification (NCBI taxonomy): domain Eukaryota; kingdom Viridiplantae; phylum Streptophyta; class Magnoliopsida; order Poales; family Poaceae; genus Hordeum; species Hordeum marinum. The sequence goes on along the minus strand of CM039676.1, from coordinate 347,119,380 downwards.
ATATCCATCGTGCGCCTCAATGCTCATTGGACCGCACACATCAGTATGTATGATTTCCAACAAGTCACTTGCCCGTTCCATTGTTCCAGAGAACGACATTTTAGTCAGCTTTCCCATGAGGCATGGCTCACATGTGTCAAGTGATTCAAAATCAAGTGACTCCAAAAGTCCATCAACATGGAGCTTCTTCATGCGTTTTACACCAATATGACCTAAATGGAAGTGCCACAAGAAAGTAGTACTATCATTATCAACTCTACATCTTCTGGCATCAAAGTTATGAACATGTGTATCATCACTATCAAGATTCAATATGAATGAACACCTCACATTGGGTGCATGACCATAAAAGATATTAATCATATAAATAGAACAACCATTATTCTCTGATTTAAATGAGTAACCTTCTCGCAATAAAAAAGATCCGTATATAATGTTCATGCTTAACGCAGGCATTGAATAATAATTATTCAGGTTCATCACTAATCCCGTTGGTAATCGAAGAGCGAGTGTGCCGAAGGCGATCCCATCAACCTTGGAACCATTTCCCACACGCATCGTCACTTCGTCCTTTGCTAGCCTTTGTATATTTCGTAGTTCCTATTTTGAGCTGCAAATGTGAGCAACCGAACCAATATCAAATACCGAGGCACTACAACGAGAGTTGGTAAGGTACACATCAATAACATGTATATCATATATACCTTGTTTGTTGTTGGATGCCTTCTTATCAGCCGGATACTTGGGGCAGTTCTGCTTCCAGTGACCAGTTCCCTTGCAATGAAAGCACTCAGTTTCTGGCTTGGGTCTAGCCTTGGGTTTCTTCATGTGTGTGTGTGGGGGGGGCAACTGCTTTGCCACTCTTCTTAGAGTTACCCTTCTTCCCCTTGCCATTCTTCTTGAAACTAGTGGTTTTATTGACCATCAACACTTGATGCTCCTTCTGAATCTCAGACTCAGCGACTTTTAACATCGCAAACAACTCGGCGACTAACTTGTTCATCCCGTGCATGTTATAGTTCAACATGAAGCTCTTGTAGCTAGGCGGCAATGATTGAAGAACTCTGTCACTGATCGCCTCAGCTGGAAGGGGCATCCCCAATTTGGCCAGACGAGTAGAATACCCGGACATTCTAAGTATGTGTTCACTGACAGACCCGTTCTCCTCCATTTTGCAAGCATAGAACTTATCAGACTCATAACTCTCGATCCAGGCATTCTTCTGAAAGATAAACTTTAACTCTTGAAACATATGATATGCTCCATGACGTTCAAAACGTCTTTGAAGTCCCGGTTATAAGCCATACAACATTGCACATTGAACCATTGAGTAATCATCAGAACGAGCCTGCCAGGCATTCGCAATGTTGCAGACTCCACTGGAGAGGGTGGATCACCAAGCGGTATATCAAGCACATAAGCCTTATGGAAAGCCGTGAGGATAACCCTCAGATTACGGGCCTAGTCCACAAAGTTACTTCTATTATCTTTCAACTTAGTTTTCTCTAGGAACGCATTAAAATTCAGGGGTGCTACTGCGTGAGCCATTGATCTACAACATAAATATGCAAAGGTTACTAAGACTATTGTTCAAGATAATGAGTTTAGTTAATCAAATTACTAAAGCACCCACTCAAATTGACATCCCTCAGGTCATCTGAGTGATACATGATCCAAATTCACGAACTCAAGTCCGATCATCACGTGAGTTGAGGTGGTTTCAATGGTGAACATCATCATGTTGATCATATCTACTATATGACTCATGTTCGACCTCTCGGTCTCTTGTGTTCTGAGGCCATGTCTATACATCCTAGGCTCGTCAAGTTTAACCCGAGTGTTTCGCACGTGCAACACTGGCTTGCACCCGTTGTATGTGAACATAGAGTCTATCACACCCAATCATCACGTGCTGTCTCGACAGGACGAACTTTCACAATGGAGCACACTCGGGGAGAACACAATTTATCTTGAAATTTAAGTGAGGGATCACCTTATAATGTTACCATCGTCCTAAGAAAAACAAGGTGCATAAACGGATTAACATCACATGCAAATCATAAGTGACATGATATGGCCATGAACATGTGCTTTTGATCTCCATCTTTAAAGCACCGACATGATCTCCATCGTCACCGGCATGACACCATGATCTCCATCATCTTGATCTCCATTAACGTGTCGCCATTGGGGTTGTCGCGCCGACTATTGCTTCCACGACTATTGCTAACTCATAGCGATAAAGTAAGGCAAAACGGTGAAAATAATTAAAGACAACCCTATGGCTCCTGCCGGTTGCCGTACTCATCGACATGCAAGTCGTGATATTCTATACAGTACATGATCATCTCATACATCACATATATCTCATCATGTAATTGGCCATATCACATCACAACATACCCTGCAAAAACAAGTTAGACGTCCTCTAATTCTTGTTGCCAGTTTTATGTGGCTTCTACGGATATGTAGCAAGAACAATTCTCACCTATGCAAAAACCACAATGGTGATACATAAATTGTTTTTCAACCTTCTCAAGGACCGCCTTTGTCGAATGCGATCCAACTAAAGTAGGAGAAACAGGCACCCACCAGCCATCTTTGTGCAATGAAGTTACACGTCAGTTGATGGAACCGGTCTCTCATAAGCGTACGAGTAAGGTTGGTCCGGGACGCTTCATCCCACAATACCGCTGAACCAAAACACGACCAAGGCAGGAAGCAATCTAAGCATCAACGCCCACACACTCCTTTGTGTTCTACTCGTGATCTCACCAACACATAGACCTAGCTCATGATGCCATTGTTGGGGAATGTTGCATGGGAAACAAAATTTTCCTACGCACACACAAGATCTATCCATGGTGATGAGCATCTACGAGGGGGAGAGTGGATCTACGTACCCTAGTAGATCACTAAGCGGGAAGCGTTAAGAAACACGGTTGATGTAGTCGAACGTCTTCGCGATCCAAATCGCCGAGCCTCTCGCGATCCAATCACGATCCGTCCCGATCTAGCATCGAACGGACGACACCTCCGCGTTCAGCACACGCACAAATCAATGACGATCTCCGCCTTCTTGATCCAGCAAGAGGGAGCAGAGAGGTAGATGAGTTCTCCCGCAGCGTGACGGCGTGGTGGCGATGGTGGTGAACTATTCCAGCAGGGCTTTGCCTAAGCACCACTGAAACGGTCTAGAGGAGGAACTACGTGTTGGAAATATGCCCTAGAGGCAATAATAAAATGGTTATTATTGTATTTCCTTGTTCATGATAATTGTCTATTGTTCATGCTATAATTGTGTTAACCGGAAATCGTAATACATGTGTGAATACATAGACCATAACATGTCCCTAGTAAGCCTCTAGTTGGCTAGCTCGTTGATCAATAGATGGTCGTGGTTTCATGGCCATGGACATTGGATGTCATTGATAATGGGATCAAATCATTAGGAGAATGATGTGATGGACAAGACCCAATCCTAAGCATAGCACAAGATCGTGCAGTTCGTCTGCTAAAGCTTTTCAATGTCAAGTATTGTTTCCTTAGCCCATGAGACTGTGCAACTCCCGGATACCGTAGGAATGCTTTGTATGTGCCAAACGTCACAACATAAATGGGTGGCTATAAAGGTGCACTATGGATATCTCCGAAAGTGTCTGTTGGGTTGGTACGAATCGAGACTGGGATTTGTCACTCCGTGTGACGAAGAGGTATCTCTGGGCCCACTCAGTAAGACATCATCATAATGAGCTCAATGTGACTAAGGAGTTAGTAATGGGATGATGTATTATGGAACGAGTAAAGAGACTTGTCAGTAACGAGATTGAACAAGGTATAGAGATACCGACGATCGAATCTCGGGCAAGTATCATACCGATAGACAAAGGGAATTGCATACAGGATTGATTGAATCCCCGACATCGTGGTTCATCCGATGAAATCATTGTGGAGCATGTGGGAGCAAACATGGGTATCCAGATCCCGCTGTTGGTTATTGACCGGAGAGGTGTCTCGGTCATGTCTACGTGTCTCCCGAACCCGTAGGGTCTACACACTTAAGGTTCGATGACACTAGGGTTATAGGGAAATGTTGTACATGGTTACCGAAGGTTGTTCGGAGTCTCGGATGAGATCTTGGACGTCACGAGGAGCTCTGAAATGGTCTAGAGGTAAAGATTGATATATAGGAAGTCCAGTTTTGGTCATCGGAAAGTTTCCGGGCTCATCGGTAGTGTACGGGGAGTGCCGGGAGGGTGCCGGAGGACCCCGGGAGGGGTGTGACGACCAAAGGACTTCGTGGGCCCTTAGAGGAGGTGTGCCAGCCCTTTTTGGTCTGGCCAAGACCTTCTAGAAAGGCCCATGCGGCTGGAATAAAGAGATAGAGGGCAAAAGGATTTAAAAGGAGGAGATCCACCTCCCTTGTGGGAGCTGGACTCTCCCCCTAGTTCGGCCGAACCTCTCCTCCTTGGAGGAGGGGCCAAGGCAGCCCTCCCTCTCCCTCCTCCTATATATACCCAAGGGTTTGGGCTGATTTGAGACACGACTTCTCTCTCTCTCGGCGCAGCCCTACCCTTCCTCTTCCTCGTTCTCCGTAGTGCTTGGTGAAGCCCTCCCGGAGTCCACGTAGCTCCACCGTCACCACGCCGTCGTGCTGCCGGAGCTCTCCCTGAAACTCTCCTTACTCCTTGCTGGATCAAGGCATAGGAGACGTCATCGGGCTGCACATGTGTTGAACGCAGAGGCGCCGTTGTTCGGCGCTGAGATCGGAATCCACCGCGATCTGAATCGCTGCGAGTACGACTCCACCAACCGCATTCTTGTAACGCTTCCGCTTAGCGATCTTCAAAGGTATGAAGATGCAATCTCTCCCCACTCATTGCTGGTTTCTCCATAGATAGATCTTGGTGATACGTAGGAATTTTTTTGATTTACTACTATGTTTCCCAACACTACAATGTAGAGGAGAGGGTAGCACGTGGCTGAATTTTGTTATGAAAAACCCTCGATACCTCTAGTATATATAGGAGGAGGGAGGTGTTGGAAATATGCCCTAGAGGCAATAAATAAAGTGTGTATTATTATATTTCCTTGTTCATGATAAATGTTTATTATCCATGCTATAATTGTATTGATTGGAAACACATTGCATGTGTGGATAAATAGACAACACTTTGTCCCTAGTATGCCTCTAGTAAACTAGCTCGTTGATCAAAGATGGTCAAGTTTTCCTGGCCATTGACATAAGATGTCATTTGATAACGTGATCACATCATTAGGAGAATGATGGGATGGACAAGACCCAAACTATAAACATAGCATATGATCGTGTCAGTTTATTGCTACAGTTTTCTGCATGTCAAGTATATGTTCCTATGAACATGAGATCATGCAACTCACGGACACCGGAGGAGTGCCTTGTGTGTATCAAACGTCGCAACGTAACTATGTGACTATAAAGGTGCTCTACAGGTATCTCCGAGGGTGTCTATTGGGTTGGTATGGATAAAGACTGGGATTTGTTACTCCGTGTGACGGAGAGGTATCTCAGGGCCCACTCGGTAATACAACATCACAAAAAGCCTTGCAAGCAATGTGACTAAGTGTTAGTCATGGGATCTTGTATTACGGAACGAGTAAAGATACTTGCCGGTAATGAGGTTGAACTAGGTATGAAGATACCGACGATCGAATCTCGGGCAAGTAACATACCAAAGAACAAAGGGAACATCATACGGGATTAACTGAATCCTTGACATAGAGGTTCGACCGATAAAGATCTTCGTAGAATATATAGGAACCAATATGGGCGTCCAGGTCCCGCTATTGGTTATTGACCGTAGAGGTGTCTCGGTCATGTCTACATAGTTCTCGACCCCGCAGGGTCTGCACACTTAAGGTTCGGTGACGTTTCGATAGTATAGAGTTATATATGGTGATGACCGAAGGTTGTTCGGAGTCCCAGATGAGATCTCGGACATCACGAGGAGCTCTGAAATGGTCCGGAGGTAAAGATTGATATATAGTAAGTCCTGGTTTGGTCGCCGAAAAAGTTTTGGGCTCATTGGTAGTGTCCCGGGAGTGCCGGGAGGGTACCGGGTGACCATCGGGAGGTGTATTTCGACCCAAGAGGCTACATAGGCTGTGGGAGGATAAATACCAGCGCTTAGTGGGATGTCCAAAGTCCCACACAAGGCCCATGCATCTGGGAAGAAATTCCAAAGTGGAAAAGGTGGAAAAAAGGCAAAAAGTTGGAAATAAGAAAGGAGTCCTAATCCTACTAGGAGTGGAGGAGGAGGACTCCTCCTCTCCACTTCGGCCAAACCAAAGAGGGGCTGGACCTTGAGCCAAGCCTCCTCCTCCTCTCCTCCTATATATACTAGAGGTTTTAGGGTTTTGCACTAGATTTTCAGCCACGTGCAACCCTACCCTCTAGTCCGTAGTTTCTCCTCTAGATCGGTTTCAGCTGTGCTTCGACGAAGCCCTGCTGAGATTACTCCACCACCATCGCCGCAGCGCCTTCACGCTGCCGGAGAACTCATCTACCTCTCCGCTCCCTCTTGCTGGATCAAGAAGGCGGAGATCGTCATCAAGCCGTACGTGTGCTGAACGCGGAGGTGCCATCCGTTCGGTGCTAGATCGAGACGGATCGTGATTGGATCGCGGGACGCTCGGCGATTTGGATCGGGAAGACATTCGACTACATCAACCGCGTTTCTTAACACTTCCCGTTTAGCAACTTATGGATCGCGAAAAGCAACTTATGTATCACTGTTATGGTTTATGCGTAGGTAAGAATTATTCTTGCTAGATACCCATAGCAGCCACGTAAAACATGCAACAGAAATTAGAGGACGTCTAACTTGTTTTTGCAGGGTATGTTGTGATGTGATATGCCCAATTACATGATGAGATATATGTGATGTATGAGATGATCATGTGTTGTATAGAATATCACGACTTGCATGTCGATGAGTACGGCAACCGACATGAGCCCTAGGGTTGTCTTTAATTATTGTATGGAATGTGTGTCAATCATTAAGCGCTATGTAATGCTTTACTTTATCGCTAAACGGTAGCAATAGTAGTAGAAGCATGGTGGGCGCGACAACCCCGATGGCAACACGTTGATGGAGATCAAGATGATGGATATCATGGTGTCGTGTCGGTGACGATGGAGATCATGTCGGTGCTTTAAAGATGGAGATCAAAAGCACAAGTTCATGGCCATATCATGTCACTTATGATTTGCATGTGATGTTAATCCTTTTATGCACCTTGTTTTTCTTAGGACGATAGTAGCATTATAAGGTGATACCTTACTTAAATTTTAGGATGAATTGTGTTCTCCTCGAGTGTGCACCGTTGCGAAAGTTCGTCATGTCGAGACACCACGTGATGATCGGGTGTGATAGACTCTACGTTCACATACAACGGGTGCAAGCCAGTGTTGCACATGGAGAACACTCGGGTTAAACTTGACGAGCCTAGCATGTACAGACATGGCCTCGAAACACAAGAGACCGAAAGGTCGAACATGAGTCATATAGTAGATATGATCAACATGATGATGTTCACCATTGAAACCACGTCAACTCACGTGATGGTCGGACTTGAGTTGGTGAATTTGGATCATGTGACACTCAAATGACCCGAGGGATGTCATTTTGAGTGGGAGCTTTAGTAATTTGATTAACTAAACTCATTATCTTGAACAATAGTCTAAGTAACCTTTTCATATTTATGTTGTAGATCAATGGCTCGTGCAGCAGCACCCCTGAATTTTAATGCGTTCCTAGAGAAAGCTAAGTTGAAAGATGATGGAAGTAACTTTGTTGACTGGGCCCGTAATCTGGGGATTATCATCACGGCTTCCCAGAAATCATATGTCCTTGATGCACCGCTTGGTGACCAACCCGAAGACATGACCTCCGAAGACGTTAAGAACGCTTGGGATGCACGTTCTGGATATTACTCAATAGTTCAGTGTGCAATATTGTATGGCTTAGAACCAGGACTTCAAAGACGTTTTGAACATCATGGAGCATATGATATGTTCCAGAGTTGAAGTTTATGTTTCAGAAGAATGCTCGGATCGAGAGGTATGAGACCTCTGATAAGTTCTATGCTTGCAAAATGGAGGAGAACGGGTCTATCAGTGAACATATACTTAGAATGTCTGGGTATTCGACTCGTCTGGCAGAGTTGGGAATTGCCCTTCCGCCAGAGGCGATCATTGACAGAGTTCTTCAATCACTGCCACCTAGCTACAAGAGCTTTGTGATGAACTATAACATGCATGGGATGAACAAGTCAGTCGCTGAGCTGTTTGCGATGCTGAAAGTCGCTGAGTCTGAAATCCAAAAAGAACATCAAGTGTTGATGGTCAATAAAACCACTAGTTTCAAGAAGAATGGCAAGTGCAAGGGCAAGAAGGGTAAATCCAAGAAGGATGGCTAAGCAGTTGTTCCTCCTGTAAAGAAACCCAAGGTTGGACCCAAGCCAGAAACTGAGTGCTTTCATTGCAAGGGAACTGGACACTGGAAGCGAAACTGCCCCAAGTACCTGGCTGACAAGAAGGCGGCCAACAACAAACAAGGTATATATGATATACATGTTATTGATGTGTACCTTACTAGCTCTCGTTGTAGTGCTTGGGTATTTGATACCGGTTCGGTTGCTCACATTTGCAACTCAAAGCAGGACCTACAGAATAGACGGGGGCTGGTAAGGACAAAGTGACAATGCGCGTGGGAAATGGTTCCAAGGTTGATGTGATCGCCGTCGGCATGCTCTCTCTTCGATTACCATCGGGATTAGTGATGAACCTGAATAATTGTTATTTAGTGCCAACGTTAAGCATGAACATTATATCTGGATCTTGTTTATTGCGAGGCGATTACTCATTTAAATCAGAGAATAATGGTTGTTCTATTTATATGAGTAATATATTTTATGGTCATGCACCCAATGTGAGGGGTTTATTAATATTAAATCTTGATAGTGATGATACACATGTTCATAACATTGATGCCAAAAGATGTAGAGTTGATAATGATAGTACCACTTTCTTGTGGCACTGCCATTTGGGTCATATTGGTGTAAAGCGCATGAGGAAGCTCCATGATGATGGAATTTTGGAGTCACTTGATTTTGAATCACTTGACACATGTGAACCATGCCTCATGGGCAAGATGACTAAAATGACGTTCTCTAGAACAATGGAACGGGCAAGTGACTTGTTGGAAATCATACATACTGATGTGTGCGGTCCAATGGATGTTGCAACGAGCGGTGGATATCGTTATTTTCTCACCTTCACTGATGACTAAGTAGATATGGGTATATTTACTTAATGAAACATAACTCTGAAACATTTGAAAAGTTCAACCAATTTTAGAGTGAAGTTGAGAATCATCGTGACAAGAAGATCAAATTCCTACGATCTGATCGAGGAGGTGAATATCTGAGTTATGAGTTTGGCAGTCACTTAAGACAGTGTGGAATTGTTTCACAGTTGACACTGCGCGGAACACCACGGCGTAATGGTGTGTCCGAATGTCATAATCGAACCTGATTCGATATGGTGCGTTCTATGATGTCTCTTGCCGATTTGCCACTATCGTTTTGGGGTTATGCATTAGAGACAGTTGCATTCACTTTAAATAGGGCACCATCGAAATCCGTTGAGACGATGCCATATGAACTGTGGTTTGGCAAGAGGCCAAAGTTGTCATTTCTTAATGTTTTAGGATGTGATGCTTATGTCAAAAAGCTTCAGCCTGAAAAGCTGGAACCCAAAGCGGATAAATGTGTCTTCATAGGATACCCAAAAGATATAGTTGGGTATACCTTCTATCTCAGATCCGAAGGCAAAGTGTTTGTCGCTAAGAACGGAACATTTCTTGAGAAAGAGTTTCTCTCGGAAGAATTGAGTGGGAGGAAAATAGAGCTCGATGAGGTTATTGAACCTTTACTTCAACCAGAAATTAGTGCAGCGTAGAAAGATGTTTCTATGGAACCTACAACAGTTGAAAGGGTTACGTCGATGCAAGCTTTGACACTGATCCGGATGACTCTAAGTCGCAAACCGGATGCGTATTTATTCTCAACGGGGAAGTGGTAAGCTGGTGTGGTTCCAAGCAAAGCATGGTAGCCGGTTCTACATGCGAAGCGGAGTACATCGCAGCCTCGGAGGCGGTGAAGGAAGGTGTCTAGATGAAGCAGTTCCTGACAGATCTTGGAGTAGTACCCAGTGCACTGATCCAATGACTCTGTTTTGTGAAAACACTGGTGCCATTGCTCTAGCCAAGGAACCAAGGTTTCACAAGAGGACCAGACACATAAAGCGACACTTCAATTCCATCCGCGATTACATCAAGGAGAAGGACATAAATATTTGCAAAGTGCACACGGATCTGAATGTTGCAGACCCGTTGACTAAACCTCTTCCAAGGGCTAAACTTGAGCAACACCAGAACTGCATGGGTGTTCGATTCATTACAATGTAAATCACATAGTGATGTGAACTAGATTATTGACTCTAGTGCAAGTGGGAGACTTTTGGAAATATGCCCTAGAGGCAATAAATAAAATGTCTATTATTATATTTCCTTCTCCATGATAAACGTTTATTATCCATAATTGTATTGATTGGAAACACATTGCATGTGTGGATAAATAGACAACACTTTGTCCCTAGTATGCCTCTAATAAACTAGCTCGTTGATCAAAGATGGTCAAGGTTTCCTAGCCATTGACATTAGATGTCATTTGATAACGGGATCACATCATTAGGAGAATGATGGGATGAACAAGACCCAAACTATAAACATAGCATATGATCGTGTCAGTTTATTGCTACAGTTTTCTGCATGTCAAGTATATGTTCCTATGACCATGAGATCATGCAACTCACGGACACCGGAGGAGTGCCTTGTGTGTATCAAACGTCGCAACGTAACTGGGTGACTATAAAGGTGCTTTACAGGTATCTCCGAGGGTGTTTGTTGGGTTGATATGGATCAAGACTGGGTTTTGTTACTCCGTGTGACGGAGAGGTATCTCAGGGTCCAATCGGTAATACAACATCACAATAAGCCTTGCAAGCAATGTGACTAAGTGTTAGTTACGGGATCTTGTATTACGGAACGAGTAAAGAGACTTGCCGGTAACGAGGTTGAACTAGGTATGGAGATACCGACGATCGAATCTCGGGCAAGTAACATACCGAAGAACAAAGGGAACATCATACGGGATTAACTAAATCCTTGACATAGAGGTTCGACCGATAAAGATCTTCGTAGAATATGTAGGAACCAATATGGGCATGCATGTCCCGCTATTGGTTATTGACCGTAGAGGTGTCTCAGTGATAGGCACAAACCCGTTGAAGGATTCACGCCCGAGGGTGGCCCAATCTTCGGCATAGGATCCAATTGGGGAGGGTAACTAGCTGCAAGCAGCAGAGATAACTAGCTTTATACCTGCCAAGGTTGGATGCGACCCGTACGTTGGGGATGGCTGACCAAAGCTACACGAACTTCAACCCGCTGTCCGAACAATCGCAGAACCACAAACCGGGACTAACCCACACAAAACGGCCAGAACCGTAGAGCACGAGGTAGGGGGAACCAGAGGCTCCTTCTCGCGAATCCGAATGAACTCACAAGAGCAAAGGTAGCAAGATCTCTCGGATCTCAAGCAGTCTTGGCTGCAAAGCTTATAGTTGTTTTCGGTTTGACCAATGGCCCCTAGAAAGATGGGGGAGATGGGGTTTTATAGCAGGGACAACCACCCTTAGATAGGTGTGAAAAGGTTTCAAAAGTAATCAGGTTTGCATGGCTTTCTTGGGAAAATAAGCAGTCAACTTTGGAAGTTGTTGGAGAGCTCCTCGGAAATTCGCGAAGCTTTAACAGCCTCAACACCTTTCACGAGAATGGCAATAACTTTTGACTCACAACTCCAAATGATGTGAGGTTTTTTGCGTTGGAAAGTAAACTTCAAGGAGCTTATGTTGGTATAGCCCAAAGGCCCCGTCTCTGTTCCAGATGGTCGGGAACAGCAAAAGATCAGAGGAAAATGCCTGTGGAAAACAGATTCACTTGAAACTTGTTTTCTTCAATTCTATTTTCTTCAACTTGTTTTCTTCATGACCTCATATGTTGTTGGATTCCTTCATTGTGTACCTAGCCATGTGTTTGATTAATTTGGCTAAGCAATTCTTTTCAACTAAGTTGTGCGCTTTGTTGAATTGTCATGCATGTCGTATCCATGTGCTCATCACTCGGTCATGTCTGCATAGTTCTCGAACCCGCAGGGTCCGCACACTTAAGGTTCGATGACGTTTCGGTAGTATGGAGTTATATATGGTGAAGACCAAAGGTTGTTCGGAGTCCCAGATGAGATCCTGGATGTCACGAGGAGCTCTGGAATGGTCTGGAGGTAAAGATTGATATATAGGAAGTCCTGTTTTGATCGCCGGAAAAGTTCCGGGCTCATCGGTAGTGTACCGGGAGGGTACCGGGTGACCATCGGGAGGTGTATTTTGACCCAAGAGGCTAAATGGGCCATGGGAGGATAAATACCAGCCCTTAGTGGGCTGGCCAAAGTCCCACACAAGGCACATGCGGCTGGGAAGAAATTCCAAAGTGGAAAAGGTGGAAAAAAGGCAAAAAGGTGGAAATAAGGAAGGAGTTCTAATCCTACTAGGAGTGGAGAAGGAGGACTCCTCCTCTCCACTTTGGCCGAACCAAAGAGGGGCTGGCCCTTGCGCCAAGCCTCCTCCTCCTCTCCTCCTATATATACTAGAGGTTTTAGGGTTTTTGCACTAGATTTTCAGCCACGTGTAACCCTACCCTCTAGTCCGTAGTTTCTCCTCTAGATTGGTTTCAGCTGTGCTTAGACGAAGCACTGCTGAGATTACTCCACCACCATCGCCGCAACGCCATCACGCTGCCGAGAACTCGTCTACCTCTCCACTCCCTCTTGCTGGATCAACAAGGCGGAGATCGTCATCAAGCCGTACGTGTGCTGAACGCGGAGGTGCCTTTCGTTCGGTGCTAGATCGGGACGTATCGTGATTGGATCGCGGGACGCTCGGCGATTTGGATCGTGAAGACGTTTGACTACATCAACCGCGTTTCTTAACGCTTCTCGCTTAGCGATCTACAAGGGTACGTAGATCCACTCTCCCTCTCGTAGATGCTCATTACCATGGATAGATCTTGCGTGTGCGTAGGAAATTTTTTGTTTCCCATGCAACGTTCCCCAACAGGAGGGAGGAGACTTGGCCCCCAAGGGGCCAACCCTTAGTTCGGCCGAAGTGAGAGGAGGAGGAGTCCTCCAATCCTAGTAGGATTAGGACTCCTTCTCTCCCACTTGGAAACTCTTTTCCACCTTTTTCTCCTTGGGTCTCTCCTCCCAACCGCAAGGGCCTCTTGTGGGACTTCGTCCAGCCCACTAAGGGCTAGTATACCTCCTCCCACAGCCCATGTAGCCTCTTGGGCCGAAATACCCCTCCTCATGGTCCCCGATACCCTTTTGGCACTCCCGATACACTACCGATGAGCCCGAAACTTTTCCGACGACCAAAACAGGACGTCCTATATATCAATCTTTACCTCCGGACCATTCTGGAGCTCCTCGTGATGTCCGGGATCTCATCCACGACTCTGAACAACCTTCATTCACCACCATACATAACTCTATACTAGCGAAACGTCACCGAACCTTAAGTGTGCATACCCCGCGGGTTCGAGAACTATGTAGACATGACCGAGACACCTCTACGTTCAATAACCAATAGCGGGACCTGGATGCCCATATTGGTTCCTACATATTCTACAAAGATCTTTATCGGTTGAACCTCTATGTCAAGGATTTAGTTAATCCCGTATGTTGTTCCCTTTGTTCTTCGGTATGTTACTTGCCCGAGATTCGATCGTCGGTATCTCTATACCTAGTTCGATCTCGTTACTGGAAAGTCTCTTTACTCATTCTGTAATATAAGATCTCGTGGTTAACACTTTAGTCATATTGCTTGCAAGGCTTTTGGTGATGTTGTATTACCGAGTGGGCCCTGAGATACCTCTCCGTCACACGAAGTAACAAATCCCAGTCTTGATCCATACCCACTCAACAGACACTCTCGAAGATACCTATAGATCACCTTTATAGTCACCCAGTTACGTTGTGATGTTCGATACACACAAGGCACTCCTCCAGTGTCAGTGAGTTGCATGATCTCATGGTCATAGGAACAGATACTTGACATGCAAAAAACTATAGCAATAAACTGACACGATCATATGCTATGTTTATAGTTTGGGTCTTGTCCATCACATCATTCTCTCGACGATGTGATCCCATTATCAAATGACATCTCATGTCAATGGCTAGGAAACCTTGACCATCTTTGATCAACGAGCTAGTCTACTAGAGGCATACTAGAGATAAAGCGTTGTCTATGTATCCACACATGCAATGTGTTTCCAATCAATACAATTATATCACGGATAATAAACAATTATCATGATCAAGGAAATATAATAATAACCATTTTATTATTGCCTCTAGGGCATATTTCCAATTGGTAGTCCCCACACTTACTACCTTTCATCCATTCCATGACCACAAAATCCTATACATAAAGAAATCTTTTGAGATATTTTGAGAAGACTTTTTGCCATAGCAAGCTTGTGTTGTGGATATCCAATCTGGAGGCATGGTCTTGTACTCTATCGGAGGAGGAATCCATACCCGAAGGTTCTTCATCAACCTTTCTGCCTCCATGACCATGTGTGAGTAGTTCCTTTAGTACCTTAGGGTCCATAGCAGTAGATAGATGTCGCTCTCTCTCCCTCTTTCTCTCTCTCAGGGCCCTTTATCGCTACCACGCATAGACTAGATTATAGATGCCATAGCAGGCACGATTCCCTTTGTTTCCTGGATGCATACTCGGGGTATCATCAGATTAAGATGAAAGAAATGGATCAAGAAGCAAACTACGTTCATCATGCCCTATGTGTTGTTTTGCTTCAACACAATGCCATTGGGGCTAAAAAATGCAGGGGACACATATTAGCGTATAATTCAGACATGCCTGAAAGATCACATTGGCAAAACAACCAAATCTTACATAGAGGACATGGTTTTAAAAAAACCAAAGACGTCTGATAGCTGGTAAAGGATCTCGGTGAAATCTTCACCAGTTTCCACGTCTATCATATTAAGCTCAATCTAGAGAAGTGCATCTTCAGGGTGCCGGTGGGAAAACTGTTCGGGTTCATCGTTTCCCAAAGGGTAATCGAGTCCAATCCGGAAAAAATATGAGCTCTGGCCTCATTGGCAATACCTACCAAACTCAAGCACGCCAAAAAACTGGCCGACTACGCAGCCGCCCTCAGCCGATTTATATCTTGGCTAGGGGAAAGGCCCTGCCATTATATAAACTCCTAAAGCATACCAAGAATTTCAAAATGGACTAGCGAGGCAGGCGACGCTCTGGAGGACATCAAGAAGCTCCTCGCCACTAACCCAATCCTCACAACCCCTGAACTAGGCGAGGCAATGTTGTTATACATATCGGCAACAAATCAGGTCGTCAGCACGGTCCTAGTGGTCGAGAGAGATGCTGACGACCACAAGTTCTAGGTGCAAAAACCAATGTACTGCATCTCAGAGGTATCGACCCCATGTAAAACTAGGTACCCTTGTGACTAGAAGATCGCCTATGCAGTCTTTATGGCATTCCAGAAGCTGCAACACTAATTTCAAGAGTGTGCCATTACCGTGGCATCCGAATTCCCTTTAGGGACATAATCAATAAGAGAGATGCCACTAGGTGCATGACCAAGTGGGAATAGAGTTCCTCCCTTTTGAAATCATCTTATGCCCATGGCGAGCTATTAAATCTCAGATATTGGCAGATTTCATGGCCGAATGGACAGAAGCTGACCCCCCTCGAGAGTACATCACATACTCAAATTGGACTATGTACTTTGACGGCTCTAAAATGCTGGTCGGGCTAGGAGACGGGGTTGTTCTAACCTAACCCACTGGCGATAATATACGGTATGTACTTCAAATCATGTACAACGGCTCTAATAATGTATTCGAATACGAGGCTCTGCTACACGGGCTACGGATAGAAACATCCATGGGTGTCTAGCGTCTGGACGTCCTAGGTGATTCCAATCTTGTCATATCACAAGTAAACGATGAGTTCGATGCAAAGGACCTGAAGATGACCGCATAACGGAATGTCGCCTTAGCAATATTGGCCCGCTTTGAGGGGTTGTAATTTCATCACATCCTATGGGATAGCAATCAAGCTGCTGACACCCTTGAAGAATGGGCGCCAAGCGCAACCCGATCCCAGAAAACACGTTCCTCGAACGGTTGTTCTAGCCGTCCATGGTGTGGCAATAAGGAAACATCGGCATGGGCACCGAGGACTCCAGAAAGGTCAACTATATGGCACCGATGATGACAATGTAGTAATAGGAGGATCATCTCTTGAAGAAACAATCTCGATCCATGAAATCATGGCAGTGATCGCACCATGGACCGAACCCTATCTCAAATACTTGCTCTATAACGAGTTACCCGATGACCATGCCGGGGCGCCAAGGATAATCCGTAGATCCAAGGCATATCGAGTTCACGAGGGTGAGCTATACAAAAGAAGCCTGACCGATGGTCTCCAAAGGTGCGTAACCAAAGAAGATGGACGTAAGCTTCTTGCCGAAGTTCACTCCGGCATGGCTGGTCATTGCTACCTCTTGAGCATGCGTTGGTATTCCCTAGAAGAGGAAAGGTTGATGCAGCAAAGTAGATAAGTATTTCCCTTAGTTTTTGAGAACCAAGGTATCAATCCAGTAGGAGGAACAAGCAAGTTACCATTGGATGCACCTACACAAACAATCAAACTCTTGCACCCAACACGATAAAGGGGTTGTCAGTCCCTTCACGGTTATTTGCAAGGATTAGATCTGATAGAGATAGATGTAAACGAGAACGGAAAGTAAAAGGTAAATAAATTGCAGCAAAGTATTTTTGGTATTTTTGATTTTTAGATTTGAAAATATATTATGGAAAGTAGATCCGGGGCCATATGTTTCACTAGAGGCTTCTCTCATGATGGCAAGTATTACAGTGGGTGAAAAATTACTCTCGAGCAATTAATAGAAAAGCGAATAATTATGGAAATATCCAAGGCAATGATGATGCATATAGGCATCACGTCCGTGTCAAGTAGACCAAAACGATTCTGCATCTACTACTATTACTCCACACATTGATTGACTCCTGCCTGCATCTAGAGTATTAAGTTCATGAAGAACGGAGTAACACATTAGGTAAGATGACATGAAGTAGAGGGATAAACTCAAGCAATATGATGAAAAACCCCATCTTTTTATCCTTGATGGCAACAATACAATACGTGCCTCGCTACCCCTACTATGTCACTGGGTGAGGACACCGCAAGATTGAACCCAAAACTAAGCACTTCTCCCATTGCAAGAATTACCAATCTAGTTGGCCAAACCAAACCAATAACTCAAAGAGACTTGCAAAGATATGAAATCATGCATATAAGAATTCATAAAAGACTCAAATAATATTCATAGATAATCTGAACATAAACCCACAATTCATCGGATCTCGACAAACACACCGCAAAAGAGTATTACATCGGATAGATCTCCATGAAGATCATGAAGAACATGGTATTGAAGAGCAAAGAGAGAGAATAAGCCATATAGCTGCTAGCTATGGACCCTAAGGTCTATGGTGAACTACTCACGCATCATCGGAGGGGCAATGGAGTTGATGTAGATGCCCTCCGTGATCAAATTCCCCTCCGGCAGATTACTGGAAAAGGCTCCAAGTTTCGATCTCACAGGAACCGAGGCTCCTGGCAGCGGAAAAGTGTTTTCGTGGCTCCCACTGGTATACAGGAAATATTTGTGAATTTATAGGCCGAGAAATAGGGTTAGGGGAGCTGCTGTGGGCCCACAAGCCAGGGGGTGCGCCCTACCCCCTAGGCGCGCCCCTGTGGCTTGTGGCCATACGACGGCTCTCCCAACTTCATCACCAAGTCTTCTAGGTTGCTTCTGGTCCAAGAAAAATTATTTCAAAGATTTTATTCCGTTTGGACTCCATTTAATATTCCTTATCTGCAATACACAAAAGCAAGGAAAAAACAGAAACTGGCACTAGGATCTAGATTAATAGGTTAGTCCAAAAAATATTATAAAATAGCATATTAATGCATATAAAACATCCAAAACAGAAAATATAATAGCATGGAACAATCAAAAATTATAGATACGTTGGAGACGTATCAAGCATCCCCAAGCTTAATTCCTGCTCGTCCTCGAGTAGGTAAATGATAAAAGCAGAATTTTTGATGTGGAATGCTACCTAACATATTTATCCATGTAATATTCTTTATTGTGGCATGAATATTCAGATCCATAAGATTCAAAACAATAGTCTAATATTGACATAAAAATAGTAATACTTCGAACACACTAACAAGGCAGTCGTGTCCTTTCGAAATAACATGGACTTAGAAAGTTATCCCTACAAAATCATATGGTCTGGTTATGCTCCAGCTTCCCCACACAAAGTATCTAAATCATGTACAACCCCGATGAACATGGTGGAGGATGCAAGGAAAAAGGGAGAAGATAGTCTCACATCAACTAGGCGTATCAACGGGCTATGGAGATGCCCATCGATAGATATTAATGTGAGTAAGTAGGGATTGCCATGCAACAAATGCACTCAGAGCTATAAGTGTATGAAAGCTCAAAAATAAAACTAAGTGGTCGTGCAAGAATTCCACTAGTTATAAGAAAGTGACAAAATAGGAGACTCTCTGTCATGAAGATCATGGTGCTACTTTGAAGCACAAGTGTGGGAAAAGATAGTAGCAATTGTCCCGTCTCTCTTTCTGTCACTTTTTTCTTTTTTAGTGGGCATTTTTGGCCTCTTTTTTATTTATTTGGGCTTCGCTGGCCTCTTTTATTTTTTGTAAAGTCCGGATACTCATCCCAACTTGTGAGGGAGTCATGGCTTCCATCCTCCTTTTCTCACACGTGAAAATGCTCCAATAATGAAAATCATCACACTTTTATTTACTTACAACTCAAAAAGAAAATTACAACTTGATACCTAGAACAAAATATGACTCTATATGCAGGATGAAAGTGATGGTGCATGTCATAAAAAATGGAACGGTGGAAGTTGCATGACAATATATCTCGGAATGTCTATCGAAATGCCATAATAGGTAAGTATGGTGGCTGTTTTGAGGAAAATATATGATGGATATTTTGAGGAAGGTGGGTTTGATGTACCGGCGAAAGTTGCGTGGTACTACAGAGGCTAGCAAAGGTGGAAAGGTGAGAGTGCGTATAATCCATGGACTCAACATTAGTCATAAAGAACTCACATACTTATTGCAAAAGTCTATTAGTTATCAAACAAAGCATTAGGTGCATGCTCCTAGGGGATAGGTTGGTAGGAGTTAACCATCGCGCGCTCCCGACCCTCACACAAAGGTTGGCAATCATTAAACAAATCATGCTCCGACTTCGTTACATAACGGTTCACCATACGTGCATGCTATGGGAATCACAAACTTCAACACAAGTATATCTCCCAATTCAAAACTACTCACTAGCATGACTCTCATATTACCATCTCTATTATCTCAAAACTATATGCAAGGAATCAAACTTCTCATAGTATTCCATGCACTTAATATGAAAGTTTTTATTATATACCTCTTGGATGTCCATTATATTAGGACTAAAATCATACTCTAAATAAATTACCATGCTGTTTTCAAGAAACTCTCAAAATAATATAAGTGAGGTACGAGAGTTCAACAATTTCTATAAAATATAACACCACCATGCTCTAAAAAGATATAAGTGAAGCACTAGAGCAACATTGCCTATCTCAAAAGATATAAGTGAAGCACATAGAGTATTCTAATAAATTCACGATTCAGTGTGTACCTCACAAAAAGATGTGTGCAGCAAGGATGATTGTGGCAAACTAAAAAGCAAAGACTCATATCATACAAGACGCTCCAAGCAAAACACATATCATGTGGTGAATAAAAATATAGCCTCAAGTAAATTTACCGATGGATTGAAGACGAAAGAGGGGATGCCTTCCGGGGCATCCCCAACCTTAGACTTTTTGGTATCCTTGAATATGGCATGGTGTTCCTTGGTCATCCCCAAGCTTAGGCTCTTGCCAATCTTTATTCCATAGTTCATCAAATCTTCATCCAAAACTTGAAAACTTCACAACACAAAACTCAACAGAAAACTCATGAGATCTGTTAGTATAAGTAAAATAAATCACCACTTAGGTATTGTTGTGAACTCATTCTTTATTTATATTTGTGTAATACCTACTGTATTCTAAATTCTCCATGGTTCATACCCCCCGATACAACCCATAGATACATCAAAATAAGCAAACAACACAAAGTAAACAGAATCTGTCAAAAACAGAACAGTCTGTAGCAATCTGTAGACTTCGAATACTTCTCAAACTCTAAAAAATCTGAAAAATAGGAAAATCATAGAAATTTATATATAAATATTGTGTAAAAATTTAATATCAAAAGCACATTCGAGTGAATTCACAAAATTCCTAGACTAAGCAAAAGTTTCTGTTTTTCAGCAAGATCAAATCAACAACTACCATAGATCACCCCAAAGGTTTTACTAGCTCAAACACTAATTAAAACACCAAAACACAATTACTACAGAATTAATAATGTGGGAAACACTCAAAAACAGAAGTAAAAAAATAACACAAAAATAAAATTGGGTTGCCTCCCAACAAGCGCTATTGTTTAATGCCCCTAGCTAGGCAAGACAATTTCAATGATGCTCACATAAAAAGTAGTAATTGAGATATGAAAAATAGCACCATGAATAGCATGAAAAACAAATTTAAGTCTAACCCACTTCCTATGCATAGGGATTTTGTTAGGAAACAATTTATGGGAACAAGAATCAACTAGCATAGGATGTCAAAACAAGCATAACTTCAAAACTTTGAACACGTAGAGAGGAAACCTGATATTATTGCAATTCCTACAAGCATATGTTCCTCCCTCATAATAAATTTCAGTAGCATCGTGAAGGAATCTCACAATATAACTATCACACAAAGCATTTTTTTCATGATCAATTATAGCATGTGTCATCATCAAAACTTGGGGAACAAAGAATATCATATTCATCAAGCATAGCATCCCCAAGCTTGTGGTTTTGCATATCATTAGCATCATGGATATTCAGAGAATTCATACTAACAACATGGAAATCATGATTTTCGTTCAAGGAACTATCATGAATCTCCTTACAAATTTCTTCTTTCAACACTTCATCAAAATTTCCAGATTCATGGATTTCAAACAAAACTTCATAGAGATAATCAAGTGCACTCAACTCACTAGCAATGGGTTCATCATAATTTGATCTTTTGAAAATATTAGCAAGTGGATGAGGATCCATATCGATCAATTTTTAGCAAGCGAAGATGCAAGCAAATAGAAGGCACATGGCAACACAAGCAAACATAGCAACGAAAAGGCGAACGGAAGAAGGGCGAATAAAAAGGCAAATCTTTTTGGTTTTTTCTGAAAATCATTTTAGAAGTGGGGGATAGGAAAATGAGAGGAAAATGGAAAATAAAGTAAATGCAAGAGATGAGTTTGTGATGGGTACTTGGTAGGCTTGATGTGTATCCTCCCCGGCAACGGCGCCAGAAATCCTTCTTGCTACCTCTTGAGCATGTGTTGGTTTTCCCTTGAAGAGGAAAGGATGATGCGGCGAAGTAGATAAGTATTTCCCTTAGTTTTTGAGAACCAAGGTATCAATCCAGTAGGAGGAACAAGCAAGTTACCAATGGATGCACCTACACAAACAATCAAACTCTTGCACCCAACGCTATAAAGGGGTTGTCAATCCCTTCATGGTTATTTGTAAGGATTAGATCTGATAGAGATAGATGTAAACGAGAACAGAAAGTAAAAGGTAAATAAATTGAAGCAAAGTATTTTTGATTTATAGATCTGAAAATATATTATGGAAAGTAGACCCGGGGGCCATACGTTTCACTAGAGGCTTCTCTCATGATGGCAAGTATTACAGTGGGTGAACAAATTACTGTCGAGCAATTGATCGAAAAGAGAATAATTATGGAGATATCGAAGGCAATGATTATGCATATAGGCATCACGTCCGTGTCAAGTAGACCGAAACGATTCTGCATCTACTTCTATTACTCCACACATCGATCGACTCCTGCTTGCATCTAGAGTATTAAGTTCATGAAGAACAGAGTGACGCATTAGGTAAGATGACATGATGTAGAGGGATAAACTCAAGCAATATGATGAAAACCCCGTGTTTTTATCCTTGATGGCAACAATACAATACATGCCTTGCTACCCCTACTATGTCACTGGGTGAGGACACCACAAGATTGAACCCAAAACTAAGCACTTCTCCCATTGCAAGAATTACCAATCTAGTTGGCCAAACCAAACCAATAACTCGAAGAGACTTGCAAAGAGATGAAATCATGCATATAAGAATTCATAAAAGACTCAAATAATATTCATAGATAATCTGAACATAAACCCACAATTCATCGGATCTCGACAAACACACCGCAAAAGAGTATTACATCGGATAGATCTCCATAAAGATCATTAAGAACATGGTATTGAAGAGCAAAGAGAGAGAAGAAGCCATCTAACTAGTAGCTATGGACCCGAAGGTCTATGGTGAACTACTCACGCATCATCGGAGGGGCAATGGAGTTGATGTAGATGCCCTCCGTGATCGAATCCCCCTCTGGCAGATTATCGGAAAAGGCTCCAAGATTAGATCTCATAGGAACCGAGGCTCCTGGTGGCGGAAAAGTGTTTTCGTCGCTCCCTTTGGTATACAAGGAATATTTGTGAATTTATAGGCTGAGAAATAGGGTTAGGGGAGCTGTCGTGGGCCCACAAGCCAGGGGGCGCGCCCTACCCCCCTGGGCACGCCCCTATGGCTTGTGGCCACATGGCTTGGACTTCATCTCCAAGTCTTCTGGGTTGCTTCTGGTCCAAGATTATCCCGAAGATTTTATTCCCTTTGGACTCCGTTTAATATTCCTTATCTGCAATACTCAAAAATAAGGAAAAAACAAAAACTGGCACTAGGCTCTAGATTAATAGGTTAGTCCCCAAAATAATATAAAATAGCATATTAATGTATATAAAACATCCAAAACAGATAATATAATAGAATGGAACAATCAAAAATTATAGATACGTTGGAGACGTATCAGTCATCATGCAACAGCCGGTCTATAGTCAGTAAGGCTTTCCGTGCTGGATTGTATTGGCCTACCACCAAGGAGGACGAAAAAACTTAGGTCGAACGCTTCCAGGGTTGTTAGATTTTTGCAAACCGAAGCCATATCCCGGCCACAACCCTTCGGACTATCCCGATCACCTAGCCTTTTGCGGTCTGGGGGCTTGACATGGTCGCCCCCCTAAAGGGGGGCTCGCAGGAGAAGAAATACTTACTTGTCATGGTAGACAAGTTTACGAAGTAGATTGAGGCTAAACCAGTTCCAACTGTCAAGGTCGGTCACGTCATATAATTCATTTCCGGCGTGGTGCACCGATATGGTGCCCCCATGGTATAATTACACACAACGGCTCCAATTTCATTGCCAAGGAAGTACAAGCGTGATGCAAGAAGTTAGGCATCAAGCTACCGACGGTGTCCTGGACTAGGGGGTCCCAGTCGAGCCGGTCTAGTCCATGGGCCGAGTTGGAGGGCTGCTACGGAGGAAGGACTTTAGAGGCCCTGATCAGGACGTGAGCACATCAAATTCTAACGGAGACTTGGCGTGTACTCCAAGAAGGGGAAATTCGTTCGACATGTAAACCATAGTTGGTAACCAACATTAATGTAACCCTAGATACCCTCGGTGCCTATATAAACTGGAGGGTTTAGCCCGTAGAGGACACCCTACACAACATCATCACCCCTAGGGGTTAGACCGCAAACATATGATCTCGAGGTAGATCAACTCTGTACTTGCTACACCAATAATATAACAAGAGCATGACGTAGGGTTTTACCTACAAAGAGAGGGCCCGAACCTGGGTAAAAACCTCGTGTTATTTGTCTCCTGTTACCATTGATCCTATCTCACAGCTCAAGCCCCCCTACCCGAGGCCTACCGGTTTTGACGCCGACAATGGTGTTTAGAGTGTTGCTATTGCAGGTGTTTCATCACTGCAACGGGGTCTTTTTTTTGGTTGTGTGCATCTTTGATGTTTTTCGATATCGTGTTGCTGCAAAGGCTGAGTGTAATTGGTATTTTCGTGATATTAATATATTCCTTTTATCGAAAATCTATAGATGGTATTGTCTTCTGCCCCGTACTACTATACCATTATTTGTATTGTTTGTATCACCGAATGTGTTGATTTAAACCCGACTAAAGCTAAGTGGAGTTTCTATGAAAAAATGTATAATTTGTTCAACCGAAGTAGAAACTCCAATGCACCAAAACATTACCACGTCACTTTTAATACGACAAACTCACAACCAATCTGATACAAGATAACATGTACCCTATCATGATATAAATGACCTCCCACGTAGAGTTCCAGAACAAGAAGTATCTAACAAGACAGAAAGAAACACAAGAGTAACACACAAACACAGTTGAGCTAAATATGTAACTCGAAATAAACAGAAATACACCTGCTATTTCAATTAAGCAAAATAAGAATCGACACATAAAAAATTATATACTACACAGAGAAACACACAAAATCAACCAGAGAGGCATCAACAGAGAAAAAAACATGATATACGGCTATTACTTCAATAATAAAGGGGCGTGAACATGTGTACATACGTACAGTACATGACTACACAGTACAGGAAGTCTGCACTGCTACAACCTCGACCTATGCAAAAAAGAACAAATTAAAGAATCCGTCCATCGTTTCAGTCGGACGGGAGCAGCTAACAAGTGGCCAAACCAGCAAGAGAAAAAGATCGTGTTCTATCTCAATCATGTATCAGCTAGAGCTTGAGCTCGAGGTCCAGTTCTTCTCCGGCGCCGCCGCGGCCGTCCTCCTCGTCGGAGTCAACGAGGTCGACGAACGCAACATAGGGCTTCCTCGCATGGCCGATGTGCGCGTGAGCTCGACGGCGGTGGTCCTGCTCCAAGGCAGGCGGCGCCGCCGTAGCGACGGCCGCCGTGTTGATCTGCCATGCATGGTGGTGATCGTGGTGGCGTGGCGCCGGCTGGCCGCTCGACGCCTGCAGCTGCTGCATGTACCTGCGACGTGCAATGTATACAAGGATGGATGAGTGCAAAGGAAAAAAAAACAAGATTGTGTATGTACAGCTCATGCGTAAATTATGTACATCACACACGTAAATTATATGCTAAATTTGAAATGTAAATTGCATATACTAAATTTAAAGAACATGTTATGCATGCTCGTGTGTGTTTGTACAGCACATGCGTAAATTGTGTGCTCCCTCTGTTCCTAATGTAAGTCTTTTAGGGGATTCCAATACGGACTACATACTGTAGAATATAGATTTTATTCATTTTGCTTCGTATATAGTTCGTAATGAAATCTCTAGAAAGACTTATATTTAAAAACGAAGGAAGTACATCACACAAGTAAATTACATGCTAAATTTGAATTTAAAATGTAAATTACATACTGAATTCGAAGAACGTGTGTGTGTGTGGGGGGGGGGGGGGCATGTTCATGTGTGTATGTGTACCTGCGTGCCAAGGTGTAGTGCTCGGCGCCGTAGAAGTGAGGATAGTAATCCCTCTGCGCTGCTCCATTCCCGACCTGTGTGTGCAACACATACGCACGTAAATTATGCCATCCCATCGCCACGATCGACATGACGAGTAAAAATGTAGTAAAATGATCAGGCCGTGACCGATCGCCTTGCGCCGGGCACGTACATACGGATCGAACCGCACGCCGGTGACGTGTCCGGCCAGCAGGGACGGCAACGGGGGCGTCGTGGGAGGCGCCGCCGCCGCCGCCGCCGTCGCGAGCGACGGGAACACGTAGAAGCTCTCGGCCGTCTCGAGCTGCGCCCTGATGCTCTCCAGCGCGGCCACCCCGAGCCCGCGCCGCGGCTCCCGCCTCGCCGGCACGTCCACGCGGCCCATCTCCGCGGACTTCCTCTTCTTCCCGGCCATCACTCCGCCGCCGCTCGCCATGGCCGCCGCTCGACCGACGGATCGATCGGCCTCTCCCTCGTCCCAAACGAGTCGATCCAATCAGGCACGCACGCACGCACGCACGCGGAGGCGGTCGTATTTAAACCGGCGCGCGGCGGCATGCACTCCCCGGACGGGAAAGTGAGCTGTTATCTCAGCATTGATGCCGGAGCAATCGGCCGCGATACGCCTGCGCTGTCTGCCATACATGCAAATTTCCCCAGCTTTAATTCCTTCTCCCTTGAGCCGGATCCCCTGGGCCAGATGCAATGGATGCTGCCAAGATTTCTGCCCGTCAATGCCAGGCGCTATACTTGGGAACCAAATCTTCTGTGGGTTGCGCACAATCACGTCCGCGATCTTCCTCTTTGAGCTGCCGTGGGTTGGGATAGGATTTACGTGCAGGCGTGCGTGTGAGCTAGCGCGCGTGGTTCCTTTTGTGAAAAATAATAATCAAAATGGCAGGGGGATTTGCGACGGGCACGGTGGGTTAATCGGTCGGAGCTGGCAAGATCCGCGTGTATCAACGGATTGTTAATGCCGCGGCTGCGTCCTGGACGTGGACGCCTAGGTGGGCAAAATTGTCTTGTGTTGTGTATGTGCCATTTTGATTGAGTGTCTGCGGATTTCTCTATGGGAAAAACACAAATAAAATATTATTGCTTTGGAATTAGATTTTTGTTTGGATCATGGTTTTGTATTTCCTTTTGCAAACATGAGATTCGCGACAAACACATTGGAATCGTTTTGCAACAAACACAATGGAAATGTTTGAACTTGGCAAGATCCGGGTGTATGAACAAATTAAGGCCTTTTTATTTTGTTTGTTCAGGGTGGGCAAAATCAATCCTCTCAAATGTACAATTAAAAATAATTATATAAAAGACATGCACAATTTCTTCGTGCCAAGTGTGGTTTTCCACTAATGGAGGAGAAATAAACGATTAAAAGTCGAGGCATTCTTTTTCCTTTTTTTGAATGAAAGCCATCATGGAGATTTTTTTTTTGAAACACGGTTACGGAGTTGGTATTGCATCCACAGAAAAATTAGGAGGATCCTCCTGCCAAGCATTAGGAAGAAGAGTGATCACCGCTTGACTAACTAGAACATGGGATACCATATTAGTTTCCTAGGCCCAAACTCAAAGATTACATCACTAAACTCGTGACAAAGAGAAAAAACAATCATCATATAGATCGTCGCCTCTGGCCCTAAAGTGTGCCCTCCATTCTTCATAATGTCCATCACTTTTATGCAAATCATAATTGGCAATGCTAATTTTGAGGCGTTCTTATGGGCAATATGTTGACAAAATGGATACATTTGATGTGGGAGAGGGGGGAATAACATACAGAAATGCATAACAAGTCCGACAAGCATATGCTCGTGGGTTTCTAAGAATTTTCATGAACAAATATAAACAGGCTCATTAGTTTTTCCCATAACACGACATATGTCATTTCTTCACGGAACTTTGCATGTAGATAGAATATACATACATGTATGGTGTACAAAGACGGATCTTTTGTCATTTTAAACTCTATTTTACCATTTTACTGTTCATCCTCGAACATACCCTCCCTAGAGGCTAAGCGTTGTACTTTAATTATCTTGTTGTGACTTGGTGTTGTAGCTACATTACAAGAACTTGTAATCTGATTATTGGGGGGGGGGGGGGGGGGGAGCTATCACATGTTATTTATTGATGAACCGGGTTTGCTATATGCTAAACTATTATATTTGATGCTCATATGTAGCATTTTGCGCTACATGTCTTATTTTGAAATACATTACTAAGTGCTTAAATATGTCATTTGTTATATAAAACATGAAGATTGATATATACTTGTTGTAAATGGTTGAACATGGTCAAGCTACCGCTAAGAAGACCGAGGCTTCACTTATTTTGACCCCTCAAATTCACATTCATGATACGGCCTCTTGATGAGATGGTAGAAAATGTTGTTAGGACTGATACAAGATTCAAGGAGACCCATCTTATCGATGTTGCAAAGTCTTAGAGTGATTTGTTAGGTTTCAATTGACTAGCATCCTAGTGCACAATCATCTTCAATTGAGATGATCAAGCGTGACACGCTAGAATGATGTCAACGACACGTTAGTATTAGAAGAGCAACATTACTTGGACTACATCAATGTATATACATAAATGTTCAGGTTAGACTAAAATATGTTTCAACTTTTGTAATATGTTTTAATGATGAATCTCATATTTATTGTTGAAATATGTTTAAGTACTGAAATCAGATATTTATTGCGGAAATCTGTTTTAAGTGTCAAAATCTTTGAAATGTTGAGATTTGTTGTATATGGATGAAATATCCGTTTTAAGTGTTGTAATGTATTATTTCGGAAATAATTTGCTACCCATGGTGATAGCTACACACAACCCAAATTTTTATCTCGAATTAATTTGGTAAATTATTTTGGAATATGAAAAATAATTCTATAACAAAAATATTGTGACTTTGGACCAGCCAGGCAAGCATACATGCAATTATGCCAAAAAGGCAAGCAAAAAAGATGGAGAGAAGTGAGAAGCGCATGTTCTACACAACGAAAAGACACTTGTGTCAAAAAGGTAATAAAGAAGACAAAGAGAAATGAGAAAAAGTCATCTCTATACAACAGAAATGCACTTGTGCCAATTCCATCGAAACCCGACACCTCGTATATCAAAAAAGGCACTTATATAAAGGGTGTGTAGCTACCACCCTATATAAAGGGTGTGTAGCTACCACTCTTATTATTTATTGGTGAAATGGTTATTTTATATTGAATGGCATACAAAATTGATAATAATAATAATAATAATAATAATAATAATAATAATAATAATAACAACAGGTAGGCCATAGATCCTAAGGATGTTGAATTCCTCCGTGTCCTACGTGAGAACTACACACACATATGAAGTTTGTGTTCGATATTAAGCTAGCCATGGAGAAGTTTGCAATGGGATCTAATGAGGGTTTGAGACAACCTGTTAAAGTGGAGAGTCGAGTGACAAGTGGTGATAGATTTGTAGATAACACATTTGGGTTTGAGTTTGGTATTCATTGGTTTGGTGCTAATATTTTTCACCTTCTAGTTCAACTAGGAAGAAGAAAACATTTTTCAGTGGAGTAGGTACAATCCAAAGTAACATGATAGCTAGTGGCATGAATGAAAGTGAGGGTGCTAGCACGTGCCATGCACACACCCATGTGCGCATATTTGATCTACTATACAAATTATATTGGACATCACAAGCCTTCGGAATGCGAGTACACACTGTCTCACTAAACATGCACAGATGGACACCCTATGCCGAAATGACACATCCATTGAACGTGAAGATCAAACTCGTGTGGTCAGTCTGTACACTGTCGAGCTTACAAACAAGCAAGAGCATGTTCCTTAGATATGTGCCATAGTTAGAGCAACTCTAGCAAAGTCTGTCATATCAGCGACCCTCCATAGCACATATGGAGCACACTCTATGATATTTTGTAGGATCTGCGCAAGCCCATAGTCGCTCATAATGTGGTACTGATCTATCCTATTTAAAACAATTTAGAGCAAACAATTCAACAATTCAATGAATAATATTACAACCCATTAATCCAAATATATTAAAATACAATAAATAATCAGATAAAAAGTTGTTCAAGTAAAAATAAATGAATTTTAAACAATTTAAACACACTATCTCCCAGGTAGTTGCCAATGATACTCAATAAGACCCTCATTCAATTGATGATGGGAGGCCTGGTCTTCCATCTTCCAGTACGCCTCAAGAAATGCTTGAATGTGGCATGTGTGCGTGCAGGCTTGAATATATGTGACATTTCGAGTGTTTGTAGATTTTTAGGGGAAATATACAAATAAATTATTATTCCTTTGAAATTATATTTTTAATTACGGTTCTATTTCCTTTTGCAAATGACATCAGATTTGCAACAAACACGTTCGAATCATTTTGCAACAAACATTGGAACCGTTTGGACTTGGCAAGGCACATGTGTAAGAATAAATTAATGCTTATTCATTTTGTATGAGGGCGGGCAAAATCAACTCTCTCAAACTTACAATTGAAATTGATTATATATAAAAACATGTACAATTTCTTTGTGCCATGTGTGGTTTCCGCTAATGAGGGAAAAGGAAATGATTAAAATTCGAATCATTCCTTTTCCTTTTTGAATGAAAGTCATCATGTTAGATTTACTCATTTTGAAACACAATTATATTATTGGTGATTACATCTACAAGAAATTTGGGAGTATCCTCTTGCCAAGCACTAGGAAGAGTGCTCTCGGCTGTACTAACTAGAACATGGGCTGCCATATTGGTTTCCTAGAGCAAAATTCAAAGATTACATTTCTAAAATTGCGACAAAGAGAAAAAAAATTGTATAGATTGCCACCACCGGCCTAAAAGTGTGCCCTCCATTCTTCATAATGTCTATCACTTTTATGCAAATCATAGTTGACAATGCTAATGTTGAGGCATTTTTATGGGCAATATGTTGACAAATAGATGCATTTGATGTGGGAAAGAGGGGCTGGCACACGGAGATGCATAACAAAACCGGCGAGCATATGTTCCTGGGTGTAATATTTTTTCAGATGGCGAACAATCGGAATGGACAAGTATAGTCTCCATGTCATATAGGGTGTGTACGAATTTTCATGAAGGAAATATGAATATAACAGCTTGTGAAAAAAGTAATGCTTCTAAGATATGGCGAGGGGGTTGCCGAATCTACGCGCGTGGATAGTTTTTAGGCCAAAATAGCTTAGTATTTTTTAGGCTGTTCATCATCTTTGCTTCGTTGACGGCGATGGTGAATAAAGTTTCATCAGATACTACACCGACAAGGCGATTGGTCCTATGGTTGGGGATGGATCTGGAATCCAGTTTGTTCAAGCAAGGATGGTGCGGCGGTGACAACATCCTTGTGGTGGACTTGTGTCCTCAAGCTCTGCCGCTGCGACAATGTTTGCTCCAGCGCCGGTGGGAAGCTTGGGAGGTAGTGTAGGAGCGGATCCAGATTGTGGTTTGCATCGGCGACATCTGAAAGATGGTGGATCGTGTGTTGGGTTCATGGTACTTGGATGGTGTTGGAAATATGCCCTAGAGGCAATAATAAATTAGTTATTATCATATTTCCTTTTTCATGATAATCGTTTATTATCCATGCTATAATTGTGTTGATCGTAAACTCAGATACATGTGCGGATACATAGACAACACCATGTCCCTAGTATGCCTCTAATAGAGTAGCTCGTTGATCAAAGATGGCTATGGTTTCCTAGTCATGGTCATGAGATGTCATTTGGTAACGGGATCATATCATTAGGAGAATGATGTGATGGACAAGACCCAAACTAAAAACGTAGCATATGGTCATGTCAGTTTATTGCTACTGTTTTTTTGCATGTCAAGTATATGTTCCTATCACCATGAGATCATGCAACTCACTGACACCGGAAGAGTACCATGTGTGTATCAAACGTCGCAACGTAACTGGGTGACTATAAAGGCGCTCTACAGGAATCTCCGAGGGTGTCTGTTGGGTTGGCATGGATCAAGACTGGGATTTGTTACTCCGTGTGACGAAGAGGTATCTCAGGACCCACTCGGTAATACAACATCACAATAAGCCTTGCAAGCAATGTGACTAAGTGTTAGTCACGGGATCTTGTATTACGGAACGAGTAAAAAGACTTGGCGGTAACGAGGTTGAACTAGGTATGGAGATACCTACGATCGAATCTCGGGCAAGTAACAAACCGAAGAACAAAGGGAACATCATACGGGATTAACTGAATCCTTGACATAGAGGTTCGACCAATAAAGATCTTCGTAGAATATGTAGGAACCAATATGGGCATCCATGTCTTGCTATTGGTTATTGACCGTAGAGGTGTCTCGGTCATGTCTACATAGTTCTCGAACCCGTAGGGTCTGCACACTTAAGGTTCGGAGACGTTTCGGCAGTATAGAGTTATGTATGGTGGTGACCGGAGGTTTTTCGGTGTCCCAGATGAGATCTCAGACATCACGAGGAGCTCCGGAATGGTCCATAGGTAAAGATTGATGTATTGGAAGTCCTGTTTTGGTCACCAGAAAAGATTCGGGCTCATCGGTAGTCTACCGGGAGTGCTGGTACTGTACCGGGGGACCATCGGGAGAGGTATTTTGACCCAAGAGGCTTCATGGGCTGTGGGAGGAATAATACCAGCCCTTAGTGGGCTGGCCAAAGTCCCACACAAGTCCCATGCGGCAGGGGAAGAAATTCCAAAGGAGAAAAGGTGGAAAAAGGCAAAAAGGTGGAAATAAGGAAGAAGTCCTAATCCTACTAGCAGTGGAGGAGGAGGATTCCTCCTCTCCCACTTCGGACGAAGCCTAGAGGGGCTGGCTCTTGCGCCAAGCCTCCTCCTCATCTCCTCCTATATATACTAGAGGGTTTGAGGGTTTTGGCACAAGATTTTCAGCCACGTCCAACCCTACCCTCTAGTCCGTAGTTTCTCCTCTAGATAGGTTTCGGTTGTGCTTAGGCGAAGCCCTGCTGAGATTACTCCACCACCATCGCCGCAGCACCGTCACGCTGCCGGAGAACTCGTCTACCTCTCTGCTCCGTCTTGCTGGATCAAGAAGGCGGAGATCGTCATCGAGCTGTACTTGTGCTGAACGCGGAGGTGTCGTCCGTTCGGCGCTAGATTGGAAGGGGTGATCAAGATCACGATACGGATCATGATGAGATCGTGGAAAGGATCATGA
Organism: Hordeum marinum; assembly: GCA_022496015.1. NCBI lineage: Eukaryota > Viridiplantae > Streptophyta > Magnoliopsida > Poales > Poaceae > Hordeum > Hordeum marinum. Next base: position 347,086,268 of record CM039676.1, on the reverse strand, counting down.
TGAGTTCGCAGGATGGTTCGTGATTGGATCGCGGGACAGATCGTGATGAGATCGCGGGACGCTCGGCGATTTGTATCGTGAAGACGGTTGACTACACCAACCACGTTTCTTATCGCTTCCTGCTTAGCGATCTACAAGGGTATGTAGATCCACTCTCCCTCTCGTAGATGCTCATCACCATGGATAGATATTGCGTGTGCACAGGAATTTTTTTGTTTCCCATGCAACGTTCCCCAATAATGATATCAGAGCTAGGTCTATGTGTAGATGAGATCTCGAGTAGAACACAAAGAGTTTGTGGGCATTGATGCTTAGATTACTTCCTTCCTTGGTCGTGTTTTGGTACATCGGTATTGTGGGATTAAGTGGCCTGGACCAACCTTACTCGTACGCTTACGAGAGACCGGTTCCATCGACTGACGTGTAACTTCGTTGCACAAACATGGCTGGCGGGTGTCTATTTCTCCTACTTTAGTTGGATCGGATTCGACAAAAGGCGGTCCTTGAGAAGGTTGAAAAGCAACTTATGTATCACCATTGTTGTTTTGCGTAGGTGAGAATTGTTGTTGCTAGATACCCATAGCAGCCACGTAAAACATGCAACAACAATTAGAGGATGTCTAACTTGTTTTTGCAGGGTATGTTGTGATGTGATATGGCCAATTACATGATGAGATATATGTGATGTATGAGATGATCATGTTTTTGTATAGAATATCTAGACTTGCATGTCGATGAGTACGACAACCGGCAGAAGCCATAGGGTTGTCTTCGATTATTGTATGACCTGCGTGTCAATCTTTAAGCACTATGTAATGCTTTACTTTATCGCTAAACGGTAGCAATAGTAGTAGAAGCATGGTGGGCGCGACAACCCCGAAGGCGACACGTTGATGGAGATCAAGATGATGGAGATCATGGTGTCATGCCGGTGACGATGGAGATCATGCCGGTGCTTTCAAGATGGAGATCAAAAGCACAAGTTCATGGCCATATCATGTCACTTATGATTTGCATGTGATGTTAATACTTTTATGCACCTTGTTTTGCTTAGGACGACGGTAGCATTATAAGGTGATCCCTCACTTAATTTCAAGATAAATTGTGTTCTCCCCGAGTGTGCACCGTTGCGAAAGTTCTTCGTGTCGAGACACCACGTGATGATCGGGTGTGATAGACTTTACGTTCACATACAACGGGTGCAAGCCAGTGTTGCACATGCAGAACACTCGGGTTAAACTTGATGAGCCTAGCATGTATAGACATGGCCTGGGAACACAAGAGAACGAAAGGTCGAACATGAGTCATATAGAAGATATGATCAACATGATGATGTTCACCATTGAAACCACCTCAACTCACGTGATGATCGGACTTGAGTTGGTGAATTTGGATCATGTATCACTCGAATGACCGGAGGGATGTCAATTTGAGTGGGAGTTCTTAAGTAATATGATTAATTGAACTCATTATCATGAACATAGTGAGTAGTGTCTTTGCAAATTCTGTTGTAGATTACTAGCTCACGCTGTAGCTCCCTTGAATTTTTATATGTTCCTAGAGAAATAGAGTTGAAAGATGATGGTAGCAATATTGCGGACTGGGTCCGTGATCTAAGGGTTGACCTCATTGCTGCACAGAAGGCTTATGTCCTTAATGCACCGCTCCGTGTGCCAACCCCTCTAGCGTCGTCTATAGATGTTGTCAACATCTGAGAGGCACGTTCTGATGACTACTTGATAGTTTAGTGCGTCATGCATTACGGCTTAGAATTGAGGCTCCAAAACGTTTTGAACGTCACGGAACATATGAGATGTTCCAAGAGCTGAAATTAGGATCTCAGGCTCGTGCCCGTGTTGCGAGATATGAGATCTCCAACAAGATTCTTTTCCTACAAGATGAAATAGAATAGCTCAATCGTTAAGCATGTGCTCAGATTGTCTGGTTGCTACAATCGCTTGAATCGAGTGGGAGTTGATCTTCCAGATAAGATAGTCATTGATATAGTTCCTCCAAGTCACTATCACTAAGCTACTAAAACTTGGTGATGGACTATAAAATGCCAGGGATAGAAATAATGATCCCTGAGCTGTACGCCATGTTTGACACCGCGAAGGTAGAAATCAAGAAGGAGCGTCAAGTGTTGATGGTTAGTAAAACCACTAGTTTCGAGAAGGGCAAGGGCAAGGAGGGAAACTTCATGGATGGAAAGTTAGTTGATGTTCCAGTGAAGCAACCCAAAGTTGAACCCAAACCCGAGACTAAGTGCTTCGATTATGAGGAGAACGATCGCTGAAGCGGAACAACCCTAGATACTTGGTAGATAGGAAGGCTGGCAACGTTGATAGAAGTATATTTGATATACGTGTTATTGATGTGTACCTTGCTAGTACAGATAATAGCCCCTGGGTATTGGATACCGGTTCGGTTGCTAAATGTTAGTAACTCGAAATAAAAGCTACGGAATAAACAGAGAACTTGCTAAGGGTGAGGTGATGATGTGTGTTGGAAATGTTTCCAAGGTTGATGTGATCAATATCTCACGCTCTCTCTACCTTCGTGATTAGTGACGAACCTAAATAAATCTTATTTTGTGTTTTGCGTTGAACATGAACGTGATTAGATCGTGTTTATTGCAACACGGTTATTCATTTAAGTTAGAGAATAATGGTTATTCTATTTACATGAATAATACCTTCAATGGTCATGCACCCAGTGAGAATGGTTTGTTGAATCTTGATCGTAGTAATACACATGTTCATAACATTGATGCCAAAAGATACAAAGTTAATAATGATAGTACCACATACTTGTGACACTGCCGCTAAATGTCATATTGGTATAAAGCGCATGAAGAAAATCCATGCTGATGGATCTTTGGAGTCATTCGATTTTGAATCGGTTGAGACATGTGAACCATGCCTCTTGGGCAAGATGACTAAGGACCCCGTTTTGCGGATTGATGGAGCGGGCAAGTGATTTATTGGAAATGATACGTGTTGATGTATGCAATCTAATGAGTCTTGTAGCGTGCGGTGGATATCGTTATTTTCTTACCTTCACTGATGATTTAAGTAGATATAGTGTATATTTACTTAATGAAACACAAGTCTGAATCATTTGAAAGGTTCAAGCAAATTCAGAGTGAAGTTTAAGATCATCGTGACAAGAAGATAAAAATGTCTGTGATATGATCGTGGAGGTGAATATCTGAGTTACGAGTTTGGCATACAACTTTAGGAAATGTGAAAGTTGTTTCACAACTCCTGCCACCTAGAACACCATAGTGTGATGGTGTGTCCGAATGTCATAGTCGTGCTCTATTGGATATGGTGCGGGCTATGATGTCTCTTATCGTTTTGCTACTATAGCTTTGGGGTTATGTACTAGAGACAACTACATTCACTTTAAATAGGGCACCATCTAAATCCGTTGAGATGACACCGTGTGAATTATGGTTTGATAGAAACCTAAGCTGTCATTTCTTAATGTTTGGGGCTGCGACACTTGTGTGGAAAAAATGTTTTCACATAATGAGCTCGAAGCCAAAGCGGAAAAATGCATCTTCATAGAATACCCTAAGAACAGTTGGGTGAACCTTCTATCTCAGACCCAAGCATAAAGTGTTTGTTGCTAAAACTGGGTCCTTTCTTGAGAAAAATTTTCTCTCGAAAGAATTGAGTGGGAGGAAGATGCAACTTGATGAGGTTGTTGAACCTTTGCTTCAACCAGAGAGTAGCGCAGCGCAGAAAGATGTTTTTGTTGGAATTATGCCCTAGAGGCAATAATAAATTGGTCATTATCATATTTCCTTGTTCATGATAATCGTTTATTATCCATGCTATAATTGTATTGATCGGAAACTTAGATACATGTGTGGATACATAGACAACACCATGTCCCTAGTATGCCTCTAATAGACTAGCTCGTTGATCAGAGATGGTCAAGGTTTGCTAGCCATGGACATGAGATGTCATTTGATAACGGGATCACATCATTAGGAGAATGATGTGATGGACAAGACCCAAACTATAAACATAGCATATGATCGTATCAGTTTATTGTTACTGTTTTCTGCATGTCAAGTATCTGTTCCTATGACCATGAGATCACGCAACTCACTAACACCGGAGGAGTACCTTGTGTTTATCAAACGTCGCAACGTAACTGGGTGACTATAAAGGTGCTCTACAGGTATCTCCGAGGGTGTCTGTTGGGTTGGCATGGATCAAGACTGGGATTTGTTACTCCATGTGACAGAGAGGTATCTCAGGGCCCACTCGGTAACACAACATCACAACAAGCCTTGCAAGCAATGTGACTAAGTGTTAGTCACGGGATCTTGTATTACGAAACGAGTAAAGAGACTTGCCGGTAACGAGGTTGAACTAGGTATGGAGATACCGATGATCGAATCTCGGGCAACTAAACATACCGAAGAAACAAAGGGAACATCATACGGGATTAACTGAATCCTAGACATAGAGGTTCGACCGATAAAGATCTTCGTAAAATATGTAGGAACCAATATGGGCATCCAGGTCCCGCTATTGGTTATTGACTGTAGAGGTGTCTCGGTCATGTCTACATAGTTCTCGAATCCGCAGGGTCTGCACACTTAAGGTTCGGTGACGTTTCGGTAGTATAGAGTTATGTATGGTGGTGACCGAAGGTTGTTCGGAGTCCTGGATGAGATCTGGACGTCACGAGGAGCTCCGGAATGGTTCGGAGGTAAAGATTGATATATAGGAAGTCCTGTTTTGGTCGTCGGAAAAGTTTCGGGCTCATCGGTAGTGTACCGAGAGTGACGGGAGGGTACCAGAGGATCATCGGGAGGGGTGTCACGCCCCAAGGGGCCTCATGGGTTGTGGGAGGAGACAAACCAGCCCCTGGTGGGCTGGCCGAAGCCTCCACTAAAGCCCATGAGGTTTGAGAAGGAAAAAATCCAAAGGTGGAGAGGTGGAAAGAGTTTCCAAGTGGAAAGGAGGAATCCTACTCCTAATAGGATTGGGGTAGGACTCCTCCACCTCCAATTTCAGCTAGATCTTGAGGGTTTGAGGCTGCCTCCTCCCCTCCCTACCTCCTATATATACTAGAGGATTTAGAGGGGAAAGCTAACCCTAATTGCCATGTGCTACCCTCTTCTTCCTCTAGATCGGTTTTCAGCGGTGCTTAGTCAAAGCTCTGCTGGAATTCCTCCACCACCATCGTCACAACGCTGTCGCGCTGCCAGAGAAATCATCTACCTCTCCGCTCCCTCTTACTGGATCAAGAAGGTGGAGATCGTCATCGAGCTGTACGTGTGCTGAACGCGGAGGTGTCGTCCGTTCGGTACTAGATCGGAAGGACCGTGATCAAGATCGCGAGACAATTCGTGATTGGATCGCGAGACGGGTCATGATGAGATCGCGAGATGGATCGTGATGAGATCGCGGGATGGATCATGATGGGATCGTGGGACGCTCGGTGATTTGGATCGTGAAGACGTTCGACTACATCAACAACGTTTCTTAACGCTTCCCGCTTAGCGATCTACAAGGGTACGTAGATCCACTCTCCCTCTCGTAGATGCTCATCACCATGGATAGATCTTGCGTGTGCGTAGGATTTTTTTTGTTTCCCATGCAACGTTCCCCAACAGTGGCATCATGAGCTAGGTCTATGTGTAGATGAGATCTCGAGTAGAACACAAAGAGTTTGTGGGCGTTGATGCTTAGATTGCTTCCTCCCTTGGTCGTGTTTTGGTTTAGCAGTATTGTGTGATGAAGCGGCCCAGACCAACCTTACTCGTATGCTTACGAGAAATCGGTTCCATTGACTGACGTGTAACTTCGTTGCATAAAGATGGCTGGCGGGTGTTTGTTTCTGCTACTTTAGTTGGATCGGATTCGACAAAGGCGGTCCTTGAGAAGGTTGAAAAGCAACTTATGTATCACCTTGTGTTTTTTCGTAGGTGAGAATTGTTCTTACTAGATACCCGTAGCAGCCATATAAAACTTGCAACAACAATTAGATGACGTCTAACTTGTTTTTGCAGGGTATGTTGTGATGTGATATGGCCAATTACATGATGAGATATATGTGATGTATGAGATGATCATGTGTTGTATAGAATATCACAACTTGCATGTCGATGAGTATGGCAACCGGCAGGAGCCATAGGGTTGTCTTTAATTATTGTATGACATGTGTGTCAATCATTAAGCGCTATGTAATGCTTTAGTTTATCGCTAAACGGTAGCAATAGTAGTAGAAGCATGGTCGGCGCGACAACCCCGATGGCGACACGTTGATGGAGATCAAGATGATGGAGATCATGGTGTCATATCGGTGACGATGGAGATCATGCTGGTGCTTTCAAGATGGAGATCAAAAGCACAAGTTCATGGCCATATCATGTCACTTATGATTTGCATGTGATGTTAATCCTTTTATGCACCTTGTTTTGGTTAGGACGACGGTAGCATTATAAGGTGATCCCTCACTTAATTTCAAGATAAATCGTGTTCTCCCCGAGTGTGCACCGTTGCGAAAGTTCGTCGTGCCGAGACACCACGTGATGATTGGGTGTGATAGACTACGTTCACATACAACGGGTGCAAGCCAGTGTTGCACATGCAGAACACTCGGGTTAAACTTGACGAGCCTAGCATGCACAGACATGGCCTTGGAACACAAGAGACTGAAAGGTCGAACATGAGTCATATAGTAGATATGATCAACATGATGATGTTCACCATTGAAACCACCTCAACTCACGTGATGATCGGATTTGAGTTGGTGAATTTGGATCATGTATCACTCAAATGACCGGAGGGATGTCAATTTGAGTGGGAGTTCTTAAGTAATATGATTAATTGAACTCATTATCATGAACATAGTCAGCAGTGTCTTTGCAAAATTATCTTGTAGATTACTAGCTCACGTTGTATCTCCCTTGAATTTCTATATGTTCCTAGAGAAATAGAGTTGAAAGATGATGGTAGCAATATTGCGGACTGGGTCCGTGATCTGAGCATTGTCCTCATTGCTGCACAGAAGGCTTATGTCCTTAGTGCACTGCTCGGTGCACCACCCCCTCTGGCGTCGTCTGTAGATGTTGTGAAAATGTGACAGGCACATTCCGATGACTAGTTGATAGTTTAGTACGTCATGCATTACGGCTTAGAATTGAGGCTCCAAAACGTTTTGAACATCATGGAACATATGAGATGTTCTAAGAGCTGAAATTGGGATCTCAGGCTCGTGCCCATGTTATGAGATATGAGATCTCCAACAAGATTCTTTGCCTACAAGATGAAGGAGAATAGCTCAATCGTTAAGCATGTGCTCAGATTGTCTGGGTGCTACAATCGCTTGAATCGAGTGGGAGTTGATCTTCCAGATAAGATTGTGATTGATATAGTTCTCCAAGTCACTTTCACTAATCTACTAAAACTTGGTGATGAACTATAAAATGCCAGGGATAGAAATAATGATCCGTGAGCTGTTCGCGATGTTTGACACCGCGAAGGTAGAAATCAAGAAGGAGCATCAAGTGTTGATGGTTAGTAAAACCACTAGTTTCGAGAAGAGCAAGGGCAAGGAGGGAAACTTCATGGATGGCAATTTAGTTGTTGCTCCAGTGAAGCAACCCAAAGTTGAACCCAAACTCGAGACTAAGTGCTTCTATTATGAGGTGAGCGGTCGCTGAAGCGGAACAACCCTAGATACTTGGTAGATAAGAAGGCTGGCAATGTCGACACAAGTGTATTTGATATACGTGTTATTGATGTGTACCTTGCTAGTGCTCTTAATAGCACCTGGATATTGGATACCGGTTCGGTTGCTAAATGTTAGTAACTCGAAGTAAAAGCTATGGAATAAACGGAGACTAGCTAAGGGTGAGGAGGTGATGTGTGTTGGAAATGTTTCCAAGGTTGATGTGATCAGCATCGCACGCTCTCTCTACCTTCGGGATTAGTGACCAACCTAAATAAATCTTATTTTGTGTTTTGCGTTGAGCATGAACGTGATTAGATCGTGTTTATTGCAACACGATTATTCATTTAAGTTAGAGAATAATTGGTATTCTGTTTACATGAATAAAAACTTCAATGGTCATACACCTAGTGAGAATGGTTTGTTGAATCTTGATCATAGTAATACACATGTTCATAACATTGATGCCAAAAGATACAAAGTTAATAATGATAGTACCACATACTTGTGGCACTGACGCTAAATATCATATTGGTATAAAGCGCATGAAGAAACTCCATGTTGATGGATCTTTGGACTCATTCGGTTTCGAATCGGTTGAGACATGCGAACCATGCCTCTTGGGCAAGATGACTAAGGACCCCGTTTTCGGATTGATGGAGCGGGCAAGTGATTTATTGGAAATGATATATGTTGATGTATGCAATCCAATGAGTCTTGTACCGTACGGTGGATATCGTTATTTTCTTACCTTCATTGATGATTTGAGTAGATATAGCGTATGTTTACTTAATGAAACACAAATCTGAATCGTTTGAAAAGTTCAAGAAAATTCAGAGTGAAGTTTATGATCATCGTGACAAGAAGATAAAAATGTCTGCGATATGATCGTGGAGGTGAATATCTGAGTTACGAGTTTGGCATACAACTTTAGACAATGTGAAAGTCGTTTCACAACTCACACCACCTGGAACACCATAGTGTGATGGTGTGTCCGAACGTCATAGTCGTGCTCTATTGGATATGGTGCGAACTATGATGTCTCTTATCATTTTGCCACTATCGTTTTGGGGTTATGCATTAGAGACAACTATATTCACTTTAAATAGGGCACCATCTAAATCCGCTGAGATGACACCGTGTGAACTATGGTTTGATAGCAACCTAAGCTGTCATTTCTTAATGTTTGGGGCCTGCGACAGCATTTGAAAAAGGGTTTTCACCTAATGAGCTCGAACCCAAAGCAGACAAATGTGTCTTCATAGAACACCCTAATAACAATTGGGTATGGCTTCTATCTCAGATCCAAGTACAAAGTGTTTGTTGCTAAAACTGGGTCATTTCTCGAGAAAAAGTTTCTCTCAAAAAAATTGAGTGGGAGGAAGATAGAACTTGATGAGGTTGTTGAACCTTTGTTTCAACCAGAGAGTAGCGCATCGCAGAAAGATGTTTCTGTGGAACCTACGTAAGTTGAAGAGGAAGTAAATGATGATGATCATGAAGCTTCAGATCATGTTACTATCGAACCACGTAGGTCGACAAGGATTTGTACTGCTCCTGAGTGGTACGACAACCCTGTCTTGGAGGTCATGTTGTTGGACAACGATAAACCTACGAGATATGGAGAAGCGATGATGGGTCCGGATTCCGACAAATGGTTAGAGGTCATGAAATCAGAGAAAGGATACATGTATGAAAACCAAGTATAGACTTTGGTAGACTTGCTCGTTGGACGGTAGGTCGTCGAGTACAAATGGACCTTTGAGCTGAAGACAGACGCTGATGGTAAATGTCCCCATTTATAAAGCTCGACTTGTCACAAAGAAGTTTCCGACAAGTTCAAAGAATTGATTGTGATGAGACTTTCTCACTCGTAACGATGCTAAAGTCTGTTGGAATTATGTTAGCAGTTGCTACATTTTTTAATTATGAAATTTGGCAGATGGATGACAAAACATCGTTTCCTTAACAGTTTACTTGAGGAAAAGTTGTATGTGATACAACCAGAAGGTTTTGTCAGTCCTAAGGATGCTAAAAGGTGAGCAAGCTTCAGTGATCCTTCTATGGACTGAAGCAAGCATCTCGGAGTTAGAATATACACTTTGATGACGTGATCGATGTTTTTGAGTCTATACAAAGTTTATGAGAAACTTGTATTTACAATAAAGTGAGTGGGAGCACTATAGAGTTTCTGATAAGCATATGTGAATGACATATTGTTGATTGGAAATGATGTAGAATTTCTGGAAAGCATAAAGGGTTGCTTAAAAAGAGTTTTTCAAAGGAAGACCTGGATAAAGCTACTTAATTGTTGGGCATCGAGATCTATAGAGATAGATCAAGACGTCTGATAAGACTTTCAATGAGTACATACCTTGACAAGATTTTGAAAGAGTTCAAAATGGATTAGTCAAAGAAAGAGTTCTTGCCTAATTTGTAAGGTGTGAAGTTGAGTGAGACTCAAAGCTTGACCACGGCAAAAGAAAGAGAAAGGACGAAGGTCGTTCCCTATGCCATAACCATAGGCTCTATATTATGCCATGTTGTGTACCGCACCTGGTGTGTGCCTTGCCATTAGTCTGTCAAGGGGTACAAGAGTGATCCAGGAGTGGATCACTGGACACCGGTCAAAATTATCCTTAGTAACCAGAGGACTAAGGAGATGTTTCTTGATTATGGAGGTGATAAAGAGTTCGTTGTAAAGAGTTGCGTCGATGCAAGCTTTAACACCAATCCAGATGACTCTTAGTAGCAATCCGAATACGTATAGTGGAGTAGCCATTTGGGATAGCTACAAGTGGAGTGTGGTAGCAGTTTCTACAGTAAGACATAGAGATTTGCAAAGTACACACGGATCTGAATGTCGTAGACCCGTTGACTAAAAGACCTCTCTCACATGCAAAGCATGATCGAGCCCCAGAACTCATTGGTGTTAGATTCATAACAATGTGAATCACATGGTGATGTGAACTAGATTATTGACTCTAGTGCAAGTGGGAGACTATTGGAAATATGCGCTAGAGGCAATAATAAATTGGTTATTATAATATTTCCTTGTTCATGATAATCGATTATTATCCATGCTATAATTGTATTGATCGAAAACTTAGATAAATGTGTGGATACATAGACAACACCATGTCCCTAGTATGCCTCTAATATACTAGCTCGTTGATCAAAGATGGTCAAGGTTTGCTTGCCATGGACATGAGATGTCATTTGATAACGGGATCACATCATTAGGAGAATGATAGGATGGACAATACCCAAACTATAAACATAGCATATGATCGTATCCGTTTATTGTTGTTGTTTTCTGCATGTCAAGTATCTGTTCCTATGACCATGAGATCATGCAACTCACTAACACCGGAGGAGTACCTTGTGTGTATCAAACGTCGCAACGTAACTGGGTGACTATAAAGGTGCTCTATAGGTATCTCCGAGGGTGTCTGTTGGGTTGGCATGGATCAAGACTGGGATTTGTTACTCCATGTGACGGAGAGGTATCTCAGGGCCCACTCGGTAAGACAACATCACAACAAGCCTTGCAAGCAATGTGACTAAGTGTTAGTCATGGGATCTTGTATTACGGAATGAGTAAAGAGACTTGCTAGTAACGAGGTTGAACTAGGTATGGAGATACCGACGATCGAATCTCGGGCAAGTAACATACCGAAAAAACAAAGGGAACATCATACGGGATTAACTGAATCCTTGACATAGAGGTTCGACCGATAAAGATCTTCGTAGAATATGTAGGAACCAATATGGGCATGTAGGTCCCGCTATTGGTTATTGACTGTAGAGGTGTCTCGGTCATGTCTACATAGTTCTCGAACCCGCAGGGTCTACACACTTAAGGTTCGGTGACGTTTCGGTAGTATAGAGTTATGTATGGTGGTGACAGAAGGTTGTTCGGAGTCTTGGATGAGATCTGGACGTCACGAGGAGCTCCGGAATGGTCCGGAGGTAAAGATTGATATATAGGAAGTCCTGTTTTGGTCGCCGGAAAAGTTTCGGGCTCATCGGTAGTGTATCGAGAGTGCCGGGAGGGTACCGGAGGACCATCGGGAGGGGTGTCACGCCCCGAGGGGACTCATGGGTTGTGGGAGGAGATGAACCATCCCCTGGTGGGCTGGCCGAAACCTCCACTAAAGCCCATGAGGTTTGATATATATACTAGAGGTTTTAGGGTTTTTGCACTAGATTTTCAGCCACGTGTAACCCTACCCTCTAGTCCGTAGTTTCTCCTCTAGATTGGTTTTAGCTGTGCTTAGGCGAAGCCCTGCTGAGATTACTCCACCACCATCGCCGCAGCGCCATCACGCTGCCGAGAACTCGTCTACCTCTCCACTCCCTCTTGCTGGATCAACAAGGCGGAGATCGTCATCAAGCCGTACGTGTGCTGAACGCGGAGGTGCCTTTCGTTCGGTGCTAGATCGGGACGTATCCTGATTGGATCGCGGGACGCTCGGCGATTTGGATCGCGAAGACATTTGACTACATCAACCGTGTTTCTTAACGCTTCCCGCTTAGCGATCTACAAGGGTATGTAGATCCACTCACCCTCTCGCAGATGCTCATCACCATGGATAGATCTTGCGTGTGCGTAGGAAAATTTTTGTTTCCCATGCAACGTTCCCCAATAGTTTCTGTGGAACCTACGTCAGTTGAAGAGGAAGTAAATGATGATGATCATGAAGCTTCGGATCAAGTTACTATCGAACCTCGTAGGTCGACAAGGATGTGTACAACTCCTGAGCGGTACGACAACCCTGTCTTGGAGGTCATGTTGTTGGACAACGATGAACCTACAAGCTGTGGAGAAGTGATGATGGACCTGGATTTCAACAAATGGTTAGAGGCCATGAAATCCAAGAAAGGATCCTTGTATGAAAACCAGTTATAGACTTTGGTAGACTTGCTCGTAGAATGGCAATTCATCGAATACAAATGGACCTTTAAGATGAAGACAGACACTGATGGAAATGTCACCATTTATAAAGCTCGACTTGTCGCAAAGAAGTGTCCGACAAATTTAAGGAGTTGACTGCGATGAGACTTCCTCACTCGTAGCGATGCTAAAGTCTGTTGGAATTAAGTTAGAAGTTTCTGCATTTTTTAAATTATGAAATCTGGCAAATGGATGTCAAAACATCGTTTCCTTAACGGTTTACTTGAGGAAAGGTTGTATGTGATATAACCAGAAGGTTTTGTCAGTCCTAAGGATGCTAAAAGGTGTGCAAGCTCCAGTGATCCATCTATGGACTGAAGCAAGCATCTCGAAGTTGGAATATACGCTTTGATGAGGTGATCAAAGTTTTTGAGTCTATACAAAGTTTATGAGAAACTTGTATTTGTAATAAAGTGAGTGGGAGCACTATAGAGTTTCTAATAAGTATATGTGGATGACATATTGTTGTTTGGAAATAATGTGGAATTTCTGGAAAGCATAAACAGTTGTTTGGAAAGTGATTTTCAAAGGAAGACCTGAATAAAGCTACCTAATTGTTGAGCATCAAGATCTATAAAGATAGATCAAGATGCTTGATAAGACTTTCAATGAGTACATACCTTGACAAGATTTTGAAAGAGTTCAAAATGGATTAGCCAGAGAGAAGTGTTCGCGCCTGCTCTCTAAGGTGTGAAGTTGAGTGAGACTCAAAGCTCGACCACGGCAGAAGAAAGAGAAAGGACGAATGTCGTCCCCTATTCCTTAGCCATAGGCTCTGTATAGTATGACATGCTGTGTACCGCACCTATGCGTGCCTTGCCATGATTCCGTCAAGGGGTACAAGAGTGATCCAGGAGTGGATCATTGGACAGCGGTCAAGATTATCCTTAGTAACTAAAAGACTAAGGAGATGTTTCTCGATTATGGAGGTGATAACGAGTTCGTCGTAAAGAATTACGTCGATGCAAGCTTTAACACCAATCCGGATGACCCATAGTAGCAATCTGGATACAGATAGTGGAGCAGCCATTTGGAATAGTACCAAGTGGAGTGTGGTAGCAGTGTTTACGGTTTGATATAGAGATTTGCAAAGTACACACGGATCTTAATGTTGTAGACCCGTTGACTATAAGACCTCTCTCACATGCAAAGCATGATCGAGCCCCAGAACTCATTGGGTGTTAGATTCATAACAATGCGTATCACATGGTGATGTGAACTAGATTATTGACTCTAGTGCAAGTGGGAGACTGTTGGAAATATGCCCTAGAGGCAATAATAAATTAGTTATTATCATATTTCCTTGTTCATGATAATCGTTTATTATCCATGCTATGATTGTGTTGATCGGAAACTCAGATACATGTGTGGATACATAGACAACACCATGTCCCTAGTATGCCTCTAATAGACTAGCTCGTTGATCAAAGATGGCTATGGTTTCCTAGTCATGGACATGAGATGTCATTTGGTAACAGGATCACATCATTAGGAGAGTGATGTGATGGACAAGACCCAAACTACAAACATAGCATATGATCGTGTCAGTTTATTGCTACTGTTTTCTACATGTCAAGTATATGTTCCTATGACCATGAGATCATGCAACTCACTGACACCAGAAGAGTACCTTGTGTGTATCAAACGTCGCAACATAACTGGGTGACTATAAAGGTGCTCTACAGGTATCTCCGAGGGTGTCTGTTGGGTTGGCATGGATCAAGACTGGGATTTGTTACTCCGTGTGACGGAGAGGTATCTCAGGGCCCACTCGGTAATACAACATCACAATAAGCCTTGCAAGCAATGTGACTAAGTGTTAGTCACGGGATCTTGTATTAGGGAACGAGTAAAGAGAATTGCCGGTAACGAGGTTGAACTAGGTATGGAGATACCGACGATCGAATCTCGGGCAAGTAACATACCGAAGAACAAAGGGAACATCATACAGGATTAACTGAATCCTTGACATAGAGGTTTGACCAATAAAGATCTTCATAGAATATGTAGGAACCAATATGGGCATCCAAGTCTCGCTATTGGTTATTGACCGTAGAGGTGTCTCGATCATGTCTACATAGTTCTCAAACCCGCAAGGTCCGCACACTTAAGGTTCGGTGACGTTTCGATAGTATAGAGTTATGTATGGTGGTGACCAAAGGTTGTTCGGAGTCCCGTATGAGATCCTGGACAGCATGAGGAGCTCCGGAATGGTCCAGAGGTAAAGATTAATATATAGGAAGTCCTGTTTTGGTCACCGGAAAAGTTTCGGGTTCATCGGTAGTGTACCGGGAGTGCCGGTAGTGTACCGGGGGACCATCGGGAGAGGTATTTCGACCCAAGCGGCTTCATGGGCAGTGGGAGGACTAATACCATTCCTTGGTGGGCTGGCCAAAGTCCCAAAGAAGGCCCATGCGGCTGGGGAAGAAATTTCAAAGGAGAAAAGGTGGAAAAAGGCAAAAAGGTGAAAATAAGGAAGGAGTCCTAATCCTACTAGGAGTGAAGGAGGAGGATTCCTCCTCTCCCACTTCGGCCAAAGCCTAGAGGGGCTGGCCCTTGCGCCAAGCCTCCTCCTCCTCTCCTCCTATATATACTAGAGGGTTTTAGGGTTTTGGCACAAGATTTTCAGCCACGTCCAACCCTATCCTCTAGTCCGTAGTTTCTCCTCTAGATCGGTTTCAGCTTTGCTTAGGCGAAGCCCTTCTGAGATTACTCCACCACCATCGCCGCAGCACCGTTACGCTGCCAAAGAACTCGTCTACCTCTCCGCTCCCTCTTGCTGGATCAAGAAGGCGGAGATCGTCATCGAGCTGTACGTGTGCTGAACGCGAAGGTGCCGTCTGTTCGGCGCTAGATCGGAAGGAGCGCGATCAAGATCGCGAGACGGATCGTGATGAGTTCACGAGACGGATCGTGATTGGATCGCGGGACGGATCGTGATGAGATCGCGGGACGCTCGGCGATTTGGATCGCGAAGACGTTCGACTACACCAACCGTGTTTCTTAATGCTTCCTGCTTAGCAATCTACAAGGGTATGTAGATCCACTCTCCCTCTCATAGATGCTCATGACCATGGATAGATCTTGTGTGTGCGTAGGAATTTTTTTGTTTCTCATGCAACGTTCCCCAACAGATGGCAGGTATGCTTTCCTCCTTCGACGTCTTAGTCATATGGGTGTGCCAGATCTAGAGTTTAATGTCGTGTTCGGGGTGTTACCCCGGTCTGATTTATTGAACGGTAATGGTTTCGCCTTTGGCGAGCCACCTACGAGGTCCGCAAAGCTTCATATCAGCGATGGAGCCGCGTTGATCTCGGATGTGGAGGTGATCCGTCATTTCTGTTCTTTGGTGGCTGATGTGGTGGTGCTAGACGCAGATGACGGGCATTGATGTCAAGCTCAGCGATTTTTTCGGTGTTGTTTGTAATTTTACTTCTTGGCTGGTATTATGGTGTAAAAAGACTACTCTATTGGCATTTTAAACTCTTATTTTACAAATTTACCATTCATCCTCGAGCATACCCTCCATAGGCTCTTTAGAGGCTAAGCGCCGTCTCTGTTGGAACACATTCGATTATCTTGTTTTGACTTTGTGTTTTAATTTCATTACAAAACTTGCGACTTGTGTATTTGGTTCTGAAATTGTTATTTTCTTGTTATAGTATTTTCTGGGTGTGCTATCTCCTCCATCATAGGAGTGGTTTGGTATCCCCCAAGTGTAAGGGTGATGTAACCAATAAATAATTATTTCACTCGCCAAGGTTTATCGAACCAGAAAGAATTACTTCGACAACAACTAATTATCAGCACCCGCACACAACACACTAAGCAAAACTCATCCTCGATGATTCAAGAAGGTTGACAATCTTCTTGTCTTGTTAGTTACAAGGATAAACTGTATGGTATGGTATGAATTGATAAATAAATAATATGGTACATCGAGAAAGTAAAATTACAAAGTTGGTTTCAGTAATGGGAAAGTTGACTTGGGGCCATAGCATCATCGCTTTACTAACTAGAACATGGGCTGCCATATTAGTTTCGTAGACCAAAACCCAAAGATTACATCGCTACTCGTGATAAAGTGAAAGAAAAACAATCATCATATAGATCGCCAATGATAACCCACAAGTGTAGGGGATCGTTTGTAGCCTTTTTCGATAAGTAAGAGTGTTGAACCCAACGAGGAGCTAAAGGTAGAATTAATATTCTCTCAAATTCTATCGACCACCGATACAACTCTACACACGCTAACGCTCACTTTACCTAGAACAAGTATGAAACTACTTTGCGGGAATAAAACTAGAAATACTTTGTAGGTGTAAAGACAGTTTTGCAAGATAATAAAGAACGTGGAAATAAAAGTTAGGTGTTGTTTTAATAAAAGAATAATAAAAGTAAGTATAGCGAGTGTGAAAAAGTGGTGATAGGATTTGCGAGATTATCCTAGGCAATTGATAACGAGATCCGTAATCATTATTGCAGTTTTATATGAGGGAGAGGCATGAGCTAACATACTTTCCGTACTTGGATCATATGAACTTATGACTGTAACTCTAGCAAACATACTCAACTACTAAAGATCATTAAGGTAAAACCCAACATTATCATTAAACATCAAGTCCCCTTTACTCTCATAAGTAAACAAACCCCTTACTCGGGTGTAAGCTTCTGTCACTCTAGCCACCCACTATAAGCGAATCATGAACATATTGCAACACCCTCCAGCGTGAATCTTTCACGTGTGCACCTCACGAAAAGCACCAATATAAACCACGCAACTCAAATCAATCAAGATCATCAATCAACCCATAGGACAAAAGGGATCTACTCAAACATCATAGGATAACAAAAAATCATTGGATAATAATATGTGGCATAAAACTCCATGTTCAAGTACGGTGTACAAGGGGATGCGGGAGAGTGGACCGCTGTAAATATATGAGGGAAAGTGATGGTGGTGACGGTAGCAAAGTTGTTGGTGTAGATCGACGTCACGATGGATGCCCTGGCGGCGCTCCGACGCCACTCAGAGAGAGGGGGGAGAGCCCCCCCTCCTCCTTCTTCTTCTTCCTTGGCCTCCGCCCTAGGTGGGAGGAGGGTTTCCCCTCTAGTCCATGGCCGCCAAGGCTCCCGGAGGGCAGGAGCCCCTCCGAGATTGGATCTATCTCTTTGATTCTCTTCTCTTTTCGCGGTTGTTTTCAAATCCCTTCACCGTTTATTAAATATCCAGAGATCTGTAACTCCGATCGGGCTGAAATGTTGAGGGGATTTTTATTGCGAAAGTATCTTTCTTGCAGCAGAAGGAGAGCCTCAACTGACCTAAGGGCTGGCCACAAGCCATCAGGGCGCGCCACCAGGGGGTGGCACGCCCTGTTGGCTTGTGGGGCCCTTAGGTATCGTCGTGTGTTGATTCCAACTCCCAAAATTCACATATATTTCAAAAAAATCACCAAATTTTTATCGCGTTTGGACTTTGTTTGATATGAAATTTCTGCAAAACAAAAAACACACAAAAACAAGAACTGACACTGGGCAGTTGGTCAATAGGTTAGTGCTCAAAAATAATATAAATTGGTAAATAATTACTTAAAAAGTATCCTATAATGATAATATAATAACATGGAATGATAAAAAATTATAGATACGTTGGAGACGTATCAGTCACCACTGGCCCAAAAGTGTGCCCTCCATTCTTCATAATGTCTATCACTTTTATGCAAATCATAATTGACAATGCTAAATTTGAGGCGTTTTTATGGGCAACATGTTGGAAAAATAGATACGTTTGATGGGGACGGCACACTGAAATTCATAACATGTCCGACGAGCATATGCTCGTGGGTGTAATAAACACTTTTCCAAACGGAGAACAGGTGTTGTGTCCGTGTCATTTAGGGTGTCTACGAATTTTCATGAACAAATAATAAATAGAGCGCCTTGGGGAAAAAGTGAATGCTTCTAAGATAGCCTCACTAGTTTTCCCATAACACGATATATGTCGTTTCTTCACGGAACTTTTCATCTAGATAGAATATACATACATGTATGGTGTAGAAAGAGAGATCTTTAGGCATTTTAAACTCTTGTTTTACCATTTTACTATTCATCCTCGAGCATACCCTCCCTAGAGGCTAACGTTGTCTCCCTTAGCACACATTTGATTAACTTGTTGTGAATTGGTGTTGTAGTTACATTAAGAACTTGTAATTTGTTTATTCGGTTCTAAAATCCAGTATTTTCTTGAAATTATTTTTTGGGGTGTGCTATCACATGTTATTTATTGCTGAACCGAGTCTCTATGTTAAACTATTATATTTGATGCTCAAATGTAACATTTTGCACTATAAATCTTTTTATTTTGAAATATATTACTATGTGCTTAAATATGTCAGTTGCTATAGACATGAAGATGTGATATATGTTTGTTGTGAATGGTTGAACATGGTCAAGCTACCGCTAAGAAGACCGAGGATTCACTTATCTGGAGCCCTCGTATGTTCACATTCATGATGCAGTCTCTTGATGAGATGGTAGAAAATGTTGTTAGGACTGATACAAGATTCAAGGAGACCCATCTTATCCATGTTGCAAAGTCTTAGAGTGATTTGTTAGGTTTCAATGGACTAGCATCCTAGTGCATAATCATCTTCACAAGCGGCGAGTTCGGTGGGTAAAAATCACTCGGTTGAGATGATCAAGTGTGATACGCAAGAATGATGCCAACGACACGTTAGTGTTAGAAGAGCAACATTACTTGGCCTACACCAATGTGTATACATAAATGTTCACGCTAGACTAAAATATGTTTGAACTTTTGTAATATGTGTTTAATGACGAATCTCATATTTATTGTTGAAATATGTTTAAGTGCTGAAATGAGAACTTTATTGTCGACATCTGTTTTAAGTGTCAAAATATTTGAAATGTTGAGATTTGTTATATATGGTTGAAACATTTGTTGAAGTTTTATAATCTATTATTTATTGTTGAAATTGTTATTCTATATTGAATGGCATACGAAATTGAAAAATATGTAGGATAATGATGGGTAGACCACATATCCTAAGGATGTTGAATTCTTCCGTGTCATACGTGAGAAATACACAGAAATATGAATTTGTCTTAGATAGTAACCTAGCCCATAGAGAAGTTTGCAATGGGGTCTAACAAGGGTTTGAGACAACCCGTTAAAATGGAGAGTCGAGTGACAAGTGGTGATAGATTTGTAGATAGCACATTTAGGTGTGAGTTTGGTATTCATTCGTGTGGTGCTAATATTTTTCACCTTCTAGTTCAACTACGAAGAAGAGAACATTTTTCAGTGAATTAGGTACAATCCAAAGTAACATCATAGCTAGTTGGCATGAATAAAAGTGAGGATGCTAACAGGTGTCATGCACACACCCATGTGCGCATATTTGATCCACGATAGAAAATTTATTGGATATCACAAGCCTTTCACTATCCCACTAGACATGCACACATAGACACCCTCTGCAAAAATGACACATCTATTGATCATGAAGATCAAACTTGTGTGGTCAGTTTGCGCACTCCAAAGCTTACAAACAAGCAAGAGCACGTTCCTTATGTATGTGACGTAGTTAGAGCAACTCTAGAAAGTTGCCATATCGGCAGCCTCTGTAACGCATATGGAGCGCACTCCGTGGCATTTTGTAGGATATGGGTAAACACAGTCATCCAAATGTCTTCCCTAATTTTTTCATGTTTTATTCCATCTACCGTATTTACAAAATTTTAGATCAAATAATTCAATGATTCAAAAGATAATATTACAAAACATTAATCAAAATATATTAAAATGTAACAAATAATCAGATAAAAAGTTGTTCAAGTAAAAGATAAATGAATTTCAGATAATTTAAACACACTTGATGATGGGAGGCCCGGTAATTGCCAATGATGCTCAATAAGATTCTCATTCAATTGGTGATGAGATGCCCAGTCTTCACTCTTCTAGTACGCCTCAAGAAATGCTTGAATGTGGCATGTGTGCTTGCGGGGATTGAACATATGTGACATTTGAGTGTCTGCAGATTTTTTTTACGTGAAAAACACAAATAAATTGTTAGTGCTTTGAAAATATATTTTTATCATGGTTTATATTTACTTTTGCAAATAACATGAGATTTGGCATAAACACGTTTGAATTGTTTTGCAACAAAAGTTAGAACCATTTGGACTTGGCAAGACTGTGAAGATCAAATTAATGCTTATTCATTTTGTATGTTGAGGGCGGGTAAAATCAAATTTCTCAAAATTACAATTGAAGTTGATTATATATAAAAACATGTATAATTTCTTCGTGGCATGTGTGGTTTCCACTAATGAGGGAGAAGGAAATGATTAAAATTCGAGGCATTCCAGGGCATCTAAACGCCATACGCGGAATGCTGCGACCAAAAAAAAGAAGGCCACGACCCCCTGGAGGGAGAGAGACGGACGTGGACTGGACAAGACAACCGCGACCCGCAGATAGCCAGGGACGCGGACTCGGCCTCCGCCCACGTCGCCGGCTTCGCCTCGAGCCGCCTCGCCGCAGCGACCACACCTCGCGCTGGCTTTGCCTCAAGCCGCCTCGTTCGCCACGCCTCCAGCCGCCTCATCACGCCTGCCTCCGCCGTGTTTGCTCGCCTCTGCTCACCCGCGCCCGCGCCTCCGCAGGCCGCCTCACCCACGTCCGAGACCCTGCATGCCGGAGTCGAACCCTCGCATCCGAATACCTGAAGTCTGTACTCCATACTCTTTAATCCCGGTCTAAATCAACCTTGAGGCTGCTTTAGGAGTGGATTTGATTACGTGGCACCTAAAGGCCGGGATCGTTGACTTTGACCAATATCGGCGAGCGCATGGACGACCGGAGGCGCGTGTACATCTACTCGTCCTCCAGGACGTCGCGCGTGTACGTCTACACGGGAGAGTGTGGACGTTGCCATCGTCCGCGATCACACGGCCGTCGCCAACCACCGTGCAGTGCTTCCCGTCGGCCCCGCGGTCCGGTTCTTGTTAGAGTATGCCGTTGCGGACCCGTGATGGTCTCACACAGTCACCCTGCCGCCCACTGTGCATGCGATCATGCATGCACCTTGTCGCTCTATCCTCACGTAAGACGGATCTAGAACAACACGACAGGGGGGTCCTCCATGTATGTGTTGTATAATCCTTTCATCCCAGCCTTTTTCGACTCAAGGTAGGAAATCCCTGTTTGGATATGCCCGTAAGGCTCAACCGGGATTGTCGAGTACAGGATACAAATTTCAAGGATTTAAAGACGGAGGTTCATTTACATCAAGCTCTACAACCTTAGGGTTTATTTCGGACTTCGCTCCTCGCCTTTGTTGCCGCGCGTACGAGCCGTCGTGGCCGCACGTATCACCCTGTCGCCCTGCCGCAGCAACCGCGGTTGGCCTCGCCTCTCCCGTAGTCGCCATGCCTCGCTCCAACCGTAGCTTTGTGATGCGCATTATGGATATGGCATTAAAAAGAAAAAAAATCAACTATAGAGAACGTCACTGGAAAGGGAGTTTGACTTGGCGGAATAAAAAAAAAGGAGGATCGGTTAAAGTTAGGCGTACATCTATTTCATCTGATTACGTCCCCTGTTATACAACACCGCCATTTCAAAAAACTATTATTTAGCACCAGTGTCCGTATCTATCTAGCAAAAATCCCAAGTAATATTCATCCTATCTATTTTTTAATATATATTATTCGTTCGAAGACAATTACACGGTTTTGTCATATATTAGCTCGTTGATCAAAGATGGTCAAGGTTTCCTAATCATGAACATGAGATGTCCTTTGATAACGGGATCACATCATTAGGAGAATGATGGGATGGACAAGACTCAAACTATAAACGTAGCATATGATCGTATCAGTTTATTGCTACAGTTTTCTGCATGTCAAGTATATGTTCCTATGACCATGAGATCATGCGACTCACGGACATCGAAGGAATACCTTGTGTGTATCAAATGTCGCAACGTAACTGGGTGACTATAAAGGTACTCTACAGGTATCTCTAAGGGTGTCTGTTGGGTTGACATGGATCAAGACTATGATTTGTTACTCCGTGTGACGGAGAGGTATCTGAGGGCCCACTCGGTAATACAACATCACAACAAGCCTTGCAAGCAATGTGACTTAAGTGTTAGCCACGGGATCTTGTATTACGGAACGAGTAAAGAGACTTGCCGGTAACGGGATTGAACTAGGTATACAGATACCGACGATCGAATCTCGGGCAAGTAACATACCGAAAAACAAAGGGAACAACATACGGGATTAACTGAATCCTTGACATAGAGGTTCAACTGATAAAGATCTTCCTAGAATAAGTAGGAACCAATATGGGCATCCAGGTCCCGCTATTGGTTATTGACCGTAGAGGTGTCTTGGTCATGTCTACATAGTTCTCGAACCCGTAGGGTGTCGGGGGGATTACCCCCGGGTAGGCTCAAGGAGATGACTCAACATTTTAAAACACCAGGGGGGCCACCCCCGGTAAGCCAGGCCTGACGAATCGACAAGACAAACGAAGAAGTGAGCTGACGACACTGTAGTTGTCCGGCTCCTCTCGGCGACACTGTAGCTGTCCGGCTCCTCCTGGCAACATTGTAGCTGTCCGGCTCCTCCAGTCCGGCTACTCCTGTCCGGCTCCTCCAGTCCGGCTACTCCTGTCCGGCTCCTCCAGTCCGGCTACTCCTGTCCGGCTGCCGGCTGCGGCCCGATGAAGTCAGCTCTAGGCGTCCCGTCCCGTCGGCTGACAACACTGTGGCTGACGGACTGCAAAGCCTGCCACCCTGCTACAGACGGGCACTATTGACCAATAGTGCCCCACTATGCACCCTGATGCATCATGTCACCCTGCCCTAATAGTGGCGCACCGTAGCCTGCATCATGAGTCATTTCACATGTCACCTCCAATAGTGTAATCAGGCCAAGTGGGCCACCCCTTGTCCCCTAGGCCTCCCTATATAAGAGGCACCAGGGGAGCTCACCGACGGGCAAGCGAGCAAGCTGTCCAAGCTCTCCCCCATTCCTCTTTTTTCCCCACTTACTCTCACACGTGAGGCCATGGAAGGGAACAACCAGCTCCCTCTCCCTCCTGAGATACAGTTCCAGGAGCAACCCTGTACGAGATATACCATATATATACAGACATACAGAAGTAGGGGTATTATCTCTCCGGAGAGCCCCGAACCTAGGTAAACCATTGCGTGCTATTCGCATACCCGTCCCGGATCATCCACGGCAGCCTTGCTCTCACCTCGATAAGCCTACCTATGGCATCTGTCGTCTCGCGAGACCCCCCGTGAGAAAATGACGACAGTTGGTGCCCACCGTGGGGCTAGCTGCTGCTGGAACCGCGGTCCAAGCGGGACCCTCTTCGTCATCACCACCGCGGCGCTGCCGTCATCTCTCCGATGGCGCTCGGGGGCTCGACATCAACTCGCCCCCGGGGCGGCCGCGTGAGGCGGCGCGCCTTCGTCGCCGGCATCGCCATCTTCGCCAGCTCCGCCATGGCGTCACCGTCGCCTCTCCGGCCGCGCTCGAGGGCTTCACATCTACTCGCCCCCGGGCAGCCGTGCGAGGCGGCGCGCCTTCGTCGCCGGCCTCGCCATCTTTGCCGACTCCGCCATGGCATCGTCGTCGCCTCTCCGACCGCGCTCGAGGGCTCGACATCAACTCGTCCCCAAGGCGACCGTGCGATACGTCGTGCCTTCGCCATCGGCCTCGACACCGCCCGCGTCGCTCTCCTTCTCCGGCTTTGCTGTCATCTGTTGTTGCTGCTACTGGTCCGCCCGAACGCGACCAGGCCGGGGCCGGCGGCGGCGCTGACTGCAGTAGCAGTAGCGGTAGGGGCTGCTCACCCACGAGTGGGCGCGCCGCGTCGCCCTTCGCCGCCGCTCCGGCGCAGCAGCACCGGCGCTCCAACGCCTGCGCGTACACCTCGTCCCGCGGCAGCCACTGGCCCGAGCTCCTCTTCTTCAACACGCCAGGTCGGCACCGCTGCCTTACGCCGCTCGAGCCGGCTCGGCGCGTCGACCGCGCGTCGCCCTCTCGTCCGCATCACGCCGACGATCGCGCCTGCATCTCTCCTTGCGCGCGGACAGGCGACCACGGGCCTCCTCGCTCCGCTCGACCGCGCACTCACGCTGCTGCAGGCCGCCGCTCCTCCTTCGCCCGGCTCCTCCTCTCCTCCCGCGCACCTGACTGAATGCGCCCTTTCCTAGCTGGCTAGCTGCACAGGCATGCATGCGTACGTAGACGGGCACATGCATGTGGGTCGTGTGCATGGCCACATGCATGCATGCATGGCCGCCTGCTTGGCCCGCCTTGGCTGGCTACTCGGCCGGCAGCTCAGCCTGCTGCCAGTTTGCTGCCCGTCCGCTCCGCCCGCCATACGTCAGCACATCGGCTGCTCCACGCTGGCTCTGTCGCGCGCTTCAGCCGGTTCCCGCCTTCGCGCGCCGGCACCGACTGTCGCTCCGTGGCCGACCTCCGCCTTCGCGCGGCTGGCCCGCTCCCGGCTCCGCGAGCGCCCGCGCCAGCTGCCGCTCCGTAGCCGGCGCCCGCCTCCGCACGCTCCGGCTCCCTACGCTCTGGCTCCCCTCCTCGTGCGTCACCTCCACGTCCGACGTCCGCACCAACTCGGTCACCGGCTTTGTCTCCCGCCCGCGCGTCGGGCCTGCTCGCCGTTCGGCGGTTCCGCCCGCTCACGGCTCCGCCCTCGACCGGCTCCTCCTCGCCTGGCCGTCCCGCACCCGGCCATCCGGCTCCGCCTCCCGCCCGCGCATCGAGCCGGCTCGCCGTTCGCCGGTTCCGCCCGCTCGCGGCTGTGCCCTCGACCGGCTCCGGCTAGCCTGCCCGTCCCGTGCCCGGCTGTCCGGCTCCGCCTGCGTCGGCCCCTCATGCCTGTGCCTCCCGTAGTCGTGCTCCGTCCCGCCGTCGGCCGCGAGGTCCCTTCTGTGCGCCGGCCCCGGGCCGGCTCCCCGTCGACGCTCCCGCGTTGTGTTCCCTCGGCCCGGCCGCGAAGCGACGCGCACCTCGCCTCCGTCCCCGCACGGGCCGGCTCCGCCTGCCACGCGTCCGGCTTGTTGTGCGCCGGCTCATCTCCAGCCGTCTCCGCGCCCGCCGGCTTCGCGCATGGCCGCTTGCGCGTGCGCCCGCGCGCCTATGGCCGTCCAAACCATCGCGCCATCCGCCCCTCCTGCATGGTTACGTACATGCATGGTTATGTACATGGCTACAACCTGCGGCCCGTCCATGCATGTACGTACTCGGTCACCATGATTTTCCCCGCCTCGCGCATGGTCCGACCGGCCGCTCGAGCCCCGCCCGTCGGCTCGAAGCTCTGCTCGTGACCGGCCTCCTCCGCCGCCCCGTGCCGGTTTTGGCTCCCGCGCACCCGGCCGCCCTGGTATCCTCCGTCGCGCGGCCTCGCACCGCCCGTCCGCCTACGACGCGGTGCCATGCTGCGCCCCGGCCGGTTCCCGTAGCCGGCTACCCGGCCAGCTCCCGCTGGCGGACGCCCCGTCCGGCTCCCGTGGTCCCGCCTTCCCGCCGACGGACGCCCCGTTCGGCTCTCGCCTGCGGATGCCCCGTCCAGCTCCCACCGTCCCGCCTCCTCACGGCCGGCGCCCCAGCCGGCTCGCGCAGCCCCGCCTCCCCGTGGCCGGCTCCCGCCTGCGGACGCCCCGGCCGGGTCGCGTGGCCCCGACTCCCCATGGCCGGCTCCCCGCCGATCCGCCTGGCCGCCCGGCACGCCCCCGGTCGCCCGCGCCGGCTCAACCCGCCTGCGGCCGGCTGCCCCCGCTGGGGCCGGCTCCCCCGTGCTCCCGGGTCGGCTCCCCCCGTCGCTCCCGCAGCTCCCTTTTGGTCGGACTCCCATGGGGGACAAGAAAGGAAGTGGAAAAAGGGATGGCCGGTTGCTCAGCAAAAAAATGCATCCAGTTGCCCACAGCCAGCAGAGCTGAAAAGAAGAACAGAAAAAGGCCGCCCGATGCCTCCGTCCGCCTGCGACGATAATCCGCTAACGGTCATGCCCGCCTCGATGCCTGGCCGGTTGTGCCAGGCCGGCTCGGCCGTGTCCCGTTGCGCCGCCTGGCCGGTCGGGCCCGACCGGCTGAACCCCCCTTCGAGCACCCAGAGGCTCGAAGGCTACACCCAGCGGGTGTGCCGGCGCGCTCCGCAAGCGCCAAGCTGCGCCGGCTGTCTCCGGCACCCTCCGCCTTGTCCACGTTGATGCAATTTGCATCACCGTTCGCCCTGGCGTCCCAACGGGTGCGCCGGCGCGCTCCACAAGCGTCAAGCCGCGCCGGCTGTCTACGACAACAACAACTGCCTCGCCGGCATAAAAAACTAATGAACCCCCTCGCTCGGAGGCTTGGAAGCCACTCTCGGCGGCGCCTAGCGCGCAACAGCCGGCGGACCCCACATCCGCCCTCGGCAGCGTCTCGCGCCCACTAGCCGGCGGACCCCGCGTCTGCCCTCGGCAGCGCCTCGCGCTCAACTGCCGGGGGACTCTGCGTCCACCCTCGGCAGCGCCTCGCATACATCAGCCGGCAGACTCCACGTCCGCCCTCGGCAGCGCCTCACGCACATCAGCCGGCGACCCCCGCGTCCGCCCTTGGCAGCGCCTCACGCTCAACTGCCGGCGGACTCTGTGTCCGCCCTCGGCAGCGCCTCACGCACATCAACCGGCAGACCCCTCGTCCACCCTCGGTAGCGCCTCGCGCGCACCAGCCGGCAGACTCCGCGTCCGCTCTCAGCAGCGCCTCGCGCACATCAGCCAATAGACCCCGCGTCCGCCCTCGGCAGCGCCTCGCGCACACCAGCCGGCAGACTCCGTGTCCGCTCTCAGCAACGCCTCACGCACATCAGTCGACGGACCCCGTGTCCGCCCTTGGCAGCGCCTCGCACACACCAGCCGGTGGACCCCGCGTCCGCCCTCGACAGGGCCCCGTGCCCATCGGTCGATGGTCCCCGCGTCCGCGCCCGGCGTCCTCAATGCCACTATCTGCTTCAGCAACAGCAAAGACCCTTCGCCCGGCTCTTCGAGTCGCCCGGAGGCTACACCCAGCGGGTGCGCTGGTGCGCCCCCGCTGGAAACCGCCAACTGGTGGACTCCGCGTCCACGCCCGGTAGGGCTCCGCGCCCATAAGTCGACGGACTCCAAGTCCACACCCGGCGGCGCCTCACGCGCACTAGTCGGACCACGTCTGCTGCGAGCCACGCCGGCCGACGTCGACAAAAACCGCCTCGCCAGCACCAAAAAGCAATGTAAGATCTCCACCCGCATATCCTCACGGCGTACACACAAATAGATACCTCGAGCGATCCTCGGGGGCCATCTCCGCATTTGTTTCTACTACTTCATTGTTCACCCCGGCGCCAGCTAGCCCCGGCCCGGGGGTTGGCCGTTTGGCCCGATACATTTGTTCCCACGAGACGACTTAGTAGCGTGCATGGGGCCGAAGGACCACTCTTTGTCTCAGCTACAGACCGCACCGCGGCTGTCTGGCTAGCGAGAGCAAAAGCTGGAGGTCACCACACGTGAAAGCATCCTGGGAGGAAACGGCCCGGGCGACCCGGTCGTTTCATTTATGAGTATCTGCTCGGTCGAGCCTACTCCCAGAGTTCGAGTACTGTACACTCCATTCCGCGGCCCACTCTTCGCCTCAGCTACAGACCGGCTCCCGGCTGTCCGGCTAGCAAGAGCAAAAGCCAAAGAGCGGAGAGAACATGAAAAAGACTGAAGGGGCTCGGACAAAACCAAGTCAACACCCTCTACATAAACTTGCGTTACCAAAATCAAACATTTAATATATCTGCATCGACTAAACTTGTCTTTTGCATGATCATTTCAATGAGGAACCTCCTCGCTCGGAGGCTCGGAGGCTACTCCCGACAGGGCCCCGCGCCCATCAGCCGGCGGACCCCGCGCCCATCAGCCGGCGGACCTCGCGCCCATCAGCCGGCGAACCTCGCGTCCGCCCTCGGCAGCGCCTTACGCTCATCAGCCGGCGGACCTCGCATCTGTCCTCGGCAGTGCCATGCGCACATCCGCCGACGGACCCCCGTGTCCATCTCTGGCAGCGCCCAGCGCCCTTCAGTCGGTGGACTCCGCGTCCGCCTTCGGCAGCGCCACGCGCACATCAGCTGGCGGACTCCCGCATCTGTCTCCGGCAGCACCTCGCGCCCTTCAGCCGGTGGACTCCGCGTCCGCCTTCGGCAGCGCCACACGCACATCAGTCGGCGGACCCCCGCATCCGTCTCTGGCAGCGCATCATGCCCTTCAGTCGGTGGACTCCGCGTCCGCCTTTGGCAGCGCCACGTGCACATCAGCCGGTGGACCCCCGCGTCTGTCTCCGGTAGCGCCTCGCGCCTTTCAGCCGGTGGACTCCGCGTCCGCCTTCGGCAGCGCCACGCGCACATCAGCTGGCAGACCCCCGCGTCTGCCTCTGACAGCACCTCGCGCCCTTCAGCCGGTGGACTCCGCGTCCGTCTCCGGTAGCGCCTCGCGCCCATCGGTCGGCGGACCCCCGCGTCCGCTTTCGGCAGCACCACGCGCACATCAGCCGACAGACCCCCGCGTCCGTCTCCGGCAGCGCCTCGCGCCCTTTAGCCGGTGAACTCCGCGTCCGCCTTCGGCAGCACCATGCGCACATCAGTCGGTGGACCCCCGCGTCCGTCTCCGGCAGTGCCTCGCGCCCATCGGTCGGCGGACCATGCGTCCACCCCCGGCAGCACCCCTTGCACCATTCAGTTGGGTGACCTCGTGTCCACACTCGATGCCCTCGATGCCATCTTCTACTTCAGCACCAGCAAAGACCCTCCGTCTGACTCTTCGAGTCGCCCGGAGGCTACACCCAGCGGGTGCGCTGGCGCGCCCCCGCTGGAAACAGCCAGCCGGTGGACTCCGCATTCGCCCCCGACCGCGCCTCGCACCCTTCAGCCGGCAGACTCCGTGTCCGTGCCCGACGTCCTCGATGCCACCGTCTACTTCAGCAACTGCGAAGACCCTCCGCCCGACTCTTCGAGTCGCCCGGAGGCTCGGAGGCTACACCCATCGGGTGCGCTGGCGTGCCCCCGCTCGAAGCAAGCTGCATCGTTCTTAGCCCGTGATCGACCAACAACGACAACTTCTGCAACTCCAACGGAAAAACCCTCCACCCGACTCTCCAGTCCGACTCGCCAACGTCTTCGAGTCGCCCGAAGGCTCAGAGGCTACTGTCGAGGGGATTACCCCCGGGTAGGCTCAAGGAGATGACTCAACATTTTAAAACATCAGGGGGCCATCCCTGGTAAGCCAGGCCTGACGAATCGACAAGACAAACGAAGAAGTGAGCTGACGACACCGTAGCTGTCCGGCTCCTCCTGGCGACACTGTAGTTGTCCGGCTCCTCCTAGCAACACTGTAGCTGTCCGGCTCCTCCTGTCCGACTGCTCCCGTTCGACTGCTCCTGTCCGGCTGCTCCTGTCCGGCTACTCCTGTCCGGCTGCCGGCTACGGCCCGATGAAGTCACCTCCAAGCGTCCCGTCGGACACGAGCTGACAACACTATGGCTGACGGACTATAGAGCCTGCCACCCTGCTACAGACAGGCACTATTGACCAATAGTGCCCCACTGTGCACCCTGATGCATCATGTCACCCTGCCCTAATAGTGGCGCACCGTAGCCTGCATCATGAGTCATATCACATCTCACCTCCAACAGTGTAATCAGGCCAAGTGGGCCACCCCTTGTCCCCTGGGCCTCCCTATATAAGAGGCACTAGGGGAGCTCACCGACGGGCAAGCGAGCAAGCTGTCCAAGCTCTCCCCCATTCATCTCTTTTCCCCACTTACTCTCACACATGAGGCCATGGAAGGGAACAGCCAGCTCCCTCTCCCACCTCAGATACAACTCCAGGAGCAACCCTGTACGAGATATACCATATATATATAGACATACAGAAGTAGGGGTATTATCTCTCCGGAGAGCCCCGAACCTAGGTAAACCATTGTGTGCTATTCACATACCCGTCCTGGATCATCCAGGATAGCCTTGCTCTCACCTCGATAAGCCTACCTATGGCATTTGTCATCTCGCGAGACCCCCATGAGAAAACGACGACACAGGGTCTGCACACTTAAGGTTCGGTGACGTTTCGATAGTATAGAGTTATGTATGGTGGTGACCGAAGGTTGTTCGGAGTCCCAGGTGAGATTACGAATATCACGAGGAGCTCCGGAATGGTCCATAGGTAAAGATTGATATATAGGAAGTCCTGTTTTGGTCACCGAAAAAGTTTCGGGCTCATCGGTAGTGTACCGGGAGTGCCGGGAGGGTGACGGGGGACCATCGGGAGGGGTGTCTCGACCCAAAGGACCTCATGGGCTTTGGGAGGAGTCAAACCAGACCTTGGTGGGCTGGTCTAATTCCTCACTAAGGCCCATGCGGCTAGGGGTGGGAAAACCCAAAAAGTGGAGAGGTGGAAAGAGTTTCCAAGTGGAAAGGAGGAATCCTACTCCTAATAGGATTGGAGTAGGACTCCTCCACCTCCAATTTCGACCAAACCTTGAGGGTTTGAGGCTGCCTCCTCCCCTCCCTCCATCCTATATATAAAAGAGGATTTAGAGGGGAAAGCTAACGCTAATTGCCATGTGCTGCCATCTTCTTCCTCTAGATCTGTTTCTCCTCTAGATTAGTTCTGCGATGCTTAGGAGAAGCCCTGCAGGATTAGTTCACCATCACCGCCACCACGCCATTGTGTTGCCGGAGAAATCATCTACCTCTCCGCTCCCTCTTGCTGGATCAATAAGGCGGAGATCGTCATCGAGTTGTACGTGTGCTGAATGCGGCGGTGCCGTTCGTTCGACGCTAGATCGGAAGGACCGTGATCAAGATAGCGAGATGATTCGTGATTGGATCGCGGGACACATCGTGATGAGATCACGGGACGGATCGTGATGGGATCGCAGGACGTTCGGCGATTTGGATCGCGAAGACGTGCGACTACATCAACCGCGTTTCTTAACGCTTCCCGCTTAGAGATCTACAAGGGTATGTAGATCCACTCTCCCTCTCGTACATGCTCATCACCATGGATAGATCTTGTGTGCGTAGGGAAATTATTGTTTCCCATGCAACGTTCCCCAACAGTGGCATCATGAGCTAGGTCTTTGTGTAGATGAGATCTCGAGTAGAACACAAAGAGTTTGTGGGCGTTGATGCTTAGATTGCTTCCTCCCTTGGACATGTTTTGGTTCAGCGGTATTGTGGGATGAAGCGGTATTGCGTTGATGCTTAGATTGCTTCCTCTCTTTACTCATTCCGTAATACAAGATCCCGTGACGAACACTTAGTCACATTGCTTGCAAGGCTTATTGTGATGTTGTATTACCGAGTGGGCCCTGAGATACCTCTCTGTCGCACGGAGTAACAAATCCCAGTCTTGATCCATGCCAACCCAACAGACACCCTCGGAGATACCTGTAGAGCACCTTTATAGTCACCTAGTTATGTTGTGACGTTTGATACACACAAGGTACTCCTCCGATGTCAGTGAGTTGCATGATGTCATGGTCATAGGAACATATACTTGACATGCAGAAAACAGTAGCAATAAACTGACACGATCATATGCTACATTTGTAGTTTGGGTCTTGTCCATCACATCATTCTCCTAATGACGTGATCCCGTTATCAAATGACATCTCATGTCCATGGCTAGGAAACCTTAACCATCTTTGATTAACGAGCTAGTCTATTAGAGGCATACTAGGGACATGGTTTTGTCTGTGTATCCACACATGCATCTAAGTCTCCGATCAATACAATTATAGCATGGATAATAAACGATTATCATGAACAACGAAATATGATAATAACTAATTTATTATTGCCTCTAGGGCATATTTCCAACACCTTACTCGTACGCTTACAAGAGACCGGTTCCATCGACTGACATGTAACTTCGTTGCACAAAGATGGCTGGCGGGTGTCTGTTTCTCCTACTTTAGTTGGATTGTATTTGACAAAGGTGGTCCTTGAGAAGGTTGAAAAGCAATTTATGTATCACGTTTTTCATAGGTGAGAATTGTTCTTTCTAGATAGTCATAGCAGCCACGTAAAACTTGCAACAACAATTAGAGGACGTCTAACTTGTTTTTGCAGGGTATGTTGTGATGTGATATGGCTAATTACATGATGAGATATATGTGATGTATGAGATGATCGTGTGTTGTATAGAATATCACGACTTGCATGTCGATGAGTACGGCAACCTGCAGGAGCCATAGGGTTGCCTTTAATTATTGTATGACCTGTGTGTCAATAATTAAGCGTTGTGTAATGCTTTACTTTATCGCTAAATGGTAGCTATAGTAGTATGAGCATGGTGGGCGCGACAACCCCGATGGCGACACAATGATGGAGATCATGATGATGGAGATCATGGTGTTATGCCGGTGACGATGGAGATTATGCTGGTGCTTTTAAGATGGAGATCAAAAGCACAAGTTCATGGCCATATCATTTCACTTATGATTTGCATGTGATGTTAATCCTTTTATGCACCTTGTTTTGCTTAGGAGGATGGTAGCATTATAAGGTGATCCCTCACTTAAATTTCAAG
The DNA here is from genome assembly GCA_022496015.1 of Hordeum marinum. Lineage (NCBI taxonomy): Eukaryota > Viridiplantae > Streptophyta > Magnoliopsida > Poales > Poaceae > Hordeum > Hordeum marinum. Next base: position 347,052,958 of record CM039676.1, on the reverse strand, counting down.
GTAAAATTGTGTTCTCCCCGAGTGTGCACCATTACGAAAGTTCGTCGTGTCGAGACACCACGTGATGATCAGGTGTGATAGACTCTACGTTCACATACATCAGGTGCAAGCCAGTGTTGCACGTGCAGAACACTCGGGTTAAACTTGACAAGACTAGCATGTACAGACATGTCCTCGAAACACAAGAGACTGAAAGGTCGAACATGAGTCATATAGTAGATATGATCAACATGATGATGTTCACCATTGAAACCACCTCAACTCATGTGATGATCGGACTTGAGTTGTTGAATTTGGATCATGTATCACTCGAATGACCGGAGGGATGTCAATTTGAGTGGAAGTTCTTAAGTAATATGATTAGTTGAACTCATTATCATGAACATAGTCAGTAGTGTCTTTGCGAAATATGTTGTAGCTCACGCTATAGCTCCCTTGAATTTTTATATATTCCTAGAGAAATAGAGTTGAAACATGATGGTAGCAATATTGCGGACCAGGTCCGTGATCTGTGGATTGTCCTTATTGCTGCACAGAACGCTTATGTCCTTAATGCACCGCTCGATGTGCCACCCCCTCTAGCGTCGTCTGTAGATGTTGTAAACATCTGACAAACACGTTCCGATGACTACTTGATAGTTTAGTGCGTCATGCATTACGGCTTAGAATTGAGGCTCCAAAACGTTTTGAACATCACGGAACATATGAGATGTTCTAAGAGCTGAAATTAGGATCTCAGGCTCATGCCCGTGTTGTGAGATATGAGATCTCCAACAACATTCTTTGCCTGCAAGATGAACGAGAATAGCTCAATCATTGAGCATGTGCTCAGATTGTCTGGGTGCTACAATCGCTTGAATCGAGTGGGAGTTGATCTTCCAGATAAGATAGTGATTGATATTGTTCTCCAAATCACTATCACTAAGCTACTAGAACTTCATGATGAACTATAATTATGCCAGGGATGGAAATGATGATCCCTGAGCTGTTCGCGATTGACGGGGTTATTACCCCTGGGTAGGCCAAAGCAAAGGGGTTCTCATCCCCGTTTAGAAGAGAAAGTACGCGACTGGCTGGCCCTGGCCGGCTGCAGCACAGCCGGCCGGTGCGATCGCCGGTTGGCTCGGGGATGGCTGGTCAAGGTACCGGCTCGGCCCCCGATCGGCTAGGCGTGACCGGATGCCCTCGAGCCGCCTCCTCCGTTGACCCCAAGGAGGACAAGCAACGTCCCGTCCCTTTGTGCACGGGTACGGCGACATGACGTGACCGCCACGACGAGCGCCATTGTAGCCACAGTAGCCTCTGACGCATGGGTGCGCATGGCTATAGTTCGGCCGTCCGGGCCGCTGACCTTGGCGACCGTGACCGGGCGAGGAAACAGTGCCAGCATGCCCCCGCCCACTCGATTACCTGCCCTGGCGTGGCTACAGTGCAGCCGGCCGTACCGAAGACTTCGGTCGGCTGGCACTAGACGACACCACCTGGACGGCCCGTGCCGTAGCAGGTGGGCGGGGACCAATCACGGAGCCGGTTGGAGGGCCCAGCGGGCAATGGGACCGCATAGTCGGTGGACCCTACGGGCGACGAGACGGCTCGAGGGGCAGGACCCCCTGGTCAGCCGGAGAGGCTGCTAGCTGGGTCCCTCACTTATGTACCTCAGGAATATTCTAAGCTAGGGGGTTGGCCTACAAAAAACCCCGAGCCCCCCATGCAACGGGGACGACAAGTCTCACGCACACACCTATGGGATACTTCCCTCACACTCTCACACTTCATAGCGGGGGAAGGTGAGCCGGCTACTCCCTTTTCCTCCTCTAGAGACAGCTCCAGGAGCAACCTTGTAAACATACCCATCCATCAAGATAGACCAAGCAGGACTAGGGGTGTTACCTCCCACGGAAGGCCCTGAACCTGGGTACATCATATGTCACCACCGCTTGTACCTAATCCCGTTCTCGAAGCCCGTCGGCGTCCTCCGGCCCCAACCACCTACGATAAGCCTACCCATGGCATCTGTCGTGAGAAAATGACGACAGTTGGCGCCCATCGTGGGCCGTACACGGCGCCGGCCGGATTCATGCTCCGGGCGGGACCCCTCGCCATCCCTTGCCGTCGCCGCACATCCAGGCGAAACCGTGGGCTCATGGGGCTTACTCTGGCACGCCCTGCGGGCAGCTCCATCGACCTCACGCTCGACATCAACGCGCTCAAGAAGCACTTCGGCAGGCTCAACCTTGCCAAAGCTCTGACTGCCGACGAGTACCCTAGCCAGGTGCTCGTCTGCGCCGGTCCGCCCACGGCTGTGGGCGCACTCACTGCGACCCAGTCCAGTGGCTCTCACGATCGTGTGGGTGTAATGGCCATCATCTCCTCCACCTCCTCCGGACGTGCGCGGGTCGAGGCTGACGCCACCACGGCCCGCATCGGCACCTCTGACCCGCTCGGTGTGGCCCTTCGGGGCTTGAGCACTCCTATTGCCCCAACGGCAAACTCCGACGCCGACACGGCCGAGCTCAAGGCGGCTCGCTGCCTCCTATTCGAGGATGCCAGCGCCCTCGTGGCCACGTGGTGCCGCATGGCACTGAGCCCAGCCGGCATGGGGTTGTGCGCGATTGCGGTCGTGTGGTCGTCGAAATCTTGGGCCGCAACATTCTCATCTATGACACCCTCGCAGCCAACCTGTGGGCCGCCAAGGTAGCCTAGGAGGATTTGGCTACCTTGGAAGGCGAAGAACGTGCCACCCGCGAGCGTCATATCAAGGACCTCATCGACGCTGTCGACGCACAACAACACCTGCTTGTGGTATGCGGTGTCGCCTCCGAAGGCCCCCAGCTCGAGCGCGAGGGCACGAGGACTGGTGGCTGTCAGCCGGCTCAGCACTCCTGCTCCCCTCGCGTTTCCAGCCGCCGGGTCGGGAAAACAGCCGGTGCACCAACGACCCACCTCGTAGCGGCCGCCACCATGAGGCGCCGACAGCTGGCGCAGCCGCGGGCATACGCCACCCCCACGACGCGAGCCGGAACGGTCGGTTCCGCCCATCATCCGTCCCGAGCTCTCAGCTCGGCTCTGACCGCGTGTCCCCCACAGCAAGAATGATGCTCGCCTCTGCATCGACTGCCTCGCATAGTCGGCCCTCCTCGAGAAGGAGGGCTCGATTGGCCCGACATGCTTCGGCCCTCGGATCTGCAACGATCCATTCCCAACCGGCTTCACGCTTCCCCGAGACACCCCGAAGTACAATGGGGCCTCCAAGCCCGAAGACTGGCTGATCGACTACACCACCGCAGTCAGCATCGCCAGGGGCAACAAACACGTAGCCGTTCACTACGCTCCCCTCATGTTGATTGGCTCGGCCCGCACCTGGCACAACAGCCTGGCAGCCGGCAGCATCAGCACTTAGACGGACTTCGAGGAAGCCTTCGTTCGCAACTTCACCGGCACCTACAAGCGGCCTGGCTGCCCTCATGAACAAGCCATGTGCGTTCAGGGGTCGGGCGAGTCCCTCCGCGACTACCTCACCCGATGGACCGAGCTCCGCAACTCCTGCGAGGGGGTGCATGAGGTGCAGGCCATACAGTACTTCATCGAAGGCTATCATGACGGCACCCCCCTCAAGCACAAGCTTTTGTGCTCCGAGCCGGCTACACTCTTCGAGCTCATGACCAAGGTGGACAAGTACACCACGGCTGATTCCGCCATTCGGGTCAACACGACCCCGCCCGCTAAGACAACGTTGACACCGACGATGTCCCGACCGACTGCCGACAACTGGCAGCCACAGAACAACAAGCGCAAGAACGACCAGCCGGACTCCCGTTATGGGAGCCGACAGGTCGCCACCATCGAGGAACAGGAGCCGGCTGCCTAGTCTTCCAGCCAGCGCCGGCGCACTGGCAAGGCTGCCTGGCAGCCGAAGCTCACCTTCGAGCAGATGCTCGACCTCCCCTGCAAGAACCACTCTGGGGCCAAGCCCTCTATGCACACGCTCCGGCGGTGCAGCTTCTCACAGCGATTGGCCCGGGTGGACGGCCTTCCGGCTCCTCTCGTGCCGCCTGCCCGCGCGCCGGCCCCTGCCCTAGTTGTCGCCCCTGTGCCGGCTCCGACTCCGGCCCAAAACGATGGTCGTCTACACGACCAGTTCCACAACCAGGACGGTTGCTACGTTGTCTCCACCAGTGAAGAGACGAGCAAACATGCTCAACGCCGGCTCCATCGTGAGGTGAACGCCACCATGCCGACAACTCCCCATTTCATGCATTGGTCGGAGAAGCCGGTCACCTGGAGCCGGGTAGATCACCCCGCCGTGATGCCGAGTCCCGGCAGTTATGCCCTGGTCCTCGACCCCACCATCGCCACCGAGAAGCGCACCTACCGCTTCTCACGAGTGCTGATAGATGGTGGCAGCAGCATCAACATCCTTTACATCGACATGATGCGCAAGCTAGGGCTGAAGATAGAAGACCTGTAGGCGAGTCAGACGATTTTCCATGGCATCGTGCCCGGAAAGTCCTGCTCCCCCATTGGCAATATCACGCTTGACGTCCTCTTCGGCGGCCCCGGCCACTTCCACCATGAGCCGGTGTTGTTCGAGGTAGTGGACCTCGCAAGTCTCTACCACGCGCTGTTGGGCCGGCCGGCCCTCGTCAAGTTCATGGCAGTCCCCCATTACGCCTACCTCAAGCTCAAGATGCCGGGCCCCAGGGAATCATCACCATCACGGGTGACTACAAGATGTCGCTCGAGTGCGCTCAAGACGCCAGCCGGCTGGCCGAGGCCCTAGAGATAGCTGAGGAAAAGTGGCAGCTCGATCGACTCGTGGCCCTCGCTGCCAGCTAGCCGGCCGTGTCGACTCCTCCCTCGTAGTCCGTCGGCGAGGCCTCCTTCCAGCCGTTCAAGGACACCAAGCAAATCCCGCTCGACCCGGCCAACCCCTCTCAATGCGTCACCGTCGACTCCTGCCTCGACAACAAATAGGAAAGCAAGCTCGTCGACTTCCTCCGTGAGAATCGGGACATCTTTGCATGGTCCCCCAAGGACATGCCGGGTGTTCCGAGGAAGTTCGCCCAGCACAAACTACATGTCCGGACGGACGTCAAGCCGGTCAAGAAACCCCTATGCCATTTCTTTGAGGAGAAGCGATGTACTATAGAAGAAGAGATCGCACGACTGCTCGCAGCCGGCTTCATCATGGAAGTTTTCCACCTGGACTGGCTGGCCAACCCAGTCCTGGTGCTGAAGAAGAACAAGACCTGGCGCATGTGCATCGACTACACTAGCCTGAACAAGGCGTGCCCCAAGGACCCATTCTCCCTGCTGCGGATCGATCAAGTCATCGACTCCACGGCCGGCTGCGACTTGCTGTCCTTCCTGGACGCCTACTCTGGCTACCACCAGATCAAGATGGATCCGGAGGATCGGCTCAAGACCTCCTTCATCATGCCCTTCGGGGCCTACTGCTATATCACCATGTCCTTTGGCCTAAAGAACATAGGTGCCACCTTCCAGCGGTGCATGCAGAAGTGCCTCCTGCCTCAGATAGGCAGGAACGTCCATGTCTATGTCGACGACCTCGTCGTCAAAACCAAGAAGCACTTCAGCCTCCTCGGCGATCTTTGGGAGACCTTCGCGAACCTACGCGAGTACAAGATCAAGCTCACCCCGGAGAAGTGTGTTTTCGGTGCCCCAGCCGGCCAGCTCCTGGGTTTCTTCGTGTCCGCCCCCGGCATCGAAGCTAACCCAGAGAAGATCAGCATGATCAAGCGCATGCCCAAGCCGACCTGGCTCCGCGACGTCCAGAAGTTCATTGGCTGCCTCGCCTCACTCAGCCGGTTCAACAGCCGGCTAGGGGAGAAAGCCTTGCCCCTCTATGGGCTCCTTCACAAGACGACTCTGGTCGATCCGGGTCACACCAAGAAGACGGGCATGTTCGATTGGCCTGACGAGGCAGACGAGGCCTTCAGCAGCCTCAAGAAGGCTCTCACCCGCGCGCCCATCCTGGCCGCACCGGCTGAGAAGGAACCCTTGCTCGCCTACATCGCGGAGACCACTCGCGTCATCTACGTCGTCTTGGTGGTCGAGCGGCCAAAGGAGGGCAAATCCCTGCCGGTCCAGCGCCCCGTCTACTACCTCAGTGAGGTCCTCTTCGCGTCCAAGCAGAACTACCCGCACTACCAGAAGATGTGCTATGACATATACTTCACCTCCAAGAAGGTCAAGCAGTACTTCCAGGAGCACACCATCATCGTGGTGAGCACATCCCCGCTCGGCAAGATCATGAGTGGTCGGGACTCCACCAGCCGGATCGCCAAATGGGTCATCGCCCTCGCCGACCACGAGATCTGGTATGAACCTCGTATCGCCATCAAGTCGTAGGCATTGGCCGACTTCCTCGTCGACTGGGCGGAGACCGAGTTCGTGTCGCCTCCCCCTGACTCCACGCATTGGTGCATGCATTTTGACGGCTCAAAAATGAGGACTGGCCTGGGTGCCGGCATAGTCCTCTCCTCCCCGAAAGGTGACCAGCTCAAGTACGCCCTCCAGATCCACTTTGCCGCCTCCAACAACGTGGCCGAGTACGAGGCCATCATTCATGGCCTCCGGCTCGCCAAGGAGATCGGCATTAGGCACATCCTATGCTTCGACGACTCCGACCTCGTGGTACAACAGGTGTCTGGCGAATGGGACGCCAGGGACGGACGCCAATATGGCCAGCTACCGCTTCCTCGTACAACAACTCACCGGCTCTTCGAGGGTTGTGAGTTCCACCACATCCCACGGGCGGACAACGAGGCGGTCATTGCACTGGCAAAGATCGGCTCCACCCGACAGGCCATCCCAGTCGACATCTCCCTGAAAGTGCGTTATATCGACTAGAGGGGGTGAATAAGCGATTTTCACAAATTCATCACTTGAGGAATTTTAACTTTGAGGAATTTGAAATGTGATGAATAACTAGCAGCGGAATAAGTACTCAAGAGCATGAGGAACATAGTAACAGCATAGTCATCATGATGAAATGAAACATGCACAAATAGTAAGTGGCGTGACACAGGATAAGCGGTGATCAACAAGGTAACTTGAAGAATTTGAGGTGAGGAATTTGTGAAAGTATTCAGTCAAATTCTTCAAACAGTAACAATCAATTTCATCAATAGGTATATGAGGAATAGAGGGGTTGAGGAAATAGAACCAGATAGCTCGATGAAGACAATGGTTTGATGACCCAGTTCCAACTGTTGTGACAGTTGTACGTCTGGTTTGGAGCGGCCTCGTATTTAAACGAGAGGACACATAGTCCCAGGACACACAGTCCTTACCGTATGCTCCTTGAGCTAAGGTCACACAGTCCTCACCCAACACTCGTGGTAAGTCTTCAGGGTAGACTTCCAAAACCCTCACAAACTGGTCACCCGGCGATCCACAATTTACTACTGGATGCTCTAGACCAAGGTCACTTCATGATCCCCAATTGACTGCAGGATGCACTAGACCATGACGCCTAACTGTCTGGAGGATGCACAGTCCTCAAAGGTAACAAGCGTCGGTTCCACACATGACTTTCTTCAGTGATGCTCAATCACTTTGGGTTTGGTGGTTTGGTTTTGGGTTTTTCCTCACTGATGATTTTCTCTCAAAGTCCTCGAAGGATGGGTTGCTCTCAAATGACAAGTGTCAGTTCTCTCTCGGAGCAGCCAACCAACTAGTGGTTGTGGGGGGTGGCTATTTATAGACAGGGTGCAACCTAACATGATAAGACATAAATGCCCCCAATGATGACTGTTATGTGGATGTTATGATTGGGAATAGCTGGCGCTAGGCACAACAACGGTCGGAATTTTGAACTATGAAAATCCTCGGGCTTATCATGTTCCTCACTTGTAGGCAATTCGCACTGGCGAAATCCTAACTCCTCGGTCAGATCAATTTCCTCAGAGACCAGAAGAACTTCACCTCTGTCACTGAAGAACTTGACTAAACCGTAAGAGATTTCCAAAGGCTTCACTCGAAGGATTGGTTAGGTTGAGGATTTTGAGTTGAGCATCAGTTGGAAATTTTCCTTAGTATTACCTCGGCCCTCTTTAATAGTACGGTGTTTCCTATAACTCAAAGAAAGGAAATGAAACTACGAAAACAAAAGTCTTCACACTTCATAGTCCTTGTTCATATCTTCAAGGTCACACCGACTTCTTCAATCTCAAAGTCTTTAGGGAATATGAAAGTCTTCACCAAAGTCTTCACCAAAGTCTTCAATTGAAGACACATTTTTAGGGGTCGGTAATCTCCGGATGTATCAAACTCCTCATCGACTTATAGAGCCTGTGTACACTTACAAGCACATTAGTTACATAACCTATAAGTCTTCAATACACCAAAATCACGAAGGGGCACTAGATGCACTAACAATCTCCCCCTTTTTGGTGATTGATGACAAATAGGTTAAGTTTTCAACGGGGATAATAATATGAAGTGTAATTACTAAGTTTGAGGAATTTGATTGCAATATATACAAGAACTCCCCTAAAGATGTGCATATTTGAGGAATTTGCTTTGGACTGCAAATGCACATAGCAGGTTAAAAAACATGGAGACCTCCCCCTATATCTTGTAATTCATACACGCATTTAACATTTGATATGAATAATTTGAAATGCATGATGAAAAATGGTGTCTGACGAAATCCAGCATGCATGCATTAAGGTACTTTGAGGAAATAGGCATGCGGAAAGCAGTTCAAAAGTTAGACCACCATCGAACTTAAGTTTACAACTCAACCAACAAAAGCTTAAAAAGAGAGAGAGTTGTAACTTAAACAAAAAATAGCCCATATATAGATACCCGCTTGAAGACTAACTCAAATTTTCTCCCCCTTTGTCATCGAAGGCCAAAAGGGATGAAAAAATGAGGACTAACGCCCCTTGAAGAATTTCATTGTGTTGGTGAGGAAGGAGCGCCAGCGTTGTCGGGTTCGTTTGTCGATGCAGGGCGTGCCGCAGTGTCGTCAATGTCTTCATCTTCATCTCTCTCACGCGATGAAGAATATGAACTTGTGACCATCAGAGGAACTTGAACTTTCTTGAATTTCTTTTGAGCTTGACGAGCCCAGTCAAGATTTTCCTCAAGATCCAGCTCCTTTAGTTCTTCAGGAGTCTTGAGGTGAGACAATATGGCCCAAGTGCGTTTGAGGTTTTCATGCGCATAGTAGTGATTCCTCTTCACAGTGTTCTGCGTCACAGTCATGTTTTGCACAATGTAACCAAGTTGATGCTTCACCCACTTGTGATTGCGATCGACCTGCTGATGAAGACTTATTAGAAGCTCATGATCAGTCATCACACGTGGGGTAGACTCTTGAGGTTTTTGAGCTGAGGCCTTTGCTTCTGAGTCCTAGGTTGTAGTGTCATCATTGGTGGAGAAGGATGCAGCTTTGCGAAATTGTCCATCCAATGGACGAGTGCCTTCATCAATGACAACCTTGCCTTTTCCTTCCACTCAGGCTATTGTGCTCTTGATGACTTCGATTGGAGGCAGAAAGCCAAAATGATTCTGAAAGTCTGCCTTGAAGGGAACCGAGGACTTTGCCCTGATAAATTTCATGATCCAAGGTGCATAAGGCTTCTGTTCAAATGGGGCTAGAGCAGCATTAGCCAATGTCCTCATGAAGAAATCGTGGAAGTTGATGGGAATCCCATGGATGATGTTGAACAACATATTCTTCATGACTCCCTTCACTTCTTCTTCTTCAGAATTGTGGCCCTTCTGAGGACAAAGAGTATTCGTGAGAATGTGATAGACGGTCCTGGGCACATATAGCAAATCCTTCACAAGGAATGTTTTCTGTTGAGGCTTTCTAGGGGCTAATGGCTTCATCAACACTTGCATCAGTTGGTTTGGAAGAGCAGGTTCATCAAACAGTTGTCGAGCTTCTTCTGAAGGAATTGGCACTGGGACAGATTGAAGCAATTCTGATGCTTGAGCAGTGAGATGTGTTGATCCTGTCATCCAGTCCAAAACCCAGGAGTTGATATTAGAAGCATTTCCACTGATGTGTAGAGTAGCATAGAATTGAAGAATGAGTTCTTCATTCCAGTCGCAAATGTCTAGACATAAGGGAAGAATGCCTACATCGTGAAGAACTTGGAGCACCAGCGTGAATGATGGAAGTGTTTCCATGTCAGCATGAGGAATTTGATGGTGCTTGAAGACTTTCTTCTTTTCGAACAAAACTAATGCATAGTAGTTCATCTGAGTGGTAGTCCAGAATTTGCTTCGACCGACCCTTGCTGAGTCATACGGATTGGGACCAGTGAAAAACATGTGCTCGTTGAAAAAATTGCTTTTCAGGAATTTGGGGCGCGTTGAGCCTTTGAATGGCATTATGGGCTTTGGTTGAAGATTTGGCTTGAAGCGGCCCTTGATCTCCTTCGGCATGGGAGGAATTTCTTCAGACTGAGGAATTTGTGAAGCTGTTTCCTTAGTGGCAGGTGGAGCAGCAGAGCCATCAGCTGTTGCAGCTGGAGTTTCTTTAGTGAATTGGGCGGTCAAGTCAACAGATCCTTCATGAATTTCTTCAGTCTGGGCAGGGGACTGAGGAATCTATGACAGAGGAGTAGTCATTGGTGAATTTGGATGAGATGTTTCCCAATATTCATCGTTGAGGACGGGAGTGGTATTCCCAATGTCTACATCCTCATCAATTTCTTCAACTCCAGCCTCTTCAGCAGTGAACTGAGGCTGGGGCGATGATACCTTAGGAGATGAAGCATTTTCTTCATTTTCAATTACTTCATCAATCCCCTGTCGAAGCAGCAGAATGGTCTTCATCTTCTTCATCTGGGATGACATGGTCAACCCCCAAATGGTATAATTGCATAGGCAGGTGCACAGGAGATTGGAGTAGCATCAATGGGTTTAGTTGAAGAACTTTTCAAAGTCTTCAAATTCTTCACGGCTGAGGAATCTGAAGCTGATGCTTTTCTCTTTAGAGACTTTTCCTCGGTAGCCTTAGCTTCTTCAGGCACGACTTTGAAAAGTTCAGTTTCTTCAGGCGTAGCAAAAGCTTCTACTGACCTAACAGTTTCTTTAGGCACAACAGTGGAGGTTGTCCTGGCATGTTCATCAGTGGTCTGACTTTCTTCAGCAGCGCTGGCTGTTTCTTCAGGTGCAGAAGCATTTTCATCGGTAGGCTGAGCTTCTTCAGCCGCAGGAGCATTTTCATCAGCAGGCTGAGCAGTTTCATCAGCCTGAGGAATTTGTGGTTGCTATCGAGCTGCAACCCTTGTGTTGCGGTCCTTAACATCAACTTGGGCTGCCCTGACGAATCTCACCTTTGTGCCTTTCCATTCAGCATCATATTTTTCTTGTTCATCAGAGAGAGAGCGAATTTTAGACTGAACCATGACAGGTTGATTTGGGGTCAAATTCATCACGTTGTTCCTCAAAAAAATTCTTTTCGAGCCCTGTTCCTCTTAGCTCTCTAAGCTTGTTCTCTTTTCCATTTTTCCTCAGCAATGAAGTGGGTGAGGACATGGTCCACACCAAGAGGCGGGTTCAGTGAGGAAAGTGGGGTGCTTGGATTCTCATGCCATATGTCAATGAAATTTAGGAACATCTTGGGATCCAACATGAGAGGAAGAGCTGCTTTTTGCTATTGCAGCCTTTTGCTGACTTTCTCTGATGATTTCTTCAAGTTCTTCATCATCAGCATCATCATCCTCCTCCTCAGATCCTGAGGGTACAGTTACCACTACTTTGCTGGTGTGAGGACTTGGTCTTTGACCTCGTCCAACAGTTTTCTTCAAGCTTCAACACTGTAGGACTAGTTGAAGACTTTGATGTAGCAGAGGAGCTTGAAGAGACCTTTGAAGCTTTTGAGAATCCATCTATCCTCTGACATGATGCAAGGTGTATAGGAGTTGAGGACTTTGCAGCAGTAGTTGAAGACTAAGGAGCAACCATACCAACAGCTGAGGCCTTTGAAAGATGAGGCCTTTGGGCTTGAGGAATCTGCTGTGATGGTTTTGAGCTTGAAGAATTTGTCTTCACAGCAGATTTCTTCATCATTGATTTTTTCGGAGCACTTGCAGAGGCTCCAGAAGAGGTGGCAGCAGCAAAGTCTTCATTGAATCTCTTCACAACCTCTTTGGCTTTCCTCGGCAGCTTGGCTTGCTATTTCTCCCATATATGAGGAAAGTCTTCACCAGTCTTGAGACTAGTGGGATCAGCAATTTGATTTTGAGCCAAGGGAGGCCTACAGCATGGAGGTTTCACAGTGAATTTCATCATGTATTTTGGAGTTACATAACGATATTCCTTACATTCCTTTGCCCATCTCCTCTCAATTTTCTGCAGACGAATCTTTCTCTGCTTAGTCATTTCTTTGCCATGAGTTTCTTCATCGGGTGTGCAGTATTCCTCATACAAGTCATCTGGAATCTCAAAAGAAGTGTGCACATCTGGCTTCTTTCCACCTTTCTGAGGTTTCTTATCAGCCATTTTCTTCAGCTGAGGATTTTGAACTCGTGAGGATTCTAAAGAAGTGCACATTTTTTCCTCAAGAAACACTGCAAATGAGTTAAGTTGATGAGAACCTAGTGATTCATCAGCGGACATGTTTGTACCTGTGAACAGAGTATAGGTGCGAGGAATATGAAGAGGTCATATGCGTTCTCAGAAACTTTTCAATAAAAATTGGTGTGAGGATTTTGACCATTGGTGTCTTGAGGAATTTCACTAAGTGTTCTTTGTCTTAGGTTCTAGAGTTGTGCAAATTTGAGGATTCACACGATTGAGGAATCTTGAAGAAAATCATAACTTAGAGAAAGTCATCAAGTGAATAAACATGTAAGGTGCTTTAGAATGAGATTCTTGAAGAATAAACACCTTTCTGAAGATTTAGGAAAACTTGAAGATCAAATAAGGGCAGTAAAAATAAATTTTATTTACCCTGATGAAGAACACGACAAACTGTGGAATGAGATTAGAAGTTCGTCAGTCCAGATCTCCCATGCCCTAGCTAGGCAGAGGGAGAAAGCTACAGCGGCGGCGGGGTGAAGACTTCCGCGGCCGATGCGAGTACGGCGACGGCGACGTCGAGGCAATGAAGCTCTTCCACGCCGGCGTCGATGATTTTAGCGGTGGCGCTAGCTCAGAGCTCGGGAGAGAGAGGAAGTGCGTAACCGAGCATAGTGAAAGGGGAGGGGTATTTATAGTGGAAGTGAAAACCAATCCATCCGAAGATTTTGGACAGGATTGCCCTTGACCCTTGCTCTCCTTGCAACATGTGTCACCCACATACTGAGAGGTGGCAATAGTGGGGGATCATGGGTTATCCTGTCGTGGGAATCGGAACCGTTTGAGCGGGAAACACCGAAAATTTTATAGTGAAAATTTTAAAGTTTTCGTTCGCAAATTCTTCAGCTGTCAAGGACACAGTGAAGACTTTGGACGAGTTTCAAAGTAGAATGCATATGAAGAATTTGTGAACAATCTGGGTTGAGTTTAGCATAGAGGGGAAAGGATCCGACCGCATTCACTTAGATGAAAAATCAACTTGAAGAATTAGCAATAAGTGAATGTTGTTGAGGACACCGAAAACTCAAATATATATATATAGTCAATGAAGAACATGAGTTTCATAGTTTGAAGAATTTGAAAAGTTGATGAATTTGAAAATTTGAGGAATTTGCAAACTTGAGGAATTTGAAGAATTTGAAGAATTTGCAAAATTGACGAAAAACTCAACTTTGAAGAATTTCAACTTTGGTTGGTGGCGTGACCCACCGTATAAGAATGATGACTTCAGACACCGCGTACAATTGTCGTAGGGTTCTGAGAATCAAATTCTTCATTAATTTCTTTACACTCAGAGAGTTATTCTTCATTGATTGAAGGAAAACGTTACTTCGTGTGTTGCACATCTAAGTCATCAATTTTGCGTAAGTGTTAGGATGTGTGTCCTTTTTCAAAGAACATTCGAAGATTTTAAGATATTTAGCTCACACCGCAACTTGCAAAATATCTTTTCATCCAAGGGCTTTGTGAAGATATCGGCCAGTTGTTCTTCAGTGGGAATGTGGTCGATGGAGATGTCGCCCTTGAGTACATGATCTCAAAGAAAGTGATGACGAATCTGGATGTGCTTGGTCTTGGAATGCTGAACTGGGTTGTAAGCAATCTTGATGGCACTCTCGTTGTCGCATTAGAGAGGCACATTCTTCAACTTGATGTCATAGTCCTTGAGGGTTTGCTCCATCCACAGTAACTGAGTGCAGCATGAACCAGTAGCAATGTACTCAGCTTCAGCAGTAGATAGTGACACGCAATTCTGCTTCTTCGAGGACCAACAGACTAAGGATCGTTCGAGGAAATGACATGTGCCTGAGGTTGACTTGCAATCCACACGATCTCCAGCAGAGTCGGCATCAGAGTATCCGAGGAGGTGAAGATTTGAGCCCTTGGGATACCATAATCCAAGCGTTGGTGTGTGAGCTAAGTATCCAAGAATATGTTTCACAGCCTTATGGTGTGATTCCTTTGGTGTTGCTTGGAATCAGGCACACATGCAAGCACTCAGCATAATACCAGGCATAGATGCACACAGATACAATAATGAGCCAATCATGGAGCGATATACCTTCTGATCGAAATCTTTACCATTTTCATCTGTGCAGAGGTGGCCTTTTGAAGGCATTAGAGTTTTGACGCCTTTGCAATCTTGCATGTTGAATTTCCTCAGAACATCCTTGAGGTATTTCTCTTGTGAGATGAAGATGTCTTTGTCTTGCTGACAAATTTGAAGACCACGCCTAAGGGGCCTGCTTGAGGCCGTAGAGGGCCTTGTTGAGTCTGAAGACTTTGTCAGGATGCTTAGGATCTTCAAAACCTGGGGGTTGAGCAACATATACTTCTTCCTCAAGCTTACCATTAAGGAATGCACTTTTCACATCCATTTGATATAAGATGACATCATGATGGTTAGCATAAGGAAGCAATATGCGAATAGCTTCAAGTCTAGCAACAGGTGCAAAAGTTTCATCAAAGTCAATTCCCTCAACCTATGTGTAGCCTTGTGCTACAAGACGAGCCTTATTCCTTACCACAAGGCCATTTTCATCTTGCTTGTTGCGGTAGATCCACTTGGTACCTATGATGTTATGCTTGTGACGATCTGGCCGCTTGACAAGTTCCCACACATTGTTGAGCTTGAATTGATATAATTCCTCTTGCATAGCTTGAATCCACTCAGGCTCCTTGAATGCTTCATCAACTTTGGTGGGCTCTATGATAGAGACAAAGGCAAAGTGCCCACAAAAGTTAGTCAAATGTGAAGCTTTTGAGCAAGTGAGGGGACCTGATGCATTGATGTCATCGATGATTTTGTCAATCTACACTTCATTTGCAACTCTTGGATGAGCAGGTTGACGTGGTTGAGGATTTTCTTCAGCACAATTTTCTTCAGGTGTATCAGCATGAATGTCTTCATTCGTTGGAATGACTTCCTCGGTGGGTATGACATCTTCGGTAGCCTTCAACTTAATGGATTCCTCAGGAGACTGTTCATCTAACACAGAAGGCAGGTGCTCTCTTTGCGAGCCATCAGTTTCATCGAACCGCACATCTACAGTTTCAACAACCTTATGGTGGTAGGTGTTGAATACTCTGTAGGTGTGTGAGTCCTTTCCGTAACCAAGCATAAAACCTTCATGTGCTTTCGGTGCAAAATTAGAACTATGGTGAGGATCTCTAATCCAGCATTTTGCATCGAAGACTTTATGATAACTTACATTGGGTTTCTTGCTAGTCATAAGTTCATACGAAGTCTTCTTGAAGAATTTGTGAAGATATACCCTGTTGATGATGTGGAATGCAGTATCAATTGCCTCAGGCCAGAAGCAACGAGGAGTCTTGTGTGCATCAAGCATGGTGTGAGCCATCTCAACAAGAGTCCTGTTCTTGCGCTCCACAATGCCATTCTGCTGAGGAGTATAAGGGGCAGATAACTCATGAGTAATACCAAGTTCATCAAGATATTCATCAAGATTAGTGTTCTTGAACTCAGTCCCATTATCACTGCTGATATGCTTGATCTTGACGCTGAAGTTGGTGGAGGCCCTTGAAGCAAATCATCTGAAGACATCCTGCACTTCAGTCTTGTACAGAATAATACGCACCCAAGTGTATCGAGAGTAATCATCAACAATGACAAAGACATACAAACTTGAAGAATTTGTTAGTCTGGAGTAATGAGTGGGGCCAAAGAGATCCATGTGAAGTAATTCAAAAGGTCGTGTCATGGTCATGATTGTCTTCGAGGGATGCTTGGATCTGGTCATGTTTCCAGACTCACATGCACCATAGAGGTGATCCTTGAGTAATTTGACACCTTTGATGCCAATGACGTGTTTTTTCTTCACGAGCGTGTGCAAGTTCCTCATACCAGCATGTCCAAGTCGTCGATGCCACAACCAGCCTTCTAAGGACTTGGCAAGTAAGCATGTGGCAGGCTGAGGACCTGTAGAGAAATCAACAATATACAAGTCTCCTCTCCTAAAGCCTTTGAAGACTTTGGAATTGTCAAATTCCATGATGACAACACAACGATATTTTCCAAATACGACAATCATATCAAGATCACAAAGCATTGAGACAGACATAAGGTTGAACCCAAGGGATTTGACAAGCATCACCTTATCCATGGTACGGTCCTTTGAGATTGCAACCTTACCTAGACCCAATACCTTGCTTTTTCCTTTGTCTACGTAGGTGATATGCTTCAGATGAGATGGAGCAAGTGGCAAATTCATCAGTAGATTCTTGTCACCAGTCATGTGGTTTGTGCATCCACTATCGAGGACCCACTCAGTAGCTTTTGGAGGTTCATCCTGCAGATGAATTAGTACAACTTACGAACTCATATGCTTATGAGTGAAGAATATGACATCAATTTCATCAGACGGAGTTTCATCACACAAGATAGTAAGTAGGTAGTGTGAGGACATGAGCAATGAAGAATTCATTTCTACAAGGTTAGCTTGCGTCCTTTCAATCATTTCCTCAGGTCTCCAGCAAATTCATTAGATGTTTTAAGTTCATCTAGAGACCTGGCCCTGCATAAGTAATCAGTTCAGTTTCTTCACCACCCACATCTGGAGGGGTGGCAAAGAGTTCATCATTCTACGAGCACCATATGAGAAGGGAGGCAATGAAGCAAGGGCACTTCGTTTCACAGGGCGAGGGTTAGAGTATTCATATGAATAAGCAGAGAAATTCTTCGAGGACTTATGAACATAATGGTTTGAAGAATAATGCACATATTCATAACTCTTAGATTTTCCCTACAAAACAGAGGCATTAGCACGAAAATGATATTTTTGACCATTTGAGGAATTTGGTCCAAGTGAGGACTTTGGTCCATATGAGGAATTTGATCTGGGGTTCCTATTCTTCATGAGTGGTGTCGTGAGGATATTCACTTGAAGATTTTGTAGGTAGCTCTTGGGAACCCATATTTTCTTCATAGGTGAACCGTTCCTGTAGTTAGTTCCAACAAATCTAGAAAATACTTCACCTTTTTGATTTTTGAAGAATTTGTAGTTTGAGTCAAGTGACTCATCAGATGAATATGAAGTTTCACAAGTAAAGCCAGATAAAGTGGATGGATCTACACGAGGTCCTTTCGCAGCAACCCATGAGGTTTTGGGGTACTACTCAGGTGCCCCGTAGGATCCATCAACATTTAGTTTCCTCACAAAGGCAATACCCTCTTTCCTAGGGTTCCTGTTCAAAATCTGCTTTTTGAGGACATCGCAAAGGGTTTGATGCCCTTTGAGGCTTTTGTACATGCCTATCACATACAATTCCTTCAACCCTGCATTTTCGTCACTGATACTTGTGGTATCCTCAGATGAGGAATTTGAGACCACTGGAATAGTTGAATAATTTGTAGCAATAGAAGCATTTGAACATTTAGGTGAAGAATTAGCAGTTTCACATTCGATGCATTTCAAACAAGGTGGAACAAATTCTTCCTGTGCGGTACTGATCTGTTGAGACAGTAAGGAATTGTTTTCCCTTTGGAGATCCTCATGTAACACCCTTAGTTCTCAATATCTTGCTTTATTTGAAGAAATTCATAAGAGAGCTTCTCATGATTGGCTAAGAGGTCATTATGATGACTCTGAAGGTTATCATATTTTGTCTGAAGACTTTTGAGATCGTCAGACAAAGTTTGAGTCCGATCCACTTCATCGTTCAATACGTTTTCAAGTGCACTTTGTTGCTTAGTGACAAGTTTAACAAGTTTAGCATAGCTAGGTTTCACATATTCATCAGATTCACCTTCACTTGATTCAGAAGAGGAATGATGTTTGTGTACCTTTGAGACTTTTGCCATGAAGCAATAGGTGGGAGCATAATCATCATTGTTGACGTCAAAGTCGTTGGAGTAGTCATATTCTTCATCGTTGAAGATGGACTTGCTGACGAAAGCAGTAGCTAGAGCAAGGCTAGCGACACCAGATTCAGATTCCACCTCAGATTCTTCCTCTTCTTCATATTCTTCTGATTCTTCCTTAGAATCCATTTCCTTGCCAATGAATGCTCGAGCCTTTCTGGGACCATTCTTCTTGTGCTTTGAGGACTTTGAAGATGAGGACTTTGCAGATGAGGACTTTGCAGATGAGGACTTTGAAGATTTCTTCTTTTTCTTCGAGTCATCAGAACTATCATCCTTGTATTTCTTCTTCTTCTTTGAATCTTTTTCCCACAGAGGACAGCAGAGATAAAGTGACCAGGCTTCTTGCAACGATGATAGGTTCTTTTCTTGTAGTCTTCTTAGGAATCTGATTTCCTCAAACCACTTTTTGATGACTTTCCAAATCCACCTCTCCTTGAGAACTTCTGGAATTTCCTCACGATCATTGCTAGCTCCTAACTTAGTTCTTCAGGATCACCAAGGCTGCTGTCAGAATCTTCTTCTTCAGATGAGGAAATTGCTTTTGCCTTCAGAGCACGAGATCTTCCATAGCTTGGCCCGTAGAGGTCTCTCTTCTCAGCTTGTTGGAATTCATGAGTATTGAGTCTCTCAAGAATATCAGTAGGATCAAGTGACTTGTAGTCTCCACGTTCTTGAATCATCAAAGCCAGAGTATCGCATGAGGAGTCAAGAGATCTTAGCAGTTTCTTCACCACTTCATGGTCAGTGATATCGGTGGCACCCAGTGCTTGAAGCTCATTGGAGATATCAGTAAGACGATCAAAAGTTTGCTGAACATTTTCATTGTCAAGTCTCTTGAAGTGGTTGAAGAGATTGCGAAGAACATCAACACGAGAGTCACGTTGCGTGGAAACACCTTCGTTGACCTTGGACAACCTATCCCAGAAAGCTTAGCAGTCTCCAAAGCACTCACTCTCCCATACTGACCTTTGCTTAGATGGCCACAGATGATATTCTTTGCTTGAGAGTCAAGTTGCTTGAATCTCTTCACATCAACGGCAGTAACAGTGGGAGTGACAGAGGGTACACCATTTTCCACAATGTACCAGAGATCGTTGTCAATAGCTTCAAGGTGCAGACGCATCTTGTTCTTCCAGTAGGGGTAGTCCGTCCCATCGAAGGTAGGACATCCCGCGGAAACCTTGATCATACCTGCAGTCGACATAGCTAGAACTCCGGGTGGTTAAACTAAAATCACACAAAACAAGGGAGTACATTGCTCTGATACCAATTGAAAGTGCGTTATATCGACTAGAGGGGGTGAATAGGCGATTTTTACAAATTCATCACTTGAGGAATTTTAACTTTGAGGAATTTGAAATGTGATGAATAACTAGCAGCAGAATAAGTACTCAAGAGCATGAGGAACATAGTAACAGCATAGTCATCATGATGAAATGAAACATGCACAAATAGTAAGTAGCATGACACAGGATAAGTGGTCATGAACAAGGTAACTTGAAGAATAAGAGGTGAGGAATTTGTGAAAGTATTCAGTCAAATTCTTCAAATAGTAACAATCAATTTCATCAACAGGTATGTGAGGAATAGAGGGGTTGAGGAAATAGAACCAGATAGCTCGATGAAAACAATGGTTTGATGACCCAGTTCCAACTGCTGTGACAGTCGTACTTCTGGTTTGGAGCGGTCTGGTATTTAAACCAGAGGACACACAGTCCCAGGACACACAGTCCTTACCGTATTCTCCTTGATCTAAGGTCACACAATCCTCGCCCAACACTCGTGGTACGTCTTCAGGGTAGACTTCAAAAACCCTCACAAACTGGTCACTCAGCGATCCACAATTTACTGCCGGATGCTCTAGACCAAGGTCACTTCGTGATCCCCAATTGACTGCAAGATGCACTAGACCATGACGCCTAAACGTCTAGAGGATGCACAGTCCTCAAAGGTAACAAGCGTCGGTTCCACAGAGGACTTTCTTCAGTGATGCTCAATCACTTTGGGTTTGGTGGTTTGGTTGTGGGTTTTTCCTCACTGATGATTTTCTCTCAAAGTCCTTAGAGGATGGGTTGCTCTCAAATGACAAGTGTCAGTTCTCTCTCGGAGCAGCCAACCAACTAGTGGTTGTGGGGGGTGGCTATTTATAGCCAGGGTGCAACCTGACATGATAAGACATAAATGCCCCCAATGATATGACCGTTATGTGGATGTTATGATTGGGGACATCTGGCGCTAGGCACAACAAGGGTCAGAATTTCGAACTGTGGAAGTCCTCAGGCTTATCATGTTCCTCACTTTTGGCAATTCGCACTCGCGAAATCCTAACTCCTCAGTCAGATCAATTTCCTTAGAAACCAGAAGAACTTCGTCTCTGTCACTGAAGAACTTGACTAAACCGTAAGATATTTCCAAAGGCTTCACCTGAAGGATTGGTTAGGTTGAGGATTTTGAGTTTAGCATCAGTTGGAAGTTTTCCTTAGTATTACCTCGACCCCCTTTAACAGTACGGTGTTTCCTATGACTCAAAGAGAGGAAATGAAACTATGAAAACAAAAGTCTTCACGCTTCATAGTCTCGTTCATATCTTCAAGGTCACACCGACTTCTTCAATCTCAAAGTCTTCAGGGAATATCAAAGTCTTCAGCAAAGTCTTCACCAAAGTCTTCAGTTGAAGACATACGTTTTTAGGGGTCGGTAATCTCCGGATGTATAAAACTCCTCATCGACTTATAGAGCCTGTGTACACTTACAAACACATTAGTTCCTTAACCTATAAGTCTTCAATACACCTAAACCACTAAGGGGCACTAGATGCACTAACACTCCCTCGAACGGCTGCTCAAGCCGTCGATCAAGCCTTCCCCAGAATCGGAATCCATCTTCCTGCCGGCAGACGCTGCCGGCCCATCAGCGGCTCTGGCTCCCCCCTCAGTGTCTTCGCCACCAGCTCCATCAACCTTGGCTGCCTTGCCGGCACTAGTTGAGCCGTGTGCATCCGAGGCAGCCAGCTCCGACGCCACGACTGACATGATGACAGTCGACGCCCCTCCGGCCCTCCCCGACCCGGGGTCTGACGTGTCGGCCCCGGGGCTGGCGAGCCGGTCCCGGGGACTGATCATCCAGGCCCGGGGGCTCCCGAGACGGCCCTCGTCTCAGCTCCCTCATGGGCCCAGCCCATCCTGGCTTTCCTTCTGCGCGGCAAGCTTCCCCGGACGAGGCCATGGCAAGGCAAATTCAGTGCCGAGCTTCGGTCTACAGTGTCATCAATCGTGAGCTCATCCATCGCAACACCACCGGCGTCTTCCAATGGTGTGTCAAGCTGAAGAAGGGTCTGGAGATCCTCCTCGACATCCACCAAGGCGAGTGTGGGCACCACGCTGCCTCTAGGACCGTGGTGGCCAAGGCTTTCTGCCATGGTTTCTACTGGCCCACCACCTTGGAGGCGGCCAAGAAA
Organism: Hordeum marinum; assembly: GCA_022496015.1. Classification (NCBI taxonomy): domain Eukaryota; kingdom Viridiplantae; phylum Streptophyta; class Magnoliopsida; order Poales; family Poaceae; genus Hordeum; species Hordeum marinum. The sequence continues at coordinate 347,031,047 of CM039676.1, read as the reverse complement.
TTGGTCGACGAATGCGAGGGCTGCCAGCGCTTCAGCACGCAGAGCCACCTGCCGGCGTCGGCCCTCCAGACCATCCCCTTCTCGTGGCCCTTCGCCATCTGGGGGCTAGACATGGTGGGTCCCTTCAAAACCGCACAAGGCGGCATGACACATCTACTGGTGGTTGTCGACAAATTCACCAAGTGGATTGAGGCCTGGCCAATCAAGAAGCTGGACGGTCCCACGACCGTCCGGTTCATTGACAACATCACAGTTCGCTACGACATCCCCCACAGCATCATCACTGACAACGGCACGAACTTCGCCAAGGGCGCGCTCACGCGTTTCTGCTCCAAGCAGGGCAACCGGCTCGACCTAGCCTTCGTCGCTCATCTACAGTCAAACAGCCAGGTCGAGAGGGCAAACGGCCTAATCCTGTCCGGCATCAAGCCCTGACTCATAATGCCACTGGTGAGGTCAGCCGGCTGCTGGGTCGATGAGCTGTCGGCTGTCCTTTGGAGCCTCAGAACTACCCCCAACCGATCAACCGGCTACATGCCCTTCTTCCTTGTGTACGGGTCCGACGTGATCATCCCCACCAATATCGAGTTCGACTCGCCTTGGGTTGCCCTATACATGGAGAAGGATGCAAAGGAGGCAAGAGAAGACGGCGTTGACCTACTCGAAGAAGCCCGCGAACTGGCCTTGAGCCAGACGACAATCTATCAGCAGAAGCTCCGGCACTACCACAGCAAGCGGATCCGGCCGCTCTCCTTCCACGAAGGGGACCTGGTGCTCAGGCGGATCCAACAAACAGCCGGACAACACAAGTTGTCCTCCCCATGGGAGGGCCCGTTCATCATCAGCAAGGCACTGCACAACAACGCATACTACCTAATAGACGCCCAGAAGCCACAGAAGCGCAAAAGAGACGCCTCCGGCGAGGAGACCGAGCGCCCATGGAACGCGGTGCTCCTCCGTCCGTTTTACTCCTGAAAAGACCAGTGTATGTATGTATCCCTCCCCTTTTGAGCTTATGAATGCAATGGGTGCCCCAGGGCGGCTCTTCGGACACGCCCTTTTTGTTTCCCTCAAAGGTCTCTTCACTCACCGGCACCCCGACCCGGCTCCCGGGCCCGGGAGCTTTCCGGCTAGTCCTAGGACACCTCCCCCAAAATCGACCAAGTAGTGTGAGCTAAGCAAGCCCTCCCACCCCTCCCAGCTACAGACCGGCTCCCGGCTGTCCGGCTGATGGGGCCTCGAGGCGGCAAAACTTAGCGCACACAAAATTCCGATCACGAAGGGGTTGCCGGCTAGGTCCAGCCGGACCACTGCCTCGCCTCTTCCACTCAACTTACCTAAAAAAATCTCTCGTGGTTCCTAAGTTCGGAACCGGCTCCCTCGAGGTGGACGCCCCGACCCATCTACAGACCGGCTCCTGGCTGTCGGGCTGGTGGGGCCGAAACCAAAGGGGAAAAGGAACCGAGTAGACGGAACCAAAGGGGCAAAAAAGGGGTAAGGATGAGCAGGCACGCATAATAGGCAAACACATTAAATATTCAGAACACGAATTTAAGATAAAAGAGGCCCATGGCCATCACGGTTCATTACATTACACCCCCAGTGGGTGGACTTAAGTCTAACATGCAGGAAAGTTAACAAGGGAAAAAGATAAAACGCCCGGGGGCTCATGCCACTAGCATGTCGCCAGCCGGCGCATCGCTGGGCGGCTCGACTCCCGTCCCGACGGTGGTTGCGGCCTTCAGATCGGCTTCCTTGGCCTTCGAGGCAGCCTCCACAGTCCCAGCCGTCTCGGCGCTGGAGTCGGTACTCTCGTCGGCGACCTCCTCGTCCTCCGGACCTTGGGGGATGCCAAAGGAGTCTTCGACTGCCGGCTCGCCGTCCTCCCCAAGTGTCAGCAGGAGCTCATCTGGGTCAACGTATGACACGAGCTCGTTGGACCGGTGGACAAGGACCGGCTCATAGGCCGCTTGCTCATCAGCTGGCTCATCCCGCATAGTGGCCAGCCAGTCCAAGTCCATGCCGCAGTACCACGAGGTGACGAACCGGAGAGCCATCTGCATGCTGGCTCGAGCTGCTGACGCCTTCCAGACCTCGAGCCGAGCCACGGCGTGCTCCAGCCACAAGGCCACGCGGTTCTTCGGAGCCCCTCCACGGCCCGACCAAAAGGCGGCGATGATCTCCTTGTTGGGCATCTTCAGCCGCTCCACGCTCTGCTCGAGGTAGATCAGCCGGTTTCCTATGGTGAGCCCAAGCTCTGCCATACTTCACGCAACATCCTCCTCGATGGAGCGCCTGCGCGCCCAGAGATACTCCCGGTGCTCCTCGACGGCACGCTCAGCACGACGCAAGGTTTTCGGGAAGCGCCCTGAGGAGGAAAGGGAAGAAGGAGAGGAAGGCGAATCAAAAACAAGAACTGGCAAGAAAAAAGGCAATCAACTGAAAAAAGAAAATTGGACACTCACGCTCGATGGAGTCATCCGTCTCGATGGCAAAGTGGAGCGAGGAGTCCCGCTCCGATGCCAGCGCTGCCTCCGCCTCGGCAAGAGCCTCCCTACGCTCCTCGAGCGTCCTCTCGAGGCGGGTCACCTCGTTCTGGAGGGCGGCAGTGCGTTGGGCGGCTTCGGCCGCCTCCTTGACGGCTTTCTCCTTGGCTGTCACCTCCTGCGCCACGTCGGCCTTCAGGCGGTCTTGGGCCGCCTACCCATCTGCCAGCTAGGCGCTAAGCCGGTCCCTCTCCTGAATGACCGCCTGGACGCTCTGTGCCAGCCGGTCCCACTCGGAGATGGCCCTGGTCTTCTCCACCCGAAGGGTGGTCAGATCCTCTACAAAGCAAAGCGGGCATCAGCCGGTCACCCCATGCCTACTCTGGCTGCCAGGCAACTGGCCCGGCTCCCGGGGGCTATGTCCCCCCCCCCACCACAAGACTTGAGATACCTTGCACGCACGCTAGCTCCTCCTCCAGCCGGTAGAAGTTGTGCTTCCCGCGGTCATGGATGGAGACCGCCTCCTCAAACAACTTCTGCCGCTAGGAGTTCCCCTCCTACCACATGAAGCTAAAATCAAAATACGCACAAGGAGATCCGGCCCGGCTACCCGTCAGTCGGTCAGCCGACCCGCATCTCGGGGGCTACACCCAGAGGGTGCACTTGCGCGCCCCCACTAATTTTTTTAACAAGGACAACAATGCTTACCTCTGCGCACCGCAGGGTGGTGTCGGCCTCCTTCGTGAACCAGGCCAGCTCCTGGCGGCACCGATCGAGGACGCTCCCCAGCTCCCCGAACGCGGGGACCGGGCCACCTGCCGAGGGAGCCGGAAGGGTTGGGACGCGCACTAGCGCCTCCCTGTCTCGGATCACGTCCTGCATGGACCTCCGGGCCGGGCTGTCGTTGCCACCCGTCCCGACGCTCGCCACGATGCCAGCCATCGGGAGGGGGGTTGATGATGGCGAGGGCACGGGAATCGGACCCCAGTTGCCCCTCGCTCGCTGCTCGCGCTGCCTCCTCCTCCTGCCGGCCCGACGCGGCGACTACGACGGACGGCGTCTCCGTCTCCATGGCCGCCTCCGGCGCGTCAGCCCGAGCCAGCTCGGCCGCGGGTGGTGTCACATCCGGCATCCCTAGACGAGCCACCTCGGGGACCGGCTCCGTAGCCACCGCCCCCGATCAGGCCATCTCCTCCACAGGCGGGGGCGCAGCCGGCTCTATAGCCGCCCCTCGCGGCTCGCTCGATGAGGGCCTCGACAGACGGGTCAATTCTGCCACCGAGTCACATGCTTGCGCGGGGTCCGCGGACCTTCTCCGCCTTCCGCCGCTTGAAGTCCTGGAATGCGAGGCCCCGCCTTGCGCTTCGGACTTCGAGGCTCGCAGCTCCGTGAGCCTCCTCTACTCCTCCCTTTGCATGGCCGCGTGCTCACGGGCCAGCCGGCTGGCGGCGGTTGTCGGGTCCATCACCGACTCCACTTCATGGAGCTTGATGGGGTCCCTGTGATGCATAAGGGTCAAACACCCACCAACCCACGACTTGGAAAGAAACACACGCAAGAAAAAGGAAGGTGCTTACCCGGTGACGATGGGCAGAACTCGCTTGGCGCGTGCCAGCGGGTTCCGCACGGCCACTTTCACCCGCTTATGGGCAGGCAGCGAGGCCACCGGCTCCTCCTGAGCCGGCCTCTTTGCCTAGTTGGCGGCTCCGGCTGCCGGGGCTTGAGACGGTCGCTCCTTGCTCCGCCCGCGCCGGCCCTACTAAACTGAGGGGAGAGGCGCGTTCAGGATCATCACATAATCATCATCGTCATCGGTCCAGTCCCTGATCGTGGGACCGATAGGGTACTCACCGGCTCCGCTGGGCTCTCCGGCTACGCCGGACCCTCCGGCTCTTTGACCCCTCCCGAGGAGTCAACCCCCTCTTCAGGTGGGCCTCCCTGCTCGTAGTCTTCGGAGTAGAAGTGGCCGCGCTCCGCCTCGAAGATTTGGGGGTGTGGGCCATCTGGCGTATTCTGTCGCACGAGCAGGTGCGGTCAGCACGGAGAAGTAAGGTCTGATGCCGGCTGTCGGCTGGGAAGATCCAAACGAAAAGAGCCGCCTTGACAAAATGTACCAGGGGAGGTCGGTTGATGCGGTCGTACGGCTCCATGCCGAAGGTCCATGACGTCGGCGCCAGCTTGAACGTCGTGATGGCATTCCCCTGTTGTGCCACCTGAGTCGGCGTCAGGTTGACGGTCGTCAGCCGGCAGGGGTCCTAGCGGCCGGACATATCGCAAATCCGATGCGGCCTTATTTGGAGAGGCAGCACCCGAGGCGATATGAAGGCCGCCACCAGATCGGAGGCGACCAGCCCCTCTCCGGTCCTCAGTTGCACGAGTCGGCCGAGCTCCGCAAGAGCCACTCCACGCGGGGTGGCTCCCGACCAGTTGACTCCGGAGGACTGCGCGTTGACGATGGGCAGCAGCCGAATGAAGTCCTACCACGGGTCGGTGTTCTTCACGTAGAAGAACGTCCGGTGCCACCCCTTGACGGAGTCGATGAGGGAGAAGTGCGGGAAGTGCGTGTCGTGGCAGCACACCGCTGTGCCCCCGCAGCCATTGCTCTTCAAGCCTTGAGGTAGAAGAGGGAGTTGAAGAGGTCGAGGAAGGGAAGAATCCCCAAATACCCCTCACACAGCATCACGAAACGGATGAGGTAGAGGATGGCGTTGGGGCCGAGATGGTGTGGCTGGAGGTCGGACGTGTCCATCATCGGGCGGAAAAAATGGCTCACTGGGAGCCCGAAACCACGGGAGAAATGCCAGGCAAAGATGACGAACTCCTGTGGCTGCGGCGCCGGCACCACCTCATCGCCCGGTGCGCGGGCAATCACACGCTCCGCCGGCACTAGCTTCCTCCGCGCCCTTCAGCCATTGTGGCGGCGGGACAACATGCAAGTGCGGTTGCGTGGGAGAGGAACAGCGACGCGCGAGGGGGCGAAGAAGATGAAGAGAAGAGGCAGCGAGGGGGCAAGTGGGGTGTGGGTACCTCCGCCCTCTGCCCTTCCTCCCCTTTTAAATGGGGAGGCCATGACCGGGGGTCGTGGGGATTAACTGCGCCCACTCCCCCGGAATCCCCGCGCACGCGTGGACGGCCCGAGCCGTAACCGCCGCTTTGGGGTGTAGAAGATCCTTGCCTACGCCTCGAGGCCTACTGGGCTACACCCGAGGCCTAGCAGACTAGGCCCAGGGTGACTTCCCGTCTGCCCGCATGCGCAGGGCCCGCGACATCATTACCCGTCGCATGGTACACGACGAGCCGACCCAGGTCCCGGGGCGACGCACCGGAACCCGACGCATCGGGTTCGACTGTCGACCCAGCTGGCCTTTCGGCTTCACGTCAGAGGCGGGCACTGCTAGGGGAAAGCCGCCGGCTCCCCTCAGTCTGTAGGACACAGGCCCCCACCGGCTTCGGGGACTACTGACGGGGTTATTACCCCTGGGTAGGCCAAAGCAACGGGGTTCTCCTCCCCGCTTTGAAGAAAAAGTACGCGATCGGCTGGCCTCGGCCAGCTGGAGCACAGCCGGCAGGTGCGATCGCCAGCTGGCTCGGGGACAGCTGGTCAAGGTACATGCTCGGCCCCCGGCCGGCTGGCGTGACCGGCTGCCCTTTGGCCGCCTCCTCCGTTGACCCCGAGGAGGACAAGCAATGTCCGGTCCCTCTGCGCGCGGGTACGGCAACACGACGTGACCACCATGACGAGCGCCATTGTAGCCACGGTGGCCGCTGACACGTGGGTGTGCATGGCTACAGTTCGGCCGTCAGGGCCGCTGACCTTGGCGACCGCGGCCGGGCGGGGAAACAGTGCTGGCACACCCCCGTCCACTCGATTACCTACCCCAGCGTGGCTACGGTGTAGCCGGTCGTACCGAAGACTTCGGTCGGCTGGCACTAGATGACACCACCCGTGCGGCCCGTGCCGTAGCAGGTGGGCGGGGTCCAATCGCGGAGCCGGCTGGCGGGCCCCAGCGGGCGATGGGACCGCGCAGCCGGTGGACCCTACGGGCGACGAGACGGCTCGAGGGGTGGGACCCCCTGGTCAGCCGGAGAGGCTGCCAGCCGGGTCCCTCACTTATGTACCTCAGGAATATTGTAAGCCGGGGGTTGGCCTATCAAAACCCCCGAGCCCCCCATGCAACAGGGACGACAAGTCTCACGCACACACCTACGGGATACTTCCCTCACACACTCACACTTCATAGCAGGAGAGGCGAGCCGACAACTCCCTTTTCCTCCTCTAGAGATAGCTCCACGAGCAACCTTGTAAACATACCCATCCATAAAACTAGACCAAGCAGGACTAGGGGTGCTACCTCTCATGGAGGGCCCTGAACCTGGGCATCGTGTGTCACCACCGCTTGTACCTAATCCCATTCTCGGAGCCCGTCGGCGTCCTCCGGCCCTAACCACCTATGATAAGCCTACCCATGGCATCTGTCGTGAGAAAACAACGACAACGATGTTTGACACCGCGAAGGTAGAAATCAAGAAGGAGCATCACGTATTGATGGTTAGTAAAACCACTAGTTTTGAGAAGGGCAAGGGCAAGGAGGGAAACTTCATGGATGGCAAGTCAGTTGCTGCTCCAGTGAAGCAACCCAAAGTTGAACCCAAACCCGAGACTAAGTGCTTCTATTATGAGGAGAACGGTCGATGAAGCAGAACAACCCTAGATACTTGGTAGATAAGAAGGCTGGCAACGTCGACAGAAGTATATTTGATATACGTGTTATTGATGTGTACCTTGCTAGTACTCCTAGTAGCACCTGGGTATTGGATACCGGTTCGATTGCTAAATGTTAGTAACTCGAAGTAAAAGCTACGGAATAAATGGAGACTAGCTAAGTGTGAGGTGACGATGTGTGTTGGAAATGTTTCCAAGGTTGATGTGATCAACATCGCACGCTCTCTCTACCTTCAGGATTAGTGACAAAACTAAATAAATGTTATTTGGTGTTTGCGTTAAGCATGAACATGATTAGATCGTGTTTATTGCAACACAATTATTCATTTAAGTTAGAGAATAATGGTTATTCTGTTTACATGAATAATACCTTCAATGGTCATGCACCTAGTGAGAATGGTTTGTTGAATCTTGATCGTAGTAATACACATGTTCATAACATTGATGCCAAAAGATACAAAGTTAATAATGATAGTACCACATACTTGTGGCACTGCCGCTAAATGCCATATTGGTATAAATTGCATGAAGAAACTCCATGCTGATGGATCTTTGGACTCATTCAATTTCGAATTGGTTGAGACATGCAAACCATGCCTCTTGGGCAAGATGACTAAGGACCCTGTTTTCCGGTTTGATGGAGCGGGCAAGTGATTTATTGGAAATGATACATGTTGATGTATGCAACCCAATGAGTCTTGTAGCGTGTGGTGGATATCGTTATTTTCTTACCTTCACTGATGATTTGAGTAGATATAGCATATATTTACTTAATGAAACACAATTCTAAATCGTTTGAAAAGTTCGAGCAAATTCAGAGTGAAGTTTAAGATCATCGTGACAAGAAGATAAAAATGTCCGCGATATGATCATGGAGGTGAATATCTGAGTTACGAGTTTGGCATACAACTTCAGACAGTGTGAAAGTTGTTTCACAATTCACGCCACCTGGAACACCATAGTGTGATGGTGTGTTCGAACGTCATAGTCGTGCTCTATTGGATATGGTGCATACTATGATGTCTCTTATCATTTTGCCACTATTGTTTTGGGGTTATGCATTAGAGACAACTACATTCACTTTAAATATGGCACCATCTAAATCTGTTGAGATGACACCATATGGTTTGGCAGAAACCTAAACTGTCATTACTTAGAGTTTGGGAATGCGGAACTTATGTCTGATAAGCTCGAACCCAAAGCGGAAAAATGCATCTTCATAAAATACCCTAAGAACAGTTGGGTATACCTTCTATCTCAGATCCGAGTACAAAGTGTTTGTTTCTAAAAATGGGTCCTTTCTCGAGAAAGAGTTTCTCTCGAAAGAATTGAGTGGGAGGAAGATAGAACTTGATGAGATTGTTAGACCTTTGTTCAACCAGAGAGTAGCACAGAGCAGAAAGATGTTTATGTGGAGCCTACGTCAGTTGAAGAGGAAGTTAATGATGATGATCATGAAGCTTCGGATCAAGTTATTATCAAACCTCGTAGGTCGACAAAGACGCGTACTACTCCTGAGTGGTATGACAACCCTATCTTGGAGGTCATGTTGTTGGACAACGATGAACCTACGAGCTATCGAGAAGCGATGATGGGCCCGGATTCTGACAAATGGTTAGACGCCATGAAATCCAAGAAAGGATCCATGTATGAAAACCAAGTATAGACTTTGGTAGACTTGCTCGTTGGATGGCAGGTCGTTGAGTACAAATGGACCTTTAAGATGAAGACGGACACTGATGGTGAATGTCACCATTTATAAAGCTCGACTTGTCCCAAAGAAGTTTCCACCAAGTTCAAGGAGTTGACTATGATGAGACTTTCTCACTCGTTGCGATGCTAAAGTCCATTGGAATTATGTTAGCAGTTGTTGCATTTTTCAATTATGAAATCTGGTAGATGGATGTCAGAACATCATTTCCTTCCTTGAGGAAAGGTTGTATGAGATACAACCAAAAGGTTTTGGAAGTCCTAAGGATGCTAAAAGGTGTGCAAGCTTCAGTGATCCTTCTATGGACTAAAGCAAGCATCTCGGGGTTGGAATATACGCTTTGATGAGGTGATCAAAGTTTTTCTTGAGTCTATACAAAGTTTATGAGAAACTTGTATTTACAATAAAGTGAGTGGGAGCACTATAGAGTTTTTGATAAGCATATGTGGATGACATATTGTTGATCAGAAATTATGTAGAATTTCTGGAAAACATAAAGGGTTGTTTGAAAAGAGTTTTTCAAAGGAAGACCTGGATAAAGCTACTTAATTGTTGGCATCGAGATCTATAGAGATAGATCAAGACGTTTGATAAGACTTTCAATGAGTACATACCTTGACAAGATTTTGAAAGAGTTCAAAATGGATCAGTTAAAGAAAGAGTTCTTGCCTGATTTGTAAGGTGTGAAGCTGAGTGAGACTCAAAGCTCGACCACGGCAGAAGAAAGAGAAAGGACGAACGTCGTCCCCTATGTCTTAGACATAGGCTCTATATAAGATGTCATGCTGTGTACCGCACCTGTGTGTGCCTTGCCATGAGTCTGTCAAGGGGTACAAGAGTGATCCAAGAGTGGATCACTGGACAACGGTCAAGATTATCCTTAGTAACTAAAGGACTAAGGAAATGTTTCTCGATTATGAAGGTGATGAAGAGTTCGTCGTAAAGAGTTACGTCGATGCAAGCTTTAACACTGATCTGGATGTCTCTTAGTAGCAATCATGATACGTATAGTGGAGTAGCCATTTGGAATAGTTCCAAGTAGAGTGTGGTACCAGTATTTACAGGATGACATAGAGATTTGCAAAGTACACACAGATATGAATATCACAGACCCATTGACTAAAAGGCCTCTCTAACATGCAAAGCATGATCGAGCCCCAGAACTCATTGGGTGTTAGATTCATAACAATGCGAATCACATGGTGATGTGAACTAGATTATTGACTCTAGTGCAAGTGGGAGACTGTTGGAAATATGCCCTAGAGGCAATAATAAACTGGTTATTATCATATTTCCTTGTTCATGATAACCTTTTATTATCCATGCTACAATTGTATTGATTGGAAACTCGGATACATGTGTGGATACATAGACAACACCATGTCCCTAGTATGCCTCTGATAAACTAGCTCATTGATCAAAGATGGTCAAGGTTTCCTAGCCATGGACATCAGATGTCATTTGATAATGGGGTCACGTCATTAGGAGAATGATGGGATGGACAACACCCAACTATAAACGTAGCATATGATCGTGTCAGTTTATTGCTACACTTTTCTGCATGTCAAGTATATGTTCCTATGACCATGAGATCATGCAACTCACGGACACCGGAGGAGTACCTTGTGTGTATCAAACGTCGCAATGTAACTGGGTGACTATAAATGTGCTCTACAGGTATCTCCGAGGGTGTCTGTTGGGTTGGCATGGATCAAGACTGGGATTTGTTACTCCATGTGATGGAGATGTATCTGAGGGCCCACTCGGTAATACAACATCACAACAAGCCTTGCAGGCAATGTGACTAAGTGTTAGCCACATGATCTTGTATTAGAGTAAAGAGACTTTCAGGTAATGGGATTGAACTAGGTATACAGATACCGATGATCGAATCTCGGGCAAGTAACATACCGAAGAACAAAGGGAACAACATACGGGATTAACTGAATCCTTGACATAGAGGTTCAACCGATAAAGATCTTCCTAGAATATGTAGGAACCAATATGGACATCCAGGTACCGCTATTGGTTATTGATTGTAGAGGTGTCTCGGTCATGTCTACATAGTTCTCAAACCCGCAGGGTCTGCACACTTAAGGTTCGGTGACGTTTCGATAGTATAAAGTTATGTATGGTGGTGACCGAAGGTTGTTCGGAGTCCCAGATGAGATCCGGACATCACGAGGAGCTCCTCAATGGTCCGGAGGTAAAGATTGATATATAGGAAGTCCTGTTTTGGTCACCGGAAAAGTTTCGGGCTCATCGGTAGTGTACCGGGAGTGCCGGGAGGGTGTCGGGGGACCATCGGGAGGGGTGTCTCGACCCAAAGGACCTCATGGGATGTGGGCGGAGTCAAACCAGCCCCTGGTGGGCTATTCTAAGCCCCCACTAAGGCCCATGTGGCTAGGGGTGGGAAAACCCAAAAGGTGGAGAGGTGCAAAGAGTTTCCAAGTGGAAAGGAGGAATCTTACTCCTAATAGGATTGGAGTAGGACTCCTTCACCTCCAATTTCGACCAAACCTTCAGGGTTTGAGGTTGCCTCCTCCCCTCCCTCCCTCCTATATATACTAGAGGATTTAGAGGGGAAAGCCAACCCTAGTTGCCACGTGCTGCCCTCTTCTTCCTCTAGATCTGTTTCTCCTCTAGATTAGTTATGCGGTGCTTAGGTGAAGCCCTGCAGGATTAGTTCACCACCACCGCCACCATGCTGTTGTGCTTCCGGAGAACTCATCTACCTCTCCGCTCCCTCTTGCTGGATCAAAGAGGCGGAGATCGTCATCGAGTTGTACGTGTGCTGAACACGGAGGTGTCGTCCGTTCGGCGCTAGATCGGAAGGACTGTGATCAAGATCACGAGACGATTTGTGATTGGATCGCGAGACGGATCATGATGAGATCGCGGGATGGATCATGATCGGATCGCCGGACAGATCGTGATGGGATCGCAGGGCGCTCGGCGATTTGGACCGTGAAGACATTCGACTACATCAACCGCATTTCTTAACGCTTCCCGCTTAGAGATCTACAAGGGTATGTAGATCCACTCTCCCTCTCGTAGATGCTCATCACCATGGATAGATCTTGCGTGTGCGTAGGAATTTTTTTGTTTCCATGCAATGTTCCCCAACAGTAGAGGCCTTCCGTGATTGATCCCCCCTCTGGCAGGGCACCAGAACAGGGCTCCAGATGGGATCATAGCGGAATAGAGACTTGCGATGGTGGAAAAATTATTTCAGGTGGCTCCCTAGTGTTTTCCCAAATTTAGAAGATTTATGGAGGCGGAGTTAGGTCAGGAGGAGCCAAGGGGTGGCCCCAAGGCATCTGGGCACGCCTACCCCCCTTGGGTGCGCCATGTTGCCTTGGCACCACCTCGTGTGGTGTCTGACCTCCCTCCAAAGCTTCCAGGTCTTATTTTGTCCATAAAAAATCATCAAAAAGTTTCACGGCATTTGGACTTTGTTTGTTACTGGTTTCTTGAAAAGCCAAAAACCGCATAAAACAACATTTGGCACTTGGCACTAGGTTAATAGGTTACTTACGAAAAATGATATAAAACAACATATAAATGGATATAAAGCATCCAAGAATGATAATATAATAGCATGGACCAATCAAAAAATACAGATACGTTGGAGACGTATCACAGGACGATGCCCTTTAAGTTAGGGTCTCAAACAAGCTTTTGCTAAAGTCTTAACTCTAGCTTCTGACCGGATTGTAATCAAACTGACACAAGAAAAAAACTTTTAATAAAAATAGACATGGATATGGTCTTAATGATTACAATCATATATTTGTGCACTGACCAAATATGATCTTAAATTGTGCGCTGGAATTCACCCATCGGGATGTACTTGTTACGAACCAAAGTGGGGGATGTGTCCAAATTACATCTTGACTGGCACGTGTCCCGCATCAAGAGTCGGTGTTGGAAATATGCCCTAGAGGCAATAAATAAATTGTTTATTATTATATTTCCTTGTTCATGATAATCGTTTATTATCCATGCTATAATTGTATTGATTGGAAACGCATTGCATGTGTGGGTAAATAGACAACACTCTGTCCCTAGTATGCCTCTAGTGAACTAGCTCGTTGATCAAAGATGGTTAGGGTTCCCTAGCCATTGACATGTGATTTCATTTCATAACAGGATCACATCATTAGAAGAATGATGTGATGGACAAGACCCAAACTACAAACATAGTGTATGATCGTGTCAGTTTATTGCTACTGTTTTCTGCATGTCAAGTATATGTTCCTATGACCATTAGATCATGCAACTCACGGATATCGGAGGAGTGCCTTGTGTGTATCAAAAGTCGCAACGTAACTGGGTGACTATAAAGGTGCTCTACAGGTAACTCCGATGGTGTCTGTTGAGTTGGCATGGATCGAGACTGGGATTTGTTACTCCGTGTGACGGAGAGGTATCTCAGAGCCCACTTGGTAATACAACATCACAATGAGCCTTGCAAGCAATGTGACTAATTGTTAGTTGCGGGATCTTGTATTATGGAACGAGTAAAGAGACTTGCCAGTAACGAGGTTGAACTAGGTATGGAGATACCGACGATCGAATCTCGGGCAAGTAACATACCGAAGAACAAAGGGAACGTTAGACGGGATTAACTGAATCCTTGACATAAAGGTTCGACCGATAAAGATCTTCGTAGAATATGTAGGAACCAATGTGGATGTCCAGGTCCCGCCATTGGTTATTGACCATAGAGGTGTCTTGGTCATGTCTACATAGTTCTCGAACCCGCAGGGTCTACACACTTAAGGTTTGGTGACGTTTCGGTAGTGTAGAGTTATGTATGGTGGTGACCAAAGGTTGTTCGGAGTCCCGGATGAGATCCCGGACGTCACGAGGATCTCCAGAATGGTCCGGAGGTAAAGATTCATATATAGGAAGTCCCAGTTTGGTCGCCGGAAAAGTTTCGGGCTCATCGGTAGTGTACCGGGAGTGCCGGTAGTGTACCGGGAGATCTCCGGGAGGGGTATTTCGACCCAAGAGGCTTCATGGGCTGTGGGAGAGTATTAACCAGCCCTTAGTGGGCTGGTGGAATAGCCACACAAGGCCCATGCGGCAGGAGAGAAAAAGCCCAAAGAGAAAATTGGAGAAAAAGGCAAAAAAAGGAAGAGTCCTACTCCTACTAGGAGTGGAGGAGGAGTAGGACTCCTCCACCTTGGCCGGCCGACTCCTAGAGGCCCTTTGCCTTGCGCCAAGGGCTGACTCTCCTCTCCTCCTATATATACTGGTGGAATAGAAGGGTTTTGCATAGAATTTATGGCCACGTGCTACCCGTTCCACCGGTGCTCCTCTAGATCGGTTTTCCGCAGTGCTTAGGCGAAGCCCTGCCGGAATCACTCCACCACCATCGCCGGAGCGCCGTCACGCTGCCGGAGAACTCCTCCTCCTCTCTGCCTCCTCTTGCTGGATCAAGACGGTGGAGATCATCATCAAGCCACACGTGTGCTGAACGCGGAGGTGTCATCCGTTCGGTACTAGATCGGAAGGACCGTGATCAAGGCCACGGGACGTTCGTGATTGGATCGCGGGACGGATCATGACGAGATCACGGGACGGTTCGTGATTGGTTCGCGAGACGGTTCGTGATTAGATCGCGGGACGCTCGACGATTTGGATCGCGAAGAAGTTCGACTACACCAACCACGTTTCTTAACGCTTCCCGCTTAGCAATCTACAAGGGTACGTAGATCCACTCTCCCTCTCATAGATGCTCATCACCATGGATAGGTTTGGGTGTGTGTAGGAAATTTTTTGTTTCCCATGCGACGTTCCCCAACAGTGGCATCATGAGCTAGGTTGATGGTTCGATGAGATCTCGAGTAGAACACAAAAGGTTTGTGGGCGTTGATGCTTAGATTGCTTCCTTCCTTGGTCGGATTTTGGTTCAACGGTATTGTGAGATGAAGCGGCCCGGACCAACATTACTCGTACGCTTACGAGAGACCGGTTCCCTCGATGCAACTTGTTGCCTAGATGGCTTGCGGGTGGCAGTTTCTCTCACTTTAGTAGGATCGGATTCGACAAAGGCGGTCCTTGAGAAGGTTGAAAAGCAAATTATGTATCACCGTTGTGGTTTATGCGTAGGTGAGAATCGTTCTTGCTAGAAACCCGTAGCAGACACGTAAAACATGCAACAACAATTAGAGGACATCTAACTTGTTTTTGCAGGGTATGTTGTGATGTGATATGGCCAATTACATGATGTGATATATGTGATGTATGAGATGATCATGTGATGTATAGAATTTCACGACTTGCATGTCGATGAGTACGGCAACCGGCAGGAGCCATAGGGTTGTCTTTAATTATTGTATGACCTGCGTGTCAATCATTAAGCGCTATGTAATGCTTTACTTTATCGTTAAACGATAGCAATAGTAGTAGAAGCATGCAGGGCATGACAACCTCGATGGCGACACGTTGATGGAGATCATGGTGTTGTGCCAGTGACGATGAAGATCATGCTGGTGCTTTCAAGATGGAGATCTAAAGCACAAGTTCATGGCCATATCATGTCACTTATGAATTGCATGTGATGTTAATCCTTTTATGCACCTTGTTATGCTTAGTACGGCGGTAGCGTTATAAGGTGATCCCTCACTTAAATTTCAAGATAAAATTGTGTTCTCCCCGAGTGTGCACCGTTGCGAAAGTTCGTCGTGTTGAGACACCACGTGATGATCGGGTGTGATAGACTCTACGTTCACATACAACGGGTGCAAGCTAGTTTTGCACGCGCAGAACACTCGGGTTAAACTTGACGAGCCTAGCATGTACAGACATGGCCTCGGAACACAAGGGACCGAAAGATCGAACATGAGTCATATAGTAGATATGATCAACATAATGATGTTCACCATTGAAGCCACCTCAACTCACGTGATGATCGGACTTGAGTTGGTGGATTTGGATCATGTGACACTCAGATGACCTGAGGGATGTCAATTTGAGTGGGTGCTTTAGTAATTTGATTAACTAAACTCATTATCTTGAACAATAGTCTAAATGAACTTTGCATATTTATGTTGTAGATCAATGGCTCGCGTAGTAGCACCCCTGAATTTTAATGCGTTCCTAGAGAAAGCTAAACTGAAAGATGATGGAAGTAACTTTGTTGACTGGGCCCGTAATCTGAGGATTATCCTCACGGCTTCCCAGAAATCATATGTCCTTGATGCACCGCTTGGTGACCAACCAAAAGACATGACCTCCGAAGACGTTAATAACGCTTGGGAGGCACGTACTAGAGATTACTCAATAGTTCAGTGTGCAATATTGTATGGCTTAGAACCGGGATTTCAAAGACGTTTTGAACATCATGGTGTTGGAAATATGCCCTAAAGGCAATAATAAATTAGTTATTATCATATTTCCTTGTTCATAATAATCGTTTATTATCCATGCTATAATTGTATTGATCGGAGACTTAAATGCATGTGTGGATACATAGACAAAACCATGTCCCTATTATGCCTCTAATAGACTAGCTCGTTGATCAAAGGATGGTTAAGGTTTCCTAGCCATGGACATGAGATGTCATTTGATAACGGGATCACATCATTGGGAGAATGATGTGATGGACAAGACCCAAATTACAAACATAGCATATGATCGTGTGAGTTTATTGTTGTTGTTTTCCGCATGTCAAGTATATGTTCCTATGACCATGAGATCATGCAACTCACTGACATCGGAGGGATACTTTGTGTGTATCAAACGTCGCAACGTAACTGGGTGACTATAAAGGTGCACTACAGGTATCTCCGAAGGTGTCTGTTGAGTTGGCATGGATCAAGACTGGGATTTGTTACTCCGTGTGACGGAGAGGTATCTCAGAGCCCACTCGGTAATGCAACATCACAACAAGCCTTGCAAGCAATGTGACTAATATGTTAGCCATGAGATCTTGCATTACGGAACGAGTAAAGAGACTTGCCGGTAACGAGGTTGAACTAGGTATGGAGATACCGACGATCGAATCTCGGGCAAGTAACATACCGAAGAACAAAGGGAACGTTATACGGGATTGATTGAATCCTTGACATAGAGGTTCGACCGATGAAGATCTTCATAGAATATGTAGGAACCAATGTGTACATCTAGTTCCCGCCATTGGTTATTGGCCGTAGAGGTGTCTCGGTCATGTCTACATAGTTCTCAAACCCGCAGGGTCTGCACACTTAAGGTTCGGTGACGTTTCGGTAGTGTAGAGTTATGTATGGTGGTGACTGAAGGTTGTTCGGAGTCCTAGATGAGATCCCGGACGTCACGAGGAGCTCTAGAATGGTCCGGAGGTAAAGATTCATATATAGGAAGTCCCAGTTTGGTCGCCGGAAAAGTTCCGGGCTCATCGGTAGTGTACAGGGAGTGCCGGTAGTGTACCGGGAGACCACCGGGAGGGGTATTTCGACCCAAGAGGCTTTATGGGCTGTAGGAGGATGAATACCAGCCCTTAGTGGGCTGGTGGAAGTCCTACACAAATCCCATGAGGCTGGGAAGAAAATACCAAAAGGAAAAAGGTGGAAAAAGGCAAAAAAAGGGCCAAATAAGGAAGGAGTCCTAATCCTACTAGGAGTGGAGGAGGAGGACTCCTCCCTCCTTGGTTTGGCCGACCCAAGGGCTGCCTTTTTGGCAGCCAAGCCTCCTCCTCCTCCCCTCCTATATATACTAGAGGATTTTAGGGTTTTGTCACAAGATTTTCAGCCACGTGCCACCCGTTCCTCTAGTGCATAGCTTCTCCTCTAGATCGGTTTTCTGCAGTGCTTAGGCGAAGCCCTGTCGTAATAGCTCCACCACCATCGCCGGAGCGCCGTCACGCTGCCAGAGAAATCTTCCACCTCTCCGCCTCCTCTTGCTGGATCAAGACGGTGGAGATCATCATCAAGTCGCACGTGTGCTGAACGCGGAGGTGCCGTCCATTCGGTACTAGATCGGAAGGATCGTGATCAAGGCCACGAGACGTTCATGATCGGATCGCGGGACGGATCATGACAAGATCACGGGACGGTTCGTGATTGGTTCACGGGACGGTTCGTGATTAGATCGCGGGATGCTCGGCGATTTGGACCGCGAAGAAGTTCGACTACACCAACCGCGTTTCTTAACGCTTCCCACTTAGCGATCTACAAGGATACGTAGATCCACTCTCCCTCTCGTAGATGCTCATCACCATGGATAGGTTTGCGTGTGCGTAGGAATTTTTTTATTTCCCATGCGACGTTCCCAACAGTCAGTTGTCCAATCGAAGTCCCTATCCGTTGCTCAGGGTTGCTTCAATAATTAAGATTGCAATAACCCGACAAAAGCATTGGGAATTTAATGACTACATCTCTTGAATCCCTAGGAACAGGAACCATGTAATGGTACTAAACCTTTCTGTCATTAGTGTCAAGAATAACACTTCATGGTCTCCCTACCCTTAGTCTCTTCGTGGCTCGTTCTACATGATATTGGGTAAGTGTAGGAATGAAGAACGTGAACAAGACAAGAGAAATGTAAGGAACAAATTTATTTCACACATACAATATGTTAATTCAAAGCACTTCCATTGATCTCTACAATAAATACATTGGGTTGAAAGGTTCTTGCCTCAACCCACACCATATCGGACTACTCAAACATGGAGATTAAATCACACAAAGAACACATCGTGAAGGTATATTAATTGATAATATGTCATACAATGGATGCCGTGTGTGATACACAATTAGAAGTATGACTAGGTGGCAGGGGACTATGGTGTATATGGAGGGTGTGGCTATGGAGATGGAGATGGCAGCAGCTAGGGCTGATGTAGATGGCAAATGTGATGATTGGTTTATGCGGCGCTCCTCCATGAATGTTTTGTTATCCATTTCGCATTGACTCCTTTATAATAGTTGTCTAGGTGGACGAGGAGCCTCAGTTTCCACATCATATGGCCGCTCATACGGGCGGGCGTGGCCGCATGGTACACCATCATTTCATCTGTTTCATCTGACGTGCCTCCCACTTGATCTCCTCTATCTCCTGTTTACTCCTTTTCATGTATTGACTTGATTTCATCCATAAATAGCCTTTTTCATGTGGAAAAAAAGTATATTTGGAATCATATGCATTCATTAGTCATTACTGGAAATATCGGAGAGAATATCTTGGTTATAATGAAATAAGTTGGTCTAAACTCAGGTTAGAGGGTGTGAAAATATCACTCGTTACTCGCTACCATTGGAATATCTCATACCGATAGCATCGTATGGCTCTAGGTGTTACAATATATGTGGACTGCACTAGGCCTTTCCATCAATTCGGACTTTTGGTTGCATTGGCTAGTGCATGAACAATGTCTTCCTTGTCGGGCTATGTTGCACTTCCTCGTTGTCCGTTGATTTTCGATGGTACAAACTACATCGAGTTTTCTAGCTTCATGCGCATTCATATGTGTGGGCTCCGTCTCTGGGGTGTTCTTTCTGGTACCAGTCCATTGTGTCCGGTTCCTCCTGTGGCTCCCACTCCGCTGACGCCACCAGTTCTTGCCGAGGATGCTAATCATGTTGCGAAGGATGCAACTAAGCTTGCTGATGAGGTTGTCGTTCGTGCTTATGATGAGCAATTTTTGACTTATGAGGAAGCTCTTTCTACCTATCACGAGGCCTTGTCTACTTACACTCAGTGGCTTGATGATGATGCCCGAGCTGCCAGTGTTTTTTCCTTAATTTGCCTCTAAGTTTTTGGGACTCCCTACTATCTTTGAGATGTGGACCCATGTTCGTTAGCGTTATCAGCCCTCTGGTGATGCCTTACACTTGTCTGTGGTTTGTCAGGAGCATGCTCTTCAACAGGGTGACTCCACTGTTGATGATTTCTATGCACAGAGTTCTGCTATCTGGCATCAACTTGATTCTCTCCGCACTGCTGGTTGTCGTACTTGCCAGTGTTGTCAGGATATTCGGGCTGATTTGGAGTTTCATCGTCTCTACGAGTTCTTATCTCGAGTTCGCAAGGATTATTAGCCTAGGCATGCTCAATTGTTTGTCCGCGGTCGGATTTACCTTATGGAGGCGCTTTCTAAGATTCGTGCTAAGGAGACTTGATTATGTGGCGCTGGTTTACTTGAGATTCCCTCTATGCTTGCTACTCGATCCCCTGCCATGTCGCCTGCTGCACCGACTCCTCCTCGCT
Organism: Hordeum marinum; assembly: GCA_022496015.1. Classification (NCBI taxonomy): domain Eukaryota; kingdom Viridiplantae; phylum Streptophyta; class Magnoliopsida; order Poales; family Poaceae; genus Hordeum; species Hordeum marinum. The sequence continues at coordinate 347,010,931 of CM039676.1, read as the reverse complement.
CTGGTGCTCTAGCTCTATTTCCCACTCCTACTGGCGGTCAGGGTTGCTCTCGTCCTCATTGCAAGTACTGTAATCAGGATGGTCATGTCGAGTCGCAGTGCTTCTGGAAGAAGCGGCACATGCGTAAGGCGCGGTCATCATCTTTAGGGACTTCTATGACATCTTCAGCCACCGCCTTGACCGAGCAGGATATTCTAAGACTTAAGCATCTGCTTGATGCTTCAGGTTCTTCTTCGACGGGTACTGCAGGTTCTATGACTGATTCTTCTCACATTGAGCAACCACCCTCTACACAGTCAGGTACATCCCCATGTGTTTTGGACTCCGGAGCTTCTTTTCATATGTCTTCTCATCCTTCCAGTTCGTCCTCTCTTAGATAGCTTGATTTTCCCGTTCATGTACTCAATGCTAACGGTACTCCTCTTTTTGTTGCTAGTCGAGGCAATCTTACCACTCCCTCTTACTCTGTTCCTGATGTTGCTCATGTTCCTCAACTTACCATGAATCTGTTTTCTGCTGGTCAACTTACCGATTTTGGTTGTCGCGTCATACTTGATGTTGACTCTTGTTTTGTTCAGGATCGTCTCACGCACACTTTGGTTGGGGTTGGACCTCGCTGCCGTTACTCTTGGGGTCTTTGGGAGTTAGATTGGCTTAATGTTCCTTCCGCTGCCACCACTACCGCCAGTCCATCTGCTTCTGTTGCTTAAACTACCGGTTCCTTCCAGCAATGGCATCACCGACTTGGTGTAACAGCCCAAGACCGACGCTCCAGATGCCTTCCATTTATTTCAAGCTTTGTCGTGTGTTACATGTGTTTGTCGCATTCATCATCGCATCATTCGCATCATCTGCATAACATCGACACTCATTTTTGAAAACTTGCATCCGTCCATAGTTGTCGCTTCTCTCTGTTCTTGTCGTTGACCATTTTGTGACTAACCACACATGCACACGCCCGCGACATTTTAAAAATATTGTTTTAAAAAGTGCATACAATACTTTCTCGAAATGGGTTAAAATTTGCCGTGCGGTTGTGCTTTATTGTAGGTAGACCTCCTACCAAATTTCATTGCATTCGGAGTACGTTTGATACCCAAATCGTTAAATATATAGCGGCAGTAGAGCCGGTTTATTTGTCGCATGTTTCGGTTTGAAAAACATGTCACGGGCCACAAAATTCTCTCTCTTCTCAGCCCAATGCCGTCCCTACACAACCCACCTATCCTACCTAACCTAACCCCATGACGGAGCCGTCCGATTGCGATCGAACGGCTTGAATCGGGCTAAAAAACCCTCTACCCTAGCCCATTCCCTATATAAACACCTCCCCCTTCCAAAAATGGACAAAACCCCTAGCCCTATAGCCTCCTCCCACATTTGCATCCTTTTCTTTGACACACCGCTCCACCGCCACCACTTGGCACCGCTGCCCGCATCCATTCAGAGGCTGCCACGTCGCCCCTAGGCGCTGCCCCGCCATGTGGCCCACCACGGGCCAAGTCGGGCCCGAACCGCGCCGCCTCCCCGTGCCCGAGCGAGCGACTACGCCCTGCTTGCCCCAGCTTCGGTCGCCTACAGCCCCGCGGGTCCTCGCCGGTTGGAGCACCGCCGCCCGCATCCGTTGGCCCCTGCCTCGTCGCCCTCATAGCTTCACGCTGCCTCGTGCCCCACCAGACCACGCCGTCGTTGCCTGCCTGCTCTGCCACCGGCGAAGCTCGACCCCGCCTTTGTCCTCCTCACCACTGGGAGCCATGGCGCCGCAGCCCCTGCTCCGGTGACATCCAGCCGGATCCCGCGTCCCCGCCACCGGATCTACACTGTGTCGCCTCCCTTCGGCCTTCTCCGACCTCCGGTGAGCCCATGTCGCCCCGCCATGGTCGTGGCTTCTGCGCAACCGTCCGTGGGCTCGTGAGGTCTGAGATCCACCGCGACCGTGCAACCAAACAACTACGTCCGTCCCTGCACCGCGAGATCCCGCACCCCGTCATCCCACTTTGCCCGAGGCCGAGGTTATTTTCACTAAGTCATTTTTTTTGTCTGAAAATATCATCATATTGCATTTGGTGACCCTTGTATCTCGGTAACCGTGCATCATATGAACATGTGTAACATATGAAAAATCATCTACTCTTCATGCTCTACATGATGGAATCATTGGCATACATGATAGTATTAATCTACATGCCTAAATCTCTATTGCAAAAGTGCTTCGTGAATTAACTTCAAAAACTGTTACAACTTGCAAGCTTGTGTGGATGATTGCATCAAAACCATAGGCCTTATGCATGTGGTTCCTTCATGAGAATTGCTTTATGTTATGTATACTTTGATGTCATGCCTCTGGTTGCTATGTGAAACATCATTAGCTTGTACATTTGTTGCTCTCAAGTGGCCTTCGTGTTAAAACTGCTAATGTGTTAACAATAGGTTCCATTTTGTGAGCATCATATTAAGCAATCCATGCATCCTTTGCACTTGTGACAATGGAGTAATTTGTAGTATGTCATGTCTACTTGCTGCTAGTATCTTAGACATGCCTATGATTGATGGTTATTCTAGTGTTATTGCTATGTAAACATGACTAGTCAAACTGTTGTTTTGGGAGATAGTCAAATTTCACTAAGCGTGGAATCTGGATTGAAACTTAGCTTTTTGTCTTGATGATTGTCATGGGTTCATAGTTATTTTGCAAATGCCCATGTGGGATGAATTGAAGTGCATGTTATGGTATATATATGTTCCATTTGATTGCATGAAATATCCTTTCTACATACATGTTTCTTGCTATCAACATGCCTACCTGATAAAAATTGCTCCCCATGTCTACCCTGATTTTCACTAAGTCTGAGAGTTTTCTTATTTCAGATAGCCATGTTGTGTTGATGCTAGCCAAGTCCCCATGCATATTTTGATGTTGATCCTATGGCGTTATTTGTAGTTCATCATGTCCTCTACCATGATGTTAATTTTAATGCCACTATAAGTCCTGTGGCATATAGTTTTCTTGCGGCCAATATGCCTTCAGTATAAAACCACTCTGTTAAAACTATTATTTTCACTAAGTCCTAATCTGCTATATGTTATAGTCATCTTGTGAGTTCATTTCCTATTGATCCTTGCTTTTATTCAATTTGTTGTTAAGAGGTGAATTGTTATGAATCATGTAGAATACATAACCACGTCTTTGTTGGGCATTTTATATTGCAGTAGCTTGTTGATGTGTGGGTTGCAATATGCCATGTTGTTGATTTGGACAGATTTTAGTTATAACTTGTGTTGGTTGTATTTGTTGAACCGTTGCTCCGTTTTGAACATGTTATATATGAAACTTGCTTAGAATCTCATGTAGTTTCATAATATCTTGCTGCATCCATGTTTTGAAAAAAAATTGGTTGTCATTTGCATGTATTTTGCATTCATGACATATTATCTTGTGTTGGTCATATCTTGTAGACCGTATCTCCGTTTTGAATGATCCATATATGTAAATCGCCTAGAACAATGAGTAGAATCACATGGTGCATTTTATTTTCCTATTTAATAACAAATATAAAGCATGGTTAGTTCAGATCTGGACCAATTTCGAAATTAACATATGGGGTCATTTCGGAAATACTATAAGTTGTTTCCGACCTCATTTAAAATGCCTAGATAGTGTAGTTTTATTATGCTTCACCTCTTGCCATGTTAAAAACATTTATCCTTGCCATGTAAATAAACAAGAGTGAACCAAATGATTAGAACGTGGAACTTCACGTAATGTGTAGTGGTTGAAGGTTGTGCTTGCCATGCCTTGCATATTTAAACTTGACATGCATCATCATTGTTTGTGCATCATATCATGAATATGTTGTGGTATTTATTGTGTGTTTATTGTTTGTTTCCATATGATTTCTTCTCGACGGAGTTCCGAAACCGATTCGGAGTGTGAGGATTCGTTCGACTATGCCCGTTCGTCTACTTCACGGATTCGTTCTTCTTCCAAGCGGGATCTCAGGCAGGATGGCCATTTCCCTGGATACCACTACTATCATTACTATGCTAGGTGTCTCACTTCTATCGTTGTGTCTCATTACCTACCACTTGTATGTCAAGCCTTCCAACATTGCCATGAAAAGACTCTAACCCCTTCACATCCCAGCAAACCATTGTTTGATCATGTTACCGCTTGCTCAGCCCTTCTTATAGTGTTGTTTGTTGCGGGTGCAGGTTGTTTCCATGTGACAACATGGATCTCTTGAGATATCACAATATTATTGCTATTTAATTTAACGCACATATATACTTGGTAAAAGGTGAAAGGCTTGGCCTTTTACTTGGTGATTTGTTCCACCTTTACCCCCTAGTTACTTGTGTACCAATGTTATGTTCCATATTGAGCGCTCCTAACATGCTTTAGGTTGTTATGGGGACCTCCTTGATTTTCCTTTTGGGAAAAACTCTTCTGGCAAGACCCAACATTTGTTCTACATTTGCCTAATAACTAATAAACTTGCATCGGGACTTTCTCGACCCCGTGGATAATTAATCAACCCCCTGGGGGCAGTGCTCCTCATGAGTGTTGAGCCAAACTAGAGTCACTTGCGGGGCCACCTCGGGGAAACTCGAGGGATTTCTACCAGGCCACTATACGTAGTGCTCATCCAGTCGTGTCTTGAGAACGAGATACGCGGCTCCTATCGGGTTCGTCAACACATCGAGCGGCCTTGCTGGATTTGTTTTACCTTTCTCGAACGTCTTGTGCACGGGATTCCGAGGACACTTCGGGTCATCTCGAGGTTGAGGTTTTCTACCGGAATTCTAAGGATACTACGGGCTATCTCGTGGTTGAGGTTTTCCATGGAGCTTGTGGCTAGTTTGTGATGGATGAGTTGGAGCACCCCTGTAGGGTTAAATCTTCCGAAAAGCCATGCCCGCGGTTATGTGGCAACTTGGAAATTTGTTTAACATCCGGTCATAGAAAACTTGAAGTAAACTCAATTAAAATACACCAACCTTGTGTGTAACCATGAGCGTCTCTTCTCGTGAGTTCTGAATCGATAGAGAACATGGTGGGGTTATGTTTGATCGTAACTTCGTAAGTAGGTGTTTAGGACCACTTCTTGATCATTACTAGTTCACGTCTGATTATGCGTAGATCACCCTTCTTATTCTTGTACTCGTGAGTTAGCCACATATTGAAATGCTTAGTGCTTGCTGCATCCTCACCACTTAACCGTGCCTCACCCATTAAGCTTTGCTAGTCTTGATACTCTTGGAAATGAGATTGCTAAGTCTCTGTGGCTCACAGATTACTCCAACATCAGTTGCAGGTACAGGTAATGTGATGCTTTGACGTGAGCGTGATGCTTGTTTGATTTGGAGTTCTTCTTCTTCTTCTTCATCGATCATAGGATGGGCTCCATACCGACAGCCTAAGATAGCAAGGATGGATGTCGCTTGAATCGTTTGATTTCATCCGTAGTCGGACCCTGCTCTTCTATCTGGTGATTGAATGTATTGTTGTATTGAGATGATCATGATTTAGCTTGTGGCGAGTGTAAGCTAATTTCATATACTCATCTCATCTTTACATGTACCTGTAACGATATCCATTCTTGCGAAATGACGAGACGCGCTTCTATCCCTATCAAGGCCCTCGAGCCAAAATAAGGATAGGACCACATCTTGGGCGTTACACTTGGTCACCTATGTGGCTCTCGTGTGTTGTCTTTAGTTCTTCGAGGTCTTCTGGGGTCTATCTCAGGAGACGTTTATTTAGAGTGTCAGGGTTGTAGGCTTGGCAAACAGATTCAGTTACCTTATCCTACTAGTGAGTTAGTGTCTCAATGTCCTTTTGATTTAGTCCATTTCCGATGTATGGGGTCCTGCTCCCTTCGCTTCGAAAGGGGGCCATCGATACTACATTATTTTTATGGGAGAATTGAATTTATGCCCCTAGTTGGGTCACACTCGGTAGGTTTACCCCTAGTTTTCAAAAACAGTCGTTCCAGCCCAAACCACTTTGCTTCGCTTATGCTTTTGCCCTTTGACCATTTGACCGTCACTTTGAAAACTTCATAAAATATTAATACCAACTCAGAAAAATTCAAATAAGCTATCAAAATGTTCACAAAAACATCACCTATATGTGCACGCCATTTGCATTCTTGACAAAAATGTTGGAAAGTCCCCATTCTTCACTTAAACTCAAACTCAAATGGGGACTTTCCAACATTTTTGTTGTGAATGCGAATGACATGCACATATAGGTTGTGTTTCTCTAAACATTTTAATATCTTATTTGAATTTTTTCTGAGTTAGCGTAATTTTTTTATGAAGATTTCAAAGTGATGGTCAAACGATCAAAGGGCAAAAGCATAAGAGAAGCAAAGTGGCTTGGGCGGGAACGAGTGGGATAAACTTGCCGAGTGTGACCCAACTAAGGGCACCAAATTAATTATCCCTATTTTTATAGATGATTTCTCTCGTTACACTTGGCTTTGTTTCATGACGTCTCGCAGTGAGGTTCTCTCCATCTATTAGCGCTTTGCTGCCATGGTTCACACTCAGTTCTCTTTGCCTGTTCGTGTGTTCCGTGCTGACTCTACTGGCGAGTATATTTCCAAGATGTTGCATGGTGTTCTTGCTGAGCACGGGACTCTTTCTCAGTTCTTGTGTCCTGATGCTCATGCTCAGAATGGTGTGGCTGAGCGAAAGCATCGTCACCTTCTTGAGACGGCTCATGCATTGATGATCGCCACCTCTCTTTCGCCTCATTTTTGGGCTGAGGCTGTCTTCACCTCTACCTATCTCATCAACCTTCAGCCATCTGCTGCTCTACAGGGTGGTGTTCCTTTCGAGCATCTCTTTGATCGTTCTCCTGATTATTCGATGCTCCGTTCCTTTGGTTATGTTTGCCATGTTCTTCTTGCCCCTTGCGAATGCACCTAACTAACTGCTCAGTCCGTTGAGTGTGTATTCTTAGGCTATAGTTATGAGCATAAGGGTTATCATTGTTGGGATCCTATTGGTCGCCGGATGCGTATTTCTCGGGATGTGACTTTCAATGAGTCTCGTCCCTGCTACCCGCGTCCATCTTTCTCGACCTTTTCAATGGAGGATATCTCTTTCCTCACCTTTCCTAACACAACTATTACTCCTTTTGAGTCCTTGTCTATCCGTCCTGCTACCCCTGCTTCTCCTGTCGATCCGCCATCACCATCTTCCACGGTTTCGTCACCTCGCCTGTCACCAGATTCTGCACCTTCCACTCCCGTGACTTCTTTGTCTCCATCCCCTGAGTCTACATCGGAGATTTCTCCTCGTATTCTGCCCTCCTTTCCTCGGTATTATACTTGTTTTCCACGTATCATGGATCCGTCTACTGATGTGTTGTCCTCCTCGTCTAAGCCTACTTATGGCTTGCATCCTCGCCCGCTTCCGCCTGTTTATCGCCTTGGTTTTCCAACCATTGGCGCTGCTATTCTTGAGCCAAGTTCTTGTCGTGACGCTGTTGTTCATCCCGAATGGCAGTTTGCGATGGCATAGGAGCTTGCTGCTCTAGAACGCACCGACACATGGGATCTTGTTTCTCTTCCTCCACGTGTCCGTCCCATCACTTGTAAGTGGGTCTACAAGGTTAAGATTCGCTCTAATGGTTCTCTTTAGCATTACAAAGCTCGTCTTGTGGCTCATGGCTTTCAACACAAGCATGGTCGTGATTACGATGAGACTTTTGCTCATGTGGCCCATATGACCACTATTTCATATACTTCTTGTAGTGGCCTCTGTTCGCCACTTGTATGTGTCTCAGCTTGATGTTAAGAATGCCTTTCTTAATGGTGAGCTGTGAGAGGAGGTTTACATGTAGCTCCTGCCTAGATATTCTGTTCCTGACGGCATGGCATGCCGTCTTGGTCGCTCTCTATATGGCCTTAAGCAAGCCCCTCACGCATGATTTGAGCGTTTTACCTTTGTGGTGACTGTCGTTGGTTTTACAACGAGTGCTTATGATCCAACATTGTTTTTCCACCTTTCTGCTCGTGGTCGTACTCTTCTTCTATACGTTGATGACATGATTATCACCGGTGACGACCTTGAGTATATTGCCTTTGTGATGGCTCGTCTTAGTGAGCAGTTTCTTATGTCTGATCTTGGCCCTCTTTGCTACTTTTTTGGGATCGAGGTTTCTTCTACCTCTGATGGATTTTCTATTTCTCAGGAAAAGTATATTCATGATCTTCTTGCTCGTGTTGCTCTTACCGATGAGCGCACTGTTGAGACTCCCATGGAGCTCAATGTTCACCTCCGTGATACTGATGGTGACCCCTTGCCTAATCCGACATGTTATCATCATCTTGTTGGGAGTCTTGTCTATCTAGCTGTCACTCGTCCGGATATCTCCTATCCGGTCCATATTTTGAGTCAGTTTGTCTATCCTCCCACTTCAGTTTACTATATCCATCTCCTTCGTGTTCTTCGATATCTTTGGGGCACGATCTCTCACCGCCTGTTCTTTCCACGCTCTGGCTCCTTAGAACTTCTGTCCTATTCGGATGCCACGTGGGCTAGCTATCCCTCAGATCGTCGTTCACTTTCTGCTTATTGTGTTTTTCTTGGTGGTTCTCTCATTTCGAGCGCAGAGGCTGAGTTGTGAGCTATGGCTCTTTTGACATTAGAGGTGACTTGGTTACGGTGGTTACTTCTGGATTTTGATGTTTCTATCACTACACCTACTATGCTATTGTCTGACAGTACATGTGCTATTAGCATTGCACATGACCCTGTGAAGCTTGATCTCACCAAGCATATTGGTGTTGATGCTTTCTATGTGCATGCTGCCGTGCAGGATCAGGTTGTTTCTCTTCCGTATGTGCCTTCCGAGTTACAATTGGCGAAATTCTTTACGAAGGCCCAGACTAGAGCGCAATATGGCTTCTATCTCTCCAAACTCAGTGTTGTTTATTCACAATGAGTTTGAGGGGCGGTGTTAGAATTATATTATAGTCTATATGTTTTCCCCGCTGTATGAGGGGTTTCTTGTATATTTCCACCTGTATATACACACACTTTTGCAATTTATTTAAAAAATTGCTGGTAGTCCCCCCTTTGTGTTCACGCAGAGGCCTCTTGAGTCACACGTGAGTTTCGCGTGCCGTCGCTCTTTTCCGATTGCACGTGTTGACTTGTCTTCCCTGTCATACGTGAGAGGGGGTGTTACAATATATGTGGATTGCTCTAGCCCTTTCCATTAGTTCAGATTTTTGGTTGCGTAGGCTAGTGCATGAAGCTTAACATCAGGGATAATCCAAATAAAGGGAATTTAAAAAATCTTTGAGCAAAATACTCGTTAACCAAATCTAGACAATAGATGCGCTTTAGTACCCCACATGATGCTAGCTTTCATTCTAACCGCCAACCAAAAAGCAATCGCATGATCAATCCTATAATCCCATTCAATGAAAAAAGATACATTTAGGCAAGCAATAATTTAGCCAGACATGCAACAATTCATGCACTCAATGGTCGAATCCTAGCTATATTTTCGAGTTATAACATACAATTAAGGGGTTCGATGCTTACCCAAACGGAATCCATGAGTCTCTACTCCAAATTTGACCCAATTGACTCAACAATCGATGGGCCGAAGGGCGGTGTCCCTCATGATTGCTCAAGCTACAACTCCCCTCAAGAGAGTGCTCAAGCTACCGTCGATCCACCATCAGGATCCCCTCAAGCCGCTACACGTCGGAGGACCGAAGGATGTGGCAGAGCAATGGACCATGTCCAAGGGTTTCCATCGATTTCAGGCTTGATTGGGTGAGGGTAGTGGGCTCGGTAAGGGGGAGATAGATGCGCTAGATATGCGATGCAACCTTTCGTTGGTCGCCCCATCGGCGACGGGATTAGGGTAGGCAGGCACGACGACGATGGATGTTGTAAGGGAGAGCTGCTAGGGGTCTGGCTGTTCAAAATGTGGAGAGAGAGAGACTACTAGTCCGATCTATCATTACCTACCTCGCCCCCCCTTTGTCATAACTTGCCTTGGTCCCACATGTGAGGAGGGGCTGTTTGGTTGCAGTCCTGGCCGACGTGCCTGGTAAATTCAAGTGCCTGCCTGGTTCGGGCCTAGGAAACAACATTTTTATGCCTGGCCAGGCAAACCCTATTTGGTTTGCATCTACGTCTGGTGATGGGTTACACCGGTCACATCAGCCTATTGATTTACTTTTTCTTTTGCCATGCACGATTAGTACTCCCAGCCAGCACCCACGCGTCCCTTCTCGGTAGCCTGAGCCAGGCTAATGGCGATGGGATATTCCCAAAACGGGATAATGATGTCATTTAATTTCCAGGCCAAGCTAACTTCAGTTTACTCAGGCACGAACCAAATTGAGTCCATGCCGATCTCAAGGGGGTGTCAGGCCAGATAAATTTGGTCCAGGACACGAACCAAACACCTCCTTAATGCACCATCACTAGGGTGAGAGAGAGTACCTCGGCCCTACCCGTCGGGATATAACCCCACTCATCAATAGGTAACTCTCAAAGGCTTTGACCAGAAAACAATGCTTCGTTTGGGCTTTTGTGAGGCTGAGATGGAAATGAGAGGGGAAAAGTGAGCAATGTTAGAGGCCTCGTGCAAAACCGAGCATGACTAAGCAACGAGGGGCATAAAAATAGAAACCCCTTGATAGTTGATACAAAATATATGGTGGGTTTTACTTTATTTTCAAAATGGCATGAACTGACATCTATGTATTAGTCATTGTTAATTTGATTTGCCATAAACCAACATCTATGTATCATTGTTTTTGAGCCGATTTGGTCCACTTTGTGTGTGGTGTGACCATGGCGTGTTGCATCGACCATCCATTTTTTCAATTGAATGATATATATTAAATATATGTTTAAATATTTCATATTTGATTACTATCAAATTTTATTGTAAACAAATCTCGAATCCGACCTCCACATCACAACCTAGACATATTTGCTCATTGATTTCTTCCCGAACCCAACCAAAACTCGTCTCTAAGTTTCATGTATACATATTGAACTAATGAGTTTTATATCACATTATATGGAATTCATATGTTTTATCTTTATGTGATATATGAATTTATATCAAACTAAACCTGGCCAATAAACCACACAATATCATAAAACTACATCACCTTATAATTTTGATAAATGGCTCTATAATTTAATGGTTGCACAACACATTACGATATGAAGAATTTTTCAACCTGTTGTAACCTAAATAACAACACCAGAAATTACATTATGTAAAATTAAAACTACACCTTTCGTGGTTGTGCAAGTGTTGATGTAGGGTTTTCTTTGTAGCTCACTGGTCGACATGGCTTCTTTTTCTAGACGAATAAATGTTGCACGTGGTACTGGTAAACCTCAACGGTTTGACATAACCAACACCATAATCAGCTAGACACCTATGGCACCACATGCACTCCAAGCCGCGATAATAGGGTGAGGGGCGTGACGACTTGTTGTACTTTATTTGTCCAAAACTCCTCCCGTTGCACCATCAAGCTAGATGTTCCCAGTGTTCTCCTCACTCCTCGGTGCGATCAGCCTTGTCACACAGTTAGCCACCACTGGTCTTGAGTTGGGAACCGCCATCTCCAAGGTTGCATACTCGACACCATCCTACCTACCAAGACGAGGAACGAAGTATAGAAGAGGCCTCGTGGAAGAGGTGGGGCTGTGTTCACGAGTTGATGAGATGGCCCCGAACGACCGCTTGTGTGAGGAAGCAGGAAGTGGAGCGAAGAGAAGGGCCGATGGGGTGACAACGCTGCTCGCTTGTGCTCCAACCCTAACGCACCCACAAAGTGAAGGTCAGAAGTCGGCTGGGAGTCCTTCATGCTTTACCCAATCAACCAGAATGATCCGATTTTACACAGGAATAGCTTCTCTCTAAAACATTAACCCCAATTAGTAAAACATGATTACATGATGATCTAATAGGCAAAACACAAGAGAAAAGTCCAACCGTCCAAATCTCACGAAGCAAACAATTAATGCGTAGGAATATAAATCTTACGAAATACTACTCTCTGAGTCCTTATAGAAAAAACGAAGGAAGTAGCTTTTAAAACAATTTATATAGAAATTCCTTTGAACCAAAATGACCCTGAGTTGAGCGCAATCGTGCGGCTGCCGTATGCCGTAATAGTGCAACAAGGGGTTACCCCCACGACCCCTGACATAAAATTTCCCCAATTTGGAGCACCGAAAACTCCAGGAAATCTGCGAGGCGCACCGCCGCCTCTCTATAAACCGTTCTGATTACATCGATTTTCTTTTCCTTTAATCGCATTTCGGCTTCGAAGCCCCACTACGCCGTTTCCGTCTCGTGTCTCGCGCGCACGGCATCGCCGCCACCACCACCGGAACCCTACGAACAGACTCCCGGCCGTCCCGCCGCCGCAGGCGGCGATGGGGGCGGCGCGGCGGGGCCTGCTGCTCGACCAGTGGCGCGGGATCCAGGAGGACGAGGATGCGTACGACGACCGCGGCGACCCGTCCGCGGCCAAGCATCGCCGCCGCCGCCTCAACCAGGCCAAGGAGCAGTGGTACGGCCCTGGATTGCCCCCGCACCTAGTCGCTCCCCACTTCACGAATGAATCGCGCGGGTTTAGTGGTCGCGGCCCAGGTTTAGGGTACCGCCGGTTGGGACTAGCAATGCAGTAGTAATGGTTGCGCTGATGGGGATTAGGCAGCATATCTGCGTGGCGGACATCCTCTGAATTTCTTTGGTTGGTTGGGTTGGGTAACGCAGATAGAGCTAGCTATGCACGTATGCTGTGCGATGAGAACTCCTGCAGACTTTAGAGTTTATTGACAACGCGAGTAGGAGCACTGATACCGTGGAATTCATGCTTTTGGAAGTCCACAGTTACTATTCTGGGTTGATAGGAATTGTGAAATTCAGAGTTTGGAAATCACATTGTTCAGCATATTTACAAATGCACACAAAAGTAGTCCTGTGGGCACCAAGTTTGGAGTCCAAATGATATATTGTACATGCGCTTCTGATATGCAAAGCTGAATGATTACAATGTAGACTTGTTGGGTTTGACAACATAATTTCTTTTAGGGATATTAATTTGAAATTTGAAATGTTATAGCGGGCCAACAACTGATAGAATACTCCAAAATAGACCACTTCTTGGATTACCAAATTCAAGGATCTAGATTCAACTTGTCAACTCCATCCCACATATCATGAGTTCTTGTTTACGTATTCCTCTAGTGGTATTTTCAGGAAAACAAACTAACGTTGCTACTTTTTTCTACATTAAGAAAGCAGCTTGAAATAATATCTAGCCAGTAGTGATAGAGAATTCAGTTTGTGCAGTTGTGAAGAAATTGTGCCGTGTTACTTTGGTTAAAGTTTTGGTATATTTGGTTTATACTTTATACTGGGAACTGACTTGCATTGGAACACCAAAAATAGTGGAAATGGGTGAATTTGTTCTTCTCCCTACAACGTGCCTTATTTTTGGAGTCAAGAGTCTCTCATCTATTTTAGTAGCTTGTTGATGATACTCTTTATAGAATTGATAACTTCTCTGATGATCCCAACAAAACCTAACTTGATTTTTCGAATCACCTGCAGGTTTTCACATTGTTTTGATTTTCTAGAAAGTTTGCCAAAAGAAGAGCATATTTGGTGTGGGTACGCTGATATTATGGGACCTTTTTTAGAAATGTTCCATGGTTACTTTGATGAGCAGGAAAACTCACTCGTTAGAACAATATGGTCACGGATTTCTCAAGAACTGGGCATTTGTACACAGTGTGTGTGTGAACACCACCAGGCGCAGGAATCTTTTGATATTGAATGTCGGTCAGGTAGTATTGACCCCCTCCAGAAAGTATTACGGAATCTTGATGAAGAAAGGGTTACGAAGCACCTAGAAAAGATAAATGCAATGATTCAGCTTAAGGAATATGACCCTTCCTGTCATGGTGCAGAAGTTGTTTGCATAATGTTCGAAGTATGTTCCATTTATACTTCCCCCCCTCCTCTTATGCAACATTAACAGTACCGATTGCCTGTGAAACATATCTATATCAGCATGAAATATGCCTTTGTAACCATACACCAGTGACAGCACTATTGGAGAATATCTATCCACACCAGTATTTATTCAGCATTTTCTTTCTCCCCAATTGCTTTTGAGATATGTAAGACGCGCATCAAAAGAGCCCTACATGAAATGCTCAGCGCATGCCATACAGAGGGGTGTTTTTATGCACCGATGTGCAGTTTATTTTTGGGAAGCTCTGTGCTTACCAAATTAGCTGATTTTTGATATGCAAAGTGGTCAAAATCAGTATACGATGAATCATATCTATTTGTGTAAACAGTCACATAGTTTTCAGGGTCTTAAGTTTCATGGCGACCATTATAAACTGTTGTTCTAATCTATTTACAGGTTTTGATGTATCCTGTTCTATTAGATGACCAGTCACTGGCTAATCAGTTCCAGAAGTTCATTGAAACAATAGATGAATCCTATGAAGTGAGCCTTTCAACTAATCAGCAATATCCTGTAAGTTGCTTCTTTTCGTTTATGTATGCTCATAACTCTACAAGTAATGTCTCACTCAGTCATGCCACTACTCGGTGCTTGGGAGATGTATAAAGAACTGTCGTTTCGAACAATCAAGTAGTCCAGTATTCTGCTCGTCATCAATTATTTTTTGCTTATTGCTGGAAATATAGTTTCTCATACCATGGTTAAACTTACAATGTAGGGTGTTTACGCATTACTTTTCTTCAAAAGTGGTAAAGCTCGGGCAATTGGTCTTCGCTTATCCCGATCCATGGGGAAATTAAGGTGACGTACCTGCTATTTTCATCTTCGTTTTGATTCACAGATGTTACCAGTTGTGCAATGTAGGCTTTAACTAGGCAAAATAAATAAAATGTGCCCAGAGCTACCAAGCATGTGGTTGATGATCCTGTTTTTAGTTTTGTCATAGTTGTTAATAAACCTTACACTTGCAGTCTTGAAATCCATGTTAGCCTGTACTTCTCAAGCCCTTAAGAGGTACCAGCACTAAATGAAATATGACAACATACCAAATCAATGTATTGTTCCTATTAAGGTGAGTATCTTGTGAAAGTGCATTTTGTTCATACATATCTTCTCTGTACTGTCTAAAATTGAATTTCTGTATTAGACAGTGCTGGGTAGTTAACGGGCTAACAACAAAAAACTAAGCTTAAGGAAACTAATCTCCTTTCATGTATTGGTTATTTTTAGCATCTCACAGTAATTAAGATAGGTGGTAGTGCTATCAATTTTTCTTTCAGGACATGTTGCCAAGACCAAATTCATGAATATAATGTACTCCCTCTGTTCCAAAATATAGTGCGTATAGTATTATTAATGCTGATATACACACTATATTTGGGAACGGAGGAAGTATTCGATGATATCATTTGATTTTGGGCCGTCTTCTATTCTCTAATATCCAAATGCTTCTTTCCTAGTTATATGCCCTTCAAAAGCATACTTTTCTGCATGACTTTCTTGTCTTTTACCCAACCTTCAACAGCCTACAACATTAATTCTATTAATCTAATAGAATCTTAAATTTGGTGAAATCTCACGTGTTTAACTCAACATGAGTAGGACTTTGATCAAGTGCTAAAACTATACTTTCAGGATAAGCATTTTAGGTTTGGCATAACACTGTCTGATTTTAATAAATAATAACTATATACTGTCTGTAATTGCTTCATCAATCATTTGCAGGAAAGCGGTTGACCTGGAACCACTGCAACCCTTACTGCAAAAGTATATCGATTTCTTGGATGCTGAAGTTCTTCCATCCACTCCAGAATCTTCAAGGCCCAGGGTACAACTCCAAAGGGCTGATGTTTGGCTTGGATTTAAATCACTGTATGTAAGTTTAACACATGAATTGCATGACTAGTTATGTTTTCATATATAATAGATATTGCATCTGTTAATATATTGAGTATGTCTGCAGCCTTGGATTTCTCGAGGCACCTGCTTTTGAAGATGGAATCTTGGAGAAATACCCTATCTTCCTGAATATTGTACTTAACCATGTCAGTGATGACGGATTTGATTTATCATGTGCTGTTAGTTGCCTCAAAGCATCATTTGAAATGCTTGGTAAGTGTAGTTATTGAGGTTCTGATGGCCTATGAGTATGCTAAGCCTGCACCTTTGCATAACTACACACCTTTGTTTTAGGCTGCAAACTTTGGTTGAGAACAACGCTGTCACCTAGTGTTATTCGGAACACATTATTGGGTCAGTGCTTTCACACTCGAGATGAGAAAAGTCACAAAGAAATTTTCGATCTTTTCATCCCGTTTCTTCAGGCATGTCTGTTGCTCTTTTGTTATGAAGTGACCTTCTTATATTCCACATCTTGATGAATTTGTTAAGTTAATTTCTTTGTGCATTATATGCAGTCCCTTGAAGCACTACAAGATGGGGAACATGAGAAGCAACGGAGGAATATTCTGTATTTTCTTCTTCATCAAGTAACTCGGAGTAGTAATTTCAGTGCACTGATGAGAAAGAATGCTACTAAGGTTAACTTCTTTTGATGGCTCTTTACTTCTTTAGTTCTTAAAAATTCAATGCAAATGCTCGCAGAAACTTGCGTTCTTGTATTACCTCATTATTTTTCTGGCTATCAATAGCTTGTTTGAGACTTTGGACTAATTGAATATCGCTCTGGGTTTAAAATTAATTTTGAAAGTGGCATGTCTAGATGAAATCATAATAGAAACAATGTAGATTCATGTCAGAATAGGCAGCCAAATAGAGCTAGAGCACAAAGCTTTTATGCTATGCATTCACAGCTGCTCAGATGAAGGGGAGCATTCACGGGTTCAAGTCCTGGAAACAGCCTCTTGCAGAAATGCAGGGAAAGGCTGCGTACTATAGATCCAAAGTGGTCGGACCCTTCCCTGGACCCTGCGCAAGTGGGAGCTACATGCATCGGGCTGCCCTTTATTCACTCAGATACTTGTGGGATTCTAAGGAATGGTGATGCCATGCTGCTACATTGTTTGATGTAATATTACCCTCATAGCAGTGGCGAATCTTGAAAGAAAATGAAGGGGGGGGGGGGGGGCTCAAAGTTAAATGTGTGTATAAAAAGTCAAAAACTCTCACTTCATTGGTCGAAATAAGGTTAACAAAAATATAGAACAGTAGTAATTTTCTTTTCCAATTTTTGGAGGGGGGGCTCTAGCCTGTCGAAGCCCCCCTGCTAGATTCGCCACTGCCTTATAGTATGAACAATATGATCAATAGCTACATGAAATGATCTAGATCTAGCCAGCAAATACATTTCTTAACAGTTTGAACTTTATTGGTTGGACGTAATTTTGGTTACTGGTAGTGCATATATTATATACGATTATTACCTGATGCTATTGATACCTTTTACCCGTTTCTTTCCAGATTGCTCTTCTTATTGTGCAAAGAGGCTACACAATGAACCCTCCTTGCCCAGCCTCGGAATGTGCCCATATGTGGTAATGACCAAACAGTACCTATCTTGACGCAATCTATTAGGTCACTTATTGTGAGTATAGAGGGTGTGACACAATCTAATAGTTCGTTGAAGCCTTATTATGCCATACACCGGTGGTTCATAGAATTCTTGTGCTGTTGATTATGTTCCTGCTGTGCGAGTATTATATTGTTGTATTATAGCTAACCCTGGTTTCCAATATATCACGTACTGATGACAATCAAGCTTTTAAAATCTCCTTCATCTGTGATCTGTGAAATCTCAAATAAATAGCACAATGCCCCCACATTGGTACTTGTTACGGACTAAAAGCACTTTTTCTACATGTTCTAAAAGATCATACTACTATTTGTGTCAAAATTGACAAACCATCCATACCCACAACTTACCAAAAATGGTCCTGCCAGACCCAACAAGCCATGTTGCTTGATGGTGAGCGTACTGCCGCCAGCAATACACATCGAGGGATTATTAACTAATAGTTGTATACAGTGTTCATGCTGGCAATTCCTACCAATCTGAAAAATGTAATTCAAGTATGTGAAATGTCTTCTCTAATTAGCTTTGACATAACAAACTGTTGGACATGACGTTTTAATATATTAGCAGAATGCAGGGCCTTAGTTTTTTACTTACTGTTTAAAAATTGTTGTTTGAAAGTACATGCATTTCCCCAATGTCATTGCTCCCTGATTAATAAAATTGGAGAAGATCACTAACTTATTTCTAGCAGACTGCTTCTGGCACTCCACTCTTTATACCTATTTAAGGCCAGCTTAGTTTTTCTGTTTGTCGCTTGGCATCCACTGACCTTGATCTTGTGAAACAGGGGACCATCTTTGATATGCTCGTTAAATGATACATCATTGCATAGTTCTCTGCGTCAACCTGCGTTTGATCTCATCAATATTCTCATAGTTTCTGATGCTTCTGCCTTGATTTCCTTTAAACTGAAGTATGAGTCTGCCACAAAGGGTGATGCAAGCAATTCTGTCATGTTTGTCGAGGACGAGGATGAACTGCCTTTTGCCGATGATGCCGCGGAAAAGGAGTACAGCTGTTGGAGTGATTTCAGAGCTCTGAACAAGTTGACGTTTAGGGGATGCAAGGATTGGACATGTGTCCCTTTGTTATGGTATCTGGTAATGGTTCAGTTGGAACCCTCCAAACTGCCTATGACGTTTTCGAAAGCAGTGTTTTGGGCTCTATCTCATATTTCTATTTTGGAGCCTGCGTTAGCTATGGACTTGTCAGTGCCTGTAAATGATTGGTTATCGTCACATGCTGGAGAAGTCTCGTCAACATTTTCATGGCAAGTTCCAAATGGTGCTGATGATGGAGGAGGTGGGAAGGATTGCATCAATACTCTCAAGGTGTCAAAATTTGGTACCCTGTTATTGAGAATATTTAAAAGGTTGGCTCCATTCTGTTGATCGCTGTTTTATCCCTTGTGATTTTAGTTTGTGTTCCTGAATTATATCAAGATCTTGCCATGTCATATCTTTTACTGATTGTAAACCTTAAGCCCTAAATTTACCTGGTATATCATACTTACATGATATAGTATCTTTTAGATTTGCAATCCATGTCATCATGCAAATTGAGCAATGTGGGCTTCAAAAGCAATGGACATGGGAACCAATGATGGCGGAAAGTTTGATTTTGGCACTAGTTGATCCCAATGATGTAAGAGCATTGCCATTGTCTTCCATACTATCCCTGGTACATATAAGTATTTAGCAGTAGTGTATTACTCAGTACTGTACTTGATGCAGAATGTGCGGCAAGCAGGGAGGGCTGTCATGGAACATGTATCCCAAGCACGGGGTTTGACTCCTGGGCTTCAGTTTCTGTGCTCGAGTGCATCTTCACTGTCTGCTGTTTTCGTGGGTCTAAGATATGCAGTGCAGCTGGTAATGTTTGACTATATATTATTTTTTAGTCATTGGAACTAGTTTGGAATTGGAGCATAAACTGAGGTTTCATATTTCACCTGGTTGCTTCCAGGCTGGTTCTGGCTTCTGGTAGCAGTGGATCAAATTCAAAATTTGAATTAAATAGTGTGAGTTACCAGGTGGTAGTTATCTGATTATCGACTATAAACCAGCGCATAATTGCATATGATCTAAAAAACCTTGTAAACAACTCGGAATATTTGTACACAGATCTTGCTGGTAGGATCTACTGCTGATAGCCCTAATTACTGTAAAGTAGATAGAAGTAAACGACAATATTCTTCTCTGCTTTATTGAGAGGGATCGTCCCCTTTATATAGTAGACCAGACTTGACCGCCAAGCTGGTAAGTCTTAAAACTCTAATACCATCTCTAAACTGATTCGACACTTTGCTTGATCAACTAGGACCCTAATTAAGGTAATACTCCATTTTGATGGGCTGGCCCACATAACATTGCTAACTTGAATAGAATGATTAATTCATTCAGTAACAGATGCCATTAGATGCTAATACAGATCTGTCTGAAAACTCAAACTGGCAACCAGTTTTTGTGTCCAACTTGTCATGGCCGTGAAAAGTCAAAACAACAACCAACTTTGGATGCACACATCCAAATCGCAACCATCAACAAGAACAAAGTCTTGCGACACAACGAATAAATGACATGGTGTGGTTGTGGAACTTAATGCCGCGCAACAAAACATTCCTAAACCTGTATTCTAGTATCTCTTATACTTTTTTGCAGAACATGGTGAGCATTTCTTGCTGGACAAAAAATGAGGTTATCACATATATGTTCTAGAGAGAGGAAGAGGGAGGGGATGTGGAGTTGTGGACACTTCCAGGCTATTTGAGTTTTGAAATACAGAGGTTCATATTTGAATTTCAAATGAACTTTAAGACTGCATGGTATAAACATTTGAAGTCCAGTATAAGAAATCTTGCGTCATCTTGACATTTTCTTCTAATGCAAAAATGACACAATTTGTGTGCATGTTTGAGAAGTGTAGGAGGTTGGTTAATGCTGTGGCAGGAAACCGAACCTTGACTTGAACCACATGCTAATATTTACTTAATTTTCACATTGTTTCCAAGTTATTAAGGAATATAGCGTTGTTCAGTTTTGGGGATTTAGGGAACATGCTAACTTATCCCTTGCTTTTTACCCCATTCTGTCGATGTTTTCTGTTGAAGCTGAAAATAACCATGATAATTCCTTCTTTGGAATTCCAGGTGGAAAGGCAGTCACTTCTGGCAGATTTTCATAGTCTTCATCACTTGTTTTTTGTCATATGCAAATTAGTCAAGGAGGACATTGCTCAACAGCCTTCAGTTCCACAGCCAGCAAAACCTTCTGAAGGTGGTTTCTTGCGTCAACCATTTTCAAATGTGCCAATTACCCCACCAGAACATGCTGTAGATATTATTTCCTGGGAGAAGTTCAGCACTTTGCTTTCAGCAACTCTCTGGCCTTTAATTTCCACGTGCCTGATAAAGGGAGAGGAGCTAATAAATGCCAAACAATGTCAGGTACATATGTGCTGCCGTAATATCTTATAACATCAGTAGGTGTATCCTTTTTTTGTTTGCCTCTTCATATCTGCAGTTTTGTTTCAGATATCATGTGTTCGAGTGCTTGAGTTGCTTCCCCTAGTCTACAACAGAGTCAACTCGTATTGTGCCGAACCGTTCAGTATGACGACAATGGTTCCAGACCCTAGTGATATGACATGGCTTTGTCACCTGATTAACTGGGGGAAATCATCTCTGCTTGTGATCAGCCGACACTGGAAACAGTGCATGCTATCTTTATTTAAAATATTAAAGGGTTCACATGGTGACACCATTCAACGCTGCATGGAAGATCTTGGTGATACCATTTCACACGGTTAGAACTTTATGTTTTTAATTGAATTCTGGACTTTTAAAAGTTTCGCCAAATGTTTAGTAATTACTTTTATCTTCCTTTCAGATGTAATTGATATGGATGAACTTAAAGGGAGAATTTCTAATCTTAATCTTGCGGTGTTCAAGAAGGTGCCCACAAAATCAGTTGACACCATCCCTTCTCTGATTAGGCACACAGATCGTGAGGGACATACTGGTCGGGACAATCTTGAGACCATGAAGCCCTCTCACGCGTCAGACACCGAGCACATAATTCTTCTTTCAGATAGTGAAGAAAATTTGCCTACAGATGATGTGATTGGTGAGGAGGTTCTGTCTTCAGTGAAGGAGAAGGACGGATTTACTGCTTCAGATCTGTTGAAAAATCCCTCTGTACAAAGAATGCCAGTTGAAGATAGACATGTGTACTTAAAACAGCAGACACATAGTGATATTAGTGCCTCTTCAAGACCTGTATCGACGGACAATAGAAGCACACATGTTGTCTCAAAAGGATTAGGTGGAACAAAGATGCCAAGTGTTCCAGCCAATAAAAATAATACTTCCCTTTTACCAAACAAGGTTAAATCATCTGTTAGCACCAGCACTCAACCACCCCGTCCAAATTCGTCATCGGATATATGCAAATTTAAGTCAATTTTCAGAGATATATCTGATGATGAAGATGATCCCTTAGAGCATGCACTTGATAATTACAGAAGACCACAAATTCGTGTAACAAAGTCTGCCATATTAGTTCCTAAAAGGCAAATAGTTCAACTTCAGTTGCCTGCTGAAAGGAGACAGTCTTCTGGCAGATCGGATACCAGTTCTCGACGTTTTAGTCCTCCTAAGCTGGACAGTTGGTTTAAGAATATATTGGAAATGGATTACTTTGCTATTGTCGGGCTATCTTCTTCCGAGACAGTAAAGAAACCTGCTTTAAAACAAATTCCTGTCTGCTTTGATTCACAAGCTCAATATGTTGAGATTTTTCAGCCACTTGTTATAGAAGAGTTCAAAGCTCAGTTGCAGAATGCTTATGTTGAAACCCCTCCTGAAGATATGATGTGCGGCTCTATATCCATACTCTCAGTTGAAAGAGTTGATGAGTTTCTTGTTGTTCGTGGGCGTGCTGAGAACACAGTATGTGTCAAATCTAAAGGGTGTATAGAGAATGATCTAATACTGCTTACGAAGGATCCACTGAAAAGCTCTGGACAGCAAGTTCATGTGCTTGGGAAGGTATTACTGTTGCGAACAAAAGTTCAATGTTCTAATTATCTAATTTTGTAAGTCTTGCCTAATGTATTTACTCTTCTCTAGGTGGATCGGCGTGAGAGTGACAAAAACAAAGCTTTAATTGTTGTAATAAAGTTCTACCTCTCGAATGAGATTCCACGTTTAAATAAAGTGAAACGGCTTCTTGTTGAAAGAAGTAAATGGTTCTTGAATCGGGTTTTGAGCATGACTCCTCAACTTCGAGAATTCAGCGCTCTCTCATCATTACATGACATCCCAGTGCTTCCAGTAATTCTTAATCCTGTTTCATGTGCTGCAACCAACCATGAATCTGTAAAAGTGTATCTTGATAAACTTGCACGCCCTCTGCGGAAAGTATTGAAGTCATCATACAATGACAGCCAGCTCCAAGCTGTAAGTATTGCCATTGGGTCAGCAAGCTCTAAAACAAAATGCGATCTGTCTCTTATTCAGGGCCCTCCAGGTTTGTCGTTTCGATCCTTATTCACAATTTTTAGCAAGTCCAGCCACCAGAAAATGTAATCTTTTATGCTTGTGTTTCCTGCAGGTACAGGTAAAACAAAAACTATTGTTGCGATCGTGAGTGCATTGCTTTCTTTACATGCCGACAACTCTTACAATTTACCAAGAAATGAATCCCTGGCTAGCGCTGAATTTACCAAGCCAAGAACGAAGATTAGTCAAACTGCTGCAGTAGCTAGAGCTTGGCAGGATGCAGCCCTGGCTAAACAACAGATAAAGGATTCCCAGAGAGAAAACCCTAGGACAGAACGGCTTTCAAAAGGCATCCTTTCAAGAGGAAGGGCTCTAATATGTGCGCAGTCAAATGCGGCAGTTGATGAACTTGTGTCAAGACTCAGTAATGGATTGTATGATACTGAAGGAAAGCTGTATAGACCTTATATAGTGAGGGTTGGTAATGCAAAGACAGTTCATCCTAATTCAATTCCTTTCTTTATTGACACACTTGTTGAACAAAGGTTGTCAGACGAGTTAAAGATTAATGACGAATCCAAAATTTCATCCGATGGCGAATCCTCTGGTTCACTTAGGGCTAGGTTGGAGAAGGTTGTAGACAGAATTAGATATTACGAGTCACGCCGAAAACTAGTGGAGGGGGACAAGACAGAAACTGGATCTTCTGTGCCCGATGAAGATGAGATGGATGAAGTTTCTGATGAAGCAATTGGTGCAAAGCTCAACATTCTATATACACAGAAAAGGGCAGTTTCTTCAGAACTTGCTACTGCTCATGCACGTGAAAAGAAAATAGCTGATGAAAACAAGTCTCTTAAGCACAAGGTAAGGAAGTCAATTCTCGGAGAAGCAGAGATTGTTGTGACAACGCTCAGTGGGTGTGGAGGTGATATTTATGGAGTTTGCTCAGAAACGGCTTCAGCTAAGAAATATGGGAATTTCTCCGAGCAAGCTTTGTTTGATGTTGTTGTTATTGATGAAGCTGCACAGGTGGGGTCTCAGACTCTCAATACTAGCTGTCCTCTTTCATATCAAGCTAGCTTTATATTTAATGAATGTATGCTAAACACTAAGCTTCTTTTGGTTTACTCATATTTAGGCTCTTGAGCCTGCAACCTTGATTCCACTTCAGCTACTCAAGTCGAAAGGAACTAAGTGCATAATGGTAGCATGCTCTCTTTTAAGATATTTCTGATTATACATTATTTTTTAGCTACACCTTGAAGCAACATTACAGTGCTATATCTTACTTAGTAATGTCTCTTTTGAAGGTTGGTGATCCGAAGCAGCTACCTGCTACCGTGATGTCTGGATTGGCTAGCAAGTTTCTCTATGAGTGCAGCATGTTTGAACGCCTGCAAAGAGCTGGTTATCCAGTTATTATGCTCACTAAGCAGGTTAGTCATAACTCCTGCATATGCTTTCTCTTTAAACTTCTCAGTGGAGTTAGACTGTTAAAAATCAATTAAAATGCTTTTAGAGATCTTCTGTACCATGTTAGGATCACTAAAATGGTTTGATTTTCAGGAGTGCTTCTGTTGTTGCGATTCATAACTTCAGCATTTTGCCTCACTGGCACTTAAGTAGACCATTTACTACTTTCCTGAATGTTACTTATTAAAGCGCATGCCAAATCATGCTGTAATTCTTGGATTTTAGTTTTCTGTGTGCCATATCTTTTTATGTTTTATGTCCTAAAAATGGTCTGATTCCAATGATGAGCAACCTGATGCAATTTTATGTGAAAACAATAGCAACCTCATTAACATGATTACAAGTAACAAGCCCTGCAGGCTTTTCTCAAGTTATGAATATTGCCCATACATAATTCCTGTGTCTTGTTTGAGTATGCAGTTCTTAATGGATTACTAAATTTGCATGTGAGAACTGAGAAGAGCTATCAACTGCAGGCCGTATGCTAATTTCTCCTCAATTATTTTGTATTGTGTGCAGTACCGAATGCATCCTGACATTAGCAGATTCCCGTCATTGCATTTCTATGAAAACAAACTGCTGGATGGTGCTCAGAAGGCTGAGAAATCAGCTCCTTTCCATGATCACAGTTGTCTTGGTCCATACATGTTCTTTGATATTGCCGATGGTCGTGAGCGTGCTGGAACAAGTGCTGCTGCACAATCACTCTCTAATCAATTTGAAGCTGATGCAGCACTTGAAATACTGTCATTTTTAAAGAACAGGTAAGAACATTGTCTTTGCTTTCACAGTTTCACTGCCTACTGGAGTGGGTCTTATTTTGCAGGTAACTGAGGTTCTATACTTGCTTTGTGAACAGATATCCAGCAGATTTCTCCTGTAGAAAGATAGGGATCATAACTCCGTACAGGAGTCAACTCTCCTTGCTGCGTTCAAGGTTCACTTCTTTTTTTGGGCCTGAGATTGTTGCTGAGATGGAAATCAATACTGTGGATGGATTTCAAGGTCGGGAAGTTGACATCTTGGTGTTGTCAACTGTTAGAGCCTCCAACTCTTCAGGTGACAGGCATCACACTGGTGAAGCGCGTAGCATTGGGTTTGTTGCAGATGTTAGGCGTATGAATGTTGCGCTAACACGCGCCAGGTTTTCTCTATGGATAGTCGGTAATGCAAGAACATTGCAGACGAATTCACACTGGGCTTCCTTATTACAGAATGCTAAAGAACGGAATATGCTCATCTCAGTTCAGAAGCCTTATAATCTGATCTTTCAAAATGTTCATGGTACTACCCGTAGTCACCTTAATCAGCAGAAGGAAAATGAAAAGGTTGATATGACAAACTCACGGACAGTCAATGCACAACTCCATAAAGAACATGTGAGAGATGCTGACAGTGCTACAGAAAAGAAAGGTAAAAGTTTACGTGACGATCAGGCAAAACAAGCATCACGCTGGGATCAAAAGACTCGTAAAACTGAAGGCTCCACCTTGAGAAAATTCAATCAAGAAAATGAAGCGACAATGCAGAATGATGATGTGAGAGCTACCAAGGGCTCAGTGAAACAAGATATTGATCAGGATTCTGTGATAAGAAGAAAGCAAGGGGCAGAAAAGAAGTTGTCCGTGCAGAATGTAAATCAGCTGGAGCTTGCTAAAAGGTCGGCAACAGAGGATCCCCATGATGGCTCTCGTGTCCGAAGGCAAAGGGAATTGAATAAGCCTGTTAACGAGAAGGCTGATATGGAAACTGGTAAGGCCTTGTTTAAGCATGGTCCATTTGAGAATCCCAAGGTGAGATTACATAGTAATGACAAAAAGGCTGCCAACCAAAGCAATGATGTGGGAACCATCAAGGGTTCGTCGAAACATGATTCTGTTGTAAAATCAGTGGCCAAGCAAGATGATGGTTCTTCATCAGCACAACAGCGTGATATGCAGAATTTGATACAAAAGGCTAAAGGAGCAAGGAACTTTTCTGAAATACCAAGGTTCAGTAATTCGAACAAAGAAGATTCCTTGCTTAAACATGATGCAGTTTCGGAATTAGCAAATAGGAACAGTGGTAAGGTCAAGGGGGCAAGGAGGTTTACTGAACAACCAAGATCTGGGAACTCGAATCAAGTCGATCCGTCAGTTTCATCAGATTTTGATGGAACAAGTAGCCGTGTACGAGACCTCACGACAAGTCAAGCTGCTAAGCAAACTGTAACTAGTCAAAAGGACCAGATTGCAGCAAGGAAGCGTCAAAGGGAGGACGTTGAATCTTTACTTTCCTCAGCTCTTATATCATCAAAGAAGCCTAAGAAGAAACAAAAATGAGACCATGTAGCAAATTAAGGCAAGTTCAGTATACCACCTTCTGTTTTCTGTAACAAAATACAGGGCTGCGTTTATTTGCTTGCGAGTCTTGAAAGGTTTGTCCATAAACATATTTGCACTCCTACCATACTTACCTCTGTTTTGTTTATTCATCACTAATGTGAATATTCACATCCCCATTTTACTAGAGAATGTTTCTGACATATATGCTGATCATTTGCCCGAAGCTAATATTGTTACCCATACAGGTGGTAGCAGACGGATCCTTAGGACCTCTAAACATGACGATGAGCTGATCTCGGAATACCATGGCTGCCTTGATGTGCTGCCAAGGCCCGAGACAGGAAGTTCTTTTGACCTAGGTAGATATTTTGGAGATTCCCCCCTGGCCAGCCATTTGGAATACAAAAGGTAGGACCGCCCCTTTGGTGGAAGAGGTGATGAAGATACTTGCTGTAGAAGTGCGAGTTGATTTTGGCGCTGTAAATATTTGTACATAGACGGGACACTTGAAAGATGAAAGGGATATCATGTGGAAGCTTGGGGTGGTATTCGTATTCACATTTGAACCGCATCATTTTCTGGCTGGGACACTGTTGGTCCTCGTGCCTTCGACCTAAAGCAGTGCGCTCGAAGCAGCAACGTGAGCGGCTTCGGTTAAACACCGTAATATGATTGGCACGCACGTACCGTTTGTAGGTACCGAGATGACTCTCAGGTCGCCACAATGCTTAGGGTAACAACAACTGCGAACACCCAAGAAATCAGAATCGCGGGCATCGTTCGTTCAACCTGTTTCTTTCGTTGTCTCGAGCCTGGCAGCTGGTGTCGTCGCACCATGGAGCTGCTGGCACTCAATCGGCTCATGCGAGTCATGTCTATGCAGAGGGATTGGCGTCGCCGGGCAACTCAAGGCCGTAGTAAGCCGCCCGCCTCTCAGCTCTCTTAGCGCGTGCATGTCATGTACAACCTGTTTCTTTTACCATCATCAAACGTAACCCAGTTTCTTTTTTCTTTTGCAGTGAATTTGTAATATGTTCAGCCGTTTTTTAGGGTGTGTTTGGTTCCATTAGTGAACAGTAGTCGCATTGCATACACATCTCAACCCAGCCTGGTTGAGCAAAAACAGCCCGAAATGCGTCATCTACAAGTTGTTTGGTTGCCTGCATCTAGGGTCCCTGCACTAGGTAATACGCAAGTGTACTTTGTTTGGTTGTCTGCATTGGCCCAAGTAGCACATGAACACGGTGTTTGGTTGCATATACGGCGTACATGGTGTGCTTACCTTGTACCCTACTTGGTGAGATTGCCCGCAATGAGCAAACCTAGCACACCAACGCCACAACAGAACAAGGGCTATGAACTGGGCGAAGATGATGAAGTTCTTCAGTTTCAGCCCCAACTAACGATCTGCTGTAGGACCTTCCACTTTGACAACTTCAACCTTGCCACTGTCAACACTGCTGCCTTCGTGCTTTCGCACCTAGTTTGAATAAGCTTGTTTTGCTGCTTGGCTAGTCTTAAACCCTCTATGACTGCTGTTGCTATATGATGTCACTTGTGCACTGGCTTCTTCCCATGAACTGTAAACCCCTGGAGCCTTACCGATGAACACGACATACCACTTGCCCTAGCAATGCACAAGAGCAAGAGTTGAAGCAGCAAATCAACGGAGCACACAAGTAGAAGAGAAGAAGTAAAGCATGCATGATCATACGGCATAGCAAGTTCTACCTAGCACTACCATGGTGTTATCCTACCACCACATCCAAAAGAGAGTGACGTCCTACCACTGTAAGTTCACCATCATCGTGAGGGGTTAGTATATACCACCTCACCAAAATATACAGACCATCAAATAGTTTTTCAGCCCTAGCTACACAAAATGTACGTCATCGTCGTCGTCGCCACCGCCATCGCCATCGCCGTCGGGGATCATGCACGCTCACAGGCAGCACTACTCTAGTAGTATGTAGTGCTTGCCTAGCCAGCTCCTGAGCCACAACACCCTATGAGCGTCTGTCATGGCAACGAACCCAACACCCTGGGCCTTGTTGTCAAGCAGGTGGCTGTGAGCTGCCATGAGAGCCTCGTCGCTGAAGCCACCCTGGGTCATGACAGCGCCATACAGGTCAGGGTGGACGTCGAGGGGCTTGCACTCCCTGATGGTTGTTGCCACCTCCTTCACCGCCTCAGTCATGCTGCAAAAGACATTGATCTCCTCCTCCATCAGGCCTCCTCTCTTCCTCTTCCTATCATGGACGAGGTCAAACGGCTTGTCGAAGGGCTTGTCAGGGCCATCAACGACCTCGACGTCCGGGGTCATAGGGAAGTCTGGCATGGGAGAACCAAGAGGCTCCCCTGAGCCCATTGCATGCTTCCCAGTTGCCAGTCCGAAGGAGAAGATGTGCTGCATCTGGCTGTCGTTCTGTATGGGTGTGTTGAGGAACTCAGCGTCCCTTGGGTGGTCCTAAGAATGAAACACATGTGTTGTTAGTTGCGATTAGGAGTAGGCAATGGTGGACAGTATGAAAAGGAAGAGGGTTGTGAGCTAACCGAGACATGGCCGACATAGTGCTCTGCCTCCAGAACTATGGAGCAAGTGTTCTCATCCCATGAGGCGCCGCTAAGGTCTCTCAGCTTGGAAACTTGGATCCATCGACCTCTCCACTTCCTTAGGTGGTTGTACACCTGGGTGGCGGACACCTCCTGCCCACAGAACTCGAACACCTGCTTCGCAACGCTGTTCAAGTGCACCTCCTTAAAGCCCTTGTCAGTCCTAACTCCACTAGAGATGAGCTCACACATCTTGTTCAGCACGAACGTGGACATGAACGACTGCCACTTCATGTTGTTTGACCTACCATCCTTCTTTGCCTTTGCTGTTGCAGCGACAACAAGAACAGTTTGCTGAACTAGCACTATTGGCACATATACAAAATCAGACACGAACACCTTTGAATCAGGTGCCATCTCGGACATAGTCTGCGAGTCCTGGACAAACGATGGAGGAAACTGGTTGTCCGACAGAATAAGGGCCTGACTAAGATCTTGCGTCTGCGTGGTCATGTCCTACAATCGTATCACGCATTGACAGTAAGCATAGCACACAACATACATGACAATCCATGAAAGCAGGAGCGTACATGTACATGGTTCATCACTATCATAGCAAGCACATGCTTCATCACTATCATACTAAGCATACCGGACAATCTATGAGCAGGAACATACATCTACAACATACAACATGTTACAAATGGACCACCAATTGCTACAAATCACAGATATAAGCACGAATCAACACAAGCAGAAGGTTGAACTTCAAACTGTACTACTAATCTAGCCTACCACATGCTTGAACATCTAACCCTACCACAAATTGCAACCGCAGCATAGCAATCAACCATATGAGCTCACAGATCAGAGCACTAATCAACCATGCATCTACATCAAACCCTAGTTGCATCACAGATCTAGCTAGAAGGAACAGAGAGAAAGGGGGATTGGACTCACAGAGGCCATGGATGCAGATCGAGGACGAGGGGGGAACGGTCGTAGAAGATCACCACCGGCTAGTGAAGGACCGCCGACGCCGTGGACCACCGACCGATGAAGATGCGTCGCTTACCTGCTTGTCAGTGCCGATGCGCGTCGGCGGGAAAGCTCGAAAGGGGGGGAGAATGGTGGCGGGAGTTGGGGCAGTGAGGGAGGGGACTAAATAGGGGCGGACTCGGCAGGAGGCGAGCTGAAATCCTCCCACTGATTTTTTGACGACGCGGGCGAGCTCGCGCCATCTCCCTGGTCGCACGAGGAGAGAAGCACGTCACCCTCCCCTGCATCGCCCGAGCCAGGATCGCGAGCTACTGCCGAGTGGGGGGTGTCCCCTGGGCCTGGCCTGGAGCTGCTTTAAGGTTCGTGCCATGTTGGCCGCACAATAAACGCAGGCAACCAAACAGGCCACTTCCTTCCTGCGTGGGCTAGGTTGGGCCTAATGCAGGGAACCAAACGCGTCCTTACCAACAGAGCTGGGTGGTTGATCTGTTGGTCGTTAGATCTGTCCCCCCGCGAGTCTTTTTCTCACAAAAGTTTTACAATGCCCCGAGCGTTGCCGCACCCTGTCATACCCCTACGGGAAAACAATCGAGCTTGAATCACCACCGCGCCACTGGAATTCGCCGACGCTTGCCGCACTCGCAGAACCTCCTCCCCCGCTCTCGCTTCATGGATCTTGTAGCACGAAACCTCAATACATGTCACCGTTTCAGCTCTGCACAACTCAGGTTGCAGCTTTGTGATTTACGGTTACAACAAGAACAAAAAACAAAAAATTCATGATCCCCATGGTCACCATGGTCGTCATCGAATGAAGAAAGCCCGTTCCAGCTATTATGGACTCCGGTTCCAACAAACGCTGTGACTGGTTGCAGCAAAAAAGGAAAAAGAATCATGATCACCGTGGTCACCATGGTCGTCGCTGAACGGTTGAAGGGGAGAAAACCCGTTCCAACAATTCTGGAAGCTGGTTGTAGCAAAACGACACCCTAGTGACATTGATTCCAGCAAATTTGATTGAGGATCTAGCAAATCTCGACACCGGTTTGAGCAAATCTGAACACCGGCTCCAGTTGTATTACAACACACCCTTTGCAGCTTCTGTGGCACTAGTCACAACTTTTCTGTCAATCGGTTCCAGCTTTTTCATGGCCCGTTGTAGCACGGGTTGCCGTAGTCATTGTAACACGCATGACTGATAGTCCTGCTTGTCGCTGCTTCGGTTCCTACAAAATGGCAATGACACCGCGCATCACGGCTTGAGCCTCCCACTGCAGCAGCTCCATAGTGATGGCATTCCATGCAGTAGCTCCATCGCGATGGCATCCCGTGCATCACTAGCAACATCTCCACGACGATGCACTTTGTGGGGGAGGGCGCCCCATGCAGCAGCAATGGCATCTGAGAAAAGTAGATAGGAAGGAGCAGCGGCATGGGCAGGGCAGAAAGGAAAGGAACGAGATGTGGTGTGTGGCCAGCAGTCGCGCTAAAAAGGATAAGGAAACATAGTGGTGCGTGGGGCCCTCATGGGATGACGTGTCCTCCCGTGTTAGCGCTACGCATGGTGTGAGCGAGTCGACGTGCCGAAGTTTCGGCTGGTGCATCGGGTACAAGCGTTTTCCTAAAGTAAAGCTGTTTAGATTTGGGAAATAGTGTCTTTAGGTGGAATACTTTAAAAAGGTTCATAAGGCCTAGAACATCGAGTGCCATTTTGGTAAAGTTATTGATGTGTGTCAATTTACATGACTACTAGGAGGGTTATTAAAGGATGGGTTGCTAACTATGAAGCTGCTCAGAACAGACATAAACAAGCCTTAGTAGATAAATATAATGGTCTTGACATCCTAGCTGAATCTCAACCTTTATCCCCTAACTCTAAATATATAATCAAATCTATTTCAGGTGAACTGAATGAGATCTGGAAAAAATAGTAGACCAAATCTAGGCAAAGATCAAGGGAGAGGGACATTCTTGAAGGTGAGCTTAACACTAGATATTTTCATGCAGTAGCTAACCAGAAAAGAAGGAAGAAGCAAGTTGTCATGCTTGAGAGTCCCAATGGCCTTGTTACTGAACCAAATGCCTTTTCTGATGGCATTCCGTGCAGTAGCTCCATAGCAGTTTCTTAAGTAACCTTTTGGCTTTCAAGAGAAACTTTATATCAACCTAAAAGATGACTTTTGGGACGATTCTAGTAAAGTTCATGATATTCATAATGTTTCCTTAGATATTGCCTTTTCTGAACAAGAGATTAAGGAATCTTTGGCTCATATGCTGAAGTAGCCCCTGGCCCATATGGGTCTCCTTTCCTTTTCTATCGGTAGTTTTGGGACCTTGCGAAAAATGACACACTGGCTCTCTTTAGGGACAGGGATAAAGGAGAGTTAGAACTATTTAGATTGAACTTCTCCCTACTGACCCTAGTTCCTAAATAGAATGATGTTGTTAGAATGGAAAATTTTAGACCCCTAGCCGTGATTAATAATAGCTTTAAAATATCTTCCAAATGCACTCGTAATAGGTTTGGTCCAATCTATAATGATCTAATTTCTCCCAACCAAATTGCTTTCATAAAGGGCATGTTTATTGTAGAAAGTATAGTTGCATCCCATGAAATTATTCATGCTTTAATAAGTTGTATGGTTTTTCTTTAAGCTTGACTATGAGAAAGCGCATGACATGATCAACAGAGAATTCCTATTACACATGATGAAGAAGATATGCTTCAGTTCTTCTTGGATGAGTAAAATAAAATCTCTTCTTCACAAAGGCTCTGTTGGTGTCAGAGTTAATGACATCGATAGTGAGTACTTTATTCCTGGTAAAGGTGTGAGGCAAGGAGACCATATATCCCCTCTCCCTTTTAACTTAGTTTCTGATGTGTTTACTAGAATCCTGATTAAGGCCTTCAATAATAATTTAATTGAAGGCCTTCTTCCACTCTTCTAACCTCGTTGGTGTTGTTAGTACTCAATACGTAGATGACACACTTCTTTTTCTTGATAATAATATTGTGCATGCCAAGAACCTCAAGTGGTTGCTATCTTGCTTTGAGCAGATATCTGGTATGAGAATTAATTCCCATAAATGTGATCTTGCCCCATTAATATTGAGAGTGATAATGCTCAAATCTTTTCTCAATCTCTCGGATGCAAACTTAGTTATTTTCCTATCAAGTAATTAGTATCTCTCCATCACCACTGCAAGCTTAGAAAAGAGGACTTGCAACCTGTCATTGATAAGATTACCAAAAAAGGTGATGGTTGCAGAGGCAGGTTACTTTCATTTGGGAAAAGACTTATCTTAGTCCAAGCCTGTTTAGCTAGTATACCCTCCTATCTTATGCGTATCATTAAATTCCCCAAGTGGGCTATTACTTTTATTAATTCCCAAGTTGCTCACTGCTTTGGGATGACTATGAAGGCCACCATAAATATCATCTCTCCTCTTGGGGTTCGGTTGCCCTTAGGAAAGATTATGGTGGCCTGGGCATCACCAACATAGCAAATATGAACATTTTTTTGCTATTTTTCTGGATCAAAAGATATTATTTAGACAACGACAAAATCTGGAAATAGATTGTTGATGCCAAATACAGAACCTAGAGCCCCAATATCTTTACTTGTTACTCTACCGAGGGGCTCTCCTTTTTGGAAAGGAGTTTTGTGGGCTTCTCAAGCTGTTAATTTTTTTTACTCCTAGAAAGTGGGGGATGGTAAGATGGTCAGATATTGGGGAGATCATTGGACTTGCCCAGCCACCCTAGCTACCCAATTCTGGGACTTGTGTTCTATTGCTAATGAATATAATGTCCCGATTTGCAACATTTGTGATGGTGTGCATTTGAAAATTAGTTTCAGAATATGCTTTTCTCAAGAGATGTTACAATCTTGGAACACCCTCTTTTGCTTGGTTAAAAATTGTGTGTTAACCAATGATGTAGATTCTATTGTTTGAAACTTTTATTCTAAAGGGATTTACACTATTAAATCCTTTTATAAAATTGTCAACATCAGGGGCGTGTTGCCTAGTTATGTGCCTATTATTTGGGGTCTTAAAATTGCCTCTAGGCTTTAGATCTTTCTATGTTTGTTAACCAATAATCAGCTACTCACCAGAGACAACTTGCAAAAAAGACAAAACATTCGTGATGTTTCTTGTTTGTTTTGCGCTGATCTTGAATCTTGTCATCATTTTTTATTGTGCTACCTCTAAATAAATCTGGAGAGTGGTTTCTGAACTTACTAACACTAGCCATATTCCTGATATGACCCATATGTTGTGTTGGTGGTCTAGTAGTTCCAAATATGCTGTTAAATTACTCTATGAAGCTACCCTTTGGGTTGTCTAGAAACTTAGAAATGACATGTGTTTCAACAATATTCTTTCATCTAATATTCAAGTAGTTTAGAGAAAATATTCAATGCCATTGTATTCCTAGGA
Source organism: Hordeum marinum (assembly GCA_022496015.1). Classification (NCBI taxonomy): domain Eukaryota; kingdom Viridiplantae; phylum Streptophyta; class Magnoliopsida; order Poales; family Poaceae; genus Hordeum; species Hordeum marinum. Next base: position 346,976,044 of record CM039676.1, on the reverse strand, counting down.
GGTTCTATACTTAGACCTTGTCAGAAGAGAGTTGGGAGACCTGATAAGAAGACTAGAACAAATCAGCTGAGACCCTGTCTGCTCATGTGTCCGGACCTTGGTTAGGGTTGTGTCTCTCTTTGAACCATGAAGCACAAAAAAGGGGATGCTAGTCCCTGAGGGAAGTAGTCTATGCATTAAAGATGGATCTTGGAGTTCTGTAGCCTGGTACTTATTCCCCATGTGGAGATAGTATTGTATCTGGCTTGTTGTCCTATGTCTTCTGCTACTTTGCAGCATTCTGCTTTACATTAGCATGTTTTTTTGTTTTTCCTAATGCCGAGGCATGACAGCCTGATGTTCCCACTACGGTCTGAGGTTTGTAATGGACATGTTAAAGGCATTTTTTTGAAACTGTCACGGGGGGGGGGGGATACTCCCCACCTGAATATATTTCAACAAAAAATATCCAACAAGGATCATTTTAGGAGAGGGAGAGATGAGAGGAGAAAAAAAATCCTACCACATGCTGGCATGGAATTTTTGGTCTGCCTTGTGGAGGCAGTGAGACGGGTGAGGTCAGAGAATACAACCCGAATTACATCAAATGGGGTTTGGACAGTGGCGCAAAAAATCATATCATTTCGTGTGTCCTAAATTTTCCAAAGCATTATCAACAAAATAAAAGGCCAAACCGAGCACGGAAGGCTTGGATGACAGGAAATGGTCCACAACTCTAAATGAGGTGAGTACCGTGGATGGAGGCCAAGTGCATCCCATATGGCAACCGAAGCTAGGCAAGAGAAGAACATGTGAGCCCACTCCTCCTAAGCGGCCTAGCAGCAAGTGCAAGGTGACGAATCGATGATTGTCTTGCGACGCAAATTAGCTCAAGTGTTAAGCATGTCGAGGTAAAAGACATATTGGTTTCGTTGTTATGCAATGTAGCTAGGACTAGAGCCCATTTCCTCTAAAAAAGAAATTGGTGGATCAATACTAGCGACTTCCTACTTTCCTAGCTATATCTATCCTCGTAGTACTTGCCTCGACTTCTTCGTGTGTGATCTTTAGGGTGTTGACTTTGTACTTTCGTTGGCTTCATAGTCTAGGCTAGGGCATTGATCTCAGTATAGTGCTTTGAAGTTCCGTTCAAAAGTTATATAATCGAAATGCACACCCATTTCATTATAGTTCATACCTATGTTCGTGTCATGTACTTTCACTGTAGCTTTCCCGCGAAGAAAGTACTTTCACTGTAGCTTCTGATTCTTTTACATGGTCCTGTTGCCATTTGAATGTTCATGTTATAGTTACTTCATATGGTCCTATTTTTTCCCTTTTCAAATTGAAGAAACTATTTGCCTTTAAAATTCCTAAGCTGATTTGTCTCCAATCACTATTGGAATTCCCCTAAATGCCAGGTGCGAGGCCCTTCGCTGAGAGTCAAATCACGGGCACTCGCCAAAGGAACCTACACTGAGAGTAGCTCACGACAAAGACAAAGACACGACAATGATATGCTTTTTCCGAGAATGAGACCCGACGAAGAAGGTCGAGTCGATAAACTCTATTTTTACCGAGTGCCAAACAGTGATCACACGACAAAGGTGGTGCCACGTGGCACATCCAGCAGAGGCTAATGGCTCGGTCACGGGGCTAGTGCTTTGCCGAGAGCCCGTGACTTGGATCTCGGCAAACGATTGTTATGTTGTGGGATCTTAGTTTAGTACAATTTCATTTTTGAGCCTTTTTTCATTTACTTTTTTCTTTCAAAACAAGGTCAAACTTGAAGTGTTGACCATTGGTACAAAAAGGTTTAGAATTCCTAATTCTTTGTTGCATGTTCATCCATCACCAACATTAGAGCATAAAATATTTTTTGGCAATTTTTAGGACCAAATACATCGCACTTGTAGTTTAAATTTGGGCAATCTCTGATAATTCAGAAAAAGTGAACTAAATCGATGGAATATAGCAGTTGTACTCTCAAACTACCGACACTTGGTCAGTGGTCATCCATTATGACCTAATTTTGGTGAAAAATGAAATGGGGAAAATTTCAAAACATTGAGGCACTTCCTTCACACAAAAAAGTCATTTCTAGGACTTGAAAATTGGAAAATTTACTTTTTATTACCAAATATGCAGTTTCCTATGGAAACATTGTCCATAATGGTAACACAAGTTGTTGTGACAAATTGGGACAAATAATCATGGATTATGCCATGTATGTGGTCATTCTCATGTGCATATGTCTTGGAATCCACACAAGTTCATACTAGATATGCCATTTCGTGAAGTTTTTTTTGAACATGTTGTATTGCAAGTTTAGTATTTTCCCACAAACTAGTGCACACAAGATGGTTCCATGCAAAATAATTTCAGTTTTTGAGCCTTTTTCATTTTCTTTATGTTTTCAAAATAGGGTCAAACTTGAAGTGTTGACCATTGATACAAAAGGGGTTGGAATTCCTACTTTCTTTATCCCATGTTCATCCACCACCAACATTAGTGCATAAAATATGTTTTTTTGCAATTTTCAGGACCAAACTACATCACACTTGTAGTTCAAATTTGGACAATGTTTGATAATTCACAAAAAGTCAACCAAATAGATGGAATGTAGCAGTGTTACTCTGAAATTACTAAAACTTGGTCAGTGGTCATACAATATGACCTACTTTTGGTGAAAAATGAAATGTAACAAATTTCAAAACTATTTGAGGCACTTCCTTCATAAAAAAGTAATCTCTAGGACTTGGAAAATGGAAAATTTACTTTTTATTACCAAATAATTGCAGATTCCTATGGACACATTATCCACAATGGTAACACAAGTAGTTGTGCCAAATTTGGACAAATAATCATGGATTATGCCATGTGTGTGGTCATTTCCATGTGCATATGCCATGGAATCCACACAAGTTCATACTATATAGGCCATTTTGTGTAGTTTTCTTTTCAAACATGTTGTACTGCAAGTTTAGTATTTTCCCACAAACTAGTGCACACAAGATGGCTCCATGCAAAAGAATTTCATTTTTAGCCTTTTTTCATTTTCTTTATTTTTTTTCAAAATAGTGTCAAACTTGAAGTGTTGACCATTGATACAAAGAGGTTTGGAATTTCTACTTTATTTGTCCCATGTCCATCCACCACCAACATTAGAGCATGTAATAGTTTTTTGCATTTGCAGGACCAAATTACATCCAACTTGTAGTTCAAATTTGGGCAATTTCTAATAATTCACAAAAGTCAACTAAATAGATGGAATATAGCAGTGGTACTATGAACTTACTGAAACTTGGTATGTGGTCATCCAATATGACCTACTTTTGGTGAAAACTGAAATGGAACAAGTTTTAAAACTATTTGAGGCACTTCCTTTACAAAAAAGTCATTTCTAGGACTTGGAAAATGGAAATTTTACTTTGTATTATCAAATAATTACAGATTCCTATGGAAACATTGTCCATAATGATAACACAAGTACTTGTGACAAATTTGGACAAATAATCATGGATTATGCCATGTATGTGGCCATTTCCATGACCATAATGGGGTCAAACTTGAAGTGTTGACACTATTTTTGGTTGAAATTTGTTACTTTGCTACTCCCAGTTTCATCCACCAAACCAATATATTTAGGACCAAATGGTTTGAACAAAGGGAAAATAATTCACACCTAGATGCTGTAATACATACAGTCGCTGAATGATGGGTCCATGCTTTGCTTCCTATTGTAAATAAAAACACGAGGAATGTTTTAAAAGACATCTACACAGATTTGGTTACGCAACAGGCCCCCTGTTTTTTTCGCCAAATCTGCCACAAACCATCACGCAGACGCTACCAGGTGGGCTTGTGTTGGTGTAGGTGTCCTACGGGGCACTGACACCGCCAACCACCTATGAGAGCGCCCCGCCGACAGAGGTGTCCCACAAGTCAATAACTGTGCCCACTACCGATGACTGCGTTGTCGCTGCCAGGGGCGTCCCATGCGTCAGTGACACCGCCAACCACCTACAAGCGCCTCCCCACCGAGATAGGTGTCCCACAAGTCCGTATAAGCGCCCACCACTGACGATTGTACTGTCGCTGCTAGGGGTGTCCCACGCGTTAGTGACACAACCAACCACCTCCGAGCGTGCCCCACTAAGTGAGGTCTCCCACAAGTCAGTATATGTGCCCACCACCGACAATCGCGCTACCACTGCTAGGGGCGTCCCACATGTCAGTGACACCGCCAACCACCTACGAGCATGCCCGTTGAGAGATGGTCCCACAAGTCAGTAAAAGCGCCTACCACAAACGACCGCACTGCCGCTGCCAGAGGTGTCCCATGTGTCAGTGATACCGCCAATCACCTACAAGCGCACTTCGCTGACAGAGGTTTCCCACAAGTGAGTATAAGTGCCCACCACCGACGACTGAGCTGCCATTGCCAAGGGTGTTCCACGAGTTAGTGACACCACCAACCACCTACGAGCACGACCCGCTAACAGACGTGTCCCACAAGTTAGTACATACGCCCACCACCGGCGACCGTGCTGCCGGTGCTAGGGGAGGGGTGTCCTACGTGTTAGTAACCGCGCCAAGTAACGGTCAAAGGCTTTGACCCAACTGCAAACCCCCATTTGGGATTTTCTCAGGGCGGGCCGCGCGATGGAGTTCCTTAGTCCTACTTAGTTTTGCCCAAGCGAAATGACTTTGCTCACTTTTGCCCTCCCCCTCCACCACCTGCTCACAAAAGCCCGAACGTTGGCTGTCATCAGGTCAAAGCCTTTAACCGTTACTTCCTTACAGACGGGGTCGCCTGATATCCTAATAGGTGGGGCCAAAGCAGGTGAACGGCTCTCTCTCTCTTACCCCATTTCGAATAGGATGTACCCGAGCCATTCCCCACACAACCGTCGCGACACCATCCTCTGATAGCCAGCGGATCGATCGAAGAAAGGCTGCACCGCACGTACCCCCACTCACCCCTACTCACCCAACACACCACTGTCGCCCAATCTAGCCTACAATCATCAGGAACCGTCGCCCATGGTGCACTGATCCGCCTTGTTCAGGGGCCCAGGCTTGTAGCGACTCGAGAGGATCTGGAGGGTGGACCTGCCACAACAGCTTGAGATGCATAGGATGGGACATGTAGCAGCAGCTTTAGCTTTGGCAATGTCAAGGCACCGGCCTCCTTCCCATCCACCATGGGGAGGATTGGGTCGAACCTTGAGCAGCAAACAACTCATGGATACCGGCCGGGTAACCCTTGAACCCCTTGTAATGTGTGATCTTACTAAAAAATATACTTAGCTATTGACCAATGGGCGCATGAATTGTTTCCTGCCTGACTCAATTATTGCCTGCCTAACTGCATGATTAATCCAACCTTGCCTTTAGGTTCGTAGTTAGAATGGGAACTAGCATCCTATGAGGTACAAAAGCGCATCATTGTCTGGAATTTTCTATCCAAAGGTGGTAGAAACAATAATTTCGTTTAACGATTTACGCAAATCCCTCTGTTTTGATTCTCCCTAGAGCCAAGCCGATGTTGTTGATCTGAAATATTCCGATAGTGGTGCGCAAAAATTTGTGCCACTACCTTGCGACGAGCATATAGAAACCCTTTTTTTGTTTGAATGTAGCAGCCTTTTCGGTAAAATTAAAATCGATGTGCTCCAGCCGCCAAAAGAATTGGAAAAGGGGAAGGCTGTCGCACCTGATAACTCCGCTGATAGTGACTGGCCATGCACTCCTCTTATGTCCAGACCGACTAAACCTACTAGAAGTGAAATCCATGCGAGTGTTGTAGTAGATGTAGAAGATAATACACAGACCGATGAGACGTCTCCAATGTATCTATAATTTTTTATTGGTTCATGCTATTATATTATCAATCTTGGATACTTTATATGCAATTATATGCTATTTTATATCATTTTCTGGAACTGGCCTAATAACTCAGTGGCGAGTGTATGTTCCTGTTTTTGCGTGTATTTGACCTTTTCAACGAAACAATACCAAATGAAGTTCAAACATGATGAAACTTTATGGGGGTTATTTTTGGACATAAAGAGAAGCTTCAGGAGGTGGCCAGAAGAGCCATGAGGGAGCGACGAGCCCGCACGGCGCGCCTAGGGGGTAGAGCGCGTTGTGCAAGCTCGTGACTCCCTCGTGCAGCCCCTGGCCAAATTCCATTTTTATATATTCCCATACACCCCCAAACCAACAGAAAGCCACCCGAAATACTTTTTCCACCGCCGCAAAACTCTGTTTCGTCACGATACCATTTGGAGGCCTTCTCTGGTAACTTGCCAAAGGGGGAATCGATCATGGAAGCCTTCTTCATCAACCTTATTGCCTCTATGATGATGTATGGGTAGTTCACCATAGACCTACAAGTTCATAGTTAGCAATGTTCCTTCTCCTCTTTGATCTTCAATACAATGTTCTCTTCAATCTCCTTGGAGTTCTATCCGATGTAATGTTCTTTTGAAGTGTATTTATTGGGGTAAGATGAATTTTGGGTTGATCAGATTATTCATTGAAAGCAATTTAGTCTTTTTTGAACTTTATTATGCATGATTGTTATAGCTTTGTATTTCTCTTTCATCTACTCATTTGGTTTGGTCAACTACATTGATTTATCTTCAGTGGGAGAGGTGCGTTGTAATGGGTTCAATCTTGCAATGCTCTATATCCCAGTGATAGAAGGGGACAATAAATGTATTTTTATTGTTGCCATTAAGCATAAACCGATGGAGTTTATTCATATTGATTGAGTTTATTTTGTCTACATCATGTCACCTTTATCCAAGCATTACTCTGTTTGTCATGAACTTAATACCTAGATAGGCAAGTATAGAAGCACTCTTAAAGTGGAGTAATAGTAGTAGATGCATGTAAGCAAGGTTGTCAGAATCGCGATTCTGTTATGCGATTCTATGACTTTATGATCCAAATTAACCCCTCTGATTCTACGATTTTACTTCATAGAATCTACGTTTCTACGATCCTGGTAGTGAAGATTCTACGATTTGCGATCCTACCATCAGAGTTCCGATCCGATTCAGAATCGCGATTCTGACAACCTTGCATGTAAGAGTCGGTCTAGTTGTTTATGGTCGTGATGCCTATATACATGATCATTACCATGAATAACATCATAACTATGCACTTTTCTTTCAATTGTCCAATAGTAATTTGTCTACGCATCGTATGCTATGTGTTCAAGAGAGAAGCCTCTACTGAAAACAATGCCCCTGGGTCTACATAATCCTATTGCTAAAAAAATACCTTGATGCAATATTATTGTTTTGTTTTTACTTTTTTATACAACTATCATTATCAAAATTATTCCCTACAATAACAAGTTCAAGGGGATTGACAACCCTCTTGCCCGCGTTGGGTGCAAGTGTTTGCCTTTGTGTGTGTAATTACAGAAGATGGGAATTTGCGTGGTTCTCCCATTGCTTTGATAACCTTGGTTCTCATTGAGGGAAATGCTTATCATCTACTATATTGCTTCAACCTTCCTCTTTAGGGAAAAACAAATGCAGCACACAAGTAGCACCTGACGAGTCAGTGCCTCGAAACGATGACGAGGATTAAAGGATGTACCCTGAATTGGTCGATGAATTCCGCAAACGGGAAATGACGTATGAATACCAAGAGGAGCCAACTGACCCTACTAGATTTGATGACACTGGTGATGAAGAGAAGGATGAGAACGCTGACATGTTGGTTTCAGACGAATATGATGGTGAGGACATGCCAGCAATTGAGTGGGACATGAAAGGTCCCAAGCTTATTCAGGAAACATATTCAAATCGATGATGGTCTGTCGGAACACACTAGCTACATACTACATTCTCAGTCAAAATGATTTTGTGATTGACAAGAGTGAGCCCATAAGGCTGATGGTTCACTGTCCATATGAGAGGTGTAGGTGGAGGTTGCATGCCTCCCCTTTACGTAGAAGTAAATATATTAAGATATTTAATTTTGCGCACAACATTAGTTTCAGTACTTCTCGATCACTTTTATTTGATACACTTTTTTCATTGAATTTTAGGTCAAAGTGAACCCACATGTACACACTTGCCCACGTGGAGGGGGAAGGCCCAAACAATTTTTTTTAGCAAAAACTAGATGGGTGGTAGATGTAATCATGGATTGGATGAGAGAGACACCAACACTTGGTCCTACAACACTACACACATTGTTGTTTGAGAAGTATAATATGAGCATATCGTACATGAGGATTTTTTATGAAAAGGAAATGGCTCTTGACAGAATTAATGGTCCATGGAACGAAAGTTTTGCTTTGTTGTACACCTACAAAGCTGAAGTGGAGATGGCAAGTCCAGTCGGTGTTGTAGAGCTTGACACGCATAGTGTGGAGTACAATATTAGGGGGAAGACATTCAGAAGGAATGTTCCAGGAGGGCTTTTGTTTGTTCAAGGCTTGCTGGCAGGGGTTTCTGGACGATTAGGCCTTATTTGGTTGTTGATGCAACAACTTTAAATGGAAGATTCAGGGAATAGTTAGTAGCTGCTTGTGCAGTTGACACACACAACTGGCTTTTCCCAATGGCTTATGGTGTGTTAGAGATGGAGTCAGAGGAAAGTTGAGTGTAGTTTTTCAAGAATTTACGCAACATTATAGGACAGCCACCAGGACTGACTATATACACAGATGCTTGCGAGGGTTTAAAGACTGCAGTAGATGTAGTATTCCCTAGAGTTGATCATAGGGAACGTATGAGATACCTAACTACTTTTTTGCAAATAAATTTAGGGGTAAAGTGTATGATGAGAACCTATGGCCAACATCATACACTTGCAGCTTGAGGAAGCATGAGCACCACTTGAGAGTATTGTATGCTGCAAATTCTGCTGTGTAAGAATACATGGAAGCACATCATGGAAATGTTTGGTCAAGAAGAAAATTCAGTGAAATATGCAAGGTAGACTATGTGACTAAGAACCTTGCCGAGTGTTTCAATTCAAAAATTAAGTCACTGAAAGGACTTATGTTGCGGCAAGCATTTGACAAGATTAGGCAGATGACCATGATAAAGATGGATTTGTGTAGAAGAATTACAGAAACACAATATATTGGCCATGTCATAATCCCATCTGTGATAAAGGCATTGCATTCTAGGGCAAGACGGCTGAGGATGAAATGCATTAGACGATCAACATACGAGGCCGAGGTAACATATACTGATGCTAAAAACATGGAATGGAGGTATCGAGTGGATTTAACAAGTAAGACATACGACTGTAAGCAATGACAGATCCATGGGTAGCCATGCATACATGCCATGTTTTTCATGACACTCATTGGGGATGAATATGGTGAGCTTGATTAGTATGTGTGTGAATACTTCTCTGTTGTGAAGTTTAAGGGAACATATGCTGAGAACGTGCTTGCATTGTTGGGAAAAGACCAGTGGACCATCGTCGATCCAGGTTTTAAGCTTCATGCTCCAGTTCTAGTTAGACCACCAGGAAGGACGAGGAAGAATATGATAATAGCAAGTGCAGAGGGATGTACACGTAGGAGGTGCAGGTGCAAAATGTGTGAAGGGCTAGGGTACATTGCTAGGATTTGTACAAATCCCGTGGACCCATCATATGGAGAGGACGGTCAATGGGGCTCCGAAAATGTAGAGGCTCATGAAGCAACTGAAGAAGAGGCAGAAGAACTAGCAGTGCTAGACCAAGTAGAACAACTAGAAGAACTAGAAGAAGCACCACATGAGCCACTTGAGTTATGATTGGTTGAAGTACAACTTGGTAGGTGTGCCATCTCTTTATGCATTTGTTCTCATTTTTTAAACATAATTTGATGTTGTCTCTTTATGAATAGCTGTAGGATAAGCACACACAAGAATATGACAAAGGCAAAGATATGGACTAAAAGGAATATAGCACAAGCTGATTTGACATCAACTAAAGGTGAACCAACTGTTGCAGCCACATCTGATGATGACTTTCAAAGAATGGCATGGTTTTCAAGCGCTAGAAACCGAAGAAAGAGCAGTTCAATCTGCGGCATCTGAAGCTGTTTGCCCATTGGCCATCACATGTCATGTTACTGGAAGTACTCCTTCATCACCTTCATCGCCAGAACCTGGTGTGAGGACCAAAAGAACAAAAAAAATACCCAATAACCTAGCACCGAACACAAGGATTAAGGTGCCGAATCCAGTGAGAAACACAAGGAGCTAGAAAAGGATTGGAATTTGACTTTAAACTTTGAAATGATGTGAAATTGAGTTTGAACTTTGAAATGATGTGAACTTGAGTTCGGACCTTGTAATGTTGTGAACCTTTTGATGTTCTGAACTTGAGCTTGAACTTTGTCTGATGTAATGCTACTTGTATTTTCATGTGTGTTGTACTTTGAAAACTATGTGCCATGTCATTCGAAGAATCTTTAACCTGTTGCCTCAAGTTGGTAGGGCAACCCTTGCTGGAGAAAATACTAGACTCAACATGGTTTATTCTCTGTCCAGATGCAATACCATATGTATTAGGTAGGTTTGAAATCTCGTTTGCTTCCTCGACATTTGACTTAAAAAGCAACAGACTATCATGTGCAAATAAAAGATGGTTTACAACCATAGCTGTAGATGCCACCTTTATTCCACTGATCACTAATGATTGAGAAAATATGTTTTAAAAGGCACAAAAGGCCCTCGGCTGCAATCAAGAAAAGGTAAGGGGAAATGGGATCTCCCTGCCTCATACCTTTGGTTAGTTTGAATTTCTCCAACCTCTTCCCATTGGATGGAACTGAAAAAGTGATCATGCTCATTACCATATCAATCCATTATGATGCAAAACCCAACTTACCCAGAAGGGACTGAAGATAGGGCCACTCGAGTCTATCGTATGCTTTCATCATGTCGAGTTTTAGGGGTGTATAAACTATTTGTTTTCGAATGATTCCTTCACAAAATGCGAGAATTCAAAAGCACAAATGATGTTATCACTTATCAAACAAGCGGGCGCTGGCACGGTTACTCGCATGGGCCATCCCACTAGCACACTCGTTCACTCGAAATAAACCTAACAACCGATACTGCTGAACAACTGTTGAAAAAAATCAGAAAGTCCAAAAAAATTACAAAAATAATTCAAAAATTTGAAAAATAAGCATTTAAATATTTGTTAACGAATTTAAAAAATCACAATTGAAAAATAGTTAGAAAGCTTTTAGAAGCTTCCTAAAACCGGGAAAAGGTCTCTCCCATTCCACGCTTAGATGGGCCGGCCCAAGTAAAGCGACTTCACCGTAAGTTAACAATATGCATGTTAATGGGCGTCAAAGGTGCCAAATAGGAAAAGGAGCTACATTCAGCGACCTGCATGCTAAATAGGGAGCAAGCGCGCCCTCCTCTCCCCCCGCATGCTTTCTTGGTCCGGCCCATGTGCAGGGCGTGATGCACCCTAGTTTTTTCATTTTCTTTTATTTTCATTTTTTTCTATTTTCTATTTTTGTTTTTCCTTCTTTAAATTAATTTAGGATTTCAAAAAGCTCCAAGATTCATAACGTTGCGAACTTTGAAAAAACAATGTTTAAGAAATCATAAATATTCATAAATTCAGAAAAGTTCATGATTATAAAAGATGTTCAGGAAATCATAATATCTTCCTGGATTCAACAAAAGTTCATGATTGAAAAACAAATGCGTGCATATTCGAAAAATGTTCACGGTTTTGAAAAAAGTTTCTTGAAATGAAAAATTGTTCACGCTTTTGAAAAAAGTTTGCGTATTCATAAAATGTTCAAAACATTTATTAAATTGTCCGCCAAAATAAAAAATTATTCATGATTTTTATAAATGTACAAAATTCGTAAAATGCGCTTTAATTTAAAAAAAATGTTCCGAAATTTCCAAAAAATTCATCACTCCAAAAAATGTTCATGAATTCACAAATTGTTCAAGCATTTCAAAAAATGATCATCAAAGAAAACATGTTTGTGAATTTCAGAAATTGTTCGCACGTTTCAAAAATTGTTTACCAATTCAAAAAAGTTCAAAAATTTGAAAACAATTCATGAATTTGTAAAATAAGTTGACAAATTCAGAAATTGTTCATCTTTTTTACAGTTTCAAAAAATGTTCACGTATTTAAAAGATGTTCGCAAAAAAATTGAAGATAAGAAATAAAATTGAAAAAGAACAAAGAAAGGAAAAAAGGAAAAAGGAAAAAGAAACCAAAACGAGGCGAAACCCTCCCCAGTATAGGCCGACCCATAGCATGGACGTGCTGTGAGGGGAGAGTATGCGTTGGGTCCCTATCGAGCCACCCATCGCCGAATGGGAATCACCACTAGGAAATGCTAGTCCCATGCGTGCATCCGTCATGACAGCGAAGCAAATCTTCGGCCGCGGGCCGTTTTCCTCTCGCTACCGCTGCGACCAGAAATAGCAACGTGCCCACCGCATGCGTAAAGCTACCTTCGGGTCCATCTCCTCCCACCACCGATGCCCGTAGACAGCAACTAACTCAAACCATACATGACAGCGACACCCACCTCCGGGTCCATATGCTCCCGTTGCGTTGCCCCCTCGACAATAATGAACCCATCACACATGCACTAACAACCTGAGTGATCTCCTCCTTCACCTTCTCTTCCTCTTTTTTTTTATCTAGGATAAACCCTTTCCATTGCATAGAATGGAAATACAAAGTTCCAGAGCGTCTCAAAAGAAGGGAAAGGAAGGGAAAGTAAGTTCTCTTCCTCTTCTTCTTAGAGTCTTGGTCTTGAGAAGTAGAGCGGGGAGTGAGGAGCGAGGGAATTTTGTATCAAGTTGAGCCTCGTTGTAGTGTGTGTACTGCAAGGCGCAAAATGCAAGACCAAGAAATTTCCTAGGGTGAGATGGATACAATGTACACATGGAGATGGAGGTACTACGCAGCTATATCTAGAAGCATAGGAGGCTAGTGCGGCCCTAAGGGGTTGTTTGGTTGCAACCTTGTGGAATATGCGTGAGCTTTTCTCTTGCGTGACCGTGGCCTGAAGTTGTATCATAAATTGATGGATAAGACATGTCTCCTATTCCAAGCAATGTTTGGTTGACAACCTGAAATCATGCTTGAACAGGTACAACTTACATGCAATGTTTGGCCCATCATTGGCCTGAGTGCATTCAAAGTAGTATTTTATACTAGTATGGTCTCAGACAACAACGTGAGAAGACGCAGCCATGCTCAGGCGTCCAATTTCATAGGTCTATGTCAGGCATCTTTGCACAGGTAAAAATCTTCAGGCTAATTTCTCAGGACACCAACCAAACAGATCTCAGGAATGCTACAGGCAAGGGCTCCGGCCAGACAATTGAGCTCAGGGTGGCAACCAAACAGCCCCTAAGATCCTTGGATATTTCGTCCTTGAAGGCTATTGCCACGAGGTGAATGGGACTCGAGAGTCTGAACAACGAGCAACATGCTATAACATCATGCGTACGGGGCAGGGAGCCAGAGATACTTGAGCAAGATGCTGGGAGATGACATTATAAGAGCTCACCTACGTAGAGGGGTGTCACCTTGTCAGGGGGTACTTCGTACCTAAAGAATTTACCCATCCACATTCAAATTCAATGTTTGACCTTTAATCAAGATTAGCATGATTTAACCTTGTTTTAAAAATAATTTTAGATGACATATTTTCATAGTGCCAGGGAGCTATGCTCAACACCATAACGACGAGCACAAGGCGCTATGCCTGCCAACGTTACTTCTTTTTCACAATATATATCGTCCTTCACCACCATCGCACTATGGTGTAAACCATAGCGCCCTTGTCCACGACGCTATGTTCTTGAACTTAGATAATTTTTTGGCCAAACTAGTACTATTATAACGCTCGCTGGTAGGGTCATTGCATCCATGTGCTCGGCGTTATGACGTTGATCATACTGCCCTGTTCAGGCGTTATGAAAAAAAGGTCTAGAGTCAGGCAAACTTTTAGAGTAGGGTCAAATCACGTTTAACTTTGATTAAAGGGTCAAAACTATGATTTCGGCCCAACCTATAGTGTGAAATGGGGTAGTTTTGGTACTGACAGGTGATTGATGGGAGCAGTCGATCAACAATAGTCTTGTGATGAAAGGGTTGTGCCATGGAGACCTCAGTCACTCAGGGAATTTTTAAGGAGAAAAGTCCGGAAAAACCTTTGAATATGTATATCAAGTTTCAATCTATCCCGGAAATCAAGTATCTGAATTTGGCACCATCCTGGTCTATCCTGGCCCTATCACAATCCCAAACTTGTTTTTTCAATTGAGAAAAGGAGCAATTTCGTGGCTACTAGTACAACCGACCGCTATTTACACGGTCAGTTGGCCATTATGCGGTAGGAGCTTGCATTAGATACGCACCTTGATGTCCCCAATCCCAAGATGTGGTATCATCAGAAGTTGGAGTCTTGATCATAGGAGTAGCACCCCTGATGCACAACTACTACTCTGGTTTTGCGTCGGCTCCAATATCAATTTGCCTTCGGTCACAGCGACTCGAAGTTGCTCCAACAATCACAACATCAATACTCTACAAGTTTTGCTTGACTATTCTCCTTCCTCAATTGTTTTTCTTGCAACTATATCTCAGTGACTCGGAATGCCCTATTATGTGAGACATGCACCCAACACCCCTTGAATGACCAGGGGGCTCTTGGGTATACAAACTCTTGGAAAGAAGGTCATTTGGTCCTTTTGGTTTGGAAAGTGATTCATCTTCTCATTGATCTAACATGTTCTTGTACAGTGCCTTGTCCTTAGGATTCTTCAAGATGTAGGAGTTGTTTAGTTCTACACCTAGTCATGCCACACTTTGCCATACAATGTTGCCACACTTGCCTAAGGTTAGTTTTTCAAAATAGGAGTCACAAGTTGGCAAGCCTAAGGGAATCTTGTCACACTTTTGAGTGTATGTGATGTGGGACCCTAGTGTGGCTAGCCTAAGGTGTGGCTTGAACCAAACACCCACCTAAGTTGGTCAAACTTGCCTAACCTTAGGTGTGGCAACCTTTGGCAAACTTAGTCTCAAACCAAACAACTTCGTAGTCTCCATCTTTATCCCTTGTTGCCCTCGCTCTCAAGAAGTCTCTAATGCGCTACCCCTTAATTTTAGAGAATGACAGTGGCTTACCTGCATCACTTAACTATTTATCCTCCGTATCCCAAGCCGACCGCTTATCGTAGTATCCTATCACCCCCATTGCATTGGGGTGTTTGTGACCACTCTAAAGTTTAGTTTGTTTAGTACTTTCAATCTGATATTCTTTCAACCTCCTATGACTTCTGAATTGATCCCAATCCTCTTCCCAATCATGTTGTATCCGGTGAAAGTCTCCTTGCCTTCCAACATGTACTTATTATGCAACACATACTTCAAATTCCTCCAAGCATCCTTAGCCCTTTTAGCGCACAATAGTTAAGTACCTGTTATACTTGCCTCTAGACAGTGGACAATCAATGATTGCCCCTTCTCTAATGCCACGTTGATAGTTTTCACTGACCGATCAGCTCGTTAGTGACGTAACACGTCAGTGATCAACCAAGTAGTATGTTTGTGAAGATCAAGTCATCGCTGACCCTGAGGCACTGACCGATCAAAAACCTGTATGTGAGGATGCAATTTGTTCGGTCAGTGTTGTTCGGATCTGTAGTGGTGACACTCGCAACCTATAACACCCAAAATTTTGCCCTTTTATTTTTCTTGGATTTTATTTGAAATCCATCTGGATGCTCTTAGAAGTTTGGTTTGAATATTCATTTTGACTTGACCTCAAAATTTATCCCTTCTTCCAAATATATCCAACCTCTCTTTATCTTCTCATAGCCATTCTAAGTCCATCTCAAGCCACCAAATATTTTTTCTTTTCCATCTAGCATTCATTTTTCTCCCCAAAAGAATGCCACCATCATTTAGCTTGTGAAGCATTTTTCACTTCTTCTGATCCAAGGCTTCCCAAATTAAATCTCCGTCTTTCATACCTATCGCACCTAGCTACTTGCACCAAACTCATTGATCATCTTGTGCCATAAGCGAGCAAGACCAACCAAAACCAAAATTTGGCATTTTGTACACCTTGCATACAAGTGCCACATGTACTGCCCCTATTGAGCTCAAATTTGGAGAGCGACTCATCTCAGTGACCAAACTCCACCCATCAAGTTTCAGAGTATTCACCCAAGCCAGTTATCCACACTCAAAAACAAACACAAGCTATGCATAATGTTTTTTAGCTCCTAGTTTTGTACCCCTTGGTCCACTAGCCATCACATCTTCTAGGTTATCTAGTATGACAAGGAGAAACATCCCAAGCATGGTTTTGGTGACATACAATGACCTGGACACGACGTGCGAGTGGTGACCACCACCCTGGCATGCTAGCTCAGTGCCTTGCGTGTCCCTAGCTGATGCCCCACCCTTATCCTCTATACCATAGACTCACTCAACATGCCATCAACACTCCCGCACAATCCCAGCATTGCCCTGACTCCAGCTAACCTCCAATTCGTCTCATCCGAGCAACATAGTGATGTGCAAAGAGCTTTGAGCTCATCCCTATCAACTCCCTGGCGGTTCCCAACCCTAGACGCCCCCGCCAAAGGCCTCATCCCCGGCATCCCTCCTCTTTCCCCGTTCGGCGGCCTCGTCGTGGCAAGAGGAGTCAGGCCCGTTCGTTTCGTTTTTTCCTTTTCTTAAGTTTTTTTCCTGGTGACATCGACGAGGTGGCAAAATTGATGGCGTATTGGAATATGGTCTCTCTGGTATCTTCCTACCTTATGATGCAGATCATCTTTGACAATAGTCTTGTTAGAGTTTGTGTCCCTGGATCTGTTGACTCTCTTCAGATCTTTGTAGTTGGCATGTCTATAAAGGAGAGCAATTGCCTGCTATTGGTGCAACGATTGCGTCATCTTCTTTTGTGTTTGTTATACATCATGGTCCAATTTCTCCAACTCTCCACACCAATGATGATGAGTTGCATGCATGTATTATGTGGGGTGATGCTCTCATATTTCTTCGGTGGTTTCTAGATCTCGTCTCAAGGGGCGAGTGGTTATTGCGGTCTTTAAAACCTGGTATGACAAGGATGTTTGCAGATGTCCCTTCACTTTAATGTTAGTTTAATGCCTTTTTGAACCTCGGAGGTACAATCAAAGAAAGTGGAAGGCTAGTATAATTTTTATGTAATTTTAGGTTTTACTGGTGTATAATTGTCTTTTTTTCTATAATGACCAGATCGTTGATGCCCTTCTGGGTCTTTTGTTAAAGAAAAGTTGTTGCACAAGTTTAAGTTTTTTTTGGCTGAATAAAAGATTTCGGCAAAAAAATATACACTGAAAAGAATAGGCTACACCTTCGACGCCGAAAAAAACCCCGCACCCTCGCATCTGTTTCGAAAAGAAAAAAACCCGCACTGGATCCCACCGCACCGCGTCAAGGGTTTGGCCGCGGCGGCGCGCAGGAGCGGAGTTCCTGGGCAGCCTCGCCGCCGGGCCGATGGCGATCCTGGGATTCGAAGTCCAAGCTCTCCCGATGCCTGGCCAAGGCAATGCGGGTCCCCGTGTCACCGCCGTGCGCCCCACCACCGGCCGCTACAGCACCGGTCGCCCTACGGGCACGCGCTCCGGGCCGATGGCGATCACCGCCGTGCGCTCCACCATCGGCCGCTACAGCACCGGTCTCCCTACGGGCACGCGTTCCATCGGCCGCCCCACCGCGGCGTGCTTCTCAGGTATCTGATCTCTTCTCTTGCTCCGTTTCCCTGTCTTCGGGCTCCCTATTTGATCTTCTTCCCCGGTCACATAGCACCAGGGACCCGGCTCAGGTCGGGGTCTCGTCTCATCCCCAACTGCGCCGCCCCCGACACGCCACCACCTCCGCCCGAGGAGCCCCTTCCCAAGCGTCCTGGAAAACCATCCGAGTTCCTGCGCAAGGCTTTGAGCGAATTGAAGAGTAATGCGTTAGCAGTGATACTGCTGATCTCGTGCACAGTTGTGGGCTACATGGCCGCCAAAGACAACGCGAAGGCAGTGTACTTGGTGAATATCTGCGAGAAAAGCGAGAAGGTTCATAAGTTCCTTTCACACCTCGTCCCACTTCTGACGGCAATATGGAAATGTTTCAAGTAAGTGTTCTGGTCCACAAATGTATTACGATGGTGTATTGGGGTTTGATAATTTCGTATCTGGAGTAGTATTCTGGAGCGCTGCAGAGGGGCTCACCCAGCTCATATACTTATACTGGTTCATGTCTGTATATACTTACTGGCTTGTGACCCAGTTGAGAATTTTGATGTGCTGCAGATTTTCCGACACATAATATATAACGAGGTTTTGATCATATGGCATAGCTCCTAGTTGATCTACCTGACCCCAAAAAATCTAGTCAATCTACTTTGGCACATTATAAATAACATATCTAAAATTTGTATCGATCTCATGTTTACCGATCCTATTTGGTGCTAAAAAGAATTGGTCAGTTATTGCTAATTATTTGATAAAATAACATACTCCTTCTATTTTGTATCTTCATTTTTGTGTGGTTCTGTTCATTCATATATTTAATATCTTCTCACCTATAATTTGTTCATTGCAGACATATTCTTGCAATATTTATAGAATGATTTTTTTAGAAAGCCTGGATTTGCTTCTGCCACAAATATAGGAAGCAGGAATGTTGTGGTGACAACATAATAGGAATTTCAAACACACTGCTCTGATATATACTGCCAAGTCTGCGTCGACTCTTTATACATTGTTATAGTTACAAATCAATCACTATCACACAAGAAAAATATAGTCAGCACTATCACTAACAACAACAAATTCTGTTACCACAATTTTCTCTATTTCATCAAAGAGTGTAATCAGCAACAAGAACTTGTAAATGCTGTTTCATACAAATACTGTAGTATTCCGTGTTACAATCATCTTTTCGGACAAATCAGCATGAGCATATCCCTAGAGGAATAGGTAAAACTAAAAACTCTTTTCCTGTGTCTAAGGCAAACAATTGTATCAATATTGGTTTTATGATTGCTAAAAATAACTGTACTAATGTATTGCTGAGTGTCTTGCTAAATATATATCCATCGAGGTACCATTTCATTGACTGTTAGCGTATTTCTTATTTATCAAAACACATGTCCTTATTACAG
Source organism: Hordeum marinum (assembly GCA_022496015.1). Lineage (NCBI taxonomy): Eukaryota > Viridiplantae > Streptophyta > Magnoliopsida > Poales > Poaceae > Hordeum > Hordeum marinum. The sequence goes on along the minus strand of CM039676.1, from coordinate 346,956,870 downwards.
CATATTAGTTGGAGGGCCCCAGCCCTAGCCGGACAACCCATGATCCACCCCAAAGTGGCTAGGGCTGCTTTATTGCTAAACTATCTCATTAGGTTCAGATTAGAATCAGGTGCAGAGTCATTTCAGTCACTGCCCTCCTCCTGATTGCATATGTGGCCTGTGCCATCTCAAGAAAACTCTAGTGCTGCCATCCCAATCTGTGATCGCATGGTGACCATATCTGGTGCTGAAACTACATGTAGATCATAGTAAGGTTGCCCTGAAGGTGAGATGTGTAATTCTAGCAAGGCTAGAGTAATACTGTCTAGAGAAAGCTTCATGTAGTTCTCAGCTGGCTGCACTTTATAGGGATACCAATTTGCAAATCAGAACAGGGAAGATGGTTGCACCGCTGCCATGTACCCCAAATAACCAAGTTAGATATCACGGTTTAACCCACGACAAACCACTGTTAACTTCAGCATGCTTATATGCAATATGTCATGAAGAACTGGTATCCAAGTCCCAGGAATAGACTGCAGAATACTAGGTTCCATTTCTTCAGAAAAAGATGCCCTCTTGTACCTGCAAGTCAGAGCACCAAAACTGCTCATTGCAGCCCCCTGAGCCAAATTGGATTTTCCATTGTACTGCTCTGTAGATGTTCCAATCCAAGCAAAACAAGGTCTGTACTGCTCAGGTGCGCCGCTGCACTGGCACACACACTCGGCTTTACCAATAACATGCAAGGTAGATGAATAAAGTGTGGAATCCCAGAATCCCATTTTTGGACATTGGTCTGTTCCTTGAACTCCAATATGTCACTCTTCCCAGGACTAAAAGCATTTCGTGCCTACGGTGGTATGTCCTCAAACAATTTTGTACTCGACAATTAGCATTCTTACACTGAGCAAGGCCAGGATGCATTAGGAACACATGTATCCCGAATTGGTGTGATCACCAGGCTTCAACTGCTCTCGCTCATCTATGGATCCGCCATGGTTTCAGCTAGGTCAAGTTTGCAATAGGATGCACCACAACTGCAACTGCCATGTACTTGGTGGTGTTCGTGGTGGCCACAGTGGCTGCATGACGCCACTGCCCCCAACCTGTTCTTGTACAAGGGGAGGCAATGGTGGTTTCGGTGGGACGTTAGCTTGGTGGTCGCTGAACAACAGCAATGCAAGCATGAGGCCGGTCTGTAGGTGTGCATAGGCCTCTATGTTGAGCTGCAGCAAAGCTTCGTAGCTAATATCAGCATACTGCGATTTTTGTCGAACAAAACCTCATCAGCACGCAACAAACCTGTACCATGTGGGATCCAGTCTCCGACTATTCGCCCATCTCGTAGCCCAGGCCCATGTTACGAAATAGGTGACAACCCATTAGGGGGGGGGGGGGGTTACAAATATGGTAACCGTCCATCTTCTAGTTTCCTAGGCACTCAGCGGAAAGACATCCGTGAAGTAAGTTGGTATGCCAGCAGGTTGACATGAACTGGTATGGGCGAAAAGCACAAATTCACTAGAAGGTGGTCTGCCAGAAGGTTGAGTATCTTGCTTTTCCATGGCTACGTTTTAAGCCCATCCTTTCCGTGAGATGTTGGACATCTACCTTTTGTATGCACCTAATGTAACGAGCCAACCCAACATAGTGGCATGGGAAGGATTCCACTTTGACCAGGAAGTGGCCCAAGACCTGTGGCCGACAATGTCATTGCATTGGATTGGGTAAATGACATCTCTGTGAATGTTGGTGTGAAGACCAGAGGCAAGGCCAATGATATGCAATAAACCTGTAGCACAGTTGATGTCTTCAGCATCCTATATGAATAGTTTTTCTTTCTTCTTTTTGCCAAAAATATAACATTTGATTGAAGAATATATCCTTGCACTATTTTGATCAAGTTCACTGTAGTTGTTTATCTCTAACTTTGGATTGTATTTTAAACAGGTAGAGAGCATTGCACAGCTATGAAGGCCTGGTGTTGATCAAATTCTCATGATGGTGTACATGATATCAATGGCAGTGAAGAAAGTTACATGTAATAGGTTACGAAGTTTTCCGAGTTGCTGTTTTCATGAGTATGTGATGAAAATCAGGTTTGTTGACAAAAACTCACGGTTGGTCTGATGATCTTTTCAGCAGTGTTTTAGCTGTAAAACTGAATTTTGTGGCCGTATCAGTACAGCATCCCTGCTTTTTGAGGTGGTTGAAGGCACAAATGTTAAAGGGACCACGTTTAAATTATGTGGGTGAGTCTGCCAAACTGGGTGCGTGGTATCATAACTCTGGGAGATTCACTCTGGGAGATTCCTCAAGACTGTTTGCTCATCGAGGTATCCTAGTTACAGTGGAAGCATAGATTTTGGTCATGCAGGCTCGTCTTTTCTCAGTCGATCTTTTGCTGCTGATTATGGTATCTTGATTATGATTGCACGTATGGTATTTTGGTTTATGCAGTCTTTTCTTGGTGATTTCCTGCCTTGTATGTGATGGGTCGCTAATTCCTGAGCTTGTTCTATGTAGATGATGTGGGCTGGATCGAGTACTGAATGCCTCTGCGGTACTATGTTTAAGTTACCTTGTGAAATAATGTTTGCTGCCATCATGAAAAAAATGCTTGGCTATGTGATGTTTTTGCAGGTCCATGCTGAGGCTAGTTGCATGACTGTTTTTTGATTCCGGGAAATGTATATATCATGCCTGACATTGCGAGATGGATGGGAATGTGATGTGCATAAGAAAGGAACAGCTACAGATCCGAATGTTCAGGGTTTGGGTTCGTTTCTGGTGAGAATTTATGTGAAAGGCCATGTGTGTCATGGTTTTTAACACTACCTTATGAACTAATGATCTCCATTTTTCATATGCACTTAATCTGACGCCGAAGCAGAATCGTGCAGTTTGGCACTTTAAAATCAGCTGGAAGTTGGCTTCCTTGATCGCCCAGAATCCCTGGCCTTTCTTTTGTTTTTTGGATTTGCTAATTTTACAGAAGGTTGTTCTCCGGTCGACGGGAATCAAAACCTAGGCGACCGTTCACCGGAGCAGGCAGGGGGGTTGCTGCCGTTGGAGGTAGAAGGAGAGCACGGTGGCAGCGGTGCTGGGTGTTTGGGTTATCCGGCGAGAATGTGAGTGAGTGAGGCATACTGATACTGGTCCCTGATCAGCGGCGGGGCAGGAGGTGCAGAGCGGCCGCTGGGCGATGGTGGGGCAGGAGGTGCAGAGCGGCCGCTGGGCGATGGTGGGGCAGGAGGTGCAGAGCGGCCGCTGGGCGATGGTGGGGCAGGAGGTGCAGAGCGGCCGCTGGGCGATGGTGGGGCAGGAGGTGCAGAGCGGCCGCTGGGCGATGGTGGGGCAGGAGGTGCAGAGCGGCCGCTGGGCGATGGTGGGGCAGGAGGTGCAGAGCGGCCGCTGGGCGATGGTGGGGCAGGAGGTGCAGAGCGGCCGCTGGGCGATGGTGGGGCAGGTGGCCGGCGGCGGGAGGAGGGAGAAGCTGCTGCTCAACGCCGCGGGAGTTCAGGGTGCTGTAGGGCTGCCGGTGATGCGCTGCGCGCTGCTAGGAGGACCACCGGAGCCCGCAGGCCAGGCTCGCCTCCACCCCGTCCGGCGATGACAACACCACGGGCGCGGGGCGCCCTCCTCTTCTCGGCGCGTGGTGGGCCAAGGGAGGCGCGGATCCGCGGCGGCCCGTGCTCTGCCCCGTCCCCGACGTCGACGGCCTCCGCGAGCCGCCCGTACGTCGTGCCCGGCTGCGCCAAGGGGCTGGTACCCGAGGTGGAGGGGCTGTCCATCCACGTGGTGTTTGATGAAATGCCAATGAGAGAGGGTGAGGAGGAAGGAGAAGAAGACCTAAGTCAAGCGCGACGTAGACACTTTTTTCTTCCGACTCAGCCTGATGTCATCAAACCACTTAGCTCGCTTTTTGCCACTGTCATTTTTGCGCCGCGGTGTATTGTATCACATTTTATAAAGTGACGGTTTTTCGCTCACGATGACACGATTGTGGTGGTTTCGTGGATAACCACAACCAAACATTAAAGAATGATGACAAACTAAATGACAATACGAGAACATAAACCTTGTTCATATATAAGCATTCACTCCGTTTCTAAATATAAGTCTTTTTAGAAATTTCATTAAGTGACTATATACGGAATGAAATGAATGAATCTACACTTTAAAGTATGTCTATATACATCCGTATGTAGTCTTCTAATGAAACCTCTTAAAAGATTTATATTTAGAAACGAAGAGAGTATATAACATGTACTTCCTCCGTTTCTAAATATAAGATCTTCTAGAGATTTAACTACGAATCACATACGAATGTATATAGACATATCCTAGAGTATAGATTTATTCACATTTTGCTTCGTATATAGTGAATAGTAAAATTTCTAAAACATCTTATATTCAAGAACGGAGGGAGTATTAAGTAAATTCAGGGACCAACAAAGTTGAGTAGCACCATCAGGAGCGAGCTGCACGAAGCCAAGTTTCTTTTCTTGGGATATGTGTAACAAAACATGGAGAAGCCTAGACCATGGGGTAACTGAGCATAGGCCAAAAGCCAAAGATACACCCCAACAGACAAAAATAAATAACGAGACATGAACCATTAAATTTACACCCACTTAGAAGATTAACTATCATCACCTCTCGTTGACCAATAGAATTTCATCAACGCATGTAAAGGGAGAATATTACGTGGAAACCATCTTTATGATGAAAGCAATATAAAAAGCATATTTCAATGCGTGTCGAAAAAGAAAACATTTCAAAGTTTTCAAAGAAACTAAAAGAACAGTGACAAGTATGTGGAATATCAACTTCACACTCTTGCTTATTTACGAGGTATGTAAACAAAAACTGCATACAAGTTTAAATTTAGACCTTGCATCCTTATGAAACATCATCTTCCCAACATATTACATTGTTTTGTGAATATTTAGCAACCTTGACCTGTCCTGTCGGTTTGACTCGTTTCCACTGTGGTTCCGTTTCCATCGGATGTTTTGCCATGTGGAAGATCAAAGGAAGTAAATTTTTTGCATAAAATTTCTTCAAACCCTGCACCTCAAATACCACCGAAAGACCGTAGATGAAGAAGATTGCTCCCCTGCGTCACAGTTGATAGGATGCATGCATGTTAGCCATTAACCTTCAATTGAATAAGCAATGTAATGCAGACTATACTTTGTTTGTTTGTGTGTGTGCATGCATACGGGTGCGCGTGCGTGGCCGTATCTGTGTATCTCTATATGTGTGACTATCCATTAAAATATTTAATTTGGGCAGAAAATATCTTAAAAATCTTGGTTACTAAAATAATTCCCTCCGACTACAAAAGGAAGACCTGTACCTTTTGGCTCAAGTCAAATGGTGTAAAGTATGACATTTTTTTACGAGAAACTACCAATAACTACAATACTAAATACATACAATATAAACATGTATTTTTACTGTGTACTTAATGATGCTAATTTGATATTGTAATTGCTAGTTTTTTCTATAAAGTTGGTCAAATTTTACACAGTTTGACTTGACCCAAAAGTTACAGGCCTTTTTGAGTTGGAGGAAGAAATATTTAGACACGTGTCATGATCTCCAATAACATTTTAGCTAAAATATATATTCAAATTACTTCAGTTTTTCCTTTAATTTTGTACTTTGTTCGACTGGTTGCGCAATGATGAAGTACTCCTAAGCTACTGCTAAAACTTAGCTGTAGCGCGATAGCAGTAACGCTGGACCCAGCGCTACTACTATGCATATTTCGAACGCTACTACTAGGGTTTTCCATAGTAGTGCCCACTTGTGTCAAGAGGTAGTGTGTTTAATGTGACCTCTTTGCGTTGCACTATACAGGAGTAAGACTTGCCTCGTACAATCCTTCCTGGGCCCTCCTTCTTTTATTTGTTTTATTTATGAAAAGGACATGACTTATTCACCTCACACCTTTAAAACTAATAGAAATGAGGTCCAAACCTAGGTGAGAGTTATTTCGTTTTCAGTATTTCCTTGAGCTGTCAGGAAAAGAGATGTTTTTACCAGGCTATATGTGGATCCTAGACGGCTAGACCTAACAAAATTAGGTGAATAATCAAAACTATAATCATTTATTTCTATCTTTTCAGACATAACCAAAGAACGAAAAAGAGTTCTCTAGAGGATCGGTCCCAGGAGCACGTAATAAATGCCATCGAAGTCTAAGGCGGCGGGGGAAGTTACTCCCTCCGTTCCGGTGTGTTAGGACTCTTATGAAACGCAGCGCGACCAAGGTGGCTATCCATTGGCTACGTGATCTGCTCCTTCCCTCCAATCAACGTTTAATTCGTATTAATTATGGCAAGTGAACAGACGTCCAGGCCCACAACGCTAATTGCATGCAAAAATTTACACCAATACTAGTTGCATGCAAAAAGTTCATTGCATGCGTGTGTGAAAACAAAGAAGCAGGCGGAGAGAGGAGAGAGAAGATGGATAGCCATGCGGTTGTGTGCTAATTAAATGATATTTAATGTTTACAGGCCCGTGGAACAAATAGATTTTGGAGATAGGCCTAACACACCGGACTTTAGCTGTGGATTAAGGCCTGTAAACATTAAATGTCGTTTAATTAGCACGCAATCGCATGGCTATCCATCTTCTCTCTCCTCTCTCCGCGGTACTGGTGCTTTTAATTAGCACGCAATCGCATGGCTATCCATCTTCTCTCTCCTCTCTCCGCGGTACTGGTGCTTCTTTGTTTTCACACACGCATGCAATGAACTTTTTGCATGTAACTAGTATTGATGTAAATTTTTGCATGCAATTAGCGTTGTGGGCCTGAACATCTGTTCACTTGCCATAATTAATACGAATTAAACGCTGATTGGAAGGAAGGAGCAGATCACGTAGCCAATGGATAGCCACCTTGGTCGCGCTGCGTTTCATAAGAGGCCTAACACACCGGAACGGAGGGAGTAGATATGATACAATTTAAGAAGCAACAAACCGAAGATAATTAAATTAACAAAACATGTGATCTCCTTGGAAAAGGAAGAATGTTCAAGATTGAGTAGTTGAGTAACTAATAGTTTTGAGATACATCATGGGCAGCAAGGAATTTAAAGTTATCTCTTACGGACCTGACATAATCAAGGTGGACAATGGCTTTGCTATGATCTTTGACAAGCACAGCGATGATTATACCTGTGAACATAACATGTATAATTGGAAAGGTTAGTATAAGTGAAATTTCCAAACCGTGGAATCGTGCAGTCAAGTACTTCAACTGTTATGGAGATTCTCTGAAAACCTTAATTCAATCTCTGTTTCTCAACAAAAAGAAAGCACGGCCTATCAACAGAAAGAGAAAAAACAAGGTGGGGGAGATGGACTCACCGAGTTTGATCCGGATTATCCAGTCGGGAGAGAAGCCACGCCGCTGGACGTCGGCCGCGATGGCGCTGAGCTTGTAGAAGGCGTAGTACATGGCGACCTCGATGCACGTGGAGGGACTAACCTTCCACAGTTGGTACACCCCCATACACGTCATGATGGCGCCGAAGGGCAAGCCGATCTGGAACTCCCGGGTGTCGGAGACGCTCTTGAAGCGCCGCACGTCGTCGAGGAGTTCCTGGAGTGGACGGACCACGCCGGCGACGGCGCCCATCACCGCGGCCTTGGCCTCCTTGGACTCGCGGCGGAACCGCTCGTCGATCGCGTGCCGGCTGAAGTCCGTGTCTCTTAACTCGCGGAGCTCCCTGCCGGTGAGCCCCAAGGGATACACCACTTCGTCGTCCTCGACGTCATCCAAGAGGTCCGTCTCCGTCACATAGCGGGGCTCATGGTGGTCTTGGTTGGCCGCGGGCTCGTGGGGCTCCACGACGGCCGGGCCGCCCAGACCCAAGCCGGCGTCGGCGTCGTCGCTGAGGTCCATGGCCGCCACATCGTAGTGGCACTCGACGGTTGGATCGCTCGAAGGCAAGCCGACGCCGACATCGTCGCGCGCGCGCTCGGGATCAGAATCGCAGCGGTGAACGCGCGGGCGCAGTACCGACAGAGACGTCGACAGGGAACGTGGCGCCGTTCGGGCGGCCGGCGGGAGATGCACGCGCGCAGGAGCGGCGCGCGGGATGAAGGGGGAGGCCGTGCAAACCCTAGCGGCCGGTCCAAGAGACGAGTACGCGCATGCAGCCGGAGACGCCATCGCGTACGTCGACCGGCTCGATCTTTTTTCTTTCGACCTGGTTTATATCTGGTCTCCGATCAGAGTAATTGGTGATGAGTCGGTCGTGTCGGCGTGTCGGGAGCACAAGACCCGTGTATATCGTGATGCCCTCGTCGACTTTTCCAATCTGAGTTCCATGTACATTCGGTCTCCCATTCTCATTAGAGTAATGCCTTTTTTTTCCTTTCCAATGATGACGTTCACACGCGTATCTGTATTTTGTTCACGGGTATTGATTTTTGTCTGTTATATTTGGCACGAATCATGAAAAAATCTGTTAAAATTTTGATGCCATGTATATATAGCGTGTTGTGTGGGCATTAGAGCGCTCGCCCACACGACCCACGCGCGGTTGTCAGCTGTGCCGTATGGATGAACCAGATCCCACCCATAGAGTCATCACCTAGTCCGCTTGTGTGTGGGTCAAATGTTCTTCGACTACATGACACTCGTACGCTGCTAGATGACAACTATAGTTGCGCGTATGTGACAACTAGGTAATCACACATGACAACTATGGTTAACCATACATGGCAATTATCGTTTGATCACATGTGACAACTAGTTAATCACACATGACAACTATTGTTTGACCACATGTGGCAAGTAGTTAACCACCCATGTCAACTATGGTTTGATTACACGCGGCAACCACCGTTAATTAGACATGACAACTATAGTTAACTAAAACAAAAAAGTTGCCATGCTTTACAACTACAGTTGCCATCTCGGATAACTAATGTTGTCATTCCACGGATATCTAAAGTTGCCAACCCCGAGTAACTAAAGTTGGTGCACCAGGACGTGTGGGCAGATTTTGCTTCATGCCACACGTGTGGTGTGGGGATGAGTAGTAGTTGTTGGACGTGTGGTACGAAGTAGCTGCACCCACACATTTGGCAGTTCAAATGTTCACACACACATGACCGTATGAGCTGCCTCCTGGGTATGCCACACATGATGTGTGCGCGGATGTCTAATATGTCGCACGTGAGGTGAATATCGGGACTTTTTTTAGGACTCTAATTAGAATATGCTATACCCACGAAAATTTACGTGGGGTTTTCATGTAAAGGCCGATCTTTTTGACGAGAAGTGCCACAAAAATATCAACAAATTACAACAAATGTGGCATCTCTTTGAAGAAAACCGAAAACCAAAGGATAGCACACCAAGAGAAAGTACATGAAACACTATGAACAAAAGAAATTTACAGAAAATTTGTTCTTCAATTCTACAACCACGAACACATTGACCAAAAACTTCGTCCATCGCCGTCTTCGGAGGGGAGAAGAAATGGTCTCCACTGAGCAAAGATCAAAGAGAAAGCCACAGGAGCAAAGCTGCGTTGTGAGCCTCTGAACAGGCGCCATCACGAGCGGCGCCGCACTTGTCGTTGTGGGTTATCGGTCGGAACAAATCTGCACCCCTCTTGGATCGCGATCATGAAGGTCTCAAACGACATTACCGTCGAGAGACTTCAGAATCATCAACCATCTTCTGCCAATGAAGAAACTCTTGGTGCACCATCGCTCGGATGAGACCGGCGCCGCATCGCCAGCAACTCCAACACAAACACTTTGGGCTCTACGATGACGTTGGAGGAACCGCCGATGTGATGTGGAGATAACCGAAGAAACAAGACCCCCGGCAGGACCTTCATCGTCGTCTTCTCGACATGGCGGCTCCTCGACACTGGCGTCGAATGCCGTCGAGGCGATGGCTTGAAATTTTTTATTCGCGATGACGACATTGGCACCGACCAAGCATCGTCACAAGACAAACTAGTCCTATACCTAGAGACTGGGAGGAAGGGCCTAGGGCTTCCCCCCCCCCCAACTGCTACCGCCAAAGCGACGAGCAAAGGGAAGGGGAGGCAGCGACTACAAGGGAATAGGTACATGAGCCGCTTGCCTCGATCAGCAGGGAGAGATATAGACGAAAACCGCTTGTATGTACTCCATCCGTTCTTAAATATTTTCTCCGTCCCAAAATAAATGTCTCAAGCTTAGTACAACTTTATACTAGAGCTAGTACAAGGTTGAGACACTTATTTTGAAACGGAAGAAGTATAACTCTTTTTAGTGATTTCACTACGCACTATACATACAGAGCAATGAATGAATCTACATTCTAAAGTATGCCTACATACATCCATATGTAATCTATAGTTGAATCATTTAAAAAAATTATATTTAAGAACGAAGGGAGTATGTACTTATGTCATGTAAAGGATGATCGTCTGTGCGTAGCCCCCCTTTCGAAAAGAGAGGACAAATCTCTCTTGACCATATACATATGGGTCATGTTTTTTGTATCGGTTTTGCTAAAACACATCTAGATGTGAGATAAGTATTGCACATCTAAGTCTTATGTCATTGATCTTACGTGAAGATTCGTGTGGATATTTTTCCTCTTTTTTCATTTTATAATTAATTTAGTTATTTAGATGTATAATAATTATGTCACATCTAGATGTGTCCTAGACAAACTATTTTTGTATATGACACCAAATAAGCCCGTCGACAGGTACAAGATGGTGTCGCCGGCTGCATGCACATACTCGTGTCTTGGGCCGGCCGTGAGGATTTGCACTGCGCCTCGTTGTCGTCCGGGCTCCCCCTTCTCCCCGCCCGCCGCCCCTGCTCGTGCACTTCTACCGCGAACGGTGCCACGCTCCTTGTCTGTGTCACTATCGGCACTGCGCCTGCGCGTGCACCACTGCGATTCTGATCCCGAGAGCTCGCCTTGGAGCGATCCGGCCGTCGACGACCGCTACGACGTCGTGGACATGGACCACAACGACAAAACCGATGTCGGTATGGTTCTTGGTTGTTGGAATAAGCTCTCCGTCAGGCCACCAGGGCCGATTTCTGTTTTTCTTTAGTTTAAACCTGCATGTGCTGATTGTTGGCATGCAGCGTGTGTGTAGCTCGGATGTGTGTTAGGCACGATCTCGTTTCTTTTTCCCTTCTCTGTTTTAGACCCGGTCAGTGTGGCACGTCCGTGTGAAGGGGATCGTGGGATGGCGCGATTCAACCGGAGCACGACAGGCTGGCCGGGGTTTGTTAGCTGGAGCTTTCGGTTGTATCTGAATAAGGGATAAAAAGATGAATCAAAACAAAAAAAACGTTGTGCTGTTAGTTGCGGCACAAACTAAGTCTCTCCTCTCGCACGTGTGTTGCAAGCTCGAGTTTTCTTCTGTTCGTCCAATCGATAACGACATTTGGTATCAGAGCCCGATGGTGTTTGATCTTCCGGTGGGCAGCGGTGTTTGATCTGCGGCGGATATGTCGGGCGACGAGTCAGACAAGAAGAAGGCAGCAGCGGCGGTAAGGCAGTCACCCTCGTCCGTCGGGACGCCTGTGGCGTGGCTCATGGCTACCGAGAGCGGCGAGATCCGCATCATCGAGAGGGTGGTGCGCGAGAGTGAGATCTCGACATCAACCATGGTCCTCACGCGCACCAACTACATGGAGTGGGCGCTCCTGATGCAGGTCAAGCTGCAAGTCGCAGGCGTTTGGTCCGCGGTGACTGATGGCGTCGGCGACGAACAAGACGACCGGCATGCACTACAGATCATCCTCATGGGGGTGCCGCCGGAGATGCTCCGAGTCTTGGCGGCAAAGGACTCAGCGAAGACTCCCTGGGAGACCATCAAGACACTCCGCATGGGGAGTGAGCGTGCCCGTGAGGCCAAGGCGCAAGTTCGCCGCCGAGAGTTTGAGGACCTCCGTTTCAAGGACGGCGAGTCTGTCAAAGACTTCGCGCTGCGGGTCACCGGTCATCGCCGACCTCGAGTTGTACGGTGACCCGGTCACGGAGCACAAGGCCGTGCAAAAATTTCTTCGCGTCGTGCCGAGGAAATATTAGCAGATGGCGATGGCGAACGAGTCCATCGTTGATCTAAAAACAATGACGATTGAGGAGCTCGCGAGTCGTTTCTCTACTTGTGAGGATCACTACGACCTCGACGACTCCACACAGTCCACTGGGCGCCTCCTGCTCATCCACGAGGAGTGGCTTGCGCGTGAGAGGCAGAACGACAGCGTTGGGTCATCGGCTGGGGCCAGCGGCGGCAAGAACAAGTCGCCCACCAAGCCCAAGTCTCATGGCGGAGCAAAGGGTGTGCTGGCGAACGCGGTCGCCGATGGCTCTGGTGGTTCCGGAGGCAAGAAAAAGAAAGGAAAATGCCATCATTGCGGAATACCAAGGCACCAGAAGAAAGATTATCGCACCTGGCTTCGTGAACAAGATCAGAAAGGGAGACAAGAACAAGCAAATCTCATGCGAGAAGGCGACGAGCATGATCAAGATCTGCTCATGGCCGTGGTCGCAGATGTGGTCACGACCGAGATTGTGGCTGCTCAAGCAGTCTTTCTGAATGAGGAGAAGGTAATTCCAGTACCAAGTCCTGATGGTGTTTGGTTTTTTGACACTAGTGCGAGCAGTCACATGACGGCGAGAGGCATATGTTCTCCATCCTTGATGAGAGCGTGCATGGTACTGTTAAGTTTGGGGATGGCTCCATGGTGGCCATTCATGGGAGGGGCTCTATAGTCTTCCGCTGTCAGAACGATGACCAGAGGGCGTTGGCAAATGTATTCTTCATACCATCTCTCTGAAGCAACATAATTTTAGTGGGTCAACTGGATGAGGGTGGCTGCACGATCAGGATCGAGAGCGGCGTCATGACGGTCCGCGACCCGGCGCACCGCGTACTCGCTCGTGTCAAGCGCTCGGCGGGTCGGCTGTACACTAGGCTCCTCACCATAGACTCGCCGGCGTGCCTTTTGACGCAAGGCGATGATTTGACTGTAGGAGATATGCCCTAGAGGCAATAATAAATGTTATTGATTATCTACCTGTTCACAATTAGGTTTATGTTCCATGCTATAACTGCTATGGTTATCGAGTCTACAATAACCACGAGGCTTGGAGGAAGACTCATATGCACGTGTGGAATAATAAACGGTAACATGTATTCCTAGTCTAGCCTCTAGGACTGGCTCGAGTATTGCATGATGATCCTGTTTTCCTGATCATGGGCATGGCTATGCTGGCAATTTTGAGGGCACAATGTTAGAAGAACATTTGCGTTGAATCGACCCGATTGATGTTATGCTATAAGATACATTCGTCATAAGTTAATGGTTTATAACACAGAGAAGTTAACGTTTGTATAATTCCTTAGACCATGAGAGTGTCGAGTTTCTTCATGCTTGCTTCATGAACTTTGAGGTTTGTTAAACGTCATCCGTAAATGGTGGCTCTTACGACGGCTTACGGGTTCATGGAAAAGTATGTCAAGTAACTTGATAGCTCAAGATTGGGATTTGCTCCTCTGACGATGGAGAGATATCTCTGGGCCCTCTCGGTGTTACGGTATCCATCATCGTCTGGCCAGACACTTTGTGATTTGATCACGGGGATGCCAGAACACGGGAACGAGAAAAGAGAACAATATCGGTAACGAGGTAACTGGCATAGTGGACAAGTTGTTTATCCACGGGGATGCCAACATGTCTCACCTCGGGTATTTGTAACATATCGTGAAGCAACAGGAATAGCACACGACAACTAGAGGTTCACTCGAATATTCATTCGTGTGGGTATAAGGGTCAATATGGGTGTCCACAGCTCCGACGTTGATCATTGATCGGAAGGGGTTCCGGGTCATGTCTATACTTCACCGAACCTATAGGGTCACACGCTTAAGGGTCATCTATCTGCTGAATACTAGACAAGGAGTCCGAGAGAAAGTCACTGAAATAGTTTTGGAGACAGCGGAAAAGTTCCGGAGAGAACACCAAAGAAGTTTCGGTAAAACCAAAAAGTTGTTTCGGATAAAACCATTGATCCAAAAAGGTTTCGGCAAGCACCGAGAATGTTTTGGAGGTTGCCAGATCGGTCTGGTAATTTCTGGAATTTTTCGGAGAAAAAACCGGAAAAGGTTTTCGGAGCTGCCGGAATTATTTACCAGGTAAACGAAGATGGTTTTAAATTAAAACACCATACCGGAAATGTTCCGGAGCATGTCCAGATAATTTTAGAGGGTGTTAGAAATGTTCTGGGACCTCCCAGAATTTTTTAGAAGTAATAGTCGCGGAAAACATCTTGTCCCAGCGTGAGGGGACAAGATCCCACGTTTCGTGGGGCTGTTTTGGGGCGCCTCCCTTTTGGGGGGCAGCCCCTTGTGGCTGGACAAAAGGTGTTGGCGCCCCCCATGGTGGGGGCAGCCTCCACAAATGGTGGAGAGTGTTGGGAGGAAGGTGGGGCCCCATGGGGGAACACCATGGACAAGGGAACATGTTTTCTCCATGTTTGGTGGGAACATGCTTCCTTGTTTTGTGGGTGCTTGTCATGTGGCTGAAATTTCAGCCACCCCCACCCCCTCCTTCCCCTATAAAAGGAGGTGGAGGGGAGCTCTCCATCACCACTCCAACTCTCATACACATGCCATGCATTATCTGGCTTCTTCTCTCCCTCCCACGAAAAGAGTTTCGTAGAGCCGAAAGGCTGTCTGGGTTTCGATGGGAACTAGTTCTGGACGGCGAAGCCCTGCCGTATAGATGACACCGTATGTGTGCAACTCTGTAGAGAGATCGTATTTTCGGTCTTAGTTCGAGAGTGCCTCCCGGAGGGCTGTCCATGTGACCGTCCGAGTTTTGGAGGTCCTCCCGAAGGGCTGTCCGAGTGACAGTCCGAGTTTCGGAGGTCCTCCCGAAGGGCTGTCTGCGACACCATCCGGGGGACTGTTCGACCGCCTCCCGGAGGGCTGTCCACGGGGCAGATGAGGGTATACATCCTCGCGGTTGGGAGGTTGTAAATCCTAGCTGCGGGGATCTGCACCGCCGTTCGTCATCACCTCTACTTCCGCTGCGCTACGAGTCGGTAACGAAATGATCAAACCTTGTATGCAGTCTCCATAGTGGTCCCGGGCTGGTGCGTAGGTCGGAATTTTTTTGTTTTCTGCTGCGTTACCAAACAGTGGCATCAAGAGCCGTGCTATACGTAGATGCAGGTTGCGATCTAGAATACATAGAGATGTATGAGTGTTGCACAATATAATTAGGTAGTATATGAGATCTATTACTGAAAATTATTTATGCGGGTAGCAGATGAAATTTGTAACCCGATGTTCTTGTTGCTTCCCTGGAATTTGCGTAGTCCTGATCTTAACGGCATGGTAGAATCTCACAAAGTTCTGGCAATCCGCGATCCTTTCATGCTGCTCGAGAGTATGCTGATTGCTAGATCAACGAAGTGCTAACAGTTCTTTGGGTTCCACCATAGTTGAGAAAGATGGATGTTTCGAAGACAAAAGGGCAATGAAGATGCGATCTGCACGGGGGTCACGCGTATGACGAAGTTTAGTATGGGGCTTGATGGGGATATACCCCATGGTATGACCCGGCCTAACGACTCACAAGAGACCCGGCCGAAGACATGACATCTTATTAATGACCCGTCCAGGCAACTCACATGAGACCCGTTAAAGACATGACATCTTATTTATGACCCGGCAAGCGAGTCACAGGATGCCCAAGCCCAAGACCCGGCGGGTGAGCCGGCGCTTGGCGGCTCACAAGAGAAAGCCCACAAGAAAAGGCCCGAAGAGAGAAGGATTCCCTTAAAGGAAATAAGACCCGGAGTAGGATTCGTAAGTGATTAGTCCTACTCCTACTCCTAGTAGGACTCTATTTGTAAGCCTACCCTCTCCACTTATATAAGGAGGGGTAGAGCACCCCTAGAGGGACAGGTTCTCAAGAGACACAAGTCTACAAGTTTAGACAACACAAGAGATTAGAGGCACAAGAGATTAGAGGTAGCGATTAACACCCTTGTAACCGAGAGATCTTCATCATCATCAATACCAGACAAGTAGGACATAGCCTTTTACCTCCATTGGAGGGGCCGAACCAGAGTAAAACTCCGTGTCTTCTCGATTCCGATCAAGCCCTTCAAGCCGCCACGTAGTTGCGTCTCGCCCCGAACCTAAGTCCGTTCACCCGGACATCTGTCGTGACAAATCCACGAAAGTTGGCGCCTACCGTGAGGCCAGACGCATGGTGGTATGGTGTTCTTGAAGGGATCTCACTTCGGGATCGAGAATCTTATGACCCACCGGATCCGAAGAGCGAGTACGGAAGGATCATTAACTTGAAGTTCATCAGTCAAGATCTCAACTGGTCCGAATATAGTTAAAAAAACGAAGGTTGTCGCTACATCAGACCAACGTGACGTACATAGAAACGGGGTCTCGACATCAGCTGCAAGATCGAATCAGAAGTGGCCAGGAGCTGACTGCAGATCATCTTGGAAACCGACACGAAAGAGAAGATAAGGAAAATATGCTTTCAAGTATACGCGGCAAGCTCCTGGACAGCAATTAGATGCTACACACAAAAGGTGGACGGCGTACAAGTTCAGAGATTGGACCGGCCGCTAGAAATTTGAGCAGGCGCTGAAGTTTTTTGCTCCTGGGCCAATGTAAACACCGAGCTCGTCGTTCCTCGCGCGCCAGTAGTTCATCGTTTCTTATCGCGCCCACCGGCCCGTCGTTCTTCGTGCGCCCACTGGCTCTCTGCTCCTCTTGCGTCTGTCGGCTCGTGGCTCCTCGCGTGCCCATTGCTATAGCTACAAGAAGAGACGGAGAGAAATTTTCTTCTGCAGTTATTCAAATCCGAATCCACCTCCAAGCCTACCTCGCGCGTGGCTGGCTGCGCCGCTGCCGCACCTGTCGCGCACTGGCTTTGCCTCTCCGAGCCAAATCCGTTTGCCTTCTTTCACAGCCGGGAGTCCCTCCACTGTCAGGAGATCGCCGTGGGCCGGCTCCCGGCTCTCGCCGCCCACACCATGGCTCTCCCTCCGCTGCATTGCTGCAAGGCTGAGACGCACCGGATCTTTCCACCGCGCCGCAGCTCTGCCCTCACTGCGCCACCTCTAGCCGCCTCTGCCGCATCAGCCGCCGTCGCCAGGGCTTGCCATATCTGTCCCTGATTTTGCTGCCGCCGCGTCCCTAGGCCGGCTCCCACTCCATGCCAGCATCGCCCTTGGTCGCGCCCTGACCTCTGTGCCTGCTGCACGCACCGGTTCACCGCTGAAAGCCAGCCGCTTGCCACTTCTCGCGCGCTGGTTCGCCGCTACCGCTTGCCGCCTCACACGCGCTGGCTCGCCGCTGCCGTTCCCTGCGTGCCGGCCGCCGGCCGTTCGCTCCCTGCGTGCTGACTCGTGGCTCCAGCCGCCTCCGCCGCGCCTCGGCGAGTCCAAGCCCGTCGGCTCTGTTTCCACCATGCTCGCGCCAAGGCACTCCCTCTCCGTGTCGGTCTCCGCTGAGCCCCCGGTTTCCATCTGCCCCGGTCTCCTCCAGGAGCTACAGCCACGAAGCCTCCCTAGCTCGGCCTTCACTCTTGCGCTATGGCCGCTCCCCTCGCACGGTGAAGAAAGAGAGGTGGGAGGAGTTTGGATAAAGAAAGAACGGGGAGCCGGTTGAAAAAAGTGTGTGGTCAGCTTGAAATTCATTAAAGCGCACACGCATTAATTGTGAGTATTTTCTATTCGTCCGTGTTTGATTTCACCTTCATGATAGTCATCATCAACTATGCCATGGATAAATTGCGACAAAAACATGTCAGGTGAAATTCATCCAATACATTTTTTGGTATATTTTATTTTTTCGAGAACAATTACTTTGGTTTGCAATGTTTTTATGCAGGACCATTATTGATTACAAAAACGGCTTTATATTGCGGAGATGGAGTGCGGGCCAGCATCATTTTATACTGGTGATCATCCGTGTCATGTTGCTCAACGGATTTGTGCACCGGCTTATAACGCCGTTGCCGTCTCTCGCCATCCACGCCGGCTCACAACACCGTGGCGTCTTTCACAACAGCACCGACTTACAATGCCACAACTGATTTTTACGCCTACATCAAACACACCAGTAGCTGCATACAAAGCCGCCCAATAGAGGCGCGCAAGACGCCACCCACAGTTTTATCTACATCAATATACCGGTGCAGTGCTCGCCTGTATGAGCCGCCCGACGGACAGGCGCACAAGTTTCCGCAATTACAGTTCGGTTCACTTCAACAAACAACTGGAACGAACCATCGACCGGATCATTGAAGCAATTCGTACGAGATCATTTATAACCCGCCACGACCAACCTCAACTTTCAGATGAAGATTCTCAAGCCGCCTCTTCGAGTCAACTTGAGGCTCGGCGGCTACAGACATGACAAGACACATTTGGTCGTTTTCAATGAGAAACTTGGGTCTTTGCAAGATAAATATTTTTCGGCTCAAAAATTTGAGTTGAAGTGGTTTGTTCACCGTCAAAACGGCTGATCTATCATCCGGCTTTATACCCTATCAAGCGCTGTTGCAGGGAGGCTTCTTGCCTTCGGGTATAGCTTACATCTCCCTTGCACAGTCTTCTTTTACGCTGTTGCAAGGAGGCTTCTTGCCTTCGGGTATAGCTTATATCTCCCTTGCACAGCCGACGTTATCCCAATTAAGCATTGTTGCAAAGAGGCTTCTTACCTTCGGGTATAGCTTACATCTCCTTTGCACAGCCAGCTGTTATTAAACTGTTGCAAGGAGGCTTCTTGCCTTCGGGTATAGCTTACATCTCCCTTGCACAGTTGGCTTTATGCCTAGTTTGGTTACATTAAGCGCTGTTGTTGATGGAGGCTTCTTACCTTTGGTATATCTTACATGACCCTAAGACAACAACGTGTACACCAAATTCCAGTTGCTTATCAACTGCGGCCATTGAAGGGAGCTTCTTACCGACGGGTATCACTTATCTCACCCTAATGGCCGGCTTTATGCCACTTCTGGTTACTTATTAACCGCGGTTGTCGAAGGGGGCTTCTTACCGACGGGTTCTCTTATCTCACCCTAAGAACCGGCGTTTTACGCCAAAACTCAGTTGCTTATCAACTGTAGCTGTTGAAGGAGGCTTCTTGCCTTCGGGTATAGCTTACATCTCCCTTCAAAGAGCCGGCTTTATGCCGTTTCAGGCTAATCATTAGCCGCGGTTGTCGATGGAGGCTTCTTGCCTTAGGGTATAGCTTACATCTCCCATCGATAGCCGGCATCCGTGCATACAATATTCAAACGTTAACATGAGGCTTCTTACCTTTAGGTACAGCTTACATTGCCCTATAAACAGCCGGCTTTACGCCGCTTCCGGCTCATTATTAGCCGCGGTTGTCGATGGAGGCTTCTTACCTTTAGGTACAACTTACATTAACCTACGACAACTAGTTCTCGACAAAGTTCATCTTACAAGAGCCGGAGTCATACTACTCCGGTTGACAAGTTTCAAAGTGCTCGACTGGCTCTAAATTACTGGAGAAGGCGTGACAAGCGCCGGCTCTAAAAGTTCAAGATGGATTTATACAAAGGGGGGATCAATCAATAAAGAGCCAGTAAAACAAAAACACGGAGAGACGGAAATATATACATCCGGAGTTGCATTCAAGAAAGGCAGAATTATCCTTAAAGCTATTACAAAGGTGCTCTCAAATGGGAGCTAAAAGGTGGAGCCGTAGATTATCAAGGGGGCTTCCCACCTCCAGATAACATGCCGGATTATCAAGCTGGGTCAGAGCAAGATTATGAGAAAAGGAGCAATGTTATGAAAGGTATAAACATCTCCGGGTTGAGCTTCTTCAAGCCGCCCTTACAACAATGCAGAATATATCCTGTCTTGTTTATTTTTTGCAGGTACTATCTTTTAAAAGATGAGCCACCGTTAAGTGTTTTGCAAGAGCAAATGGATCTTTTAATAGCCAATATGGCTGGATCTTCATGGTTTATCATAACAAGTAATAAATGATTGGGGTTTTTCAAACCAGCTCGGAGAAATTATTATTTTGCAAAGAGCCGCCCTGTCAGATATAATGCCGTATCATCTAATTGGCCGGTTCTCGGATTTCTTTAATTATGCTCGGTAGTAATCTACAACACTCATGGATTTCTCAAACTTATATTTTCCAGGTTACACCGCAACCACGAGTAGGAATTTCATGTCAAAGACAAAGGAATTATTTCAGGATATTCATTCCGGGTTAAATTACAACCACGGTCAAATATTCATTCAAACAAATTGTGGTGAGTCATATTATTCTCACATAGTCCCGAGTCGCCACAGGAAGACGACCCGGCACTTGGGGGCTACATTATTCAAGTCCAAATATGAATTATGCAAGTCCCATGTTGCTGCAAGCATGCACCACGACACTTGGGGGTAATGCAAGCCGGCGCTCAAATTATTACATTGTCAGCAAGACCCTATTATCTCAAAGAGATGACCCGGCCCTTCTATATTTTCTCAAGAAGATGAGCCGGCCTTTCTATATTTTTATAAGTCCCAGCCCAGTAAATTCTTACTGACCCGACACTTGGGGACTACACCACTCAGATCAAACTTTCTAAAAAGTCCCAAGTCGCCGCAGGCATGTGACCCGGCACTTGGGGGCTACAGTATTCAGCTGTTCCAACAGATTAAGAGAGTCAAATTGAAGACCCGGCACATCACATTTTGATGAGCCGGCCCTTGGGGGCTACACCCACCGAAGCTTTCTGATGAGCAGGCCCTTGGGGGCTACACCCGCCGAAGCATTATAAAGTATAAAGCAATTATAAATCCTAGGTGGCTGCAGGCAGGATAACCCGACACTTGGGGGCTACACAGTCCAAAATATTGTTGCAAAGCACCAAGTTATCATGGATAATCTCGGAGCTTGGGGGCTACAGGTAATATGGATATATCAAAAACTTTGAGGAGAATTTTCAAGATGTTAAATATGGAGTTCAGTTGTTAGACCCGGCGTCACCAACACTTATGACCCGGTGTTACCAAAAGATCATAACCCGCCAGATTTTATATAAGCCGCCCTGCTTCACAACAATGGAATTCCGGCTTTGCATCAGATGGATTTTCATCTCAATATTTTTTATCAAGTCAGTTGGATTCTAATTACTTGACCCGGAGTCACCAATGATAATGACCCGATGTCATCAATAATTATAACCCGGCGGAAATGACCCGCCAAGAGTATTGGAAGCCGACTCAATAACATATGGGTGTTTTATTCTCAGTATTTTTCAAAGGAAATTGACAAGCAAGATGATTATCAAGGCGACTCATTCATATGCAGAAAAGACGCGGATTTCTGAGAAGCCATTTTATAAGCCGGCCAAAGGAGCAAACCGGCCACTTAACATATTTGTCACTCTTATTTCAGGAGCTTACCATGAATAATTTCAAGCTAACCTGGGGGCTAATGACGGGGATATACCCCATGGTATGACCCGGCCTGACGACTCACAAGAGACCCGGCCGAAGACATGACATCTTATTAATGACCCGGCCAGGCAACTCACAGGAGACCCGTTAAAGACATGACATCTTATTTATGACCCGGCAAGTGAGTCACAGGATGACCAAGCCCAAGACCCAGCGGGTGAGCCGGCGCTTGGCGGCTCACAAGAGAAAGCCCACAAGAGAAGGCCCGAAGAGAGAAGGATTCCCTTAAAGGAAATAAGACCCGGAGTAGGATTCGTGAGTGATTAGTCCTAATCCTACTCCTAGTAGGACTCTATTTGTAAGCCTACCCTCTCCACTTATATAAGGAGGGGTAGAGCACCCCTAGAGGGACAGGTTGTCAAGAGACACAAGTCTACAAGTTCAGACAACACAAGAGATTAGAGGCACAAGAGATTAGAGGTAGAGATTAGCACCCTTGTAACCGAGAGATCTTCATCATCATCAATATGAGACAAGCAGGACGTAGGCTTTTACCTCCATCGGAGGAGCCGAACCTGGGTAAAACTCCGTGTCTTCTCGATTCCGATCAACCCCTTCAAGCCGCCACGTAGTTGCGTCTCGCCCCGAACCTAAGTCCGTTCACCCGGACATCTGCCGTGACAAATCCACGACAGGGCTCGAGATTTTATTATCTCATGTTTCATACACCCTAGAAAGTTAATCTAGCAACTTGAATTATCATACTTGATGATGGACGTTGGTAGATTCGGTTTGTTTCAAAACCTTAGAAGCCACGTAAAACAAGTTTTTGCATGAACCAATTAGAGGCGTCTAACTTGGTTTTGCAAGATGGTTTGCATGTGCATATGATGTGGTATAGCAATGCTCATATTAATTTGATTATGTATGAGATGACTATATGATGTAATTAACATGACCTGCGTGTCATGATTCGGCATGATGGTTGGAGCCATATGATTGCACTTTAATGACCTGCGTGTCAACCTTATGTAATGCACTTATTTTATTAGCTATAGAGATAGCAATATTACCTAGTGCATCGACAAGGTGGTGGCAATCTTCGCGAGGGTGAACACCGACGCGAATGCCGAAGACGAAGAAATGAAAGACTTCTCCGCCAGAAAGGGTTATACCATATCATGCTATTATGAATTGCCTGAGATGTTTATCCCTTATGATGCACCCTTCTTGATTGGCGGTAGTCGCTTTTTATTAGGGTGATGTCTCACAAAAATATCAAGTAGTTAGTGTTCTCCCAAGTGTAGCACCGTCACGGCACCTATCTTTTCGGGGTGCGCCGTGTCACACGGGTACGAACGATTAGAGAAGTGTGAGGCGGGTGAGTTGAGACCTTGCAGCGAGATCACTTGGTTGTCTTGACGTTCAGGCATGACCGTCATGAGCTCGGAACACACGCATCGAAAGATGAACAAGAGTCACATAGAGATGTGATTGGCAAGTTGGCCTACCGGTTGAGATTTTTCGTCAACAGTGGTGTTACACCAATGGCGAACAATTTAAATGTGGGTCTTGTATCACTCACAATCAATTATGAGAGATATTGATTTGAGTGGGAGCGCACTATAGAATTAATTCTTTTAATTATCAGTGCAATTAATTGTGAACTTTCTCTAAGTGTAGATTGCATAATAGTTGTAGGATAATGGCTCGCGTTTCCACCTTCCCTATTAAAATTGAATAGCTGTTAAATATCTGGTTAAAACTTTACAGTTGGTAACGTAATGTGAGGATTGTCCTCAAGAGTGCCGAGAAGGACTTTGTCCTGTCGCATGCTTTCGGTATTCTCCCGCTAATGCTATGGATCATATGACTCTCGTCCTTCGATCCAAAAGCTAGAATTCCTTTTTAGTCAAAGTGCAATATGTTTGCTTCCATGAGACCGGAACTTCAAAAGTTTGGATAGTTATGTGATATACATGGAATCTGAAAATCATTTTTAGAAACAGACAAAAGCTAAAAGACACGAGATAACCAAAGCAATGTTTTTTTGCAAACTATTAGTAAAGGAGTTTGCTATGCATTAGACTGATAAGAGAGGGATCCAGGAGAATGCCTGTCATATGATGAGAGGTGAATAAAACAACAACTTAAAGAGAAAGGAAGTGTTCGAAGGGTGTTAGTAAGGTTTTCACGCCTAGGAAGTCCGGGGCTAACGCCACTCTTAAGTTGGGTGCTTCTTCTGAGAGTAGTAGAAATACTGAAAAGTTAAACTGTTAGAAGTATAATGGCAAAAAGAAAGAAGACTGGAATATCCAGCTCATGTATGAATGTCATACAAGTTTTTGATGTATAGAAGGCTGGTCAAAGATATAGTTCTTGGGAATTATGGTTAAACATGTTAATCACTAATTCTTGGGTATTGTGAGTTGGTCACAAAGATACCCGCTCGATTGCGTTCTGTTGCAACTCGATGTAAGAACTACTATGGCCTGAAAGACTAGCCAGAGATGAGGTTTAGATACACGCAGGGAACATAGTAAATGTTACTATGCCTTCCATCGGTGTATTCCCTATGTATTAAGTTTCATAATTCATTTTAGAGTTTCACACTCTAGCCCTTTGCATAAGGTATCTTGCAAGAAGGTTGTTCATAAGAGAACTTTTCATGTTCGGTGTTATGAATAACATAAGGGCCATACTTTCATTATGAATGAGACGTATGTTATGAATATTGATAATAATACATTACATCTGAGTTTACTTTTGTAATTCATTTTAGAGTTTCATACACTCTAGCCCATTGCACAATGTTTGTTGCAAAAGAGTTGTTCATAAAAACAACAATTGTTGTTCAGTATTATGAATAACATGAAGGGCCATGCTTCCATCCTAGATGGGATGTATGTTATGAATATTGATGGAAATATGATACATCCATAACACTGACGCTAAATGTCGCAAGACTAAAAGAATACCACATATGTGTGGCACTGCATTTGGTCACATTGGAGAAACCCGCATGGAAAATTCCATTATGATGGATTTTGAAGTCGTTTGATTTTGAATCATCTGACACTTCCAACTTTCCTCCAAAAGGTGAACTAACTAAAATACCATTCACAGGCCATAAGGAACGAGCAAAGAACTTATTGGTGATCATACATTTGATGTATGTAGTCCGATAAATGTTGTTGCAAACAGTGGATTTGTCTACCTTCAAAAATGACTCAAGTAGATATATGGATATTTACTTGATGAGACGTAAGTCTGGATCTTTTGAAATCATTCGAAAGGTTTTCAAAAATGAAGTAGAAGTTATTATACCAAGAAAATTATGTTTCTGCAATTTGATTGCGAAAAGGAATATTTGAGTTACAAGTTTAGCGAATGTCTGATGAGTTGTGAAAAGAGTTTCATAACTTGCACCTCCCGGAACACCACTGCAAGTGGAAAGTCCGTGAAGATGTAATCAAACCATTTATGACATGGTAAGATCAAAGATGACATAAATAGATTTTCAATTATCCCTTTTATAGAGTGATGCTTTAGAGACAACGGCTTTTACACTAAAAAGAGATCCATTAGGTTTGTTGAAATAACGCCATGGTATGGTACGCCCAACCATGTTATATCTTTTCTTAACATTTGGAATATGGGGCTTGTGTAAAAGGTTACAAACCTGTTCCAAATCAGACAAGTGCTACTTTGTATGGTTATCCCAAGTCATTGGGTATTCCCCCACCACTATACCGAGGCAAAGGGTTTTGCCACAAAACGGTATGCTTTTAAAGATAATAGTTCTTACAAAAGGTGAGTGGGAGGACAGTGCAACTCGACGAGATAACCAGTATCTTCGTCATCAGTTCAAAGGAAAGAAACCCTGGAAATGATTGTGTTGTTTCCTACTACGACTGATACGGAAGTCTCTACAATAAAATGTATGGACTTCGGTCAAACGTGCAGCTGAACCATGTAGGCAAAGCTCGTGCAAACCTATCAGGTGCGCAAACGAGATATGTTGTTGGACAACAGTATACCTACGATACACAAGGATGCAGTGATGGGGCCTGACTCCGGAATTGGCTAAATGCCAATACAATCCGAGATAGTTTCCATATAAATGTTTCAAGATTAAAATCTTGATACACCTTTCGGAAGGCTTAGAGTCTAACGAATATTTATGGAACTAAAACTGATACGGATAAAAAATGTTTTATCCATAAAGCTCGACTTGTTGAAATAACAAGTTCAAGGAGTTAACTACGATGAGGATGTTTCACCGTAGCGATGCTTAAGGTCGGTTCGGGTTGAACTAGCAATTAATACATATATAAATCATGAGATATGAAACATGGATGCCAAAAGGATTTCCATCTGATGGAAATGAAACCTAGGACTTGTATGTGATACAGTCCAAAGTAATTTGTCGATCCAGAGGATGCTAGTAAGTATGCAAACTTCAGAGTTCCAGCAATGTACAGAAGAGAGAAAAATGGAGTTGGAATCTTTGTGGTTTGATGAAATGGTCAAAAGGGTTTTTTGATTTCATCAATGGGTAACAAAGATGCTTGTGATTCAAGAAAGTAAGTGGGAGCATAATAATATTTCTAAAAACGTTGTGTGCTTGACACATTGTTTATTGGAAATAAATTTCTTGACACGAATTAGGACTTCATTTGAAAATAGTTTTGCGATGAAGTGCTTAGGCTTGATAGCCTCAATATTAGGCATGATGATCTATGGAGATAGATTTACCTAATGGGGCTAAGCAACGAATACATATTGACAAGGTGCTAAAACCTTTTAGCATTTAAAAACGCCAAGGAGTGATTCTTGCCGAAGTCACATGGAAAGAGTTTTTGCAGGACCCAGTGTCCCAAAACACTAATGAGTAAAATACATGATGGAGATTCCACACACTCTAGTGTTTGGATTAAATCATGTATTCCATGGTATGTAAAAACAACCAGATATGTCTGATACTCCCAAGTTGTTGCGAGTATAGATACCAAAGTGATCAAAGCACTGATCATGGGACAACAGTGAAAGATATCATTAAGTACTAGAGTAGTGCTAATGACATGTTTTCTCGCAAGCAGAGATTATGAAGTGCTCATTGTAAGTAATTACATCGATACAGTCTCAATCAATGCTCCATGCGATTTTCGATTTAACTTAAGGGTTTTGTGTAATACACAATATGGTGGCACGGTAGTTGGAAATTGTTCCAAACAAGATACTGTGGCGAATTCTGTAACAAAGGCTAAGTATGATTGACGCTTTGTAAGCTACAAAGAAGTTGTTGAATCATATAGTTCATTCATGAACTTAGTATGGTTCCAAGATGGCTTGGTCTATGAGACACTATTGCAAATAGTTGCTCCATAGCTCAGTCTGAGGAATCAGGTTTCGACCAATGATTCACACATATGCAAAGCCAAGTTCACACAAAATAAGAATTTTGTGATAGCGTGAAAACGCGAGGATATGCAAAGTTACACACGGAGCTGAAGTTGTCAGATCCGTTGGACATCAGGCTATACCACAAGCGAAGCATATTTTACACCAGTATGCCATAGGTGTAAAGTGCATTAGCATTGACTAGATTATTGACTCTAGTGCAAGTGGAAGTCTGTAGGAGATATGCCCTAGAGGCAATAATAAATGTTATTGATTATCTACCTGTTCATAATTAGGTTTATGTTCCATGCTATAACTGCTATGGTTATCGAGTCTACAATAACCACGAGGCTTGGAGGAAGACTCATATGCACGTGTGGAATAATAAACGGTAACATGTATTCCTAGTCTGGCCTCTAAAAACTGGCTCAAGTATTGCATGATGATCCTATTTTCCTGATCATGGGCATGGCTATGCCGGCAATTTTGAGGGCACAATGTTAGAAGAACATTTGTGTTGAATCGACCCGATTGATGTTATGCTATGAGATACATTCGTCATAAGTTAATGGTTTATAACACAGAGAAGTTAACGTTTGCATAATTCCTTAGACCATGAGAGTGTCGAGTTTCTTCATGCTTGCCTCATGAACTTTGGGGTTTGTTAAACGTCATCCGTAAATGGGTGGCTATTACGGCGGCTTACGGGTTCATGGAAAAGTATGTCAAGTAACTTGATAGCTCAAGATTGGGATTTGCTCCTCCGACGATGGAGAGATATCTTTGGGCCCTCTCGGTGTTATGGTATCCATCATCGTCTGGCTAGACACTTTGTGATTTGATCACGGGGATGCCGGAACACAGGAACGAGAAAAGAGAACAATACCGGTAATGAGGTAACTGGCATAGTGGACAAGTTGTTGATCCACGGGGATGCCAACATGTCTCACCTCGGGTATTTGTAACATATCGTGAAGCAACAGGAATAACACACGGCAACTGGAGGTTCACTCAAATATTCATTCGTGTGGGTATAGGGGTTAATATGGGTGTCCACGGCTCCGAAGTTGATCATTGATCGGAAGGGGTTCCGGGTCATGTCTATACTTCACTGAACCTATAGGGTCACACGCTTAAGGGTCATCTATCTGCTGAATACTAGACAAGGAGTCCGAGAGAAAGTCAGT
The DNA here is from genome assembly GCA_022496015.1 of Hordeum marinum. Classification (NCBI taxonomy): domain Eukaryota; kingdom Viridiplantae; phylum Streptophyta; class Magnoliopsida; order Poales; family Poaceae; genus Hordeum; species Hordeum marinum. Next base: position 346,928,814 of record CM039676.1, on the reverse strand, counting down.
GAAATAGTTTCGGAGACAATGGAAAAGTTCCGGAGAGAACACCGAAAAAGTTTCGGTAAAACCAAAAAGTTGTTTCAGATAAAACCATTGATCCAAAAAGGTTACTTCAAGCACCGAGAATGTTTTGGAGGTTGCCAGATCGGTCTGGTAATTTCTGGAATTTTTCGGAGAAAAAACCGGAAAAGGTTTTTGGAGCTACCGGAATTGTTTACCAGGTAAACGAAGATGGTTTTAAATTAAACCACCATACCGGAAATGTTCTGGAGCGTGTCTAGATAATTTTAGAGGGTGTCGAAAATGTTCTGGGACCTTCCAGAATTTTTTAGAAGTAATAGTCGTGGAAAACATCTTGTCCCAGCGTCAGGGGACAATATCCCACGTTTCGTGGGGCTGTTTTGGGGCGCCTCCCTTTTGGGGGGCAGCCCCTTGTGGCTGGACAAAAGGTGTTGCCCCCCCCCCATGGTGGGGGCAGCCTCCACAAATGGTGGAGAGTGTTGGGAGGAAGGTGGGGCCCCATGGGGGAACACCATGGACAAGGGAACATGTTTTCTCCATGTTTGGTGGGAACATGCTTCCTTGTTTTGTGGGTGCTTGTCATGTGGCTGAAATTTCAGCCACCCCCACCCCCTCCTTCCCCTATAAAAGGAGGTGGAGATGAGCTCTCCATCACCACTCCAACTCTCATACACATGCCATGCATTATCTGGCTTCTTCTCTCCCTCCCACGAAAAGAGTTTCGTAGAGCCGAAAGACTGTCTGGGTTCCGGTGGGAACTAGTTCTAGACGGCGAAGCCCTGCCAGATAGATGACACCGTATGTGTGCAACTCTGTAGGGAGATCGTAGTTTTGGTCTTAGTTCGAGAGTGCCTCCCGGAGGGCTGTCCGTGTGACCGTTCGAGTTTTGGAGGTCCTCCTGAAGGGCTGTCCGAGTGATAGTCCGAGTTTTGGAGGTCCTCCCGAAGGATTGTCCGCGACACCATCCGAGGGACTGTTCGACCACCTCCCGGAGGGCTGTCCGCGGGGAAGATGAGGGTATACATCCTAGCGGTTGGGAGGTTGTAAATCCTAGCTGCGGGGATCTGCACCGTCGTTCGTCATCGACTCTACTTCCGCTGCTCTACAAGTCGGTAATGAAATGATCAAACCTTGTATGCAGTCTCCATAGTGGTCCTGGGCTGGTGCATAGGTCGGATTTTTTTTGTTTTCTGCTGCATTACCCAACATTGACATGGAGGTGGCATGCGCTCATGGGACACCTTCACTTCCGAGCCCTCCGAGCCATGGCAGTAAGCAGCTAGTCCGAGGGATGCCGGTTATCGACCGTGTCGAGGAGTACTGTGATGGGTGTGCACTTGGCAAACAACACCGAGCCCCGTTTCTGCAGTCCACGGCGTATCGCGCAAAGCAAGCACTGGAGTTGGTTCACACTGATCTTTGCGGTCCTATTTCACCAGCAAGACCGCGAACAGGTACTTCCTGCTAGTTGTGGATGATTTCAGTCGGTACAGGTGGTTGGAGCCACTGAAGTCGAAGGATGAGGCACATGACCGTTTCAAGAAGGTGCAAATCATGGCCGAGGTAGAAGGCAGATGCAAACTGCATGCATTCAGGTCTGACCGGGGGGTGCGAGTTCAACTCCGGGGAGTTCAAGCAGTACTGCCAAAGGATCGGTGTCAAGCACTACAGCACAACTCCGTATTCTCCGCAGCAAAACGGAGTTGTAGAGCAGTGAAACTAGACAATTGTTGAGATGGCTCGGTGTTTGCTCAAGAGCATGGACATGCTAGCTTATTTCTAGGGAGAAGCTGTCAAGGCTGCAGTCTACATTCTGAATCGTGCACCCACAAGAAGTCTGGATGGAGTCACGCCCTATGAGGCGTGGCACGGACGAAAGCCGAGCGTGTGGCACCTGCGCACTTTCGGGTGCACTGTCCATGTTAAGAAGCTCGGTCCCGGTATCACAAAGCTCTCTGATCGTTCGACGCCCATGGTGTTTGTGGGTTATGAGGAAGGATCAAAGCCTACCGTGTGTATGATCCATTGACCAAGAAGGTGCAGGTAACTCGAGATATAATTTTCAAAGAAAATAGGCCTTGGAATTGGAATGCACATCCTGCAGAAAATGCCCTAAACGCTACCGCGACCTTCACCGTGGTGTACACAACGGAGCATGGAGTGGAGGAGCTAGACACCGACGCCAGCACAGTGTCAAAGGCACGACACGGTGGGACAGAGGCCTCTACCCCGACTCCTGGCTTGTCCATGCCGCTTGTGTCCACGCCAGCGGGTAGCACGCATGGGACGTCACAGTCCGAGCCGCGCACGCCTGACGCAGCGCCCGACATTCGCTGGGCTACTCCACCAATGCATGACGACGCCCGCGATGTTGATTTGGGGCCATTTCGCTACCGTCACCTCTCCTATATCCTTGATGAAACGAAGGGGGAGACTGTGCGTGAGGCGATGGAGAGCTGTCTTCTCAGTGCTGAGGAGCCCTCTGGCATTGACCATGCGTTGGGTGACCTGGCATGGAAGAGGGCCATGGACGACGAGATGCAGTCTATCATTGAAAATGCCACTTGGGAACTCAGCTCACTGCCGCAAGGTCATCAACCGATTGGTTTGAAGTGGGTCTACAAAGTGAAACGGGATCCAGCGGGCAATGTTATCAAGCACAAAGCTCGGCTGGTTGCTCGAGGTTTTTCAGAACGCCAAGGGGTGGACTATGATGAGGTTTTTGCGCTAGTGGCCCGGATGGAGACTGTGCGCCTTCTGCTTGCTCTTGTAGCGCATCGTGGATGGGAAGTTCACCATATGGACGTGAAGTCAGCTTTTATCAATGGCGATCTCAGTGAGGAGGTGTATGTAGCTCAGCCGCCAGGATACGTCGTCGACGCTCAAGAGCAGAAAGTGTTGCACTTACGGAAGGCTCTGTACAGCTTGAAACAGGCACCACGGGCTTGGTACTCCAAGTTAGATGAGACACTGACCAACCTCAAGTTTGTTCGGAGCCCATTCGAGCATGTCGTCTACAGGCGAGGTGATGCCCAGTCCTATCTGTTAGTGGGTGTTTATGTAGATGATTTAATCATCACGGAACATACATGGCTGCAATCTCTGAATTTAAGGAGCAGATGCAGCACCTTTTCAAGATGAGTGATCTTGGCCCTTTTAGTTATTATATTTCCTTGTTCATGATAATGGTTTATTATCCATGCTATAATTGTATTGATTGGAAACACATTACATGTGTGGGTAAATAGACAACACTTTGTCCCTAGTATGCCTCTAGTGAACTAGCTCATTGATCAAAGATGCTTAAGGTTTCCTAGCCATTGACATGTGATGTCATTTGATAACGGGATCACATCATTAGGAGAATGATGTGATGGACAATACCCAAACTACAAACGTAGCATATGATCGTGTCAGTTTATTGCTGCTGTTTTCTGCATGTCAAGTATATGTTCCTATGACCATGAGATCATGTAACTCACGGACACCAGAAGAGTGCCTTGTGTGTATCAAACGTCGCAACGTAACTGGGTGACTATAAAGGTGCTCTATAGGTATGTCAGAAGGTGTCTGTTGAGTTGGCATGGATCAAGACTGGGATTTGTTACTCCGTGTGACGGAGAGGTATCTCAGGGCCCACTCGGTAATACAACATCACAATAAGCCTTGCAAGCAATGTGACTAAGTGTTGGTCACGGGATCTTGTATTACGGAATGAGTAAAGAGACTTGCCGATAACGAGGTTGAACTAGGTATGGAGATACCGACGATCGAATCTCGGGCAAGTAACATACCGAAGAACAAATGGAACATCATACGGGATTAACTAAATCCTTGACATAGAGGTTCGACCGATAAAGATCTTCATAGAATATGTAGGAACCAATATGGACATCCAGGTTCTGCTGTTGGTTATTGACCGTAGAGGTGTCTCGGTCATGTCTACATAGTTCTCGATCCCGCAGGGTCTGCACACTTAAGGTTTGGTGACGTTTCGGTAGTATAGAGTTATGTATGGTGGTGACCGAAGGTTGTTTAGAGTCCCGGATGAGATCCCTGATGTCATGAGGAGCTCCGGAATGGTCCGGAGGTAAAGATTGATATATAGGAAGTCCCATTTTGGTCGCCGGAAAAGTTTTGGGCTAAACGGTAGTGTACCGGGAGTGCCGGTAGTGTACCGGGAAACCATCGGGAGAGGTATTTCGACCCAAGAGGCTACATGGGCTGTGGGAGAGTGAATACCAGCCCTTAGTGGGATGATGGAAGTCCCACACAAGGCCCATGCAGCTGGGAGAGAAAACCCAAAGAGATAAGGTGGAAAAAAGGCAAAATAGGGAGGAATCCTAGTCCTACTAGGATTGGAGGAGGATTCCTCCTCTCCCACTTGATTCGGCCGAACCAAGGGCTGGTACCTTGAGGGCCAAGCCTCCTCCTCTATTCCTCCTATATATACTGGAGGTTTTAGGGTTTTTGGCACTAGATTTTCAGCCACGTGCTACCCGTTCCTCCAATGCATAGTTTCTCCTCTAGATCGGATTTCTGTAGTGCTTAGGCGAAGCCCTGCCAGAATAGGTCCACCACCATCGCCGGAGCACCGTCACGCTGCCGTAGAACTCTTCTACCTGTCAAGAAGGCGGAGATCGTCATCAAGCTGTACGTGTGCTGAACGCGGAGGTGTCGTCCGTTCGGTGCTTGATTGGGACGGATCGTGATTGGATCATGGGACGCTCGGCGATTTGGATCGCAAAGACGTTCGAATACATCAATCGTGTTTCTTAACGCTTCCCACTTAGCGATCTACAAGGGTATGTAGATCCACTCTCCCTCTCGTAGATGCTCATCACCATGGATAGGTCTTGCGTGAGCGTAGGAAATTTTTTGTTTCCCATGCGACATTTCCCAACAGTGGCATCATGAGCTAGGTCTATGTGTAGATGAGATGTCGAGTAGAACACAAGGAGTTTGTGGGCGTTGATGCTTAGATTGCTTCCTCCCTTGGTCGTGTTTTGGTTTAGCGGTATTGTGGGATGAAGCGGCCCGGACCAACATTACTCGTACGCTTACGAGAGACCGGTTCCCTCAACTGCAACTTATTGCAAAAGATGGCTGGCGGGTGGCATTTTCTCCTACTTTAGTTGGATTGGATTCAACAAAGGCGGTCTTTGAGAAGGTTGAAAAGCAACTAATGTATCACCGTTGTGGTTTATGCGTAGGTGAGAATTGTTCTTGCTAGATACCCGTAGCAGCCATGTAAAACATGCAACAACAATTAGAGGACATCTAACTTGTTTTTGCAGGGTATGTTGTGATGTGATATGGCCAATTACATGATGTGATATATGTGATGTATGAGATGATCATGTGATGTATAGAATATCACGACTTGCATGTCGATGAGTACGACAACCGGCAGGAGCCATAGGGTTGTCTTTAATTATTGTATGACCTGCGTGTCAATCATTAAGTGCCATGTAATGCTTTACTTTATCGCTAAACAATAGCAATAGTACTAGAAGTATGATGGGCGCGACAACCCCGATGGCGACACGTTGATGGAGATCAAGATGATGGAGATCATGGTGTCGTGCCGGTGATGATGGAGATCATGCCGGTGCTTTCAAGATGGAGATCAAAAGCACAAGTTCATGGCCATATCATGTCACTTATGATTTGCATGTGATGTTAATCCTTTTATGCACCTTGTTTTGATTAGGACGACAGTAGCATTATAAGGTGATCCCTCACTTAAATTTCAAGATGAATTGTGTTCTCCCCGAGTGTGCACCGTTGCGAAAGTTCGTCGTGTCGAGACACCACGTGATGATCGGGTGTGATAGACTCTACGTTCACATACAACGGATGCAATCCAGTGTTGCACATGCAGAACACTCGGGTTAAACTTGACGAGCCTAGCATGTACAGACATGGCCTCGGAACACAAGAGACCGAAAGGTCGAACATGAGTCATATAGTAGATATGATCAACATGATGATGTTCACCATTGAAACCACCTCAACTCACGTGATGATCGGAATTGAGTTGGTGAATTTGGATCATGCGGCACTCTGATGACCCGAGGGATGTCAATTTGAGTGGGAGCTTTAGTAATTTGATTAACTAAACTCATTATCTTGAACAATAGTCTAAGTAACCTTTGCATATTTATGTTGTAGATCAATGGATCGCGCAGTAGCACCCCTGAATTTTAATGCGTTCCTAGAGAAAGCTAAGTTGAAATATGATGGAAGTAACTTTGTTGACTGGGCCCGTAATCTGAGTATTATCCTCATGGCTTCCTAGAAATCATATGTCCTTGATGCACCGCTTGGTGACCAACCAGAAGACATGTCGTCCGAAGATGTTAAGAACGCTTGGGAGGCACGTTCTGGAGATTACTCAATAGTTCAGTGTGCAATATTGTATGGCTTAGAACCGGGACTTCAAAGACGTTTTGAATGTCATGGAGCATATGAGATGTTCCAGGAGTTGAAGTTTATCTTTCAGAAGAATGCCCGGATCGAGAGGTATGAGACCTCCGATAAGTTCTACGCTTGCAAAATGGAGGAGAACGGGTCTATTAGTGAGCATATACTCAGAATGTCTAGGTATTCAAATCATCTAGCAAAGTTGGGAATTGCCCTTCCGTCAGAGGCGATCACTGTCAGAGTTCTTCAATCACCGCCACCTAGTTACAAGAGCTTTGTGATGAACTATAACATGCACGGGATGAACAAGTCAGTTGCCGAGCTGTTTGCGATGCTAAAAGTCGCTGAGTCTGAAATCCAGAAAGAACATCAAGTGTTGATGGTCAATAAAACCACTAGTTTCAAGAAGAATGGCAAGGGCAAGGGCAAGAAGGGTAAAACCAAGAAGGATGGCAAAGCAGTTGCTACTCCTGTAAAGAACCCAAGCATGGACCCAACCCAGAAACTGAGTGCTTTCATTGCAAGGGAACTGGTCACTGGAAGCGGAACTACCCCAAGTACCTGGCTGACAAGAAGGCGGCCAACGACAAACAAGGTATATATGATATACATGTTATTGATGTGTACCTTACTAGCTCTTGTTGTAGTGCCTAGGTATTTGATACCGGTTCGGTTGCTCACATTTGCAACTCAAAACAGGAACTACGGAATAGACGAAGGCTGGCAAAGGATGAAGTGATGATGCGCGTGGGAAATGGTTCCAAGGTTGATGTGGTCGCCGTCGGCACACTCTCTCTTCGATTACCATCGGGATTAGTGATGAACCTGAATAATTGTTATTTAGTGTCTGCGTTAAGCATAAAAATTATATCTGGATCTTGTTTATTGCGAGATGGTTACTCATTTAAATCAAAGAATAAAGGTTGTTCTATTTATATGGGTAATATCTTTTATGGTCATGCAACCAATGTGAGGGGTTTATTCATATTGAATCTTGATAGTGATGACACACATGTTCATAACATTGATGCCAAAAGATGTAGAGTTGATAATGATAGTACCACTTTCTTGTGGCACTGCCATTTAGGTCATATTGGTGTAAAACGCATGTGGAAGCTCCATGCTGATGGACTTTTGGAGTCACTTGATTTTGAATCACTTGACACATGTGAACCATGCCTAATGGGCAAGATGACTAAAACGCCGTTCTCTGGAACAATGGAACGGGCGAGTGACTTATTGGAAATCATACATACTGATGTGTGCGGTCCAATGAATGTTACAGCGCGTGGTGGATATCGTTATTTTCTCACATTCACTGATGACTTAAGTAGATATGGGTATATTAACTTAATGAAACACAAGTCTGAAACGTTTGAAAAGTTCAAGCAATTTCAGAGTGAAGTTGAGAATCATCGTAACAAGAAGATTAAATTCCCGAGATCTGATCGAGGAGGTGAATATTTGAGTTATGAGTTTGGTAGTCACTTAAGACAGTGTGGAATTGTTTCACAGTTGACACCGCCTGGAACACCACAGTGTAATGGTGTGTCCGAACATCGTAATCGAACCTTATTAGATATGGTGCGTTCTATGATGTCTCTTGCTGATTTGCCACTATCGTTTTGGGGTTATGCATTAGAGATAGTTGCATTCACTTTAAATAGGGCACCATCGAAATCCGTTGAGACGACGCCATATGAACTATGGTTTGGCAAGAGGCCGAAGTTGTCGTTTCTTAAAGTTTGGGGATGTGATGCTTATGTCAAAAAGCTTCAGCCTGAAAAGCTGGAACCCAAAGCAGAGAAATGCGTCTTCATAGGATACCCAAAGGAGACAGTTGGGTATACCTTCTATCTCAGATCCGAAGGAAAAATGTTTGTCGCTAAGAACGGAACATTTCTTGAGAAAGAGTTTCTCTCGAAAGAATTGAGTGGGAGGAAAATAGAGCTTGATGAGGTTATTGAACCTTTACTTCAACCAGAAAGTAGCGCAGCGCAGAAAGATGTTTCTGTGGAACCTACGACGGTAGAAGAGGAAGTTAATGATGATGATCATGAAGCTTCGGATCAAGCTACTATTGAACCTCGTAGGTCGACAAGGGCGCGTACTACTCCTGAGTGGTACGACAACCCTGTCTTGGAGGTCATGTTGTTGGACAACAATGAACCTACGAGCTATGGAGGAGCAGTGATGGGCCCGGATTTCGAGAAATGGTTAGAGGCCATGAAATCCAAGATGGGATCCATTTATGAAAACAAAGTATGGACTTTGAAGTATTACTTGAAGGGCGAAAGGCCATTCAGAACAAATGGATCTTTAAGAAGAAGACGGACGCGGACGGTAATGTCACCGTCTATAAAGCTCGACTTGTGGCAAAGGGTTTTTCACAAGTTCAAGGAGTTGACTACGATGAGACACTATCACCCATAGCGATGCTTAAATCTGTTAGAATCATGTTGGCAATAGCTGCTTATTTCGATTATGAAATTTGGCAGATGGATGTCAAAATAGCGTTCCTCAACGGTTTCCTTGAGGAAGAGTTGTATATGATGCAACCAGAAGGTTTTGTCGATCCAGAGAATGCTGACAAAGTTTGCAAACTCCAGCGATCCATTTATGGGCTGGTGCAAGCATCTCGGAGTTGGAATAAGCGCTTTGATGAGGTGATCAAAGCGTTTGAGTTTATACAAGTTTATGGAGAAGCTTGTATTTACAAGAAAGTGAGTGGGATCTCTATAGCGTTTCTAATATTATATGTGGATGATATATTGTTGATTGGAAACAATATAGAAATGCTAGAAAGCGTGAAGGAATATTTGAACAAGAGTTTTTCAATGAAGGACCTAGGAGAAGTTGCTTTCATATTAGGAATTAAGATCTACATAGATAGATCGAGACGCTTAATAGCACTTTCACAGAGCACATACCTTGATAAAGTTTTGAACAAGTTCAAAATGGATCAGTCCAAGAAGGGGTTCTTGCCTGTGTTACAAGGTGTGAAGTTGAGTAAGACTCAATGCCCAGTGACTGCAGAAGATAGAGAAAAGATGAGTGTCATCCCCTATGCTTCAGCCATAGGCTCTATCATGTATGCAATGCTGTGCACAAGACCCGATGTCAGCCTTGCCATAAGTATGGACGGAAGGTTTCAAAGTGATCTTGGAATGGAACACTGGCAGCCGTCAAGAATATCCTTAAGTACCTGAAAAGGACTAAGGAAATGTTTCTCGTTTATGGAGGTGATGAAGAGCTCGTCGTAAAGGGTTACGTCGATGCAAGCTTTGACACTGATCCGGATGACTCTAAGTCACAAACCGGATACGTATTTATTCTCAATGGGGGAGCGGTAAGCTGGTGCAGTTCCAAGCAAAGCGTGGTAGCCGATTCTACATGTGAAGCAGAGTACATCGCAACCTCGGAGGCGGCGAAGGAAGGTGTCTGGATGAAGCAGTTCATGACAGATCTTGGAGTAGTGCCCAGTGCACTGAATCCAATGAACATGTTCTGTGACAACACTGGTGCCATTGCTCTGGCCAAGGAACCAAGGTTTCACAAGAGGACCAGACACATAAAGCAATGCTTCAACTCCATCCGTGATTACATCGAGGAGAAGGACATAAATATTTGCAAAGTGCACACGGATCTAAATGTTGCAGACCCGTTGACTAAACCTCTTCCAAGGGCTAAACATGATCAACACCAGAATTGCATGGGTATTTGATTCATTACAATGTAAATCACATAGTGATGTGAACTAGATTATTGACTCTAGTGCAAGTGGGAGACTGTTGGAAATATGCCCTAGAGGCAATAAATAAAGTGTTTATTATTATATTTCCTTGTTCATGATAATCATTTATTATCCATGCTATAATTGTATTGATTGGAAACACATTACATGTGTGGGTAAATAGACAACACTTTGTCCCTAGTATGCCTCTAGTGAACTAGCTCGTTGATCAAAGATGGTCAAGGTTTCCTAGCCATTGACATGTGATGTCATTTGATAACGGGATCACATCATTAGGAGAATGATGTGACGGACAAGACCCAAACTACAAACATAGCATATGATCGTGTTAGTTTATTGCTGTTGTTTTCTACATGTCAAGTACATGTTCCTATGACCATGAGATCGTGTAACTCACGGACACCGGAAGAGTGCCTTGTGTGTATCAAACGTCGCACCGTAACTGGATGACTATAAAGGTGATCTACATGTATCTTCGAAGGTGTCTGTTGAGTTGGCATGGATCAAGACTGGGATTTGTTACTCCGTGTGACGGAGAGGTATCTCAGGGCCCACTCGGTAATACAACATCACAATAAGCCTTGCAAGCAATGTGACTAAGTGTTGGTCACAGGATCTTGTATTATGGAACGAGTAAAGAGACTTGCCGATAACGAGGTTGAACTAGGTATGGAGATACCGATGATCGAATCTCGGACAAGTAACATACCGAAGAACAAAGGAAACATCATACGGGATTTACTGAATCCTTGACATGGAGGTTCGAGCGATAAAGATCTTCGTAGAATATGTAGGAACCAATATGGACATCCAGGTCCCGGTGTTGGTTATTGACCATAGAGGTGTGTCGGTCATGTCTACATAGTTCTAGAACCCGCAGGGTCTGCACACTTAAGGTTTGGTGATGTTTCGGTAGTATAGAGTTATGTATGGTGGTGACCGAAGGTTGTTTGGAGTCTCGGATGAGATCCCGGACGTCATGAGGAGCTCCGGAATTGTCCGGAGGTAAAGATTGATATATAGGAAGTCCCATTTTGGTCGCCGGAAAAGTTTCGGGCTAATAGTGTACCGAGAGTGCCGGTAGTGTACCGGGAGACCATCGGGAGAGGTATTTCGACCCAAGAGACTACATGGGCTGTGGGAGTGTGAATACCAGCCCTTAGTGGGCTGGTGGAAGTCCCATACAAGGCTCATGCGGCTGGGAGAGAAAACCCAAAGAGATAAGGTGGAAAAAAGGAAAAATAGGGAGGAATCCTAGTCCTACTAGGATTGGAGGAGGATTCCTCCTCTCCCACTTGATTCGGCCGAACCAAGGGCTGGTCCCTTGAGGGCCAAGCCTCCTCCTCTCTTCCTCCTATATGGAGGTTTTAGGGTTTTTTGCACTAGATTTTCAGCCACGTGCTATCCGTTCCTCCAGTGCATAGTTTCTCCTCTAGATCGGATTTTTGCAGTGCTTAAGCGAAGCCCTGCTAGAATAGCTCCACCGCCATCGCCGGAGCGCCGTCACGCTGCCGGAGAACTCTTCTACCTCTCCGCTCCCTCTTGCTGGATCAAGAAGGCGGAGATTGTCATCAAGTTGTACGTGTGCTGAACGTGGAGGTGCCGTTCGTTCGGTGCTTGATCGGGACGGATCGTGATTGGATCGTGGGATGCTCGGCGATTTGGATCGCGAATACGTTCGGCTACACCAACCGCGTTTCTTAACCCTTCCCGCTTAGCGATCTACAAGGGTATGTAGATCCACTCTCCCTCTCGTAGATGCTCATCACCATGGATATGTCTTGCGTGAGCGTAGAAATTTTTTTGTTTCCCATGCGACGTTCCCCAACAGAGCAGCTAGCAGATGTTCTGACAAAATCACTTGGAAGGGTTCAGTTCACTGAAATGAGGCGCAGGTTGGGCGTCGTCGAGATCAGCGGACGTCAAGCTTAGGGGGAGATGTGTTGGAATAAGATCTCCGTCAGGCCACTAGGACCGATTTTTGTTTTTCTTCAGTTTAAACCTGCATGTACTGATTGCTGGCGTGCAGCGTGTGTGTAGCTGGGATGTGTATTAGGCACGATCTCGTTTCTTTTTCCCTTCTCTGTTTTAGACTCGGTCAGTGTGACACGTCCGTGTGAAAGGGATCGTGGGATGGCGCGATTCAACCGGAGCACGACGGGCCGGCCGGGATTTGTTAGCTGGAGCTTTCGTTTGTAACTGAATAAGGGATACTGCGCTGTTAGCAGCACAAACTGAGTGTCTCTTCTGGCGCGTGTGTTGCAAGCTCGAGTTTTCTTTCGTTCGTCCAATCGACAACGACATTGGCGTCCCGGCAGTTGAGGAGCGCTGCGAGCCCGAGTCCACTACGGGCATCGGCGAGGACGACGCAGACCATCACCATGTCGTGGCCACGGTCCTCAGCGATGGCACCGACGCCTTGGTTCTGGGCGGCCCGGCCGTCGAGGAGTTCCGCTAGCGCACGGCCACCACGGGCATCGGCGAGGACGACGAAGACCATCATGATGTCGTGGACAAGGACCACAGCGACGAAACCGATGCCGGTTTGGTTCTGGGCGACCCGGCCGTCCAGGAGCTCCGCGAGCGCGCGGCCACCACGGGCATCGGCGAGGACGACGAAGATCATCACGATGTCGTGGCCATGGCCCTCAGCGATAGCACCGACGACTTGGTTCTGAGCGGCATGACCGTCGAGGATCCCTTCGAGCTCGCGCCCACCACAGGCCCTGGCGAGGGCTCGCACGACGACGTGGACGACTGGGGCGACCCGACGACGTCGTGTATCCCGCGGGGCTGACCATCAGGGAGATCCAGGAGTTCAAAAACGCGGACTTCAGCCGGGCCGCCATCAACGAGCGCTTCCGGCGTGCGTCCAAGGAGGCGAAGGCCGCCGTGATAGGCGCCGTCACCGGCGTGGTCCTCCCACTCCGGGAACTCTTGGACGACCTGCGGAGCCTCAACAGCGTCTTCGACACCCAAGAGTTCCAGATCGGCATGCCCTTCGGCGTCATCATGACGTGTATGGGGATGTACCAACTGTGGAAGCTTAGTCCCTTCCTCCACATGCATCGACGTGGCGACGTACTACACCTTCTACAAGCTCAGCGCCATCGCGGCGGACGTCCGACGGCCGGGCTTCTCCCCCGATCGACTGGATAATCCGGATTAAACTCGGTGAGTCCATCTCACCCACCTTGATGCTTTCTTTCTTAGGGTTTAGGGTTTACGATCAGTCTAAACTAAGTAAGCTTTCCAGAGGATCTCCGTAGCTAATTGCATTATTTTACCTTATATTTTTTTGCGACTGTATTTTACCTTACAGTTAAATTACTTCACCATAGGATTCCACATTTTAAAGTATTTTTTTACTAAAGACGGTATTAGTTTCGGTTCATGCCGGCTCCAACGGCTAGGAACAGGGCAACCTTTAGTACCGGCTCGTGAGCGATCTTTAGTACCGGTTCGTGTCACGAGCCGGTACTAAAGGGACGTGGCAGGCTTTTGGTCAGACTTGGGCCCCGCGTGCACCTTTAGTACCGGCTGATGACACCAACCGGTACTAAAGGTTTGGTACTAAAGGGCAACCTTTAGTACCGGCTAGGGTCACCAGCCGGTACTAAAGACTTTCTATACATATACGCTTCGTTCCGCAGCCGATCGAAGGGACCAAAGGGGTAGGGCAGCAGGTGTCAAATGTTTAGTCCCACCTCACTAGTCGAGGCAAGACTGCACCTTTTTATAAGCCCCGATGCGCTTGACCTGTCTAGCTCCTCTCATAGTGAAAATAGATGTCAATTTCAGTGTAAGGGCATCTATTTTTACTTTTGCTATTTTTATGTTATTTCTTTACTATTTTTCCTGCTATTGAATATTACATTATATTCAATTTGGTAATTTTTAGGTTACTTTAAATGGTTGTTTAAATCAAAAACAGATTTTGTTATTTTAGTTTGCTATTAAAGTTTCCAACAAAAAATTCTTTTTGCTAATATTACTTTGTTTTAACATTATATTCAATTTGGTAACTTTTAGGTTTTATATAATTTTAGTTTCAAAAATACTAAAGGTTTATAAAAGCTTTTAGAATTTCTTTTTGCTATTAGAGTTTTATAAAAGGTTTTTGGTTGATTCTTTTTGCTACTGAAGAATATTATAGTTCATAAAATAATATTTAAATTGATTATTTATTTGAACTCCAGGTTTTTTGTGTGTTCAAAATGAACCATTCAAAGTCACATCATCAATTTTCAACCATTTCTGACTTCGTTTGTTATTTTTCATGCAGTTATTGATTTTTTGGAGCTAAATGACCCTGAAATTGAAAAGCACTACAAATGAACTCTGAAATGGTTGAAAGTTGGCATGGTATCATCATTTTACCCACATAGTAGATGCTAAAAAGTTGAGAGGGTTACGATAAAAGCTGGATACACTTCGTGTACAAAACGGACAGTCTCTTTCGAAATATCAGGGTTTCGGACGGAAACTCATCTGTTACAAAAGGCATTTTATTTTCTTAAACTTATTTGAACACCAAGCTTTTTTGTGTTCAAAATGCACCATTCAAAGCCACATCATCAATTTTCAACCCTTTCCGACTTCATTTGTTATTTTTCATGCAGTTATTGATTTTTTTGAACTAAATGACCCTGAAATTGAAAAGCACTACAAATGAACTCTGAAATGGTTGAAAATTGGCATGGTATCATCATTTCACCCACATAGCATGTGCTAAAAAGTTGAGAGGGTTACGGCAAAAACTGGATGCACTTCGTGTACAAAACGGATAGTCTCTTTCGAAGTATTAGGGTTTCAGACGTAAACTCATCTGTTACAAAAGGCATTTCATTTCTTGAACTTATTTGAACTCCAAACTTTTTGTGTGTTCAAAATGCACCATTCAAAGCCACATCATCAATTTTTAACCCTTCTCGACTTCATTTGTTATTTTTCATGGAGTTATTGATATTTTTTTGAGCTAAATGACACTGAAATTGGAAAGCACTATAAATGAACTCTGAAAAGGTTGAAAGTTGGCATGGTATCATCATTTCACCCACATAGCATGTGCTAAAAAGTTGTGAGGGTTACGACAAAAGCTAGATGCACTTCGTGTACAAAACTGAGAGTCTCTTTCGAAGTATCAAGGTTTCGGATATAAATTCATCTGTTACAAAAAGCATTTCATTTTTTTGAACTTCAGTTTTCCCCATTGAAGAAAAGACATCAGATGAGCCCGCTGATGATTTGGGTCGGGTCATTGCTGATGCAAAGAGAAACTGCGAAAATGATAAGGAGAGGTTGAAGTTGAAACGCATGTTAGAGGATCACCGGGGTTAGTTTAATATATCAGAAAAACTAGAGAAAAATTGGGACTCGATTTCACCAGGGTTTACCCGGTGAAGTTTTCTCACATTCTCGAAATCCTAAAAGTAAAAAAAAATATTTCAAAAAGAAGATTTTTTCCTACAAAATCAAAAGAAAAAATAAATGATGCCATATTTGGATTCCTCACATTTTTCTGATAATAATGGATATATTATTTGTTGAATTTCGATTTACAGATTTAAAGATATTAATTATGCCATATGAATTGAATATATGGCAAAAAAAATGAATAAAATAATAATATTATTTATTTTATTTTCATAGAAACTTAATATTATTATGATTTATTTTGTTTATTTTAATAATTGTTTGGAATTCAAAAAATTAAATAATGTGACATCAAGACCTAAGGGTTAATAGGATTGATAGCTTATTATTATCAACAAAACAACAAGTGCAGACTTGGAAACAAAGTGTGATAAACTCGAAAGTTAAGCGTGCTCGGGTTAGAGCAGTGAGTGGATGGGTGACCGGCTGGGAAGTTAGATGATTTGGAATGAGAGGTGATTAGAGGTTAAATTGTCAAATAATTCAATAGCACTGAGGAGGGGTGATTAGAGATTAAATTGTCAGATAATTCATAGATTTGAAAATCAAAAAAATAAAAAAAATCGAAAAACAAAAATAAAAAATATATTTTAAAAACCGGTTGGTATCACCAACCGATACTAAAGGTCCTCCACCGCGAGCCCACGCAGGCAGCCACGTGGTGGGCCTTTAGTACCGGTTGGTATCACCAACCGATACTAAAGGTCCTCCACCGCCAGCTCACGTAGGCAGCCACGTGGTGGGCCTTTAGTACCGGTTCGTGGGCCAACCGGTACTAAAGGTCTGGACCTTTAGTCCCGACCCTTTAGTACCGGTTGGAGAACCGGTACTAAAGGCACATCCCGACCGGGACTACTGATCGACATTCTACTATATAGTCATCTGCTTGTCAAATATCATAGCAAAAGGACCGCACCCTTGGTGATTATGTCAGGTTTGTCTGCATTCTAGTATCGTTGACATGTTAGTGATTATGCAATTGATTGAAGGTTTGGCTAACATGCATGCATCATATCAACTGTGACGCGGGCTAGCAATCTTTGGCATCTACAGTCTTTCCGTGGGATGGGACGTGGTGGGGTTCAAGAAATACGCGAAAATGGTTCTCCCTATGTTCCTCGAGATGGCGAAACATCCAATGACAACGACAATACAATGCAAAGGAGTGAAAGCTACATGAGAGGTTGAATATCACGAAATCGAAAGATAGATGAAACAAAATGTAATATGTTGGGAGCATGGTGTTGCCTTGTGTGTATTATCACATTCAATGAAATTTCTTAATACTTGATTGTTGTGTTTCTAATTAGAGCACTGGAGTTGCAGCTGAGATGAACGGATGGTAAATGGAAGATACCGATTGTAAAAACTTTACTATTTAGATACTATATATTAAAATATCACGTAATATAAATGCCATTTACGATCACCAACAATCTTACTGGATGGTTGATTTTCGGGCCTCAATCCATTTGAGCCAAGAAAAGTAGATGGGGTCCATCCAAAATCTTTTGAGATGTGAATAGTAGATAGTGAAGGGCTGAAATATTTTGCTCTGCCATGGTTCCTAAATGGTAGGAGTGATGTGTCTTTTTGGAACATTTCCTAAATGTTAACCTCCAAGTGCCTAATTTCACATGTCGTAGTTTTCTAGGTACTTGAATAATGCAATCAAGTTTCTGGTTATAGCATCTTGGAACATATGTTTCAAGGGAACAAAATCCTTCATGCGTTGTCTTCAATGAATGCATAATAACAATGAGCATGCTATCCTGAGACTCGGTCTTAAGCATAAAAATGCATCAAAATGCTATCTATCTATTGCAAGGTAGTGCAACAAAGAGTCATATATTTTTTGTACCACTTTTTGTATTTTGTGCATCAGATCTGACAGTATACGTCATTGAATTCCATTATTTATAATAATACATTGCAAGTGGAGTCGATTTTAATTATTTTATTATATTACTAGCTATATTTTTTATACATGTAAAGTTTATCATGCTCATGTTTATATATGCAACCAGTACAATTTAAAAAAAGCCTGTGGCAACGCACAGATAGTCTACTAGTATACACTAGGTCACTGGTTAGCAAACATCTAACTATCGAGGACACCAGTGATCGAATACCCACGAGAGCTCCCTTTTTATTCTTTTATTACCTTTTTCGTGTTCGCGAGTGGGCCAGCCGAGTTGCCTGTACGTCTTCAACAAAATCTGCTATCGTCTCGCTTAATGTGATACATAGCGTTTGCGGTGATGTGAATGTAACATCCGTGTGGGTGCATGTAACTTTTCATTGTAAAGGTATACTTTTTATTACAACAACCTAATATGAAGTGTGATATGCGTCGGCCAACGGATTTAAAAAAAATATCTATCGCCTCACAAGCCATCGGATTTAGCAAAATCTAGCGTTAGCTGGTGGGTCTTTTTAAAAGATAGTCGCCTCACGAGGCATCGAATTCGACAAAATTAAGATAGTCGCCTCACGAGGCATTGGATTCGACAAAATTAAGCGACAAACGTCATTTTTCACTTCTGCAATATAGTTTGCGTTGCAGATTTTTTTTTTAGGTCCTGTTGCAGAAGACATTTGTAATAAAGGTTGTGCTGTAGAATTTTCTTTGCCCGCATCATGGCACTGCTGTGTTGCCATTGCAACATTCCTCATGTTTCAGAAACATGGACGCTATTGTAATATCTGAGACTTGCGGTGCGGGACTTGGTTTATCGTCTCAAAATTAAAAGAAAAACAGTTCATTTTTTAAAGGATTGTCATGCGTTCTCAAACTTAAAAGCAGATAAGCATGTGGAAACCGCCCTGTCCATGAGAACACGGTGGATCAGTTTGGAAGCTATGAAACTGGCATGCGGAAAGAAATACTGCATTTGTCCTTGTGTTCGAATTTCATTTTCAGGTTTACAGAACATCCGGCACTTAGTTTTTAACAAGAATGTTCAGAACTTCTACACCTGCATCAAGTTTTCACGTAGAGGTCACATAACCCGAGGCTCATCTCCGGCCAAAAGAATCATCATATGGAGAAACGTAGCCAGGATACCACACAATCCTGAATATTTCTTCTATTCCACCTCTCCTTTTCAGTAGATCAACAAAAGAAATCAGAGTTCGCCTTCCATACTTCTTCAATCCCGCCACGTCGAACATGAATGTGCCAAGGTACAGAAAGAAAAGTGGCAACCTACCATGAAATACCATTTTAGTTAGAGCAGTATAGATAGATAAATCAAAATATACATCATGGGTAAGAGCTGTGAAAGAAAGTAAAAGAAAGGCTGTATAGTATCATTCGATCAATCAACTTGCTACGGATTATTTAGCGAACATTAAAAGTTAAATCTAACTAAAGCTCAGGTCCAATGTAGATCATACTGATAT
This sequence comes from Hordeum marinum, assembly GCA_022496015.1. Lineage (NCBI taxonomy): Eukaryota > Viridiplantae > Streptophyta > Magnoliopsida > Poales > Poaceae > Hordeum > Hordeum marinum. The sequence continues at coordinate 346,909,778 of CM039676.1, read as the reverse complement.
TAGGGATAGCTGAATAATTGAATATAAAGACTTTGATTAGATGCTGCATGGTGCAGCAATTCTTATCTACCGAGGACTTCTAATATGATTCGCAGTTCAAAACTGATCGGTGATTACCAGCCTCTAATAGACAAGATACAAATGGAGAACAGAAAACAGATATCCTTCTGGGGAAATTGCCAAGGATGTGCAACCACTAACAAGAACAGTGTACTATGTATGTTTGTTTAAGTTCCTACAACAAGTAATCAAGATAGTGGACTATAACTAAAAGAAAATTCATGGGCATTGTTCCTGTAGATGAGTGCCGGCTTCAATAATTAAATGACACTCCCTCTGCAAATAGAAGACGTTTTAGAGAGGGAGTATGTCAAAGCCAAAGTGCTAACAAGCCATTCTCCTCCAAAAGTCCCAGTGCTTTTTTTGGCCTGCATGCAGCCTGAACTGTAATGCTCTCTGAATTGATTCAAAATTCGGGAATAGGCCTTCAACTCATCAATGCTATTTGACACCAATAAGGCGATCAGACAAATTGAAGATGAAAATTCAAAAACGTGTTATAGCACCAGAATACCTCTATCTTTTGGCCATGAATTTAGACATCGGCTCCAGAACAGGCGTTGGGCATGGGATGTGATAGTGATGTTTCCCACTAGATGGTATGTATCAAGTATCATTGCAAAAAATATTTTGGTAGCAGGTCTCTTACCAAACAACACAGGCAAGTCAAACTTTTAAATGAGATGGCCCAGGCTCAACAGTTGCAGCTTCAATCCCTCTCGTCAATGTGCCTATATCAAACCGCTGTAGATGTCCCAACATGGATTTGGTGACAGCAATGAATACTTCACAACCAGAATACTGTGTTTTAAGCCAGATACAAAACCATGGTAGAGGTTAGTATATATGGCCAAGGAGAAGCAATTGCTAGCACAGCTCTCATCTGGTTACTTTTGTATGTATGGCCAAGGAGAAGCAATTACTAACACAGCTCTCATCTGGTTAGTTTCGTATGGTAGGTTTTTGACGGCAAATATTTTATAAGAGGGGCTGCCCATACACGAAAGCATGCCCTTATTTAAGATCTAGCTCCAGAGACAACATCCCTGTCCCCACTGCAACTATGCCTACATGATGTTAGCAGGCAGTTTTTTGTGCCTGTGTTGTGATCCTTTTTCCAACCAACATAAACCAGCCATGTAAGGGTGTGCGGCTACCAGATGAAGAAATCATATAATGGTTAATGTATTTCAAGTTCTTTTCATCCTTATTCTTATAAACTAGAATCTGCAATCTTGTGTACTGGAAGGAGAAGCGAAAGAGGAGAACAACATATTTCCAGAGCTCCTAGATCCTCGTGACAAATTCTCATGGTCAATACTGTTTCTGATAAACCTGTATTCTCCTATTTTTGTCCATCACTGTGAACAATCTCATCATCCAGTTTTGACAAATAATACTGCCTCCGATCCATAATAAGTGTTGCAGTTTTGAACTAACCCCAGTTCAAAACTGCGACACTTATTTTGGATCGGAGGGAGTACCAAAAATGGTTTTCGACTTTGACTAGGACATGTTGTAAGTGATCATGTAATACAGTAACAAGCTCCCATGGAAGATGGTGAAATTTGGTAAAGAAAAGTTACTTTGGACTCCAGGAATAGTTTTATTGTCATTGTCTTCTTCCTAAGAAGAAAATCCGGTCTTTTTTGTGTGCATATAATATTCATAATACATTTTGTTGGAGGATACAATTTCCACTCCTCTTCTTTCAACCTTTCTCTTCATTTTGGATGTAGATTTCACTGAAACGTATTTCCGGTTCTGATTGAGATTTCTCAAGTCTAGTTTAGTTTCCCAACAACATTTTTCTGGGTCAGTAGTGTCTCTCCAAATATCCTACTTGTCAGCATAATTCTTTTGATATAATAGTTAATATTGTGTTCCTTATTATAGATGGAGAAGGAAAGGTTGCAGTCTACTCCACTATTATGTCTGTGACATTAACTATTTGTGTACAGTGATCTGGCTATAGGTGATGCAACTACCACATTAACTAGTTCTGTAACGGCAGTTCACAATTAGTAGAGGATACCAGACACTTTAAAGCTGATGCACCTAATTACCAAACAAAGAGGTCTTACAATGCATACTGACCTAATAATATCAAGAAGTACATATTTGTTCCTGAAATCCTTAAGGGCCATGAAAAGCAAGAACCCTGCATCGAAAAGTTTAATCAATAAGCACCACATATGATGAGAAAAGGCAGCTTAAATCATTACAAACAACAAAGCAAAATTGCATGTGATCTGCAAAGGTGAAGATCTGTTCTGAATCTTGACAGACGTGATTAAATGTCAAAATTGATACTTAATGTTGTTATTATTTTCTGTGTGGGCAAGCTTTTGAACAAGGAATTCAGAAGGTCAAATGATGATTATAGAACTAATAATTGGCGAATTTTACAATCGCAAGTTCTTAATCACACTGTCTTATGGTATGCCTCACAGCTATCAGTTTGTTGTTTGGAAATTACTCATAAACTATAAGATCTTGAAGTGTTATATCTAGAAGTAGTAGGTTGATATGTGCGAAAGTAATGGCACTAATTGAATCAATGATATGATATGCATTATAATTTCAAAATGTTTGTACATTTGAGTTAATTGGATACTGATATATTCCATTATAGCGGCTACTGTTTAAAGAATCAAAATAAGCAGAAGTTACTATACAACTGTTTGCATCGCAAGCTTCAAACGTGGAGACCTAGCTTCACCAAGAAAGATTAATACTCCCTCCGATCCAAATTAATTGTCACAGCTCTAGTACAACTGCGATATTAAATTTGGATCGGAGGGAGATATATATTTTTCTTTCAGTTTGGCTTTTGCTCACTACTGGAATAATAGGAATCCATTCATGCTAAGGAGGATAACATTCTGCTGGTGCTTCGTAATAGGAAAAGTTGAGTAACCATGAGATCTTGGTATAATGATCCAGCATCTTTCTACATGTAACTACATTAGTATTTGTAAGATTCTAGGAGACTTATTATGTATAACACTTGACTTCAGGATTTTACTTGCAGCACAAAAGTACATTACCTAAAAAAATGTTACATTGCTACATTTATGAATATTATTATAGGTCCAAGAATGGCATAACACATCAGGTTCTTCCCCACCCACCCCCAACACAGAATGAGTCAGTCATGAGAAGAAAGAGATCCTTAGTTCAGTTAATAGAGTAAATACCGAATTTCAGCCAGTTAATTAAACTATTGGATTTGCGCAGCCGATGCAGTTTCGATGATACGACACTGAGCTTATATATGATGTAGCCAAGAGCAGCATCAACAAAGATTGGAGGGGCTGCCCTCCACAGTTGGTAACAACCAACGAGTCCAGCAAACACACCTACAGACAAAGATAACTCGGTATTCAGTAAAAAAAGCAGGGTTCAGAGACAACATATCAGAATCGCCTGCGGGAACAACTGAAGCACACCAAAGAGCATGCCAATCTGGTAGTCTTCGAGGTCATAAACTGAGTTGAGAGAGCGCATGTCGGAAATGTTGAGGAGCAGGGGCCGGAACATGTCGGCCGTCGCCGCCTTCAGCGCCCCCCATCCCTCAGTTATTCCCTTATTCTGGAAGCAATGTCCCCTCGTGCGACGACGAGGAAAAACGGAGCAGCTCTGAAGAGTGAATGCCGTAGTTTAGGAGCCATCCGAATCAGTAATTCTCATGGAATTACCCAAAGTGAATCCGAGGGGAAATACTTACCACAGTCCGTGGAGACACCGAGGGCGGTGACAAGGAAGCCCTCAGGGGAAGCTCCCTGATCCCGGCACGCATGGGAAGAATGGCGCTGCGGCCATCTCCGTTCCGAGGCGCCGTTACTCTATGCGCCGCCATGTGTGCGGCGGCGCCTCCACCGCACCGTAGAGCCACCATGCTAGGGGAGGATGGATACAAACAATGGCGGCGGTGTGACGGCAATAAGCAGCTTCGATTGGGAGATTTGTGGAGAATACGATGAAGGGTAGGATTGTGGAGGTCTGGGGAGGAGTGTGGATGAAGGTTGCTGGGAGAAGCGGTGACGGCGCGCCGCCGCGGCGGGGAAGACGGGAGTGACGGGTTCGCTGCTCTCCCCTCTCCTTTCTTTATAGGATTCAGGAATCACTTACAAGATTCAGGAGCCTAGGAGAAGGATGGACGGGGCCGCGCGGAGGAGAGTGCAGAGAGGTACGGCGGGCTCGCGCGAGGAAGAGGGCGGCAGGGGACCGGCGATAACGGCGGGGGTGGCGGAAGAGCTCCGGCGGCGGAGGGGCTGTCGGACGCGGAATCGGGGCTGGGCGAAGGACAGGGATCAGGTGACATGCCTACAGCATGTCACGCTGCAACATGCGGCCTCCCATCCACCCTCCAATCTCCATCCAACGTTGCACAGCGATCCAAGGCAAAAAAAGATGCCAGGCGATCAGACTACACAGGCGAAATGCATCAGACCACTGTTTTCAGAGTTTGTTCAATAGAATCACCAACTTTTCAGTCATTATACAGTACAAACAGCAGCTATATTTTTTTTACCGAATTTGCATAAATTAAATTTCAAACTTAGCTATACAAAAAAACAAAAAAACTGTATGCAAACAGCAGTCATATGACAACAAAAACAGCAGTAATTTAACAATACAAATTAAGTACCACTTGATTGAAATTCAGTACCACTTGCTTGTAATTCAAAAGCTCGATGCATTCAAATTCTTCACCAAACGGCCATTTCACTTGTACCCTTAGGCTACAAAATAATATAGTTAACCTCATACTACTATAGTTAACCATGTCCAAAATACTATCTAACAAGTTCCATGCTGGAACAGATAATCATCATCATCATCACCATGTACAAAATATTATCTAAGGAGCTTCCATGCTAGAACAGATTATCATGGTCAACCGTCAAAAGCTGGGTGAAACTCATAATATTATTGCACTCTTGAAGCACCAAATTTACTTCTTTGTTGTTGTCATACTTCTCCGCTTCTACTTGAGGCTGCACACCATCTTTTTTTCTTTTGATGCACACCATCATTCTTCCTTTGTGGCTGAGAACAAAAATCACTGTAATTAGTTAACAAATGAGCAATAACAACATATCATGTATCAATTGCAACATACCTTTTTCCCTGTTTTGTTGGTCCTTTAGTTACTCTATGTTTCCCCTTGAGTAACTTATCAAGCCAACTCCCGCTGCCGCTTGCTTCGCAAATGGTTCTTTCGATCACGACAAGTGTAACTAGGGTTGTTAGGGCCACCAACTAGACGACAAGCATACTCATGTGAAGCTTTTGGCATAATTCCAAAATCATCGACTGTTTCTATCTCGAAAGCTTGCACTTCTGAAATCATCCTTTGTGATGCTAACAAGTGGCGGGTTTGTGGCAATTGAAGGCGGTGATTGTGCTCCAAATCAACTTTGGTGACTTCAAAATTGTTGGCAACTCGATCATATGTAACAATCACATGAGCCTTACAATTGGTTCTTGTTTCAGCTCTAATACGCTTTGGCTCATGATCTGTTTGGTTTTCCCTTCGATGGCCTCCATTGGAACAAACAAACCAGCGTGAAGTAATCACATCATCACATCTGCTTTTGATTGTGGATCTTTTCCTCACATCAAAGCCGATGTGACCCCCATAATCTACCCAAAACTCCCAAGCCTCTTCTGAATCTCTGAACCTCATACCAACTTTGGATGTCCTCTTTCCAATTTCTGCCATTGCACAACATTCAATTCTGCCAAACGAAAACAAAGTATATAAATTAGTGGACTACAATCTTCGCCATTGTTGCAAACTCATAAAACTACACATAATTTAACTTGTTTTGGTGCAGCGGTGGTATTTATGCAAAGTCATAGAACTACACATATTATCAACTAATTCTGAAACCAAACTAAACCCAAAACGTGCTAACTCTGAACCAAAACTGCACATGCATCAAACTGATGTGAAGGAAGACTAGAGGCGACCCGGGAAACCGGACGTGGCGGTCAGGGTGGCGCTCCTTCGTGGACCGCGGCAGCACGTCGCCGCTTCCCGACGCACGATGGCGCTCTTCTGGTTCCACGACGACTCGGCGGAGCTGGTTCCCGCGGGGCTCGATGGCGCTGATTACCGTCGTGGCGAGGCAGAGCGCTTCACTGGGGTGGCGACGGCGCGACCCTGCGGGTCCTCCTCGGCGGCGGCGCTGCCCTGCCTCTCCTCTACGGCGGCAACGCTCGGCGCCAATCTCCCCTTTTCCCCGCCACCAATTTCGTTCTGAGCGGGCAGACCACCACGATTTGGTCCAAGCCTGTGTAGTTTATCGCTTGACAATTTTTTTATGTCTTGAATCGTTATGAAACGTTGGATGGAAATTGGAGGGCGGATGGGAGTCGGCATGTTGCAGCGTGACATGTCATCTGACCCCAGTCCCTGGGCGAACAGGGCAGCGCGTGGGTCTTTTAGGGTATTTTTGCCAGTCTTTTTTCCATTTCCTAATTCCTATAAAATTAACTAAAACTCGATTATTATTTTTGGGGAAATATTTTGAATGGGATTTTGATGCGTAGTGTTGTATCATATTTTTCTTTTTTGAACACAATACATACACAATTGCTCATATGAAAGAATTTCCTATAAAAAAATCATGCGTTGTTACAGGTTGTAACAGTATGAGAGAATTCCCCACCAGAAAATGTAAATAATGGTGACGTGTGTCCGATTGTCCTTGCTCATGGCAACATCAGGTGTGTTGTGATAACATTGGTGCCTACCCGTTCTTCCCCGGAGAAGAATGACGAGATAAGAGTTGAGCTCAGGTTTTAGGTTTGATCCTCGATGATTATATTCGACCCAACCATCAAGTATTTCTTGGGCATTGTCGCACGCTGACAATGGATGAAAAAACTAAAGGGCATCACTATGCATCAGACGTCTGAATACTTGCATCCTTCAGACTAGCTGACTGCCGTCGGATTAGTGATTTCTCATGCATCCGATGCATGAATAGAATGGCTTGAGGTAATGTGGGCCTAGGTAGTCAGCGTACATGCATGGTCCACTAATTGCGTTTTGCTTCCTTTTTAACTGCTTCTTAACTCCTTCCGTGAAGTATGTGAAATTGGTGTTACATGCTCCGTTTTTTTCTGTTAGTCGACAGTTAAAACTAGATGGGAGGTTTGTATCTAACACGACAAACTTGGCTTCCATCTCAATTGAAAATTTCTTCGATCTGATTTGTTGAATTTAAAGACTTGTTTTCAACGCCGCAATACAATGTTATGATAGATAATAGAATTTGCTTCAGTTTGACCAAACCTTTTCCTTATAACGATATGCTGTTTTCAAAACATTAAAAATTGTTCAGTCCAGTAGAGAATCCCTTCGAATGAAACATAAATTGTTACCACATTTCTGACTGTTTCGCTTTCACGATTACGATTACACGTGCATCGATAAAAGAGGAATGCATTTCTAAAAAAAAACTGTTGTTCCAACTGCTTGGGGTGCAACTTATTTGTGCTTCCTATGCAGAAATATTTTTTGGTGTTAACTAAGGCCCTGTCTGGAACCATAATAGATTATGATAATCTGGATTATGAAGATAGATTATATAATCAGGTTTATAAAAATAATCTAGGTGGGCATGTTTGGAGGCCAGATTATATAAACTGTAATCTAGGTTTTTATATTGCATACTGACCTTTCTGTCTTGTGCGCGCGCTGAGAAAAAAAAAGAGGAAGGTGGCGGTGACAGAAATTAGTAATTACCTCCAGCTTTACAAGGATAATGGGTCATTAGGAATTCATAATCTGGTTTTATCTGCGATAGAGTAGATTGTGAGATTATAATAATCTGTCCATCTAGTTTTTATAATCTATACCATAATCTGTCCTGTTTGGAGACAGTATAGATTATAAAAACTAGATTATTATAATCTGAATGGTTCCAAACAGGGCCTAAATTGCTTTCAGGACAAATTATTTTGATCAGTAAAAATATATATCTCATTCGAGCGGCTATAGAATTGTCGTGAATGTAACATCGGGCTGCAGCCAAATTATATTAGAGTTTGCTTCAACAATTAAGATAAATTTGCTCCAAATAGAATTGGATTTTGCTTCTGCACAACAAGGACTTAATGGGATAAATAAACGACTATGTGTGCCGTGTGGCCAAAATGACGCCACGCACGGTTCACGCAGGTCCATTAATACTGCTTAAAAAAATAAACTTTTCCATTGCTTCCAAACTGTATAAGTACTGCTTCCAAACTTAGATCATCGCGAGTGTTAAGGGAGTCGCTGGTGCAGGACCCCGGGGCGTCCAGTCCTAGAGGGCCACACTGTCGTCCAGAGGAAGCACCATCCCAATGCCATTGGCGGGGGAGGAAGCTGCTAGTATGGGTGCACGGTTGAACACGGCCGCATGGGAGCCTATTTGTCAGGTCAGATGCTTGGCTGAAGGCTACAAGTCGTTTCCATCATCGACACCATCAACCATTGCGATGGGTTTGGCTTTGACGTGTGCTTGCTCTTCCTCTTCCATCGACCCGCCTGTAGATCATGGCTGGCAATGCGGTTGGTACGGCACCACCGCGTCATGGAGAAAAAGACTCGCCACCGTCAGTACTCTGGCCACCGTATGAGGTAAGAAACACATCGAATATAAAAAAGATGCACTCGACAAACATCATCGAAGCAAGCACTGCATACAAAGAATGCAAATCAAATCAAGTGATTAAAAATGAATTAAACATAAGATGAATCAAACCCTACTTTGGGTGAGTGCATACCTGCGGGACGAAGCCTGGGATGCGGCTGCAGCTTCTTTGCCCAGCTGAAACGATGCACCAGCATGATGAGAGGAATGGCGACAGGGCAGGGTCTGGTGGGTAACCGGGCCGGGGATGTGGGCAACGCGGTCGCCGATGACAGCAGGATTCAATCGAGCAGGCGGGGACGGGATGCCGTACCGGCGACGTGGAGCAGCTAGTCGTTGCAGAGCTGTTGGTGCGGACCAGGGTGGTGGCGGAGGTAGCCGCGCCGCGGTGATGGAGCTCGGCGAGATCGGGGCCGGCCACGCCCGAGCGATGTGATACGGGGTTGATTGGGCAGCGAGATTAACTCGGACGTGACGTGATGTGGTTGTTTTTATAGGGCAGGCGAGATTTACTCTGGTCTGATTGGAAGTACAAGCCGTTGGATTAAAAGAGCATCAACGGTGCAGGATACGTCTGAGAGAAGTTTTGCATCAGACTTCTGAATAGAAGTGTTTCCCAAAAACTAATGTGTCACATCACCGACTTATTGATGGATAATAAGTGCGGTCGCGTGACCTAGCATGACCGCCGGTCCAGGAAGCCAAGACATCACACATAGTTTTTGTGAGGAAGTCGTCTTTGTGTTGTCGGAGCTGGCTACGAAGTAGAGGGTGATGCGTTAGCGATGTAGAAGCCCTAGAGTACAAACCCTTGTTGTCATTTGATCTGTGATTATTTAGATGAAAAACTTAATATTAATACACGTAGACAAATTGATTGACAAACTTAGGTACATGAAAAAAACAATCGACCGAGATATTCTCTTCGTTCGAGATTATAGGGCCGGCGAGCCACGAAGCAGCGTTCCTTTTTATTAGGACATCGATATCTGCCGACCGTTCGGTCCGGGGATCTGGGGACCTCCCAGACCGAACGAAAGGTTCGGTACGAGAGCTCTCTCAACACGAACGATTTCGTTCGATAGAAAATACCCACAGCCCGAACGCCCCAAAAAAGCCCGGTAACAAACAAAACAAACTCCCAACGCAACCATCAGTCACACAAGCCTTTCCTAAATGGGCCTCCCATCTCACCAACGCTATTGTTATGGCAAAAACAAAAATACAAAAAAGCCCAAAGTTTCTTACTGACTGCTATCAAGAATTGAAGAACTGAACTTTGAACATGATTTTGAATGGCAAAAAAGAAAGAAAATTGCCATAATGTGTGTTCTAAACTACCATCATTTTCAAAAAATGGGATGCAAAACTTAAAACTTAACAAATTATGCTTTTAGCCATGTCGCTACGAGTAGACCATAACAATTATGAAACTAAGAAAAATGCCAGAACTTAAAAACACATAGGAGAAATATATATATATAAGGAAATTAAGTTTCATCCTAAAAGTTGCCATTGTTTCATGTAAAAAAGAAGATGGCAGAAAGCATAATTGAAAAGAAGAAAAGCAAAATTTGCCATGTTTTTTGTTGTTGTTTTTTGCAAATGGACCAAAAGAAAAAATCATGGCAATTTTGCATTATGTGCATGGTGGCAAAAAATGTGGATTAACAATTGCCAACATGTAGAAACACAAAAAAAAGTGGACCATGAATTGTGTGCTAGTAAATTGCCATGTTTCATAAAGTAATGCCATGAGAGATTAGAGGAAAATTTGCCATATATGTTAAAGTAAATTTGCCATGGCAATGTAAGGTAAATTTTGCTATGGCAAAAGACTAAAGTAAAATTTTGACATGGCAAAGTAGAGTAAACATTGCCATGTATGTTCAAGTAAATTTGCCATGAATGTAAAGTTGACATGGCAATGAAGGTAAAATTTTGCCATGCCAAAATAAAGCGAAATTTGACATGGCAAAAATAGAGTAAAATTTGCCATGACAATGAAAGGTAAACATTTGCCATGGCAAAAAAAGTTAAAATTAACATGGCAAAGTAGAGTAAAAAATGCCATGTATGTTCTAGTAAAATTTCCATGTATTTAAAAGTAAAGTTGCCATGGCAATGAAGGTAAAAATTTGCCATGGCAAAATAAAGTAAAATTTTGCCATGGAAAAATAGAGTAAAATTTGCCATGTATGCAAAAAGTAAACTTGCCAAGTATTTAAAGGTAAAATTGCCATGGCAATGAAGGTAAATTTTTGGCATGGCAAAATAAAAGTTGACATGGCAATGTAGGTAGTTAAATTTGGCATGGCAACATAAAGTTTAGTCTGCATGACAACATACGTTGTGTTTTCATGGCAAATATACTACGATTATTGCCATGGCAAGAAATAATGTAATTTGGCACGACTATAAAATTTAAGCTGCCATGGCAACATAATTTTGAGTTTCCAATGGCTAAAACATAATTTGAGTTTGTCATAAATTATAATTTCTAAAATGTCGTCGTGAAAGCCGACGTGTGGGAAAACATCTACAATTGCCATGGCAACACATGTTAAAGTTGCCATGGCAAGTGTTAATTGGCGTGTGAATAGAAATCCAAATTTGCCATGGCAAAGAAAAAGTTAGTCATGGCGATATAGGTAAAATTTGCCATGGCAAAAATAAAAAGTGAAAAATGGCATGGCAATCAAAGTTGATTTTTTTGCCATGGCGATATAGGTAAATTTGCCATGTGAAAAAGATAGATTTGCCATGGCAAAATAAAAAACTCAATTTTCTATGGCAATAAAGTTAAAAAATTGGCATGCTAGAAAGTAAGATTAGTCGTGTTCTTAAAAGGTAAATATTTATGATGATCAAATTTTCATACATCTATCGTGTGACTATTCCCCAAAAATGTTTCAAAATTTTAATATGATGTATGAGGCATAATTTCCGAATGAAACGCATTTTTTGGCAATGATATGCTCAATGAACTAGAACTTGAAAGGGGCATATTTACAAAAGAACAAAAATTGCCATGGAAAATGCACATGGCATTGTATCTTCATTGAAATTCTCATGCTTTTTAAAAAAGGAAAATTGCCATTTATGTAAAATTTAACTTTGCCATGACACCAAAATAAATTTTCCATGGTAACTGAATTTATGACGGGCTATGAAATTGTTGGGGAACGTTGCATGGGAAACAAAAAATTTCCTACGCACACGCAAGATCTATCCATGGTAATGAACATCTACGAGAGGGAGAGTGGATCTACGTACCCTTGTAGATCGCTAAGCGGGAAGCGTTAAGAAACGTGGTTGATGTAGTCGAACGTCTTCGCGATCCAAATCGCCGAGCGTCCCGCGATCCAACCACGATCCGTCTCGATCTAGCACCAAACGGATGACACCTCCGCATTCAGCACACGTACGGCTTGATGACGATCTCTGCCTTCTTGATCCAGCAAGAGGGAGCGGATAGGTAGATGAGTTCTCCGGCAGCGCGACGGCGTTGCGGCGATGGTGGTGGAGTTATTCTGGCAAGGCTTCGCCTAAGCACTGCAGAAAACCGATCTAGAGAAGAAACTATGCACTAGAGGAGAGGACGGCACGTGGCAGAAAATCTAGTGCAAAATCCCTCAAAACCACTAGTATATATAGGAGGAGGGGAGGAGGAGGAGGCCTGACCCTCAAGGGGCCAACCCTAAGCTTTGGCCGAACTAGGAGGGAGGAGTCCCCCTCCTCCACTCCTAGTAGGATTAGGACTCCTTCCTTATCTGGCCCTTTTTGCCTTTTTCCTCCTTTTTCCTTTTGGGCTTTTCTTCCCAGCTGCATGGGCCTTGTGTGGGACTTCCACCAGCCCACTAAGGGCTGGTATTCACCCTCCCACATCCCATGTAGCCTCTTGGGTCGAAATACCCCTCCCGATGGTCCCCCGGTACACTACCGGCACTCCTGGTACACTACTGATGAGCCCGAAACTCTTCCGACGACCAAAACAGGACTTCCTATATATCAATATTTGCCTCTGGACCATTCCGGAGCTCCTCGTGACGTCCGGGATCTCATCCGAGACTCTGAACAACCTTCGGTCACCACCATGCATAACTCTATACTACCGAAACGTCACCAAACCTTAAGTGTGCAGACCCTGCGGGTTCGAGAACTATGTAGACATGGTCGAGACATCTCTACGGTCAATAACCAATAGCGGGACCCGGATGCCCATATTGGTTCCTACATATTCTACGAAGATCTTTATCGGTCGAACCTCTATGTCAAGGATTCAGTTAATCCTATATGATGTTCTTTTTGTTCTTCGGTATGTTACTTGCCCGAGATTCGATCGTCGGTATCTGTATACCTAGTTCAACCTCGTTACCGACAAGTCTCTTTACTCGCTCCATAATACAAGATCCCGTGACCAACACTTAGTCACATTGCTTGCAAGGCTTATTGTGATGTTGTATTACCGAGTGGGCCCTGAGATATCTCTCCGTCACACGGAGTAACAAATCCCAGTCTTGATCCATGCCAACCCAACAGACACCCTTAGAGATACCTGTAATGCACCTTTATAGTCACCCAGTTACGTTGCGACGTTTGATACACACAAGGCACTCCTCCGGTGTCCGTGAGTTGCATGATCTCATGGTCATAGGAACATATACTTTGACATGTAGAAAACTGTAGCAATAAACTGAGACGATCATATGCTACGTTTATAGTTTGGGTCTTGTCCATCACATCATTCTCCTAATGATGTGATCCCGTTATCAAACGACATCTCATGTTAATGCCTAGGAAACCTTAACCATCTTTGATCAACGAGCTAGTCTACTAGAGGCATAGTAGGGACAAAGTGTTGTCTACTTATCCACACATGTAATGTGTTTTCAATCAATACAATTATAACATGGATAATAAACAATTATCATGAACAAGAAAATATAATAATAAACACTTTATTTATTGCCTTTATGGCATATTTCGAACAGAAATTAAATGGCCATGTCTATAAAGTTAATTTGCCATGGTTTTTGTAGTTAAAATTGAACTACAAAACGTCTTATATTTTGGTAAAGAGGTAGTAGAATTGAACAACAAACCCACACGATATCTGAACATTCCCCTGCCGAACTAAACTCCATGGAAAACCATCTAACAAATTAGACGAATATAACAATTTCTACACACTCGAGAGCAAGCCTCACTGACTAAACTAAGCTATTTCCTCTATCATTTCACAAAGATGCCAGGTCCATACATCATAGTGGGCCAATTCCCTTAACTAAACCAAGTGCAGCAATGAGGTGGACCTATACAGTAGGTTGTGGAACTAACAGAGTAAGTGTAAAACCAACATCACGGAAATGAATCGACATAACTCTGGTGGAAGAATCGGCATCATCGCGGCTGGCTCCACCACAATTGCTCGAGTGGGGAAAGGAATGGATCCAAATCCGTACCTCGGAGGAGTCGAAGATCCAGTCGCTCCTGCTTGTGCGCGTCAATTGGGGATCTTCTCCACCAGCATCAAGCGGCCCCTGTGTTGCCATTTCCCGCGCCACCAAGCCCCGCCTCCCGTGTAGGATGATGGTGTCGCTGCCTCCACTGCCGCCATCGCCTCCCTCGTGTTGCTGCCTCGCGTACATCGCCACCGCCGCCGGGAGCAGTCATCGTCGCTCCCTCGCGAGCAGCAGGATGTCGAGGACGATGAGGCCCACCCTCGAGAGCTGCCGCTGCCGCCTCCCCTGGTCACCAACACATCCCTCACACTCAGAGGTGCCACCACGCAGCTGTGCATCTTGCCATGCCCCCAACCGTGTCGCGCCACCTACGTCCACCCGCATCTCCTCAGCCACTGAACGAAGGCGCCACATCGGAGGCCGCTCTCCGACCCGATCAAATCCCACTTCAGTGTCGTGGCCCCCGCTAGAGAGCCCCCGTCATGTTCCCTGTCGTGTCGCCACTTGCAGTCCTTTGCGGCGGCCCCTGCCACCGAGCCCGCTCCCACGCCTGTTGCCGGGATAGCGCCCCCGGTGGAGGAGTTGCGCCTAGAGCACGAGCGCGACGACGGTGGTGACATGGGGATAGCTGCGGCCTCCACACGCCGTCGCTCTCGTGCGTCACCGCCATTATCTCTCATCTCTCCACGCACAACTCCTCCACTTCAGCCTCCTCATACGTCGCCGGAGTGTTGGGGAACATTGCATGGGAAACAGAAAATTTCCTACTCTTCACCAAGATCAATCTAGGAGATGAGCATCTATGAGAGGAGAGATTGGATCCACATACCCTTATAGATCGCTAAGTAGAAGCGTTAAAGAACGCGGTTGATGTAGTCGTACGTCTCTGTGATCCAAATCGCAAGCCATCCCACGAACTCCCGATCAAGTGCCAAACGGACGACACCTCCGCGTTCAGCACACGTGCAGCTTGATGACGATCTCCGCCTTATTGATCCAGCAAGAGGGAGTGGAGAGGTAGATGGGTTCTCCGACAGAACGACGACATGACGGAGGTGGTGGTGGAGCTGATCCGACAGAGCTTCGCTAAGCGTCGCCGAATCTATATACTAGAGGAGAAGCTATTGGGGAGGGAGGTAGGGCTGCGTCGTGGCTTAAGGTGTGGCAGCCCTCCTCCCTCTATCATATATATAGGGGGAAGGGGGAAGGGGCTGCACCCTAGGGTTCCCAACCCTAGGGGCGGCGACCAAGAGGAGGGGGTGGCGGCCAAGGGGTGGCTTGGCCCCCAAGGCAGGGTGACCAGCCCCCTTAAGGTTTCCCCCTCCACCCTTTGGCGCATGGGCCCTTGTGGGAGGGCGGCCAGCCCACCAGGGGCTGGTGCACCTTCTCTCATAGCCCATGTGGCCCTTCGGGGCTGGAGGCCCATTCAGGTGGACCCCCCTGGACCCTCCTGGTACCCCCGATACGTTACCGATGACGCCCGAACTTTTCCCGATGACCAACACCGAACATCCTATATATGAATCTTCACCTCAGGATCATTCCAGAGTTCCTCGTCATGTCCGGGGTCTCATCTAGGACTCCAAACAACCTTAGGTCACCAACACACATAACTCATCTATACCGAAACGTCACTGAACCTTAAGTGTGCAGACCCTGCGGGTTTGAGAACCATGTAGACATGAATGAGACACCTCTACGGTCAATAACCAATATCGGGACCTGGATGCCCATATTGGTTCCTACATTTTCTACGAAGATCTTTATCGGTAGAACCTCTATGTCAAGGATTCAGACAACCCCGTATGTTGTTCCCTTTGTTTTTTGGTATGTTACTTGCCCGAGACTCGATCGTCGGTATCTTCATACCTAGTCCAGTCTCGTTACCAGCAAGTCTCTTTTACTCGTTCCGTAATACAAGATCTCGTGTCTAACACTTAGTCACATTGCTTGCAAGGCTCATTGTGATGTTGTATTACTGAGTGGGTCCTGAGATACCTCTCCGTCACACAGAGCAACAAATCCCAGTGTTGATCCATGCCAACTCAACAGACACCCTTGGAGATACCTATAGAGAATCTTTATAGTCACCCAGTTACGTTGCGACATTGGATACACACAAGGTTCTCCTCCGGTGTCAGTGAGTTGCATGATCTCATTGTCGTAGGAACAGATACTTGACATGCAGGAAAACATAGCAATAAACTGACATGATCATATGCTACGTTTGTAGTTTGGGTCTTGTCCATCACATCATTCTCCCAATGATGTGATCCCGCTATCAAATGACATCTCATGTCCATGGCTAGGAAACCTTAACCATCTTTGGTCAACGAGCTAGTCCGCTAGAGGCATACTAGGGACACAGTGTTGTCTATATGCCCACACATGTATTTAGTTTCCAATCAACACAATTATAGCATGGACAATAAACGATTATCATGAACAAGGAAATATAATAATTGTTGGAAATATGCCCTAGAGGCAATAATAAATTAGATATTATCATATTTCCTTGTTCATGATAATCGTTTATTATCCATGCTAGAATTGTATTGATCGGAAACTCAGATACATGTGTGGATACATAGACAACACCATGTCCCTAGTATGCCTCTGCTAGACTAGCTCGTTGATCAAAGATGGTCAAGGTTTCCTAACCATGGACATGAGATGTCATTTGATAACGGGATCACATCATTAGGAGAATGATGTGATGGACAAGACCCAAACTATAAACATAGCATATGATCGTGTCAGTTTATTGCTATAGTTTTCTGCATGACAAGTATCTGTTCCTATGACCATGAGATCATGCAAATCACTAACACTAGAGGAGTGCCTTGTGTGTATCAAACGTTGCAACATAACTGGGTGACTATAAAGGTGCTCTACAGGTATCTCCGAGAGTGACTATTGAGTAGGTATGGATCAAGACTAGGATTTGTTACTCCGTGTGACGGAGAGGTATCTCAGGGCCCACTCGATAATACAACATCACAACAAGCCTTGCAAGCAATGTGACTAAAGTGTTAGCCACAGGATCTTGTATTATGGAACGGGTAAAGAGACTTGCCGGTAACGAGATTGAACTAGGTATAGAGATACCAACGGTTGAATCTCGGGCAAGTAACATACCGAAGAACAAAGGGAACATCGTACGAGATTAACTGAATTCTTGACATAGAGGTTCAACCGATAAAGATATTCGTAGAATATATGGGAACCAATATGGGCATCCAGGTCCCGCTATTGGTTATTGACCGTAGAGGTGTCTCGGTCATGTCTACATAGTTCTCGAACCCGCAGGGTCTGCACACTTAAGGTTCGGTAACGTTTCGGTAGTATTGAGTTATGTATGTTGGTGACCGAAGGTTGTTTGGAGTCCTGAATGAGATCAAGAACGTCACGAGGAGCTCCTAAATGGTCCGGAGGTAAAGATTGATATATAGTAAAGTGGTGTTTGAACTCCGAAAAAGTTTCGGGCATTTTTGGCAGTGTACCGAGAGTGACGAATGGGTTCCGGGGGACCACCAAGTGGGGCCAACACCCCCAAGGGGCCACATGGGCCTTAGTGGTGTCTCACCAGCCCCTGGTGGGCTGGGCAGCCAGCCCAAGAAGGCCTATGTGCAGGAGGAAGGAGTAGGGGCCAAGGAGGAGAGAGTCCACCTCCCGTATGGGAGGTGGACTCCTCCCCTCTGGTTCGGCCGAAGCCCTCCTTGTAGGAGGGGCTAGGCTGCCTCCTCTCCTCTCCCTCCTATATATACTAAGGGTTTTTAGGGCAGCCCCCAACCCAAATTGCCACGTGTTTCCCTTTTGTTCCCTAGATCAGTTTCTCCTCTAGATTAGTTTCTGCGGTGCTTAGGCGAAGCCCTGCAGGATTAGTTCACCACCACCGCCACCACGCCTTGTGCTACTGGAGAACTCATATACCTCTCATCTCCCTCTTGCTAGATCAAGAATTCAGAGATTTTCATCGAGTTGTACGTGTGCACAACGCGGAGGTGCTGTCCGTTCGGCGCTAGATCGCAAGGACCGTGATCAAGATCGCGAGACGATTTATTATTGGATCGCGCGATGGATCTTGATGGGATTGCGGGACGGATCTGTTGGAAATATGCCCTAGAGGCAATAATAAAGTGATTATTATTATATTTCCTTGTTCATGATAATTGTCTATTGTTCACGCTATAATTGTATTAACTAGAAACCGTAATACATGTGTGAATACATAGACCACAACATGTCCCTACTGAGCCTCTACTTGGCTAGCTCATTGATCAATAGATGGTCACAGTTTCATGGCCATGGACATTGGATGTCGTTAATAACGGTATCACATCATTAGGAGAATGATGTGATGGACAAGACCTAATCCTAAGCATAGCACAAGATCGTGTAGTTCGTCTGCTAAAGCTTTTCTAACGTCAAGTATCATTTCCTTAGACCATGAGATTGTGCAACTCCCGGATACCGTAGGAATACTTTGGGTGTGCTAAACATCACAACGTAACTGGGTGGCTATAAAGGTACACTACGGGTATCCCCGAAAGTATCTGTTGGGTTGGCACGAATCGAGACTGCGATTTGTCACTCTGTGTGACGGAGATGTATCTCTGGGCCCACTCGGTAAGACATCATCATAATGAGCTCAATGTGACTAAGGAGTTAGCCACGGGATGATGTGTTACGGAACGAGTAAAGAGACTTGCCGGTAACGAGATTGAACAAGGTATAGGGATACCGACGATCGAATCTCGGGCAAGTAACATATCGATGGACAAAGGGAATTGTATACGGGATTAATTGAATCCCCCACATCGTGGTTCATCTGATGAGATCATCATGGAACATGTGGGAGACAATATGGGTATCCAGATACCGCTATTGGTTATTGGCCAAAGAGGTGTCTCGGTCATGTCTACATGCCTCCCGAACCCGTAGGGTCTACACACTTAAGGTTCGATGATGCTAGGGTTATAGGGGAATTGTGTACGTGGTTACCGAAGGTTGTTTGGAGTCCTGGATGAGATTCCAGATGTCACGAGGAGTTCTGTAATGGTCCAGAGGTAAAGAATGATATATAGGAAGTGAGGATTTGGTCATTGGAAGTGTTCCGGGCATCACCAGTAATGTATCGGGACCACTGGAAGGGTTCCGGGGGTCCACCGAGAGGGGCCAGCGGCCCCGGAGGCCTGCATGGGCCGAGAGTGGGAAGGGACCAGCCCCTGAGCGGGCTGGTGCGCCTCCCACAAAGGCCCAAGGCGCAGCTAGGAGGAGAGGGGCAAACCCTAGGCGCAGATGGGCCCTAGGCCCACCCTAGGGCGCACCCCCTCTCTCCCTCTCTTGGCCGCCGTCCCTCCCCCATCTAAGGCTGCCACACCCCCTAGGGTGGGAACCCTAGAGGGTGCGCACTCTCCTCCCCTCCTCCTATATATAGTGAGGATTTTGGGGCTGCCATCAACGGAACTCTCTCTCTCTCTCTCTCGGCACAGCCCTACCTCTCCACCTCCTCGTCCTCCGTAGTGCTTGGTGAAGCCCTGTCGGAGTACCGTGCTGCTCTACCACCACCACACCGCCGTGCTGCTGTTGGAGTTGTCTTCCCCAAGCTCTCCCTCCTCCTTGCTGGATCAAGGTGCGGGAGACGTCATCGGGCTGAACGTGCGTTGAACGCGGAGGTGCTTTTGTTCAGCGCTTAGATCGGAATCGACCACGATCTGAATCACTGCGAGTACGACTCCACCAACCGCGTTCTTGTAATGCTTCCACTTTGTGATCTTCAAAGGTATGAAGATGCACTCCCCCCACTTGTTGCTGGTTTCTCCATAGATTGATCTTGGTGATGCGTAGGAAAATTTTGATTTACTACTATGATCCCCAACAGTGGTATCAGAGCTAGGTCTATGCATAGAATCTATGCACGAGTAGAACACAAGTCATTGTGGGCATCGATTTTGTCAATTTGCTTGCCGTTACTAGTCTTATCTTGATTCGGCGGCATTGTGGGATGAAGCGGCTCGGACCAACCTTACACGTGCGCTTACGTGAGACCGGTTCCACCAAAGATGCACTAGTTGCATAAGGTGGCTGGCGGGTGTTTGTCTCTCCCACTTTAGTCGGATCGGATTCGATGAAAAGGGTCCTTATGAAGGGTAAATAGAAATTGGCATATCACGTTGTGTTTTTTGCGTAGGTAAGAAATGTTCTTTCTAGAAACCTATAGCAGCCGCGTAAAACTTGCAACAACAATTAGAGGATGTCTAACTTGTTTTTGCAGCATATGCCGTTTGATGTGATATGGCCAAAGGATGTGATGTGATATATGTGATGTATGAGATTGATCATGTTCTTGTAATAGGATTCACGACTTGCATGTCGATGAGTATGACAACCGGCATGAGCGATAGGAGTTGTCTTAATTTATTGTATGAGATGCAACGCCATGTGATTAATTTACTTTATTGCTAAACTGTTAGCTATAGTAGTAGAAGTAATAGTTGTCAAGAAGACTTTTGCGGAGACACAATGATGGAGATCATGATGATGGAGATCATGGTGTCATGCCGGTGACAATGATGATCATGGTGCCCCAAAGATGGAGATCAAAGGAGCAAGATGATATTGGCCATATCATGTCACTATATGATTGCATGTGATGTTTATCATGTTTTACATCTTATTTGCTTAGAACGACGGTAGCTTAAATAAGATGATCTCTCACTAAAATTTCAAGAAATGTGTTCCCCCTAATTGTGCACCGTTGCTAAGGTTCTTTGTTCCGAAGCACCACGTGATGATCGGGTGTGATAGGTTCTAACGTTCACATACAACGGGTGTAAGCCAGATTTACACACGCAATACACTTAGGTTGACTTGACGAGCCTAGCATGTACAGACATGGCCTCGGAACACGAAAGACCGAAAGGTCGAACATGAGTCGTATAGAAGATACGATCAACATGGAGATGTTCACCATTGATGACGAGTCCTTCTCACGTGATGATCGGACACGGGCTAGTTGACGTGGATCATATGTCACTTGGATGACTAGAGAGATGTCTATCTAAGTGGGAGTTCATTAAATAATTTGATTATGTGAACTTAATTATCATGAACTTAGTCTAAAATGTCTTTACAATCTATCTTGTAGATCCAATGGCCCACGCTAATGTTGCCCTCAACTTCAAAGCGTTCCTAGAGAAAACCAAGCTAAAATACGATGGAAGCAACTATACGGACTAGGTCCGTAACTTGAGGATCATCCTCATAGCTTCCAAGAAATTATATGTCCTTGATGCACCGCTAGGTGACGCACCCGTTTTCCCAGCAACTCAAGACGTTATGAACGCCTGGCAGTTGCGTAGTGATGATTACTCCCTAGTTCAGTGTGGCATGCTTTACAGCTTAGAACCGGGGCTCCAAAAGCGTTTTGAGCAACACGGAGCATATGAGATGTTCCAAGAGCTGAGAATGGTTTTCCAAGCTCATCCCCAGGTCGAGAGATATGAAGTCTCCGACAAGTTCTTCAGTTGTAAGATGGAGGAAAATAGTTCTGTCAGCGAGCACATACTCAAAATGTCTGGGTTGCACAACCGCTTGTCTCAGCTAGGAGTTAATCTTCCGGATGACTCGATTATTGACATAATGCTCCAGTCGCTTCCACCTAGCTACAAGAGCTTTGTGATGAACTACAATATGCAAGGGATGGAGAAGTCCATTCCTGAGTTATATTCGATGCTGAAATCAGCAGAGGTGGAAATCAAAAAGGAACATCAAGTGTTGATGGTGAACAAGACCACTAGTTTCAAGAAAGGCAAGGGTAAGAAGAACTTCAAGAAGGACGGCAAAGCAGTTGTCGCGCCCGATAAATCAGTTGCCGGGAAGAAGCCCAAGAATGGACCCAAGCCTGAGACTGAGTGCTTTCATTGCAAGGGTACTGGTCACTGGAAGCGGAACTGCCCCAAGTACTTAGCGGATAAGAAGGCCGTCAACGTTAAAGGTATATGTGATATACTTGTTATTGATGTGTACCTTACCAGCGCTCGTAGTAGCTCCTGGGTATTTGATACCGGTGCAGTTGCTCACATTTGTAACTCCAAGTAGGAGTTGCGGAATAAGCGGAGACTGGTAAAGGACGAGGTGACGATGCGCTTCGGGAATGGTTCCAAGGTTGATATGATCGCCGTCGGCACGCTACCTCTACATCTACCTTCGGGATTAGTTTTAAACCTTAATAATTGTTATTTAGTACCAGCTTTGAGCATGAACATTGTATCTGGATCTTGCTTGATGCGAGATGGCTACTCATTTAAATATGAGAATAACGGTTGTTCTATTTATATGAGAGAAATGTTTTATGGTCATGCCCCGCTGGTCAATGGTTTATTTTTGATGAATCTCGAACGTGATGTTACACATGTTCATAGTGTGAGTAGCAAAAGATGTAAGGTTGATAACGATAGTCCCACTTACATGTGGCACTGCCGCCTTGGTCATATTGATGTCAAACGCATGAAGAAACTCCATGCTGATGGACTTTTGGAGTCTCTTGATTTTGAATCATTTGACACGTGGCGAACCATGCCTCATGAGCAAGATGACCAAGACTCTGTTCTCCAGAACAATGGAGCGAGCAACTAACTTGTTGGAGATAATACATACCGATGTATGCGGTCCAATTAGCGTTGAGGCTCGCGGTGGCTACCATTATGTTCTCACACTCACTAATGACTTAAGCAGATATGGGTATGTCTACTTAATGAAACACAAGTCTGAAACCTTTGAAAAGTTCAAGGAATTTTAGAGTGAGGTAGAGAATCAACGTGACAGGAAAATAAAGTGCCTACGATTTGATCGTGGCGGAGAATATTTGAGTCACGAGTTTGGCACACACCTAAGGAAATGTGGAATTGTTTCACAACTCACGCTGCCTGGCACACCTCAACGAAATGGTGTGTCTGAACGTCGTAATCACACTCGATTGGATATGGTGCGATCTATGATGTCTCTTACCGACTTACCGCTATCATTTTGGGGATATGCATTAGAGACTACCGCATTCACTTTAAATAGGGAACCGTCTAAGTCCGTTGAGACAACACCGTATGAATTATGGTTTGGAAAGAAACCTAAGTTGTCGTTTCTAAAAGTTTGGGGATGCGGTGCTTATGTGAAGAAACTTTAACGTGAGAAGCTCGAACCCAAAGCGGAAAAGTGCGTCTTCATAGGATTCCCCAAAGAAACTATTGGGTATACCTTCTAACTCAGATCCGAAGGCAAAGTCTTTGTTGCCAAGAATGGATCCTTTCTAGAGAAAGAGTTTCTCTCGAAAGAAGTAAGTGGGAGGAAAATAGAACTTGATGAGGTAATTGTACCTCCACTTGAACCGGAGAGTAGTGCAACACAGGGAGTTGTTTTTGTGGAGCCTGCACCGGCTGGAGAGGAAGTTAATGATGATGATCATGAAACTTCAGATCAAGTTGCTATTGAACCTCGAAGGTCCACAAGGACACATTCCGCACTAGAGTGGTCCGGCAACCCTGTCCTAGAGATCATGTTGTTGGACAACAGTGAACCTTCGAACTATGAAGAAGCGATGGCGGGCCTGGATTCTAACAAATGGCTTGAAGCCATGAAATCCGAGATAGGATCCATGTATGAGAACAAAGTATGGACTTCGGTGGACTTGCCCTATGATTGGCGAGCCATAGAAAATAATGGATCTTTAAGAAGACTGACGCGGATGGTAATGTGACCGTCTATAAGGCTCGGCTGGTCGCTAAGGGTTATCGACAAGTTCAAGAAGTTGACTACGATGAGACTTTCTCACCCGTAGCGATGGTGAAGTCCATCCGAATCATGTTAGCCATTGCCGCATTTTATGATTATGAGATCTGGCAAATGGACGTCAAAACGACATTCCTTAATGGTTTCCTTAAGGAAGAACTATATATGATGCAGCTGGAAGGTTTTGTTGATCCTAAAGATGCTAACAAAGTATGCAAGCTTCAGCGCTCCATCTATGGGCTGGTGCAAGCATCTCGGAGTTGGAACATTCGCTTTAATGAGGTGATTAAAGTGTTTGGATTTATACAGGTTTATGGAGAACCCTATATTTACAAGAAAGTGAGTGGGAGCTTTGTAGGATTTCTCATATTATATGTGGATGACATATTGTTGATGGGAAATGATATAGAACTTTTGGAAAGCATACCTACTTGAATAAGTGTTTTTCAATGAAGGACCTTGGAGAAGCTGCTTACATATTAGGCATCAAGATCTATAGAGATAGATCGAGACGCCTCATAGGTCTTTCACAAAGCACATACCTTGACAAGATATTGAAGAAGTTCAATATGGATCATTCCAAGAAGGGGTTCTTGCCTGTGTTACAGGGTGTGAGATTGAGTACGACTCAATGCCCGACCATGACAGAGGATAGAGAAAAGATGAGTGTCATCCCCTATGCTTCAGCCATAGGCTCTATTATGTATGCCATGATGTGTACCAAACCTGATGTGAACCTTGCCATAAGTTTGGTAGGGAGGCACCAAAGTGATCCGGAGCGGAACACTGGACAGCGGTCAAGAATATCCTGAAGTACCTGAAAAGGACCAAGGACATGTTTCTCGTATATGGAGGTGCCGAAGAGCTCGTCGTAAAGGGTTACGTCGATGCTAGCTTCGACACAGATCCGGATGACTCCAAGTCACAAACCGGATACGTGTATATTTTGAACGGAGGGGCAGTCAGCTAGTGCAGCAGCAAGCAAAGCGTCGTGGCGGCATCTACATGTGAAGCGGAGTACATAACTGCTTCGGAAGCAGCACAGGAAGGAGTCTAGATGAAGGAGTTCGTCACCGACCTAGGAGTGATTCCCAATGCGTCGGGCCTGATGACTCTATTCTGTGACAACACTGGAGCTATTGCCCTTGCCAAGGAGCCCATGTTTCACAAGAAGACAAGACACATCAAGCGCCGCTTCAACTCCATTCGTGGATATGTCTAGGATGGAGATATAGACATTTGTAAAGTACATACGGATTTGAATGTCGCAGATCCGTTGACTAAACCTCTCTCAAGAGCAAAACATGATCAACACCAGAACTCTATGGGTGTTCGATACATCACAATGTAACTAAATTATTGACTCTAGTGCAAGTGGGAGACTGTTGGAAATATGCCCTAGAGGCAATAATAAAGTGATTATTATTATATTTCCTTGTTCATGCTAATTGTCTATTTTTCATGCTATAATTGTATTAACCAGAAACCGTAATACATGTGTGAATACATATACCACAACATGACCCTAGTGAGCCTCTAGTTGGCTAGCTCGTTGATCAATAGATGGTCACGGTTTCATGACCATGGACATTGGATGTCGTTGATAACGGGATCACATCATTAGTAGAATGATGTGATGGACAAGACCCAATCCTAAGCATAGCACAAGATCGTGTAGTTCGTGTGCTACAACTTTTTTAATGTGAAGTATCATTTCCTTAGACCATGAGATTGTGCAACTCCCGGATACCGTAGGAATACTTTGGGTGTGCTAAAATTCACAACATAACTATGTGGATATAAAGGTACACTATGGGTATCCCCAAAAGTATCTGTTGGGTTGGCACGAATCGAGACTGGGATTTGTCACTCCGTCTGACGGAGAGGTATCTCTGGGCCCACACGGTAAGACATCATCATAATGAGCTCAATGTGACTAAGGAGTTAGCCATGGGATGATGTGTTACAGAACGAGTAAAGAGACTTGCCGGTAACGAGATTGAACAAGGTATAGGGACACCGACGATCGAATCTCGGGCAAGTAACATACCGATGGACAAAGGGAACTGTATACGGGATTAATTGAATCCCCGACATCGTGGTTCATCCAATGAGATCATCATGGAACATGTGGGAGCCAATATAGGTATCCAGATCCTGTTATTGGTTATTGGCCAGAGAGGTGTCTCGGTCATGTCTACATGCCTCCCGAACCCGTAGGGTCTACACACTTAAGGTTCGATGACGCTAGGGTTATAGGGGAATTGTGTACGTGGTTACCGAAGGTTGATCAGAGTCCTGGATGAGATCTCGGACATCACGAGGAGTTCCGGAATGGTCCGGAGGTAAATAATGATATATAGGAAGTGAGGATTTGGTCACCGGAAGTGTTCCGGGCATCACCGGTAATGTACCGGGACCACTGGAAGGGTTTCAGGGATCCACCGGGAGGGGCTAGCGGCCCCGGAGGCCTGCATGGGCTGAGAGTGGGAAGGGACCAGCCCCTAAATGGGCTGGTGTGCCTCCCACCAAGTCCCAAGGCGCATCTAGGAGGAGAGGGGGCAAACCCTAGGTGCAGATGGGCCCTAGGCCCACCCTAGGGCGCGCCCCCCTCTCTCCCTCTCTTGGCTGTCGGCCCTCCCCCATCTAGGGCTGCCGCACCCCTAGGGTGGGAACCCTAGAGGGGGCGCACCCTCCTCCCCTCCTCCTATATATAGTGAGGGTTTTGGGGCTGCCATCAATGGAACTCTCTCTCTCTCTCTCTCTCGGCGCAGCCCTACCTCTCCACCTCCTCGTCCTCCGTAGTGCTTGGCGAAGCCCTGTTGGAGTACCGCACTGCTCCACCACCACCATGCCATCGTGCTGCTGTTGGAGTTGTCTTCCCCAACCTCTCCCTCCTCCTTGTTGGATCAAGGCGCGGGAGACGTTATTGGGCTGCACGTGTGTTGAACATGGAGGCGCCGTTATTCGGCGCTTAGATCGGAATCGACCGCGATTTGAATCGCTACGAGTACGAATCCACCAACCACGTTCTTGTAACGCTTCCACGTTGCGATCTTCAAAGGTATGAAGATGCACTGCCCCACTTGTTGCTGGTTTCTCCATAGATTGATCTTGGTGATGCGTAGGAAAATTTTGATTTACTACTACGATCCCCAACATGATCGTGATTGGATCGCGAGACGGATCGTGATGGGATTGCGGGACGCTCGGCGATTTGGATCGCGAAGACGTTCGACTACATCAACTGCGTTTCTTAACGCTTCCCGCTTCGCGATCTACTAGGGTATGTAGATCCACTCTCCCTCTCGTAGATGCTCATCACCATGGATAGATCTTGCGTGTGACTAGGGATTTTTTTGTTTCTCATGCAAAGTTCCCCAACAATAATAAACACTTTATTTATTGCCTCTAGGGCATATTTCCAACAGTCTCCCACTTGCACTAGAGTCAATAATCTAGATAACATCACTATGTGATTTACATTGTAATCAATCGAACACCCATACAGTTCTGGTGTTGATCATGTTTAGCCCTTGGAAGAGGTTTAGTCAGCATGTCTGCAATATTAAGATCCATGTGCACTTTGCAAATATTTATGTTCTCCTCCTTGATGTGTCGCTTTATGTGTCTGGTCCTCTTGTGAAACCTTGGTTCCTTGGCCAAAGCAATGGCATTAGTGTTGTCACAGAACAGAGCCATTGGATTCAGTGCACTGGGCACTGCTCCAAGATCTGTCATGAACTCCTTCATCCAGACACCTTCCTTTGCTGCCTATGAGGCTGCGATGTACTTCGCTTCGCATGTAGAATCGGCTACCACACTTTGCTTGGAATTGCACCAGCTTACCGCTCCCCCATTGAGAATAAACACGTACCCGGTTTACGACTTAGAGTCATCGTATTAGTGTCAAAGCTTGCATCGACGTAACCCTTTATGATGAGCTCTTGATCACCTCCATAAACAAGAAACATTTCCTTAGTCCTGTTCACGTACTTCAAGATATTCTTGACCGCCGTCCAGTGCTCCATTCCTGGATCACTTTGAAACCATACTCATGGCAAGGCTGACATCAGGTCTTGTGCATAACATTGCATACATGATAGAGCCTATGGATGAAGCATAGGGGATGACACTCATCTTTTCTTTATCCTATACAGTTACTGGGTATTGAGTCTTACTCAACTTCACACCTTGTAACACAGGCAAGAACCCCTTCTTGGACTGAAACATTTTGAACTTCTTCAAAACTTTATCAAGATATGTGCTCTATAAAAGTTCCATTAAGCGTCTCGATCTATCTCTATTGATCTTAATGCCTAATATGAAAGCAACTTCTCCTAGGTGCTTCATTGAAAAACTCTTGTTCAAATATTCTTTCACGCTTTCCAACATTTCTACATTATTTCCAATCAGTAATATGGCATCCACATATAATATTAGTCTACAGAGCTCCCACTCACTTTCTTGTAAATACAAGCTTCTCCGTAAACTTGTATAAACCCAAACGCTTTGATCACCTCATCAAAGCGCAGATTCCAACTCAAAGATGCTTGCACTAGTCCATAAATGGATCGCTGGAGTTTGCAAACTTTGTCAGCATTCTCTGGATCGACAAAACCTTCCGGTTGTATCACATACAACTCTTCCTTGAGGAAACTGTTATGGAACGCTGTTTTGACATCCATCTGCCAAATTTCATAGTCGAAATATGTAGCTATTGCTAACATGATTCTGACGGACTTAAGCATCGCTACGGGTGAGAAGTTCTCATCGTAGTCAACTCCTTGAACTTGTGAAAAACCCTTTGCCACAATTCGAGCTTTATAGACGGTGACATTACCGTCCGCGTCCGTCTTCCTCTTAAAGATCCATTTATTCTGAATGGCCTTTCGCCCTTCAGGTAATACTTCCAAAGTCCACACTTTGTTTTCATACATGGATGCCATCTCGGATTTCATGGCCTCTAAACATTTCTCGGAATCCGGGCCCATCATTGCTTCTCCATAGCTCGTAGGTTGATCGTGTCTAACAACATGACCTCCAAGACAGGGTTGCCGTACCACTCAGGAGCAGTACGTGCCCTTCTCGACCTACGAGGTTCAATAGTAACTTGATCCGAAGCTTCATGATGATCATCATTAACTTCCTCTTCAACTGCCGTAGGCTCCACAGAAACATCTTTTTGCGCTGCGCTACTCTCTCGTTGAATCAAAGGTTCAACAACCTCATCAAGTTCTATCTTCCTCCCACTCAATTCTTTCGAGAGAAACTCTTTCTCAAGAAATATTCCGTTTTTAGCGACAAACACTTTGCCTTCGGATCTAAGATAGAAGGTATACCCAACTGTGTCTTTTGGGTATCCTATGAAGACGCATTTTTCCGCTTTGGGTTCCAGCTTTTTAGGCTGAAGCTTTTTGACATAAGCATCACATCCCCAAATTTTCAGAAACGACAACTTTGGCTTCTTGCAAAACCACAGTTCATATGGCGTCGTATCAATGGATTTCGATGGTGCTCTATTTAAAGTGAATGCAGCTGTCTCTAATGCATAACCCCAAAATGATAGTGGCAAATCGGCAAGAGACATCATAGAACACACCATATCTAATAAGGCTCGATTATGACATTCAGACACACCATTACGCTGTGGTATTCCAGGTGGTGTCAATTGTGAAACAATTCCACATTGTCTTAAGTGACTACCAAACTCATAACTCAGATATTCTCCTCCTCGATCAGATCGTAGGAATTTAATCTTCTTGTTACGATGATTCTCAACTTCACTCTGAAATTGCTTGAACTTTTCAAACGTTTCAGACTTGTGTTTCATTAAGTAAATATACCCATATCTACTTAAGTCATCAATGAAGGTGAGAAAATAACGATATCCATCGCGCGCCTCAATGCTCATCGGACCACACACATCAGTATGTATGATTTCCAACAAGTCACTTGCCCGTTCCATTGTTCCAGAGAACGGGGTTTTAGTCATCTTGCCAAAGAGGTATGGTTCACATGTGTCAAGTGATTCAAAATCAAGTGACTCCAAAAGTCCATCAGCATGGAGCTTCTTCATGCGTTTACACCAATATGACCTAAACGGCAGTGCCACAAGAAAGTGGTACTATCATTATCAACTCTACATCTTTTGGCATCAATGTTATGAACATGTGTGTTATCACTATCGAGATTCAATATAAATAAACCCCTCACATTGGGTGCATGACCATAAAAGATATTACTCACTAAATAGAACAACCATTATTCTCTGATCTAAATGAGTAATCGCCTCGCAATAAACAAGATCCAGATATAATGTTCATGCTTAACGCTGGCACTAAATAAAAATTATTCAGGTTCATCACTAATCTCGATGGTAATCAAAGAGCAAGCATGCCGACGGAGATCACATAAACCTTGGAACCATTTCCCACGCGCATCGTCACTTTGTCCTTTGCCAGCCTTCGTCTATTCTATAGTTCCTGTTTTGAGTTGAAAATGTGAGCAACCGAACCAGTATCAAATACCCTGGTACTACAACGAGAGTTGGTAAGGTACACATCAATAACATGTATATCATATATACCTTGTTTGGTGTTGGCCGCCTTCTTGTCGGCCAGATACTTGGGGCAGTTCCGCTTCCAGTGACTAGTCCCCTTGCAATGAAAGCACTCAGTTTCTGGCTTGGGTCCAGCCTTGGGTTTCTTCACGGGAGGGGCAACTACTTTGCCACACTTCTTGGAGTTACCCTTCTTGCCCTTGCGATTCTTCTTGAAACTAGTGGTTTTATTGACCATCAACACGTGATGTTCTTTCTGGATTTCAGACTCAGCGACTTTCAGCATCGCAAACAGCTCGGCGACTGACTTGTTCATCCCGTGCATGTTATAGTTCAGCACAAAGCTCTTCTATCTAGGTGACAATGATTGAAGAACTATGTCAGTGATTGCCTCCGGCATAAGGGGCATCCCTAACTCCACCAGACGGGTCGAATACCTAGACATTCTAAGTATATGTTCACTGATAGACCCGTTCTCCTCCATCTTGCAAGCATAGAACTTATCGGAGGTCTCATACCTCTCGATCCGAGAATTCTTCTTAAAGATAAACTCCAACTCCTGGAACATCTCATATGCTCCATGACGTTCAAAACGTCTTTGAAGTCCCGATTTCTAAGCCATACAACATTGCACACTGAACTATTGAGTAATCTCCAGAATGCGCCTCCTAAGCGTTCTTAACGTCTTCGGATGACACGGGAACGGGTGCGTCACCAAGCGGTGCATCAAGGACATAAGCCTTCTGGGAAGCCGTGAGGATAATCCTCAGATTATGGGTCCAGTCCACAAGTTACTTCCATCATATTTCAACTTAGATTTCTCTAGGAATGCATTAAAATTTAGGGGTGCTACTGCACGGGCCATTGATCTACAACATAAATAAGCAAAGGTTACTAAGACTATTGTTCAAGATAATGAGTTTAGTTAATCAAATTACTAAAGCTCCCACTCAAATTGACATCTCTCAGGTCATCTGAGTGATACATGATCCAAATTCACCAACTCAAGTCTGATCATCACATGAGTTAAGGTGGTTTCAATGGTGAACATCATCATGTTGATCATATCTACTATATGACTCATGTTTGACCTTTTGGTCTCTTGTGTTCCAAGGCCATGTCTGTACATGCTAGGCTCGTCAAGTTTAACCCTAATGTTCCGCATGTGCAACACTGGCTTGTACCCGTTGTATGCGAACATAAAGTCTATCACACCCGATCATCACGTGGTGTCTTGACACGACGAACTTTCACAACGGTGTACACTCGGGGAGAGCACAATTTACCTTGAAATTTAAGTGAGGGATCACCTTATAATGCCACTGTCGTCCTAAGCAAAACAAGGTGCATAAAAGGATTAACATCACATGCAAATCATAAGTGACATGATATGGCCATGAACTTGTGCTTTTGATCTCTATCTCCAAAGCACCGGCATGATCTCCATCGTGACTGGCATAACACCATGATCTCTATCATCATGATCTCCATCGGGGTTGTCGTGCCCACCATGCTTATACTACTATTGCTACCGCTTAGCGATAAAGCAAAGCATTACATAGCGCTTAATGATTGACACGCAGGTCATACAATAATTAAAGACAACCCTATGGCTCCTGCTGGTTGCCATACTCATCGACATGCAAGTCATGATATTCTATACAAAACATGATCATCTCATACATCACATATATCTCATCATGTGTTTGGCCATATCATATTTTCGTTGTTTTCTCACGGGGGGTCGCGCGAGACGGCAAATGCCATGGGGTGGCTTATCGAGGTGAGAGCAAGGCTGTCGTGGATGATCCATGGAGCGTGAGGAACTGCAGGTATGGACGGAGGGTCCGCCGGCTGATGGGCGGGGTGTCCTGCCAGGAGCAGCCTCCGGGCGAGGAGGTTCCGCGTGGGAATGATCATGTAGAAGACAAGGTTAAGTCGACGCAGATACATCAAATATTTGATTTTGGTAGGGTATGTTTACGCAGAGGGGGCCGACTTGGTTTCGTCCGAGCCCCCTTCAGTCTTTTTCATGTGTCCTCCGCTCTTTGGCTTTATCTCTCACTAGCCGGACAACCGCGTGACGATGTGTGGCTGAGAGTGGGATGCAGGGTGGAGCATACAGTACTCGAACTTTCAGGATCAGACTCGACCGAGCAGAGACTTGCAAATGAAATGACCGACTTGCCCAAGCCGTCTTCTCCCAGGATGCTTTTCACGTGGGGTGACCTCCAGCTTTTGCTCTTGTTAGCCGGACAGTCGCGGTGCGGTCTGTAGCTGAGACAAAGAGTGGGCCTTCTGTCCCGTGCACTCTACTAAGCTGTCTCGTGGGAATGAACGTATCGGGCCAAGCGGCCAGCCCCGGGCCGAGACTAGCTGGCACAGGTGTGAATAGTAAGGCATCAGAATAAATGTGGAGATGGCCCCCGAGGGTCGCTTGGGGTTATTCGTTTCGTGTGTACGGCACAGGGATATGTGGGTGGAGATCTCACATTGCTTTTGGGTGCCGGCGAGGCGGTTTTGTCGATGTCGGCCAATGCTGTTTGTAGCCGACGTGGTCCTGCTGATGCGCGCGAGGCGCCGCCGGGCGCGGACTTGGGGTCCGCCTGTTGATGTGCGTGAGGCGCTGTCGGGCGTGGACGCGGAGTCTACCGGCTGATGGGCGCGGATCCCTGTCGGGCGTGGACGCGGGGTCCGCCGACTGATGAGCGCGAGGCGTTGCCGGGCGCAGACACGGAGTCTGCCAGCTGATGTGCGCGAGGCGCTGCCGGGCACGGACGTATGGTCCACCGGTTGGTGTGCACGAGGCGCTGCCGAGGGCAGACGTAGGGTCCACCGGCTCATGAGCGCGAGGCGCTGCCAGGCATGGCCATGCGGTCCACCGGCTGGTGTGCTTGAGGCACTGCCGAGGGCGGACGCGGGGTCCGCCAGCTGATGAGCGTGAGGCGCTGCAGAAGGCGTACATGGGGTCCGCCGACTCGTGAGCGCGAGGCGCTATCGAAGGCAGACACAGGGTCCATCGGCTGGTGAGCACGAGAAGCTGCCGGAAGTAGCCTCCGGACGAGGAGGTTCGTTGATTTTCGCGTAGGCAAGACAGTTGTTCGGTCGGCGCGACTTTTCACCAGCGAAGTGCGCCAGTGCACCCGCTGGGTGTAGCCTCGAGCCCCAGGCGGTTGGTGGGTGTGCCGGCCGGACGTCGAAATGAGTAGGAAGCTGGAGCCGACCCGATGTTAAAGTATGCGGACAGATAGTGCCAGCCGTGAGCATGTGCAGCCGGTGCGACTGCACAGGGTCCCATGGCTCAGGGGCCCCAGCTCACGTCATACTTTTTACTACTAGTAATGGTACTTATATATAATAGAATCCAGTAGCCTGCTACTTAATATTCAACCCAAGCCCATGATGCAACCTCTATAGACAACAATACTCTTAGGCCCAAAATAAATAAGTAAACATTGGGCCCTTTCAAAAAAATACGAGAAATAAGACGAGTAACACTGGCCTACGTGTGACTAGCGCCCGATCGATTTTGGGACTTGTTTTGTCATCTTGACTAGAGTACATTGTAACACGTGTTGACTAATCCAATTCAGCCATAAAGACATCCTAGTTAAATTTTGTGTATTTGCGGGATTTTTTTCTTAGAAGTGAAAAATACAAAAGGAGAGAATAAGTAAAGGATTTGAAAGTATTTTTAGACCAACCTTTCCAAGTGTTTTATGCTTATTCGGAAAAGAAAGTGTTTTATGCTTAGATGTGATAATAATTAGTAGTTTGTCTTTTGAGATGTACTCCTGAAAGCTTGAATTTCCTTTATGTGATTTTCTGGTATGTGTTAACATTTTTTTAGGAATGATATTGGTTAACAGCTGAAATCAAAACGAGACATACTATTATTTCGTAATTGTGTTGCGAGTGTAAGAGGCCTCTGTTTGTCATCTTGCACCGGGGACCCTCACATGCCAGGGCCGACCCTGCAGGCAGGCCAGTCGGCCAGACAACAAGGCATGTCAGCAGATCGATGTACGTCAGCCAGTGCGGGTCATTCGCTAGGTGCGAGCCTAATCAACTCTTTAAACGAGTCAAACCAAAAATCACAAATGTAACTTAGCTATATTTATGTCCGAGACAGATGTAATCCAGATCGCTGGAGCGGCTATACCCGAGTCTGCGGAGTCGAACAGACCGGAACGAAGCCGGATGTGTCAGCTGAAGCTTGAAAAGGAGGAGCCAGATGTAGCCGACTAGCCTAATTCCGGTGAGCGCGTCAGACCGGATAATCAGCCAGCAGTCGACAACCAACCAGGCGGCAGCCATGGGCCGCCAGGCAGTCGGGGAGCCGGTCAGCCGAGCCGGAGCAGACGGGCCAACCATGTAGGCGGCCAGGTAGGCAGCCCGCCGGACCGTGCACGTAGGGCCAGGCTCGCAGCCGGTCAGGCATGTACACACACAGCGCAGCCGGCCAGGCACGCATACCCGCAACATAGCCGGCCGGGGCCATGCAGCCGGCCATGCATGCAAGCACATGGTGCAACCAGCCAGGCCATGCACATATCATTTGCATGTGTGCATGTGCGTGATTTTCTTCATTTTCTCCTTTGTAGGTAGCCGGTTTACACAGACAACCGACGGAGCGACGGTGCAGGAAATGGGGCCGTCCGGCTGCGCGAGAAGCGGGCGCAGCCGTCGTCCTGAGACCGCCGTATGCGGGGCAGAGTTGGCCGGGCGCGTGCGAAATAGGTGCGGCGAGACGACGTGGGGCGAAGCCAGCCGGAACGGCGAGCCGGTTGGTCGGAGGCGGAGCTGTGCAAGAAGAGCCGAAATGGCACGAGCATGAACGTCGGGCTGGAGTAGCCAGACGGGCAGGCTGTAGCCATGCATCCATGGCTGGCCGGGCGACATGCAACATGTTTGTGCATGCGGTCATGGAGCAGCCGGCCCGCGCCTACATGCGTGCGCGCACGCGGCCATGCTATGGCAGCCGGCCCACGCCTACATGTGTGCACGCACACGGCCAGGCTATGGCAGCCGGCTAGCGTCGTGGCTACGCAGTCGGCCAGCGCCACGACAGTCTGTCGGGTAATGGCAGCCGGACAGGTGCGGGCCGGAGTAGGACCAGAGCCAGCCAGCGCGCGGGAGCTGTCGGGCGCACGGGAGGCCATCGGGTGCGGCGAGGGCGAGCCGGCGGGCGTGGGAGCCAGCCAGCGCGCGGGATCCGGTTGGGTCGCGTGGGCGGGCTGTAGAGTCATCGACCAGGGCGGCGAGGAGCGCAGCGGACAGCTAGGAGCCACGGCGCGCGAGGCACAAGAGACCCTTGTGCGAGCGGAGGCGGCCGAGCGCCCTGCTGTTGGTGGATGCTGCGCGCAACCGACCGCGGTGAGTCGGAATGGAGCTGAGGCAGCGGCGCCAGTAGTCGCAGCCGACCGACAGGCAAGCGCAGTCGGAGAGGCGACCCACGGCAGCTCGGTCAGAGCGGATCGACGTCTAGTGGTTTGACGGGACGGGGAGCGAAGCAGGCAGGGCGCTCGCGGCGCGCTAGGCCAGAGCCGTGCCGCGCGCGGCTGGAAGCCACGCCAAATGGGGTCCTCGGCGATGCGAAGAGGGAGGCGCCGACCGTGCAGTGACGCGGGTGTGTCAGGAGGCCGGCGGGGGCGATGCTATCGATGGGCGACGTTGCAAGACGGAGTTGTCAATCGAGACGACGACGAGGCTCACACGGCCGACCGGCCTCACGCGCGCACACGAGCCAGCTAGCTAGCATGCAGGCAGGCCAATTGATCGGCTCTGCTGCGTAGCTAGCTAGCTAGGTGCGAGCGTGTGCACCTGCAGGAACGGCGGCCAGCCCCACCGCGCTTGAAGGTGTGGCCGAGGGGAGGCTGGACCGACACCAGGCCGATGGCGAGAACGCATTGACCTGCCCGGTCGCCCCGGTGGCGTGTTGGAGCGAGCTACAGACAGACGAGGCCGACGACAGGGACGCGTCATCTCGTGCGCCCCCCCGGGGCGGGTTGGTGTCGAGCCCCCGAGCGTCGCCGGAGAGACGGCGGCAGCGCCGCGGTGGTGATGACGAGACGGGCGGCAAGGACGCGGCGTCACGCGCATTTGTCCTGGGGGCGTGTTGATGTTAAGCCACTGAGCGCCGTTAAAGAGACGGCGACGACGTGGCGATGGCGATGACGAAGAGGGTCCCGCCCGGACTATGGTTCCAACAGCAGCTGGTCTCACGGTGGGCGCCAACTGTCGTCGTTTTCTCACGGGGGGTCGCGCAAGATGGCAGATGCCATGAGGTGGCTTATCGAGGTGAGAGCAAGGCTGTCGTGAATGATTCGGGACGGGTATGCGAATAGCACGCAGTGCTTTACCTAGGTTCAGAGCTTTCCGAAGAGATAATACCCCTACTCCTGTATATTTATATATATCTGTGGAATATCTGGTACATGATTGCTCCTGAAGCTGTATGGGAGAGAAGAGCCATGAGGCGTCTTGCCGCATGTGTGTGTATGTGTGAGCACGTGAGAGTGCAACCCCCCCATGTGGTGGGCATGAGGCCTCTATATAGGCATGAGTGGGTAGCTTGGGATGTAAGCTACAGTGGGTAGCTTACATCCCAAGCAGTTTGAGGTGTAAGCTACCATGGGTAGCTTACATGTCAAGCCATATGTAGCTTGTGAACTAAGCTAAGTCTGTCCCCTGGTGCACTTTATAAATCAGTGTCCAGAGGGCAGGTTACAGTGTAGATAGTATTGCATAACACGTGTACGGTGCGCTGCTGCTTGTCAATAGTGCACCGCCACTGGATACAACCGTCTGGTCCGCACGTGTCCGATGGGATGTCGTAGTTGGTTACGGGCTGCCGGCTGGCGGGCGCAGCCGGCTGGTCGGATCAGCCGGCCACGGGTGTGAGTCGGAGCAGCCGGCCCGGGCAGGCGTGCACCCTATCCGACTCGCCGTCTTTGGGGTACCCAGGGGTCATCCCCCCGACACATATCACAACATATCCTATAAAAACAAGTTAGACGTCCTCTAATTATTGTTGCATGATTTACGTGGCTGGTATGGGTATCTAGCAAGAACAATTCTTACCTACGCATAAACCATAATGGTGATACTCAAATTGCTTTTCAACATTCTCAATGACTGTCTTTGTCGAATCCGATCCAACTAAAGTGAGGGAGACAGATCTTTATCGGTCGAACCTCTATGTCAAGGATTCAGACAACCCCGTATGTTGTTCCCTTTGTTTTTCGGTATGTTACTCGCCTGAGACTCGATCGTCGGTATCTTCATACCTAGTCCAGTCTCGTTACCAGCAAATCTTTTTTACTCGTTCCGTAATACAAGATCTCGTGGCTAACACTTAGTCACATTGCTTGCAAGGCTCATTGTGATGTTATATTACCGAGTGGGCCCTAAGATACCTCTCTGTCACACAGAGCAACAAATCCTAGTGTTGATCTATGCGAACTCAACAGAGACCCTCGGAGATACCTATAGAGCATCTTTATAGTCACCCAGTTACGTTGCGATGTTTGATACACACAAAGTTTTCTTCTGGTGTCAGTGAGTTGCATGATCTCATGGTCGTAGAAACAGATACTTGACATGCAGAAAAACATAGCAATAAACTGACACGATCATATACTACGTTTGTAGTTTGGGTCTTGTCTATCACATCATTCTCCCAATGATGTGATCCCGGTATCAAATGACATCTCATGTCCATGGCTAGGAAACCTTAATCATCTTTGATCAACGAGCTAGTCTGCTAGAGGCATAGTAGGAACACAGTGTTGTCTATATGCCCACACATGTATTTAGTTTCCAATCAACACAATTATAACATAGACAATAAACGATTATTATGAATAAGGAAATATAATAATAAACACTTTATTTACTGCCTTTAGGATATATTTCCAACACGAAGCAATCCGTCGGCAAGAGCTTGCGTGGTGGGGGCAGCGGTTGTGAGAAAGTGAGCAAGTGGTAGGTTTGGGGAGGGGTGCGATTGGATAAGGCGAGATGGAGGAGACGTTCGGGTCCGCATCCGTTCCAGCGAACGACCAGCAAAACGTGACCTAGCAATTTTAAGTGCTTTAAGATGTTTACTTGCAATCAACGGCACAGGAGGTGTTCAGGACGAGGAGCAAAAACATGGCACGCTCGGCACTTATAGAATCCGTTTTATTATCAGGTAGACGGATCTAATTAATTGTCTACTAATTGAGTGCATTAGTGACTCAATTTTTATATTTTATTTTGTAGTTGGTTTATAAATTATTTTTGTATTAATAATTGTATGGGACCAAACAAACGACATATATACTTTCTTTTAATAGTAAGGTGATATATTTATGAATGTCACATATGATACATGATGAGGGTGACGAGAGATAAATCATAAGAAAAAATATGCCTTCTCTTAATTAAGATATAATTTCTTAGCAACAATATATCTCACCACATATTTAGAGATATCTAGTTATCACATATAAGAGTAAGAAATAGCTTACTATACATTTTCTACTTCTCTAGATTATCTCACAAGCTTAAAGCCTCTTCCAATGCAAAAGCGCTAAGTGTATTTAGTGACTTAGCAAATTAAGTTCCCAATGCATAAATTCCTAACTCTGTTTGTTGCAAAACTTTCTTCATTTAACTAGAAGGACCGGGTGCGCTTTATTGTGCTGTTAGATTAGAAAAACTAAGCATTCTATTTCGAAATACAATCCGTAATACTTTTTAAAAATGTCAAACTTTTTAAATTTGATTACATTTGTTGATAAATATATCAAAATCCATAATATCAAATTGTTGTGATTAGATTCATCATTAAATGAGTTTTCGTATTTTTGTAATTTAACATTGTGGATGTCGATATTTTTGCTCTCAACTTGGTCAAAGTTGAAGAATTTTACTTTCCAAAAATAATACCCTTATATTTTGAAACTAATGAAATATTTCGTTTGATATGTGAAGGAGATGACATGGTGTGTTTTATTTTTATTTATAATTCGGTAATTTGATGGGCCTTTCGTGATGTGATTCTATATTATATACTAACCAGCCTTATATATGTTGGAAAATTTCTACGTCGACGACTGCCTGAGCGTGATTGATATGTTTTTATAAGGCAGTTGTTGTTAATTGATTTTAAAAATTGTTGGTCTGATCAGAATTGTAAACCAATCCCATAAGGAAGCAAAATGTATTTGTCTAAAGAATTGAACGAGTGAGTTTTGAGAAATTGTTGACCCGGTCAAAATCGGGTGACCCAATTTTAATTGAAGTCTTGGATACCTCAATTAAATGTGGACTCTTTAAAACTAAGGAGTATAGTGTTATATAGGTATAAATAAAATAATTAAATGAGAGATTTTTGAGAAATTATTGACCAGGTCAAAATCAGGTGTCACAATGTCAATTGGAGTTCTGAATTGAACGTGGACTCTCTAGTTTTAAGGAGATTTGTGTTATATTATATTAGTTGTAGACTAATTCTGTATCCATCTAGGTACGTGCTTTGCATCGCTTCTTTCTGGTTCGCCAAACTACTCTCTCTTTGAATTAATTTGCTGCATGAGTTTTCATGCCTATTCGACAATCTTAGCACCTACGAAAGGTCTAAGATAATACTGCTATCTTATTGGCCACTATGCATGCTCTTACAGGTTGATTTGCTAAATCTGTTTGTATATGAGAAAGGAGAAAGATACACAATAAAAAACAAAAGCAGAGGGATTAGTGGAGAGAATCATTCATATGGAATTATATTACAGGCTAATATGGAAAAATTTATTGGATATCATGTCGGTGGAAGGCCCACGAGTAAATTCAGTTGAGCGGGATTGGTGGAGAATCATTTTTCAAGGTTTACATTGTAGCAACTATCGCTTCTCAGTCGCTCCCCTGCGCCTTCGAGTTTCAAATGCCTCATATTTGCTCTGCTCTGACCAAGATGCTTTGTTCTGCTTGCAACTTATTGTGTGTCTTTTTTTGCGGGATAGTTGTCATGGTTGTTGGTTCTTGTACTCGAGGTTGCTATGCCATGAAGTTATAGCTATCGCATCGTGGTTGATGGTAAGAAATCAACGATGACTCATGAATGGTGGGCTTGGCGGGCATCTTCCTAGCGATTGGGGTTGTCCCGGACGTACATCTCTAGCACATTTCTTCGGCATGCCTCTGTGTTGGAATCGGAGCTGCCTAGATGTCGGTGTGTTTCGGTTGAATGTTTCGATAGGCCGACATGGCTTTCGTTCAGGTTCTGCGATAAGTGTTGGAATCAGAGCTGCCTAGTAGTCGGTGTATTTTGTCTGAATATTTCGATAGGCCAACATGTCCCTCGTTCAAGTTCGATGGTGAGAGATTCGTTGGTGGTTAGTCACGCTTGATTCAGAGTCGTTTGCTTGTCTTAGGGACCTCAGCTCAAACCCTAGAATGTGAGAGCTTTGCGTGAAAATTCACAAGGGTATACACATGCCCTGTTGTGCCCAACCTCATGATTGCATCACGGTCCACAACTCATTTGATTCCCAACAGTTCATTGCACGGTTTTAAGTTTATATTCTGAAAACTTAGTGAATTTATCATTTATTCCTACCAAGTTTTAACAGGGAATACTTAGTGAAAATTTAAAATTGTGTTAAAACATATTCAAAAGTGGTTTTGTTTCCAAGTTCTTGTCACAAGGCACCAGATATGAAGAAATTGGACTTTCGGTTCAAAGTATATAATAGATTCACATCTGAAAGTCCAAAGAAAAAACACGAGCATGTTGGGTAATTTTGGTGAAAGGTTTACTCTCACTTCAGTGGAAGCTCATATCAAGCATCCAGCTGCCGTCAATACAGTTGTTTATTTTTGACAGAATAGTGTAAGGGAAATCCACCCACATCCTTTTATTTATCAGATCAACAATACATGTATAGTACAAATGTTACTTCGGTAACCTAGAAGAAAAGAAAAGTTAAAAGGTCCTAGGAAAAAGCTAATGGATACATTCGGGGGGGGGGGATACCCACTTTAGCAGATCCCCTTTGAATTGGGTTTGATCCTATGAGATAGCAAAGAAACTTCTGTGACAAAACTTGCTCTCCATGCTGCAAATATGGGCCTAACATTTTGGAAAACTTTGGCATTTCTCACTAGTCAAATATGCCAACATGCTGTGAAAACCACCTTAGAAAAGAAAGGCTTCCGAAAATTCCTCTTTGCATGAGTGGCAGCAGCAGACATGTCATTTGAATCTCCCCAGTCAATTTGCAGATAATTCCACACTCTCCGACTGAATAAGCAAGAGAAGAATAAGTGATCTCTATCTTCCTGACATTTGCATGGCATGTCCTACAATTAACAGCATCATCCAAATGCCAATGTCTCCTCTCAACCATATCCTTAGTATTCATGCTATCCATGATGAGCATCCAGGCGAACACCTTAATTTTTAAAGTGCAGCAGCTAGCCCAAACCCACTTGAGCAGGGGATTAAAAGTGTGTTCTCTATAATCATAAGTATAGAAGAATTTTGGCATGTAGGGCTTATTTGTTCCCTGCTAGGACCAGATGTCACACTCATTTGGGCTGAGGACCAGCTCTCCGATGAAGCTTTGCAGGGTTGTAAGTTCTCCAAATGCCTGTTCAGAAAGTGGCAGATTAAACCATGCAGTCAGATCTTGACACTGTAATCCGTCCTTCACTAGTGTCCAGGGATCTTTTACATAGGAGAATAGCCTAGGAAATCTCTCTGTGAGTGGAACAATAGAATTTCCTACGTTCCATGTGTCTTCCCTCAACAGAATTGTATCCCCTTGATTAATTTGCACCCATGTTACCTCTCTGAAGTTATCCATTAGCTTCAGAATGTTCCTCCACCAATAAGAACCACATGGCTTAGTACCCTCAGGTACTCTTTCATGGTAATATGTGTTCCAAATTAACTTAACCCAAGGCAAATCAATCTTGTTTAGGAACTTATTGGCATGCTTCATAAGGAGGGTAACATTTTGCAAACCAAGATTAAGTATTCCCAACCCCTCTTTCTTTTTAGGTCTATATATTAAGTCCCAAGCAGCTAAGGATGGTGCATGCTCCTTCCTATTTCTCCTCCAAAAATATTGTCTTTGAATTCTTTCCAACTCCTTGAGAATGCCTAGTGGTATAGCCATACTGCAGAGGAAGAAAATGGGCAGGGAGGACAATGCAGAGTTTAAATATTGAAGCCTTCTACCTTGGGCAAGAAAAGATGAACGGGATGACATTCTTCTCTCCATACATGTGACTAGTGGGATAAGATGCTCCATCTTAGGCTTGGAGGTGCCCATTGGTAATCCAAGATAAGTGAAAGGCATGGTACCCACCTGGCATCCAAAAACTTGAGCAAGCCTCTCAGCTTCCTTTGGGGGTACATTGATTGGTACCATTGAAGACTTGTGGTAATTAATATTTAGTCCAGTTGACTTGGAAAACACCTTCAACATCTCCTTAAGGGCTACAAGTTGCCCCTCATCAGCCTGAAAGATGATCAGGATATCATCAACATATTGAATAATAGGAAAAGCCTTACCATGGCATGGAATTGGCAGATGGATTTGTCCCTTCTGTAGCATATCATTGACCACTGATGGTAGTAGGTCAACAGCTAGAACAAAGAGCAGAGGTGAAATCGAATATCCTTGTGTGACCCCAGCTTTGCAAGAAAATTGTTTCCCTGGCACCCCATTAAGAAGAATGGATGATGTACTAGAAGATAGGAACTGTTGGATCCATCCTCTCCATTTGGAAAATCCCTTGTATTTTAGGATCTCCAAAATGACTTCATGTTTAGTGGAGTCAAAAGCCTTCTCAAAGTCCAATTTTAGAATAAGGATTGGCTTCCTAGACTGATGGCATTGATGCAGATATTCCAAGGTCCAGCCAATACAATCCTGGATGGTTCTGGTCTTAATAAACCCATACTGGTTCTTATGAACACAATCCAAGATAACCTCCTGCAATCTATTTGCAGTCATTTTGATGAGAAACTTTTTGCCAAGTCCAGTGAGAGAGATTGGCCTAAAGTCTCCCACTTTTTCAGGATAGGGCTTTTTGGGAACTAGGGTAATGTATGAACCATTGATACTTTCTAGCACTGCCTTCCCTTCATGAAAGTGGTTGGCTAGATTATAAAATTCCTGAGAAACAATTGACCAACATTTCTTAAGAAACAACCCATTAAAGCCATCTGGACCTGGGGCTTTATCAGCGAGCA
This sequence comes from Hordeum marinum, assembly GCA_022496015.1. NCBI lineage: Eukaryota > Viridiplantae > Streptophyta > Magnoliopsida > Poales > Poaceae > Hordeum > Hordeum marinum. The sequence goes on along the minus strand of CM039676.1, from coordinate 346,865,999 downwards.
TACATTTGACCACCTGATCCATTTCCTCCTGAGTGAAAGGTTTGGTCAAATCCTCCAGTCCTTGTACATGCTTAATGAGACCATGCAAATCAAACCCCATTACAATACCTTTAGCAGTACCCATTCTCCTCTTAAATGATGACCATAAAATTCCTTCCATCTGACTATGTTCAGATATTACTGTATCATCCTCCAGCCTCAAGTTAGCAATGGAATTCCTTCTATATCTTTCTGAAGCCATTGCATGAAAGAACTTTGTGTTTTCTTCCCCCACTTTAATGAATTTGATTGTACACCTCTTCTTCCAATATAGGTATTGTAGATGTAGCAGATGTTCTGAGTGGGATTCCACGATCTTTCTGAAATTCTTTTCCAGTCTGAACAGAGCTCTGACTTCTTGCATATTATCTATCCATTCAATCACCTTATTACATTTCTGGATAGCATTTTTTATTTTAGAAACACCTAATTGCCATCTTTTGAGATCCCGTCTCAAAGTTTTGAACTTATCAGCTAAGATTGCTGCAGTGTGGGTTTTATGTGAGTGCTTCTTCCAGGAAGTGGTGACACACTCCATAAAACCATCAACCTTAGTCCAAAAGTTCTCAAACCTAAAGATGTTAACCTTAGGGATGGAAGTGGTAATAACCACCACACATGGAACATGATTTGAAGCAGTCCTGGCCAGTGGCAAGGCTTCTGAGAGTGGATAGCATGTGACCCAATTAGTTGAAGTAAAGAACCAATCTAGTTGTTCCAAGAGAGGAGTGTCTTGCATATTTGACCAAGTGTAGGTCCTTCCTTTTATTGGCAGTTCAACTAATCCCAAATGCCTAATAATTTCATTGAAAATGAACATATCATAACATCTCCTCCTGGCAGATTTATGTTTTGTAAAGATCTTATAAATTAAAATCTCCCAGGAGTAACCAGTTTTCCTCATATGGATTTTTTAGATTGTATAGCCAGTCCACAAAACCATCTCTCTATTCCCCACTGCATGGGCCATAAACATTCACCAATGTCCAGACATCTACATTCGTTTTAGATGTGAATTTTACAATAATTCCAAATGATTGCACCTCAACTAATTCCCCATGGAGCACAGAAGAATTCCAAAGCACCAATAGACCACCAGAGGCTCCTACTGAAGGAGAATAAGCAAAATTATCATATTGTTTGGGGCAGAAGGATCTGATTTCCTTTAGTGAATAGTTTTCACACTTGGTTTCCTGGAAACATGCAACAGAACATTGACTTTCCTCCAGTTTTTGCTTGACTGCTATCTGCCTCACAGCCGAATTTAGCCCCCTCACATTCGAACACAAGACATTCCATTTTCTATAAGAATTTCTACTCATTAAACACTAATCCGGGAAGTATGAAATAGCAAGCTACATAATAGCCCACCAAGGTAATACGTAGCATAACCAACGATGTTTTACACATCCAAAAGAGCAGAAATAAACAATTGTTCCCACAAGCAAACATAAACAAGCATACAAAGGCTAGCTTAGGGGCGTGCCAAACCCATTAATTGATGATGGAGCTAATCATGAGAGATGTCCTTCTTCGGCTCTGCTGGATCAACCATAAGCTACTCCACCGTAAGCTTGTCAGCATCAATGTACAGTTCCTCGCCAATCTTCTGAATCGGCTTGATAGGTGTAGGAGGAGGAATGAATTCCCCTCCCTCATGGCCTTGCTTGGGAGCATCATCTTCCATCAAGGCTTGCCGCGAGGCTTCTTCTTCTTCGGCACCGAAGACAACTCCAGGAAGACAAGTTTGAACCCATCCCTCTTGACAGAACCCCTGGTGTATCGACGCACCTCAGAGTCCACTAGTGGTGTATAGGCCTTCGATTTACGCTTGGTTTCTCCACCATTACATATAGGGGCAGTGAAACTAAAGTTTTTTGAAGTAGAAACATCAGGGGTGAGCAAGGAAAAACTTGAAGAAGAAGCTCCCAATGTGTCCATGGATGAAGAAGACTTGCTGGTATATTCCAACTGTGGAAGTAAAAGCCGAGCAACCGGCCTGATTGGCCTGTTGGCACTAGCCTCCGTCCACTGGAGCTTGGACAGGACCTGCACATCATCGAAAGAAAAATCCCATGTCCTCTTAGACAGAACCATAGGTGAGAGGGGTTTAACTGACAGAGGCCTGGGTACATCATATGTAATATCTCCATTGAGCAGAGTCTGAAAAGTTCTCCTCCAAGCTAAATCAGGTGGCAGGGGGGCCATAGACAATCCTCACAGCTCCCATAATGATTTGTCCCACATTTATCACTGGAGCTTGGTGTGGGATAATTGCCAGGGCATTCTCCTACTGCCGAATAACTTCCTCATTCTCCAGATCTGGCTATGGCTAATGGTAAACTTCATTCTCAGAGATAGACCTAGAAGGTTGATCAACCACAATGGATTCCTGATCCTGAACTGGTGGCTCCTCATTCTGTTGCTGGACAGGATCATCACCCCCCAATGCCCATGCCCCCAATTTTCTGGATCAACATGATCTTCCATAGGTGGGGGTACTGTAGGCAACTCATTCCACCCAATGGCAGGATAAGGTGGTAAGACAAAGTTGTGTTGCTCTGTCAGTGGCTGACCTGGCAAGGAGTGTAGGTTTCCATTAATAGGCATGGGGTCTTCATCCTCTGGCATTTGATCTGCAAAGTTAGCCCCCAAAATATAGCAGGGAACTGTCCAAGAAACTCTCTAGCACCACCTCTGTGTGCATAGTTAGTGAAAACAACATCCCTAGGGACCAAGATATCCTCTGGGAACGATGCAAAAACAATACTCTGTACCAGGTATGGATCATCATTAACCCAATGGTGGAACTTTCCAAAAGTTTTCACTGCATCTCGCAAATGTTCAAAAGAACGCGGATCTAGTGGGAACCCCAGGAACATCAAGCAACCTTCCCGAAACCCCGAGTCCCATGATAACCAAGACCCTCATCATGCTTCATAAATCTCACAAAAGTGTCATTACCCATGGGGAGAGGAGGGAGTTGAATCAAGAAAAAACAAACACTAGCATCACGAACTCTGAAAAGCCCTACCCCCAAAATCCATGGCTGAGCAGACATCACCTGGACTCCTCTCTGCTCCAACAGCTCAACAACCGCCTCACGCATATGTCCAATCTCATTGGGCTCTGGAAGAGGCATTACCTCAGATATCATGAATCCTTCATGCCGCCGTTGGATAGCCATCGACGACGTGACAAAGGTTCACAGCAGTCGGAGGTCTCCACCATCGATGATGTGGTGGCCCGCCGGAACAAAGCGTTGAGGATCAATGGGGAAGTTAGACATTGGAGGAGAGTGTTCCTCCGGCAAGGGTGGCGGTGGTGTTGCTGGCGGAGAGCAGGAGGTTTTTTTAGGTCGGTCGCTTATGGGACTAGACAGGGGAAGGGCAGCAAACGAGCACGAAGCGTCGGGCATAGGCCTTGATGGAGTAACCACATGTATGAAAGTAGTGGGTCCCGCAAAATCCGGCGCCGACAATTTTTTCCTCCAAACTAACCCCTCCATCAATACACTTGTTGAAAGTTGGTGTAGTGGCAAATTTCACGGTGGACAAAATAGCCTTTGGTTCAAACTCAACTTTTCTTCAGTCCAAGTTAGTTTCAGAAGCTCAACCAAATGGCATTTCAACATGGTAGGATCAATGACCTAAAGGTCTTCACATTGTAGCATCCAATAAAAAAATGTTATTGTAAAGGCATGCAAAATACAAATATTACATCTTCCTACAAGCTCAACCACTGAAGTTGCAAATAATATGTCAATTTCCACAGTGTGTGTAACTACAAAAGTTTAGTGAACACTTGAATGTTCATGCTACAAGTCTACAAAACCACAACCGACGTTGGAGGCACATGGCCGGACCATAGGTTGGGAAAAGGGGTGACAACCCCGGGCCCGGAAAGAGTAGGCCCAAATCTTGTAACATGTATACATAGAAAGCTACTTTTCACCAGATTCATGGCCATATGGCAAGGGGCATCGATCCCATTTTTCGTGTTTCAATTTTGATTTTTTACATATTTAAACCAGAATTACAAATTATGTTTCATTTGTGTTTTTGTGAAGAGAGACTTCAAATCAAATCTATTTTAAAATACGTTTTGACGAGTTCTTTAAATTTTGTTAAGTTTTCAACTGCGAAAACTTGGTAAGAGCGGACGACAAAGTCATAAGGTTCAGAAACTAAAATTTAAAACTTTGATATGCCCTGGTGCGGAATCCAATGACTTTTCACATTACGAGCAATCAACAACCGTCATAGTTGGGCGGGTGTGTGGCCCTGTGAGTTTAGTAGCTGTTACTAAAGTGTTTCTCTTAACATGCACATATGCCAATTCAATATGTAAATATGCATGAAGAATGACAGCCTCAACATGTAAATATGCACGGGAAAGAATGAAAGATTCAACTCATATTCCACTAGTGAAGAAATGGCTAGCCACAACTTATGTTGGTGGCGCACCAATTGGACACGACACCAACACTATTTTTTTCAAATAGCGATGGCGTTGGACGAATTGATACACCAGCTTTGTGCAATTAGTGGTGCCGTGGATTTAAAGTGGAAGGCACCAAAATGTGGGCCTTGCTGAGCTAACCAGTAGGAATATATTGTTGGCGTCAGATGTCCTGCGGTGCCACAACTATATTATGTGATGCTGTTGTTCACTATTCTTGAATGCTAGCACTAAGTTTGGACTATATAAGCTAGTGTTGGTAGCCCCTTTGTTTCTCAAAATACATTCACTTCCAATTCTTCTCCCTAACTAGTTATAGCTCCTCTTAGTTATGGATCCACGTCAGCGAAGCGTGTCGAAAGTTTGTGAGCCCGCCCCCCTGGCCGAGCTCCCGTCTGGCCCTGTTGGCTATGCCATGAGGTCCCCACGGCCAATGCATCTGGCCCTATACGGCGAATCATCCCACCGCAACAGTGTGAATTCCATTCAATCTGGTAGCTACGCTACCAGCGTTGAAGATGCTGGTCATGTGCTTCTTGTGGCCATCAATGCCCTGTTGATAAGCATATGTCCTACACATAATGGAATCCAGAGCGAGAGTTCTACAACTGTGCCAACCATGGAAAGGTACATATAAGACAAAAAATACATCTTCATCTATTTTCAGCTAATTTGCGCAATTAAACTTCTCTAGTGTCGCTCACATCCATATGTGTATATACATTATGATCCACAGAAGACAGGGAGACAATATTGCTTCAGATGGATATGGGTAATCTCGTCCAGAAGTATGTAAGTGAATTGCTTGACTACTCCATAGACAACAGAAAGATGAGATGCAACTCAAGAACGATGTGATACGAGGCCAAATAAAAAATCAAGTTGCTTCGATATGCAATTTTAGCCATTTGCATGCTTGGCCTATTTGAAAGCACAATATGCTCCCTAATGGTTTTGATAATTCATGACAACATACATTGTCTCTTGGACTAATAATTTTACCAAATGCATTTCAGGTGAAAGTCCATAGAGAGAGATGGGTTGGCAAAAAGGAGTGTGGAGAGTATCCCCAAGAAGGAGAAGGAGAAGGAATAGCATTGGCAAAGCTTCAAGGAGAGGACTCTACATTTTACTTTGTGAGAAATCACTTCCAGTCCATAGGAAAAGCTAATACTATTAAAAGGGGGTAAGGTACTGCTCGTGAACAAGATGCTCAAACGTGCACAAGTGATAGTCACCAAAAACACCCACAAATCTTCCACAAAAGTCTGCCCAAAGCCAAATATCCAAAATCGGTGCAACCAACTATTTCCACTTGGTCCCACCCATTTATATATTGAGACAGACCCATGCCAAACCCTAGCACATCGGTGCAACCGATCCCACATCGGTGCGACCGAGTTCAGGGTGCCAACTTTCGATTGCTTCGATTCATAAAATCGGAATTTCCGAGGTTTTGGATCACTGTCACCGTGATGCAGATTCTGACCGTTGGACACCTGATCTGTACCATCGAGAAATATATATCGGTCTCACCAAGATTCAAAAGTTGCTACCTTTGGAGCAAGTCGGTACCACCGAGATTCATAGATTGGTGTCATCGAGTTGGTCAGTTTAGGTGTAACGGTTGGATTTTTGGAGATGCCTATATATACCCCTCCACCACCACTCACTCGCAAGAGAAGCACTCAGAATAGATCCCCACCTATCCTATCAGATTTTCTGAGAGAGAGCACCTACTCATGTGTTGAGATCATGCCATTCCATTCCAACCATATGAATCTTGATCTCTAGCCTCCCCAAGTTGCTTTCCACCCAATCAATCTCTTCCACCAAAGCCAAATCTGTGAGAGAGTGATTGAGTGTTGAGGAGTATATCATCTTGAAGCACAAGAGCAAGGAGTTCATCGACATTATCGAGCCTATTACCTTTTGGAGGCTGGTGCCTCCTAGATTGGTTAGGTGTCACTTGGGAGCCTCCTACTTCATGTTCCGGAGTGAACCAAGAAGTTTGTAAGGGAAAGGAGATTGCCTACTTCGTGAAGATCTACCCGAGTTAGGCTAGTCCTCTTTGTACGTAGGCCATCATGGTATAGTCAAGTTTGCTTCTTCGTGGAACCCTCCATCGGTAGAGCCCTCTGTGGACTCTTGCGATCGTTACCTTTCGTGGGTTGAAGACTCCATAAATGTGGACGTATGATAGCACCACCTATTGGAACCACGGGAAAAATCTTCGTGTCCCTCATGCGTTTGATCTCCCTATCTCAACTCTTTACTTCCATGTGCAATGTCTCTACTTTCTGCTGTTATACTTGATGACTTGCATGTGTAGGGTGTGCTAGACTTGCTATAATTGCTAAAATCTACCAACACTTAACTTTGGATATTGTGTAAATTTTAATTTTGTGCTAGTAGTCTATTCACCCCCCTCTAGACACACTCTTCTAGTAATCCCTCAATTGGTATCAGAGCATTGATCTCCATTGTTTCGGTTTTGTCACCGTGGAGAAAGATGGATGTGTGTAGTGTGGAAAGTTTGAGTTGTAGAGTGCCCATTCTTGATGGAGAGTACTATAGTCAATGGAAGAATGCTATTATTGATAATTTTTACAAATTCCATTTGAGAAAACATATTGAAAATCCCTATATGTTCCCCATTGATGAATTGCATCCCACACAGGAAGAGGAAATTGACATGATTGGTAACCTTATAACTGTCAATCTTATTGAGGTTTACCAAGATTTATGCTTTCTTAGTTGAAGAACTTAAAATGTTCTTATACTTTGTGGAATGATTTGGAGTAACGATATCCAAATCTTTCATTAAGTAATCTTGATGAAATTCTTCCTAAAACTGTTGCTTTTCACAAAATGAAGCCTACTGATCCAAACTTTGATAAATGCCTATTTGAGCTTCGTGATCTTATGTGTGCTAAAGGAGATGTCACAACTATCAACAACATCATTGTTGAATCCATTCACATTCATAAGCTTGAACATTGTCATGGTTGCGATTCGAACAAATCTCTCGGTTTCTATGACGAGGAGATTCTACCAAATTATGACAATGAAGAACATGGCTACTATGATGAAGAGGAGTTATTTGACATCGAGCATGAAAATATCATGAAGAATCTAAGTCTCATGGTAAACTTCAAGGATTACATGTCCTGCGGAAAAGAGTGGATTCTCCATAGTGGATGCATCGATCACATGACTAGTGATAAAGACATGTTCCAAGAGATCACACCTAATCAAGGACCTCGGAGGTACGTGACCTTTGTAGACAACTCTAAGGGTAAGGTACTTGGCCCTGGTAAGGTGGCCATATCTCATGATAGCTCTATTCAAAATGTCATGCTCGTTGAATCCCTTGGCTACAATCTTCTTTCCGTATCTAGACTAGCGGACTTCGGTTTCAATGTGCTATTTACTAAACTAGATTGCCAAGTGTTTCGTCATGATAATCATAAAACTATATTTACTGGTATTTGTAGAGATTGTCGATTTCACTAAAAGGACCAACCTCGTACTTGTCTCATTGCAAAATCATCTAAAGGTTGGCTATGGCATAGAAGGCTAGGGCATGTAGGCATGCGCAATCTAGATAAGCTTATCAAGGGCGATCCCATTCTTGGTGTTTAAGATGTTATCTTTGACAAAGATAGGCTTTGTAGCGCTTGTCAAGAAGGAAAGCAAGTAGGTGGAAGTCATTCAGTCAAGAACATCATGACCACTAGGAGAACACTCGAGTTACTTCGTATGGATCTTTTTGGTCCCAATGCTTACAAGAGTCTCGATGGAAACTCTTATGGTCTAGTTATAGTTGATGATTTTTCCAGATATTTGGGTATTCTTTCTTGATGATAAGTCGCGGGTACAAAAGATCTTCAAGAACTTTGCAAGCAAAGCACAAAATCAATTTGAAGTGAAGATCAAGAAGGTTCAAAGCGATAACGGGTCGGAGTTCAAGAACACCCGTGTGGATACCTTTCTTGACAAAGAGGGTATTTCACATGAGTTCTCGACTACGTACATGCCTCAACGAAATGGAGTTGTTGATAGGAAGAACCAAACCCTCATTGAGATGGCAAGAACGATGCTTGAAGAATACAAGACACCAAGACAATTTTGTGCAGAAGCCATGGAAACAACATGTCATGCCATGAACCGACTCTACTTGCACAAGCTTCTCCGTAAAATGGCATACGAGCTGCTCACCGATAACAAACCCCAAGTTGGATACTTTTGGGTATTTGGCTCTAAGTGATACATTCTTGATAAGCATCGTCGTGCTAAATTTTCTACCAAATCTCATGAAGGTTTCTTACTTGGTTACGGATCGAACTCTCACACCTACCGTGCCTATAACAACTTCACTCGAAAAGTTGAAGAGACGGTAGATGTGAAGTTTGATGAATCTAATGGTTCGCAAGTTGAACAATTGCCAAATGATTTAGGAGATAAGGATCCTTCGAAAGCTATCCAATATTTTCCCATCGGCAAGATTCGTCCCATGGAGGTGAAGGAAAGTACTTCATCAACCCAAGTGGAAGCTCCTACTTAGAATCAAGGCTACCGACAAAACGACATGGAAGCATCCACAAGTGGAACACGACAAGATGAAGAGGAGGAGGAAGTACATCATGAAGATCCACCACAACCTCCTTCACCACCACCTCAAGGAAATGACCACTTCGGCAACAACAAAGAAGAAGGAGATGATGAAGAAGAATCTCCATCATCCAACAAGCCAAAGCTTCCCCGAGTTCGAGCACAAGTGACCAAGAACCATCCCCTAAACCAAATCTTTGGTGATATACAAACAGGGAGGATCACCCGCTCTAAAACTCGCTTAGCTAATTTTTCTGAGCATTATTCTTTCATCTCTAGCATTGAACCCTTGAAGGTTAAACAAGCTCTTGAAGACGCAGATTGGGTGAACTCTATGCATGAAGAGCTTCACAACTTTGAGAGGAACGAAGTGTGGACACTCATGGAGAAGCCCAAGGACAAGCACAACATAATCGATACGAAATGGGTGTCTCAGAACAAGCAAGATGAAGGCGGTCAAGTCGTATGCAACAAGGCTAGCCTCGTAGCCCAAGGATACATGCAAGTCAAAGGTATGGACTACGATGAGACCTAAGCCCCCGTTGCTAGAATTGAAGCTGTTCGGATTCTTCTTGCTTATGTCAATCACCATGACATCACTCTTTACCAAATGGATATCAGAAGTGCCTTTTTAAATGGAGAAATAGAGGAGGAAGTCTATGTTCAAGAACCTCCCGGATATGTAAATCCTAAGAAACCTGACCACGTTTACAAACTTCGCAAAGATTTATATGGTCTTAAGCAAGCTCCTCACGCTTGACATAAATGCCTAACGAAGTTTCTTATTGAAAAAGGTTCTGAAATTGGTAACATTGGTGCAACCTAATTCAGAAAGAGAGTTAATGGTGAATTATTTTTGTGCCAAATTTATGTGGATGATATTATCTTTGGATCTACTAACCCACAATTTAGTAAAAAAATGGAAGGTTGATGTTAGAGAAGTATGAGATGTCTATGATGTGTGAGCTGAAATTCTTTCTGTGTCTACAAATCAAGCAAACGAGAGAAGGTACATTCATCTCTCAAACTAAGTACACCAAGGAGTTTATCAAGAAGTTCAACATGCAAGAGTGCAAAGGTATGAAAACTCCCATGCCCACTAGCAGACACGATGATCTCACTAAGGAGGGTGAACCGGTTGATCAAAAGATTTATCGATCAATGATTGGTTCATTGCTATATCTATGTGCCTCTGATAATCCCCAAGTGCAAGGAATCATCGTAGCAATTTCCAAAGGTGGAAGTGATAAGTATGGAGTGTCGAACCCACAAGAAGCTAAAGGTAAGATCAATATTTTCTCAAGTCATATCTGCCACCAATACGAATCTATGTACATCGAATGTTTGCTTCCATCTAGAAAGGAGAAATAAAAATACGTTGTGGGTATGAAGAGGATAGCTTTGCATGATATATGAGAACTAAAATATAAAAATAGTTGCTGTTATCATAATATTACAATATATTACAAATAGCGAGTGTGGAATAATGATGGTTCGGTGTGCAGAATTATCCTAGGTAATTGTTTACAAGATTGGAAATCATTATTGCAATTTTATATGAGGGAGAGGCATAAGCAAACATACTTTCTCTACTTGGATCATATGCACTTATGATTGGAACTCTAGAAAGCATACACAACTACTAAAGATCATTAAGGTAAAACCCAACCATACGCAACAACTCCCTTACTCGGGTTTATACTTCTGTCACTCAAGCAACCCACTATAAGCGAATCATGAACGTATTGCAACACCCTACAACGGGAATCCTTCACGTGTGCACGGCACGGAAGGCACCATAGGACAACACCAAAAAAACATACAACTCAAACCAATCTAGATCATCAATCAAGCCAAAGGACAAAAGTAGTCTACTCAAAACATCATAGGATGGCAACACATCATTGGATCATAATGTGTAGCATAAAGCACCATGTTCAAGTAGGTGATTACAGCAGGGTGCGGGAGAGTGGACCGTTAAAAGGAGACGAGGATGGTGATGAAGAAGGTGATGTTGATGAAGATGATCACCGCGATGATGGGTCCCCCGATGGCACTCCAGCACCATCGGGAGAGAGGGGGAGAGGTTCTCCCCTTGTGCTTCCTCCTCCATGGCCTCCCCCCTCTATGGGGAGAGGTTATCCCTCTGGTCCTTGCCCTCCATGGTGTTGATGGCCCTTCCGGGACGATGAAGATGGCCTCCGGTGATGGTGACCCCCTCCGACAGGGTGCCAGAGAGGGCCAAGACTGGTTTTTTGTGGCTTTGGAGGTGTGCGGCAGCAGAAATTCAGATCTAGGTTATGCCCTGGGTTTTTTGGAATATTTGAGGATTTATAGAGCTGAGAGGGACGTCGGTGGACTCCCGAGGGACCCACAAGCCAAGGGGGCGCACCCTAGGGCCCCCCTGTGGCTTGTGGCTTCCTCGGCCTTCCTCTCCGGTGACTCTTCGCTCCTGTATTTTTTATATTTTCCAAAAATATTCTCCGTAAATTTTCACCTCATTCTGAGAACTTTTATTTCTGCACAAAAACAACACCACGGTAGTTCTGCTAAAAACAACGTCAGTCCGGGTTAGTTCTAATAAAATCAAACCAAAATCATATAGAATTATTGTAAACATGGCATGAATACTTCATAGATTATAGATACGTTGGAGACGTATCAGTATCCCCAAGCTTAATTCTTGCTCGTCCTCAAGGAGGTAAATGATAAAAGAAATAATTTATGAAGTGTGAATGCTATTAGCGGAGTCCAATTTATCAAAGTTTAATTGTGACCTTTATTCTGGTTAGGGGCAAGCAAGAAAGGGTGGATATGGGAGTTTTATTGTCTTTCTGGGCAACTTTCCCAAGTCAATCCACAAGAGATAAAAAGGATATAATGGTGATGAAGACAAAGCACATAAAGCGCATACAATTGTGTACACGTTTGATCAATGATAATTCCAATCACTTTTTCTAGTATCAATATAAACCATAAATAGTAACTCATCTCATAAAACTTCTCTTGATCAAGTAGCAAGCTATTCACATATTTAAAGTATAGACCAGAAAGTTTCTTGAAAATGAGCAAACCATATTCCTAGTCATCGAACAATTGCAATTCATCTTATTTTCAGGAAGGGTATATGTAAGAGCTTTGATTTAGAAAATTCCACATACTCAACTATCATATAGTCTTCCATGATTATTAACACTCGAAGCATATTTTTAGAACAAATAGCATCCATCGAACACAAAGAAAGATAGGGGCTTAATGTTTCGCCTCCCAACTTATGTATCATATAGATAATTGTCAACAATAATAATTCATGATCAAATATATTTGCGTGGATATATATGTCTAGATCATTCCCCAACACATGACGCTTGCCAAGAGAAAAAGGCAAAATATAGGAAGTGGTGAAAATCACCATGACTCGTGCATAAAGGTAAATACTAGAAAGTAAAAGATAGGCCCTTCGTAGAGGGAAGCAGAGGTTGTCATGCGCTTTTTGGTTTTGGATGTGCAAACCCCTTAATGCAAAGGAACGTCATGTTGTATTGCCCTTTGTGATAGCAACCTTTATTATGTAGTCCGTCGCTTTTATTTCTTTACCATCAAAAATTCGTACAACGCTTATTTTACCAACATATTTAGGAGCAATTTTTATTGCGTTTTGCACCGATGACAACTTACTTGAAGGATCTTACTCAATCCATAGGTAGGTATAATGGAATCTCATGGCAGAACTGGTTGAAGGGTGTTTGGATGCACAAGTAGTATTTCTACTTGGTGTGGAAGTTTTGGCTAGTATGAGGTGGAAGCAAGCACCACATGTTGGAGGATCCATAACAATATAAATTCTATGCAAATATACACAACCATAACTCATTATGTTGTCTTCCTTGTCCAAATTTAACTAATTTGCTTAAGTTTGAAAATAATTAATGGGGATCACAATCAGAGAAGATGTCCAAGATAGTATATTTATATGTGAAATCTCTCTTCCTTCAATATTCTATCATGAATTGTTCAAGTGACCAATGCGGTGTTTGCTAACTTTCAATAAATTCACCACCTATACTTATTATGTGTGAAGTCATTACTCCCCATGGGATAAGTATATTAAGCATATTTAACTTCAGATTTATGTTATTCAATTCATTCAACCATTTACTCATAGGAAAAAGTGAAGCACGAGAGTGAATGAAAAACTACTCGAAAAATATATAAGTGAAGATCAATGCGTAGTCAATTAGTTAAATAGCCATGTGAGGACTCTCTCTTATTAAAAATTTCAGGTCCAATGATTTTATTTAAAGAGCAAACAAAATTAAAATGACACTCCAAGAATAGCATGCATCATGTGAACGAATAAAAAATTAGGCTCAACATAGGCTAACCGATAATTGTTGATGAAGAGAGGTGGGATGCATAGCATCCCCAAGATTATATACTTGAGAGTTCTTGAAATATTTTCTTGGGGTGCCTTTGGCATCCCCAAGCTTGAGCTTTTGTATCTTGTTCAATCCTCTCATATCCCTGTTTCACCTATTCTGAAAAACTTCATCCACACAAAACTTAAAAAAGAACTCGTGAGATAGGTTAGTACACATAAGAACAAATCAACACTTCATGTACTGACAAGAAAATTTGCACAATAATTTTCAAACATTAGGTACTGTATACTATCATTTCCACAATTTATATCTACCAATATAGGCTATGGAAACTATAGGACAAGTAGATAAAAAAACTATGACAGCAATCTGTCCAAACAGAATAGTCTGTAGCAATTTATTAGAACAGTGTACCTGTCTAACTCTAAAAATTATGAAAATTTATGAAATGCCAAGGAATTTATATGAAAATACTGTGTAATAATTTCAGGAACTTCCCACGTTTCAGTAAAATATGAAAATTCAAACACTACAGCAAAAGTTTCTGTTTTTTTACACAACACACATCAAAACATGCAATGCAAGCATCCTAATGCAATTCCTGGAACTTTTTATTGAAAAACAAGATTATAAATAACACCTAACAGATAAAAACAAAATAAAATGATGCTCCAAGCAAAACTCGTATTATGTGACGAATAAAAATATAGCTCCAAGTAACATATATCGATAGTGTTGGAGACGAAAGAGGGGATGCCTTCCGGGGCATCCCCAAGCTTAGACGCTTGAGTGTTCCTTTAATATTACCTTGGGGGTGCCTTGTGCATCCCAAATCTTGGTTTCTTGTCACTCCTTATTCCCCTCATATCGGTATCTCACCCAAAACTTGAAAACTTCAATCACACAAAACTTAACGGAACTTCATGAGAAGGGCTAGTGTAATAAAGATATATCATTCACTTAGGTACTGTCAAGACAAGATTCATAATTGTTACCCCATGATATCTACTGTATTATATCATTCCCATAATTTATATTACTCAATATAAGCTATAGGAACACTTGAAACAAGCAAACTATGCATGCAAAACAGAATCTGTCAAAAACAGAACAGTCTATAAAGATCTGAATGATCACCATACTTACTTGACTCTAATATTTTTGAAAAATTAGGAAATATATCCGAATTTACATAAACATGTTGTGTAAAAATTTCAGAAATGTTTGATTCTGCAGTAAAATCAGACAATTCATATACTGGACGCAAAACTTTCTGTTTTTACAAAGAATCAAACAAGCAAGTATCCACACTATCCCAAAGGTTTTACTTGGCAGTTTATTGAAATAAAAGGAACAAAAACTGATTAATACAGCAGATTAATCATGTTAATACATCAAAAGAGAAAGTAAAAGTGTTGGGTTGTCTCCCAACAAGCGCTTTTCTTTAATGCCTTTTTAGCTAGGCATGATATTTCAATGATACTCTTCCAAGCCAAATTCCGATGATCATTATATTCATACTCAAGATATAAGTGAAGTTCATAGATCATTATTAATTAATATATATTAACCAATATCCAAGATCAAAATATATAAGGTAAGCATACGAAGCATTCTATAAAGCCATACTCAAAAGATTTAAGTGAAGCACAAAGAGCATTCTATAAAGCCATACTCAAAAAAATTAAGTGAAACACAAAGAACATTCTACAAATCCGTACTCAAAATATTTAAGTGAAGAAAAAAGAGAATTATACAAATCCATCAAGGACTATCTCATACTAGAAAGGATCATAAAGGAAAAGAAAAACATTAAAGACACATATCATGTGAACAAAACAAAAACCGAGGTATACCGATAATTGTTGAAGAATAAAGATGGGATGCCTTCCGGGGCATCCCCAAGCTTAGGTGCTTGAGTCTACTTGAACCATTTACTTGGGGTGCCTTGGGAATCCCCAAGCTTGAACTCTTGTCTCTCTGTATTCTTCTTATCTCGATACCTCCTCGATCTTCGAACACTTCATTCACACAAAACTTAACAAAACCCTCGTGAGATCCGTTAGTATAATAAAGAAAATTACAACTTTAAGTACTGTTGTGAACTCATTGCGAATTCATATTAGCATTATATCTAATGTAGTCCAACTTCACCATGGTTCATACCCCCCGATACAAGCCATAGATTCATCAAAATAAGAGAACAATTCATAGAAAATAGAATCTGTCGAAAATAGGACAGTTTGTAGTAATATGGAAACTTCATATACTTATGTAACTCAAAAAATTCTTAATATTTAGGACATATTAAAAAAAAATTCATAGCAGTACTGTGTAAAAAATTCATAAACTTTTGACATTCCAAAAAAAATGTAAATTCACGCTCTGCAGCCAAAGTTTCTGTTTTTTTGCACACACCAAACAAGCAATCTAATCATCCTAAAAGTAAATTTTGGAACATTATTTTTATAATACAATGGATATATACAAGGTGATAATTATATTTCAGAAGCTTCCATGAAAAATTCTACATTGTTTCCATGAGCATGAACACAAGTGTTCAAGGTCGACCCTCACTTCTCCAATGCAGAACCTTCCAATCACTTCTCTTTTTGAAAAACTTCTTAGGCAAAAGAGGCATGTAACTCTTTTTGTATTTTATTTTTTTTTATTTTTTTTGTTTGTTTCACACACAACTAAAGAAAGCAAAAAGTGAAAACAAAATCTATATAGTGAAGAAAGCAAACAAGCATACACGAGAATATCAACCCCACGCTATTGCTCCCCGGCAACGGCGCCAGAAAAGAGCTTGATAATCCCCATGTGCAAGGAATCATCATAGCGATTTACAAAGTTGGAAGTGATAAGTATGGAGTGTCTAACCCACATGGATTAAAAGGTAAGATCAATAATCTCTCAAGCCCTATCTGCCACCGATACGACTCTATGTACACCGAACGTTTGCTTCCATCTAGAAAAGAGAAATAAAACTACGTTGTGGGTATGAAGAGGATTGCTTTGCATGATATCGGAGAACTAAAATATAAAAATACTTGCTGTTATCATAATATTACAATATGTTACAAATAGCGGGTGTGGAATAATGATGGGTCGGCGTGCAGAATTATCCTAGGCAATTGTTAACAAGATCGGAAATCATTATTGCAATTTTACATGAGGGAGAGGTATAAGCTAACATACTTTATCTACTTGGATCATATGCACTTATGATTTTAAATCTAGCAAGCATCTGCAACTACTAATGATCATTAAGGTAAAACCCAACCATAGCATTAAAGCATCAAGTCCCCTTTATCCATACGCAACAACTCCCTTACTCGGGTTTATGCTTCTGTCACTCAAGCAACCCACTATAAGAGAATCATGAACGTATTGCAACACCCTATAGCGGGAATCCTTCACGTGTGTGCGGCATGGAAAGCACCATAGGACAACACCAAAATAAACATACAACTCAAACCAATCTAGATCATCAATCAAGCCAAAGGACAAAAGTAATCTACTCAAAACATCATAGGATGGCAACACATCATTGGATCATAATGTGTAGTATAAAGCACCATGTTCAAGTAGGTGATTACAGCGGGGTGCGGGAGAGTGGACCGCTAAAAGGGGATGAGGATGGTGATGACGAAGGTGATGTTGATGAAGATGATCACCGCAGCGATGGGTCCCCCGATGGCACTCTAGCACCACCAGGAGAGAGGGGGAGAGGTTCTACCCCTTGTGCTTCCTCCTCCATGGCCTCCCTCCTCTGGGGGAGAGGTTCTCCCTCTAGTCCTTGACCTCCATGGTGTTGATGGCCCCTCCAGGACGATGAAGATGGCCTTCGGTGATGGTGACCCCCTCTGGCAGGGTGCCGGAGAGGGACAAGATTGGTTTTTCGTGGTTCTGGAGGTGTGCGGCGGCATAAATCCCGATCTAGGTTATGCCCTATTTTTTTTGGAATATTTGAGGATTTATAGAGCTGAGAGGGAGGTCGATGGACTCCCGAGGGACCCACAAACTAGGGGCGCGCCCTAGGGGGCGGCGTCCCTATGGCTTGTGGCTTCCTCGGCCTTCCTCTCCGGTGACTCTTCGCTCCAGTATTTTTTATATTTTCCAAAAATATTCTTCGTAAATTTCAGATCATTCTCCGGTGACTTTTATTTCTGTACTAAAACAACACCACGATAATTCTGCTGAAAACAGCGTCAGTCCGGGTTAGTTCTAATAAAACCATACCAAAATCATATAGAATTATTGTAAACATGGCATGAATACTTCATAAATTATAGATACGTTGGATGTATCAGCTTCTTGTCCCGATATTATGCTTAGTGTGTGCATGTGTGCCCGATATCAAGCTGCACCGAAAGAATGTCATCTTAAGGTTGTGAAACACATTGTGAGATACTTGATACATACACCAAACTTTGGTATTTGGTCTCGCAAGGGATGTTCTTTTAATCTTGTTGGCTACTCAGACTCGGACTATGCCGGTGACAAGGTTGACAGAAAATCCACCTCGGGTACATGTCAATTCTCGGTAGATCTCTTGTGTCTTGGTCCTCCAAGAAACAAAACTCGATATCTCTATCTACCGCCGAAGCTGAATATATTGCTGTCGGATCGTGTTGTGTGCAATTATTATGGATGACACAAACGCTTAAGGATTATGGAATCTATGTGAAAAATGTGCCATTACTTTGTGATAATGAGAGTGCTATTAAGATTCGCCATAATCATGTGCAACAAACCAAGTATATTCAAGTTCGACATCATTTGATTCAAGATCATGTTGCCAAAGGAGACATTAATCTTAACCATGTTTGTACTAACAAGCAATCGGCCGATATCTTTACTAAGCCACTTGATGAAAAAAAAATTGTCACTTGAGGAGTGAGTTGAAAATCATTGATGCTTCAAACTTGAGCTAAGCTCACTCGGATGCATGCAAGGGGATGAGCTTTCTTAACCATCCCATGCTATTATTACCATGAATATCATGTATCTTGGAATTCTATGCTCCATTGTCTTGCATCTAACCCTTTTGTAGGTACTTGGAAGAACAACTCTCCACAAGATTGCTAACAACTCATATCTTAAGCAATCTTGTCATGACCAAGTATCCACAACCTCACTTTGATGATGAAAGGAAGAAGACAACAAAACATATCCTTGACATGTATTTCTCAGTTGGTATCAACTCACAATTGGTATCATGTCATTTGGATATATCTTGTTATTCCTTACTTGACTAACCTATGTAGGTGAAAAGTGAATGAAAACAACAATGATTGCTCCCAACTCAAGATGAACTTCATCAACTTCGAGCATCCTCATCAAGTTCACCTACAAGCTACGTCATCAACATCCCTGAAAGGTATGTGTACTCATATCCTTGATATAGCTTTACTCCAAGACATGATGTAAAGCAACTCAAGCGATATGAAGACATTAAAATGCTTAATCGAAAAATGGTAACCCCATTTTGAGCTTAATGATGAGTATGACCTATGATCAAGTATTCTTGCTTGACTCCTTAAGTCAATATACTCTAATATAGGCGATCTAGTCACCTCCCATCATCTAGCCATATGAATTGAATGGAGAACCCTTCTTGTGTTGCTCTTTGACATTTCCATTCAACTGTAGCCTAGATGAAAATTCATTACAAATATTTCTGAAAATTCATTGCAAATATTTTTGAAAATTCATTGCAAATCTTTGAGACATGTTTGAGACATTCTGAAAAATTCCATTTGACAAAGTTGCCAAGTTTCTGTTATCCAACGCGGAGCCTCCGATCAAAACTTCTCGGTCTTATTGTAGTTCTACTGCAAAAACACATATTGGTGCACCAAATCTTTTCTCTTTGAGCCACCGACTTCTTGCACTTTGTCTGTTTTGCTTTATGATTAGTTCAATCATTCCAAAGATGTAGGGGGAGAAACATCAAGAGATACAATCTCACATTAGCAAGGATCCCTACATCAAAGGAGGAGAAATTCTTAAAGGTTTTTCAGATCTTAAGGGGGAGAAAAACAGTTTTGAAGGAACCCTTGTCTCAATACTCTCAATGAACCTATATCTCTAGGATCCCTTCCCATTCAATGATTCCTTTTATATGTCCCTTGTGAGACCTTTTTGGAAATTAATGCCAAAAGGGGGAAATATCAAATCTTCAAAGCTTATACTCATACCATAGAGGGAGATATTCATACCAAAGGGGGAGATATATATCTAAAGGAAAGAATATCTAAGCATTCGTGCTTTAGGGGGAGAGATGATCATGAAAAGAAGAAGTGTAACCTTATCATATAAAGGGGGAGAAATATCAAGGATCCCTTATCACACAAACACTTCTTAAGGAGAGAGAAGAATGAATTTGACATTTAACTCTCATATGCTTTAGATTTTTCTCAGCCCTACCTACTCTCAATATCTATATATTATGATTCAAGGAGAGAGAAAAACTTTCACAATTGTGTCATAATTGGTGCCTAGGGGAGAAAACTCTATAGTTATTTGGAGACATATCATTATCAAGAAATCATTTCTTATATGTCCTCCATATCATGGTACTCTTGGTTCCATTTGCATTTGCACCATCCAATACACTTGTGTTTCCTAACATTGTTTTCTCAAGTGTGTTCCTATTGTTAAATGCTCAAGGACTTCAAGGTAAGTATATGCATCATATTCTTGTTCAAGACGATCCCTTGCTTCTTGCACATATTGTTTGCAAGAGTGAGCCTTGAATATGAATTCATCTCATTCACACATATTTGATGCATATTGCCAAGATATACATGGCTTATCATGTCCTTCCTATCATCTATGTGTTCATGCATTCAAAAGCAGCTATCCTTAATATGGATTGCACACATCTAGGGGAGCTTGTTTTAGTCATTTATCCTTCAAAGACTTCATATATTTCTTGCATATATTAAATTGAATCTTTTATTATATGTTGTCATAAATTACCAAAAATGGGGAGATTGAAAGCACAATATGCTCCCTTGGTGGTTTTGATAATTCATGACAACATACATTGTCTCTTGGACTAATACTTTTACCAAGTGCATTTCAGGTGAAAGTCCATAGAGAGAGATGGGTTGGCAAAAAGGAGTGTGGAGAGTATCCCCAAGAAGGAGAAGGAGAAGGAATAACATTGGGAAAGCTTCAAGGAAGAGGACTCTACATTTTACTTTGTGAGAAATCACTTTCATTCCATAGGAAAAGCCAATACTATTAAAAGGGGGTAAGGTACTGCTGGTGAACAAGATGCTCAAACGTGCACAAGTGAAGTGACCAAAAACACCCACAACTCTTCCACAAAAGTCTGTCCAAAGCCAAATATCCAAAATCGGCGCAACCAACTATTTCCACTCGATCCCACCGATTTCTATACTGAGACAAACCCATGCCAAACCCTAACACATCTGTGCAACCGATCCCACGTCGGTGCCACCGAGTTCAGGCTGCCAACTTTAGGTTGCCTCGATTCATAAAATCTGAATTTCCAAGGTTTTGAATCGGTGTCACCGAGATGCAGATTCTGACCGTTGGACGCCTGATCGGTACCATCGAGAAATATACATCGGTCTCACTGATATTAAAAAGTTGATACCTTTGGAGCAACTCGGTACCACCGAGATTTACACATCGGTTTCATCGAGTTGGTCACTTTAGGTGTAACGGTTAGATTTTTGGAGATGCCTACATATATATACCCCTCCACCACCACTCACACGCAAGAGAAGCACTCAAAACAGATCCCCACCTATCCTATCAGATTTCCTGAGAGAGAGCCACCTACTCATGTGTTGAGATCATGCCATTCCATTCCAACCGTACAAATCTTGATCTCTAGCCTCCCCAAGTTTCTTTCCACCCAATAAATCTCTTCCACCAAAGCCAAATCTGTAAGAGAGTGATTGAGTGTTGAGGAGTCTATCATCTTGAAGAACAAGAGCAAGGAGTTCATTGAAATTATCGAGCCTATTACCTTCTGGAGGGTGGTGCCTCCTATATTGGTTAGGTGTCGCTTGGGAGCCTCCTACTTCATGTTGTGGAGTGAACCAACAAGTTTGTAAGGGAAAAGAGATCGCCTACTTCGTGAAGATCTACCCGAGTTAGGCTAGTCCTGCATGGACATAGGCCATCATGGTATAGTCAAGGTTGCTTCTTCGTGGAACCCTCCGTGTGCAGAGCCCTCCGTGGACTCTCACGACCGTTACCCTCAATGGGTTGAAGACTCCATAAATGTGGACCTACGATAGAACCACCTATCAGAACCACGGGAAAAATCTTCGTGTCCCTCATGTGTTTGATCTCCCTACCTCAACTCTTTACTTCCATGTGCAATGTCTCTACTTTCCGCTGCTATACTTGATGACTTGCATGTGTAGGGTGTGCTAGACTTTCTATAATTGCTAAAATTTGCCAACACATAATTTTGGATATTGTGTACATTTTAATTTTGTGCTAGTGGTCTATTCACCCCCCTCTAGACGTACTCTTCTAGTGATCCTCACTATTTCTCCCAACTGGATTGATGGCAGCATTTCTTCCCATGGCCATCATCACACTGATGATGTTCTTAGTCTAGATTTAGTAGTAATAAATTATATTTTTTATTGTTAATTATCCTTTTGTAATGTATATATGTAAGCAAACTGGATTAATTAATGAAATCTATGTGTTCTAATCTATATGTATTATCTTGTAAACTGTTATTTTAATTCTGTATATATATTCACAAAAAATAAAAATAAAAATCATACTTAATGAAATAAATAAAGTAGCAAGTAATAAACTAAAATAAAAGTACATATCAAATGGAGTTGACCACATGGGCCAACGCTAGCAAATACACCACCAGCCGTCAAATCCAACCACCCATATACACACCTGACTGGATCTATTCCCCACCACAGCAAACCTCCCAAATCAATCCCCAACCCAACTCTGTCACCGCCGCCAACGACCAAGCCCCAGACCGTCATCGCCATCTCTGACTCCACACCATCGTCGTCTCCATCGTCGTCGTCTCTGTCTCCACCTCCACCGCCGTCGTTGCTGTCTTCGCGCCTCCACCGCCGCCGCGTCAAGGACCCGCCAGCCCCGGCGCCTCCATCACCGTTTTCATGTCTGTCGCTGTCTTCTCCGCTGCCATCCCCTCGCCGTGGTCTCCGCGTCCATCGCAACACCCTTGCCGTGATCTCTACCTCCACCGCTGTCGTCAAGGACGTGCCAGCCGCGTCGTCTCCATCGTCGGTGAGTAATTGTAGTGTCAAATTTAGTGTAGCTGTGTAGTGTAAGAACGTAGTGTAAATTTTTAGGATTGTTGTATAGTCCAGATTTTCAGGGTAATTGTAATTTCAGATTTTAGTGTAGTTGTGTAGTGTAGATTTGTGGTGTAATTGCAGTTTTTTATTTTAGCATAATTATGTAGTGCAGATTTGTGGTGTACCTATAGTTTCAGATTTTAGTGTAGTAGCGTAGTGCATATTTGTGGTGTAATTGTAGTTTTAGATTTTAGTGTAGTTGTGTAGTGCAAATTTCTGGTGTAATTGTACTGTAGTTAGTGTGCAAACTTTTATTTTACATGTGTATATTTTCTAGTGACATTTGTAGTGTAGTTGTACTATAAGAGTTAATTAGTCATTACGTGCAGTCAGATGGCTCCTAAGTTTCATGGTGTGCGATCGAAGGGGACTAAGTACTATGTAAACATTATGAAGGACAATGTCGTCCACTAGCTTGGACAGTAGGACACCACAGAGTTAGCGGTGCACGCCTACGATGCAAAGACGGTTGAGTATCATATGGAAAAAGAGATTCTCAACTTCCCTGATTGTCGTGAGTACGCACAGTTTCTCTCGCCAGAGAACATAAGGATATGCACTAGGATTGGGGAGAAGGAGAACCTCCAGGACGAGCAACATTTATTTGGCCCATTAGTAACGGAGCATGTGAGAGATGAGAAACTCTTAAAGACCAACAAGATGATGCTCCTTCAGTATGCTGCGAGGAAGAGCGCAAAGGAGGATCCCATAGATTGGGATAACCTCGTGGCAGAGGAAGAGGGGAAGGAGGTTCAGCCACTACAATGTCGTCGTAGGGATGACCACGAGGCCGTCCCCTCTGGCCAGTAGCTTGCTAGATGATGGACACAGCACTAGCTATTTCATATATGAATGATTGTTTAAATTTATGCATGTTATTATATATTTGAACCGTGCATCGTTTGTAGAATTGCTTAATTACTAGTATAGTTCTATTTTTATGTGTTAGTTATTTAGTTTAATGATCTATATGCTTACTTTGGTCAATGATATTGACAACAGTAAATAGATGCTCCGTGGAAGAACTGTGGTGCTTTGAGATGCCCTAAGGATATGAAGTTCTTCATAGATCTTATGAAGGATTTCATCACTAAGACAATATATATATATATATGATTTAGTTCAACATGTTATTGAGTTTCATATGGTACGACTGTGGTCAAAATTGTCTAACTAGTTTTTTTTTCAATTTTGCTCAGGTCATCCCTTGCGAGGCAAGGCATGACTTCTTAGAGAAGTTTCGAGTTCCGCTTGATGCAATTATCACATTCCAATGCACCCTCATGAAGATGCTGACGGCTCAATGGTTCAATTGTGTTGTCACCAATGAGTCTAACCACACCTATTTCGGTTGCCCTTGTTGGACAACTCTTGCAACTGCTTACAAGATGGAAGCTGGGGAGAGTGGCATGTTCTACCTTGACTACAACCATGATGAGATCATGGTCTACTACATGCCTCTGTTGGCAATGATGATGATGGTCCACTTAATCCAGACTATGATCATGACTCTGCCCGTCGTAATGTCGAGTTAGCTAGCTATTAGGCATGCATGCATGTCATATCTCATGTTGTTACCACCTCCTGTTTAGCTGGACTTGTGTACTTGTGTTATTTGCCTCTTTTGATACTTTTTGAATAATGTCAATAAATGGGTACTATTGAACTTAAATTATGGTATTTAAATTGTACTATTTAATTATTGTTCTAAACTTTGGTTATGCTGTCATTTTGGTTTGATCGCATTGTTGTACAGATATGGTTTAAATCTGAAAATGCAATTGCTGATGTCGCACTAAGATGCAATGCCACTACTGACATATATTAGTGTTGGTGTTGGCCACGTGGCACGCCATAAACATGTCAAATACTGCTCACGTTGTCTCCAAGGCGAGCAGTATTTTAATAGTGGTGCAATATTAATGGCAACGGGTGTCCATGCCAGTGATGACCCACAAGTATAAGGGATCAATCGTAGTCCTTTTGATAAGTAAGAGTGTCGAACCCAATGAGGAGCAGAAGGAAATGATAAGAAGTTTTCAGCAAGGCATTCTCTACAAGTGTTGTGAGTAAGAATAGTAGATAGTTTTGTAGCGAGATAATTTGTAACAAGTGACAAGTGACAATAGTAACAAAGGTACAACAAGGTAGCCCAATTATTTTTATGGAAAAGGATAGGCCTGAAAGTACTCTTATATTAAGCAAGTGCTCCCGAGGAGACATGGAAATTTATGTCTACTCATGTTCATCATGTTGGGTTGGTCCGCGTTCGCTATTTTGATAATTTGATATGTGGGTGGACTCGTGCTAAGGTGTAGTTCTTACTTGAACTAACAACCTACTTATGATTACCCCCTCTCGCAAGCACCCACAACTACGAAAGAAGAATTAAGATAAATCTTACCATAGCATGAAACATGTGGTTCCAAATCATCCCCTTATGAAGCAACGCATAAACTGGGTTTAAGCTTTTGTCACTCTCGCAACCCATCATCTACTTGTTACTCCACAATGACTTCCCTTAGGCCCATAGGATGGTGAAGTGTCATGTAGTCGATGTTCACATGACACCACTAAGAGAAGTAAACAACATACATATCATCAAAATATCAAACGAATACCAACTTCACAAGATTACTTATAACAAGACTTCTCCCATGTCCTCGGGAACAATAGTAACTACTCACACATCATCAACATGCTCAAGATCAAAGGTATAATAAGGATGATTAAGGATCTTTACATAATCTCTTCCACCAAGTAATCCAACAAGCATCAACTACAAGATGTGATCAACACAACTAGCAACCCACATGTACCAATCTGAGGTTTTGGGACAAAGATTGAATACAAGAGATGAACTAGGGTTGGAGATGAGATGGTGCTGGTGAAGATGTTGTTGAAGATTGATCCTCCCACGAAGGAGGAAGAATTGGTGATGACGAGTGAGGGAGTCCTGGATTTAAGGGGTCCTTGGATAGCCAACCTATTTCTTATGGGTCGGACTGTATGGTCTGCAAGGTGAGCATTGGATGGTCAAGGGCCTCGTCGCCAGGGGGAAAGATTCAAGGAGCCGTGGCATGTCCTCCAAGTTGTCAACCGTAGATAGGCATCTTTATCTCTTCGAGGTGTAACCTACCATGTGGAAACTCTAGGTACCCTCGGCGTCTATATAAGCTAGAGGGTTTTAGGTTGTAGACAGAGGACAACTCATCTAGGGTTAGCTATTTGATCTCGAGGTAGATCAACTCTGTAACCCACATATCATCAATACAATCAAGCAGGACGTAGGGTATTACCTCCATAGGAGGGCCCGAACCTGGGTAAAACCTTGTCCCCTTCGTCTCCTGTTACCATCGATTCTAGTCTCACAATTCGGGACCCCTACACGACATCTGCCAATTTTGACACCGACATTGGTGCTTTGATTGAGAGTTCCACTGTGATCGCCAAAGGAATCGATGGCTCACCTTGTCACGAGCGACGAGGTCTGCATCCAGGGGATTCTTGCCCCCGATCAGACTCTCACGAGCAGCGACATTTTCTCGCATGCCGACCCAATCAGCCACCTTGGCCAGATCAAAAACTTTTCCCCCGATGAGAGAATCAAGTTCGGAACCGTAGAGTTCATCGCTGATTCACGGGGAGAACTTGCCTTGATGGAACCCTCGACCCTTGAGGAGGGGCCTGTAAGTCTCGACGCTAAAGACACTGGGCCCCGCCCCCAACGGAGTCGTCACCCCCAGGCGGTCTACAACGCCCAATCCGGCCGATGTGACCGGATCCACTATGGCTAGACGGAACCCGGTCCGCTTTCGCATGGATCCGGAACCGCCACAACACATATTAACTCCACTCGCTTCAGCGACACGCATCCTACAATTGCCTTGTTTTTAAATGAGTTGTTCGATTGGATTGAGTCCATGCGTATGTCGGATGACCAGATTCCGGTCTATGACCGGCTCGTGATTAAACCCGACGATAGTGAGATTCACGTCCCCATAGTTACCCACCTAGTCGCTACCGTCAAGTGTTTGGTGGAGGGCTCATCCCAACCACCGGAATTAAAAATGATTTATACCCCGGTCTTGAATCACCGAGACTTCATTTACAAACCGGATGCCGGAATTTGCCTCGAAGATGGACCATTATCGGTCCCAGATCTATCACACAATTCGAAGTCCATGATTCCGAACACACAATGTGGCGTGGAGTCAATTTTTTCCCTCCCACCACCGAAGTCGACCATCTTAGTATCGCAGCAAAGCCCACGTATTCGGACTTACGGGATATTAAACAATTGCCAGGAGAGTTAGTTCATCATTTTTGGGCTAGACTCCTACTCGCTAGAAGCATAGAAAAAGGTCTTACTGACCAAGAGATAATGGCAACCTTCAGTCGCAATTGCCATGATGAAGGGATTCTTAATGCCCTGGCTCGCCGACACATTCATGACTTTGCTGAGCTATACGATTTTGTACAAAAATATTATGCCATGGAAAGCGCTTGGCAAGCCGAACAATTATTCTCGGAACCAACCTTCCCCGAACACCCTAGTGGAGATCGAAAAAAGAGGATACCTCCAAAGCGGCTAGCCAGATTCGAACCCGCCGAAAAAAGAAACAGGCCCCTTACAGGGGCCAGTACTGTCCTTGACAGACTATTGGATAAACCTTGCCCCATACATTCTGTATTGCTGAACACAAGCCCGACTCACAGCCTTAGAGCTTGTTGGGTCACCAGGCAGGTCGCAAAAGCGGTGAGGCCATCCTGGAGGCGCTTTCGTCGAACAACCGCTCTACACCTTCACCCAAATACAACGCCGAAGTCTTGACGGTCTATGAAATGTTCCCCTCGGGGAACATGAGGAAAAGAGCTCTTAAAGAACTCAAACGGGTCTACCATGTGGCATCAACAAGTGCATGGGCAGACATACCCATTACCTTCGGAAATACTGACCAACCAGCCATTCTTCCCGGTCATTCACCGGCCGCACTAGTCCTCAACCCCATCATTGATGGCTACAGGTTACATAAGGTGCTAATGGACGGCGACAGTGGTTTAAACCTGATCTACGAAGGCACCCTAGAAAAAATGCAGTTCGACTGATCTTGCATTGAGCATAACAACACAACGTTCTGGGGAATTATTCCAGGGAAAGAGGCGCGTTGTTCAGGACGCACCGTGCTGGACGTAGTGTTCAGCACGCCCGAAAACTACCAATCTGAAGAACTCCTCTTCCACATCGTGCCTTTCGCAAGCGGCTACCATGCCCTATTGGGACATGACGCCTGTTGGAAATATGCCCTAGAGGCAATAATAAATTGGTTATTATTATATTTCCTTGTTCAGGATAATCGTTTATTATCGATGCTATAATTGTATTTATTGGAAACTAAATAGATGTGTGGGTATATAGACAACACTGTGTCCCTAGTATGCCTCTAGTAGACTAAATCGTTTATCAAAGATGGTCAAGGTTTCTTGGCCATAGACATGAGATGTCATTTGATAACGGGATCGCATCATTAGGAGAATGATGTGATGGACAAGACCCAAACTATAAATATAGCATATGATCATGTCAAGATATTGCTATAGATTTCTGCATGTCAAGTATCTGTTCCTATGACCATGAGATCATGCAACTCATTAACACCGGAGGAGAAACTTGTGTGTATCAAACGTCGCAATGAAACTGGGTGACAATAAAGGTGCTCTACAGGTATCTCCAAGGGTGTCTGTTGGGTTGCCATGGATCAAGACTGGGATTTGTTACTCCGTGTGATGGAGAGGTATCTCAGGGCCCACTCGGTAATAAAACAACACAACAAGCCTTGCAAGAAATATGACTAAAGTGTTAGCCATGGGATCTTGTATTACGAAATGAGTAAAGAGACTTGCCAGTAACGAGATTGAACTAGGTATATAGATACCGGCGATCGAATCTCAGGCAAGTAACATACCGAAGAAGAAAGGGAACAACATACATGATTATCTGAATCCTTGACATAGAGGTTCGACCGATAAAGATCATCGTAGAATATGTTGGAACCAATATGGGCATCCAGGTCCCGCTATTGGTTATTGACCATGGAGGTGTCTCGGTCATGTCTACATAGTTCTCGAACCCGCAGGGTCTGCACACTTAAGGTTTGATGACGTTTCGGTAGTATTGAGTTATGTAAGGTGGTGACCGAAGGTCATTCGGATTCCCGGATGTGATCCCGTACGTGACGAGGAACTCCGGAATGGTCCGGAGGTGAAGATCGATATATAGGATGAATGGAATCGGAATCCGGAAGCGTTCCAGGGGTACAGGGTTGTGACCAGGAGTACCGAAAGGGGTTTCGGGGGCCCCCAACAAGTCTTGGGGGGATCATGGGCAAGGGGGAAGGGGAAAACCAGCCCACTAAGGGGTTGTGCGCCCCCCTCACTCTTTCCCATGTAACCAGGAGAGGTGGGTGCCCCATCTAGGGTTCCCTCCACCTCGCTTGGGGGCAAGCCACCCTAGGGTTTCCCTAGGGGCGCCCCCATCTGCCCTGGCCGCTGCCCCTAGATTGGATCTAGGGGCGCCACCCCTCCTCCCTTCCCCCTATATATAGAGAGGTAGAGATAGGGCAGCCACACCCATCTATGCCACGTGCTACCCTTTCTCTCCCTCTAGATCTGTTCTCCACTAGATCGTCTCGGTTGTGCTTGGCGAAGCCCTGCCAGGACTGCTCCACCATGCCGTTGTGCTGGCGGAGAACTCATCTACCTCTCCACCCTCTTGCTGGATCAAGAAGGTGGAGATCGTCATCGAGCTATACGTGTGCTGAATGTGGAGGTGCCGTCCGTTCAACGCTAGATCGGAAGGACCGTGATTGGATCGCGGGACGGATTATGATGGGATCGGGGGATGGCTTGCGATTTGGATCGCGAAGATGTTCGACTACATCAACCGCATTTCTTAATGCTTCCCTCTTAGCGATCTACAAGGGTACGTATATCCACTCTCCCTCTCGTAGATGCTCATCACCATGGATAGATCTTGTGTGTGCGTAGGAATTTTTTTGTTTCCCATGCATCGTTCCCCAACAACGCCTTCACAAAATTCCAGGCTATACCCCATTATGGGTACACTAAACTTAAAATGCCAGGACCAAACGGAGTAATGACAATCACCAATGATCCGAATATAGCCCTTCAGGACGAAAACAAAATGGTAGCGCTCGCCCTCGAGGCACTAGTCGAGACCTTCACTGCAGAAGAACTGACCGCACTACGGTCAATAGTTGACAAGGACAACATGATCCTTAGCAAAAGGCCCAAGCCCACGTCCTTCAAACCCACAGAGGAAATCGATAAATTTCAAGTGCATCCGACGAACCCCAACAAGACAGCGTCCATCGGAGTTCAGCTCGATCCCATAGTGGATGAGGCACTGCGGACCTTTCTACGAGGAAATTGGGACATCTTCGCGTGGCATCCTTCCGATATGCCCGGAATCCCACGACGACTGGCAGAACATAGTCTGAACATTATTGGAGGAATCAAGCCCATTAAGCAGACTCTGCGTCGCTTTTTAGAACCCAAACGAGAAGCTATTGTTGAAGAATCAGCTAAATTGCTAGAGGCCTGATTCATTCGGGAGATTAAGCACCCCGAATGGTTGGCAAACCTGGTGATGGTACCAAAGAAAGATAAGTTCTAGCGGCTATGCGTCGATTTTAAAGAACTCAATAAAGCCTGCCCTAAGGACCCTTTCCCCATACCATGAATAGACCAAATCATTGATGCCACAGCCGGACACGACCCGTTGTGTTTCCTCGACGCTTATTCCGGATACCATTAGATCAAAATGAAGGAATCCGACCAAGTGACAACCGCATTCATCACCCCCTACGGGCCATTCTGCTTTAACAAGATGCCATTTGGGCTAAAAACGCTAGTGCCACGTACCAGCGCATGACCCAGACTTGTCTCGCAACATAGGTCGGTAAGACAGTCAAGGCATATGGGTATGATGTGGTAATCAAAACCAAACACTTCACCCAGTTGATCGATGACCTACGGCAAACCTTTGCCAGCCTACACGAGTATGACATACGACTCAATCCGGAAAAATGTGTATTCTGAGTTCCTTCTGGTAAACTGCTTGGATTAATCGTCTCCCATAGAGGAATAGAAGCGAATCCGGCTAAAATCCATGCTCTATCAAAACTTGGAATTCCCATAGAGCTAAAGCATGTCCAGAGGCTGGCTGGTTGTGTAGCGGCGTTAAGCCGCTTCATCTCCCGCCTAGGAGAGAAAGCTTTACCGCTCTATAACATGCTGAAATGGACCAACAATTTCGAGTGGACCAACGAAGCAATGGCTACGTTAGAAGAAATAAAAACACTACTGGCCACCAATCCCATACTCACAACACCAGGCACCGGTGATCCCATGTTATTATACATATCGGCTAGCAACCACGTCATTAGCGCAGTGCTCGTCGTTGAACGAGATGAGGAGGGACACAAATTCCGAACTCAAAAGAAGGTCTATTACATGTCAGAAGTACTAATGCAGTTCAAGTCTAGATACCCGCACTACCAAGAGATAGCCTACACAATGTTTATGGCATCACGGAAACTCGGACACTACTTACAACAGTGTGCGGTTACGGTAGCATCCGAAGTACCCCTGAACGATATAATCAACAACAGGGATGCCACCGGCCGCATAGCCAAGTGGGCCATTGATCTCCTTCCCTTTGAAATAACCTACAATTCACGTCGTGCCATAAAATCTCAGGTGTTGGCAGACTTTCTGGCCGAGTGGACAGAGGCCGAGCTCCCCAACGAATACAGTACATATTTCCATTGGACAATTTACTTTGATGGATCCAAAACCTTGGCCGAACTGGGGGCTAGAGTTATCCTCACACCCCCTATTAGGGATATAACCCCGCAGTAAGACCCGCCCAGGAGGGGTCGGGTCATACCAGGCGGCTCATAATCAAGACCTACAAGGTGGGACGGAAGGCGTAGGCCTGACTATATGGCGGCTCACTAGGATGGGCCAAGGTGAGGGCCCAGACGGAAGATGGTATGAAGACCGAGCGGTTAAGCCGCCCAGAGACGGTTTACCCAAGATGGCAAGGCGGCGTAGAGACAGAGTTAGATACATCGTAAGAGTCGGTATGAGACTTGTGTAACCCGTGGTCTTGACCTCCTATATAAAGGCGAGACTTGGGACGGCTTAGACAGAAACCAATCAATCGAGAACTAGGTCAAGCGAATCCGCTCCCTTGTAATTAATACCCCAATCAATACAACACAAGCAGGACATAGGCTTTTACCTATTCTTGAGGGGCCGAACCTGGGTAAACTCGTGTCCCTCGTCTCGACCAACCCCTTTGAGTCCACCACCTTAGCGATGGATCGAACTCAAGTCTTCGAACATCTGCCGTGACAAAACCACGACAGATGGCGCCCACCGTGGGGCTAGCGCTCGGTGGTGTTGAGTTCTCAAAGGGCTCTCTCCCAGGGATCGAGGGGTACGTGGTTGGTAGGATGAACAAGAGTCGCCGTGGCCAGCTCTACATCAACGACGCCGGCTGGGGCCCCGATGCTGACTCTGTTGACTATGGTTTCCGGGTTCCCTTCGGCGGAATCCACATCTTCATCGGCAAGATCGGCGGATCTACACCCGGGCCGGACGTCTGCACCGACATCGTCAAGCCGGCCTGGTGCATGAACCCGCCCGACATGTGCAACCCGCCCGTGCTAACCCAGGCAGGAAGCATGTCTTCGTTGGCTTTACTCAGGGCATGGATCTTGAGGGTTCCATGTCACAGGAAACTCTCGTCTGTTTGAAGGATGGATCTTCGAGCGGAGAGACGGAATCAATTTACCAGCTTCACGATGGCAGGCTCGGGGGCTAAATCAAGCCTTACCCTGAGTCAGAGTATCATGAGCCGGAGGATCATGAGCCGCCACTCGTGCTGCCGTCTTCATGGCGGGTTCAGTGCCGAGCCCGAGTAGCACTACCGCCGGTGCAGCTGGGTCGAGGGCTGACACGCTACCGGCTCAGGTTCGTTTGGACCTGATGAATGAGCTTACAACCCTGATGGCAAGTGAGGTCACAACTGAGAATCAAGCAGGCCGGAACACGAAGATTGCAAGACTGAAGGACCATATGACTGAGGTCCAACAGGGGATCAACGCGTTGAAGGCTTAGATGGACGCGGAGGTGGAGCGCCTTAGGGCGAATGCTTTCTCCCTTGAGCTGGAGCAGCAGTCTGCAACGGCAGTTTAGCGGATGAGGCATCAGTCCCGCTTGCCGGATCAGTATGAGGCCAGAAACCTTTTCAACACACCGGGAACGGGACGGACAGCGGAAGCACCTACAAGCCGGCCGCCAGTTTGGCAGCAGCAACTTAACCCGCCCCGACGGAACTAGACCTCACCAATGGCTTTCCCAATGTTGGCGGGTCACTATTCAAACCCGGCGGAGAACATGGTGGAGGCAGCAACCCATCTTGGTACAATCCCTATCCCGGATGAGGCGCCCTTCGCAGAAGAGGTGCAGAACGCTATTGGATACCTGCAGAAGGCAATGGCCCAGCAGGAGAAGTACACTTACAACTGGAGTCGCGTGCATTCAACCCCCATCCCCAGCCGCAGCTACAGCCAGCGTTATGAGTCACCGGCGGTTTCTAGCAGTGATCGACACCTGGACCCGCCACGAGGTGACTGGGCAGCTCTGGATGCTCAGGCGCTGGTGGATCGGGTGAGAGCACAGCGAGAGGCGGCGGCTCTGACGGCGGCGGAGGCTCATCAAGAACCCGTCCCTTCCATCTCAGTAGGAGCAGGAGTAACCTCCAAGGCCATGGGAGTGCCGTGCTTAGCGCCAGCTTTGCGGAACGAGTGTCTGTCGAAAGATTTCAAGGGCACTCGCAAGGTCCCAAATTATACAGTTGACCTACCTCTGGATGCTTGGATTGAAAGCTATGAGCTGGCCATGGAGATGTTAGACATCAACGACACAGTATGTGCCAAATATTTCATCATGATGCTGGAAGGGCCGGCTCGCATGTGGTTGAAGGGCTTGCCACCCAATACCATTAATTCTTGGGCCGATCTAAAGGAGAAGTTGAGCAAAAATTTCCAAGGAACGTGCAAGCAGCCCATGATGATTGTGGATTTGGATCATTGTGTGCAACAGGAGGATGAGTCGGCCCATCATTGGCTCCGGCGGGTCTCAACTATCATCCACTCGTCTGAGCAGATTACGGCGGCTCAAGCGGTTTTGATTCTGGAGAAGAATTGGCACTTTATGCCTCTGAAGCAAAAGCTTGGCCGACTCAAGCGCTCGTGTCAAGACATGAGGGAACTCATGGCGGCTCTCACGAAGTATGCTAACTCTGACAATATGAAAGACCTAGGCTCTAATGAGGAGAAACCAAGTCAGGGTAAGAAGAATAACAATGGCAAGGGTGCGGCTGGCAGTGGCAACCATGGCAAAAGGAAGAATCCAGAAGGCGGGTCAGAATTGGTGGCAAACACCAGCGCCGAGAACAATCATGCTAAGGGCAACGGGAACTTCAGGCAACCCTTCAATAAGGGCAAAACTCCTTTCAACTTGGAAGAGATGCTCAATAAACCTTGTCCAGAGCACAGCCGGCCCGATAGGGTAGCGGACCATATGTGGATGAATTGCCACATTATGCTGTAGTTTCGGGATTACAGCTTGCGGCAACATCATAACAACGGTGGTGGCCCGCCAGGCGGCTCAAGATCCGGTCTTGGTGCTGGTGGCTCAGGATCCGGTTATCAGGGTCAGGGCAATCAAGGAGGTCATCATCAACAATCTGGTGGCAATAATCAGCAGTAGAGTAACCAATCTGGGTATCAGAGTAATCCGAAGCAGCTCAGCACGGGTCAGTATCATGTTTTTACAACCTGCCTTGACAAGCGAGACCAGAAGGTGCGCAAGCGGGCAGTTAATGCAATCATGTCGGCTCTCCCGCAATACTTGAAGTGGTCTGAGTACGACATAACCTGGAGTAGAGAGGATCATCCACCGCGTGTTGACGACCTGGGGCGGCTGGCTCTAGTGTTTGCCCCCAAGTGAGAGTATACGTGTTTACTAAGGTACTTATGGATGGTGGCAGCAACATCAATATCTTGTACCCTGACACTTTCCACCGGATGAAGTTGCTTGATAAGGATCTTAGGCCTTCTTTGACAGTCTTTCATGGTGTGGTGCCTGGCAAGTCGGCTTATCTAGTGGGTAAGATCTCTTTGGAAGTTGCTTTTGGTGACGAATCTACCGGGTGGAATCCTTGTGGTTTGAGGTGGTCAAAATCAAAAGTCCATATCATGCTCTGTTTGGACGACCGGCTTACGCCAAGTTCATGGCTAGGCCTTGCTATGTCTACTTACAACTCAAGATGCTTGGGTTGAACGGGACGATTACCGTGCATGGTGATCGGACGACGGCCATTGAGTGTGAGGAAGGAGATGCAGCTTATGCAGAGACAAGTTGCGCTGAAGCAGAGCTCAAGTTCTATAAGGAAAATGTTGACCCGAAGGATATGATTCCACTCAAAAGCCTACCACGAAATCTGAGCCACCCCTCAAGTTTTCGGCGGATGATACCAAGCTGGTGGATTTCACTCCGGGCGACTCATCACAACAATTCACTATTGGGGCCAATATGGATCCCAAATAGGAAAGCGCGCTCATCGAATTCATCCGTGAGAATTGGGACATCCTTGCATGGAAACCTTCTGACATGTCGGGTGTATCGAGAGTTCGCTGAGCACCACCTTAATGTGGATCCAAAATTTAAGCCGGTCAAACAGTTCCTTCGGTGGTTCAATGAAGAGAGGCGCAAGGCTATTGGGGAAGAGGTAGCCCGGCTTCTGGCAGCGGGGTTCATCATTGAAGTGTTTCATCTAGATTGGCTTGGTAACCCGGTGCTAGTGCTTAAGAAGAATGACACGTGGCGTATGTGTCTGGATTACACGGATCTTAACAAGGCATGTCCAGCTGACCCTTTTGCTCTCTCGCGTATTGACTAGATTATTGATGCAATGGCGGGTTGCGAGAGCTTATGCTTCATGTATGCTTACTCTGGTTATCATTAGATCAAGATGGTAGTCAAGGACCAAGAGAAGACGGCTTTCATCATGCCTTTTGGTTCTTTCTGCTATGTGTCTATGCCTTTCGGGCTCAAGAGTGCCTAGGCGACTTACCAGTGTTGCGTGTAGAATTGTCTTCACAGTCAGATTGGACGCAACGTTCATGCATATGTGGATGATATTGTGATCAAGTCAAGGAAGAAAGAGACTCTACTTGATGACCTAAAGGAAACTTTCGACAACTTGCGGGTCTACAAGATGATGCTTAACCCGACTAAATGTGTTTTTGGAGTTCCTACAGGCAATCTCTTGGGGTTTCTCGTTTCCGAGCGTGGCATTGAGGCTAATCCGGACAAAATAAAGGCTATTACTTCCATATCTAAGCCGGCATGCATAAATGATGTTCAACGCCTGGCGGGTCGGATCGCTGCGTTAAGTCGATTCATAAGCTGCCTGCCTGAGAAGGCTATTCCTCTGTACCAGATGATGAAGAAAGCAGACAACTTTGTCTGGAGTAAGGCGGCAAGTGAGGTGTTTGAGGCACTCAAGAAGCAACTCACTGAGCCGCCGGTCTTGGACGCTCCGGCTAAGAAGGAGCCCTTGCTCCTATATGTGGCGACTAATAACAGGGCAATCAGCGCCAAGATTCGTTGATGAGCGTAAGGAGGCAGGAAAAGAATATCCAGTTCAGAGGCCGGTTTATTACATTAGTGAAGATCTAATAGAGTCCAAGCAGAGATACCCACATTGGCAGAACCTGATATATGGGGTGTTCATGGAAAATCGTAAGCTGAAGCATTATTTCCTAGGACATCAGATCACAATGGTTAGCTCTGCCCCGTTGGGAGACATAATTCAAAACAGATAAGCTACCGTCCGGATTGCTAAGTGGGCATTGGAGCTTGGACCTCTTAATATGAAATACGTGCCTCGCATGGCGGTCAAGTCTCAAGCCTTGGTGGATTTTATAAATGACTGGACAGAGTGTCAGGCGCTCGAGGAGAAGCCGGACGACACATACTGGACGATTCACTTTGATGGATCTAGGCAACTAGAAGGATCAGGGGCTAGGGTTGTCTTAATTTCCCCTGAAGGTGACAAGTTCTGTTATGTGCTAAGGTTAATGTTTCCTTGTACTAACAATGCAGCTTAGTATGAAGCTTTGCTTCATGGCCTCCAGGTGGCTAAGGAGATGAACCTGAGCCGGGTTAGATGTCTTGGCAACTCAGACCTCGTGGCTCAGCAAGTTTTAGGCACATGGGATTCCATGGACCCGCGGATGGCGACTTATCGTCAGGCGGTAGATATCATCGCTGGTCATTTCAAGGGTTATCAGGTGGATCATATTGATCATCGTAGAAACAAGGCAGTTGACACATTATCAAGGCTGGGCTCTCAGCAAAAGTCGGTGCCACCAAACATCTTCTTGGACGTACTACATCACCCGTTAGTTAAGCTACCTTCGGAGGAAGATCTGGCTGTACCTGACCCGGAGGGACAGCTGGTGGCGGCTCTTCATGCTATCCCTGACTAGGCATTGCCTTACTTAGTGTACCTAAGTCGGGGCAAGTTACCTAAGGATGAGACCTTGGCAAGACAAGTCATCGGCCGATCTAAGTCCATGACGATCATCAATGGCGAGTTACATAAGCGCAGCGTTACCGACGTTTTTCAACGTTGTATTTCACCTGAAGAAGGTAGAGAAATCTTGAATGAAATTCAGGCTGGCGATTGTGGACATTACGCTGGCTCAAAATCTTTGGTGTCCAAGGCTTTTCAACATGGTTTTTTCTGGCTGACGGCTCGTCAGGATGCAGAGGACTTGGTTCTCAAGTGCGATGGATGTCAAAAGTTCGGCCGGCGTGCTCACGTGTCGGCACAGGAGTTGCGAATGATTCCAATCACCTAGCCGTTTGCAGTCTGGGGGCTTGATATGGTCGGGCCCTTCAAGAGATCCAAGGACAAGAAGACCCACCTCTTGGTGGCGGTAGACAAGTTTACCAAGTGGGTGGAGGCTGAGCCGGTCAGCAAGTGTGACGCGGCTACGACGGTTCAGTTTGTCAGAAAGCTTATCTACTGCTTTGGTTACCCTCATAGTATCATCATAGATAATGGTACGAATCTATCCAAGGGGGCTATGCAAGCGTTCTGTGAAAGTGAGCACATCCAACTTGACGTTTCTACAGTTGCTCATCCACAATCCAATGGTCAGGCAGAGCATGCTAACCAAGAAATCTTGAGAGGCATCAAACCCCGACTTATGGTTCCTTTATAGCGAACGCCGGGTTGTTCGGTGGAAGAGTTGCCATCAGTCTTATGGAGCATCAGAACGACTCCCAATAGATCAACAGGCTATACGCCTTTCTTTATGGTTTACAGCGTAGAAGCCGTATTACCAAGCGATATACGTCATGACTCGCCACGGGTGGCGGCTTACGTCGAGGCAGATAATGAGACGACACGTCAAGATGCGTTGGATGTGTTGGATGAAGAGCGTGATCTGGCGGCGGCTCGATCGATGATTTATCAACAAGACATGCGTCGCTATCATAGCCGTAGAGTTAAGACCCGGACGTTTCAAGAAGGCAACTTGGTATTACGTTTGATTCAAGATCAGACGGACACGCACAAGCTATCTCCTCCATGGGAAGGACCTTTTGTGGTCAGCAAAAATCTCAACAATGGGTCATATTATCTCATTGATATATGTGACGAGTCAAGCACTTCTAGGCAGGAGACCCGCCGGCCGTGGAATATAGCTCATCTACGGCCTTACTATACTTGAGTCATCAACACTCGACATTGTACACCATCATTGTACATATCACATATATATGAATAAAGTTGGTATCCCTGCAAGACGGGGCCTCTGCCGTTTCACGTATCTTAGTTTGTGCAAAAGTTGACTCCGTCAACAAGGTCATCTGGGGGCTTCCAACCCACCGGGTTTAGCTTACACACCCTTTGATTGGCTCTTAAGCCACAGTAAGGCGGGTTGTATACCCAAAAGTTGAATCCGTCAACAAGGTCATTTGAGGGCTTCCAACCCACCGGGTTTATCTTACACACCCTCTTGATCGGCTCTTAAGCCATCGCAAGTTTGAGTTAAACCTGCTTGTATGCTGATGCTGCTCCGCTATGTGACCCACCGAACTCTTGCCAGTTAATCTCCATTAGAGACCTTGAGCTGTTCAAACATAGTTGGCAGCCACTCTCGCTAGAGACCCTGTACCGGTCAAGGTTAAACTGGCGGCTCTTGTCACGTGAGGGCCGGCTTATGGAAAGCGAGGACAAACTCACCCATCTACTGCCGACTCTCCGCTATGTGGCCCATTTCGTACTCTTAAACATTTACTCTTTTAAAGACCTTGCACCGTTTAAGGTTCAAACGACGGATTTATGTCACGTGAGAGGCAGTTTATGGGCTATCAGGGTACTCATGCCCTGTTGCGTCTCTTTCTGGTTCGTTACGCTCCTATCAGTTAATCTCGCCTAGAGACCCTGAGCCGTTCAAACAAGTTGACGGCCAATCTCGACAAAGACCCTGTACTGTTAAAGAGTTCTAGTAGCAAGTCCACCCAGATGAACCGGCACATGATTTATTGAAAAAGCAAGGTCAGGAAAGATTTAACATCTCCAGGTTGTGCCTTTTTAAGCCGCACTCACGGGAATGCAGAATACATTCTGCTATTTGTTTTTGCAGGCTTTATCTCTTAAGATAAGCCGCCATGAAATCTGATATGGTTGAAAGCACAAGGCAGATAAAAATATATTAAGCCATGCGGTTTCGTATGTGCATGATGGCATAGTTTAGGAAATCAAGGTTTTTCTAAGTCTATTACAAAGCTCTCCACAGAGCCCAAAAAGCGAGACTTCAAGTTTTTCTATGCTGCTCAAGTTTTGGCGGGTCAAAGAGTCGGGTTATACCACTGCAGGATCAACTTGCTCAGCTTGACGGCGGGTCATCCCGCGGCGGGTCTTCGACCTCCTCGATCTGAAGATTGTCCATGTCCCAGTTGTAGTTTGTTAATGCTTCAAACTGGCCCTCGTCAAAGAGGGGATACGGGTCAATTTCAGGGGCAAAGAGGTGCTTAGGAAATGCAGGAGTTAAGTCCCCGGCTTCAAAAGTTGGGAAGCGCACTCGTTTGTTGTCAGCATTGTAAGCCACCTGATAAGTATACAGATCAATTCCTCTACTAGCACCGATGCAAGTATCCTGGAGGCTTTCATACAACGGGCGTAGTAAGCTTCTGTGAACTCTGAGCCGTCATCCTTCTTTGACGGAAAGCCATCCATAATCTCTTCAGCAGTTAGCTCCGGGGCAAAGGCCAAAGCCCGGCTTATCACAGCAGTTGCTCCCTTTCGGGCGGCTGATCATTTGAGCTCTTGGATTTGCTTCAGCAGGGTTGATAATAGCTCTATGACTCCTTTCATGAATTTGGGGATGCTTTCTTTGTTCAGCATGGCTTTGATAGTGCAAAGGGTCCCGCAGTATAACTGCTTTGACAAAGTATAGACGGCTTTCAGCTGCAACAGGCTGTCAGCACCAAGTTGGTGGCTTCTTTGACCTGCAAAGACGGGTTTTATGTTATAAGCCGCCTGCGCAGTCTTTCAAGCAAGGAAATTGGCTGAGTATTCAGTACTTACCAAATATAGTAGCAGTCATTCTCGAGATATGGCGCTTGAGGGCCTACAACTCGTTTGATACAAGCTTGAGCCGCAGGTCTACGTCATCTGTATGTTTTGCCAGAGCAGTTTGCTCCGCCTCAGTGGCCTTCTTGAAGGCAACAAAGTCAGATTTATCCTTTACAAGCTCTTCGGTGGCAAGCCGGCATTTCACCTCCGCCTCACCCCAAGCGGCTTGCTGGGAAGCAAGACTGTCTTTTAAACCGGTCATATCAGACTCGGCCTTGTTTAAAGCTTATTGTGACATACAAAAACAAAGTCGCCAGGTTAAAATATTGACAGATGATAAGCTAAGGGACTATAATACAAGTCTCAAGCAGATTGCAAGCAATATACTTGACACTTGGTGGCTAATGTCCGTTTGCTCTCTTGTTCTACAATGAAGTTCCGACTCATCTTCATTAAGGCAAGCCGACACTTGGGGGATACATATGGCTCTTCGTTCAAGTAAGTTTCGGCTCATCTTCGTCAAGTTAAGCCCGCACTTGGGGGCTACATCGACGCTTTCCAAGGCTACAATGAAGTTCCGGCTCAACATATACATATTAAGACGATACTTGAGGGCTACAGGCTAAGTTCTACTTATGAAACGGATTGGAAGACCCAGTTTACCATTTGCAAATATTAAACCAGCTCTTGGGGGCTACATAAGGGTATAAGGGAAGATAGGAGCACCTCATATTTTTTCTTTATCAAACCGACAAGTTAGAGCTCCATGTTTCGACTTGTGGAGAGGCGGTTCAGATAACCAGCATGTAACTCGTCTACAGTTAACTTCTCCAGCATGGGGAATTCAAAGTCCAGTTGGTCATGTGATGAAGCTTTAGTCTTATCAGTGTGCTTTGTCAATACATGGGGTTTGGGAGATTGAAAACCCGTCCCAGTGATGATGATCCGGAAGAACGGTGTCTTCGACAGCTGTTGAAGGACTGGGCGGCTTAGAATTAGCCCTCGGAGGACTTTCAGTGACCATCTCATTGGCCGTCGGCTCAGAGGACCGGTGAGTATCATCAGGCGCATCTTTCATAGCTTCACATGGCTCAGCGTGAGCTTTAGGAGAGTTCGGCTTAGCAGTCTCCGGCTCTTGGGCAGCGGGGGGCAGAGGTAGACCCGCCAGTCTTCCTTCGTTTTGCTTGAGCCATGGAAAGCACCGAAGTTTATTATATGAAGAGCAAGGATGTTAAAAGGTTATGATGCAGACATAAGGACACATACTCCGGGTTTATCTTCAGAGGTGGCAGTTGAGTCGCCGTAGAGTCGCCAGACGTTGGGGCGTTTCCTGAAGACAATTAAGGCAATATAAAACAGAGTAAGGTTATAACAGAACATTGACAAAGTTGAGATTAGTTAAGCAAGTACCTTAGCCGGCCGTTTCCGCTGAGCCGGAGAATTGGATAACCCAACCACAAGATCTTCAGAGCCGGTGCTTCGAGTTTGGCATCGGGAGGTGTGTTGTTGCTTTTTCAAAAGAAAATCGGGGTCTAAATGAGCAAGAGGATGAGAAAATGGGAATTTTTGGACGACCCGCCGTATTTTCTTTAGTGGAAGGTGTTCTGAGTCAGATGAAATATAAGTTACCTCAGGAATGTTGGCGTGGCTTGTCTCCGATTCTTCCTATGAGTTATTATTGTCAGTAAGGCGCATAAAAAGACAACCAAGAGAGTCAAATTTTACCTCTGAGTCATCAACTTCAGGCTGCTCTTGAACAACCCTTTTATTTTTTCGGCCGCCGGTTTTCTCCTTAGACTTCTTTGCCAGAGGAGTATATCTTTTCTTCCAGAAGCTGGAATTAGCCTGAAAGCAAGAGCCGCCGAAAGAGGTTAAAGGTTGCTACATACATATACAGTTAACACGGAGGTAAAGAGATTTGAAAGCCGTCCTTACATCTGGGGCCGGGTTT
Source organism: Hordeum marinum (assembly GCA_022496015.1). NCBI lineage: Eukaryota > Viridiplantae > Streptophyta > Magnoliopsida > Poales > Poaceae > Hordeum > Hordeum marinum. The sequence continues at coordinate 346,823,444 of CM039676.1, read as the reverse complement.
TTGGCACAGAAAGGAGGTACCCGACGGTGCGACAAGCTTCTTGGGACTCACAGATAAGTACCTTGATCACGGCAACAATGTTCTCTTCTGTTAGAGCAGTGCGATTGAAGTAGAAGGGGTCATTGGCATCACTTGTGTATTCACACATAAGACGGTCCCACCGGCTCAGAGGCATGACCTTCCAGGAGATCCAACAGTGGGTCAGATTGACTCCTGTTAGACCATTTGCCGTGAGGGCTCTAATCTTGGCGAAAGCCGGAGCATACTTCGCTCGTGTAGAGGCCGACATCCGGTCCGGGAGTTCAGTTGTGGTGCAGAGCCGTGTAGGATGATAACCCGACAGTGGATGTTCTCCCTCTGGAGATGTCTCCTTGCAGTAAAACCAAGTTTTATTCTAGTCCTTGGGGTGACTTGGCATTCGAATGGCTGGGAAAGTCATATCCCGTCTTCTTCGGATGGAGACTCTGCCAAGTTCTAAGCTTGGGCTAGCCGCCACTTCTGCCTTGCGGTTGACATAGAAGTACTCGCGAAAGAGGTCAACTGACAACTCTTCTTGTAAGTAAGCTTCGCAGAGGATTTGGAAGTTGCGCATATTGGAGACGGAGTTGGGCGCAATATCCTCAGGATGCAACTTGAAGAAATGGAGGACGTCTTGGAAAAATTTAGAGCCGGGTGGGCTGAAACCGCGCGCAAGGTGGTCAGCAAATATAACTATTTTGCCCTCTTGAGGGATGTGTTTCTTCTCTTGACCCGGAACCCACCAATGAATAACATCTTTAGCCGGAAAAGTTCATGCGTCTACGAAGTCCTGTAGGAATTCTTCAGAGACCGCAGAGCCGACCCAATTGCAAGAAGAAGACGCCCGAGACATGACAGCGGGTTAAGGCTGTGAAAGGTAGTAGTACGCGGCGGGTTAAAAGGGATAGAAAACTAAGGTGGTTGATGAATTCAAACACTATGATGCTAAGCCGATGGTACAGTTTATTAGAAGAGCCAGAAATTTGGTGGCGGGTTAAAATGGACAAAGCCGTGATGCAAAAGTCGCTAAGGACCTACAACAGGTTTTACATGGTAAACTGAAGTGGTAAGATCTACGGGCAAAGGAAAAATCAGTTTTATTTTAGCCCTAGCAAAGAACTGAGGAAGAACGAATAAATCTAAATGCAGGAAGGGGAAGCAAATACAGATCTATGCTGGACTATTGGTGATTCTACATGACCTACCGCGATAGGAAGATGAACACTACGAGATCTACAGAGTTATTCGACGTTTGGCATTGCGGGAAAAACTTGCGCTCTAATGGGGCCGATGAACTCGATGGGTTTGAAACACTAAGCTATGGATCTAATGAGAGAAGAAGGACATACCAGACAAGGCGCGGCGGACACGGGCGAGAATCTGGTCCGTTCAGGTTGATGCAGCGGCCTGGGTTGACAACAGCGACACGGCTTCACTAGCGCGATGGAGCTCGGGAGCGACGGCGTCGAGAGGAAGAATAAGAAGTGGAGGCAGCAGAGAAAATGAGATGACCCCTCGTGGTCCTATTTAAGAGACTAGGAGGCCGAACGGGTGCGGGAATCATGGCGTCAGAAACTAACCGACCGAGACGGACGCCTCGATTTTCGGGCCGACAGTTTTAATGAAAGATCCGTTGTGGACGTCACGGAATCTTTTTGGCATATTTGATATGATGTCACGGCGGGTTGTGTATTTTCCTTTCAGGGGATGGAGTGTGAGACTCGTCGCCAAGTGAGTTTGAATATTGGCATGAGCAAGCTCAACTCAACCTGGGGCCTAATGTTGGGGATATAACCCCGCGGTAAGACCCGCCCAGGAGGGGCCGGGTCATACCAGGCGGCTCATAATCAAGACCTACAAGGTGGGCTGAAAGGCATAGGCCTAACTATACAATGGCTCACCAGGATGGGCCAAGGTGAAGGCCTAGGCGGAAGATGGTATGAAGACCCGGGCAGTTACGCCGCCCGGAGACGGTTTACCCAAGATGGCAAGGCGGCATAGAGACAGAGTCAGATACATCGTAAGAGTCGGTATGAGACTTATGTAACCCATGGTCTCGACCTCCTATATAAAGGCGAGACCCGGGATGGCTTAGACAGAAACCAATCAATCGAGAATTAGGTCAAGCGAATCCGCTCCCTTGTAATCGATAACCCAATCAATACAACACAAGCAGGACGTAGGCTTTACCTCTTCTTGAGGGGCCAAACCTGGGTAAACTCGTGTCCCTCGTTTCGACCAACCCCTTCGTGTCCACCACCTTAGTGGTGGCCTCAAACTCAACTCTTCGGACATCTTCCATGACAAAACCATGACACCCCCCACAGGCGACAACATGCGATACGTGTTGTAGATCATGTATGCCGACTCCAACAATGCAGCCGAATACGAAGAGCTCTTGCATAGTCTTCGGATGGCGGTATCAATGGGCATACGACGGCTAGAGGTACGGGGAGACTCCAACTTGGCCATCTCCCAAAACAATGGCGAATTCAATGCCAAAAACCCGAAGATGGTGGCGCACAGAAACATCGTCCTAAAGATATCTGCACGGTTCGAGGGGTTGGAATTCCACCACGTCGCTCGCGACAACATCCAAGCCGCTGACGTACTGGCCCGCATGGGGGCTATACGCGGCCCTGTCTCAAAAAACATGTTTCTGGAACGGCTCTTTAAGCCATCCGTGGTTTGGCAGGACGATCACAAGGGTGCCAGCCTAAATACCACGGAAAAGGTTGTTCCCCCTATAAACGAACCTGACGACCAAATCATCAGCGGCTCCATAATGGATGAAACACCTTCGGCTCATGAGGTCATGGCAGTAATCATGCCATGGATCGAGCCCTTCCTTGCCTACCTTCTTCGCAAGGAACTCCCCGACGATCAGACAGAGGCGTGGCGCATAGTTTAGCGATCCAAGGCCTACAAAGTACACGAGGATGAGTTATACGAGAAAAGAACAACCGGAATATTACAGCGGTGCATATCTGAGGAAGAAGGACGGGAGCTCCTAGCCAAGGTCTAGGAAGGCATGGGTGGCCACCACGCCGAGGCAAGAGTCTTAGTTAGCAAGGCCTTTCGAGTTGGTTTCTTTTGGCCCAGTGCTCGGGCGGACGCCGAGACACTTGTCAAACACTAGTGTCAACTTTTTGCAAATCAAAGTCACATGCCCCCAATCGCTCTTCAGACTATCCCGATCACCCGGCCTTTCGTGGCCTAGGGGCTGGACATGGTCTGACCCCTTAAAGTGGGGACCAAGAATAATAAGTACCTACTTGTCATGGTTGACAAGTTCACCAAATGGATAGAGGCAAAGCCTGTCAAATCGGCCAAGTCCGGACCAGTAATCGACTTTATCTCTAGCGTAGTACACCACTACGGTGTCCCGCACAGTATAATAACGGACAATGGATCCAACTTCACGGCCCAAGAGGTCAAAGACCGGTGCGCAAAAATGAGCATAAAGCTCGATTACGCATCAATGTATCATCCGCAGACAAGTGGACAAGTCGAACGAGCAAACGGCCTCATTATGAGCGGCATTAAGCCATGTTAGGTCCGATCTCTTCATGAGTCCGACTGTCACTGGGTGGAGGAGCTCGACCCTGTTTTATGGGGCCTGCGCACCACCCTGAACAGATCAATGGGATACACGTTGTTCTTCCTGGTCTATGGGGCAGAAGCAATCCTCCCATGCGACATTAATCACGACGCTCCAAGGGTGCAAATGTACGAGGAAAAGGAGGCCGAGTTAGATTGGCAGGACGACCTGGACGCCTTAGAAGAACAGCACAACATAGCTCGGGCTTGCTCTACTTTCTACCAACAGTAGGCCCGACGTTACCAGAGCAGGGAGGTTAGGAAAAAAGCGTACAACATAGGCGAACTCGTCTTATGGATCCCGGAGAAGCAGAACTATAAACTCAACCCCAAATGGGAGGGCCCCTTCATAATTGATGAAGTACTCGCGAAGGAGCTTACCGTATGATGACCCACAAGTATAGGGGATCTATCGTAGTCTTTTTGATAAGTAAGAGTGTCGAACCCAACGAGGAGCAGAGGAAATGAAAAGCGGTTCTCAGTAAGGTATTCTCTACAAGCACTGAAATTGTCGGTAAAAGATAGTTTTGTGATAGGATAATTCGTAGCGGTTAGCAAGTAACAAGTGTAACAAAAGTGCAGAAAGGTGGCCCAATCCTTTTTATAGCAAAGGACAATCCTTGACAAACTCTTATATAAAGCAAAGCACTCCCGATGACACATGGGAATTTCTATCATGCTAGTTTTCATCATGGTCATATGATTCACATTTGTTACTTTGATAATTTGATATGTTGGTGGACCAGTGCTTGGGTGCTGCCCTTACTTGGACAAACCTCCCACTTATGATTAACGCATCTCGCAAGCATCCGCAACTACGAAAGAAGAATTAAGATAAATCTAACCATAGCATGAAACATGTGGATCCAAATCAACTCCTTACGAAGCAACGCACAAACTAGGGTTTAAGCTTCTGTCACTCTAGCAACCCATCATCTACTTATTACTTCCCAATGCCTTCCTCTAGTCCCAAACAATGGTGAAGTGCCATGTAGTCAACGTTCACATAAAACCACTAGAGGAGAGACAACATACATTTCATCAAAATATCGAACGAATACCAAATTCACATGATTACTTATAACAAGACTTATCCCATGTCCTCAGGAACAAACGTAACTACTCACAAAGCATATTCATGTTCATAATCATAGGAGTATTAATGACGATCAAGGATCTGAACATATGATCTTCCACCAAGTAAACCAACTAGCATCAACTACAAGAAGTAATCAACACTACTAGCAACCCACACGTACCAATATGAGGTTTTGAGACAAAGATCGGATACAAGAGATGAACTAGGGTTTGGAGAGGAGATGGTGCTGGTGAAGATGTTGATGGAGATTTACCCCCTCTCGACGAGAGGATCATTGGTGATGACGATGGCTTCTATTTCCCCTTCCCGGAGGGAAGTTTCCCCAGCAGAATAGCTCCACCGGAGCCCTAGATTGGTTCTGCCCAAGTTCCGCCTCGAGACGGCGGCGCTTCGCCCCGAAAGTTTTGTTATGAATTTTTCCAGGTCAAAACCCTTCATATAGTAGAAGATGGGCACCGGAGGGCTGCCAGGTGGGCCACAAGCCATAGGGGCGCGCCCAGAGGGTAGGGCGCGCCCCCTAGCTTGTGACTGTGTGGTGGGCCCCTGATGTATTTCTTTCGCCCAATTTTTTTATATATTCCAAAATAATTCTCCTTAGATTTTCAGGACTTTTGGAGTTGTGCAGAATAGGTATCTCAGATTTGCTCCTTTTCCTGTCCAGAATTCCAGTTGCCAGCATTCTCCCTCTTCATGTAAACCTTGTAAAATAAGAGAGAAAAGGCATAAGTATTGTATCAAAATGTGTAATAACAGCCCATAATGCAATAAATATCAATATAAAAGCATGATGCAAAATGGACGTATCAACTCCCCCAAGCTTAGACCTCGCATGTCCTCAAGCGAACGCCGAAATCGATAAATATGCCCACATGTTTAGAGATAGAGGTGTCAATCAAATAAAATGCGGACATGAAGGCATCATGATAATCTTTAGAACAGCAACATAAATTGACATATAATTTCTTATGCTAAAGTAACAATTCGTTCACAAGGTAAAGTATGAATCAAAGGAATCTATTGGGAACCAACAAACTATGATCTTAGTCATTGAAGCAATTCCAATTTATCATAACATAGGAAAGAGTCAATATAAGAGCTTGTAAATCAAAGCCACATACTCAATCATCTTTTAATGTTTCAAAATTGCTAACACTCACGAGATACCTATGAGTTCAAATCTTCAATTGGACACAGAGAAAGATAGGGGCTTATAGTGTTGCCTCCCAACTATTTACGTCAAGGGTAATGTCAAAAGTAATAGCTCATGCTCACCCACTTCCGAGTGGATATATGTGTCTAGATCATTCGCCAACACATGACGCTTGCCAAGAGATATAGGCAAAGTAAGGAAAGTGATGGATATCACCATGACTCTTTCATATAGGTAAGTACTACAAAATAAAAGTAACAGATAGGCCCTTCGCAGAGGGAAATAGAGGTTGTCATGTGCTTTTATAGTTGGATGCACAATCCCTTAATGCAAAAGAATGTCACTTTATATTGCCCCTTGTGATAGAGAACTTTATTATGCAGTCCGTCGCTTTTATTTCTTCCCTATCACAAGTTCGTATAAATCTTATTTTCCTCACACTAATAGACCACACATATTTAGAGAGCAATTTTTTATTGCTTGCACCGATGACAACTTACTTGAAGGATCTTACTCAATCCATAGGTGGGTATGGTGGACTCTCATGGCACAACTGGGTTGAGGGTGTTTGGATGCACAAGTAGTATCTCTACTTGGTGTGGAAGTTTTGGCTGATATGAGGTGGAAGCAAGCGACACATGTTGAAGGATCTATAACCATATAACTTCTATTTCGAAGTAAGCAAACATAACCCATTATGTTGTCTTCCTTGTCCAACATCAACTTTTTAACATATAATATTTTAATGAGTGCTCACAATCATAAAAGATGTCCAAGATAATATATTTATATGTGAACCTCTTTTTTTATTACTTCCTTTTAATTGCCACAATGACCAATAGCTATGTTTGTCAACCCACAACAAGTTTCAATCGACATACTTCTTATATGTCAAGTTATCACTCCCCATAAGATCATCATATATACTCTTTGATTTTATTTTATACTTATTTCTATTTATTTTTCTCAAGATCAAGATCATAGCAAACAAGCTAAGCCCTCAACTCAAAACTACTCTTTATTATATAACACTCGGACTTGCTTACATAGGGGGAACATAAAACAAAACTCAAAATTAGATCACACGAAAACTTCATTCCACTAGATCAAGATATAACCAAAAGGATCAAACTAAGAAAAACGATAAAAGGATGGCGATACGGTATTGGGGCACCTCCCCCAAGCTTGGCACAAGCCAAGGGGAGTGCCCATACCCATGTGTTTAGTTGTCTTGATTCAGAGGTGGAGATGTTATATTCTTAGCGATGATGCCCTTCAGAATGCGATTCTCCTCCTCAAGCTTATTATTTTGCTGTCTGAGATCCATTACTTCCTTGCGAAGTTTTATAGTGACGGTTAGATCTCCCATAACCCATGGATGTCTCGTTGCTACGGGGGAAGAAGCAACACTCTTTTTCATATTTTCATAAGTAAGAAATTTAGCATTCGAAGGGATAACCGAGTTCGGAATTGCTGAGCTCTGAAGTTCTTCCAACATGGCCCCAAGTTGTGGATAAGAGGTAACTTCTTGGTCTTCCTCCATGGCATCTATCCTTTTCAAGTCGGCCTCCATCTCTTCCTTCGTTGCCTGTCCGAAGAGGTTGGCTCCATTGAATGCTCTGGGCTTTGGTGTCGGGTGAGAGATACGGCTCTCCCCGACCGACTCTTGCAAAGACATCTTGCTCTAAATCTGCTGCAGAAACACCTCAAAAAGAAAACATGAGGTATTGGCGTGACACGAGAGTCAAAACCTTCGGGAGACTATATAATGAATTTTTACCGACCCGAAGGAGTATACCACAAGAAAACGGAGTCCAGATGGTACACGAGGTAGACACAAGCCACAGGGGCATGCCTAGGGGGTAGGGCGCGCCCCCTGGCTTGTCGCCTCCTCATGCACTATTCGGACTACTTTCAATTTTCCTATTTTTTTAAATATTCCAAAATGGATAAAATTTGGCATTGAAAAGTTTTGGAGTCGATTTACTTACCGTACCACATACCTATTCCTTCTCAGAGTCTATAACGTTCCGGTAGGTCTCCCTAATGTACTCCTCCGGAGTTATGGTATTAATAATATTGGTCTCAACATTTATGGGAGTACCTAAGATATAATGTTTGATTCTTTGCCCATTTTCCCTCGGTGTTTGTTGATCTTGATGGCACCAGAACAATATACTTCCTCGATTATGTAAGGCCCTTCCCATTTATAGAGAAGTTTTCCTGCAAAAAATCTTAAACGAGAATTATATAGCAAGACATGATCACTTACATTAAATTCACACTTTGTATCCTTCTATCATGCCATCTCTTAACCTTTTCTTTAAACAACTTGGCGTTCTCATAGGCCTGGGTTCTCCATTCATCAAGTGAGTTAATGTCGAATAACCTCTTCTCAGCAGCAGTTTTGAAATCATAATTGAGTTGTTTAATTGCCCAATAAGCTTTATGTTCTAGCTCAAGAGGTAAGTGACATGCTTTACCATAAACCGTTTTATATAGAGACATACCCATAGGGTTCTTGTAAGCAGTTCTATAAGCCCATAGTGCATCATCAAGTTTCTTAGACCAATTTTTCCTAGATCTATTAACAGTCTTCTATAAAATCAATTTAATTTCCCTATTGCTCAATTCTACTTGACCACTAGACTGAGGATGATAAGGAGATGCAATTCTATGATTAACATCATACTAAGCAAGCAATTTACGGAAAGCGCCATGGACAAATTGTGAACCACCATTAGTCATTAAATATCTAGGGACTCCAAATCTAGGGAAAATAACTTCCTTAAGCATTTTCATAGAAGTGTTATGATCAGCACTACTAGTTGGAATAGCTTCTACCCACTTAGTAACATAATCAACAACAACTAGAATATGAGTATACCCGTTAGATTGTGGAAAAGGTCAAATATAATCAATACCCCAAACATCAAATGGTTCAATAACAAGAGAGTAATTCATAGGCATTTCCTGACGTCTACTAATATTACCAATTCTTTGACATTCATCACAAGACAAGACAAACTTACGAGCATCCTTGAAGAGAGTTGGACAATAAAAACTAGATTGTAGTACCTTGTGTACAGTTATATCTCCGGCGTGGTGTCCTCCGTAGGCCTCGGAGTGACATTTGCGTAGGATCTGTTCCTGTTCATGCTCAGGTACACAACATACAATAATACCATCTACTCCTTCTTTATAAAGGTGTGGATCATCCCGAAAGTAATGTCGTAAATCACACAAGAACTTTTTCTTTTGTTGGTATGTGAAACTAGGCGGTATAAATTTAGCAACAATGTAATTAGCATAGTTAGCATACCATGGAGCATTACACGAAGCCTTTATGATAGCTAATTGTTCATCAAGGAAGCTATCATCAATAGGTAGTGGGTCATCAAGAACATTTTCTAACCTAGACAAGTTATCTGCTATGGGGTTATCAGCACCCTTTCTATCAACAATATGCAACTTGTAGCAGAAGAACCCATCTAATAAGTCTAGGTTTAGCATCTTTATTTTCCATAAGGTACTTAATAGCAGCATGATCAGTGTGAACAGTTACTTTGGAATCAACAATATAAGGTCAAAATTTATCACAAGAAAACACAACTGCTAAACATTCCTTTTCAGTAGTAGCATAGTTTCTTTGAGCACTGTCTAGAGTTTTACTAGCATAATGGATAACATTTAATTTATTATCAACTCTTTGTCCTAGAACAGTACCAACAGCATAATAACTAGCATCACACATAATTTCAAAGGGTAGGTTCCAATCAGGTGGTTGAACAATAGGTGCGGAAATCAAAGCACTCTTTAGGATTTCAAATGCTTCTACACAATCATCATCAAAAACGAATGGAACATCTTTTTGTAAATGATTAGTGAAAGGCCTAGAAATCTTAGAGAAATCTTTAATAAACCTCCTATAGAAACCAGCATGACCAAGGAAGCTTCTTATACCTCTGATATCCGTAGGACATAGCATTTTTTGAATAGCATCAGCTTTAGCTTTATCAACTTTAATACCTCTTTAGGAGATTTTGTGCCCCAAGACAATGCCTTCATTAACCATAAGTGACACTTCTCCAAATTCAATACAAGATTAGTTTCTTTGCATCTCTGCAAAACTCGACCAAGGTTTCTCAAGCAATCATCAAAAGAAGTTCCATAAACGGAAAAATCATCCATGAAAACCTCAAGAATCTTTTCACAAAAGTCAGAGAATATAGCCATCATACATCTTTGAAAGGTAGTAGGTGCATTGCATAAACCAAAAGGCATACGTCTATAAGAAAAGCTACTGAAAGGGCAACTAAAAGTGGTTTTTTCTTGATCCTCTTTTGACGCAGGTATTTCAGAAAAACCAGAGTAACCATCTAGAAAGAAAAAAATGAGTTTGTTTGGATAATCTTTCTAGCATTTGATCAACAAAAGGTAGAGGGTAATGATCTTTCTGAGTAGCTTTATTTAATTTCCTAAAATCAATTACCATTCTATAACCTGTAACAATTCTTTGCGGGGTCAATTCATTTTTATCATTAGGAACAACGATGATACCTCCTTTCTTAGGGACACAATGAACGGGACTAACCCATCTACTATCAGCAACAGGATAAATTATATCTGCCTCCAAAAGCTTTAGTATTTCTTTTCTTACCACCTCTTTCATCTTAGGATTCAATCGTCATTGGTGATCAACAACTGGTTTGGCATCAAGCTCCATATTAATTTTATGCTCACATAAAGTGGGACTAATGCCCTTAAGATCATCAAGAGTATATCCAATAACAGCACAATGCTTCCTCGGAGTTTTCAATAATCTCTTTTCTTCATGCTCTGAAAGGTTAGCACTAATAATAACAGGATATATCTCCTTTTCATCAAGATAAGCATATTTCAAAGTATCGGGTAATTGTTTAAACTCAAACACGGGATCACCCTTGGGTGGAGGAGGATCCCCAAGTATTTCAACCAGTAGATTGTGTTTCAAAATAGGCTGCTGATCAAATAAAATTTTATCTATTTCATTCCTCTCATTCATATGCATGTCATTTTCATGGTCTAGCAAATATTGTTCTAAAGGATCAGTAGGAGGCACAACAATAGAAGAAAGACCAATAATTTCATCTCTATTAGGTAATTCTTTGTCATGGGGTTGTCTATGAAATTTAGACAAATTAAACTCATGGGACACATCTCCAAAACTCACAGTAATTGTTTCATTCTCACAATCAATCCCAGCATTAACAGTATTCAAGAAGGGTTTGCCAAATATAATGGGACAAAAATCATCTTGTGGGGAACCAAGAACAAGAAAATCAGTACGGTACTTTATTTTCCCACACAAGACTTCAACATATCTAACAATCCCAATTGGTGCAATAGTATCTCTATTGGCAAGCTTAATAGTAACATCAATTTCCTCTAATTCAACTGGTGCAATATCATGCATAATTTCTTTGTATAAGGAAAAGGGAATTGCACTCATTCTAGAACCCATATCACACAAGTCATGGTAACAATGATCTCCTATTTTAAAACATAAATAATAGGCACGCCAACAACTGGTCTATGTTTACTCTTAGTATCAGGCCTAGCAATTCTAGCAGCTTCATCACAGAAATGAATAACATGCCCATCAATATTATCAACCAAGAAATTTTTAACCATGGCAACACTAGGTTCAACTTTAATTTGTTCAAGGGGTGTAGGTGTTCTACCACAGCTCTTACGAACCATAGTTGAAGCTTTAGCATGTTCCTTTATTCTAACGGGGAAAGGTGGTTTCTCTATATAAGCAACAAAAATAACAAGATCATCATTATAAGTAATAGTTTCCTCTTCAACTTTAACAGGTTCAACTACTTTCACTTCAATGGGAGGATGATATTTAAACCACTTCTCCTTAGGGAGATCAACATGAGCAGCAAAAGATTCATAGAAAGAAGCTAGTATCTCAGAGTCAAGTCCATTTTTAGTGCTAAATTCACGAAAAGCATCGGTGTCTACAAAAGATTTAACACAATCAAACTTAAGGTTCATACTTGAATCCTTACCTTCGTCGAGTTCCCAATCTTCAGAGTTGCGTTTAATTATTTCCAATCAATCCCATTTGAAGTCAATATCCTTCTTCATATAGGAACCAACACAAGAAGTATCGAGCATGGATTGATCATTACGAGAAAGTCAAGCATAAAATTCTGAATAATAATTTCTCTCGAGAGCTCATGATTGGGCCATGAATATAACATTGACTTAAGCCTCCCCCAAGCTTGATCGATTCTTTCTCCTTCACGAGGCCAAAAATGATAAATATAATTACGATCACGATGAACTAGATGCATAGGATAGAACTTCTGATGAAATTCCATTTTCAATCAGTTGTAGCTCCATGATCCAATATCATCACATAGCCTATACCATGTCAATGCCTTCTCCTTCAAAGATAAAGGAAATACCTTCTTCTTGACGTGATCCTCGGGTAGACCTACAAGCTTAAATAATCCACAAACTTCATCCACATAGATTAGATGCAAATCAGGATCTAGTGTTCCATCTCCTGCATAAGGATTAGCCAGCAGTTTCTCTATCATACCCGAAGGAATTTCATAATAAATATTTTTAGTAGGTTCAGTAGGTTGAGGGAAAACTATTTGTGTTTCCAGTTGAGGTGAAGATACCCCGAACAAGCCCATCAAAGGATTACTTTCCATAGTAGCAAGTGACAGTAAATTTCAGCACACTGTATAAAATTTTCCTTACCAGATTCCACTTACCAAAGGCGCTTCACTTCCCGGCAACGGTGCCAGAAAAGAGTATTGATGACCCAAAAGTATAGGGGATGTATTATAGTCCTTTTGATAAGTAAGAGTGTCGAACCCAACGAGGAGCAGAGGAAATGAAAAGCGGTTCTTAGTAAGGTATTCTCTGCAAAGAACTAAAATTGTCGGTAACAGATAGTTTTGTGATAGGATAATTCGTAGCGGGTAGCAAGTAACAAGTGTAACAAAGGTGCAAAAAGGTGGCCCAGTCCTTTTTATAGCAAAGAACAATCCTGGACAAACTCTTATATAAAGCAAAGCGCACCCGAGGACACATGGGAATTTCTGTCAAGCTAGTTTTCATCATGCTCATATGATTCGCCTTCGTTACTTTGATCATTTGATATGTGGGTGGACCAGTGTTTGGGTGCTGCCCTTACTTGGACAAACCTCCCACATATGATTAACCCCTCTCGCAAGCATCCAAAACTACGAAAGAAGAATTAAGATAAATCTAACCATAGCATGAAACATGTGGATCCAAATCAGCCCCTTACTAAGCAACGCATAAACTAGGATTTAAGCTTCTGTCACTCTAGAAACCCATCATCTACTTAATACTTACCAATGATTCCTCTAGGACCAAACAATGGTGAAGTGTCATGTATTCGACGTTCACATAACACCACTAGAGGAGAGACAACATGCATCTCATCAAAATATCGAACAAATACCAAATTCACATGATTACTTATAACAAGACTTATCCCATGTCCTCAGGAACAAATGTAACTACTCACAAAGCATATTCATGTTCATAATCAGAGGAGTATTAATGATGATCAAGGATCTGAACATATGATCTTCCACCAAGTAAACCAACTAGCATCAACTACAAGGAGTAATCAACAGTACTAGCAACCCATAGGTACCAATATGAGGTTTTGAGACAAAGATCGGATACAAGAGATGAACTAGGGTTTCGATAGGAGATGGCGCTAGTGAAGATGTTGTTGGATATTGACCCCCTCTCGATGAGAGGATCATTGGTGATGATGATGGCTTCGATTTCCCCTTCCCGGAGGAAAGTTTCCCCGGCAGAACAGCTCCGTCGGAGCCCTAGATTGATTCTGCCCAAGTTCCTCCTCAAGACGGTGGCGCTTGACCCCGAAAGCTCTGTTATGATTTTTTCCAGGTCAAAATCCTCCATATAGAAGAAGATGGGCACAGGAGGACTGCCAGGTGGGCCACAAGCCACAGGGACGCGCCCAGGAGGGTAGGCCTGCCCCCTGGCTTATGACTGCCTGGTGGCCCCCCTGATGTATTTCTTTCACCCAATATTTTTATATATTCCAAAATAATTCTCCATAGATTTTTAGGACTTTTGGAGTTGTGTAGAATTGTAATCTCAGATTTGCTCCTTTTCCAATCCAGAATTCCAGCTGCCAGCGTTCTTCCTGTTCATGTAAACCTTGTCAAATAAGAGAGAAAAGGCATAAGTATTGTACCAAAATGTGTAATAATAGCCCATAATGCAATAAATATCAAGATAAAATCATGATGCAACATATCACCGTCTTCGGAACCCGTCGGACAACCGCCTTGAACCAAACCCATGGAACGAAGCTCGTCTCCGGCGCTTCTACGGATAAACCAGTGTCGCTACATTCTCTAGAATTTTTCTTTTCTTTCTCCTTTTTCTTCCCCTCCCACTTTGCTGTTTGGTAGGATTGAATTTTTTCCTTTTTTATTCCCATGTTTGGATCGACAGAACTTTTACTAAGATTATCGGCTTACACTCTTAAGCGTTAATCCGAATACAACACCTAGGGGCTTCTTCCCGAAGTCAACGCTTTTATATTATAAGCATTTACCCACACTTATTGTGTACACACATTTCCCTTGTCACCTTTAAATCCATCATATTGATCAATTTGAACTAAGACTTTGCCAAGCTAGGTTGCCTCGCTCCTGTGTTTACCCTCTATGTTCCCGATTATTCGGCTATAGGGTAAAGGAAGCACCTCTGCGATTGTTACGACCGGGTCATCCGGATACGTACCTCAAACAGGTCAAGCCAAAAGCTAGCTATCTTAAGTAGACAATTGGTCGGCCGTGACGGAAGCAATTAATACGACTATGGATGTTATCACTATTACTTGGGCTTCTTCATCTTAAAAGCTCTTAGCCGCATACTCGCAGTATATGGACTTTTGACTACGATCTTCGTAGAACCCCAAAGAAAGGTATCGATAGAGGTACTATTTTCCTCGGAAGATGTTTCTTATGCTAAGCAGTAATATAACACATCTCCCTGTGTGCTTGTTGTCTGTTCGTAACAAATGGTCGGATTGCCTGGTTCCCAGGACATAATTCACTCTTTTAGGGTGACAAATTACGAGGAACACTCCCGAGCTCTTCACGCGTGAGGTAGAAGCCGATGGTCGGTTAAGACAAAGTTTACAACATAGATAGAGCCACAACTCGATTTTTCATACATAATTATACATAATTATACATTCGGCTGCTAATCGAGATTATCGATTATAGTGTCTAGGGAGCAGTCTTCTTGTGAAAGACGGGCGACAGGCATCACCTGGTCATACACCAGGTGGAGCGGCACTTCTTGTCCATCTGACCCTACCGGACCAACCCGATCCATACGCTCGGGATTAAGTCCGGTATAGTGGGTATTGATCATCGTCCACACTTCCCATGCTCCCTCCCAGCAAGCCGATGTCTTCCACAGCTCGAACCTACTTCAGGCTCCCTTGACTCAATCGGCTAGTTCGGCCATTCCCCCTAGAGGTTGTTCAGCAGGCCATAGTGCCTTTACCATGCTTTTCATCGCCTTTCGAGCATGCTCATGAAGAGCGGAAAGCTCCTTCAATAGGTTCCCCTGGTTGGATCCAATCTCTTCTTTAGGACGCCCAGATAGGAGACCTATAGATAAATCAAAGGCATGCTTATTTTACTTCTTCTATAAGAAGTACTTACTTATGTTAGAATCACACTTACCGATCATGACCCTCTATAGTTTCTGGTTTTCTTCTTGGGCCTGGGTCAATTGAGTTTTTAAACTCTCAATTTCTTCGGACTATTGTTTATTCTTTGCCTGGAGACGGTTCAAAACGCGACAATCGGCCTCGTGTTGGGACTCGGCGTATCGCTAAGATTCTCGGGCTTCATCCAACTCCTTTTGCATATGCCCTATTGATTCGGCTGCTAAAGAGAATCCTTTCATCATCATGGAAATATACTAAGATTAGCAGCACAGATATAATCACCATGGGCCTCCCGAGTAAAGCTCTTCACTTGCTCCAGCTCGACCTTCACAGATTGCACCTGTGATCGGATGTCTTCCACCTCCTTGGCGAGTTGCTCGCTATGTTGCTTTGAAGCCTGCATTGGCAATAAAACATCACAAGGACCCTTAATTCGGTCGTTCCGAACCAGTTTCAGGCTTGGGGGCTATTGGGTTTACATGAGTGCCCGGACTCTTCAAAACCAATTACGTACCTGCATACTGGCCGATATCAACTTCATGGCCTCCCCGAACCCAGCTCGGGCAACACCAATGTGCGCGTCCGCCGTGTGTTGATCCCGGAACACTTGTTCGGAGAATACTGGGTGGTGTAGGGCCTCTCGTCATCGCCAATGATTCATGGCTCTTCCCACTTCCGATATGGTAACACACACAACGTCACCGAAATCGGCAGGAGCCGGATATGCCATAGGGACCTCGGTAGCGGGTTCAGCATGATCCGAAGCTCTACAATTTTGAGCACCATCGGACACCCTAGCAACCTCTTCAACATGAGAAGTTTGGGCCTTTCGACTGAGTGTTTCGATGCAAAAACTGTTGTAACACTCTATCAGTTGTGATAGTAAGCAAACAACCGAACAAAATACCTTGGGGTTGAGATAGTAGGCGAACTCATCCTCGCAGTCGGCTTGTTCGTCGGGTCCCTGTTGCTTTCTGATCCAGGCACTGTTTTGGTTGTCGGTGTATGGCACGCGGATCAGCGACGCTTGGGAGTAGGAACCGGTGCATTCGGGGCATTGTTGGATGCTTGCCTTTTGTGGGACAAGTTTTTCTTCTTCTTGTTTGTTGTAGGAATGGGGAACGATCCAAGGTAATCGGCTATGATAGCCACCATGGAGAGGCCGAGACTCTCCTAGTAGAAGACTCCATCTTCAAATTCAATTAAAAGATCCGGGTCCTAATGAAAACCCGAATCATCATCATGGGAATAGTCTTCGGGCTGGGGAGTCAGACAGTTGACTGTCTCGATGAAGCTTCTCCAATCCTGTTCATGTGAAGTTAAAGGCTTCGGTCAAATAAGGGATGAAATGGAAACCCCGAACTATGTTCATAGTGGAGAAAGGCTTACCCATTCCATGGGATTATGATTTGAATATCCTTCCTTGGTTGACCGCCAAATAAAATCTTCTTGCTCTCCTTTATATAGGTCGGTGAGTGCGGCGGCCAATGACGTCTAATCGGTAGGACCTAGTCTTCGGGAGCGCGTGGTGTCACTTGTCCCATTGTAACACCACAAGGGATGTATCCTCTGTTGGAGAGGCTGCACGCACCGGGTGATGGCGGCGGACATGACATCGATCATGGTCAGGTTGTGGTGGGTAAGTATCCGCACCTGGGCTACCAAGCATTGCACTTCAATGCTATCCTATTGGGACAAACTCTTCTACCACCGGTTCTACCTTTTCTTCAAGGGGGCGTCGGAGTACTCGGGTAGACCCCTCCGAGATGGCTCGAACAGGGGGATGTCTTCGATGTAAAACCATTCTGAAGACCACTCTTCGGACACCTTCGGTGTTCCCATCGGATACACCGTCCCCGCTATGCCACATACTTCGGCTCTGCCGACCTCCAAGATTGTCTTGTCCCGAGTTCGAGGGACAAGGCAGAAATACTTCCTCTATAGTTCAAAATGCGCCTCGCAGCCTAGGAACATCTCGCAAAGGGCTACAAAGACTGAGATGTGCAGGATAGACCCCGGGGTGAGGTGGTGGAGCTGGATCCCATAAAATTCCAGCAATCCCCTCAAGAACAGGTGGATGGGAAACCCAAGGCCCCGCAAAAGAAAGGGCAATAAGCATACATGTTCCCCCTTCGAGGATTGGGGAAATTCTCTGCAAAAACTTTATTGTTGTAGGAGGATAAACCTGCACGTGTCACCGCCAGATCCAAAGAAGGGAGGTACCCCTGGATCTCCAGATTGCGCAGTCACAGAAGCGTTACTGAGAAACTGGTCCAGTCCCTGGGAGGGGATCCATAGGGGCGCGAGGAGGAGCTAGGGGTGCTCGCCATGATTTTCATGGTGACCTTCCGCTAGGAGCTTTTTCCGATGGGGAGGAGGAGGATGTGGTCTAAACTACGATTCTATTTGTTCAAATGGGTGATGCCTCCATTGCGGAGGGGCGGGATTGTAAAAAATCACTGAACCACTCGTCTCCCCACGACGCGCGAAAATCGAGGAACACAGACAGTTATTATAATGGACCTCGAGAGCTCGTGACGCTTGGTATTTCGCCAAGGACTAGTCGGTTGCGGAACAAGAAGGAGAAAGGGACTCGCCTCGCAAACTGAAGATTATGACATGCGAAGATTGACCGGATATACATCGATGTTGAAGGCTAGTCCGGGGGCTAGTGAGGGAATCCTGGATTAAGGGGTCCTCGGATAGCCTACTTATTTCTTATGGGCCGGACTATATGGTCTGTAAGGTGAGCATTGGATGGTCAAGGGCCCGTCGCTAGGGGGAAAGCTTCAAGGAGTCATGGCGTGTCCGCCAATGTCAATCGTAGATAGACATGTTTATCTCTTCGGCGTGTAACCGACCATGTGTAAACCCTAGGTACCCTCGGCGTATATATAAGCCGGAGGGTTTTAGGTTGTAGGTAGAGGACAACTCATCTAGGGTTACATATTAGATCTCGAGGTAGATCAATTCTGTAACCCACATATCATCAATACAATCAAGCAGGGCGTAGGGTATTACCTCCATAGGAGGGCCCGAACCTGGGTAAAACCTTGTCCCGTTTGTCTCATGTTACCATCAATTCTATTCTCACAGTTTGGGACCCCCTACCCGAGTTTTGCTGGTTTTGACACTGACAACAAGGGCTTCAATCTCCCCCTCCCGGAGAGGAATTTCCCTAGCAGAATCTGATTGCCAGAGTGCAAAAGGGCCTCTGCCTAGGTTTCCGCCTCGATACGGAGGTGCTTTATCTCAAAAGGTTGCTTATGATTTTTCTAGGGTAAAACACACCATATAGGAGAAGAGGGGTGTCTGAGGGTGACGTGGCTTGTGACTGCGTCGGTATTTCCCCAAAGAGGGAAATACTTACCGTCATTGTGGAAGATCAAGCCACAGCACAACGACGGTAAGTATTTCCATCAGTTAAGAAACCAAGGTATCACCCGTAGAGGAAGATCAAGCAACTATGTAAATAGCACCTGCACACAAAGAACAAATACTTGTAACCCGACGTGTAAGAGAGGTTGTGTAAGTGCATCTAGTGCCACCCTTGTTTGGTTTTGGAGTAGTGAAGACAAACATGGTTGAGGGACTAATGTGTTTGTGAGAGTTCACATGTTAACATAGATAGAAGTCCCTGGAGTTTCGGTTTAGTCGTCGAAGACAACCCCCAAAAATGTCCGAAGACATTGATGATGGATGAAGCCATTGGTGGTGGACGAAGACATTCGTCCAAAGACAATGAAACACGAAGACGAAGTCTTTTGGTAGTTTTGTTTCTTCTTTCCCGAGTCATAGGAACCATCATACTGTTAAGTGGGGTCGATGTGATCGAAGTTACATGCTGACGTGATGCTCAACCCATACCTATGTCTTCGAGCGAAGACATTGAGAGGAAAACTCTTCTAGATCCAGTTGAGTCAGCTTTACTTGTAGCCCAAGTAAAGTTGTCATGTGCGTTCAAAATCCGACCGTTGTGACACATGTCGATTGTCCATTGACCTAGGGTCATTTTGGTCATATCAGGTCGGGTTGCCCGCTGGCTATAAATAGCCTACCCCCTCCACCATGAGAAGGTGGTTGCTTAGAGAGAGATACAGTTGTTGTCATTTTGGAGCAACCCACCTTGAAGACTTTGAGAGATACACATCCTGCGAGGATACACCTAAACACCTAGAGCTAGAGTGTTTGAGCATCACCAAAGACTTTCTATTCTGAGTGAACTGAAGACTTATTACACTTGAAGACTGTGATCTTCTAGACGGTTGTGTGTCTGGGTCTAGAGCGTCCAAGAGTCATTGTGGACTGCCGGGTGACCAAGTCTATACGGGTTTCGGAAGTCTCCATTGAAGACTTATCTGAGTGATTGGGCGTTGTCTAAGTGACTTCGGCTCAAGGGGAATAAGGTGAAGACGAGGTCTTGTGAGTTCAATCTCAGCCTCCCTAACCAGAAGTAAAGTTGTCACAACAACTGGAACTGGTCTAACAAATCATGTGTCTTTGTCAAGCAACTGGTTCTATCCTTCACTCTCTTACATTCCTACTCTAAACTATGAAGTCATTGCTTGAACATTGCATGAAGACTTTCGCCAAAGAATTTCATATCAACTATTTATCTTCATACCATCTAAGTTTGTCTTCGACACATCTTAGTAGTCATGATGATTATGCTTGACTTGCTTGAATGTCTTCTCTGCCTTGCATACCCTATCTAGATTCTTGATTGTATCCCTACCTGATCCTGTTTGCGTTTCCGCATAATTCGAATACATTCATTGTTCTGAAGTGTTTCATAAAAATCGCCAATTCACCCCCACCCCGTGTAGTCGATAACTAGCACTTTCAATTGGTATTAGAGCAATGTACTCTGTTCTGTGTTTCGGTTTAACCACCATGGATTTTTAGCTATGTCGACTGCAAGGATAATCAAGGTCTCCGTTGCCTTCCCGGTCTTCGATGGCACCGACTACCCTTACTGGAAAAACAAGATGTGCATGCATATCGAAGCCATTGATAACGACCTATGGTATCTCGTCATGGCGGGAATTCCCGAAGTTGGTGAAGGTGTTACTGCTACTGATGCGAAGAGGTTCATGCAACTCGACTCCACCGCCAAGAACATCATATGTGGTCATCTGACTAAAGGACAATATGGCCATGTGAGTGCACTTAACACCTCCAAGCAAATCTGGGAATGGATGTCCAAAGTGAACGAAGGCATCTCATCTCAAAGAGACTCCCGTGTTGATGTGCTTCGCAACCTTCTCAACCGCTTCAAGAGACTCGACAACAAAAATGTTCAGCTCACCTGTGATTGCCTCACTGACATGTCTAATGAGCTGGATGCACTTGGTGCCACTGATATCACCAAACATGAAGTCGTCAAGAAGCTATTCGGATCACCTGGCAGTTCCTTTGACACTCTCACACTTATGATCCAAGAGCGCCCCGACTTCAAGAGTTTGGATCCAGCTGATATACTTGAGAGGTTGAACACTCACGAATTCCAACAAGCTAAGAAGAGAGATATCAATGGACCAAGCTACAGTTGCTCCCATGCATTGAAGGCCAAAGTTGTGTCTTCATCTAAAGACAACTCTGAATGCAGTTCTGATGGTGCTGAAAACTTTGGAAAGGAACTTGCCTTTCTTGTCAGGAAGTTTTGGAAGTTTGCCAAGTCAAAACGCTATGCTAAATCTTCAAGACGTGATTCCAAGAGGTCTGGAGATATGTCTTCCAAGGACAGCAAGAAGCAAACCTGTCACAAGTGCAAGAAAACTGGTCACTTCATTGCTGATTCTCCTCAATGGGAAAAGGAATCCAAGAAGAAGAGCAAGAACTACGACTCTGATGACAAGAAGAAGAAGACGTATGCAAAGTCTTCATCACACAGGAAGAGTTCATCAGCAAAGGCCCATGACTTCATCGGAAAGGAGATGGATCCATAGTCTGAATCTGGTTCTGAGACTGAGGAAGCATCTAAGGAGGAATCTGACACTGAAGTAGCTGGACTGGCAATGGCTTCAACTTATCTTTCTACATCTATCTTCGAACCCGAAGACAATGGCTCCTTCTTCAACACTGAAGCCAGTGATCATGACACTACTCCAGCCTACTGCTTCATGGCGAAAGCCTCCAAGGTATCCTCAAAGTCCTCACGTCATGAATCTGAATCTAAAGCTGAATCAGATAATGACATGAAACCAGGCTATGCTAAACTTGTAAAAATTGCCACTAAGAAACAAAATGCTATGGAGAAAATGCAATCTATTATAGAGAAAAGTGATGGCCAGTTACGCGAAGAGATGAGTCTAAACGAATCTATGACTAAAGACATGTGTAGTCTTCATTCAAGGTTTGAGGATCTCCAAAGTCGTCATGATACCCTCTCAACTGATCATGAGAAGCTTTCTCTTGAATATCTTCAGAAAAAGATAGATCTTGAAAAGTTGAGGGAAGCACTTGATGACCTACTGAAGGAAAACGACACACTCCTAGCAGAACAGATCAGTACTGCTTAGGATGAATTTGATGCTCCATGCTTAAGATGCATTGCTCATGAAGCTAATGACTCTACTGCTGAATGTTCTAAGGCTTCTGAAAATGATCTATCTTCAACTATATATGTGGCACCTAACCCATCATCTAAGGAAGCCACTGCTATCACTGATGACAATGACATGTAGAAGACATTGCTTGAGACTGGCATGTACAAGAGTATGAAAGGGCATCAGATTCTTTGTGATGTCTTGAAGAAGACTATACTGAACAAAAACCACAGGAAAGAGGGTGTTGGCTTTGAAAGAAACCTCAATGTTGATGGATCATACTGGACACCTTAGCAGTACCCCAAAACTACATGGGTTGCTGCGAAAGGTCCTTTAGTTGATCCTTCCACATTATCTGGCTACGACTGTGCGAATCCTCTCATTATTGATGAATCTTTTGATTCCAACTATAAATTGTTCAAATACCAAAATGGTGAAGTGTTTGCCAGATTTGTTGGTACTAAATGCAGGAATTGTTCTCCTTTGAAGAAGATCTGGGTTCCCAAAAGTCTTCTTGAGAAGTTTTGTGTGAATATCGTGACGACATCTCTCAAGAAAAAGAAAAACCCCAGATCAATGTCTTCAAGAAGACAAAGGTCTTCATATGATCACTCTAACAAATCTGTTTCGCACGGAACGACTCAAATGACACATGAATATGTGCACTATGGCATGACCTGTTATGTTCATCCAACCAAGAATTTCTCAGCTTATTCATTTGAATACACTAACCCTCTTGTGAAACATGCTATTAGGGCATCTTTTCCCAAATTCTTTGATGCTGCTTTACGTCTCATTGCTTCTAAGCCACCCCTTCGCATGTGGTGGTTAAGAAGAACTAATATCTTCATGCAGCATCGGGTCTTTAGATAGGAAAAAGCCTATCCCGAAGATTATCTTTGGAGACCCGAAAACTATCTTGTTTGGACGCAAGTCAATTAATACGAACGTTATCATTCATATCGTCCAATGTCTTCTATCAGTATGCACTGCTATATCACACATCAATGCATGTTAATGTTGCATGCCTTGGTGAACCATACTAATTCTCAATGCAGGAAGACAAATCCTCTGTTCTTACCTCGTCCAATTTCTTCTAATCCATTCATATGCATTCTATGTTGACACGTGTTGACTGTCTTCATAGCGTCCTTGTCGTTCGAAGACAAATCAACCACATATTTAATTCTCAAATCTAAAATGTCTCCATGTTTTTAGCAACAACTCCCGTGCTGCCGCTTTGATTGTGGTAGTGAGTTGTTAGGTGGTTTGCATGCATGCCACGTGTCCCACTTTAGCCGAAGAGTCAGAGGTATATCTGTCTTATCGGTTCGAACTCTTCTACTCCTATAAATACAAGTTACCCCCTTCCAATATTACTTTCCTCTTCCTCCGCCACTCCACGTGCTCAAAACCCTAGCACCGTCGCTGGAATCCATCACCGCCAGAGACAAAGTGCTTCGCTGCCACGACTTCTCCGACGATGTACTCATGCCGTCGCGTTCATCATCCGCTCACCGCCGCCGTAGCCGTCTGCCTCCACCAAGTTAGGGTGAGGCAAATTGAACCGCTTGGCTTCTCCGCCTCATTGAGTTGTTCATCGCAATAATTAAAGATCTATTTTTACCCCACGTTTCAATCCAAAATTCTTACTGAAATTGTCGGTTGTTGTTTCTTCACTTTCCACTCAACCAATCTAGATATAAACCTGTTCTTGCCAAATATATTCACTTTGTGGTCTGAAACTTGGTTTGATTCCTGACTTGTACGAATCCTTGGACTTGTAAAAATCTGAAATCACCATATTCTCTATTGAAGTGAATGTCTTCGGTATAAGGTCAATGTCTTCAGAACCCAGTTTTAACTTCAAAATCTTCTGAGAATGCAAATGACCTCTCCTCTTCCCACGCGTCTCTAACTCTTTCACAGGTACATGTCCACAGCAGAATCACTTGGATCTCATAGTCTGAATTCATTTGCAGACTACTTGGGGATACATCTGAAATCTTCTAGTGCGTGTTCATACTTGTGCACTCCTGATAAGCCTTTGCCGAAGTCAATGGAAGATGACAAACCTGTGAAGAAGGGAGGGAAGCAGAGGTGCAAGGACACTGCTAATGATCTTCCCCCAGATCTTTATGAGCTATACAAATCCGACAAAGAGGAAACATACACCAAACGCAAGAATTGCCTGCAATGGATCCGAAGATATTGGAGTGTGGAGTGGTTCTACAACCGCTTTGTCACCAATGAGTATGCTGAGAAGTGTGCTGAGAATGCACCCTAGACGGACATCATATATAGAAATCTTCATCCGAAGATAAAGGCTGACACCATCAAGATGGAATTCTATCCCTGCATGTTCAGGCCCCCAATGCTAGAACATCTTGATCCTTTAAGCATCCTTGGCATCCCAGATCCCACTGAGTCAGATGTTGAAGTTGAGCAAGAAAATGCTCCTGAACCGCCGCCGAAGCCTTTGGAAGCACCAAAGTCTTCTAAGTCGAAGTCTTCGAAGCCTAAGTATTCCAAGGCTCCTCCTCCAGTAGAGTCTTCACCACAAGCTTCACGGTACCCCTTCTGCAAATCCTGAGGAACCAGAATCTGAAGGTCGCCTGTATGAAGAGAAAAGTCGTTGCTTCTCGTGGCCCAAAGCTTACTCTGTCTTTGATAGATGCAACCAACATGATTGAGTTGTCAGATGATGAGTTTGATGACGAAGCCTTAGCCAAGCTTATTCAGCGGAAAGAAGTGGAAGACAAGTAGCTTGAAGACTTACCTCCGATTGATCATGTCATCTTCAAACATTTCATTGATGAATGGTTCGCCGACCCCTCCATCAGCATTGATGATCTTCAACTCCCAATTGGCCTGAATGTCATGTTCCAAGGACTTGTGAACGAGGAATTGACTATGCTTAGAAGGCCAAGCACACCAAGGCCAAGATCAGCCATGAGAAGGAGCTCTTCAAGCAAAATATGCACAGACCTGATGCAGAGAAGATCAAAGGTTATAGGATTATGATGGAAGATCTCAAAGCTGTGTTTGAGAAGAGATGTGAAGCTGTCAAGGGTGCCCTTGCACGCCTCAAGAGGAAGACCACCATCATGGTGCAAGCTCACAATGACATGCTGAAGAGAAAGGCGCTTGGTTAGCCTGGACTTGCGCCCGAAGTCATTGCTCGCTCTCGTCAAGCTCCAATATCATCGAAACAGCTAGCTCCTGATTGGTCTGAAGACCG
Source organism: Hordeum marinum (assembly GCA_022496015.1). Lineage (NCBI taxonomy): Eukaryota > Viridiplantae > Streptophyta > Magnoliopsida > Poales > Poaceae > Hordeum > Hordeum marinum. The sequence goes on along the minus strand of CM039676.1, from coordinate 346,798,019 downwards.
TGGCATAGTCTTCCTCGCTGGGTTTGCCAACCCACAGCTTCGCCCCTCTATCACTGCTTCATCTAGGCAAGCAAAAGCAAAAGCCACTAAGCGCAAGGCATCTGCCTCTGAAGCCCAACCTCCGAAGAGGTTGAAGACATGAAAATCCAAGCCTTCAGAACCAGCGCAAGACCCAGCACTAGAACCACCCTCTGCTCCATCATCAACACCTGCTCCTTAAGAGCCTTTGCTCGTTATGCCAATTTCTATGGCACCCCCTACATCATAGAACTTGGAAAGACAAGTTGTACTTCATGAGTCTGCTTCCACAGAGACTCAGAAACCTGAAGAGATTCCAGGTGCCGAAGAAACTGCCGCAGCTGAAGAAAATGCTCATGAAAACATTGGTCCTGAAGACAATATCGTGCCGGATCATGTTTCGCAAGTGGATGCTCCAATAGTCCACTCTCCCCAACCAACCAGTGAGTTTGTGGACATTGGAACTCCACTCCGTCCGGATGTGCCTGAAGTTGAACCTAGTACACCATCACCTCCATTCTTCTCGCCCGTGTCAGCCTCGCCAGAATCTCTGTTTGCACCAGAGGAGATTGAGCCTACCAACCACATTTAACCACTCAAACATCTTCGTAGAGGACCCCGAGATCTCATGTCTCCAATTCCTGAAGACGAAGTGCGTGTTTCCCCGACTGCACCAGTCAAAGATGTGCTACGAATTGAAGATGTTCCTCCTAGACAACCTGCAACTGAAGTCATGGCAGCCAAAGACAATGTTGTCGATGCCACCATGGGCGAAGCCAATGCCCCATCCCCTGATGGACCAACTGTCCCTGCCACACCATCTACTGAAGACAATGAAGACAACATTATGCTGGCTCAGAATAGGGAAGGACAGATGCTCCCTACAAGATGCCCATGCCTTGTTGCACCACCAAGGATGGGCCCTCAGTATGAGTTCAACTTGGATCGCTGCCCCTCTGTCCTGAATCCTATGCCTCGACTTCCAAGTCTTTGATAGTCAGTACCAGCAAGACCTTTGGTCTTCGAGTTGGAGAGATTCAGGTTGAACAACACTTTGTTCGACTCCGACCGCAATCCATACAAGAGAGCAAAGATATGGTCTGACAGGTTCTGGAGTGCTCCACACTGTCAGTACTACATGTGCGTGTTCTATGTCCAGAACATGATCTTCCCCACAAGCATCTTAGATTTGAAAGCTATGAAAGGTCTTTCTTGTTTTGACCAGGCCCTGGATTATCTTCGAGATGTAGGTTTGCGGCCTTTCTTCACAGATCATGAAGACTGGAATGAAGAACTCATCCTCCAGCTCTATGCAACCCTACACATCTCTGGCTTTGGTCGTGATTTGAACACCTGGCAGATGGAATTCATGATAAGGGATGAGCACATCACTCCTTTACCACTGGACTTCTTTCCTGCAACACCTCTTGTTGCCTCTGGTGAAGACTTGGATCCTCGCTCTGAAGCCTATGCGGATGCAACTCGAAGACTATTCCATATGCGAGAACCCAACATGACTGAGATGCTAACATTGATGCAGCCCTTGGCTCAAGATGCAGAATTTCCCACTTCATTCTTTGTCGATGATCTTCAGTACCTGCCCAGGACACTCTACCACATTCTTCGGCACACCATTTGGCCTATCAAAGGGCACAACTCCTCTCGCAAGGTTGAAGGACCTCTGAAGACTTTGCTCTACAACATTGTATATGGCATCAAGTTCAATCTTCAAGACTTGTTCCTTCGTAACTTGGCTGCCAATGGCTTTAGTGTCCTTGAGCCGAAGATTTATGCTCCTTGGATCATGCGCTTCATCAAGTACAGAACCAACACCAGGTTTCTTCCCTCTGCTCGCAACCATGGCATTTATCTTCCAGATATTGAAGTTGTGCTAGCAGACTTGTATCCATCCAAGAGCAAGAACCCCATTATTGAAAGCACAAGTGGCACTGTCAATGTTGAAGGTCTTCTCATCCCTTCTGATCCATCAAGGGTGAGACCGATTGGTGCTCTTCGCCAACCAAGGTCTGCTGCTACCAACACTGAAGCCACTGATAGCATTGTGCCTCATCAACGCCCGCCTAGGAGAGAGCGTGCACTTACTGGTTGTGAACTTCTAGTTTCACTGATCCAGAAGCAAGATAGGCATCATGAGTGTACTCAACGCCAGATGCACTCAGTTGTGCAAGATCTCAACCATGTTCACAACTTGGCTACCAAAAATGCCTTTGTTGCTTATGAAACAAGTCGTTGCTCATGGAGGACTCTGACTATGCTAGCACCTGAGCATGAGCTTCGTGAAGATGGATTTCACCCTTGTTACAGATTTGAAGCACCACCTCCTAGTGCGGAGAAGTGGCGCCAAACCCCATCTCTTGAAGACAGTGATTATTCTTCGTTAGCTCCTTTCGTCAACGTCAGGCTTGCACATGAAGCTGATGATGCGACTTCTTTGCCTCCATCGACTCAGTGTCGCGGCATTGCACCAAGCTCCTCTGCACCAGCAACTCAAGACCCTACTGCACCGTCTTCATAAACACCTGCTGGGGTCCAGGGGATGTGTAGTTCTCAATGTCTGCGTACCTTTTTGGTCATTCGATGACAAAAGGGTGAGAAGCATTGGGTGATAGTCTTCAGACGGGTCTACTTATAAGGGCTGAGTGTTATATTTTGCTAAGTTTACAACTATCGTTTCTGAACATTTGTTGCTTTGGGTTGTAAAACTTAAGTCCTGATGGACGTCTGCACTTTATGTTTACCGTACTCTTTGGCGCTTCTTCAAGTTATTTTATGCGCCGAAAGCCATTCTACAGACGCGCAATTTTGATTATGCATTTCATTATCTTCGTCATATCTGTCAAATGCATAGTGATTAGATTACAAGATATAGGGGAAGTTCTCCACAAACTACAACCTGCCATGTGCATTTGCATTCAAAGCAAAATCTTCATATGCACATCTTCAGGGGGAGGTCTCTATATCTTGCAATCAAAACCTTCAAAACCTTATCTTCACATATTTTTATCCCCGTTGAAAACTTCAACCAGTTTGTCATCAATCACCAAAAAGGGGGGGATTGTAAGTGCATCTGGTGTCACCCTTGTTTGGTTTTGGAGTATTGAACACAAACGTGGTTGAGGGAGTAATGTGTTTGTGAGAGTTCGTAGGTTAACACAGAGAGAAGTCCCTGGAGTTTCGGTTTAGCCGTCGAAGACGACCCCCAAAAATGTCTGAAGACATTGATGACGGTTGAACCATTGGTGGTGGACGGAGACATTCATCCAAAGATAATGAAACGCGAAGACGGTGTCTTTTGTTTGTTTTGTTTCTTCTTTCCTGAGTCATAGGAACCACCGTACTGTTAAGTGGGGTCGATGTGATCGAAGTCAGATGCTGACGTGATGCTCAACCCATACTTATGTCTTTGAGTGAAGACATTCAGAGGAAAACTCTTCTTGAGCTAGCTGAGTCAGCTTTACTTATAGCCCAAGTAAAACTGCCTCGTGTGTTTGAAATTCGACCGTTGTGACACGTGTCAGTTGGCCATTGACCCAGGGTCATTTTGGTCATATCAGGTCGGGTTGCCCGCTGGCTATAAATAGCCCACCCCCTTCACCATAAGTAGGTGGCTGCTCAGAGAGAGATACGGCGATTGTCGTTTTGGAGCAACCCACCTCGAAGACTTTGAGAGATACACATCCTGTGAGGATACACCTAAACACCTAGAGCTAGAGTATTTGAGCATCACCGAAGACTTTCTGTTCTGAGTGAACTGAAGACTTATTACACTTGAGCACTGTGATCTTCTAGACGATTAGGTGTCTGGGTCTAGAGAGTCCAAGAGTCATTGTGGACTGCCGGGTGACCAAGTTTGTACGGGTTTCGAAGGTCTACCCTGAAGACTTACCTGAGTGATTGGGCATTTTCTAAGAGACTTCGGCTCAAGGGGAATAAGGTGAAGACGAGGTCTTCTGAGTTCAATCTCAGCCTCCCTAACCAGACGTATAGTTGTCACAGCAAGTGGAACTGGTCCATGAAATCCTGTGTCTTCGTCAAGCTACTGGTTCTATCCTTCACTCTCTTACATTCCTACTCTAAACTATGAATACATTGCTTGTACACATTGTCAATACTTTCATCGAAGACATTCATATCATCTGTTTATCTTTATACCATCTAAGTTTGTCTTCGACACATCTTAGTCGTCATGATGATTATGCTTGTCATGCTTGAATGTCTTCTCTACCTTGCATGCCCTGTCTAGAATACTGATTTTATCCCTACCTAATCATGTTTACGTTTCCGCCTTTCATAATAATCGCCTATTCACCCCCCCAGGTTGATAACAAGCACTTTCAGCAATAAGAATGGTGACATGATGTAGACAAGTTCTATTCATGTAGTAATAGACCCCCATCTTGTTATCCTTAATAGCAACGATATATGCGTGCCTTGCTACCCTTCTGTCACTAGGAAAGGACATCGCAAGATCGAACCCATCACAAAGTACCTCTTCCCATGGCAAGAAAAATCGATCTAGTTGGCCTAACTAAACCAAAGATTCAAAGAAGAAATACGAGGCTATAAGTAATCATGCATTTAAGAGATCAAAGAAGACACAAATAATATTCATGGATAGAAACTGATCATGAACTCAAAATTCATCGGATCCCAACAAACACACCACAAAAAGTCATTACATCAAATAGATCTCCAACATACCATTGTATTGAGAATCAAAAGAGAGAGAGGAAGCCATCTAGCTACTGCCTACGGACCCGTAGGTCTATGGTGGACTAATCACGCACCATTAGAGAGGCACCCATGAAGACGATGCACCCCTCCGTGATGGTGTTAGATTGGATCTAGTGGTTCTAGCACTTGCGGTGGCTGGAATTATGTTTCGTCGACTCCCCTAGGGTTTTATGAATATTAGGGAATTTATAGAGCTGATAGTCGGTGGCGAGGGTCCCCGAGGCGGCCACAAACCATCAGGGCGCGCCTGGGGCCTCTGGCACGCCCTGGTGGGTTGTGGGCGGCCTGGACTCCCTCCTGGTTACTTCTTTGGCCCACTGGCACTCTTCTGGTCCAAAAATATCTCCAAAAAGTTTCGTCTTGATTGGACTCCATTTGGTATTAATTTTCTATGAAGTAAAAAACAAGCAAAAACGGCAACTGGTACTTTGGCACTATGTCAATAGGTTAGTCCCAAAAAATCATATAAAGTTGCTATAAAATGATTCTGAAACATCCAAGATTGATAATATAACAACACGGAACAATAAAAAATTATAGATACGTTGGAGACGTATCATGTTCCAGAAATTCTTAAATATTCCAAAAATATTCTCCGTGAAGTTTCAGGTCATTTGGAGTCTGGTGATTTTTCTACCTTTTCCCGGTTTTCTGGTCCAAAATTCCAATTTCCAGATATTCCCCTCCTTGTGGTGTACCTGGCATATTCAGAAAGGCATAAGAATTGTATAATAATGTGGAATGTTGGACAAGAATAAAGTAGATAGTAATAAGAATATATGATGCAAATGGCCGTATCAACTCCCCCAAGCTTAGACCTCGCTTGTCCTCAAGCGAAAGTCGAACTCTAAAATAATGACCACATAATTTGAGAGAGAGGTGTCGAAAAAAACATAATACGGTCATGAAAGCATCATGAATATCATCATATAAGCAAGTTTTTCATCATATGACTTCTCATAAACAACTAACAATCTATTCACAACTGAAGAAATATGAAGCATAATCTTTATTGAGAACTGACAAGCAATGCAATTATTCCTTGAGATAATCATAGCTATCGTAATCGAGATAAGGGTCTATGTAAGAGATTTGTATTTCTAGCAAGTTCACATATTCAACTATATTGTAGCCTTTTATGATTGTTAAAACACACTGCATATATTTTTGGAACAAGTGATTCCGTGGGGACACATAGGAAGATGGGGGCTTTATTGTTCTTGCCATACAACTTATTTACCTCAATGATAAAGTCAACAATAATGGAGCATGATCATCTACATTCAACAAGATATATTTGTTTGCATCTTTCCTTAACACACAATGCTTGCCACTAAAGAGTTGAAGAATAGGAACAAGGGGAAATATTATTGACTCTTGCATGAAAATAAGATTTTGTAAGAATGTAAAAGATACGCCCTTCGTAGAGGGAAGAAAAGGTTGTCATGAGCCTTTATTTGTTTGATATGTTCAATCTCTTAATGCAAATGAAGATCACTTTATATTGCCCCTTGTGATAGTGAACTTTATTATGCACTCCATCGCTTTTATTTCTTCACCATCACAAGATCGTACAAAGCTTACTTTTCCTTACAATAAAATATCTTACATGCTTAGAGGCAATTTTATTTCTTTATGCAGCAATGACAACTTACTTGAAGGATTTTATTCAATACATAGGTAGTTATGTTGGACTCTCATGGAAGAAACTGAGTTTAAGGGTTATGGATGCACAAGTAGTATGGCTCCTTAGTGCGAATCTTTGGTCTAGCAAAAGATCTTAAGCAGGCATCACATGTTAAGGGATCCAATACCATATAACTTCTATGCAAATGTAAAGAACCATGATCATTATGTTTTCTTCCATGGCCAACTTCAACACTTGGTCATTATGTAATATTTTGATGGGAGCTCACAATCATAAAAGGTGTTCAAGATAGTATATTTATATGTAAATCTCCTCTTCTCTACCAAACTTTTGCATAGATCATACCAATTACTAACATTATGTTTGTTGGTTTTAAACACTTTTTATTTCTTATACCTCTTTTCTATGTGAAGTCATTACTTCTCATGAGATAAGCATATGATCTTTTGCTATTCTTTTTATTGACATGCTAAGATGATGGGTGCAAGTGGGGGTAACGCACAGGAACTCAACTAACTTTATTATATAACTCTCACACTCGGTTACAAGGATAGGTAGAACTCAAAGCAAAAACTCTAAACCAAGCAAATCTAAAATTCTAACTCTCTAAATCACGAAAAACTAAAGATCGAACTAAGATAGATAATGGTGATAAAAGTGATGGTGATACGTTATCGGGGCACCTCCCCCAAGCTTGGGACAAGCCACGGGTGGTGCCCATACCCATGTACTCAAGTGTTCTTTGGTGATGGCGGTGGTGTGCGGTGATCCTCCATCTTCCAAGGCATAGGTTCCCCATCAAATAAAGAAGCTCTTGTCTCCAGAATCCTGAAATCGGCAGCGAGGCTCATCCTTTTAAACCTGGATTCATACTCACGGTTTTGGAGTTGGAGTTCGTAGAGTTGATTTTGGAGGTGCTCGATCAGCCCTTGAAGCTTGGAGAGAGCCTTCCCATGCTCTTTCTGTCCATCTTGTTTTCAAGGATGAAGTCCATGATCATAGAGTGATTAGCACTCAGGCCACGTTCAACCATCCCTTGACACTTGAAGATCTCTTGCTCCACTTCTGCAAGCCTGGCCTTCTCTCTTCGCTCCTTCTTGGGGCCTTGAAAATCACGGATGTGGAGCACCCCCTCATGCATCTCAATGGCTTGAGGGTGATTCATCACCTCCGGCAAGTAGGGATTGATGACCTTCTCGAAGAACTTGTCCTTGGATGGCCTCGGGGAAGTCATGGTGATCTAGATCTCTCAGGAAAATAGCTCGAAACAAGAACAGAGGAGAAACTCACGATGCAGTGGTCAAAATGTACGGGAGGATATATAATGATTTTTTTCTAGGTCAGCATACGTGTTCTACAAGAAATCGGAGTCCGGAGGGCACACGAGGTCCCACAAGCCATCAGGGCCCGCCCCAGGGGGTCGCCATGTTGGCTTGTGCCTCCCTCGTGGGTCTTCCTAACTCCGTTTTATTATTTTAATTTTTCTAAAATACCAAAACGAACGGAATTTTTTTTTTTGAATTTTTGGAGTCGGTTTACTTACCGTACCACATACCTACCCCTTTTTTTAGGTATTTGGAGTGTTTTGGAAGGCCTCCTTGATGTGTTCTTCCGGTGTCATAACTTGGATGACATTTGTTTCTTCATTAATGGGTGCACCTGAAATATAATGCTTGATTCTTTGCCCATTCACCACTCTCGGGTTCCTCCCTTCAAAGTTATTGTTTTTTATTGCACCGGAGTGATAAACCTCCTCAACAATGTATGGCCCCTCCCATTTGGAGAGAAAGTTTCCTGCAAAGAATCTGAAACGAGAGTTGTACAAAAGCACTAAGTCTCCTACATTGAATTCTCTTTTTTTTAATCCTCTTGTCATGCCATCTTTTAACCTTTTCTTTAAATAACTTAGCATTTTCATAGGCTTGCGTTCTCCATTCATCAAGTGAGCTAATGTCAAATAACTTCTTTTCATCGGCAAGTTTAAAATTGTAGTTAAGTTCTTTAATTTCCCAATAAGATTTATGTTCTAGCTTGAGGGGTAAATGACAGGCCTTTCCATAGACCATTTTATACAAGGACATACACATAGGATTCTTATAAGCAATTCTATAAGCCCATAGCGCATCATTTAGTTTCTTAGACCAATTCTTCCTAGATTTGTTAACAATCTTTTGCAAGATTAATTTTATTTCTCGATTACTCAATTCGACTTGACCACTCAACTAAGGATGATAAGGGGATGCAATCCTATGGTTAACATGATATTTAGCTAGAGGTTTATGGAGAGCACCATGAATAAAATGTGAACCACCATCAGTCATTAAATATCTAGGGACTCCAAACCTCGAGAAAATGATGTCTTTAAGCATTTTAATAGAGGTGTTATGATTAGCACTATTAGTGGGAATAACCTCTACCCACTTAGTAACGTAATCAACAACAACTAAAATATGAGTACATCCATTTGAGGAAGGAAAATATCCCATAAAGTCAAAACCCCAAACACATAATGGTTCAATAGCAAGTGGATAGTTCATAGGCATTTCCTGACGCTTACCGATGTTACCAACTCTTTGGCATTCATTGCATGAAAGGACATACTTACAAGCATCTTTGAAAAGAGTAGGCCAATAGAAATCAGATTGTAATACCTTGTGTGCAGTTTTGTCACCAGCATGGTGTCCTCTGTAAGCTTCAAATAGCACTTCCGAAGAACCTACTCCTGTTCGTGCTTAGGTATACATCATCTAATAATACCATCTACTCCCTCTTTGTAAAGATGTGGGTCATCCCCAAAGTAATGCCGTAAATCATAAAAGATTTTTTATAGGTGAAGCTAGGGGGAATGTACTTGGCAACAATATAATTAGCATAGTCAGCATACCAAGGAGCGCTACGTGAAGTATTTATAGCAGCAAGTTGCTCATCAGGAAAATTATGATCGATAGGAAGTGGGCCATCAAGAACATTTTCCATCCTAGACAAGTTATTTGCTATGGGGTTTTCATCTCCTTTTCTATCAATGATATGCAAATCAAACTCTTGAAGTAAAAGTACCCACCTAATGACTCTAGGTTTAGCATCTTTCTTTTCCACAAGGTATTTAATAGCAGTATGACCAGTGTGAACAGTTACTTTCGAATCGACAATGTAAGGTCTAAACTTATCACAAGCAAAAACAACTGCTAAAAATTCCTTTTCAGTGATAGCAAAATTCTTTTGAGAAGAGTCTAGAGTTTTACTGGCATAATGAATAACATTTAATTTTTTGTCTACCCTTTGGCCTAGAACAACACCAACAGCATAATAACTAGCATCACACATAATTTCGAATGGTAGGTTCCAATCAGGTGGTTGAGCAATGGGTGCAAAAATTAAAGCCTCCTTAAGTATTTCAACAGCTTCTAGGCAATCATCATCAATAACAAAAGGAACTTCTTTTTGAAGAAGATTAGTTAACGGCCTAGTATCTTTGAGAAATCTTTAATGAAACGCTTGTAAAAACCAGGATGACCAAGGAAACTTCTTATACTTTGATATCTCTCGGGCATGGCATTTTCTCTGTTGCATAAACTTTAGCTTTGTCCACCTCAATGCCTCGGTTAGAAATTCTATGCCCAAGCACTATACCTTCATTTACCATAAAGTGGCACTTCTCCCAATTCAAGACAAGGCTAGTTTCTTCACATCTCTGTAAAACTCGATCAAGGTTGCTCAAGCAATCATCAAAAGAAGTCCCATAAATGGAAAAATCATCCATGAACGCATCGACAATCTTTTCACAAAATTCAGAGAATATAGCTGTCATACATCTTTGGAATGTAGCAGGTGCATTGCATAAACCAAAAGGCATACGCATGTAAGCATAAGTTCCGAAAGAACATGTAAAGGTAGTTTTCTCTTGATCTTCTTTTGACACAGGTATTTGAGAAAATCTAGAATATCCATCAAGAAAGCAAAAGTGTGTGTGCTTAGATAATCTCTCTAGCATTTGATCAATAAAAGGCAAGGGGTAATGATCTTTCTTAGTAGCTTTATTTAATTTCATGAAATCAATTACCATCATATAGCCACTTACGATTCCTTGTGGAATAAGCTCATTTTTATCATTAGGGACGACAGTAATACCGCCTTTCTTAGGAACACAATGAACATGACTTACCCACCTACTATCAGCAATAGGATAGATTATACATGCCTCCAGAAGCTTTAGTATTTTAGTTCTTACCACTTCCTTCATCTTGGGATTTAAGCGGCGTTGGTGGTCAACAACAGGTTTAGCATCTGGCTCCATATTAATATTATGCTGACATAGAGTGGGATTATGCCCTTTAGATCATCGAGAGTATATCCAGTAGCAGCCCTGTGCTTCCTCAGATTTTTAAGTAATCTTGTTTCTTCATGCTCTGAAAGGTTAGCACTAATAATAACAGGATATATCTTCTTTTCATCAAGATAAGCATATTTCAAAGTATCATGTAAAGTCTTTAGTTCAAACATAGGATCTCCCTTGGGTGGAGGAGGATCCCCTAAAATATCGGCTTTAAGTTGTGTTTAAGAATAGGTGCTTGTTTAACAAATATGTCATCTATTTCATTCCTTTCATTCATATGCATATTGTTCTCATGGTCTAGCAAATATTGTTCTAGTGGATCAGTCAGAGGCACGACAATAGAAGCAAGACCAATTATTTCTTGCTTACTAGGTAACTCCTTCTCATGTGATTGATTAGTAAACTTGGAGAAATTAAATTCATGAGACACATCACCAAAGCTTACTCTAACTTTCTCAGTAGCACAATTGATTTCAGCATTAACGGTGTTCAAGAAAGGTCTACCGAATATAATGGGATAAAAATTATCTTGTTTTGAACCAAGTGCTAAGAAATCAGTGGGGTACTTGAATTTTCCACACAATACCTCAACATCTCTAACGATCCCAAGTGGCGTAATAGTATCTCTGTTTGCAAGTTTAATAGTAACATAATATATCTTCAATAGTCGAGGGTGTTATGTCGTTCATAATTTCTTGATATAAGGTAAAAGGTATAGTGTTTACACTAGCACCGAGGTCACACGAGCCATGATAACAATGATCTTCATAGTTGTGTTTAATTCTTTCCAGAAAATCCCATTTGAATTCAATAGTTTCATTCATATATGAGCCAGAAGAAGAAGAATCCAATAGTAATCGATCATCATGAGAAAGCCGAGCATAATTTTTTTGTATAATCATTTATCTTGAGAGCTCATGGTTGGGGCAGGTGTGCATCATAGATTTAAGACTCCCCCAAACTTGAGCGATGCTTTCTCCTTTACGAGGCTAGATATTATATATATAGTTCCGATCATGGTGAACTAGATGCATTGGGTAAAATTTTGATGAAATTCCAGCTTCACGCGATTACAGTCCCACGATTCAATATTATCCAATAGCCTATAAGACATTAATGATTTCCCCTCCAAAATTAAAGGTAAAACTTTCTTCTTAACTTTGTCCCTAGACAAATCTGCAAGCTGAAATAATCCACAAACCTCATCGACGAATATCAAAGGGTAATCAGGATGAGTCATTCCATCACATGGATTACATAATAGTTTTTCAAGCATACCCGAAGGAATCTCATAATAAATATTTTCAGTAGGTTCAGTAGCTTGAGGAACAAATTCCTCATCTTCCGTTCGGGGCGAAGATGCCCCGAACAAGCCACTCAAAGGGTGACCGTTCATAGTGACAAGCAACAATAAATTTCAGCACATATAGAAAATGTTTCCTTACCAAAGGCGCTTCATTCCCCATCAACGGCGCCAGAAAAGAGTCTTAATGACCGAAAAGTATAGGGGATTAATCGTAGTCCTTTCGATAAGTAAGAGTGTCGAACCCAACGAGGAGCATAAAGGAAATGATAAGCAGTTTTCAGCAAGGTATTATCTGCAAGTGTTGTGAGTAACAATAGTAGATAGTTTTGTAGCGACATAATTCATAACAAGTGACAAGTGACAATAGTAACAAAGGTGCATCAAGGTAGCCCAATTCTTTTTGTAGCAAAGGACAGGTCTGAAAGTACTCTTATTTTGACAAGTTAAAACAGCAGGAGAGGCTCCTACTGTTGCTATATTAAAAGAGGACAGTTACAAAGGGTTTTACATAGCCATGTAGAGTGGGCAAATGAGAAAGCGTAGGTTGAACTAGGCTAGGCTAGAGAAGTTACAAACGGGGCAGATTTTACAACCGGATAGTTGGCAGGAATCTAGCCAGGAAGGCAGAGTCGTCATCTTTAAGTCTGAAACGCAGGATTTCCAAGTCTGTCTTTAGCATCCGAGACCAGTCCTGTTGCGTGGCCATCACACCTTCAAAGATCTTCCGGTTGCGTTGTTTCCAGATATTCCATGCAGCCAATATGCATAGTTCCTTAAACAGGGGTTTAGTCCATGTTTTTTCCATTACATCCAATCGCGCCTGCATGTCTAGAGACTTATCCCACGTGATTCCAAGTTCCCCCAGCAGGCGGTTGCAAAGGGGTATTGGTAGAAAAGGTGGTCGTCTGTTTCCAGCAGACCTCCATCACACAACACACAGGAGTGGTCTTCGCCTATATTGAAGTGTCTTCTCACCAGTAAGTGTCGAGTGTTTAGTCTATCCATTCTCTGCAGCCAAGCAAACACTTTGTGTTTGAGAATGCATTTTGTTTTCCATATGGTTGATATGTAGGATGGAGCATGTTCCTGTCTAAACAGGTATCGGTAGAAACTCTTTGGCTTGAAGTGCACCTCTCCTCAACAGTATATCCATTCATCAGCCTTCAATGGGTCCAAGGTCATCATGTAAATGGTGATCATCAGATCTTCCAATTCCAACCGTGCTTCACGTGATAATGGTACGTGGAAGTGGGGTCGGGTCTGCATCCATCACGAACTGGGCCGGGGACACATCTTCATTGGTCACATAGGAGAGTAAGTGTTCATGTGAATTTGCTAAGACATTTTCGTTGTGCCACTGATCCTTCCAAAGTAAGATAGTATCACCTGAGTTAGGGATGCAGGTTGTAATCCCTCTAAAGATCTCAGAGAGGGACATGATATCCCTCCACCAGAATGATCCACAAGCCGGCATTGCATGTGGTGGTGTTGTATCGTAGTATGTGTTCCAGACCAACATCACCCATGGAGTGTCCACCTTATGGTAGAATTTATGAAGAAATTTCAATACCAGAGCTTTCTTCTGTAGCTTCAAGTTTATGATACCAAGGCCCCCGTTACCCTTTGGTTTGCACACTAGCTCCCATGTTGCTAGGGAGTGTGTTTTTGCGTCTCTGTCCACCACCTTCCTCCATAGGCAGTGCCTACGAGCTCTATCAAATATGTCAATGATTTTCATGGGCAACCTCAGCACGCACATAGCAAATGACAAGAGTGATGATAAAGCTGAATTGATGAATTGCACCCTTTCTTCGTATGAGAGCTAGATAGCAGTGCTTGTTAGTCTATGTTCAATCCTATCGACAAGCGGCATCAAATCCCGTACCGATGGTCTTGAAGTGCCCATCGGAACTCCAAGATAAGTGAAAGGCATCGATCCCACCTGGCATCCAAGTAATGAAGCTAATTCATGAGCTGTTTCTTGGTTGATATTGATAGGCATTAGTTGTGATTTGGAGTAGTTTATCTTGAGACTCGTGACATTAGCATAGGCATCCAGCAGTTGTTTAATAACCCTAATTTCCGAGCTCTTTGCCGGTAGGATGAGCAATGTATCATCGGCATATTGGATCACCGGATACATCTCCGAGGCAGGTTGTTCAATTGGCAGTGAGAGGTGTCCCTCCGACCAAGCTGCATTAACCATTGATTATAGAAGATACGCAACTAAGACAAATAGCAGGGGGGAGAAGGGATCACCCTGTCGAACCCCCCTTTTACATTGAAATTTCTTGCCCGACACTCCATTCAGTAGAACCGATGAAGATCCTGAATTTAAAATCATTTCAACCCAGGAACACCACTTTTCATCAAAGCCCTTGCATCTCATCATTTTGAGTATGAAGGAATGGTCCATTGTATCAAAAGCTTTAGCGAAATCCAACTTTAGGACCACAATTTCCTTACCCGATTGTTTGCATTGATGTAAAAATTCATAAGCCCATGCCAGAAAATCTTGTATAGTTCTAGACCTTATGAAGCCATATTGCGATGCACAATCTTTAATATGCAACCTTGCAATCTTTCGGCCAATAGCTTTGTGAGAACTTTAAGAACACAATTAAGTAAAGATATTGGTCGAAAATCATTTACCATCTCTGGTGAGCTGGTTTTTGAAATGAGAGTGATCAAGGATGTGTTTAAACATTTGAGATCAATTTTTCCCTCCCAGAAGTCATGGCACATCTGATAAAAATCCTCTTTGATAACATCCCAACAAACTTTGAGGAATAAACCATTGAATCCATCAGGTCCAAGTGCCCTATCTGAAGGGATATTTTTAATAACATTGTCTATTTCCTCATGAGTGAAAGGGGAGGACAATCCTTCCAATCCATCAACACATTACACCAGCTCCTGGAGCTCAAACTCCATAGATGTTTGTGTGACAACCCCCATTCTACTTTTAAAGCATTGATAGAAGGTTTTTGCTTTTAAAGCATTGATAGCGTGAAAGTACTCTTATATAAAGCAAGTGCTCATCATGTTGGGTTGGTTCGCGTTCGCGACTTTGATAATTTGATATGTGGGTGAACCGGTGCTAAGGTGTTGTTCTTACTTGAATTAGCAACCTACTTATGATTACCACCTCCCGCAAGCATCCGCAACTATGAAAGAAGAATTAAGATAAATCTAACCATAGCATGAAACATGTGGATCCAAATCAGCCCCTTATGAAGCAACACATAAATAGGGGTTTAAGCTTCTGTCACTCTCGCAACCCATCATCTACTTGTTACTCCACAATGACTTCCCTTAGGCTCATAGCATAGTGAAGTGTGAGGTAGTCAACGTTCACATGACACCACTAAGAGAAGTAACAACATACAAATATCATCAAAATATCAAACGAATACCAATTTCACAAGATCACTTATAACAAGACTTCTCCCATGTCCTCGGGAACAATAGTAACTACTCACACATCATCAACATGTTCAAGATCAGAGGTATAATAATGATGATTAAGGATCTGAACATAATCTCTTCACCAAGTAATCCAACAAGCATCAACTACAAGATGTAATCAACACAACTAGCAACCCACGGGTACCAATCTAAGGTTTTGGGACAAAGATTAAATACAAGAGATGAACTAGGGTTGGAGATGAGATGGTGATGGTGAAGTTGTTTATGAAGATTGATCCTCCCATGAAGGAGGAAGCGTTGGTGATGACGATGGCTTCGATCTCCCCCTCCCGGAGAGGAATTTCCCTGACAGAATCTGACTGCCAGACTGCAAAAGGGCCTCTGCCCAGGTTTCCACCTCGAGATGGTGGCGCTTTGTCCTGAAAGGTTTCTTATGATTTTTTCTAGGGTAGAACACACCATATAGGAGAAGAGAGACGTCAAAGGGCCATTAGGGGCCCCACAAGCCAACAGGGCGTGCCCCCGGGGGGCGCCCTGTTGTCTTGTGCCCTGCTGGTGGCCCCCCTCTGGTATATTTTGGTTCTTGATATTCTTAAATATTCCAAAAATATTCTTCGTGAAGTTTCAAGTCATTTGGAGTCTGGTGATTTTTCTACCTTTTTCTCGATTTTCCGATCCAGAATTCCAGTTTCCAGACATTCCCCTCCTTGTGGTGCACCTTGCATATTGAGAGAGAAAAGGCATAAGAACTATATAATAGTGTGGAATATTGTACAAAAATGAAGCAGATAGTGATAAGAATTCATGATGTAAAATGGACGTATCAGCCAGCAAGGCCAATTTTGCCACGTCATCTCCCCTAGTGATACAATCAAGTATAATCCAAATAATTTAAAACAATTCTCACAGAAACACGCATGGATCATCTAGGTTCAAAAGATTGATGTATATGTGTAAGATAAAATCTCACATCTGCAGGAGCAAAGTTACACCACATCATAGTAACAATCAATCTTATATGAGACAATGAGCTTACATAGCCCGTTAGTCTCTCTCTGATAGACGTCTTTATTGTAACCTATGTTAACACATTTCTATGTTTAATATTCACATGACTTTTTTATTTTAGAAACTGGTATGAACAAGGTAGTCGCAACCATGATGGTAAATAGAATCGAAACTCTAATGATAGAAGCTTAACCATAAAAAACATAGAAATGTAGATTCTACTAACCAAAATCATAGAAATGAAGGGGTTATTTAGATAGTAAAGTCCTAGAATACAATAGAATAACGATTCTAATTACCTTGGGAATGTGATCTTGTGTACACCAGATGAAACCAAACATTTTGGACTATCTTATATGTTTCTATAAATAAGACCACATAATAATCCACTAGAAATCACTATTAGGATATTAGAAACATCATTTAATCCACTAGAAATCACTATTAGGATATTAGAAACATCATTCTTTAGAAATCTCAAACATAATATTTAGTGAAACTAAAATATATATGACCAAGTGCACATACACACAACTATGCACATGTGCACGATATAATTTATGACTTTTTCATGTAAATAAGAAAAAATAACTTATGTTACATCACTTAATTTAAATCTAGCATAAATGGAGTGACCGTGGTACACATTACAACTGATAATAAAGAACATTGATTAGCTATGCCAAGTAAATAATAATGATTATACTCTTTAATATTGTAGTATGAATAATATGATTAAAATTAATTGAAGGAAAATATTAAAATTAAACAAATAAGATAGTGGTGAAGTGATATTCGACCATGTGACTTCTACATTAGAAATTGGATGGCATGTGATGATGAAATATTTAAGAGTTATGCCCAAATACTTCGAACGTTCTTTTTGCAAGTAGACGAGTTAACGGACAATATGGCCCGCATATATATGAAGCTAACTTAACCACCAACAGGAGTGTGTGATCGGTCGATTCAACACGGAACGAGAAACACCACTCGTCTCCCATCCCCAATTTGCCTGAGACTGTTGAATAATTGAGCAACTTTTCATGAAGTTTAATTTAAAATTAGTAGATAAAACATAATAATCATAATAGAGGTAACTAGTCATGCAATCATGTACATAAAGGATAAACATCATATCCATATCGATTGCTACTACTAGTAGACCAAATGTAGTTCCTAACATAAAGAAGAAGAACACATACGACATGGTGGAAGAAGAGCCAGTTGCGCCGGTCACCATGTCACAGTGGAGGTCATCCACATTGCAGAGTCGTTGAGGAAGTTGCTATTCGTAGTCACGGTAAAGAAGAATCCGAGAGTTGCACGAAAGACCATTGTATAATGCAAGGTGCTTAGAAAAATAAATCATTTTTTAAGCATAATTACTTATCTCTACAAGAGGGATGCCTAATAAAACACCTATCCTTTATAATAAGCACCAATGCTTAAGAAAAAATGATTTGTTCCTCAAAGCACCCCATAAGCAGCATCCATATTGTATTGGATATGCTATGCTAACGGGAAGAAAGAGGCACGGTTTAGACAGAGGGATCACAACCGACTTGTCCTCATGATGGACCCAATGACTGTTACCTCATGCCGACTTGCCTCAGGGCAGGACACCTGAGCTACCGACCACTTGATGTTTTTTCTCTCTTTTATTTTATGTTTTTTTTGCATGTTTGTGTTGATGCCCTAGTTGACTATTTTTATTTTCTCTTATGCACTTGACTTCTTATACGGATGTGATGGTTGCTTTATCTATATACCTATTAATAAAAAGGAGATGATATTTTTGATTTGTCGTGGACAACTCCAAGGAATTTTAAACTCACGTTATGCTACTTATGTACCAAAACTATTTTACAACAATAAACTAGTCAAGTATAATAAGCATATATTTGCATTTGCATGCTCATATTGTTAACTGTAATGTTCATGTTTCACATAAGCAAGTATCATCTGAACATATTGTCAACAGTTCCCGCGGCAACGCGGGAGGAATTGCCTAGTTATCTAAATCCACACACCACCGTTGATGTTAGTGGATCTTGATTAACAATGAAATTCATAAACTTTACCAAAATGTTGAAGAAAAAAGAGTGGGCTTTATTACCAATTAATCAATTAATCAATTGAAAATCTAGCATAAATGTTAGCCACAATATCAAGACAATTGTTTTCTATTACAACGAGACCAGATTTATTTGTAGTCATTAAGATTATGTGGAGTAGGCAATAACTAATACTCGGAGGAACATACCTCTATTTTCATTTAATTTCTTCCTCTTTTCCACTGGTCGGCTGCACGGAGTAGTTTGTGGAGGGTGGCACTAACGTCTAGCTCAGTGAGATTAATTTCTAAAGTTTTAAATTTCCTTGCACTAGCGCAGTTTAATGATAGGTGTGTCACACGATGGTCGATCTCATCGTCTTAAGGTTAACAACATTCAGATGTGTTGTGATCAGGGTACCACCATCAGCACGGCAGGAAGGAGGATAAGCAACGATTATGGGATGCTATGTTTTTTGTAGGAAAATGCCATCATGACATTTTATATTTCATGTGATAACAATGATACATCATTTGTCAATACATGTA
This sequence comes from Hordeum marinum, assembly GCA_022496015.1. Taxonomy (NCBI): domain Eukaryota; kingdom Viridiplantae; phylum Streptophyta; class Magnoliopsida; order Poales; family Poaceae; genus Hordeum; species Hordeum marinum. The sequence continues at coordinate 346,778,917 of CM039676.1, read as the reverse complement.
GCAGAAAATCCGAAGGCTCCGAATTTCCAGACAATAGTTTGAGAGACCTCCGAATTCCTAGCCAGCAAATCTGCCGCCATATTAGCTTTCCTAAGACAGAGAGAAAAAACTATAGAAATAAAATTACGAGCTAAGAAAGAGCATTCTTCGTAAATTGCTGCTGTCCGAGCGAATTTCCTCCATTTTGCATGACTTCAATAACTAGCTCGGGTGCCTCAAGTGAATAATGAGGTGATTGAACCAAAGATGTAGGGCAAACCTGATGCTCAACACCTAGAGGTGGGTCAAACACTAGCTCGGGGTGCCTTGCGTGAGCGATGAGGTGATTGGTTCAAAGATGGACGGTGTACCAAATGTTCAAAGGGTGGAGCTGGACGAAACACTACTTCCTCCATCCCGATGTATAAGTCATTCATGTAATTTTAAATCATCAATTTAAGGAATTAAATATGTGGTATATGTCATGAAAAGTATATCACTAGATTTCTACATGGATGTAATTTCTAGATATTTTTTTATCACATATAATACATATTTAAATAGTTAAATTGTCGATATAAAACTACGTGAATGACTTATACACCGGGACGGAAGTAGTACCTCAAGTGCCTCGTGCAACTAATCTACTGTAAGCCCAAGTTGAGGGTTTTGCCTATGTTTCACGGTAGGCCTACCATTTTTCTGTTTATCAATCGAGTTGTACATGTGAAATTTGGATTTTTCGCTCAAGAGGAGATACTTTTTGGATTTCAATTTTATAGCGTGATATTTAAATAAAATATCCTGGTCGTGCATACATGACGTACCCATGTGCATGTGTACAAGTTATCGTTGGAAGTAGAGACAGTTCTCAATCTGCTTTGTCTATGAATAAGGAGGATATAAGTAACGCTACGATGAATCTCATGGAGAGTTTGATGCTGGCTTAGAATGAATGATAACGGCATGCTTAACACATGAAGGCAAACGGGAAGTGGTGTTTCTCTTTCTCGTGACGAAGAGGCGAGTAACGCATAAAAACCTTGAAAGGAAAACAACATTTGAAAACGGTTGCTAATACCTCGTGGGCTAAACGGAGAAATCCACCAAAGCATATGTAGAATATCCTTTTAGAGTTTGTTTTCATGGTTTTTCGTTCATAACCAACATGAATCTTTCTCTACTTCAGGGTTTGTCAGTGGACGATTGGGACTTCTGCCCCATTTTTTCAAAAACAGATCAACCATACTATTTCTCTTTCTTCTTCGTAGGAGGCCACATATGCATCGATCTCAGATAGTGTAGCTTGGGGTGCTGCGATCCGTACTTGTATCCAGATACTGTACATGCACGGTCACACACAATCTTGGATTGTACTCCATACAAGCACACCTCGCACTTGCAAACATCAGATACCAGCTGGTAGATCTATGTATAATAACCACTAGAGCTTCAGAAAGATTTGTAGGAAACGGGGGCAAATTTGTATCTAAGATAAGTTCGATACTGAATTTATTATAAGAAAGGAAAAACTATGTAGATATTCATCTAAGATAAGTTAGATACTACATATGGTGGCTTGTACAGATGAGAACTTATAGCACATATATTACAGACTGGGGCTCCCACATTCTACGCCCGAGCAAAGGCTTGTTCGGATGAGGCGCTACTACACGAAATCCCTTAAACTGAACAAAATTCTTTGCAGATCTCTAGGAGTTTGATCCGATACATGCCCATCCAGAAAGTAACCAAGGAGATGCAGTCTCATTCTCATGCATGCGCATCAAAGACCTGAGCCTGAGCCTCATAACCATTCGATCCATCATCATAGGGAGAGATGTAGCCAGGCAACCACATAATCCTGTATATCTCTTGAATCCCACCTCTGGTTTTCAGCAGATTCACAAAATACACCAAGCCACGCCTTCCATAATTCTTCACGCCAGCAACATCGAACAGGAATGCACAGATGTAGAGGAGGAAAACTGGCATCCTATGTCATGAAACTATATTCGGTTAGTGATTGAATGAGCCATCTTGAAAAGAAATGCATGAGAAAGATAATTGTATTGTTTCATTTAACTGGCAGAGGGCACAGCCAACTCCAGTCTATATCATATTGATACAACAGATACAAAATTTAGATGCTTACATGAAGTATGGCTCAGGAATGCATGTTCTACACAGAGTTTAACCAAGACTTGCCAGACTACTGAAATCTGATTACAAACATGTACTTCCTCCGTTCCTAAATATAAGTATTTTTAGAGGGTACATCCGAAGTAAAATGAGTGAATCTACACTCTAAAGTATGTCTACATACATCCGTATTTAGTCCGTAGTGAAATCTCTAAAAAGACTTATATTTAGGAACGGATGGAGTATATATCTAGTAGATAAGATACATAAGAAAATTGACAGATAGAACAGACAGAGTCCTATCCTCTGTTGGGAGGATTGTACTTATCAAGACCATGGCACTGCTAACAAACACTAAGTATATCATACGTTCGTGTTAAAGCTCCAATATTAGGCCACAAAGCTAAGGATAAGCTTGGGAAAAATTCTAGCAGAGGCACATACGATTTAGGCCAACCATGGTGAATGGCAACTCGATGAATTAATTAGATGGCATGACACGTTGAAAGGAAGCATTAGACAGTTTGTGGTTTGCACATTTGTACTCTTTGCATGCTGTGCAATGAGACGAATGCAGTTTAACAATGCTTCATGCCTTCTTGGACAAACAGAATTATGAACTGCATTCTCAAGGGGGGAGAGAATGTGGCTGACTATAGATTTCCTGGCCTACTGGACGTGAAGCAAAGTTATCAGGGTTCATGTGGCTGTGAAAACATTGTACTATCTTGTTGCAGGCCATTTATGCTAGGCTAACTGCCATACCTCATGTGTTGATTAATGTGTGTGACTTATATGCACAGTCTGAATACCTTTGCCCCCCCCCCCCCTCCCCCTATTATTAGTGTAAGACAAACACAGCCCTTAAGGCCTTAACACTTCTCTCAAAGAAGCAAAGTTTAACTGGGGCAGTGGAAATGCACAGAACGAAATCCAGAAAAACTGTATCTCCATCTTTCTCTTCCATAAATCATCTAGTATGTAAGCCTTACTGTTTCCACTTTGTATATGAATTCAATATCATGGATAGTTAAACCGGTATGGGCCATGCCCATCCACACTTAAGCCTGTGAGACCCAGCCCATGTGAGCTGACCTAGAATAGGAGCATCCTGTCCAACCCCGATCTAGTGAGCCACAATACGTGAGACAGAGAGCTGAGCTCCTGCCCTGCGTTTCTACATGGTATCAGATGCCTGGACGGCGAGGCCTGAGGTGAAGGCGGCACCGGTGGGCGAGAGGCGGCGGCGCGGATCTGAGCGGGCAGCAAGCACGACGAGCTCGTGGTGCGGAGAGGCTGCGCGTGTGAGCGGGAGACGCGGGGGCAGCGCAGGAGCTGCGTGCGTGTGCGTGGGCTGCATGGGAGGGACCAGGCCGAGCGGAGGCTGCTTGTGCTGGCTGGTGCGGTGGAACTGCAGGGCAGAGGAGGAGCAGAGGAGCAGTGGAGGGGGAAGAAGGGCAGCTGCTGGTGACTGCTGGTGCATCTGGAGTGGCGGCTGCTACTGATTGCCCACGGAGAAGGTTGCAGCTGCTGTTGCTGCTAGTGCTACCACTTGTGTTGGTGGTTTGCTACTAGAGTTGCTGCTTCTGCTGTAGTTTGCGGAAGAGGAGGCTGCTGCTGTGCAGTGCTGTGCTGATTTTCTGCTGCTGTTTGAGGAGAAGTAGTGTGCTGCTGCTGTTTGCTGAAGGTGAAGGGGGCAACTATTGGAGCTGCTGCTGTTGTTATTATGTGCTGCTGAGGGTTGCTGCTGCTGATTCTCCCGACCAAAGATGGGTGAACCAAATGCTCTTGTTGAGGCTTTCGAGAAGCTCGCTAAATCCTCGCAGAGTCCAACTCTGGGGCCATCATTCCTCGATAGGAAGTGGCTCAGAAGCTCGAAATGTTGCCCCTGGACATGAAGCTAGAGAGGACCACAAATTATTTGAGCTGGACCAGGAGGGCTTTGTGGGTTGTGGAGTAGAAGGAGCTTGATAGACATTTGTTGGGCACCGTGGCAGGACCAGGAGACAAGAGTAATGCAGAGGGAAAGAGGTGGAAAGTCATCAACTCTGTACTTATGGTGTGGTTGTTGAACTCCTTGATGCCCTCCATTGGACGCTCTGCGGAGGGGCTATCCACACGCGCTGAGATATGGAAGATTTTGTTCATCCAGTACTCTGGCAAGGGCAATGTCATGCTCATTGCTCAGATTGAGGACAATATTAGGATGCTGCGCCAAGATGATAGCATGTCAGTGATGAGAATTGCAGGCTCTGTGAACAGACCAGGATAACTGTGATCCTCTGGAACTCTATGATGCGGCTTCAAATTGAGTCGGGGCACAAGTGGATGGCACGTAGGCGTGTGCTGAAACTTTTGGCTGGCCTCAAAGGTTGCTTTGATGGCAGGAAGGCTTCCCTGCTGCACCAACCTAGTCTTTCTACCATTGCCGAGGCTATTGCAGCGATCAGTCAAGAGGAGGTGCGACTATCTCTTGAGCATGCAGACGTGAAGGTTGTGCCAACCTCAACATTTGAAATCACTGAACGCATGGAGTGGGGAGATCCCAAAAGAAGAGGGAATGTTCAACTCATGACAGAGGTAGGGATACAACAAAGGGAGAACTAGCAGAGGCAAGGGTGCTAGAGGCAGAGGTGGATACTCAGAGACACTGGCGGACCATAGTGGGGACAAAACCAGGCCATGGCCCGTCCTTTGTTTTTGGAGTTCCTCTTTGTATTTGTTACAAATCTGGCCCAAGAGTAACACATGGCCCACTGAGTAAGTCAATGGACCGTCCTTGGCCCGCTCTAATATTTGTTTCACGGTCCGCCACTGCTCAGAGACCTCAGGGGTCAGGCTTCTAGGGGCAGAGGTGACTACTAAGGACACTCAGGGGGTTAAAGGGCTCACATGGCCGTTGCAGGAGACACTGGGATGTCAAAAGGCAAAGATGTAGATGATGTTGCCTATGGAGACTTTGCTCACGGGGCCTCCACTGATGAAGGTAATCCAGAAGGAGCATCTCTTGCTACTAATGGGAGTGCTCCAGAGTGGGTTCTTGACTCTGGAGCAGCTAAGCATGTTGCTAGTAAATCCTGTGTGTTCGAGTTTTACAATAAGCATCCTACTTCTCACATGGGCAAATTACAAACGGCTGATGGCACATAACAGCCTATCATAGGGGTTGATACAGTAAAGTGCACTCCAACCATCTCCCTACATGTGCCAGCTTTTCATGTCATTTTGGTCTCTTTCAGTGCTCTCATTGATCAAATAGACTGTCGTGTGATCCTTGACAAGTTTGGTTGCTTGATTCAAGAGCGACAGACGAGCCAGACGGTTGGGACTGGCACCAGGCATAAGGGGCTCTGGCACATGGACCAGGAGGTGTAGCCGGACTTGGTGTGTGCTGTGACCATGGAGGACAAGAAGCATGCGATGATCCATCACTGTAGGATGGGGCATGTATCTTTTGATAGGATGAGTAGAATATTTCCAGATGTTACGTGTGGAATAGGCAAGGGCAAGTTGCATGTGATGCTTGCGAATATGCAAAACACACACGAGCCTCATATGTGAGTAAGGGGCTTAGGAGCATATCTCCTTTTATGCTCATTCATTCTCATTCATTCTGATGTATGGACTAGCCCAGTGGTGTCAATGAATGGAAAGAAGTATTTTGCTACCTTTATTGACTGCTATTCTCGTATGACTTGGATTTACTGTTGTGTCACAAGAACGAGGTGTTTTCAGAACTTCCATGCCCTTGTTAAGAACCAGTTTCAGGTGTAGGTCAAGGTGCTCAGGAGTGACAATGGCACAGAGTATGTGAAAAACATTTTCGGGTCTTTCATGGCTGACCAAGGGATTCTTCATCAAACTTCATGTCCGGACACCCCTCCTCAAAATGGAGTCGCTGAAAGGAAGAATCGCCATATTCTTGAGGTTGCTTAGTCATTGACTTTTACCATGAATGTGTCTTAAGTTCTTCTGGGATGATGCAGTTTTGACAGCCACATACCTGATCAACCGGACACCTTCCAGGATAGTAGGCATGAAATCTCCGTTTGAGTTGCTCGTTGAGATAATAAGTTTGTTGTTTCCCCAAAGTTGTTTGACAATACATGCTTTGTTCGTGATCACCGACCATCTGTTGGAAAGCTTGATCCTCGGGTAGTGAAGTGTGTCTTTCTAGGATACTCCTCTAGTTAGCAGGGGTATAAATGTTGGTGTCCCTCTAAAAAACACGAGGTTTGTAAGTATGGATGTGACCATCCGGGAGTCTGAGCCAGATGAGCCGATTGATCTTAGTTTGTTGTTTGCAGAGCTTGACCATCTACACCCTGCGCATGATGGTCAAGAGGGGGAGCAGGATGTGTTTGATACTATAGTGATTCCGCAAGCATTAACACTAATAATGGTGTGCAGGTTCAGGTCCAAACAATAGTGGGTACAATTCCGGTTAGTACTCTCACCGGTGATGATGTGTAGGTTCATGCCAAGCCAACTGTCAATACACTTAAGATTGGTGCTCTCTAGGTTCCTGTTCGGGACCAATGGCAAACGAATACCCTCAACTTGTATTACTAGGAGGCAAAAGCCACCATATATATGATGTACATGAAAATGCCAAAAGGCAAGAATACAAAAGGCCAAAGCCCAACATCAATATAACTCCACACACACACACACCCCTCAAACTTATGGATTCGAGTGTGGAGAGGTGAAATCTATGTTGTGCTCTAGTTTGCGCCTTCGTGAAAAAATCCGCTAGCTGTAACTCGAAAGGCACATACCGAAGAGCAATAACATAATCCTGCACAGCAGTGCGCACAAAATAAGCATCAACTCCAATATGTTTTGTAAGCTCATGCTTCACAGGGTCCCGCGCAATACTAATAGCACATGTACTGTCGGACAAGAGGGCGGTAGGTGTAGTAACAGAAACACCAAAATCCTCCAGTAGCCATCGTAACCAAGTCACCTTTGCCGTCAGAAGAGACATAGCTCTCAACTCGGCCTCTGCACTTGAACGAGAAACTGCAGTTTGTTTCTTCGTCTTCCAGGCAATGAGAGAACCACCAAGAAAAACACAGCAAGTAGAAAGTGAGCGGCGATCCGAAGGATCACTAGCCCATGTAGCATCTGAATAGGCCTAGAGCTGTAACGAGCTGGAACGGGGAAAAAGAGACGATGAGAGATCGTGCCACGAAGATATCATAGAACAAAAAGAAGGTGACTATAGTGAACTGAAGTGGGAGCGAAAACAAACTGGCTCAGAATATGGACAGGATAAGAGATATCTGGATGAGTGACAAAGAGATAGACAAGACTCCCAACAAGATGACGATAACGTGTCAGATCAAACAAGAGCTCACCATCAAAAGCGCGAAGGTTAACATTGAGCTCCATAGGAGTCTCAACAATGCGCTCATCACTAAGAGCCGCACGAGCAAGAAGATCCTGGATATACTTTTCTTGGGAAATAGAAAAGCCATCAGAGGTGGAGGAAACCTCAATCCCAAGAAAGTAACAAAGAGGACCAAGATCGAACATCAAAAACTGCTCACTGAGACGGGCCTTGACAAAGGCAATGTACTCAAAATCGTCGCCATCGATGATCATGTCACCAACATATAGAAGAAGAAGAGTGCGACCACAAGCAGAAAGGTGGACAAACAACGCTGGATCATGAGCACTGGGCGAAAAAACAGCTGCAGTGACCACAAAAGCAAAATGCTAAAACCAAGCACGGGGGGCTTGCTTAAGGCATATAGAGAGCGACGAAGACGACAAACCATGCCATTAGGAACTAAATACCCAGGTGGTGGCTACATATACACTTCCTCACGCAACTCACCATTAAGAAAGGCATTCTTAACATCAAGCTCAGACACGTACCAGTGGCGAACAGAGGCCACGGCGAGAAGTGTGCGGGCAGTGGTCATATGGGCCACAGGAGCAAGAATCTCATCGTAATCACTACCATGCTCCTGCTGAAAGCCACAAGCCATAAGACAAGCTTTATAACGCTCAAGAGAACCATCGGAGCGAGTCTTAATCTTGTAGACCCACTTACAAGTGATGGGATGAACATGGGGAGGACGAGAAACCAGATCCCACGTGTCGGTGGGCTCAAGGGCAGCAATCTCCTCTGCCATCGCAAACTGCCATTCGGGATGAACAACATTTCGATAAGAAGTCGGCTCAAGAATGGTCGAAAGACCATAGCGAGAAGGAGAATATCGATCAAACGGTGGACAAGGCAGAGTTCCAAGACCATAAGTCGGGTGAGAAGAGGAAGACGACACACCAGAAGTAGAGGGCATATTTGTAAACTTATCCACAACACGTGAACGACGAGTATAATGGGAAGGGAAAGAGGGAAGAGGTGGAATCATTGGAGGTGGAGACAAGGAATGTATCGATGACGAAGGTGGAGAAGGGGAAGATATCATTGATGAAGGTCGAGAAGGGGAAGGTATCGGTGATGAAGGTGGAGAGTCATGCGATGAGGGAGGAGAAGAAACCGTAGGAGAGGACGACGTCGGATCTGCAACAGTGGGACGAGGAGTAGCAATACTAGGCATAGAGGGAAGTGTATCCGGAAACGTAAGAAAGGAGATGTCCTCCGTATAAAAAAACTCGAGGAGGATGGATGCGGGTAGAAGGGACGAGATTCATCAAAGGTCACATCCCTAGAAATACGCATCCGGCAACTGACAGGATCCCAACACCAATAGTCCCCATACTCATCACTGTATCCAAAAAAGACCCACTCAACAGACTGAGCGATCAGTTTGGTGCGTTTATGAGGGGCAAGCAAAACATAACAAACGCAACCAAACAAACAAGCACCGAATAATCAGGAGAACGGCCAAAAAGACGCTCGAGAGGAATGCCACCATGTAGAGCAGCAGAAGGCTGAATGTTGATGAGATATGTAGAAGTGGTAACAGCCTCAGCCCAAAAGTGAGGCGAAAGAGAGGTGGCGATCATCATCGCACGTGCCGTCTCAAGAAGGTGACGATGCTTGTGCTCAGCCACACCATTCTAAGCATGAGCACCAGGGCAGGAGAACTGAGGAAGAGTACCCTACTCAGCAAGAAATCCTCGCAGCGCATGAGAGATATACTCACCAGCTGAATCGACACGACAAACACGAATAGGAGTGGAAAACTGGGTATGAACCATGGCAGAAAATCTTTGGTATATAGATAAGACCTCACTACGAGAAGACATGAAATAGATCCAAGTGTACCGAGAAAAATCGTCTGTAAAGATAATATAGTAGGGATGATCCCCTTTCAAAGCAAAGGGAGCTAGACCCCAAACATCAGAGTGAACGAGATCAAAAGGACGCTCGTACACTGACTCACTATGAGGGTAGGGTAGCTGAATCTGCTTACCAAGCCTACAACACAGACAATCCAACAAAGCGTCACCAGAGATAGACCCTAGAACACCACGATGAACCAAAGAGGAGAGACGAGAACCACATAAATGTCCAAGACGATGATGCCATTGCTGACAAGAGCTGGTAGATGCAGCTATAGGAGCTGCAAGACTGGCGACGGTGGCAGCGGAGGGAAGACGAAGCCAGGCAAGCTCCCAGAGACCATCAGAGCGTCAAGGGCCAGCACCAAGCAGAGCGCCCGTACAACGATCCTGAATAGAACATGAATCAAAGTCAAGGATAACCCTACAACTAGAGTCAATAATTTGACCACCAGAAATGAGTTGCATGGTAAGTCGAGGGACATGAACGACAGAGGGAACATGAAATGAAGAAGTGCTAAGAGTGCCTCGACTAGCTACGGGAAGGGGAGTGCCATCGGCCATAAGAACACGAACAGGAGACTCGACCGGTCGAACGAAGGTCAAAGTGGAAGAATCATAAGTTATATGAAAAGACGCTCTAGTATCAAGAATCCATGGGGATGTACCTGAATGCGCAGAAGGTGGTTTCTCAGTGCCAGAAGAGTCAGTCACAGAACCTGCAGAAACCGTCGATGAAGAATCCCAAGCATCAAGCAGGCATTGCAGTTGTGCAATCTCATGCGCAGACAGGGACAAAGCAGAAGAGGTCGAGGTAGGAACACCTAGCGACAATAAGCAATCGCCTCCACCCGTGGAAGCCTCGTCTAGAGTCGACCGAGAGTAGCGAGTCGACATAGAGCCACATGTGAAAGCCACTAGGGGGGTCGATGTAGAGCGGTCATCGTCGTGCGCGGAAGCCACGAGAGCAGTCGACGTAGGGGGACAATCACCAGGTGTGTAAGTCGTGGGAAGAGTCATTGAAGAACAACCAACACCATGCAGAGAAGCGGCTAGAGCAGGCGGTGCAGCTGTCGAAGGAGTCGATGTAGAGTGTCTAGCAGCACCGATGGATGTCGTATAAGGTGTCGAAGTAGAGCGACAACCACCACCTCCAAGCGAACGAGCACCAAGCACCGAGCGACGACGTATATGCAAGATAGGATCAATATAGGGAACACCGTCGACACTCAATGAACAACGAGGCAGAGGCACACCAGACATTGCACCTGTCCTTCCCTCTCTCTCTCTCTCTTTGGAGAATGCAACGAAGGAACCAATCTAGCCAAGCCGGATAGCACGCACCAGCAACCCGATCGGTAGGCTTGCGGTCCTGGAAGATGGATGAGCCGGCTGGATCGAGTACAAACCTCGATCCAGAGGCTTGCGGTCCTGGCGATGAAACCTCCTTGGCGAATTGAACTGATCGAGCAGGACGGGAGCCTGGTGGCGACTTGGACGGGATCCAGCAGCTAGGGCGTTGACCCGGACGGCTGCACCTAGCCAGGAGAGGATGAGCCGCTCGATGAGTAAGAGGGCAACACACCAGGAGGCTGAACTGGCGAGAGGAAGCAGCCAGCCTGGGCACTCAACGAGGAGCAGCAGGCAGGCGACCTGCAGCCGGCACGTGAGGGCCAGGCGAGTCGTGCCTGACAACGGCGACGGCTGGTCGATCTTTGGAGGCCCGGCGATCCAGCAACGATCAACACGAAAGGCTAGCAACAACAGCGATCTAAGTGAGTAGATCGGGAATCTAGCGAGTAGATCGAAAGACCAGATGTGAGGAAAATAGAACTTGGGGGAGGCAGCAACAGCACCTAGCAGGAGCACCGGACGGCATGAAGCAGCGCAGACGGCAAGAGAAGAAACGCGGCGACACGAGTTGATCGTAGCACGAGTTGCGCGTGCGAAAAAAAACCTAGAGCTCTGATACCATGTTAGGAAAGCAACTTGTATTACTAGGAGGCAAAAGCCACCGTATATATGATGTACATGAAAATGCCAAAAGGCAAGAATACAAAAGGCCAAAGGCCAACATCAATATAACTCTAACAGTGTGCTCTCGACAACAACCACAAGTGCAGGAGAAGCAGCAAGGCAGTGATGCAAGAGTGCAGGGGGAGCGACAAGGCACTAAGGCAAGCTCATCTAACATAGTGGAGCTGTCCATTGCGTTGCGAAAGGCTACACGTGCAAGGAAGGTTGAAGTAGCAAGGAAGGCTCTGCCAAAGGATGATGCTTGTGATGACCTTGACATTTGCAATTTTATGGCTTATAAGGTTTGTCACCTTCATATAAGGCGTTTGTTGCCTCCGTGGAAACTGTGTCTATCCCTAAGGATTGGAAGGCCGCAAAGCAAGATCCGAAGTGGCGTGAATTGATGATAGAGGAGTTAGTAGCACTGAAAAAGAACAAGAGATGGGTGCTAACCACATTACGGGTAGAAAAGAGAGCAATGAGTTGTAAGTGGATTTTTACCGTGAAGCAAAATCTTGAGGGGAAGGTGGAACGGTATAATGCTAGATCGGTCGCCAGAGGATATAGTCAAACTTATGGGATTGACTATGATGAGATGTTTGCTCCAGTTGCAAAGATGAACACAATAAGGAAATTGGTCTCGTGTGCTGCAAACTTTGGGTGGAAATTGCACCAGTTATATGTCAAGAATGCCTTCTTACATGATGACTTGAAAGAAGAGGTATACATGGAGATACCACCAGGTTTTGGCAGAACAGACTACGGGGAAGGTATGCAGGCTGAAGAAATCCTTGTATGGACTGAAGCAATCGCCGAGGGCATGGTTCGATAGGTTCAGACGAGCTATTCGTAATATGGGGTATGGCCAATGTAATGGTGATCACACGGTGTTCTATAGACACACTAATAAGATCACCATTCTTGTTGTGTATGTTGATGATATCATCATCACTGGAGATGATGAAGAGAAAATAAAGAGAGTGAATGGGTGTCTTAGCAAGGAGTTTGAGGTAAAGGATTTGGGCAACCTAAAGTACTTCCTTGGCATAGAAGTGGCTCGGACAGAGAAGGGAATATCTATCTGCCAACGAAAATACACCTTGGATCTCTTGAGTGACATGGGCATGATGGGATGTCGTGTGGCCCCTACTCCGATTGAACAAAATGATCAAGTGACAGCACAATCAGGTGAGCTAGTGAATAAGGAAGATTATCAGAAACTGGTTGGAGGTTATTCTACTTGTGTCATACCAGGCCTGACATTACATATGTCGTGGGGGCAGTGAGCAGATACATGCATGAACCAAGGAGTGGCATCTTGATATTGTTCACAGAATCCTAAGATACTTGAAGAGGACTCCAGGTAAAGGGTTGTGGTTTGCGAAGAGTAGACATCTTGAGGTGGATGGATACAGTGACTCTGATTGGGCCAATTGTCAAGATGATAGAAGATCAACTTCAGGCTACTGTGTATTTGTGGGAGGAAATTTGGTGACATGGAGAAGCAAGAAACAGATTGTTGTCTGGATCAACAGCAGAAGCTGAGTATAGAGCATTATCTCAAGGGTTGTGTGAGATGCTCTGGGTGAAGCACCTACTGAGCGAGTTGAAACTTCTGAGGAAGGGACCCTTGAAGGTGTGGTGTGACAATCAGTCAGCTATAGCCATTGCTAATAACCCAGTTCAACATGATAGGACAAAGCATGTGAAAATTGATCGCTTCTTCGTTAAGGAGAAACTTGATGTTGGGATCATCAGCCTTACTCATGTCAGCTCTGGGCAATAGTTTGCAGATTGCTAGACGAAGGGACTGGGAACAAAGAACTGTAACTTGGCGTGTGACAAGTTGGAAATGATAGATATCTACCACCTATCATGAGGGGGGTGTTGAACCGGTATGGGCCAGGGTCATCCACACTTAAGCATCTGACGCCCAGCCCATGTGAGCTGACCTAGAAGAGGAGCATCCTGTCCAACCCCGATCTAGTGAGCCACAATACGTGAGACACAGAGACGTGAGCTCCTGCCTCCCGTTTCTACATGGATATATATTGCTCTAGTCCCCTTACACATTATTTTTAGGGCTATAATATTTCCCTAAAAATCGCATTTCCAACACAAGGTTGTTCTGGACACCAAAAAGGATTAGCTACCGCTGTATGGTGGACCTATAGGTCCTGAAACATAACTCCTATGATGTTGTACTGTTGGTATATCAACTTGACAAGCTATCTAAGCTCTAAAATGTTAATAAAAAAAGATACATAGAAAACAGAATTATATTGGAGGGTAAGTTGCCATTCTAGAGTTTGTAATTCAATGTTAGAAGAATGATATCTGTTGTTCCAAAAATGCAAGTGATGATTCGGGACAAAACTGCCGTACCTGACTACTAAATGATTTAATAGTTAGACAATACATACTGACCTAATAACATCCAGGAGGACATAGTTTTTCTTGATGTCCTTCCAAACCATGATAAGTATGGTACCTACAATGAGAAGGCGATCCAATGAATGTCCAATAATATGGCTAAGTGGAACTACTGCAAATAGGAATAAAACAGAACCATTAAAATGATTTGTGATTAGCAAAGTGACCTGAAGTTGTAAAGTACATATGAATGCGTAAGAAACACAGTTATAATTACACATAAGCTATTCTAATGTTGCTTAAAAAGCCCCCTGGTGATTTGAAAAATGAACACATAAAGTTGCTACTGATCAGTCACTTCTGAAATATACATTAACTGTTCAGTTCATAGCAATTTCACACCACTTCATACAGGGAGGGGTCTTACGGGACATTTGGCAATGGTGCAAGTGACCAGATAATTACAGTGCGTGCACTTTAAATTTGTTATTTCAATCCCCAAAATTACTGCAGTTTTGAATGAAGCTGATACCCTTTTCTAAGTTACAGGACAGTAATGAGTCAAAGATAAGACAAGAATAGTAGTTCTAAGTTGGAAGCACACAATAGCTCAATAGACAACAGCTTGTACCCAAAACTCCTCGGCTAACTCTGCTACTTTGTGTACCACATGATCACAATGGATGCTGACAAACTAGTATAACTGAAAACCAATTTTAACAATAAAAAATACCGAATTTCAGCCGCGTAATCAAGCTGTTGGACTTGTGGCTTCTATGTAACTCTGAGGACACAACACTGAGCTTGTAGAAGATGAATGCAAGGACGGTGTCAACAAATATGGAAGGCGCCGTCTTCCACAGTTGGTAACAGCCAACAGATCCAAGAAATGCGCCTGCAAATAAAAATAATCACATTAATGCGATGGGTTCGACAGACAACAGTTAAAACAATGAACACGATTACTATTTTTGACAATAACATGCACCAGAGCAATTCAATCAACTCAAACGCACCAAAGAGCATGCCAATCTGGTAGTCCTCCAGGTCGTATGGGCTGCGGAGCGAAAAGATCTCGCCTAGATTGCGCAGCTGTGGGCGGAACATGCGGCCGAACTCCGTCTTCAACGCCTCCCATGCCTCGTCCATCTTCTTCTTACTGACGCGCCGCTCCGGAGAAGGGCCGGGGGAGCAACGCTGCAGAGGCAGTGGTTTAGAGTCGACGCACCCGATACAAACAATAGAGTTGGGGGACGGAGCTGAAGTTACCACTGGCCACGGGCATGAAGCACCGACGCGGTGGGGGTGGGAGTTGGGCGAGAGGGAAACCCTAAGGCTCCGCCCCCTGGCCCCAGTTCCCGCAAAGAGAACGGCGCTGCGGCCATCTCCGCTCCGAGCCGCCGTGGTTCTCTGAGCCGTCAGGTAGGCGCCCGCGCCACCGCAGCCGCCGCCGCCGCCGCACCGGACAGCCAACATCGCAACGGTGTCTCCTCTGCGCTCCCCGCTACCGCTTCAGTGGAGACGGACACTGGATATCCGTCCAGAGAATGGTCGGCCCAAATAAGTGGGCCGAGCTTGGCCTGTCTGAGAGGAGTGGCTCTGTCGCGTGTGTGTACTGGGCCCATGGGTCATTGGGCCAGGTGGAGTATGTGGCTATAGCCTCACGGCACTGTCATTGCTGAAGGTGTTTGACTCGTCGACTTTACGCCGTAATCCGATTCCAGTTTGTCTAAATAAAAAAATCTGATCCCAGTGTTTAGATCACCACGTAAACTGTAATCTGAAGGAGTTGTTAAATATATGAGCAAATTACTATAAGATTTAATCTCAATAAATAGCAAATAGATCATGACAGCAAAAGTATAGATTAAACTAATTATGTAGACTGGCATAGTAAACAAATAGAACGAATCTACGGCACAAACTACATAGGAATTCTATGATGATCTCAAATAAGGAGGACAAGATTGCATACGATGCAGCCGGAGTAGAACCGGCAGTGTTGACGTTGTCGCCCATGTCATTGAGGAAGAGGTTGTCGAGGTCGGGAAAGAAGTCGTCGTCCGGGAATCCGTCGCTGCCAGCAGTCGCGCGAGTGCGCTCTTCAAAAACCTGATCGCTCCTCTCCCGTACAGGATCACAAGAGGCGGAGTTCCGGAGGCGGGGTGCACGACGGAAGGAGGATGGAGAAGACTTGGATGGCGACGCAATGATCTGGAACGGTGCAAAACCATAGGTTGTGACGGCGGCTAGGATTGACAGGGACCTTGCGTGTATATATGCGCGGCAGGGTGGAGAGACGTGGAATAAACCCACGTCCGAGTCGGTTACAGCCCACGATCCGACGTGTCAGATCGTGGCGCATCTGTTAAGGAATCTTTGTTCCTGACCGGCAAAAATAAGCGCGTAGGTATGAACTCGGCTCGGCTTAATGCCGCAACCCGCAGCACATCGTGACAAGGCGTGGCGTGGTGAGGAGGAGGAGGAATGCGCGAGGGCCTCTTCTCTTCTCACTCTCTCACAAGTGCTAGAAGAGCTCACCTTATAAAGAGGTGCACCTCTCTCTCCACTAGCGGGGTGGGACTAAACTTTAGTCTCACTCACACCACACATACAGCCAACTCATATGGGTCATGATAATTTCATATTTTTCAGATGGGCTTTGGGCCAAAGGTCCAATAGCAAAAATCCAACAATCCCCCAGAAAGTCTTATTGGCACATCTCATCTCTTAATTCCAAAACATTGTTTATATACCGGTGCTTAATGGAGACTGTTAAGTTGAACTTCTATTTAGAATTTTATGCTACACTAGATCATAACTTGATTAGTCGACTATGTCTTGAACTACAAGTTTTCTGCGAGTCTAGTTTCACACAAATCCTTGACCGATACTGGGCTGCCGCAAGGCTTCCCCGCGGGTGGAGCGTATAAGTCATACTCCAAGGCCTTTCATGAATTTATTAGAGAACACCCAATTCTCACAGACTGCGACGTTTACAGTCAAATTCATATAGGTGTGTTCCTCAGGAGATGTTCTGCAGGACAACATCTCTGCTTACCCAAATAAGCCACTTGGAACACATTAAGATAGGTATCAACCTGCCATGCAGATTATGAGAGTATTGCATCTTCAAGGCGTGGGATAGAAAATATAGGGATACTCTCCTTCTAGCTATCCAACAGCTTGTATCCCAATTCTACTTCACGGGATCTCCCATCACATAGAGTGGGTTACCACTATGGACAACTCATACGGTGGGTCTCAAACCCATCTCCATCGATGCATTTTCTATCACATTACATGATAAACCCTTTGTGAAGGGATCTGCCAAGTTTTTAGACATTTGGATATAATCCAACGCAATAACTCTGGAGTTCTTCATTTTTCTGACAGATTTCAGTCTCCTCTTCACATGCCTTGAAGACTTCATATTATCCTTAGAATTTTTATCTTGATGATCACTGTTTGATTATCACAGTTCATCAGGATAGCGGGTATTGGTTTTTCAACCATAGGTAAGTCCATCAAGAGTTGACGAAGCCAATCTGCTTCACAGTGGTTGTGTCTAACGCTGTGAGTTCTGCTTCCATAGTTAACCTCGTTAAGATGGTATGCTTGCAAGACTTCTAGGAAACAGCGCCACCACCAAGTGTGAAAACATAACCGCTTGTGGCTTTAATCTCATCAGCATCAGATATCCAGTTTGAGTCACTATAACCCTCCAGTACCCTCGGGTACCCGGTGTAGTGAATCTCATAGCTCGCGGTGCTTTTCAAATAGCGCATAACTCTCTCATTCTCATGCCAATGATCATCTCCTGGTTTTGATACAAACCGTCTTAGTTTGCTCACAGCAAACGAGATGTCAGGCCTCGTGGCACTTGCCAAATACATAAGCGAGCCAGTAATCCGAGAATACCTCAGTTGATCTCTAGCAATCCGTCGATTCTTTCGAAGCAACACACTAGCATCATATGGAGTTGGAGAGGGCTTGCAGTCGCTATACCCAAAACGACTCAAGACCTTTTGCACATACTGAGATTGAAGAAGTGTAATCCCACCATTATCATCTCTCAGCAGCTTGATGTTCAGAATAACATCAGCTACTCCAAGATCCTTCATCTCAAAACAGCGAGATAAGAAATCCTTAACCTCCTTGATTAAATCAAGCTTGGTTCCAAAGATCAGTATGTCGTCGACATACAGACAGAGAATAACTCCTTCACCCCCACCATGGCGATAGTATACACACTTGTCAGCTTCGTTTACAACAAAGCCTGCACTAGTTAATGTTCTTTCGAACTTCTCATGACACTGCTTAGGAGCTTGTTAAGGCCATATAAAGACTTCAATAACTTGCACACCTTTCCTTCATGATCGGGTACTACATAACCATCGGGCTGACCCATGTAAATTTCCTCGTCCAACTCTCCATTGAGGAAAGCCGACTTAACGTCCATTTGATGAATGAGAAGACCGTGTGAGGCAGCCAACGATAGTAGCACCCGAATAGTGATCAGTCTAGCCACAGGTGAGTAAGTATCAACGAAGTCTTCACCTTCTTTCTGGGTATAACCCTTGGCCACAAGCCGTGCCTTGTACTTCTCAATTGTACCATCGGGTCTAAGCTTTTTCTTGAACACCCACTTACATCCTATAGGTTTGCACCCATAAGGATGATCAATGACTTCCCCGGTTCCATTAGCTAAGATGGAATCCATCTTGCTTCAAATAGCTTCCTTCTAGTAGTCGGCATCAGAAGATGCATAGGCTTCTGAAAGAGTCTTGTGTGTGTCATCCACGAGGTACACAATGAAATCATCACCAAAGGACTTTGCAGTCCTTCGTCTCTTACTCCTTATAGGAGTTTCATTGTCATCCTCCTCAGGATTCTCAACATGTTCCATCGCAATGGTGGGTTCAAGGATTATAGAAAATTCCTGAGTAGATAGATCAGGTATCTCCTGATTTGATGAGTTAGGCATATCCTTCATAGGAAATATGTCCTTAAAGAAAGTCGCATCATTCGACTCCATAATCGTACCAACATGCATGTCGGATACCTCAGATTTTATTATCAAAAATCTATAGCCAATGCTATGAAAAGCATAGCCCAGAAGAACACAATCCATGGTTTTTTGTCCAAGCTTGCGCTTCTTGGGAATTGGTATATTGACTTTCGCCAAACAACCCCAAGTACGTAGATAAGAGAGTTTCAGCCTTTTCCTTTCCCATTCCTGAAATGGAGTAATGGTTTTATGCTTTGTGGGAACTCGGTTTAGGACATGACATGCAGTCATTAGCGCCTCCCCCACCATGCCTTGGAGAGACCCAATGTATCTAACATGGCGTTAACCAAATCAATTAGAGTTCGGTTCTTTCTTTCGGCCACCCCATTTGATTGAGGTGAGTAGGGAGGTGTCCTTGTTGGAAATATGCCCTAGAGGCAATAAATAAAGTGTTTATTATTATATTTCCTTGTTCATGATAATTGTTTATTATCCATGCTATAATTGTATTGATTGAAACACGTTACATGTGTGGATAAGTAGACAACACTTTGTCCCTAGTATGCCTCTAGTAGACTAGCTCGTTGATCAAAGATGGTCAAGGTTTCCTAGCCATTGACATGAGATGTCATTTGATAACGAGATCACATCATTAGGAGAATGATGTGATGGACAAGACCCAAACTATAAATGTAGCACATGATCGTCTCAGTTTATTGCTACAGTTTTCTGCATGTCAAGTATATGTTCCTATGACCATGAGATCATGCAACTCACGGACACTGGAGGAGTGCCTTGTGTGTATCAAATGTCGCAACGTAACTGGGTGGCTATAAAGGTGCATTACAAGTATCTCTGAGGGTGTCTGTTGGGTTGGCATGGATCAAGACTAGGATTTGTTACTCCGTGTGACGGAGAGGTATCTCAGGGCCCACTCGGTAATACAACATCACAATAAGCCTTGCAAGCAATGTGACTAAGTGTTAGCCACGGGATCTTGTATTACGGAACGAGTAAAGAGACTTGCCGGTAACGAGGTTGAACTAGGTATACAGATACCGACGATCGAATCTCAGGCAAGTAACATACCAAAGAACAAAGGGAACATCATACGGGATCGAATCTCAGGCAAGTAACGTACTGCTCCTGAGTGGTACGGCAACCCTGTCTTGGAGGTCATGTTGTTGGACAACAATGAACCTACGAGCTATGGAGGAGTGATGATGGGCCCGGATTCTGAGAAATGGTTAGAGGCCATGAAATCCGAGATGGGATCCATGTATGAAAACAAAGTATGGACTTTGGAAGTATTACTTGAAGGGCGAAAGGCCATTCAGAACAAATGGATCTTTAAGAAGAAGATGGACGCGGACGGTAATGTCACCGTCTATAAAGCTCGACTTGTGGCAAAGGGTTTTTCACAAGTTCAAGGAGTTGACTACGATGAGACCTTCTCGCCCGTAGTGATGCTTAAGTCTGTCAGAATCATGTTAGTAATAGCTGCTTATTTTGACTATGAAATTTGGCAGATGGATGTCAAAACAGCGTTCCTCAATGGTTTTCTTGAGGAAGAGTTGTATATGATGCAACCAGAAGGTTTTGTCGATCCAAAGAATGCTGACAAAGTTTGCGAACTCCAGTGATCCATTTATAGACTGGTGCAATCATCTCGGAGTTGGAATAAGCGCTTTGATGAGGTGATCAAAGCGTTTGGGTTCATACAAGTTTATGGAGAAGCTTGTATTTACAAGAAAGTGAGTGGGAGCTCTATGGCGTTTCTAATATTATATGTGGATGACATATTGCTGATTGGAAACAATATAGAAATGCTGGAAAGCGTGAAGGAATATTTGAACAAGAGTTTTTCAATGAAGGACCTAGGAGAAGCTGCTTTCATATTAGGCACTAAGATCTATAGAGATAGATCGAGACGCTTAATAGCATTTTCACAGAGCACATACCTTGATAAAGTTTTGAAGAAGTTCAAAATGGATCAGTCCAAGAAGGGGTTCTTGCCTGTGTTACAAGGTGTGAAGTTGAGTAAGACTCAATGCCCAATGACTGCAGAAGATAGAGAAAAGATGAGTCTCATCCCCTATGCTTCATCCATAGGCTCTATCATGTATGCAATGCTATGCACAAGACCCGATGTCAGCCTTGCCATAAGTATGGCCGGAAGGTTTCAAAGTGATCCTGGAATGGAACACTGGGAGACGGTCAAGAATATCCTTAAGTACCTGAAAAGGACTAAGGAAATGTTTCTCGTTTATGGAGGTGATGAAGAGCTCGTCGTAAAGGGTTACATCGATGCAAGCTTTGACACTGATCCGGATGACTCTAAGTCACAAACCGGATACGTATTTATTATCAATGGGGGAGCAGTAAGCTGGTGCAGTTCCAAGCAAAGCGTGGTAGCCGATTCTACATGCGAAGCGAAGTACATCGCAGCCTCGGAGGCAGCGAAGGAAGGTGTCTGGATGAAGCAGTTCATGACAGATCTTGGAGTAGTGCCGAGTGCACTGAATCCAATGACTCTGATCTGTGAAAACACTCGTGCCATTGCTCTGGCCAAGGAACCAAGGCTTCACAAAAGGACCAGACACATAAAGCGACGTTTCAATTCCATCCGCGATTACATCGAGGATAAGGACATAAATATTTGCAAAGTGCAAACGGATCTGAATGTTGCAAACCCGTTGACTAAACCTCTTCCAAGGGCTAAACATGATCAACACTAGAACTGCATGGGTGTTCGATTCATTACAATGTAAATCACATAGTGATGTGAACTAGATTATTGACTCTAGTGCAAGTGGGAGACTGTTGGAAATATGCCCTAGAGGCAATAAATAAAATGTTTATTATTATATTTCCTTGTTCATGATAATTGTTTATTATCCATTCTATAATTGTATTGATTGGAAACACATTACATGTGTGGATAAGTAGACAACACTTTGTCCCTAGTATGCCTCTAGTAGACTAGCTCGTTGATCAAAGATGGTCAAGGTTTCCTAGCCATTGACATGAGATGTTATTTGATAACGGGATCACATCATTGGGAGAATGATGTGATGGACAAGACCCAAACTATAAACGTAGCACATGATCGTCTCAGTTTATTGCTACAGTTTTTTGCATGTCAAGTATATGTTCCTATGACCATGAGATCATGCAACTCACGTACACCGGAGGAGTGCCTTCTGTGTATCAAACATCGCAACATAACTGGGTGACTATAAAGGTGCATTACAGGTATCTCCAAGGATGTCCGTTGGGTTGGCATGGATCAAGACTGGGATTTGTTACTCCGTGTGATAGAGAGGTATCTCAGGGCCCACTCGGTAATACAACATCACAATAAGCCTTGCAAGCAACATGACTAAGTGTTAGCCACGAGATCTTGTATTACGAAACAAGTAAAGAGACTTGCCGGTAACGAGGCTGAAATAGGTATATAGATACCGACGATCGAATCTCGGGCAAGTAACATACCGAAGAACAAAGGGAACATCATACGGGATTAACTGAATCCTTGACATAGAGGTTCGACCGATAAAGATCTTCATAGAATATGTAGGAACCAATATGGGCATCCAGGTCCCGCTATTGGTTATTGACCATAGAGGTGTCTCGGTCATGTCTACATAGTTCTCAAACCCGCACGGTCTGCACACTTAAGGTTCGTTGACGTTTCGGTAGTATAGAGTTATGTATGGTGGTGACCAAAGGTTGTTCGGAGTCCCGGATGAGATCGCGGACGTCACGAGTAGCTTCGGAATGGTCCGGAGGTAAAGATTGATATATGGGAAGTCCTGTTTTGGTCGCCGGAAAAGTTTCGGGTTCATCGGTAGTGTACCGGGAGTGCCGGTAGTGTACCGGGGGACCATCGGGAGGGGTATTTCGACCCAAGAGGCTACGTGGGCTGTGGGAGGGTGAATACCAGCCCTTTGTGGGCTGGTGGAAGTCCCACACAAGGCCCATGCGGCTGGGAAGAAAAGCCCAAAAGGAAAAAAGGTGGAAAAAGGCAAAAAGGGCTAGATTAGGAAGGAGTCCTAATCCTACTAGGAGTGGAGGAGGAGGACTCCTCCCTCCTGGTTCGGCCGAAGCCTAGGGCTGTCCCCTTGAGGGCCAGTCATCCTCCTCCCCTCCTCCTATATATACTAGTGGTTTTGAGGGGTTTTGCACCAGAATTTTTGCCACATGCTGCCCTCTCCTCTAGTGCATAGTTTCTCCTCTAGATCGGTTTTCTGCAGTGCTTAGGCGAAGCCCTATCGGAATAGCTCCACCACCATCGCTGCAACGCCGTCGTGCTGCCGGAGAACTCGTCTACCTCTCCTCTCCCTCTTGCTGGATCAAGAAGGCGGAGATCGTCATCAAGCCGTACGTGTGCTGAACGCGGAGGTGTCGTCCGTTCGGTGCTAGATCGGGACGGATCGTGATTGGATCACAGGACGCTCGGTGATTTGGATCGCGAAGATGTTCGACTATATCAACCGCGTTTCTTAACACTTACTGCTTAGCGATCTACAAGGGTACGTAGATCCACTCTCCCTCTCATAGATGCTCATCACCATGGATAGATCTTGCGTGTGCGTAGGAAACTCCCATGCAGCGCTCCCAACGGTCCTCTCATGGATTATACCATGTTTTGCACAAAACGAATCAAATTCAATGGAAAAATACTCTCCACAATGATCAGAACTAAGCGGGTTAATTTTTCAACCAAGTTGGTTCTCTGCTTCAACTTTATAGTTTTAGAAAAAGTTTAAAGCCTCATCTTTTGATTTCAGAAGATACACATAGCAATATCTTGTGGAGTCATCAATTAACGTCATGAAATATTTCTTCCACCTTTTGTCAACACGTCATTCATCTCACAAAGATTAGAATGGATAAGCTCTGGTGGCGCCAAGTCTCTCGCCTCCGCAGTCTTATGGGACTTGCGAGGTTGCTTGGCTTGCACACACACTTGGCACTTGGAGCCCTTGACAGTAGTGAATTTCGGAATTAAACTCATATTGGCTAGCCACGTCATGCAACCAAAGTTAATATGACAAAGTCGCGAATGCCAAGTATTAGACTCATTATCGTGGCAAACATTATTAATAACTTTAGTGCAAACATCTGACAAAGATAGGCGGAACAAGCCTCCGCACTCATAGCCTTTTCCAACAAATTGTCCATACTTAGAAATAACAATTTTATTAGACTCGAAAACCAACTTAAAACCATCTCGGCACAAACGAGAACCACTGACGAGATTTTTATTGATGGAGGGTACATGATGAATGTTCTTCAGACACACGATCTTCCCCGAAGTAAACTTCAGATCGGCCATACCAACCTCTCGAACAATGGCATGTGACCCGTTCCCCATCAACACGGGAGAAGTCCCTGTGACCTGATAAGAATAAAACATAGAAGCATCAGCACAAACATGTACATTAGCACCGGTGTCAATTAACCAATCCGGAGAATGACAAACTGAAAGGATGGTAGGAAAAATACCGTACCCAGAATCCTTCATATAAGTATCACTGATGACCACATTAGCAGACTTGCTCCTCTTCTCATGTTCGCGCTCCTCATAGCGGTTAGGACATCTCGCAGCCCAGTGATTGGGATCACCGCAGACATGGCACAGTCCCTTCCCCTTCTTATGAGAATTCTTTCTTGAAGTTGGTAGACTGTGACAGCTTGTTCTTCGCAACAAACTTGCCTTTGCCCTGAGATTTGTTCTTGTTGTTCTGGGGCTTGTTGAGATAGAAGTTCTTCTTCTGCACCATGTGGGCACTAGAAGTTCCCTCAACTGCTCGATCACGTGTGTCTTTTGCTCTCACCTTCTCTTCAACATCAAGCGATCCAATGAGATCCGAGACGGAAAACTCTTGTCTCTTGTGTTTCAGAGAAGTAGCAAAATTGTTCCACGAAGGTGGATGCTTGGCAATGATGCCTCCAGCCAAAAACTTGTCCGGCAACACACACTTGAAGTACTCAAGCTCCTTCGCGAGTGACTGTATCTCATGAGCTTGCTAAACAACAGTGCGCTCATCAGTCATCTTGTAGTCATAGAAATGCTCCATGATGTACAACTCGCTGCCAGCGTCCGAGGCCCCGAACTTGGACTCGAGTGCAGCCCACATGTCCTTGCTGTTGTCAAACAACATATACGAATCCATAATGGAATCATCAAGAACACTTAGAAGGAAGCCCTTGAAAAGGGTATCAATCTTCTCAAAAGCTTCCTGCTGTGCCGGATTAAGATCGCCCTCGGGCTTACCCT
The DNA here is from genome assembly GCA_022496015.1 of Hordeum marinum. Lineage (NCBI taxonomy): Eukaryota > Viridiplantae > Streptophyta > Magnoliopsida > Poales > Poaceae > Hordeum > Hordeum marinum. Next base: position 346,753,850 of record CM039676.1, on the reverse strand, counting down.
TGGTGGTATTATAGCAGTACATATGGTCTGAAACCATTAGACTGCTCTCGTGCGCCACCTCTTATATTACACCCCCTTGAAGGTAGGCGGCTTCAGATGCGCATCAAAACCACTTGGAGTAAATTGCCTATAATCAGGTTTTGGGATTGTTGAATATATGAGCAAATTACTATAAGATTTAATCCCAATAAACAACAAATAGATCATGACAGCAAAAGCATGGATTAAACTAAACATGCAGACCGGCATAGTAAACAAATAGAATGAATCTACGGCACAAACTAGACATAGGAATTCTAGTATTATCTCAAACAGGGAGGACAATATTGCATACGGTGCAGCAGGAGTAGAACCGCCAGTGCTGACGTTGTCGCCCATGTCATTGAGGAAGAGCTTGCCGAGGTCGGGGAAGAAGTCGTCCTCCGGGAATTCGTCACTCCCAGCAGTCGTGCGAGTGCGCTCCCCAAAAACCTAATCGCCCCTCTCCCGTATAGGATCACAAGAGGCGGGGTTGCGGAGGCATGCTGTCCCTTCTCGCTGTGCACGCCGGAAGGAGGGATGAAGAAGACTTGGTTGGTGGTGCAATGATCTGGAACGGTGGGAAACCATAGGTTGTGACGGTGGCTAGGGTTGACAGGGACCTCGCATATATATATGCGCAGGAGGGTGGAAGGACGTGGAATAGACCCACATCCGAGTCAGTTACAGCCCACGATCTGACGTCTCAGATCGTGGTGCATCTGTTAAGGACTCTCCGTTCCAAACCGGCAAAAATAAGCGCGTAGGTATGAGCTCGGCTCGGCTCCATCCTGCAACCCGTAGCGTGTCGTGGCGAGGCATGGCGTGGCAAGGCGAGCAAGGAGGAGTGCGCGAGGGCCTCTTCTCTTCTCACTCTCTTACAAGTGCTAGAAGAGCTCACCTTATAAAGAGGTGCAGCTGTCTCTCCACTGGCGGTGTGGGACTAAATTTTAGTCCCACTCACACCACACAAAGAGCCAACTCATATGGGCCATGAGAATTTCTGATTTTCAGATGGGCTTTGGGTCAAAGGTCCAATAGCAAAAATCAAACAGGAGTAAGAGCGTAATGTGTAATATGATTTTATGCCGATCAGACACCACAAAATTCGATAAATCAGTATTTTCGACTGTTTACATCCAAAATTTGCCCTATCATCTAAAACTAGAAGGGTTAGGCACGCTTTGCTGCGTTGTTAATGTTTTATTAAATACATTATAATTTAAGATATATGGTATATAACTTTTCTTGAAAAGTCAAACTATTTAAGATCAAATTTGTAGAGAAATATATCAAAATCTATAATATCAAATCGATATGATAGATTCATCATACTTTTTTGGTAATATTGTGGATGTCTATATATTTTTCTATCAACTCGGTCAAAGTTAAAGAAATTTGATTTCCGAGAAACTAATACCCTTTATATTTTTGAACTTATGGAATATTTTTTTTGCCGACCAGGACGGAGATGATGGAGTGGATTTATTTTTTATTTATAATGCGGTGATTTGATGAGACTTTCAAAGTGTGATATCTATTATCCGCTAACCTACATATATTTATATGGGGGAATTTCTACGCCGGTGGCTACTATTGCTATAATATCATATGGTTTCTTTATTTTTTTCTAGGTGGTGGGAGGGTGCAAAAGATTAATATGTTTTATAGGATGATTGTTGTTGATTGATTTGAAAAATCATTGGCCTAGTCAAAATTGTAAACCAAATCCAAAATTGAATACATCAACTGGTTGAAAGAGCTTCAAATTTAGAGGACATACATAATTAAAACAACTAAATGAGAGATCTCCTTGAGAAATTATTGACCCGGTGAAAATTGGGTGACCCAATTCTAAATTCAATGCGCAAAAAATTGTGAGGCCTTAAACATTAGGAAGCATAGTGTATAGTATGAAAGAACTGAATGGGAGAGTTTTGAGAAAAAATGTTAAGCAGGTCAAAATTGGGTGACCCAATTCCAATTGAAGACCTCAATTGAATGTGTGCTCTTTAAAACTAGGGAGCTTAGTGTTATAGATGATATATACTAATATTCGACCATCCTATTAAATTGAGGTCTTCAATTGGATTTGTTTCACGATTTTGAATGGATCAACAATCTCTCATGATTTTTTCTCATTCAGTTAAGATGGTTAATTTTAGATTTGATTCACAATTATAACTGGGTCAATGTTTTATCCTCTATAATATTATACTTCCTAATTTTAAAAAGCTCACTTTCAATTAGGGTCTTTAATTAGAATTGTGTCACCTGATTTTGATCAGGTAAACAATTTCTCAAAGCTTTCTCATTCAATTCTTTTATCCTCTATAACATTATGTTTCCTAATTTTTAAGGCTTCATGATTAATCACTACTGGAATCAGAACATTTGCCGTCTGCCATGTCTTGGCCGTTTGCTGGCAGACGGTAAAGCAGGCCTTTGCCATCAGCTTGCCGAAAACAGACGTCAAAGGCACGACAGAGGACAAAGGGACAAAGCAGACGCCAAAGATGGGGCGGGCATACGACAACGGTCACGGGCGGGCCCTATCACACCGTGGGTTCGGAGGATAGCCTCTTTGCCGTCAGGTACATCTTTGTTGTCTGCCTCCCCTCTGGATGTCCCCCTAACGGTCATGGCGGGGCCCCACCCCACGCCCCCCCTCTTTGACGTCTGCTAGCAGACAGTAAAGAGGACGCCCCTATAATGGCCGGATCCCTCCTCCACCCCCTCACTCTCCCACATCTCTATCGATCCCGCCCCGCCCCTCCCTGTGCCGCTAGCCCCCACCACCGGCCCCCTCCCTGCGCCGTCCTCCCACCATGCCGCCACCCTCCCTGCATCGCCCCCCACTGCAACCACCCCTCCCCGCACCGCCCCCATCACCTCGGCGTCTCCCCCGCTCCGCCCCCCTCCACGAGCCGCCCCTGTCCTTGCCGGCCCCCTCCCCACGCCGCCACCCCCATGCGCTGCCCCCACCACCGCAAAAAGCCCCTCCCTGCGTCGCCCCCTCCCCTCGGCGCTGCCTCCACGCCGCCCTCCTCCCTAAGCCGCCCCTCCCCTCGCCGGCTCCCGAAGCCGCCCCCTCCCGGTGGCCCCCCTCCCCGTGGCTCCCCCTCCCCCCGTCGCCCGCCCGCCTCCACCCAACTCCGGTGAGTGCCTGGCCGCCGCCCCCTCACATTGTTTTGTTTTTTCCTGTTTTTTAGTTAGTTAGTTAGTTAAATTAGATAGTTAGTTTATTATCTGTTTTATTTTGTGTTAAATTAGATAGTTAGTTTATTAGCTAGGAAAAACTTGGATCGAAAAGAAAAAACTTAGAAGAAAAGAAAAAATAGAAGAAAAAAAAAGAAGAAGAAGAAGAAGAAGAAAGAGGAGGAGGAGAAGGAGAATAGGAAAAAGGAAAAGAAGAAGAAAAAGAAGAGAAGAAGAAGAAGAAAGAGGAGAGGAGGAGAAGGAGAAGAGGAAAAAGGAAAAGAAGAAGAAAAAGAAGAGAAGAAGAAGAAGAATAAGAAGAAGAAGAGAAGAAGAAGAAGAAGAAAACGACACCCGACACGACGCCCCGCTAAGAACCGTGACACCCTAACACGACACCCCGACACCCCGACACGACGCCCATACACGACGCCCCGACACCCCGACACGACGCCCCGACATGACACCCCGACACCCAGACATGACACCACGACACCCCAGCACGACACTCCAAGCAATTATTAATACGTTGCCCCTGACGTCATTGACCCCACGACCCCTGACCCCGACACCTCTTCGGCCTCCTTTGACTGAAGAGTGCTCTTCGGCCTTCCAAAGGCCGTCGGGGTCATAGTTTTGTAAATTCTGAGTTAGGTCATATATATTCTAATTTTTTTTATGAAAAACATCATATTTGTGTTGATCCGGTGGATTTCAATTTGCACTTGTTTCGTTGCTGCGAGGGTCTGCTGTTTGACGACCTCCCCGCATGTTCGACGAGCTCCCCGACGTGTTCGTGGGTGAGCACAAATGACATCTCCTCCCCCTTAATTTGCTCTATTCTGGTCTTCGTGCCGATGAAACTTGCTAGCTATAGGTGTCTTCAATCATCAGTATGCGTGACCAGTATGCGTCTCCCATTTGAAAGGGCGGCATCTATAAATATGCATGTCTTTGCATATTTATAACTGCCATCCTTTCGAATTGTCCAACGTTATCCATGGATAGTCTGAGTATGTGTAGATTGGGTTCGTTTTCCCGTATGCTCTGCTCCAGATCCGATGCGGAAGTTCGTCAGTGCCTCCCTATTGTTCTCCGGGTACACATCCTCTCTGCTTATTGCCGAGATGTGTATCATACCAAGACTCCGGGTACACATCCTCTCTGCTTATCTGCCAATCATACCAAGACTTTAATGTTTTTTCATGGTTGAATAGACGGCCAGACAGACGACGTGGCATAATTGGGCAAAAGAACCGAACTAGATGCAGATGGGAATCCGATGTTGGGACACACTTCAGACGCTTTTGCGTGAAAGCATTTCAATGCATTACATAAGGATAAAGCGGCAGATCCAAGGCATCCTCGAGTCGCCATCAGCACGGATGGGTTCCAAGTGCTTGGTATGATGGCAACCCAATACAGTTGTTGGCCTATATTTGTCATTCCACTCTCAATCTCCCCCGGAGAGATTATGAAAAGAAAGAACATTTTCTTGACGTTGATAATTCCAAGGCCCAACTATCCGGGGGAGAATATGAATGTGTACATGTAGTCGCTTAAGGATGAATTACAAGAAGCTTGGGATAATGGGATCCAGACATATGACGTCGCTTCCAAAAAAACTTCGAAATGCATGTGTGGTACATGTACTCAACGCATGACTTGCCAGCGTATGCGCTATTCATTGGTTGGTGTGTGCATGGAAGGTTCCCTTGCCCCACATGCAAGGCAGCTCTTGAGTGCCGTTGGCTACAGGCGGGTCACAAGTATTCTTGATTCGACTTGCATAGACAGTTCCTGGATCCTTGCCATAAGTTTAGAAAAGACAAGAAGAATTTCATGAAAGGTAGAGTTGTCAAAAACTCTGCACCACCTGCATTGACAGACCAACAGACCCTGGATCAGATAAACTCTCTCGAGCCGGATCCAATACATCCAGGGTATTTCAAAGGGTATAATAAGAAACACTCTTGGACTCACAAGATATGCTTGTGGGATCTGCCTTACTTTAAAGACCTCCTTTGCCCACACAACATCGACGTGATGCACACTGAAAAGAATATTGCCGAGGCCCTTTTTGGTACATTGTTCGGTGGAGAGGGAAAGACAAAGGATAATCCTAAGGCTAGAGTCAATCAGGAGGCTCTATGTGATAGACCGTTACAAAACATGCGACAACCGTTAGGAAAGAAGAACTGGAGGAAGCCAAAGGCATGGTTCAATCTTGGAAGGCCAACTATGAGGGAAATGCTCTTGTGGGTGAAAATGCAGTTGATGTTCCCCGATGGGTATGCAGCAAATCTAAAGAGGGGAGCAAGTCTTGACAAATTGAAAATATTTGGTCTCAAGAGTCATGATTGGCACATATGGCTTGAGTGGGTAATGCCGGTTATGTTGCGTGGCTTTATCCCTGAGGATGAATGGCTAGTACTGGCAGAACTGAGCTATTTCTTCCGCGGTCTTTGTGCGAAAGAACTATCGCCTGACGTGCTAGATGAACTGGAAGAGTTGGCGCCGGAGTTGATCTGCAAGTTAGAAAAGATCTTTCCACCGAGCTTCTTTAATCCAATGCAACATTGGATTTTGCATCTCCCGACCGAGGCAAGATTGGGGGGGGGGGCGTGCAAAATCGTTGGTGCTTTGGAACTAAGAGGATGCAGAAGATGCTTTGAGCAAAATGTAAAAATAACCATAGAATTGAAGCATTGATGGCCGAGGCATTCATTACTAAGGAGGCGACAAACTTCGTGATAGCACACTACGAAGCCAAGAATTGTCATTTGCATAATCCGAAGCCTCGATAGAATGATGGCGACCGTGAAAAAGTTTGATCCAACCTCAGCTTATTCCAAGGGAAGCTCACACCAGCCGGTGCTTCGAAAGCAATAACGTTGGTTGTCGAAGAATGGCGGACCATTACATTGTATATCTTCAACAACCTAACAGAAGTGCGCCATACATCGAGTAAGTTCTTGGTACATTGTTTCACAACTTCTAATTCCTTTGAACTGCGCTTATTCCCGGATATGTGATACAGTCGATACATCGCCAAATTCTCGAATGGAGCGGTGATCCAAAACGATTCCATCGAAGAGTGTGAGCTTCTGGCAAAACATGGAGGCGGCTATACCGGTTTCATCTCTTGGTTCAAACAAACGGTAATTTCCATTAGACCATTTCATTTCTTCGTCTAGTTTGTGGCTAATGCAACAAGCCTTTCGTATCAATCTTGTAGGCTAATTCAGAGTCTATGGATGCTGAATTGAGACAAGTCACTAATGGTTTTGAGTATAAGGTCCGTTCATTTGACAAATACGACATAATTGGGCATCGCTTTCGTACTTTTGGCAAAGAGCTATCTATGGCCGACCGAAAGTCTACAAATTGTTGCGTCTCCGCTTTTAGCGAAGGAGGTGTCGAGTATTATGGAAGAGTTGAAGCAATTTATCAACTTATATTCTTTGGTGATAACAGACCAAACGTCGTAGTCTTCAAATGTTATTGGTTCCAGCCAAAGGAGACTAGAAGGACTCATGAACATATAGGGCTAGTCGAAATCAAACAAAGCATCTATTTAGATGTTCCCGACGTCTATATTATGGCTCAACAGGCGACCCAAGTTTTCTATCTACCATGGGCCTGCCAAACTGATCCAAATCTGAATGGTTGGGATGTTATTTATGATGTGTCGCCACATTTTAGACCACCGCCACTCAATGAGGATGATTATGAACCTCACATTAACCCAGACACATATGAAGGAGAATTCTTCCAAGAAACACGTCTTTCCAAAAAACGTTTCAAGAACCGCTCTACTTCACCCCAGAACAGTGAGGTAGATAGCGACAGTGAATCTGACTTCACCCCTGAGCCGGAACAAGAGATGGAAGAAGAAGAGGTTACTGTTGCGGATGACCTCTGAATGCTTGACCGATTACATAAAGGAGGCCTTCCACATGTTTCTCCCGATAGTGATGATGATGCATTTATTAATGATAGTGATGATGATGATGCATTTATTCATCCCGGAGCATATAGAGACGATGAAGATTATTATTAGTTCATGTCAGGTATACATGATGATGATACACTCAAATTATATATATACATATTACTATTCATGTTGGTATTCACTTTTTTATGTTGTACTAATTTTGTTTACTCTTTGTCATGGCAGGTGTTGAAATATGGTGGGCACGGGTCGAGAGTGATCCGAGGATCCTTTGTCAACGCGTGGTGGGAGGGGTACTTCCATTCCACCCCAAACTCTTCGGAGAGCGTTGTACGACAGTATTGGGTCACCCGAGGCCACTTCTTCGTCGGTGAAGTTGCCCACTGGGAGAGGAGGTCGGGGGAAGAAGAGAGCTCCTAAAGCTACACGTGGTGGCCGCAGGAGAGGTACGAAGGCTGCTACGCCTTCCTTGCCGCCACCCCCAGCTGATTCATCGGAGCACAAGACTGCTACGGTGGACCCGTCTGAGGTGGAGGCTACAAGGACACCTGTCCACGAGCCTCGGGTTGACGATCCTTCTTTCCCAGACGCTTCGACCCGTGAGATTCATGTGCCAGACGCCTCATCCCACGAGACTCATGTGCCAGACGCTTCATCCTACGAGACTCCACAGGCTTCCACTGGATGGGATACCTGGCCGGATCTGCATCAGCCGGAGCCGAGTGGCCATGCTGATGGTGGCGGGGATCGGCTTTCTCATAGTGGGGACGAGGTGGTTGAGGGCACCATCTACTAGCGTGGGTGTACATGGCTCCCGCCCGTGCCGGCGACCCGTGAGCAGAGGTGGCTGATTAAGCCTGAGTCGCTGAAGTAAGTGCATTTACTCTTTTAAAATCTTTTTCCTTTATGTTTCTTCACATATCTAATGCGTTGGCTTTGTCATACTGCAGGGGTTGGATTCACGCCAAGGATTTCCGCAGGCCCAACTCCATCCTTGGTGTGATTTTACGGCATAACTTCCCAGGGTTTGTCACGTTGCCCGGCGTGGGTCAGCAAGAATAGGTAGGATTGAAATGGGAGCACTACTTGGCAGCCCCGGCCCCGCCAGAGGAGATGATCGATGGTGTGTTGTGCCACACGAGGGCCGACATGGTCATCAGGAAGTTCTGGGTAATTTCTCCTGTACATAATTAAAAATCAATAATAGCTAGTTATTATACTAATCAGTGTTGTCTCTTTTGATTGCAGACCTTCTATAGGTGTGAGGAGGGATGCGAGGAGGCCGCGACAAAGCTTATCGATTACGAGTGCAGACGCCTACTATAGAACTTACGGCACGAGGCTCGGGTATAGGCTGTTCGAGACTACTACGCCTCATAGCATATTAACAAGGCCAAGTCGTCGTCCCGCCGAAAGTTTCTGGACAAGGAGCAGTACATGAAGGTAATTACCTATTCTTAAGGCCTTGTACTTAGTTTCCTTTGATTTGATTCGTAGGCGTAGCTATCAAATTTCTCTTTACTAACTTAGGTGCCCCTGAGATGGTGTGCGGATAAGATGGGTTGTCGGGAGGCGTTGGTGAATGAATGGTGCTCTGACCAATGGCGAGTCGTCCACGATGATGCCAAGGCATGGCGTGCACAAATGGAAGGTGTGCCACACCATCAAGGCAGCGCCAACATTTATCAGTTCAGGCGGAACTGGATATGTGGTTTGTGTCATGATTCCTGCAATTCATTCTTGTAGTGCTAGGCTTACCCATTATTAATACTTTGTTCCTCTCTTGTAGGCTCATCACAATAAGACGGAGGTGCTAGAGGTGTACGACCTCTATGCCATGGCCCATGCTGCTTCATACAAGAAGGTCAAGGCATTCTCTGAGCCTGACCTCGATAATCCTGAGAACTTCACCAATATCTCCTCCCACCACAAGATCGTGAGGTACAAAGATGTGGGGAAGGCAGTGAATGGGGAGGACTTCAACCCGATCCAGCATCCTATTGATCTAGACCTGGTGATGATAGCTGGCCGTGGGAGGCCCCATGGCTCGATGGCCATTGGAGATGGACATATACGGTCTTCGAGCACTCTTTGGCAGATCAAGGTGCACCAAACGAGCTCCTGTCCTGAGATGCCGCCTCGTCCACGGCCAGTCCAGCTCGCCATCGAGGTTAGTCATAAGGACTAAGATAGTTTTCCTCCATTACATTGTGTGTGCGAACAAAGATGATTACAATGCTAACGAGGAGTTGTGTTGCAGGCTGCTCTGCAGAGAGAGAGAGAGAGAACCCAGGCACTTCTGGCGGAACAGGCCCGACAGGCGGCCAAGGAGAAGAGGGATCTGGAGGAGAGGACGGCTAGGTTGTTGGAGGAGGAGAGGGCACGGAACAATGCGTCTAACCGGGCCATGTACGAGCTCATCATCGTAAGTTTCTTCTTCATATTAGCCAAATCATGCACTACATGTTCTATTCATTAATAGCCAATATGATTGACTTGGCAAAACCAAATGTGCAGACTTTGTGCGAGAAGACCGGCCAGACCCCTCCGCCGATGCCAGTCATTACCACGGCTGGAACGGTGAGTTTCATTTCAATGTTCATTAGTTACTAGTCTTAACATTTCAGCGTCATCATGCTAACGCAAATGATCTTTGGTACTTCTTAACTCCCGAGCCGCATCGCACGACCCGAGCAACCCCGGTGCTTCACCTCCATGATGACGAGGAGGGTATGCCCTAATATGCCACTTACTTGTCTCATTTTCTCAAACAAAGACAAACATAGCACTTAGACAAACTTAGCACAATGACAAACTTAGCACTTAGACAAATGTCATATTTTACCTAAGTTAGCTTTGTTTCCTCTAAAATGACATAGTAAGCTTACTTACCTCCAAAATGACATATTGTACCTAAGTTAGCTCTGAAATGACATATTGTACCTAAGTTAGCTCTAAAGTGACCTATACTTAGCATTGTTTCCTTTACACTGACATAATAAGCTTAGTTAACTCAACAATGATATAATAGACTTGGTAACCTCATAGATGCCATAAACTTAGCTTATTTTGTTGCAAAATGACATAATAAGCTTAGTTAGGTAAAAATATGAGAATTACCTAGGTTAGCTCTAAAATGACACAAATAAGCAATAAGAAGAAGAAAAACAAGAGGAGAAAGAGAAAGAGAAGAAAAACACTTCTTCTTCTTGTTGTTGTTGTTCTTCTAGATCTTCTTCTTCTTCTTCTTCTTCTTGGTAACCTCATAGATGCCATAGACTTAGCTTATTTTCTTGCAAAATGACACAATAAGCTTAGTTAGGTAAAAATGTGATAATTACCTGGGTTAGCTCTAAAATGACACAAATAAGCAATAAGAAGAAGAAAAACAAGAGGAGAAAGAGAAAGAGAAGAAAACTGCTTCTTCTTCTTCTTGGTAACCTCATACATGCCATAGACTTAGCTTATATTCTTGCAAAATGACACAATAAGCTTAGTTAGGTAAAAATGTGATAATTACCTAGGTTAGCTCTAAAATGACACAAATAAGCAATAAGAAGAAGAAAAACAAGAAAGAGAAGAAAAAAGCTTCTTCTTCTTCTTCTTCTTCTTCTTCTTGTTCTTCTTCTAGATCTTCTTCTTCCTCTTCTTCTTCTTGGTAACCTCATAGGTGCCATAGACTTAGCTTATTTTCTTGCAAAATGACACAGTAAGTTTAGTTAGGTAAAAAATGTGATAATTACAGGCACTTTGCACTTTGCCGTCTGCCACCAACGCCAAAGGGCTTTTTGCTATCTGCCCCGAACAGCAAAGGTGCCACGTGGCGGCCACCTGGGAAACCTGGGAAGCCCAAGATGGGGCCATTTTGTCTCTTTGCCGTCCGCGGCAGACAGCAAAGGGGGAGGAGGCAGACGACAAAGAAGGCGAGGAGGCAGCAGACGGCAAAGGGGGCGGGGTGGGGAAGACAACAAAGTGGGCGGGGGGGGGGGGAGGGGAAGACGGCAAAGTGGTGGGTCCGTTAGCCACCTCTAACGATGATGCCGTTGGTAGTTCGTCGTCAATGGCCTTTACCGTCTGCAAGCTGATGGCAAAGATCCTTTGCCGTCCGCTAGGCCAAAGCAGACGGCAAAGAACCCCTTTGTCGGAGCTAGCTGGGCCCAAATTTGTGCCGTCCACCTTTGTGCCTTTGTCGTTTGCCATGGTAGACGGCAAAGTGCCTCATTCCTGTAGTGAATTAAGGTGTTCAGTCCAGAATTGGGGCACACGATTTTGACCGGGTCAATGATTTCACAATCTCTTCCATACATTTCTTTTAATGCATTATGTTTTTTTAATTTTGAAGGTTTTTCATTTAATTGGGGTACTCAATTTTGAATTGATGTATGATTTTGACTGGGCCTACGGTTTTTTAAATCAGTTAACATCAACTGACTTATAAAAATATATCAATCCCCTGCACCTTCTCACTGCCTATAAAAACTAGCGTCGCCATGTGATATTATAGCGCAAAAATAGTACATGTAGCCATCGATGCAGAAATTTCTCACATAATATCGGTTGGTTAACGGATAACATGAAATCACACCATGAAATGCCCATCAAATCACCGTATTATAAATAAAAATAAAACACACACTTCATCCCCCCACCCGTCAAACTAAATATTCCATTAGTTTCAAAATAAGGGGTATTATTGTTTTGAAAGTTAAATTTCTTTAACTTTGACAAAGTTTAGAGCGAAAATATCGACATCCAGAATATTAAACCAAAAAATATGGAAATTCGTTTCATGATGAATCTAATCATACCGATTTGATGTTATGGGTTTGAATATATTTCTCTAAAAGTTTGAACAAACTTGAAAGGTTTGACTTTTCACGAAAGTAATAGACCTTATATTTTAGTGACTCATTTTTTAAGAAACCAAACAACACCAACAGCACAACAAAGCACTTCCAACACTTCTAGTCAAAGATTACACTTTCTAATTTTAGAGCCCTATCATTCAATTGAGGTGTTGCATTTGGATTTGGTTCAAATTCAACAATTTCTCAAGGAGCTCTTTCATTTCGTCAAGGCAATTAGTTTTAGATTTGATTCATGATTTTCACTAGATCGATGAATTCTCAAAATAATCAGTGGCAACCAACCTAAAAAGAACATCGTCCTGCAAATCCTCCTACAATCTAGAAAAAAAAAGCATCAACATGTGACAATGTAGCACGAATATAATATATACGACCACCAGCACACCAAAATCGGCGCACAAGTATGACTTGAGTAGTAGATAACACGTATAAAAATAACTTAGCAGATAACACAACATAATCACACTACCAAAGAATCCCACCAAAACACTGCATTATAAGAAAACACTATCTTCCTCATGCGCCAAACCCAATAACAAACGAAAATTATGAAATCCTAGCAACATGAACGACGAAACGAACTGTGCTCAACCCTTCTAGTTGGAAATGATATCAGACCCAACTCTTGTTCTCTCCTTCAACTCGTCATGGTATTAGCGATTTTTATATGAATGCTCTTCCGCATGAGAGGAAATTGATGAGGCCAAGACGACTCAAACCGCGAGGATGCAACCAATCTGGCTTGTGAGAGGAGGGACTCAGACCGATAAGGATGTGATAGGGGGTGCGGCAGATGATTCGGCGATGGCTCTAGGCATGGAGGCTAGAGCACAATCGGGGAAAAAGGCTACATTGGGAGGTAATTATCGATGATAAAAACATTGAGAGGCCACCGTTGCACTCCCCGAGTGTGATGAGCAGATGTTGATGACAATTTTGGGACATTTTGGTTTTATTTTTGTGCTTGATTTCTCAAACAACTAGAGCTAATATCCAATTGATGACGTGGTAGTATACAACCATTTTCTTTCCAATGTAACATACAATCATTTAATAGGAAATAAGAGAGGAACTCTGGTATTTGGCAAACCCAAATGTTTAGGTGAGGCTCTCTAGATGCCTTTTTAGCACGAAGATGTGCATCTACATTACAACATCACTTAGCACACATGGATTGAGAACAAACTAGAATGCTAGTGAGCTCCTTTATTTCACATATGATGGGAGATATTTTACAACAATGGCAATCTTGTCGTTGGCATAACTACACAAGCTGAAGGAAATCATATTTGGTGTTAATACCCATGCGTCTTCCCGCCATGACAAATTGGAGTCCACATCTAGAAGCATACGTCTCATCACACGAGAAAGACGCCAAATGCTCATATTATTGAGCCAGAGTTGTGCAAAAATGTGACAGCTCGAGACAGTCGTTTCAGAAGATTCCAGAAGTTTCCCCTTTAGTTTCCCTTCTCGGCATGTGTTCATCTGGTTGTCGCATTCATCATCGCATCATTCGCATCATCTGCATTGCATCGTCACCCGTTTTCGAAAACTTGCATCCATTCGTAGTCGCCGGTTCCCTCCGTTTCGCCGTTGCCCGTTTCGAGACCAGCCACACACGCACGCGCCCGCGACATCGTTAAAATAAAACCGTTTTTAAGCGCGCGCGAAAATATTCTCGGATTGAGTTGAAACTTGTCGTGCGGTCTTCTTATAGCTTAGGTAGACCGCCTGTCGAATTTTGTCGCGGTCCGAGCTCGTTAGATACCCCGTCGATCAGTCGCAATAGAGAGGTTATCGGTAGTTATGGGACGTTCGTCGGACGTTCTCGGCATTTTAAATCTCAGTGTCACGGCTCACCGTCCTCCCTCTCATCTCTCCTTAGCCCCTCTGCACAGTCGCCATAACCCCTCCGCTTCCGGATGTCGTGTCAACACCCGACAGTCCAAAAACGGACAGTGCCAGCTAACCCTATCCTAAACCTATATATAGCCCCTAGACCCACCTCGTTTCACGTGCAAACCCTAGGAAGCCCCCCCTTCTCCCTCCTCCAGCCTCCAGGTACGCCCGAGCCCATCTGGGCCCGTTCGATCCCATCCGGGCCCGAATCGCGCCCCGGAGCTCCCCGAGCTTCTCCCGAGCTCCCATGGAGGTCCTCCCGCAGCCATGGCCGATCCCCCTGGCCGGAGCTGCCCCTGGCCGGAGCCGCCGCCGCCGGCTCTCGCTCGGACCACCGCCGGCCCCCCTTCTCCTCTCCCTCTCCCTCTCCTCCTTCTCCCCTGCTAGCCCTCACCCCGTCGGCCCCTTCTCCCGCAGGTAGCCGCCGCCGTCGCCGCAGGCCTCCCTACTGCCAGATCCAGGCCGCCGCCGCCCGTTCCCGCCTCCTCCGGTCGTCCCCACCGCCGAAGCCCCGCCTCCCGTCGCCTGCGCCGCCGGAGCAGCCTGCCGCCGCTGCCTGCCTCGCTCGGGAGCGAGCGGACGAGGCGAGCGCTCGAGCGCCGCGTTGACCCCGCCAGCCTCTGCGCATGGGCCGGCCCAGCCGGTGCGCTAGGCCCAGCCGCTCGCCCCAGCCTCTGCCTCCCACCGAGCCGAATGGGACAAGGCCCATTGGTGAGCAACTCCTCCCCCCTTCTGTTTTTTCTTTCTTTGTTGTTTTTCTTTTTAGAACCATTGTATATTTATTAACGCTAGTAATTAATTATCCGTGTCCCGTTGCGAAATAATTTGAACATGAGATATGCTTAGATTAATGTGTAGATCATTAATATGTAGTTTTCATCCATGGCTAAATTATTTAACGTGCCATTTCCTGCCATTTGCATATATGTCATAATATTGCATTTTCATAATTATTTTAACGTGCATCGAAATTAAGAAAATCATATATTAAAAATGTTCATCTCATCCGCACCGCCTTTTCATGCATGTTAAAATTGTTGGCATGATGATTGCATTTAATTTGCATTAATGGATTGCTTTTCCATGAATAGGCCTATTACTCGCATATTTAATAGTGATTAATTTTCTACATGAACCTAATCATATTATATATGTTTTGGGGGTAGAAAAATCCATGTGATTTATCTGTGCATTTAGTTTTGCCATTTGAGCATTTTGTATGCATATCGTTTATGCCGTGATGGCCTTTTGTCTTTTTCGTAGGATTTAATCTGGGCATGATATGAATTAATTTTCAACATGAAAGTTGCTCGTTGATATGTGTCCTAGCCCATGGACATTTTGTTTGTCATACAAATGCATGTGAAGGTGTTGTTTTGCTGTTGTCTACTAGCTATAAAAATCTGTTATTTTGAGGGTCAAAATATTTCTAAGTCTGGAATCTGTTATATTTTGTTGCTGTCTTGCCATGTGATTTGCTAGTGATCTAGAACTCTTTTGTGGTAGGTGTAATGGAGTTATTTGTTGTTGATATTGCCCTATAGCATGCTGTTAAGTTTCGTGCCATAATTTTACATGTAGCTTATGTTTTGACTGTTGTCAATATGCCTTCGTGATAAAAACTGCACTGTCTAAAACTGCTATTTTCACTAAGTCTGAATCTGTTTTCAAGTAGCCTTCTTATGAGCTTCCTACCATGTGATCCATGCTTGTTTTGCTTATGATATGTGAAGATGAAATGAAGTTGATGTTGTATGCTATTGCCCCATGCTTAGTCTGTGCATTTTAGATTATTGTAACTTGTTGTTTTCATATGTTCAAAATGCCATGTTGCTGTTTTTGGCAGATTTCAACTAAAACTTGTTTTGATGATTATGGTTGAACCGTAGCTCCGTTTTGGACATTCCATATATGAAACTTGCTTAGAATATCCTATAGTTTCATAGTAATTTGTTGCATTCATGATTTGAGATGGTTGTGGTGGTTTTTCCCATGCATTTGCATTCATGCCATGTGCATCTTGTGTTGCTCATATCTTTTGAACCGTAGCTCCGTTTGTGATGTTCTATATATACAAATCGACTAGAATGACGTGTAGAATAACATGGTATGCTTTATTCTGCTGTTTAAAAAATATAAAATATGTTTAGCTCAGATCTGGACCAAATTCATAATTACCATATGGGGTCATTTCGGAAATGCTATAAGTTGTTTCCGACCTCATTTAATATGCCTAGATAGATAGTTTACTTATGCTTCACCTCTTGCCATGCTTAACAACATTTAATATTGTCATATACCTAACGGGAGTGAACTAAATAATTCGAGTATGGAGTTTCGTCAATATGCAACTCGTTGCATATTGAGCTTCACTTAATGTGTAGTATTTGATTGTTGTGAATTGTCTTGCATTGCATATTTAACCTGACATGCATCATATTTGTTTGTGCATCGTGTCTTGCATATGTTGTGGTGTATCTTGTGTTGATTGTTGTTTCGGATTGTTTCTTCTCGATAGAGTTCCGAAAGCGTTCGGAGTGTGAGGATTCGTTCGACTACGTTGGTTCTTCTTCTTCATGGATTCGTTCTTCTTCCGAGCGGGATCGCAGGCAAGATGACACATTTCCCTGGATACCATTACTATCATTGCCATGCTAGTTGTCTCGTCTTTTATCGTTATGTCTTGCTACCTACCACTTGTTTGATAATCCTCCCAACACTGCCATGATAGCCTCTAACCCCTCCACATCCCAGCAAAACATTGTTTGGCTATGTTACCGCTTGCTCAGCCCTTCTTATAGCGTTGCTAGCTGCAGGTGCAATTGCTTCCATGTGTCAACATGGACCTTCTTTTGTTATATCACAATATTGCTTCTATTTAATTTAATGCACCTATACACTTGGTAAAGGGTGGAAGGCTTGGCCTTTTGCTTGGTGTTTTGTTCCACTCTTGCCGCCCTTAGTTACTTGTGAACCGGTGTTATGTTTCAGAAATGAGCGCTCCTAACATGCTCAGGGTTGTTATGGGGACCCCCTTGATTTTCGGGTTAGATTAAAACTTGTCTGGCAAGGCCCAACTTTGGTACTACATTTTCTCATCATAATAAAACTGATCACCTTTTAAATGCATAGAGGGTCGCCCCCTCGTGGATTAATTTAACATAATACAGGGGGGCCAGTGTTGCTGGTGCGGGTCCAAACTAGAGCACTGTGCGGGGCCAACCTAGGGCAACTTGGGAGATTTCTATCAGGCCTCCGTATGCATAGCTTATCTGCCGTGTCCTGAGAACGAGATACGCGGCTCCTATATGGATTGTCGACACGTCGGGAGGCCTTGTTGGATTTGTTTTACCTTTCTCGAACGTCTTGAGTGAGGAATTCCGATTATTCTTCGGGCTATCTCGAGGTGTTGGATTTCCTTTGGAATTGCCTAGGAAGATCACGAGATCCGTGGTTGAGGTAATTCCCGCTGCGTGTGGTTAATTTATGATGGATGAGTTGGAGCACCCCTGCAGGGTTAAATCTTTTCGAGAAGCCGTGCCCGCGGTTATGTGGCAAACTTGGATACTTTGTTTAACACCCAGTCATAGCAAACTTGAAGTAAACTCTAATAAAATACACCAACCGTGTGAGTAACCGTGACTGTCTCTTCTCGTGAGTCCTTATCCGGAAGAGAACACGGTGGGGTTATGTTTGACGTAAGTAGGTGTTCAGGATCAGTTAGTGATCATTACTAGTTCACGTCCGTTATGCGTAGACCACCAGACTTTACTTTCTGTACTCGTAAGTTAGCCACTCAAATATATGCTTAGTCGCTTGCTGCAGCCTCACCACTTATCATGCCTTACCTATTAAGCTTTAATAGTCTTGATACCCTTGGAAATTAGATTGCTGAGTCCCTGTGGCTCACAGTTTACTACAACACCAGTTGCAGGTACAGGTAATGTGATGATTTGACGTGAGCGTGTTGCTTGATTTGATTTGGAGTTCTTCTTCTTCTTCTTCCTCAATCTTGGATGGGTTCCAGGCGGTAGCCTAGGATAGCAAGGGTGGATGTCATTTTATCGTTTGATTTCGTCCGTAGTCGGACCCTGCTCTTATGTATGATGTTTGAGATGTTATTGTATTGATGTGACTCTGATGTAGCTTGTGGCGAGTGTAAGCCATTCCATATACTCATCTCTTCTGTACATGTACTTGTAATGATATCCATTCTTGCGAACGCATCGAGATGCGCTTCTATCCCTGTCGAGGCCCTCGTGCCCAAACAAGGATAGGACCGCATCTTGGGCGTGACAAGAAATCAACATTGGCATTACAAATAACCACTCTTATGGCCTCACATCATCAAAACCGCAAGAAAGGTTATAATATGCATCAAGAATCATTCAATACATCCATTGTTAGACACTGTTAATGCTCACAATCCCGATGAGCTACAAACTATAAAGACTGAGATAGCTTGGCCTTTGAGTGTAGTAGATCATACACCGCATCTCTAACCCATCTAACACATTGTAAGAAGCCTATTTGGTTCTTGTCATTTTGTCATTCCTTTCCCACCACGTACACCATAATCCACACATGTTGGAAGGGATGTAACCATTTTAAATTCTTTTTACTTCAATGATGTCCATATGCGAAGAGGGAAGATGGAGAGAAGGGATTTGATACCTGTTAAGCCATTTCTAGCATCCTAGAACAACTTAACCCATGTTTAAGTAAAGGAAAATCCGGAACAAAGTCTCATCATCAGCCCCCGCACACCTCACAATTTCCAATCCTTTCAACATGTCGGTGATGCAACTTAGAGCAAGCAAAAAGTTGTAAAGAACTCTTCACAACAAGAATTTGACCTTCGAAGGGATATTTAGCTACCATAGCTTCTTCCAAAGAGTGTGGACTTTAGCTAAAGAGGAGGAAGCCCCAATGGGCGATGGTTGCAAGGTAAGCAACGAATAAGTAGGCTTGCACTATAGAAGATGTTTTTCTCCCCATTCCAGACCCTAATATTCTCTTCCAACCTACCCAATGATAGTAGCAACATGGCCCGAGTCTCGTGACCAAAGAAATCTGCATCCACATCATCCTCATTCCATCTTCACTCTGTGATCAGATCATAGACCTGTTGCACATGAGCATCAATCGACCTACCGATGGGCATATGGTAAGCATTTCCAAGGATCCAATGGTCAGTCTAGGAACACGCATGATGGCCTTCCAAATTTGAGAGTATTTTTTTGTGAAAGGTGGTAGTTGAGGTGTTTGGGTTAGAGTACTTGAGAGCACCCAATGGTCAAGACATGGCGAGGCTTCTAGAGATGTACACTTCCCGTCAATTTCCAGGTATTCTTGGCTTGATTGATTGCACATTAAAGTGGAAGAATCGTCGTGCAATTTAGCATGGAAAGCTCAAATAACATAAGAAGGATATCACCATCATTCTCGAAGCCGTGGTCAATGAGGAGCATGCATACTTTGGGATGCTTGGTTCTTGTATTGACATTGATGTGCTCCAAGGTTCACCTTGAGAATCATCACTAGTGAAGTTCCAAGCAAATGGTGGCATATACAATAAGGGCTATACCTTGCGGATGGGATATATTTAAAGTGGTCTACTTTTGGCCAATTTAATCCCCAAGGTAAGAAATAACTCTACTTTCATAATGCTCAAGCGGACGCTAGGAAAGATGTGGAGAGGGCTTTTGCATTTTTGCAAACCTAATTTGCTATTGGCGAGTATCGAATAGATTTTGGGATCAAGAGATCCTTTGATACATCATCATGGTGTGTGTGATCATACATATCATGGTCATTGAGAATGAGCGTTGGAAAAATTGGATTACACCTTCTATGAGCTCATGGAGAAACCCATGTAGCCGCGTAGAAGGGAGGACCGAATACGATGCTTTGTCGAGTCGTACCATGACATTCGAGATGTCGATACACACACAAATCTTCAAAAAGATGTCATGGAGGAATGGTGGAAGTGGCATGGAAAACAACATCCCTAGTTTCCTCTTCTTGTGTAATGAATAATGTGTGTGGTAAACAGTTTGTGTCATATCTAATAAACAATTTGTGTAATAATTTGAATTTATGGATTGATGAACAATTTGTTTGTGATTCATTTAAGATGAGTTCAGTATGTATATTCTCAATATGTATGCAATGCCAAATATAGGTCATCTGTTGGAACAAAAAAGTTTCAGATAATATAAAATGCACTTTTTAATGACACAAAACTATTATTATTACTTTTGCTCAAGATGCATCAGCCATTGGAGATGCTCTTAAGGTTTGGGTAATTTAATTTCTTGGGGCAAGAAGAACGCGAGACCTATTTCTCGCTTTAAGTGAGATGATAGTTTGCTCTCGCTGAAGCATGAACAGTCATCGGGCCGGCCCACTATATATAGCATATATAAACAGAAGAGGAAAAAAGGGTGCTACCAAGGATTGATCCCAAGACCGATTAGTTCCAACATACCATGTTAGCCACTATGTCACCTATCAAGTTCGTGCTTTACTACTAAGCCGAGATTTACTTAGAAATAAGGCGGTTTTCACAGATTTCTTTCTTTCTTTCTTTTTTCCTTGGTTTCCTTTATTCTCTGTTTTCTTTCTTGTCTTTTGTTTCTTTTTATTCTCTTTTTTTTATTATTTTTCTCTTTTTTTCTTTTTTTATCTTTTATCTTAACTTTTATTTCTTTTGTTTCTATTTTCAGTTCTCTTTGTTCTTTTGGTTATTATTCTACATTTTTATATATGTCAACCATATTTTTCTAATACACATTTATCAGTTTTTTATATAAATTATACATTTTTGTAATACATGATCAACATTTTTTTATACACAATTTCTTGAATACTTATTGAATATTTTTTGTATACATGTTTAACATTTTTTTAAATGCTTGATTAATGGCTTTCCAATGAAAAGATTAACATTTTCTGAATACAATGTCAGCATATTTGTTATATACATTTAACATTTTCCAAACGCTTGATTAATTGTTTTTCAAACACTTGTTCAACACTTTTTTCAAATGCTTGATTAACATTTTTATATACATGATCAAAATTTTGATCATTTATTTAATACATGGTCAACATTTCTTCGATACACATTTAAGATTTCTCAAATGCTTGATTAACATATTTCATGTACTTTTTCAATATTTAACATTGTCCGGATGCTTTTGCAAAAATACTCAAATACTTTTTCAACATTTTTTATATTTTTATGTAACATTTTCATATAATTGTTCAACATTTTTCAAATATCCATTCAAGATTTTTTAAATACTTGTTCAACATTTTGAAAATATTTTTTGTAGAGTGTTTTTTGTATTGTAAAGTATAAACAAAAGTACAAAAATTAAACAGAAAACTATAATACAGAAAACAGAAACCCCCCCAGAAAATAGAGCCTTCGCCCTGCCGCGCGCATA
Organism: Hordeum marinum; assembly: GCA_022496015.1. Taxonomy (NCBI): domain Eukaryota; kingdom Viridiplantae; phylum Streptophyta; class Magnoliopsida; order Poales; family Poaceae; genus Hordeum; species Hordeum marinum. The sequence continues at coordinate 346,732,455 of CM039676.1, read as the reverse complement.
GGCCCCGAGAAGAGCAAAGGCTACCCCTCAAAAAGAAGGGGGAAAAAGAAGAGCGAAGGCTGGCCAAATCCAACATAAGCCAAACCTAATTGATCTCGTAGCCCATCGATATCCTGAATAAGCACGGGGGCATGCACTTGGTTGGTCACGAAGTCTAAGCCCCGATCTAGCCACTAGTAGAAAAGGCCCATTTGTCCCGGTTCGTAAGGCCCATTTGTCCCGGTTCCGGAACCGGGACTAAAGTGTCGGGACTAAAGCCCAAAACCTTTAGTCCCGGTTCTCTTACAAACCGGGACAGAAGGGGCTCCACGTGGCCTCTACGGGGAGACCAGGCAGGAGGACCTTTAGTCTCGGTTGGTAACACCAACCAGGACCAACACGCATCCACGCGTCAGCATCTGGCAGTTGCTTGTTTTTTTATTTTGAAAGGGAGGGGGGTTTAGGGGGTTTTAGAGAGTTAATTTAGGGGTTTTATATTGTTATAGCTGGCTAATTGATAGAGAGAAGTGTCCTCTCTTTCTCCGTGCTTGGTCGATGTAGCTACTATACAGAGAACTCGACATGCTAGCTAGTAAGCAAATGAAGGAACCATTAAGTACAGAAGATCGTCATGAACATATAGAGATAGAAGTGATCGACCACTCTTTCTCTGAGAGATTGGTCATATAACAAGTTTTCGTATATATATATCCGACGGTACTAGCTACATATATAAAGCATAAGATCTCTTACAATCCCTAACATCTAATGTCCAATTGTAGATGGTATTCTCCAGCTTTATTGATGACGTGGTCAAGAAAGAATACCGTCAATTCTTCTTGAATTGCTCGTATGCGATCATGTGGTAGGAGTTCATCCCGCATCTTCCACATCTAATTTAAAGAAGGGGATCAATACATATATATGGTAATAAAATAAAAGTATGAATATTATTGCTTATGCACTTGAAATTGTTTTTCAGAGTAGCCCCGCTTAGGAGTCGTCGCGTTGTAGATGAACTCGCCAACGTAGTATCCACATAAATTAGTCCCGTCTTCCTGCCACTAGCACTTTACGAGAAATAGAGTTCAATCAAACTAATAATTAAGCATGATAAATGGTATTGATGAAACTAGAATCAATGGGAGATGCACGGAACTAGCTAGTAGTACTTACTTTCGGGTGTGTAAATCGCAGCACCCTCGGTAGTGCGGGAACAATTGTTGTGAACTCTTTCCAAACCCTACCAGACAAAGAAAATAATTACTTGATATCAGGAAATGAACAAATTAAAGTTGCCGATATGATGCGATAATGATCGATTGAACTTACTTCTGGAGAATTTTAGTCATGTCCGCATAATTCTGGGGATCTTTTCGTTTCGAGTCTAAGACGATTATTAGTCCCCGCTCAACCTGAATCTCTAGCAGAATAAAGTGAAAACTGCGCGCGCATGCATAACTCATCAATTACATTACTATAAACCTCAAGTAATAAGGGAAACCGAATATGCACAAGACAGTAACACTCACTTGAAGTTGTAAGGAAAGAGTATTGTCCCTTTGTTTTGATTTTTAAGCAACGATTCTAGCAAGTTCTCCTCGGTTTGTGTGGGACAATGTTTTAATTATGCTCATGTATGACATCATACATTTGTGCTTTTCTGCATTCGACGATCTTCAATCTGCATAATATAGTAGTGAGGATAATTATATATACATGCAATGAAAGAGCCGAGCTATATACATAGAGAGACTTAATTACAGAAGTAGTACTAATAGACAGTAGCAAGTCACGATTTTTTTGTCGATGGCCCTCAGATTGTATAACTGCCATATCTCCTCAAATTCAATATTCAACATTTCAGTTCCAACGAGGTCGTGCTGATCTTTAACTGACAGTACCAAAGAATCCTTCTCAGACTCATGGCAGCTTTGCATGTACCATTCATGGAATCTTCGCATCATCGTTGTTAGAGGAGGATGATCGGGTTTGATGAGAGGATGCCCGTACCGGTATTTGAATTCGTCCACCTCCAACTGCTCAAATAGTACATCTGTGACAGCCCGAGACCGACGTTCCAGAAGATTCCCCTTTTATTTCCGTTCTCGTCATGTGTTCGTCTGGTTGTCGCATTCATCATCGCATCATTCGCATCATCTTCATTGCATCGTCCCGTTTTCAAACATGCATCTGTTGTCAATTGCCGGTTCTCTTTCGTTCTTGCCATAGCCCGTCTCGAGACCAGCCACACACGCACGCGCCACCTTTAGATAAAGCCGTTTTTAAGCGCGCGCAAAAATATTCTCGGTTCGAGTTGAAACTTGCTGCCCGGTCTTGTTTTAGTCTAGGTAGACCGCCCGTCGATTTTCATCGCGTTCTGAGTCCGTTAGATACCGCGTCGGCAGTCGTAGCAGTGAGGTCATCGGTATTTTATCGGACGGTTGTCGGTGTTTTGAAGTCATTGTGTCATGGGTCACCATTCTCTCTCTCTTCCCCACTCAGCCTCTCTGCACAGCCACCGTAACCCCCTCTCCGCTTTCGGACGTCGGGTCGACACCCGGCAGTCCAAAAACGGACAGTGCCAGCTAACCCTGGCCTAAACCTATATATAGCCCCTAGACCCACCTCGTTTCGCGTGCAAACCCTAGCCAGCCCCACCTTCTCCCTCCTCCAGCCTCCAAGCCCGCCCGAGCCCATCTGGGCCCGTTCGAGCCCATCCGGGCCCGAATCAGCGTCCCGGAGCTCCCCGAGCTCATCCATGGAGGTCCTCCCGTCCATCCATGGCCGGCCCCGCTCAGCTCGCCGGAGCCCGCAGCTCACCGGAGCGGTCGCCGGACCCCTAGCCGCCGCGCCGACCCCCTCTTCCTTCCCTTCTCCTTCCTCCCTCCTGTATTCCCTCACCTTCGGTCTTCCTCTCCATGCCGCAGGATCGCCGTCGCCTGGTCCAGCCGCCGCCGGAGCTCCCCGCCGCCCCGCAAGCCGCCGCCGGCCTCCCTCCGCGCCGGATCCGGGCAGCCCCGGCCGGATCCGCCGGGTCTCGGGCCCCTGCGCCGCCCCGCGTGCTCCCTTGCCTCGTCGCCGCCATGCGTGGCCGTCGCTGCCACTGCCATCGGGCGAGTCGAGCGAGCCGCTCGGCTCCTGCGCGAGCGCCCGAGCGTTGACCCGCTCGTGGGCCGCTCCCTCGCCCGCATGGGCCGGCCCATCCCCTCCAGCCGGCCTCCTCCTCCCAGCCGAGCCAGCCCAAGCAGGCCCAATGTGAGCAGCCCCCCTTTTCTGTTTTTTCCTTTTGTTTTATTCTTTTAGTCCATTGTATTTTTTTAACGCTAGTAGTTAATTATCCGAGCATCGTTTGGAAATAGTTTAAACATGAAAAATGCTTAGATCAATATGTAGATTAATAATATGTAATTTGCACCCATGCATAAAATCGTTTAACATGTCATTTTGCATATTTGCATTAATTGCATTTTCACAATTAATTAACCATGCATCGAAATTAATAAAATCAGATATTAAAAATGTTCACCCCATTCGCACCGCATTTTCATACATGATAAAATTGTTGGCATGATGATTGCAAACAATTTGCATTGATGGATTGCTTTACCATGAATAGGCTTATTCCCGCATATTTAATTGTGACTAATTTTCCACATGAACACATGCATATTATATATGTTTCCGGGGTAGAAAAATCCATTGGTTTTATCTGTGCATTTAGTTTTGTCATTTGAGCAAGTTTGTGTGAATGTCATTTATGCCGTGATGCCCTTTTGTCATTTTCGTGTGATTTAATTCGGGCATGATATGCATTAATTTTCAACATGAAAGTTGCTCTTTGATATGTGTCCTAGCCCATGGACATTTTGCTTGTCATAGAAATGCTTGTTTAGGTGTTGTTTCGTTATTGTCAACTTGCTATAAAAATCTGTTATTTTGAGGTCCAAAATATTTATGAGTCTGGAATCTATTATATTTTGTTGCTGTCTTGCCATGTGATTTCCTAGTGATCTAGAACTCTTTTGTGGTAGGTGTAATAGAGTTATTTGTTGTTGATATTGCCCTCTAGCATGCTGTTAAGTTTCATGCCATTTCATGATTTGTAGCATATAGTTTTACTGCTGTCAACATGCCTTCGTGATAAAAACTGCACCGTCAAAAACTGTTATTTTCACTAAGAGTGAATCTGTTATTAAGTAGCCTTCTTGTGAGCTTCCTACCAAGTGATCCATGCATGTTTTGATATGATTTGTGAAGATGAAATGAAGTATGTGTTGTATGCTATTACCGCATGCTTAGTTTGTGCATTTTGGAGTCTTGTAGCTTGTTGTTTTCATATGTTAAAAATGTCATGTTGCTGTTTTTGGCAGATTTCAACTAAAACTTGTTTTGATGATTATGGTTGAACCGTAGCTCCGTTTTGAGCATTCCATATATGAAACTTGCTTAGAATCTCATGTAGTTTCATAATAACTTGTTGCATTCGTGATTTGAAATGTTTGTGATTGTTTTCCCATGCATTTGCATTCATGTCATGTGCATCTTGTGTGGCTCATATATTTTAAACCATAGCTCCGTTTGAGATGTTCTATATATGTAAATCGACTAGAATGATGGGTAGAATAACATGGTAGGATTTATTCTGTGGTTTAACTATTATAAAATGTGTTTAGTTCAGATCTGGACCAATTTCTAAATTAACATATGAGGTCATTTCGGAAATGCTACAAGTTGTTTCCGGCCTCATTTAACATGCCTAGATAGATAGTTTACTTATGCTTCACCTCTTGCCATGTTTAACAACATTTAATATTGTGGTGTACCTAACGGGAGTGAACTAAATAATTCGAGTGTGGAGTTTCGTCAATATGCAACTCGTTGCATATTGAGCTTCACTTAATGTGCAGAATTTGATTGTTGTGAATTGTCATGCCTTGCATATTAAACCGAACATGCATCATATTTGTTTGTGCATCGTGTCTTGCATATGTTGTGGTGTATCTTGTGTTGATTGTTGTTTCGGATTGCTTCTTCTCGATAGAGTTCCGAAAGCATTCGGAGTGTGAGGATTCGTTCGACTACGTTGGTTCGTCTTCTTCATGGACTCGTTCTTCTTCCGAGCGGGATCTCAGGCAAGATGACACATTTCCCTGGATACCATTACTATCATTGCCATGCTAGTTGTCTCGTCTTTTATCGTTATGTCTCGCTACCTACCACTTGTTTGATAAGCCTCCCAACACTGCCATGATAAGCCTCTAACCCCTCCACATCCCAGCAAAACATTGTTTGGCTATGTTACCGCTTGCTCAGCCCTTCTTATAGCGTTGCTAGCTGCAGGTGCAATTGCTTCCATGTGTCAACATGGTCATTCTTTTGGTATATCACAATATTGCTGCTATATAATTTAATGCACATATACACTTGGTAAAGGGTGGAAGGCTTGGCCTTTTGCTCTGTGTTTTGTTCCACTCTTGCCACCCTTAGTTACTTGTGAACCGGTGTTATGTTCCAGAAATGAGCGCTCCTAACATGCTCGGGGTTGTTATGGGGACCCCCTTGATTTTCGGGTTAGATTAAAACTTGTCTGGCAAGGCCCAACATTGGTACTACATTTGCCAATCATAATAAAACTGATCACCTTTTAAATGCATAGAGGGTCGCCCCCTCGTGGATTAATTTAACATAATACAGGGGAGCCAGTGCTGCTGGTGCTGGTCCAAAACAGAGTTGTGTGCGGGGCCAACCCGGGGCAACTCGGGAGATTTCTATCAGGCCACTGTACGCTGCGCTCATCTGGTCGTGTCCTGAGAACGAGATACGCGGCTCCTATCGGGTTCGTCAACACGCCGGGCGGCCTTGCTGGATTTGTTTTACCTTTCTCGAACGTCTTGAGTGAGGAACTCTGATCTTCTTCGGGCTATCTCGAGGTGTTGGATTTCCTTTGGAATTTCCTAGGAAGATCACGAGATCCATGGTTGAGGTTATTGCCACTGCGTGTGGTTAATTTGTGATGGATGAGTTGGAGCACCCCTGCAGGGTTAAATCTTTTCGAGAAGCCGTGCCCACGGTTATGTGGCAAACTTGGATACTTTGTTTAACACCCGGTCATAGCAAACTTGAAGTAAACTCTAATAAAATACAACAACCATGCGATTAACCGTGACTGTCTCTTCTCGTGAGTCCTTATCCGGAAGAGAACACGGTGGGGTTATCATTGACATAAGTAGGTGTTCAGGATCGGTTAGTGATCATTACTAGTTCACGTCCATTATGCGTAGACCACCATACTTTACTTTCTGTGCTCGTAAGTTAGCCACTGAAATATATGCTTAGATGCTTACTGCAGCCTCACCACTTAACCTTACCGCACCTATTAAGCTTTAATAGTCTTGATACCCTTGGAAATGAGATTGCTGAGTCCCTGTGGCTCACAGATTACTACAACACCAGTTGCAGGTACAGGTAATGTGATGATTTGACGTGAGTGCGTTGCTTGATTTGACTTGGAGTTCTTCTTCTTCTTCTTCTTCTTCTTCTTCTTCTTCTTCTTCTTCTTCTTCAATCTTGGACGGGTTCCAGGCGGCAGCCTGGGATAGCAAGGGTGGATGTCATTTTATCGTTTGATTTCGTCCGTAGTCAGACCCTGCTCTTATGTATGATGTTTGAGTTGTTATTGTATTGATGTGGCTCTGATGTAGCTTGTGGCGAGTGTAAGCCAATTCCATATACTCATCTCTTCTGTACATGTACTTGTAATGATATCCATTCTTGCGAACGCATCGAGATGCGCTTCTATCCCTGTCGAGGCCTTCGTGCCAAATAAGGATAGGACCGCATCTTGGGCGTGGTAACATCATCGCCTAGGTAATCACCATGTTTGGTACCGGGGACCATCCCTGGATGATTAGCGACGATATCGCTAGAAACCTTAAGCGGGGGGCACGATTGGTTTGCCTGTTCGCCGAGCTGGGGAATTTTTTCCCACTTCTTCGTTCTGCTAACTTTGCATCACTGGAAGTACTTCCCGACCACCGCACATCTTGATATGTCTTTTTAAGAGTGCGAACATAGTTGGAATCCAGCGGAGGCGGTGGTGGTCGCTTCAGGGCATCGATAGTGCGCATCGCTTTCACCGGATCTATCTTCTCCTTCGGAGCTGGAGTTTTCTTTTCAAAATGGTCCCTCACTTCGGCCTGACTTATCTCCTTGTTTTCAGACTTGGTCCTCTCATATGGTAACTTTTCCAGAGGCTTGAGAGTTGGACCGTATCTGTATCCCCTGCTGCCTATGTTTGTACTGCTAGCCGCTGGAGCAGTGGCGGCTCCCTTCCGTCGTTGCTTACTAGGCGCGGGAGGAGCCACAACAGCGGCGTCTGTCTTCCACCGTTGCCAACGAGGCTGAGGAGGAGGCGTACTGCTCCGACGTGCCGGAGTAGGCGAAGGAGGAAGTGGAGTGCCCCTACGCACCGGAGGAGCTGGAGAAGGAGGCGGTGTGCCCTGATCACTCACCGGAGGAGGAGGAGGAGGAGTCGGAGTGCCTTGATTCGCCTGAGGAGAAGGAGGAGGCGGAGGCGTCCAGTTTGGAAGCTTGATGTACTCCTTCTGCCATAGACATGCACTCCTCAGGGCACGAACCAGCTTATTCTCTCCTTCACTTGTATAGTGGTCAAGCTCGAGCTCCTCAAATTCCGGCATTACTTCATCCACCATCACAACAACATAGCCATGTGGAATCGGACGGCAGTGAAAATTTCCGTTGGGTTGAGGAGGTGCAATAGAGCCGACAGCCGCCTTGAAAGTGAGGTTCCAGCATTTCGTCATAAGCTCGCAATGTTGAGCCTCCGTGATAGTATCCACGGGGTAGCTAGGAGACGTGAAGTCGGGCTGAATGGGCTCTATGGAAGCGATGCTGCTTCTCCGCTAAGATGGCGGGGTAGTAGCTTTTGGGGTATCTTCGTGCTGCTGAGATGGTTGGCCGGCAGCTCGCTGGCTCTCAACTTCCTCTAGCTTTTGTAGTCTTGCATTGAGCTTCTGAATTTTGCTCAGCTCCGCTTTCCTCTTTCTCTCCCGGCTTCTGTAACCGCCTGCGTCGAGAAACCCAACCTTCCACGGAATGGAGCCTAGTGTGCCTCGTGTTCATCCAGGGTGCTCAGCATTCCCTAGGGCCTCAGTCATCTCATCCTTCTCTCTGTCGGGAATGAACGTCCCTTCCTGCGCTGCGGTGATATAGTTCTGAAGGTTGTTCACGGGTATTGCAAGTTGCTCGTCCGTCCAACAGCACTTCCCTGTTTCACGGTCCAAAGTTCCCCCAACCCCGAAGAACCAAGTCCTTGACCGGTCTGGCCAGTTATATGTCTGAGGTTGGACCCCTTTAGCAAGCAGGTCATTCTCAGCTTTGTCCCACAACGGCCGGGCTTTAAGGTAGCCACCTGACCCCGTGTGATGGTGAAACTGCTTCTTTGCGGCATTGTTCTTATTTGTCTCTCACATTTTCTTACTCTTCTCTGATGTCTTGTAGGCCACAAATGCGGGCCAGTAATCTCCTATCTTCTCATATCGGCCAACGAATGCTGGAGTCTTCCCTTTGTCCACAAATTTTGATTTCAACTCATTCTTCCACCTCTTGAATAGATCTGCCATCTTCTTAAGAGCACATGCCTTGACCCATGGCTCTATAACTGGCTTATTCGGATCCTCCTCTGGTGGTAGGGTGAAATTTGCCTTCAGCGCGGTCCAAAGATCTTCTTTCTGTCTATTGGTGACATAATCACCATCAGGGGCGCCGTCCTTAGGCTTATTCCATTGCTTGATGCTAATCGGGATGTTGTCCCTAACAATAGCTCTGCACTGAGCAGAAAATGCGTTCTTGGTCTGCTTGGGTTCTATCGGATGGCCATCATCCGCGAGTGCTGTGATCGTGAACTTTTCATCCTTGCACAACCTCTTCTTCGTGCCTCGTCTCGTTACGGAAGTTTGGCTCAATCTGGAGGGCTATAATATAAGAAAGAAGAGTTAATTAATATATGTACATACCAAAACAATTAATGCATCAATCAGCTAGAGTCAGCACAGGCTTAATTAATATACATACCTCGCCGGACTTTGCAACAGCTCCCTCCTTCGATCGGCCACCGGAGCCGTCATCATGGTCTCCTTCTTCCTCCGACATTCGGTTGTTGAGGAACATTGCATGGGAAACAAAAAATTTCCTACGCACACGCAGATCTATCCATGGTGATGAGCATCTATGAGAGGGAGAGTGGATCTACGTACCCTTGTAGATCGCTAAACGTGAAGCGTTAAGAAATGCGGTTGGTATAGTCGAACGTCTTCGCGATCCAAATCACCATTTGTCCTGCGATCCAATCATGATCCATCCTGTGATCCAGTCACGATCCGTCCCGCGAAGTTGATCACGATCCGTCCCACGAACTTGATCACGATCCTTCCGATCTAGCGCCGAACGGGCGGCACCTCCGCGTTCAACACACATACAGCTTGATGAAGATCTCCGCCGTCTTGATCCAGCAAGAAGGAGAAGAGAGGAAGAATAGTTCTCCGGCAGCGTGACGGTGCTCTGGCGATGGTGGTGGAGCTATTCCGGTAGGGCTTTGCCTAAGCGCTGCAGAAAACCGATCTAGAGGAGAAACTATGCACTGGAGGAATGGGCAGCACGTGGCTGAAAATTCTGTGCAAAAACCCTTAAACCTCCAGTATATATAAGAGGAAGAGAGGAGGAGGCTTGGCCCAAGGGCCAAGCCTCTAGGAGTCGGCCGAACCAGGTGGGAGAGGTGGAATCCACCTCCAATCCTAGTAGGACTAGGATTCTCCCTATTTTTGCCTTTTTCCACTTTTTCTCTTTGGGTTTTTTCTCCCTAGCCGCATGGGATTTGTGTGGGACTTGTACCAGCCCACTAAGGGATGGTATTCACTCTCCCACAGCCCATGTTGCCTCTTGGGTCGAAATACCCCTTCTGATGGTCTCCCGATACACTACCGACACTTCCGGTACACTACCGATGAGCCCGAAACTTTTCCGGCGACCAAAATAGGGCTTCCTATATATCAATATTTACCTACGGACCATTCCGGAGCTCCTTATGACGTCCGGGATCTCATCTGAGACTCCGAACAACCTTCGGTCAACACCATACATAACTCTATACTACCGAAACGTCACCAAACCTTAAGTGTGCAGATCCCGCGGGTTCGAGAACTATGTAGACATGACCGAGACACATCTACGGTCAATAACCAATAGTGGGACCTGGATGCCCATATTGGTTCCTACATATTCTATGAAGATCTTTATCGGTCGAACCTCTATGTCAAGGATTCAGTTAATCCCGTATGATGTTCCCTTTGTTCTTCGGTATGTTACTCGCCCGAGATTCGATCATCGGTATCTCCATACCTAGTTCAACCTCGTTACTGGCAAGTCTCTTTACTCGTTCCGTAATACAAGATCTCGCAACTAACACTTAGTCACATTGCTTGCAAGGCTTATTGTGATGTTGTATTACCGAGTGGGCCCTGAGATACCTCTCCGTCACACGGAGTAACAAATCCCAGTCTTGATCCATGACAACTCAACAGACACCCTCGGAGATACCTGTAGAGAACCTTTATAGTCACCCAGTTACGTTGCGACGTTTGATACACACAAGGCACTCCTCCGATGTTCATGAGTTGCATGATCTCATGGTCATAGGAACACATACTTGACATGCAGAAAACACTAGCAATAAACTGACACGATCATATGCTACGTTTGTAGTTTGGGTCTTGTCCATCACATCATTCTCCTAATGATGTAATCCCATTATCAAATAACATCTCATGTCAATGGCTAGGAAACCTTGACCATCTTTGATCAACGAGCTAGTTCACTAGAGGCATACTAGGGATAGTGTGTTGTCTATTTACCCACACATGTAATGTGTTTCCAATCAATACAATTATAGCATGGATAATAAACGATTATCATGAACAAGGAAATATAATAATAAACACTTTATTCATTGCCTCTAGGGCATATTTCCAACAGTCTCCCACTTGCACTAGAGTCAATAATCTAGTTCACATCACTATGTGATTTACATGGTAATGAATCGAACACCCATGCAGTTCTGGTGTTGATCATGTTTAGCCCTTGGAAGAGGGTTAGTCAATGGGTTTGCATCATTCAAATCCGTGTGCACTTTGAAAATATTTATGTCCTTCTCCTCGATGTAATCGCGGATTTATGTGTCTGGTCCTCTTGTGAAACCTTGGTTCCTTGGCCAGAGCAATGGCACCAGTGTTGTCACAGAACAGGTTCATTGGATTCAGTGCACTTGGCACTACTCCAAGATCTGTCATGAACTGCTTCATCCAGACACCTTCCTTCGCCGCCTCCGAGGCTGCGATGTACTCCGCTTCACATGTAGAATCGGCTACCACGCTTTGCTTGGAACTGCACCAGCTTACCGCTCCCCCGTTGAGAATAAACACGTATCCGGTTTGCGACTTAGAGTCATCCAGATCAGTGTCAAAGCTTGCATCAATGTAACCCTTTACGATGAGCTCTTCATCACCTCCATAAACGAGAAACATTTCCTTAGTCCTTTTCAGGTACTTAAGGATATTCTTGACCGCTGCCCAGTGCTCCATTCTAGGATCACTTTGAAACCTTCCGGCCATACTTATGGCAAGGCTGACATCGGGTCTTGTGCACAACATTGCATACATGATAGAGCCTATGGCTAAAGCATAGGGGATGACACTCATCTTTTCTCTATCTTCTGCAGTCACTGGGCATTGAGTCTTACTCAACTTCACACCCTGTAACACAGGCAAGAACCCCTTCTTGGACTGATCCATTTTGAATTTCTTCAAAACTTTATCAAGGTATGTGCTCTATGAAAGTGCTATTAAGCGTCACGATCTATATATATAGATCTTAATGCCTAATATGAAAGTAGCTTCTCCTAGGTCCTTCATTGAAAAAATCTTGTTCAAATATTCCTTCACGCTTTCCAGCATTTCTATATTGTTTCCAATCAGCAATATGTCATCCACATATAATATTAGAAACGCTATAGAGCTCCCACTCACTTTCTTGTAAATACAAGCTTCTCCATAAACTTGTATAAAACCAAACGCTTTGATCACCTCATCAAAGCGCTTATTCCAACTCCGAGATGCTTGCACCAGCCCATAAATGGATCACTGGAGTTTGCAAACTTTTTCAGCATTCTCTGGATCGACAAAACCTTCCGGTTGCATCATATACAATTCTTCCTCAAGGAAACCGTTGAGGAACGCTGTTTTGACATCCATCTGTCAAATTTCATAGTCGAAATATGCAGCTATTGCGAACATGATTCTGACAGACTTAAGCATCGCTACGGGTGAGAAGGTCTCATCGTAGTCAAGTCCTTGAACTTGTGAAAAACCCTCTGCCACAAGTCGAGCTTTATAGACGGTGACATTACTGTCCGCGTCTGTCTTCTTCTTAAAGATCCATTTGTTCGAATGGCCTTTCGCCCTTCAGGTAATACTTCCAAAGTACATACTTTGTTTTCATACATGGATCCCATCTCGGATTTCATGGCCTCTAACCATTTTTTGGAATCCGGGCCCATCACTGCTCCTCCATAGCTCGTATGTTCATTGTTGTCCAACAACATGACCTCCAAGACAGGGTTGCCGTACCACTCAGGAGTAGTACGTGGCCTTGTCGACCTACGAGGCCCAATAGTAGCTTGATCCGAAGCTCCATGATCATCATCATTAACTTCCTCTTCTACCATCGTAGGTTCCATAGAAACATCTTTCTGCGCTGCGCTACTTTCTGGTTGAAGTAAAGGTTCAATAACCTCATCGAGCTCTATTTTCCTCCCACTCAATTCTTTCGAGAGAAACTCTTTCTCAAGAAATGTTCTGTTCTTAGCGACAAACACTTTGCCTTCGGATCTAAGATAGAAGGTATACCCGACTGTCTCTTTTGGGTATCCTATGAAGACACATTTCTCTGCTTTGGGTTCCAGCTTTTCAGGCTGAAGCTTTTTGACATAAGCATCACATCCCCAAACATTAAGAAATGACAACTTTGGCCTCTTGCCAAACCAAAGTTCATATGGCGTCGTCTCAACGGATTTTGATGGTGCCCTATTTAAAGTGAATGCAGCTATCTCTAATGCATAACCCCAAAATGATAGTGGCAAATCAGCAAGAGACATCATAGAACGCACCATATCTAATAAGGTTCGATTACGACGTTCGGACACACCATTACGCTGTGGTGTTCCGGGCGGTGTCAACTGTGAAACAATTCCACACTGTCTTAAGTGACTGCCAAACTCATAACTCACATATTCACCTCCTCGATCAGATCGCAGGAACTTAATCTTCTTGTTACGATGATTCTCAACTTCACTCTGAAATTGCTTGAACTTTTCAAACGTTTCACACTTGTGTTTAATTAAGTAAATATACCCATATCTACTTAAGTCATCAGTGAAGGTGAGAAAATAACGATATCCACCACGCGTTGTAACATTCATTGGACCGCACACATCAGTATGTATTATTTCCAATAAGTCACTTGCCCGTTCCATTGTTCCAGAAAACGGCGTTTTAGTCATCTTGCCCATGAGGCATGGTTCACATGTGTCAAGTGATTCAAAATCAAGTGACTCCAAAAGTCCATCAGCATGGAGCTTCCTCATGCGTTTTACACCAATATGACCTAAACGACAGTGCCACAAGAAAGTGGTACTATCATTATCAACTCTACATCTTTTGGCATCAATGTTATGAACATGTGTGTCATCACTATCAAGATTCAATATGAATAAACCCTAACATTGGGTGCATGACCATAAAAGATATTACTCATAAAAATAGAACAACCTTTATTCTCTGATTTAAATGAGTAACCATCTCGCAATAAACATGATTCAGATATAATGTTCATGCTTAACGCAGGCACTAAATAAAAATTATTCAGGTTCATCACTAATCCCGATGGTAATCGAAGAGAGAGCGTGCCGACGGCGATCACATCAACCTTGGAACCATTTCCCACGCACATCGTCACTTCGTCCTTCACCAGCCTTCGTTTATTCCATAGTTCCTGCTTTGAGTTGCAAATGTGAGCAACCAAACCGGTATCAAATACCCAGGCACTACTACGAGAGCTAGTAAGGTACACATCAACAACATGTATATCATATATACCTTGTTTGTCGTTTGCCGCCTTCTTGTCAGCCAGGTACTTGGGGCAGTTCCGCTTCCAGTGACCAGTTCCCTTGCAATGAAAGCACTCAGTTTCTGTCTTGGGTCCATGCTTGGGCTTCTTTACAGGAGTAGCAACTGCTTTGCCATCCTTCTTGGTTTTACCCTTCTTGACCTTGCCCTTGACCTTGCCATTTTTCTTGAAACTAGTTGTTTTATTGACCATCAACACTTGATGTCCTTTCTGGATTTCAGACTCAGCGACTTTTAGCATCGCAAATAGCTCGGCGACTGACTTGTTCATCCCGTGCATGTTATAGTTCATCACAAAGCTCTTGTAACTAGGTGGCAGTGATTGAAGAACTCTGTCAGTGATCGCCTCTGGCGGAAGGGCAATTCCCATCTCCGCTAGACGAGTTGAATACCCAGACATTCTAAGTATATGTTCACTGATAGACCCATTCTCCTCCATCTTGCAAGCATAGAATTTATCGAAGGTCTCATACCTCTCGATCCGGGCATTCTTCTGAAAGATAAATTTCAACTCCTGGAACATCTCATATGCTCCATGATGTTCAAAACATCTTTGAAGTCCCGGTTCTAAGCCATACAATATTGCACACGGAAATATTGAGTAATCTCCAGTATGTGCCTACCAAGCGTTCTTAACGTCTTCACAGGTCATGTCTTCTGGTTGGTCACCAAGCGGTGCATCAAGGACATATGATTTCTGGGAAGCCGTGAGGATAATCCTCAGATTACGGGCCCAGTCAACAAAGTTACTTCCATCATCTTTCAACTTAACTTTCTCTAGGAACATATTAAAATTCAGGGGTGCTACTGCGCGAGCCATTGATCTACAACATAAATATGCAAAGTTTACTTAGACTATTGTTCAAGATAATGAATTTAGTTAATCAAATTACTAAAGCTCCCACTCAAATCGACATCCCTCAGGTCATCTAAGTGTCACATGATCCAAATTCACCAACTCAAGTCCGATCATCACGTGAGTTTAGGTGGCTTCAATGGTGAACATCTCATGTTGATCATATCTACTATATGACTCATGTTCGACCTTTCGGTCTCGTGTGTTCCGAGGCCATGTCTGTACATGCTAGGCTAGTCAAGTTTAACCCGAGTGTTCTACGTGTGCAACACTGGCTTGCACCCATTATATGTGAACGTAGAGTCTATCACACCCGATCATCATGTGGTGTCTTGACACGACGAACTTTGGCAACGGCGCACACTCGGCAAGAACACAATTCATCTTGAAATTTAAGTGAGGGGTCACCTTATAATGCCACCACCATCCTAAGCAAAACAAGGTGCATAAATGGATTAACATCACATGCAATTCATAAGTGACATGATATGGCCATGAACTTGTGCTTTTGATCTCCATCTAGAAAGCACCGGCATGATCTCCATCGTCACCGGCATGACACCATGATCTTCATCATCTTGATCTCCAGCAACGTGTCGCCATCGGGGTTGTCGCGCCCAACATGCTTCTACTACTACTTCTACCATTTAGCGATAAAGTAAAGCATTACATAGCGCTTAATGATTGACACGCAGGTCATACAACAATTAAAGACAACCCTATGGCTCCTGCCGGTTGCCGTACTCATCGACATGCAAGTCGTGATAATCCATACATCACATGATCATCTCATACATCACATATATCAAATCATGTAATTGGCCATATCACATCACAACATACCCTGCAAAAACAAGTTAGACGTCCTCTAATTTTTGTTGCATGTTTTATGTGGCTGCTACGGGTATCTAGCAAGAACAATTCTCATCTACGCAAAAACCACAACGGTGATACACTAGTTGCTTTTCAACCTTCTCAAGGACCGCCTTTGTCGAATCCGATCCAACTAAAGTGAGAGAAACTGGCACCCGCAAGCCATCTATGCAACAGGTTGCGGTCAAGGGAACCGGTCTCTCGTAAGCATACGAGTAATGTTGGTCCGGGCCACTTCATCTCACAATACCGCTGAACCAAAGTCCGACCAAGGAAGGAAGCAATCTAAGCATCAACGCCCACAAAATTTTTGTGTTCTACTTGAGATCTCATCTACACATAGACCTAGCTCATGATGCCATTGTTGGGGAACGTTGCAGGGGAAACAAAAAATTTCCTACGCACATACTGATCTATCCATGGTGATGAGCATCTACGAGAGGGAGAGTGGATCTACGTACCCTTGTAGATCGCTAAGCGGGAAGTGTTAAGAAACACGGTTGGTGTAGTCGAACGTCTTCACGATCCAAATCGCCATGCATCCCGCGATCCAATCACGATCTGTCCCGCGATCCAATCACGATCCGTCCTGCGAACTTGATCATGATCCGTCCCACGAACTTGATCACGATCCTTCGGATCTAGCGACGAACGGACGACACCTCCGCGTTCAGCACACGTACAGCTTGATGAAGATCTCCGCCGTATTGATCCAGCAAGAAAGAGTGGAGAGGAAGAATATTTCTCCGGTAGCGTGATGGCGCTCTCGCGATGGTGGTGGAGCTATTCCGGCAGGGCTTCGCCTAAGCGCTGCAGAAAACTGATCTAGAGGAGAAACTATGCACTGGAGGAACGGGCAGCACGTGACTGAAAATTCTGTGCAAAAACCCTAAAACCTCCAGTATATATAAGAGGAAGAGAGGAGGAGGCTTGGCCCAAGGGCCAAGTCTCTAGGAGTCGGCCGAACGAGGTGGGAGAGGTGGAATCCACCTCCAATCCTAGTAGGACTAGGATTCGCCCTATTTTTGCCTTTTTCCACTTTTTCTCTTTGGGTTTTTTCTCCCTAGCCGCGTGGGCTTTGTGTGGGACTTCTATAAGCCCACTAAGGGCTGGTATTCACTCTCCCACAGCCCATGTTGCCTCTTGGGTCGAAATACCCCTTCCGATGGTCTCCCGGTACACTACCAACACTCCCGGTACACTACCGATGAGTCTGAAACTTTTCCAGCGACCAAAATAGCACTTCCTATATATCAATATTTACCTCCGGACCATTTCGGAGCTCCTCATGATGTCCGGGATCTCATCCGAGACTCCGAACAACCTTCGGTCACCACCATACATAACTCTATACTACCGAAACGTCACCAAACCTTAAGTGTGCAGACCCTGCGGGTTCGAGAACTATGTAGACATGACCGAGACACATCTATGGTCAATAACCAATAGCGGGACCTAGATGCCCATATTGGTTCCTACATATTCTATGAAGATCTTTATCGGTCGAACCTCTATGTCAAGGATTCAGTTAATCCCGTATGATGTTCCCTTTGTTCTTCGGTATGTTACTTGCCCGAGATTCGATCGTCGGTATCTCCATACCTAGTTCAACCTCGTTACTGGCAAGTCTCTTTAGTTGTTCCGTAATACAAGATATCGCAACTAACACTTAGTCACATTGCTTGCAAGGCTTATTGTGATGTTGTATTACCGAGTGGGCCCTGAGATACCTCTCCGTCACACGGAGTAACAAATCCCAGTCTTGATCCATGCCAACTCAACAGACACCCTCGGAGATACCTGTAGAACACCTTTATAGTCACCCAGTTACGTTGCGACGTTTGATACACACAAGGCACTCCTCCGATGTTCGTGAGTTGCATGATCTCATGGTCATAGGAACACATACTTGACATGCAGAAAACACTAGCAATAAACTGACACGATCATATGCTACGTTTGTAGTTTGGGTCTTGTCCATCACATCATTCTCCTAATGATGTGATCCCGTTATCAAATGACATCTCATGTCAATGGCTAGGAAACCTTGACCATCTTTGATCAACGAGCTAGTTCACTAGAGGCATACTAGGGACAGTGTGTTGTCTATTTACCCACACATGTAATGTGTTTCCAATCAATACAATTATAGCATGGATAATAAATGATTATCATGAACAAGGAAATATAATAATAAACACTTTATTCATTGCCTCTAGGGCATATTTCCAACATCGGTCACCGGAGCCATCATGATCATGTCCTTCCTCCTTCATTGTTCGATCACCGGAGCCGTCATAATCCACTCCTTCCAGACCAACGGTGAAGTTGAGATATGACAAGATATCACGTCCACCGTGGATTATGTCCCCCAACAACTGTTCTTGTTCTTCGTCTCTTGGATCCATAGTTTCCGCAAATATTACAACATGGCAATTAATATATAGACATGAATGTCCGACGTCCGGACCGCCTCTCTCATGAATGTCCGACAACTCTTCTAGGGTTTGGGGTGGCCTCGACAACGCTCTTTTAACTAATTTAACTTGGTAAATTTGGTTGGCCTCGACAACGCTTTTAGGGTTTGGGGTGGCCTCGACAACACTTCTAGGGTTTGTGGACTCCTCCCCCCTCATTTTCCCGAGAGAGTTAGGGGATAATCCTCCCCCTCATTTCCCCCGATTTACGCTCTTTCTTAATATGAACAAAAAAATCATGAACGTTTAGTGAAGTTGCCCCTCCCCGATTTAGGCAAAGTAAAACCCCTTCGTGAAGGAACTTCTTTTTAGCCAACTTATTTTCTGCCAACAAAATACATATATCATATATACAAAAACATGGGATACCTTAATTAGTTCAATTTTTTGCCTTGACAAATCATTGAACCTTTTGACAGAAACCTCCGATAAACTCTTTCATAATTTTCTTTAGCATATATCCATGGAAAAAAACAGGAAGCTATGATATTGTTTTATATCATATGATAATTTTCTATATATATACATCCATCCATCCATCCATCCATATACACACACATATATACATGGACCAAAAATGCTATAAAAAATATATGAACAAAAAAAAGCATACATCATCTATCATCAACATCATCAACATCATCAACTATCACCAACATCATCATCTAACTATCATATATCATCTATATATCATCAAAATTAATAAGCAAAATCAACAGGGACAGGGAGGAGGGAGGAAAGGCGGCCGACCGGACCGAACGGGGAGGAGGGGCGGCATCATCGGGGCAGGGCTGTGGCACGGGGCAGCGTCGGGGCAGGGCGCGCGTCGGGGAGCGGCACCGGCATCGGTCACGGGGCGGTGCATCGGGGCAGAGGCGGGAGTCAGGGCAGGGTGGCGCGTCGGGGCAGAGGCGCGCGTCGGGGCAGGGCGCGCGTCAGGGAGCGGCACCGGCGTCGGGGCAGGGCACGCGTCAGGGCAGAGGGCATCGACGACGAGCACGGGAAGTTTAGCAGCGTCGATGTGCTCAGCGTCGTCGGGGGCAAGTGCTTGATGAAATCTGAAAAAATCGAAACTATCTCTTATATACACAGAGCATTGGTCCCGGTTGGTGGCACCAACCGGGACCAATACCATCCTTTAGTCCCGGTTGGTGCCACCAACCAGGACCAAAGGTCTGCTTCCCGCCCTTTGGGCTGACGAAATGGGACCTTTGGTCCCGGTTGGTGCTACAAACCGGGACTAATGCCCCCCTTTAGCCCCGGTTGGTGCCACCAACCGGGACCAATGGTCCCATTTTGTCAGCCCAAAGGGCGGGAAGCAGACCTTTGGTCTCGATTGGTGGCACCAACCGGGACTAAAGGGATGCATTGGTCCCGGTTGGTGCAACCAACCGGGACTAAAGGCGGTCATTGGTCCCGGTTGGTGCCACCAACTGGGACTAAAAGGTGGTGCTGCCCGGGGACAAATGTTTAGTCCCACCTCGCTAGCCGAGAAGGCTCGAGAGTGGTTTATAAGCGCTGCTGCGCCAACCCTCTCGAGCTCCTCTAAACTATAGGCTTACGGGCCTAATTGCACTCTCCTCTGCCTGTGGGCCTACTGGTCCTTCTGCGGGCCTGAATCCTGGCCCAACTAGCTGTTGGGTTTCTAGTCGTATTCAGGCCGTGGTGGCCCAGTAGTTGGCATTTAAAAAAACTGTTTTTTTTGTTTTTTGCTTTATTTGTTGTTTTACTTTTTTTCTAGTACTTTTCTTCTGTTATTTTAGTTCATTCTTTTTAACAAATAAATACTTTGATAATTTTAGTTGCATAATTTCCATTTTTTTGTTTCTTGCTTTATTTATTTTTTGCTTTATTTATTTCTAGTGTGTTTTATCATTATATTCTTTTTGCTATTAATGTTTTGAACAAAAAAATACTTTGATAATTTTAGTTGCATAATTTTTATATAATTATTGTTTCAAAAATGCTAGAGGTTTATAAAAGCTTTTTAGCTGATTCTTTTTTGAACTCCACTCCTATGATGTTTTGAAAGAAATTAAAAAGCACTTCAAACGAACTCTGAAAAGGTTGAAAGTTGGCATGGTATCATCATTTCACCCACATAGCATGTGCTAAAAAGTTGAGAGGGTTATGACAAAAACTGAATGCACTTCGTGTACAAAATGGACAATCTATTTTGAGGTATCACAGTTTCGAATGAAAACTCATCTGTTACAAAGGGATTTCATTTTTTGAACTCATTTGAACTCCAGACTTTTTGTGTGTTCAAAATGCACCATTCAAAGCCATATCATCAATTTTCAACCATTTCTGACTTCATTTGGTATTTTTCATGCACTTACTGATCTTTTGAGCTAAATGACCCTGAAATTGAAAAACACTTCAAATGAACTCTGAAAAGGTTGAAAGTTGGCATGGTATCATCATTTCACCCACATAACATGTGCTAAAAACTTGAGTGGGTTACGACAAAAACTGGATGCACTTCATGTACAAAATGGACAATCTATTTCGAAGTATCACGGTTTCAGACGAAAACTCATCTGTTACGAAGGGATTTCATTTTTTGAACTCATTTGAACTCCAGATTTTGTGTGTGTTCAAAATGTACTATTCAAAGCCACATCATCATTTTTGAACCCTTTTTGACTTCATTTGGTTTTTCATGCACTTGCTGATTTTTTTTGAGCTGAATGACCCTGAAATTGAAAAGCACTTCAAATGAACTCTGAAAAGGTTGAAAGTTGGCATGGTACCATCATTTCACCCACATAGCATGTCATAAAAAGTTGAGAGGGTTACGACAAAAACTGGATGCACTTCGTGTACAGAACGGAGAATATCTTTCGAAGTATTAGGGTTTCGGACAAAAACTCATGTGTTACAAAAGGCATTTCATTTCTTCACATGTCATTGCAATGATATAGTTATGGAGAGAAAGTCTTCACTTCTTCTTCGCGTGTGTCCTTTGCTTACTGCGCCGTAACCATGGATAATTTTCATTGTTTAACAGGGTGCTTGGGTCAGCCTTGACTTTGAAGGGAGGAATTTCATGAAACTTTTCATAATCTTCAGACATGTCTGTCTTGCCCTCCAATCCCATGATGTCTCTTTTTCCTCAAAGAACTATGTGGCGTTTTGGCTCATCGTATGATGTATTCGCTTCCTTATCTTTTCTTTTTCTTGGTATGGTAGACATGTCCTTCACATAGAAAATCTGTGCCACATCATTGGCTAGGGACGAATGGTTCGTCTGTGTACCCAAGATTGTTCAGATCCACTGTTGTCATTCCGTACTGTGGGTCTTCCTGTACCCCGCCTCTTGACAGATTGACCCATTTGCACTGAAACAAAGGGACCTTGAAATCATGTCCATAGTCAAGTTCCCATATGTCCACTATGTAACCATAATATGTGTCATTTCCCCTCTTGGTTGCTGCATCAAAGCGGACACCTCTGTTTTGGTTGGTGCTCTTTTCATCTTGGGCAATCATGTAAGATGTATTCCCATTTATCTCGTACCCTTTGTAAGTCAATACAGTCGAAGATGGTCCCCTGGCCAACGAGTACAACTCATTAGAAACAGTGTTTTCACCCATGAGACGTGTTTGCAACCAACTGCCGAAAGTCCTGATGTGTTCATATGTAATCCAATCGTCACACTGCTCTGGGTGTTTGGAGCGCAGAATATTCTTGTGTTCATCGACATACGGGGTCACCAAGGTGGAATTTTGTAGAACTGTGTAGTGTGCTTGAGACCAAGAATGCCCGTCCCTACATTTATTGAGTCCGCTCCTAGAGTGCCTTTTCCAGTTAGTCTCCCCTCCCGCGATTAAGGGAGACCAATCTTCTTAAGGTCAGGAATGAAGTCAACACAAAATCCAATGACATCCTCTGTTTGATGGCCCATGGAGATGCTTGCTTCTGGCCTAGCGCGGTTACGAACATATTTCTTTAAGACTCCCATGAACCTCTCAAAGGGGAACATATTGTGTAGAAATATAGGGCCCAGAACGGCAATCTCGTCGACTAGATGAACTAGGACGTGCGTCATGATATTGAGCAAGGACGGTGGGAACACCAGCCCGAAACTAACAAGACATTGCACCAAATCACTTCTTAACCTTGGCAGGATTTTTGGATCGATCACCTTCTGAGAGATTGCATTGAGGTATGCACATAGCTTCACAATGGCTAATCGAACGTTTTCCGGTAGAAGCCCCCTCAATGCAACCGGCAGTAGTTGCGTCATAATCACGTGGCAGTCATGAGACTTTAGGTTCTGAAACTTTTTCTCTGCCATATTTATTATTCCCTTTATATTCGACGAGAAACCAGACGAGACCTTCATACTGAGAAGGCATTCAAAGAAGATTTCCTTCTCTTCTTTGGTAAGAGCGTAGCTGGCAGGACCTTCATACTGCTTTGGATGCATGCCATCTTTTTCATGCACACGTTGTTGTTCCTCCCGTGCCTCCGGTGTATCTTTTGTCTTCCCATACACTCCCAAGAAGCCTATCAGGTTCACGCAAAGGTTCTTCGTCACGTGCATCACGTCGATTGCAGAGCGGACCTCTAGGTCTTTCCAATAGGGTAGGTCCCAAAATATAGATTTCTTCTTCCACATGGGTGCGCGTTTGTCAGCGTCATTTGGAACAGATAGTCCGCCAGGACCTTTTCCAAATATTACTTGTAAATCATTGACCATATCAAGTATGTGATCACCAGTACGAAGGGCGGGCTTCTTTCGGTGATCTGCCTCACCTTTGAAATGCTTTCCTTTCTTTCGACATTGATGGTTGTTCGGAAGAAATCGACGATGCCCCAGGTACACATTCTTCCTGCATTTGTTCAAATATATACTGTCGGTGTCATCTAAACAGTGTGTGCATGCGTGGTATCCCTTGTTTGTCTGTCCTGAAAGGTTACTGAGAGCAGGCCAATCGTTGATGGTTACAAACAGCGACGCATGTAGGTCAAAATCCTCCTGTTCGTTCTCATCCCACACACGTACACCTTTTCCATTCCATAGCTGTAAAAGTTCATCAACTAATGGCCTTAGGTACACATCAATGTCATTGCCGGGTTGCTTAGGGCCTTGGATGAGCACTGGCATCATAATGAACTTCCGCTTCATGCACAACCAAGGAGGAAGGTTATACATACATAGAGTCACAGGCCATGTGCTATGTTGGCTACTCTGCTCCCCAAAAGGATTAACGCCATCTGCACTTAAACCAAACCATACGTTCCTCGGGTCACCTGTAAAGTCGCTCCACTTTCTCTCGATCTTTCTCCACTGCGACCCGTCAGCGGGTGTTCTCAACTTTCCGTCTTTCTTACGGTCTTTTTTGTGCCATTGCATCAACTTGGCATGCTTTTTGTTTCTGAACAGACGTTTCAACCCTGGTATTATAGGAGCATACCACATCACCTTGGCAGGAACCCTTTTCCCGGTGTGTTGGCCTCAACATCACCAGGGTCATCTCTTCTGATCTTATATCGTAATGCACCGCATACCGGGCAAGCGTTCTATTCCTCGTACTCACCGCGGTAGAGGATGCTGTCATTAGGGCATGCATGTATCTTCTACACCTCCAATCCTAGAGGGCATAGAACCTTCTTTGTTGCGTACGTACTGTCGGGCAATTCATTATCCCTTGGAAGCTTCTTCTTCATTATTTTCAGTAGCGAACTAAATCCCTTGTCAGATACACCATTGTCTGCCTTCCATTGTAGCAATTCCATTGTGGTACCGGGCTTTTTGTTGTCATCTTCGCAATTTGGGTACAACCCTTTTTTGTGATCTTCTAACATGCGATCGAACTTCAACTTCCCCCTTTCACTTTTGCATTCTCTCTATGCATTAACAATGACCCGACGAAGATCATCATCGGGCACATTGTCTGGTTCCTCTTAATCTTCAGCTTCCCCCATTGCAGCATCACCGTATTCAGGGGGAGGGTAGTTGTCGTCATCCTCTTCTTCTTCGTTGTCTTCCATCATAACCCCTCTTTCTCCGTACTTGGTCCAAACATTATAGTGTGGCATAAAACCCTTCTGAAGCAGGTGCAAGTGAAGAGTTTTAGAGTTGGAGAAAGACTTCGTATTCTCATAGACAGTACATGGACAAGACATAAAATCATTCTGCTTGTTTGCCTCAGCCGTTTCGAGAAAATTATGCAGGCCCTTAATATACTCGGAGGTGCGTCGGTCATCGTACATCCATTGTCGGTTCATCTGCGTGCGTTATATAATAAAGTGTATTAAAAAACCATTATAACATATCATGAATACAGAAGTGACCAAATTATTAGAAATCCATCATCACATTAAAGCCAAAGTACAATAATGACCAAAATAAATACGTTCAGTTCATACATAGCTGTCATTATTGAACAACATATAGGTTTCTAGAACATCTAATTAAAACATACACCAAAACTATGTAAAAAAAATTAAATGCAACAACAAATGCAATCATAACCGCTACTAAGGTACCAATTGATCCAACGGCATAATGATACCAAGCCTCAGTATGAATGTCATATTTTCTAATCTTTCTAAGCTTCAAGCGCATTGCATCCATCTTGGTCTTGTGATCGTCGACGATATCGACAACATGCAACTTCAATCCCATCTTGTCATCTTCAGTTCTTTTCAATATTTCTTTCAAATGATCGATTTCTTTTTCAGCTTTAGTTAACTTGTCGAGCAGAATTGCATAGTCGGTTGGAATTTCTGGTTCAACTACTTCCTATAGATAAAAACATTTACGTCAAGTTGGTGGCATAATTAATTGTCATAGACATTAAATGTGTGAAATAGTTATATAAAAGATAATATACCACATCTGAATCATAGACTGGACGAGAGCCGACGTGGACGGATACCATAACCATGACACTATATAATAACAAACAATAATAAAAGTAAGAAAATGAGTGTGGGCCAACAAGAGCCGACGTGGGCGGATCACCTTTGGTACCGGTTCCAGATACGAACCGAGACCAATGGATGTGGGCCAGGAGCGAGGCACATTCGACCCGGTTCGTGTCTGAAACCGAAACCAATGGTTCCAGACGAACCGGAACCAATACCCCACGTGGCCCGCCCGGTCCCCTGGCCTCACGAACCGGGATCGTTGTCCTCGTTGATCCCGGTTTATGACTGAACCGGGACTAATGGGCTGGCCCGGTCCGAACCAATGCCTCGTTTTCTAGCATTGGACTTTGCATCTATCGTTCCAGCTCGAGCCTGATGGCGCCGCCGGCCTTGCTTCCTAGGGCGAGCGCGTTGCGGCCTCTTGCCCCAGCCTCTTCTTCTCCCCTCCGCGCGCACGTCGTCGCGGCCGCCCGAGCGCCCCGCGCGCCGTCACGCACAGCGCGTCCCATGTCGCTGGTGAGCGCCGTCGATCGATCAGCCGGTCGCCCTGTACCGTTCATATGCCTGCACCTGCACGTCTCTCTCGATAGTTGCTATGACTAACGTGTGCGGTCGATCGCTGCTCTGCACCCCGCGCAGCGACGTGGACGCCACCGCCGCCACTGGTGGCGCCGACGTGAAACCTTACCAGTGGCCTTGGGGAGACGAGGACCCTCCCAAGTACGTGGAGGAGGACATCGTGGAAGCCCAGCTCAGGTTCGTGCGCGAGTCAAGGGAGGCGGTGGCTGCGCTCAAGGCCGCGGCCATCGACGCATGCCGCGCGCTTGTCGACAACTTCGGCCATATCCGCTCTCTGAAGACCGTCTACGACGTTGAGGACTACCACATCGGCATGCCTTTCGGTATGTTTAGCTTGATCAGTTTTTATACGGTATAAAAACAGCTTGGTTTTTGAAAGATCCAAAAAAAACCCAGCTTGGTTCAAAGTTCATACACTGTTAATCGTTCAGCTAAAGCGGCTAAATAAAATCTGGTGACACCATCGCCGGTATGATGCAACCTGCAACGACCTCTCTAGCTAGCTAGGACATCTGCCACAGAGTTGTTTCCTCTGGGCATATGATAATACAAAGGAAAATCTTTCGTATCCGGTAAACCGGCCAAAAAATGCACCGGCCGCATGTGCATCGTGCGATCGTATGCAATCCAGCGTTCCTGATTCTGGGTTAGTACACGTTTGACCAGTCATCCACACAACCTCCTCAACACATGTTTGCCTGGGCCCACCACCACCCCTTCCTTTCTTTCTGTGGTTATCTTCTTCCTCTCGCCCCTTTCTTCTCTTTCCTGCGCATGACTACCACACTTCGATGTCCACTATATGGCGAGATGCTGCAACCAGTATGTAGCGGAGCTGGAACCGCACCCCCATAAAGTTGCAACCGTGTGCCGAAGAAGTTGGGAGCTTACCAAATACACTGGACGTCTATTTTGCTGCAACCCCCGGCTTCTGAAGCTTCAACCGGTGTGCTGCAGAGCTGGAAGCGTACCTGGCAGAGCTGCAACCCTGGGCCGAAGAAGCTGGAGCCCACCAACGTACTAGTCTTTTTTTCTGTTGCAACTGTCTACATGATTTGAAGCGACTGCACGATTTGCTGGGACCATTCATGGCGATCTTCTTTGCATGGCGATGCCGAATATTACAACTATGAGGCCAACAAATGCTACAATCGTTTTGCAGAAGCTGCAACCAGACAACGACCGACGACAATGATGCTACAACCGTGAGACAGCAAGCTGCGACCTATGGTTGGCGGTGCTGCATGCAACGGCGATGGTGGCCGTGGCTTTTTTTTTTCTTCTGAAAATGTCGACACGGCGGAGCTGCGATGGTGCCATGGCTTTTTTGCTGGATCGGTCACCGCGGAGCGGAGAGCTACGATGGTGCCGCGTGGATGTTGTAACCTAGCGACGCTGCCGGCACTACGACAACCACTCAAATGATGCCGACCTCGCTTCAACCAAACGTGGGCAGGGCTGCGACGGCGTTGGACTTCGCGACCATGACGACGGCAAGACTGCACGGTCAAGTAAGGTGGGAGAGCATGTGGTTTGGGAGCACTCGAGGTGGAGATGCGAGGCGAGGAGAGAGACGGACGGGAGAGGAAGATCAGACGACCCCAATGCACATGATCGGATGACTGCGCGGCCGGTCCACCGGTGCCTATCAACCCCCTAATACAAATGTTGCATATAGGTTTGCATGGCCTCGCTTGTTAGCGTTTGGATGAAGAAAAGATCAGTAAGTGAAATCTTCATAATTAATGCCCCTGAATTTCAGTTGTGCCTGATTAAAGGATAATGTCGTTATATATTACTAATTGACTCAGAAGTGAGCCTGAATTGAAAGAAGAACACCATAAAGAGCAAAATTACAATAAAAACACAGTGTCAATGTATACTGTATAAAAATGCTGCATTTTTACAAACAATACACATAACACAAGGAGTACCAGTAGGTGGACTCCGCCGATGCTCCCAGACCTGAAGCATGTGGATTATTTGACTTAAATCTAGAACTCACCTTAAGGGCTTGTTTGGTTGTGCAGATCCTCTCGGGATCCCCGTGTTTTCCCTGGGTGAGAACCCCACATGAGAATGTTGCCCAGGGTTTTTTGCTGATGCATTTGGTGCCACATGGGAGGGGAAGTTCGCATCCCGTTCCACCCAATATTCCGAGGATTTTCTTCCACGCCTATGGACATCGGGAAAATTCTCTCCCCTCTCACTTGTTACCTCTTTCTCCCTAGGCGACGACCTCGTGTGATCTTTTCCAAATGACGACAGGGAACAATCACACCTGCTGTCTTCTTACCCGTGGATCCCCGAGTGCCACAAAATTCTCTCCCAAGGTTTCTCTCCCCTGGATATCATCTCCCCAACAGCCAAATGAAGCCTAACATAAATTGGAAAACAAAATCAGTAGCAGGAGAGGAATTGGGTGAGGGGAGATGCCACGTATAGCAGGAGGCGTGGAGGCTTGGAAGGGGATGATTTGTTGTTTCACATGTATGTTTGCCTTGTCCCACTTGCTAACATTTATATGAAGAAAAATGTTAGTAGAGTGGATGGACGATCGCTAAGTGAAATCTTTATAACGCCCCCGAATTTCAGTTGTGCCCTTATTAAAGGATAACATCATTTTATAATACTATTTGACCGCATAAGTGAGCCTGAATTGAAATAGGAACATCTTAAAGAGCAAAGGTACAATAACATACAATGTCAATGTATAATTGACTACAAGTGGGCATCAAATATATAACACATATACACTCGTTATTCGTAAAGGTATTTCTATTGCTGTGATACCATCTGATCATGACGCGTGTCCAATCTTTGAATTGTGCAATCATCCTACCTGAAAACAAACATAAAAACCTCAACGGATTCACTACACTTTGGACAGAACTTAAGAATCCAAACATGGACCAACCAACTAATATTGTCTCTAAAACGATCGATCCAACTTAAATTAGGGCAAAAAATAACTTGGGTTGGATCTGGAGACATTGCTACCGGCCTGCACTGGTGAATGACACTAGTGGATGGAGGATTGTGGGGAGAAAGGGAAAAGGTGGACCAGTTGTTGGGGACTGGAAGAAGTCGACATGGTGGCTGCGTGATGATGCGTGATGATGGCGTGAACAAAGCCGGTGGGAGCGAGCTAGACGTGGAGGAGGTTGTGGTTGTCCATAAGAAAATCAGGATGGAGTTTGGTGAACAAGGTCGGCGTCATCATCGACAATAGAAGGATGCGGGAGATATCAGAGCAAGACAAACCCACCAAGCGATCGGGTGGAAATGGGCGTAGACTTGTGCAAGGTGGTGGGGATAAGCGACCATGGCGAGATTAAGGGGAGGGATTGACTAACGGATCTGGTTGTGGGTAGGTGGCGGCAGCCGGCATAGGTAGATGGTGGCACCGGGGAAGCCCTATGGGATGGAGGTGAGAAAGAATGGGAAGGGGGCGAAAGTTGTGTTGGAGTAGGTGGCGGTAGTGAGGAACATATGGGGCATAGGGGCAAAGAGAATAAGAGGGGAGCGAGGCAAAAGGAGAAAACAAGAGGGTAACGACGCAAGGGTGGGAATGACGATGGAGGAGAGGGGGTGTTTGTACCCTGACCTCTAGAATTGTTAGTCCTTACCAATATCATTAGTACATAATTTTAGTTGATACATATACAAAATGGTTTCTTGCATACATGTCATGTTTTTCTGCTCTAATCTAATTCAATTGTTGGTCATTATTGTCTCATCCCAAAAGTTAGGAATTTATGTCTTCCTTGTCCAGGTGTGCTCATTGCATGCATCGGTTGCTATCAACCGTGGAAGGTAGATCCCTCAACATTCACTAGTAGAAAAAGGCCTATTTGTCCCGGTTCGTAAGGCCCATTTGTCCCGGTTCCTGAACCGGGACTAAAATGTCGGGACTAAAGCCCAAAACCTTTAGTCCCGGTTCTCTTACAAACCGGGACAGAAGGTGCTCCACGTGGCCTCTGCGGGGAGCCCAGGCAGGAGGACCTTTAGTCCCGGTTGGTAACATCAACCGGGACCAATAGGCATCCACGCGTGAGCATCTGGCAGTTGCTTGTTTTTTTATTTTGAAAGGGAGGGGGGTTTAGGGGGTTTTAGAGAGTTAATTTAGGGGTTTTATATTGTTATAGCTAGCTCATTGATTGAGAGAAGTGTTCTCTTTTTCTTCGTGCTTGGTCGACGCTAGCTACTATAGAGAGAACTCGACACGCTAGCTAGTAAGCAAATGAAGGAACCATTAAGTACAGAAGATCGTCATGAATATATAGAGATAGAAGTGATCGACCTCTCTTTCTCCGAGAGATTGGTCGTATAACAAGTTTTCGTATATATATCGGACGCTACTAGCTACATATATAAAATATAAGATCTCTTACAATCCCTAACATCTTATGTCCAATTGCAGATGGTATTGTTTGGCTTTATTGATGACGTGGTCAAGAAAGAATCCCGTCAATTCTTCTTGAATTGCTCGTATGCGATCATGTGGTAGGAGTTCATCCCTCATCTGCCACATCTAATTTGAAGAAGAGGGTCAATACATATATATGATAATAAAATAAAATTGTGAATATTATTTCTTATGCACTTCAAATTGTTTTGTAAAGTAGCCCCGCTTAGGGACCGTCGCGTTGTAGATGAACTCGCAAACGTAGTATCCACATAAATCAGTCCTGTCTTCCTGCCATAAGCACTTTACGAGAAATAGAGTTCAATCAAACTGATAATCAAGCATGATAAATGGTATTGATGAAACTAGAATCAATGGGAGATGCGTGGAACGAGCTAGTAGTACTTACTTTCGGGTGTGTAAATCGCAGCTCCTTCGGTAGTGCCGGAACAATTGTTGTGAACTCTTTCCAAACCCTGCCAGACAAAGAAAATAATTACTTGATATCAGGAAATGAACAAATTAAAGTTGCCGATATGATGCGATAATGATCGATTGAACTTACTTCTGGAGAATTTTAGTCATATCCGCATAATTCTGGGGATCTTTTTGTTTCGAGTCTAAGACAGTTACTACTCCCTACTCAAGATGAATCTCTAGCAGAATAAAGTGGAAACTGCGCACACATGCATAACTCATCAATTACATTACTATAAACCTCGAGTAATAAGGGAAATCGAATATGCACAAGACAGTAACACTCACTTGAAGTTGTAAGGAAAGAATATTGTCCCTTTGTTTTGATTTTTAAGCAACGATTGTAGCAAGTTCTCCTCGGTTTCTGTGGGCCAATGTTTTAGATTATGCTCATGTATGACATTTGGTTAATGAACCCAATGTCATACATTTGTGCTTTTCTGCATTCGACGATCTTCAATCTCCATAATATAGTAGTGAGGATAATTATATATACATGCAATGAAAGAGCTGAGCTATATACATAGAGAGACTTAATTACAGAAGCAGTACTTACAGACAGTAGCAAGTCACGATTGTTTTGTCGATGGCCTTCTGATTGTATAACTGCCATATCTCCTCATATTCAATATTCAACATATCAATTCCAATGAGGTCGTGCTCCTCTTTAACTGACAGTACCAAAGAATCCATCACAGACTCGCGGCAGCTTTGCATGTACCATTCATGGAACCTTCGCATCATCGTTGTTAGAGGAGTATGATCGGGTTTGACGAGAGGATGCCCGTACCGGTATTTGAATTCGTCCACCTCCAACTTCTCAAACAGTACATCATCGCTCAGGTAATCACCAGGTTTGGTACCGGGGACCATCCCTAGATGATTAGCGATGATATTGCTAGAAACCTTAAGCGGGGGGCACGATTGGTTCGCCTGTTCGCCGAGCTGGGGAATTTTTTTCCCACTTCTTTGTTCTACTAACTTTGCATCACTGGAAGTACTTCCCAACCGCCGCGCATCTTGATATGCCTTTTTAATACAGCATAGTTGGAATCCGGCGGAGGCGGTGGTGGTCGCTTCAGGGCATCGATAGTGCGCATCGCTTTCACCGGATCTATCTTCTCCTTTGGAGCTGGAGTTTTTTTTGCAAAATGGTCCCTCACTTCTGCCTGACTTATCTCCTTGTTTTCAGACTCGGTCCTCTCATATGGTAACTTTTCCATAGGCTTGAGAGATGGACCGTATGTGTATCCCCTGCTGCCTATGCTTGTACTGCTAGCCGCCAGAGCGACGGCGGCTCCCTTCCGTCTTTGCTTACTAGGTGCCGGAGGAGCCACAGTGGCGGGCGTCTGTCTTCCGCCATTGCCGACGAGGCTGAGGAGGAGGCGTACTGCTCCGACGTGCCGGAGTAGGCGAAGGAGGAGGCGGAGAAGGAGGCGGTGTGCCCTGATTCACCTGAGGAGAAGGAGGAGGCGGAGGCGTCCACTTTGGAAGCTTGATGTACTCCTTCTGCCATAGACATGTACTCCTCAGGGCACGAACCAGCTTATTCTCTCCTTCACCTATACAGTGGTCAAGCTCGAGCTCCTCAAATTCCGACATTACTTCATCCACCATCACAACAACATAGCCATGTGGAATTGGACGACAGTGAAAAGTTCCGTTGGGTTGAGGAGGTGCAACAGAGGCGACAACCACCTTGAAA
This sequence comes from Hordeum marinum, assembly GCA_022496015.1. Taxonomy (NCBI): domain Eukaryota; kingdom Viridiplantae; phylum Streptophyta; class Magnoliopsida; order Poales; family Poaceae; genus Hordeum; species Hordeum marinum. The sequence goes on along the minus strand of CM039676.1, from coordinate 346,699,958 downwards.
GTGAGGTTCCGGCATTTCGTCATAAGCTCGCAATGTTGAGCCTCCGTGATAGTATCCACAGGGTAGCTAGGAGACGCGAAGTCGGGCTAAACGGGCTCCATGGAAGCGATGCTGCTTCTCCGCTGAGATGACAGGGTAGTAGCTTCTGGGGTAGCTTCGTGCCGCTGAGATGTTTGGCCGGCAGCTCGCTAGCTCTCAGCTTCCTCTAGCTTTTGTAGTCTTGCATTGAGCTTCCTCTTTCTCTCCCGGCTTTTGTAACCACCTGCGTCTGGAAACCCAACCTTCCACGGAACGGAGCCTGCTGTGCCTCGTGTTCATCCAGGGTGCTCAACATTCCCTAGGGCCTCAGTCAGCTCGTCCTTCTCTTTATCGGGAATGAACGTCCCTTCCTGCGCTGCGATGATATAGTTCTGAAGCTTGTTCACGGGTATTGCAAGTTGATCGTCCGTCCAATGGCACTTCCCTGTTTCAGGGTCCAAAGTTCCCCCAACCCCGAAGAACCAAGTCCTTGAACGGTCTGGCCAGTTATATGTCTGTGGTCGGACCCCTTTAGCAAGCAGGTCATTCTCAGCTTTGTCCCACAACGGCCGGGCTTTAAGGTAGCCACCTGACCCCGTGTGATGGTGAAACTGCTTCTTTGCAACATTGTTCTTGTTTGTCTCTGACATCTTCTTACTCTTCTCCGATGTCTTGTAGGCCACAAATGCGGCCAGTAATCTCCTATCTTCTCATATCGGCCGACGAATGCTGGAGTCTTCCCTTTGTTGACAAACTTTGATTTCAACTCATTCTTCCACCTCCTGAATAGATCTATCATCTTCTTAAGAGCACACGCCTTGATCCGTGGCTCTATAACTGGCTTATTCGGATCCTCCTCTGGCGGTAGGGTGAAATTTGCCTTCAACGCAGTCCAAATATCTTCTTTTTGTCTATCGATGACATAATCACCATCAGGGGCGCCGTCCTTAGGCTTATTCCATTGCTTGATGCTGATCGGGATGTTGTCCCTAACAATAGCTCCGCACTGAGCAGAAAATGCGTTCTTGGTCCGCTTGGGTTTAATCGGATGGCCATCGTCCGCGAGTGTAGTGATCATGGACTTTTCATCCTTGTGCAACCTCTTCTTCGGGCCTCGTCTCGTTACCAAAGTTCGGCTCGATCCGGAGGGCTATAATAGAAGAAAGAAGAGTTAATTACTATATGTACATACCAAAACAATTAATGCATCAATTAGCTAGAGTCAGCACAAGCTTAATTAATATATATACATCCCCGGACTTTGCAACAGCTCCCTCCTCCGATCGGCCACCGGAGCCGTCATCATGGTCTCCTTCTTCCTCCGGCATTCGGTCACCGAAGCCATCATGATCATGTCCTTCCTCCTTCATTGTTCGATCACCAGAGCCGTCATAACCCTCTCCTTCCAGACCATCGGTGTTGTTGAGATACGACAAGACATCACGTCCGCCATGGATTATGTCCCCCAACAACTGTTCGTGTTCTTCGTCTCTTGGATCCATAGTTTCTGCAAATATTAAAAAATGACAATTAACTTGATAAATCTATGTTACCAGAGTTTTCTTCATTTAACTTGGTAAATTTGGGTGGCCTCGACAACGCTTCTAGGGTTTGGGGTGGCCTCGACAATGCTTCTAGGGTTTGGGGTGGCCTTGACAAGACTTCTAGGGTTTGGGGTGGCCTCGACAACACTTCTAGGTGCCAACAAAATACATATATTATATATACAAAAACATGGGATACCTTAATTAGTTCAATTTTTTGCCTTGACAAATCATTGAACCTTTTGACAGAAACCTCCCATAAACTCTTTCATAATTTTCTTTAGCATACATCCATGGAAAAAAATAGGAACCTACGATATTTTTTATATCATATGATAATTTTCTATATATATATACATTCATCCATCCATCCATCCATCCATATACATACACATATATACATGGACCAAAAATGCTATAAAAAATTATATGAACAAAAAAAGCATACATCATCTATCATCAACATCATCAGCTATCATCAACATCATCATCTAACTATCATATATCATCTATCATCTATATATCATCAAATTAAATCGGCAAAATCGGACAGGGGGGAGAGGGGGCCGGCCGGACCGAACGGGGAGGAGGGGCGGCGTTGTCAGGGCAGGGCTGTGGCGTGGGGCGGCGTCGGGGAGAGGCACCGACGTCAGGGCAGGGGCGGCGCGTCGGGGCAGGGCGACGCGTCGGGGCACGAGGCAGCGCGTCGGGGCAGGGCGGCGGGTCGGGGCACGGGGCAGCGCGTCGGGGTAGGGCAGTGTGTCGTGGCAGGGCGGTGCGTCGTGGCAGGGCGGTGCGTCGGGGCAGGGGGCGTCAGCGCAGAGGGCGTCGACGGTGAGCTCGGGCAGCCTGGCAGCATCGATGTGCTCGGCGCGTCGGGGCAGGGGGGCGTCAGCGCAGAGGGCGTCGACGGTGAGCTCTGGTAGCCTGGCGGCATCGATGTGCTCGGCGTCGTCGGGGGCAAGTGCTAGATGAAATTTGAAAAAATCGAAACTGTCGCTTATATACACAGAGCATTGGTCCCGATTGGTGGCACCAACCGGGACCAATGCCCCCTTTAGTCCCGGTTGGTGGCACCAACCGGGACCAAAGGTCTCTTTTTGGTAGCCCAAAGGGCGGGAAGCAGAGACCATTGGTCCCGGTTGGTGCCACTAACCTGGACTAAAGGGATGCATTGGTCCCGGTTGGTGGCAACAACCGGGACTAAAGGGGGGCATTGGTCCCGGTTGATGCCACCAACCGGGACCAAAAGGTGGTGCTGCCCGGGGACAAATGTTTAGTCCCACATCGCTAGCCGAGAGGGCTAGAGAGTGGTTTATAAGCGCTGCATGTGCTAAAAAGTTGAGTGGGGTACGCCAAAAACTGGATGCACTTCGTGTACAAAATGAACAATCTATTTCGAAGTATCACGGTTTCGAACGAAAACTCATCTGTTACGAAGGGATTTCATTTTTTGAACTCATTTGAACTCCAGAATTTTTGTGTGTTCAAAATGCATCATTCAAAGCCACATCATCAATTTTCAACCCTTTATGACTTCATTTGATATTTTTCATGCACTTACTAATTTTTTTGAGCTAAATGACCCTGAAGTTGAAAAGCACTTCAAATGAACTCTGAAAAGGTTGAAAGTTAGCATGGTATCATCATTTCACCCACATAGCATGTCATAAAAAGTTGAGAGGGTTACGACAAAAATTGGATGCACTTCGTGTACAAAACGGAGAATCTCTTTCGAAGTATTAGGGTTTCGGACGAAAACTCATGTGTTACAAAAGGCATTTCATTTCTTCACATGTCACTGCAATGATATAGTTGTGGAGCGAAAGTCTTTACTTCTTCTTCGCGTGTGTCCTTTGCTTATTGCACCGTAACCATGGACAATTTTCATCGTGGTGCTTGGGTCAGCCTTGACTTTGAAGGGAGGAATTTCATGAAACTTTTCATAATCTTCAGACATGTCTGTCTTGCCCTCCAATTCCACGATGTCTCTTTTTCCTGAAAGAACTATGTGACGTTTTGGCTCATCGTATGATGTATTCGCTTTCTTATCTTTTCTTTTTCTCGGTATGGTAAACATGTCCTTCACATAGAAAATATGTGCCACATCATTGGCTAGGACGAATGGTTCGTCTGTGTACCCAAGATTGTTTAGATCCACTGTTGTCATTCCGTACTTTGGGTCTTCCTGTACCCCGCCTCTTGATAGATTGACCCATTTGCACTAAAACAAAGGGACCTTGAAATCATGTCCATAGTCAAGTTCCCATATGTCCACTATGTAACCATAATATATGTCCTTTCCCCTCTTGGTTGCTGCATCAAAGCGGACACCGCTTTTTTGGTTGGTTCTCTTTTCATCTTGGAAGCTTCTTCTTCATTATTTTCAGTAGCGAACTAAATCCCTTGTCAGATACACCATTGTCTGCCTTCCATTGCAGCAATTCCAGTGTGGCACCGAGCTTTTTGTTGTCATCTTCGCAATTTGGGTACAACCCTTTTTTGTGATCCTCTAACATGCGATCGAACTTCAACTTTTCCCTTTCACTTTCGCATTCTCTCTGTGCATCAACAATGACCTGGCAAAGATCATCATCAGGCACATCGTCTGGTTCCTCTTGATCTTCAGCTTCTCCCATTGCAGCATCACTATATTCAGGGGGAGGGTAGTTGTCGTCATCCTCTTCTTCTTCGTTGTCTTCCATCATAACCCCTCTTTCTCCGTGCTTGGTCCAAACATTATAGTGTGGCATAAAACCCTTCTGAAGCAGGTGGAAGTGAAGGGTTTTAGAGTTGGAGAAAGACTTCGTATTCTCATAGACAGTATATGGACAAGGCATAAAATCATTGTGCTTGTTTGCCTCAGCCGCTTCGAGAAAATTATGCAGACCCTTAATATACTCGGAGGTGCGTCGGTCATCGTACATCCATTGCCGGTTCATCTGCGTGCGTTATTTAATAAAGTGTATTAAAAACCATTACAACATATCATGAATACAGAAGTGACCAAATTATTAGAAATCCATCATCACATTAAAGCCAAAGTACAATAATGACCAAAATAAATACGTTCAGTTCATACATAGCTGTCATTATTGAACAACATATAGGTTTCTAGAACATCTAATTAAAATATACACCGAAACTATGTAAAAAAATTAAATGCAACAACAAATGCAATCATAACCGCTATTAAGGTACCAATTGATCCAACGGCATAATGATACCAAGCCTTAGTATGAATGGCATATTTTCTAATCTTTCTAAGCTTCAAGCGCATTGCATCCATCTTGGTCTTGTGATCGGCGACGACATCGGCAACATGCAACTCCAATCCCATATTGTCATCTTCAATTCTTTTCAATTTTTCTTTCAAATGATCGATTTCTTTTTTAGCTTTAGTTAACTTGTCGAGCAGAATTGCATAGTCGGTTGGAATTTCTTGTTCAACTACTTCCTATAGATAGAAACATCTACGTCAAGTTGGTGGCATAATTAATTGTGATAGACATTAGATGTGTGAAAGATTTATATAAGAGATAATATACCACATCTGAATCATAGACTGGACGAGAATCGACGTGGGCGGATACCATAACCATGGCACTATATAACAATAAACAATAATAAAAGTAAGAAAATCATACGAGTAAGTATATTTTCTTTTAGGAAGAAGATAAGATCAAGAGGCTCACAACGCGTGGGCGATCGACGACGGTTTTGGGACGTGGACGGGACAGGACGGATCGCCAAACCTAGACAAATCTTGACGAAAATGAAATTTGGACAAAGAGCTTCGAGAGGAGAAAGCTTAAGTTTGGCTTGGGCATTTCATCAAACACCTCATGTGCATAGGAGGTGAGCTAGAGCACCACAAAGGTCTTCCCTTGTCCGTAAAAAAACAGAGCAGTGTGTGGAGTGCTCTGCTCGCTGGCTAGGGGGTATATATAGGCATCTCATTGGTCCCGGTTCGTGGCTGGAACCGGGACTAAAGGACCATCTTTGGTACCGGTTCCAAACACGAACCGGGACTAATGGGTGTGGGCCAGGAGCGAGACACGTTGGTCCCGGTTCGTGTCTGAAACCGAGACCAAAGGGGTCCGACGAACCGGGACCAATGCCCCACGTGGCCCGCCCGGCTCCCTGGCCTCACGAACAGGGACCGTTACCACCATTGGTCCCGGTTCGTGACTGAACCGGGACTAATGGGCTGGCCAACCCGAATCGATGCCCTGTTTTCTACTAGTGATTCCTAGATGTTGTACTAGGCTACGCATTCTACAGGTTTAGTGTCTTGGGTTCACACATCCGGAGACAGGGATTCTCGAATGACCTGTTTGGGCGCCTCAAGTTTGGTCAGTTGTTGTACTACACAGTTGAAAATTGGAACTTGTATGTTTAAACCATTGAAAATGACACACTCTTCTTTCTATGCAGTTATTGTTGTAATCATGGCCGTGAAAGATTTCAGGAAAAAATCTTGCTCCCATTGATGCTATCAGGTATGAGTACCGGCTTCACTTTATATTGCAACTTTTTCTGCCAGGATATTTCTATACTGCATTGAGTACCTAATTATTTTCTTGTTGAGATTACAAGAAACAATGATTTAGAAGTTTAATTGCATTGCAATCAACAAAGTAATATATACTATATTCATTCCAAAATATACATGATGCCCTACAGTAGTTGCAGTCAAACTCTCGCATAATTTCTTTTTTTTAACACAGTACAGACGCAAGCGTTCATATACACGCACATACACTCACCCCTATGAACGCACATACGCACACCCTACCCCTATGAGCACCTTCGAGAGATTGAGCCGGCATATCATCTTGAGATTTACGAAGTCACCGTAGGCGCCTCGTCGTCGACGGGAACGTCTCCTCCCACTGAATGCGCATCGCCGGAAATCTTGAAATAAATGCGAGCACCAGGATTTGATTCCTGATGGGCTGGGGATACCAGAGTCCCTCTAACCATCCAACCACAGATTGGTTCGCAAACTCTCGCCTAATTTCGATACTGATGCATATACAACATTATCAAGATTTGCCAAATAATTAGAGAACACTATATTCTATACAAAATATTACCCACGTGTTTCTACAACAGTCAATTTGCATCTTGAACACACGTATCCTTGCTTAAGAGATTAAAGCATTTAATTTGGTCCAGTGACTACTCATAATATATATGTTTATATATTATGTCCATAGGTCTGAACACTATGTGGTATGCACACATTTTTGTCTCCAAAATGTCTATAGGTCTGCAGTTCCATCTTAACTTTTAATGGCATGAGTTTCCAGCATACAAAAGGAATATTTGCATCCTGCAAATTCGTATGGAAACATCTGAAGAACCATTATACTTTAGTGACACAATCATACGTTGCAAGTGCAGAAATTCACACCCTACACTTTGAGTATTGCACTCCACTTTAACGATGCAACAGTGTAGGTACATTTGCACTAGCGCATTGTTGATCTGGTATTACTTGTATGTCACATAATTATAGGTTCTGCAGTTAAGGTAATTTTTATGGGGAAATAAATGTATCTTTATTATAGAAAATACATTAACAATATTCGTACATGTCAAATCCTAGTATGAGTAACATTATCCTAGTGAAAAAGGGTTTAAAAGGATAATCGTGTGCTTTACACAAAAACAAAAACTGGAAGCACACCAAATGTTCCTCAACAAAACAAAAGTGTTTAGAGGGTAGAGACGTGGTTCCATTCGGTTGTCCCATTCGGCAGAACAGAAACAACAATGTACCTGAATTTGATTTAGTAAATTAATAAAGGATGCAAAGTGCTACATTACCAATATATTTTGATATATGCACCAAAATGAAGCAATTTAAACACTTCTGTTAGTGATACTATGCATGCTGCTACCATTGAAATATATGTTTATTTATGCAGCAAAATAAAGTAGATTCAACACTTTAAGAGATACTTCTTAGTGCTACCACGCCAGTATATGTCGATTTATGCACTGCGGTCTGCGGAGTGCTATTTAACATCATGTAAAAAGAGTTGTCTGGTGCCTAATTAATAGGTAGAGTATCTGTATTCGGCTCCATGGAGCCCGGAGCCAAAAATGTACGCTCACTATCTCTTAATAATGTCTCTGTTGCTTAACGTTTATTATTTTTTGCTCTCAGGACACCCGTTTATGCCCTCTATACCCTGTCGTTCCTTCATGATATAATTGGTCTGAAGAAGTATGGCAAATATTACTTCGCTATGACCATCGAACTACTAAAAACAAAGGAGGGCAGATGCAAGCTAGCAAGTTGTTTCTAAACGTTTATCCTGCTAGTGGAGTGGACATTTTTCACTCTAGCATAATCCATATTCCAAATAATTACCAAATCAACCAATGTATTTGTTATCGAGTTATTTCTAAATATTTATGTCTTATGTATAACATTGAAGTGATCTCAACCTTCTCCCAAGGTGAAAGTGCTCATCTGAGCACGAGCTCAGATGCACACGTTATCTTCATCGCCCGTTTTCTTCTCAATGCACACCACCACATGTATGTGTCAGCGTATTTCAATAGGTATATGAATCCATATTCTAGTCCATGGCCAACACCGCCAGCCTTAATTAATGTGACACGTGCAGTCTCGTGCGTGAAGGCTCAGAAGGGGGCAAACGTTTTGCGCTCTCAACTGGCCATAGCGGTGGTATCTTTACCAATATTATGTACTCAGGACTAACAAACATACTAATGTGGTAGACAATTAAAGAACAAAGAGAATGCCGTTTGGAGGCTGAGCACCATGAAGCTCGTTATCTGACTCGTCAGATCTCCCTATGGACCAGCCACAGTGCCCTTTACTCCAACCGCATTTCATATAATATTGTTTTACACCACACCGGATACTCAATTTACACATGGTGTTATACGCTGTCCTGCCAGGCTGTTCACACACGTTATATATCGCCTCACCTATTCTGTCCATACACTGCTAGGGGTTCAAGAACATGCGCGGAAACATAGACCTTTCTTTATTATTATATCATGTGCGTAGAATTACTAGCCATTTTGTTGGATTTTGTTCTTATCAACTCTAAAGCAAACGACTTAAATATAACTTATCATAATTGCAATTCTGAAGTTGCTAGCCCACATACCGTGTGGCTACCATTTGTTTTCGTGATTTTCTATTCAACGTTGAAGTAGTAGTTTCATCCAGCCAAACTGATGAAGTAGTAATTAATTTTCTATAAAAACTTCTGCACAAAATTTTGAAAGTAACCTAAAATCAAAAAGTAGAATAAAGGGACGTGGATTCAGTGCACATGATTGCACGCACACTCCCCTATGAATAGTAAATTAAAAAAAAACACTCAATTTTTTTATTTATGAAAAACTGTTTTTTTCCTGTAAACTTATATATGAAGGTTCATGAAGAAATGCCATTTGTGGCATTCTCGGCACAAATGACAACATTAAAGAACATTGTTTGACGATAATAATTAAGGTCCAAATTGTACTTTCTTTAGTAAGAATACCAACTGTGTCAATAGTTCACCAAACTGCACACGTAATTAGAATGGTGTAGAATTCAAAGTATGTCTAGAAGAAAGGTGATTAGACTACTTGATCAATAAAAACTTAATATTTATCTAATTTTATCGGTTGGGAAGTTTTAACAATTTTATGAAGTCTAGCATACCCTACACATGCAAGTTTACGAGTATAGCAGCGAAAAGTAAGGACATGCAAGTATAAGTAGAGGATAACACTAGTGCAAAAAAGCCTAGCTATGGCGTGACAAAAATGACCTTGCTGGCGTGGACGCGTGACGCCATCTATATGGCGCCACAGTTAAAAAATACCGCCGGCATTGGCATCGAAGCCAGCGGTATTCAGAATATCTATGGCGTGGGCTATATCTCAACGATGGAAATATCATACATATCTATGGCATGCAGGATTTCCCAACGTTAGAAACTAGAGACAATATTACGGGCGTTGTATCTTTTCGACACGTCATTAATAATTACAAAAACACAACAAAAAAAAACGCTGCCACAACAACGTAATTTTGTATCAGTATATACATAACGACATTTGTGTCCCACATTGATTCCGATAAGATATGATAACACGTATATACATGTACAACATAAGATATGCATACATTAACCATCGTAACTACCAGTACGGAAATCTTCTCCTTAAGAAACAATCTTGACCAATAGAAAAATCCCTACATCTCCATGGTGAAGCACAGAGATCCACCGATCTCCAATATTTAAGTTGCAGTCAGTCAGTACTTCCCACTGATTTCATAGTACTTGGTTTTGAACAAGATAATTTTTGTTCCATTATATTTGGTAGACCTTTCTTGAACACTATGAATGCTGATATTAATTGTGTCGCAGGAAAGGTTAAAGTATGCTTTGATAATGAATGTCATAAGTTTAATTTCTCTAAATTAGGTAGACAACCACATGAGAAGGAGTTATCTAGTAAAGATGAAATTGTTGATCTTGATTCTATTGTCGTGCCTCCTACTGGTCATTTAGAACAATATTTGCTAGACCATGAGAATGATATGCATATGAATGAAAGAAATGAGAGAGATGATATATTTCTTAGATAGACACCTATTCTCAAACACAATTTACCGGTTGATATTTTAGGGAATCCTCCTCCACCAAAAGGAGATCTCGTGTTTGAGCTAAAGACACTACCCGATACTTTGAAATATGCTTATCTTGATAAAAAGAAGATATATCCTGTTATTATTAGTGCTAACCTTTCAGAACATGAAGAAAAGAGATCACTCAAAACTCTGAAGAAGCACAAGGATGCTATTGGATATACTATTGATGATCTTAGGGCAGAAGCCCCACTGTATGTCAGCACAAGATTAATATGGAACCAGATGCTAAACTTGTTGTTGATCATCAACGTCGCTTAAATCCTAAGATGAAGGAAGTGGTAAGAACTGAAATACTAAATTCTGGAGGTAGGTATAATCTATCCTATTGCTAATAGTAGATGGGTAAGCCCTGTTCATTGTGTTCCTAAGAAAGGAGGTATAAGTGTTGTTCCCAATGATAAACATGAACTTATCCCACAAAGAATCATAACTCGTTATAGGATGGTAATTGATTCCAGGAAATTAAATAAAGCTACTAGAAAATATCATTACCCCTTGCCTTTTATTGATCAAATGTTATAAAGATTATCTAAGCATACACACTTTTGTTTCCTTGATGGATATTCGGGTTTCGCTCAAATACCGGTGTAAAAATAGGATCAAGATAAAACTACTTTTACATGCCCTTTTGGAAATTATGCTTATAGATGTATGCCTTTTGGTTTATGCAATGCACCTTCTACCTTTCAAAGATGCATGACTACTATATTCTTTGACTTTTATAAAAAGATTGTTGAGGTTTTCATGGATGACTTTTTCGTATATGGGACTTCTTTTGATGATTGCTTGAGCAAACTTGATCGAGTTTTGCAGAGATGTGAAGAAACTAATTTTGTCTTGAATTTGGAGAAATGTCACTTTATGGTGAACGAAGGTGTAGTACTTGGGCATAACATTTCTGAATGAAGCATTGCGGTAGACAAAGCTAAAGTTGATGCAATAGAGAAAATGACATGTCCTAAGGAGGTATAGGAAGTTTTCTTGGTCATGCTGGTTTCTATATGCGTTTCATTAAGGATTTCTCGAAGATTTCTAGGCCACTATCTAATCTTCTTTAAAAAGATATTCCTTTTGTCTTCGATGATGATTGTGTAGAAGCCTTTAAATATTTAAGAAATCCTTGATTTGTGCACCTATTGTTCAACCACCTGATTGGAACTTACGATTTGAAATTACGTGTGATGCTAGCGATTATGCCGTTTGTGGTGTTCTAGGGCAAAGATTAGATAAGAAATTGCATGTCATTCAGTATACTAGTAAGATCCTAAACACCGCTGCTACTTCTCGAGCATGCGTTGGTTTTTCATGAAGAGGAACGGTTTGATGCAGCAAAGTAGATAAGTATTTCCCTCAGTTTTTGAGAACCAAGGTATCAATTCAGTAGGAGATACAAGCAAGCCACCGATAGATATACCTGCACAAGGAATCAAACCCTTGCATCCAATGCTATAAAGGGGTTGTCAATCCCTTCACGATTATTTGCAAGGATGAGATCTAGGAGAGATAGATATAATAGGGTGCTTGAACGGAAAGTAAAACTAAAAGTAAAAACAATGCAACAAGTATTTTTGGTTTTAGATATGAAAATATAATATGGAAAATACACCCGGGAGCCATAGGTTTCACTAGATGGCTTCTCTCATGATGGCAAGTATTACGGTGGGTGAACAAATTACTATCGAGCAATTGATAGAAAAGCGAATAATTATGAAGATATCCAAGGCAATGATTATGCATATAGGCATCATGTCCGTGACAAGTAGACCGAAACGATTCTGCATCTACTTCTATTACTCCACACATCGACCGACTCCTGCCTGCATCTAGAGTATTAAGTTCATGGAGAATAGAGTAACATAAGTAAGATGACATGCTGTAGAGGGATAAACTCAAGCAATATGATGAAAACCCCATCTTTTTACGCTTGATGGCAACAATACAATACGTGCCTCGCTACCCCTACTTTGTCACAGGGTGAGGACACCGTAAGATTGAACCCAAAACTAAGCACTTCTCCTATTGCAAGAATTACTAATCTAGTTGGCCAAACCAAACCAATAACTCAGAGAGACTTGCAAAGATATGAAATCATGCATATAAGAATTCAGGAAATACTGAAATAATATTCATGGATAATCCGAACATAAACCCACAATTCATCGGATCTTGACAAACACACTGCAAAAGAGTATTACATCGGATAGAGCTCCATGAAGATCATGAAGAACATGGTATTGAGAAGCAAAGAGAGAGAAGAAGCCATCTAGCTACTAGCTATGGACCCGTAGCTCTGTGGTGAACTACTCACGCATCATCGGAGGGGCAATGGAGTTGATGTAGATGCCCTCCGTGATCGAATTCCCCTTCGGCAGATTACCGGACAAGGCTCCAAGATTGGATCTCTCGAGAACGGAGGCTTCTAGCGGCGGAAAAGTGTTTTCATCGCTCTTTCTGATAATGATGGAATATTTGGGTATTTATAGGCCGAAGATTAGTGTTAGGGGAGTTGCCAGGGGCCCACAAGCCTGCCCGGCGCGGGTGCCCCCCCGGCCACGACAAGCGGGCTTGTGGCCCCGTGGCAGCTCCTCTGCTTTGGTTCTCAAGTCTTGTGGCTTCCATATTTTCCAGGAAAAAAATCATTGTAGAGGTTTTATTCCGTTTGGACCCCGTTTAATATTCCTTATCTGTGAAACTCAAAAACAAGGAAAAACACAGAAACTAGCACTAGGCTCTAGATTAATAGGTTAGTCCCAAAAATAATATAAAATAGCATATTAATGCATAAAACATCCAAAACAGATAATATAATAGCATGGAACATTCAAAAATTATAGATACGTTGGAGACGTATCAACATCCCCAAGCTTAATTCCTGCTCGTCCTCGACTAGGTAAATGATAAAAACATAAATTTTGATGTGGAATGCTACCCAACATATTTAGCCATGTAATATTATTTCTATGGCATGAATATTCAGATTCGTTAGATTCAAAACAATAGTCTAATATTGACATAAAAACAGTAATATTTCGAGCACACCAACAAGGTAGTCGTGTCCTTTCGAAATAACATGTCCTTAGAAAGTTATCCCTACAAAATCATATGGTCTAGCTATGCTCCATCTTCCCCACACAAAGTATCTAAATCATGCACAAACCCGATGAACAAGTCAAGCAATTGTTTCACGCTTTTGGTGTTCTCAAACCTTTTCAACTCTCACACAATACATGAGTGTGAGCCATGGATATAGCATTATAGGTGGAACAGAATATGGTGGGGGTGAAAGGGAAAAAGGACAAGATAGTCTCACATCAACTAGGTGTATCAACAGGCTATGGAGATGACCATCAATATATATCAATGTGAGTGAGTAGGGATTGCCATGCAACAAATGCACTTAGAGCTATAAGTGTATGAAAGCTCAAAAAATAAAACTAAGTGGTTATGCATAATGAATATCCACTAGTTATATGAAAGTGACAAAATAGGAGATTCTCTATCATGAAGATCATGGTGCTACTTTGAAGCACAAGTGTGGAAAAAGATAGTAGCACTTGTCCCTTCTCTCTTTCTCTCATTTTTTTATTTTGGTGGGCTTCTTTGGCCTCTTTTATTTTTTTGTTTGGGCTTCGCTGGTCTCTTTTATTTTTTGTAAAGTCCGGATACTCGTCCCAACTTGTGGAAGTAGCCTCCATCATCCTTTTCTCTCATGGGACAATGCTCTATTAATGAAAAATCATCACACTTTTATTTACTTATAACTCAAAGAAAAAGAAATTACAAGTCGATTCCTATGATAAGATATAACTCTATATGCAATATGAAGTGTTGATGCAAGTCATAGAAAAACTACATGGTGGAAGTTGCATGGCAATATATCTCGGAATGGCTATGGAAATTCCATAATAGGTAGGTATGGTGGCTGTTTTGAGGAATATATGGTGGCTGTTTTGAGGAAGGAGGGTTTGATGTACCGGCAAAAGTTGCGCGGTACTAGAGAAGCTCGCAAAGATGGAAGGATGAGAGTGCGTATAATCCATGGACTCACATTAGTCATAAAGAACTCACATATTTATTGCAAAAGTCTATTAGTCATCAAACAAAGCATTAGACGCATGCTCCTAGGGGAGAGGTTGGTAGGAGTTAACCATCGCGCGCTCCCGACCCTCACACATAGGTTGACAATCATTAGACAAGTCATGCTCAGACTTCGTTACATAACGGTTCACCATATGTGCATGCTACGGGAATCACAAGCTTTAACACACGTATCTCTTCAATTCAAAACTACTCAGTAGCATGACTCTCATATTTGTTGGAAATATTCCCTAGAGGCAATAATAAATTAGTTATTATCATATTTCCTTGTTCATGATAATCGTTTATTATCCATGCTATAATTGTATTGATCGGAGACTTAAATGCATGTGTGGATACATAGACAAAACCATGTCCCTAGTATGCCTCTAATGGACTGGCTCATTGATCAAAGGATGGTTAAGGTTTCCTAGCCATGGACATAAGATGTCATTTGATAACGGGATCACATCATTAGGAGAATGATGTGATGGACAAGACCCAAACTACAAATGTAGCATATGATCGTGTTAGTTTATTGCTACTATTTTCCACATGTCAAGTATGTGTTCCTATGACCATGAGATCATGCAATTCACGGATATAGGAGGAGTGCCTTGTGTGTATCAAACGTCACAACATAACTGGATGACTATAAAGGTGCTCTACAGGTATCTCCGATGGTGTCTCTTGATTTGGCATGGATCGAGACTGGGATTTGTTACTCCGTGTGACGGAGAGGTATCTCAGGGCCCACTCGGTAATACAACATCACAATGAGCCTTGCAAGCAATGTGACTAATTGTTAGTTGCGGGATCTTGTATTACGGAACAAGTAAAGAGACTTGCCAGTAACGAGGTTGAACTAGGTATGGAGATACCGACGATCGAATCTCGGGCAAGTAACATACCAAAGAACAAAGGGAACGTTATACGTGATTAACTGAATCCTTGACATAGAGGTTCGACCGATAAAGATCTTCGTAGAATATGTAGGAACCAATGTGGATGTCCAGGTCCTGCCATTGGTTATTGACCGTAGAGATGTCTCGGTCATGTCTACATAGTTCTCGAACCCGCAGGGTCTGCACACTTAAGGTTCGGTGACGTTTCGGTAGTGTAGAGTTATGTATGGTGGTGACCGAAGGTTGTTCGGAGTCCCGGATGAGATCTTGGACATCACGAGGAGCTCCGGAATGGTCCGCAAATAAAGATTCATATATAGGAAGTCCCAGTTTGGTCGCCGGAAAAGTTTCGGGCTCATCGGTAGTGTACCGGGAGTGCCGGTAGTGTACCGGGAGACCTCCGGGAGGGGTATTTCGACCCCAGAGGGTCCATGGGCTGTGGAGAGTGATAACCAGCCCTTATTGGGCTGTAGGAACAGCCACAATAAGGCCCATGGCAGGAGGCAAAAGTCCTAAAGGAAGAGGTGGAAAAAGGCTAAAAAGGAAGAGTCCTACTCCTACTAGGAGTGGAGGAGGAGTAGGACTCCTCCGCCTGCCGAATCCTAGAGGCCCTTGGCCTTGTGCCAAGGGATTCTCTCCCTCCCTCCTTTATATACTGGTGGATTGGGGCTGTTTAGACGCAGTTTTACGGCCACGTGCTACCCGTTTCACCGGTGCTCCTCTAGATCGGATTTTTGCAGCGCTTAGGCGAAGCCCTGCCAGAATTGCTCCACCACCATCACCGGAGCGCCGTCACGCTGCCGGTGAACTCTCTCCCCTCTCCA
Organism: Hordeum marinum; assembly: GCA_022496015.1. Taxonomy (NCBI): domain Eukaryota; kingdom Viridiplantae; phylum Streptophyta; class Magnoliopsida; order Poales; family Poaceae; genus Hordeum; species Hordeum marinum. The sequence goes on along the minus strand of CM039676.1, from coordinate 346,683,892 downwards.
CCTCCTCTTGCTGGATCGAGACGGTGGAGATCGTCATCAAGCTGCACGTGTTCTGAACGCGGAGGTGCCGTCCGTTTGGCGCTAGATCGGAAGGACCGTGATCGAGATCACGAGATGATTCACGATGAGATCGCGGGACGGATCGTGATGAGTTCGTGGGATGGATCATGGTTGGATCACGGGACGGATCGTGATGTGATCGCGGGACGCTCGGCGATTTGGATCGCGAAGATGTTTGACTACACCAACCGCGTTTCTTAACGCTTCCCGCTTAGCGATCTACAAGGATACATATATCCACTCTCCCTCTCGTAGATGCTCATCACCATGGATAGGTTTGCGTGTGCGTAGGAAATTATTTGTTTCCCATGCGACGTTCCCCAACAGTGGTATCAGAGCTAGGTTGATGGTTCGATGAGATCTCGAGTAGAACACAAAAGGTTTGTGGGCGTTGATGCTTAGATTGCTTCCTCCCATTGTCGTATTTTGGTTCAGCGGGATTGTGAGATGAAGCGGCCCGGACCAACATTACTCGTACGCTTACGAGAGACCGGTTCCCTCGACGCAACTTGTTGCCTAGATGGCTTGCGGGTGACAGTTTCTCTCACTTTAGTTGGATCGGATCCGACAAAGGCGGTCCTTGAGAAGGTTGAAAAGCAACTAGTGTATCACCGTTGTGGTTTTTGCGTAGGTGAGAATTGTTCTTGCTAGATACCCGTAGCAGCCACGTAAAAACATGCAACAACAATTAGAGGACGTCTAACTTGTTTTTGCAGGGTATGTTGTGATATGATATGGCCAATTACATGATGTGATATATGTGATGTATGAGATGATCATGTGATGTATAGATTATCACGACTTGCAAGTCGATGAGTACGGTAACCGGCAGGAGCCATAGGGTTGTCTTTAATTATTGTATGACCTGCGTGTCAATCATTAAGTGCTATGTAATGCTTTACTTTATCGCTAAACGGTAGCAATAGTAGTAGAAGCATGCAGGGCGTGACAACCCCGATGGCGACACGTTGATGGAGATCAAGATGATGGAGATCATGGTGTCATGCCGGTGACGATGGAGATCATGCCGGTGCTTTCATGATGGAGATAAAAAGCACAAGTTCATGGCCATATCATGTCACTTATGATTTGCATGTGATGTTAATCCTTTTTATGCATCTTGTTTTGCTTAGGACGACGGTAGCATTATAAGGTGATCCCTCACTTAATTTCAAGATAAATTGTATTCTCCCCGAGTGTGCATCGTTGCGGAAGTTCGTCGTGTTGAGACACCACGTGATGATCGGGTGTGATAGACTCTACGTTCACATACAACGGGTGCAAGCCAGTGTTGCACATGCAGAACACTCGGGTTAAACTTGATGAGCCTAGCATGTACAGACATGGCCTCGGAACACAAGAGATCGAAAGGTCGAACATGAGTCATATAGTAGATATGATCAACATAATGATGTTCACCATTGCAGCCACCTCAACTCACGTGATGATCGGACTTGAGTTGGTGAATTTGGATCATGTATCACTCGAATGATCGGAGGGATGTCAATTTGAGTGGGAGTTCTTAAGTAATATGATTAATTGAACTTATTATCATGAACATAGTCAGTAGTGACTTTGCAAATTATGTTGTAGATTACTAGATCACGCTGTAGCTCCCTTAAATTTTTATATGTTCCTAGAGAAATAGAGTTGAAAGATGTTGGTAGCAATATTGCAGATTGGGTCCGTGATCTGAGGATTGTCCTCATTGCTGCACAGAAGGCTTATGTCCTTAATGCACCGCTCGGTGCGCCACCCCCCTCTAGTGTCGTCTGTAGATGTTGTGAACATCTGACAGGCACGTTTCGATGACTACTTGATAGTTTAGTGCGTCATGCATTACGGCTTAGAATTGAGGCTCCGAAACATTTTGAACGTCACGGAACATATGAGATGTTCTAGGAGCAGAGATTGTGATCTCAGGCTCGTGCCTGTGTTGCGAGATATGAGATCTCCAACAAGATTCTTTGCCTGTAAGATGAAGGAGAATAGCTCAATCGTTGAGCATGTGCTCAGACTGTCTGGGTGCTACAATCGCTTGAATCGAGTGGGAGTTGATCTTCCAGATAAGATAGTGATTGATGTAGTTCTCCAAGTCACTGTCACTGAGCTACTAGAACTTGGTGATGAACTATAAAATGTCAGGGAAAGAAATGTTGGTCCCTAAGCTGTTCGCGATGTTTGACACCGCGAAGGTAGAAATCAAGAAGGAGCGTCAAGTGTTGATGGTTAATCAAACCACTAGTTTCGAGAAGGGCAAGAGCAAGGAGGGAAACTTCATGGATAGCAAGTCAGTTGCTGCTCCAGTGAAGCAACCCAATGTTGAACTCAATCCCGAGACTAAGTGCTTCTGTTATGAGGTGAGCGGTCGCTGAAGCGGAACAACCCTAGATACTTGGTAGATAAGAAGGCTGGCAACATCGATAGAAGTATATTTGATATACGAGTTATTAATGTGTACCTTGCTAGTACTCTTAGTAGCACTTGGGTATTGGATACCGGTTCGGTCGCTAAATGTTAGTAACTCAAAATAAAAGCTACGGAATAAACGGAGAACTAGCTAAGGGTGAGGTGACGATATGTGTTGGAAATGTTTCCAAGGTTGATGTGATCAACATCGCACGCTCTCTCTACCTTCAGGATTAGTGACGAACCTAAATAAATGTTATTTGGTGTTTTGCGTTGAGCATGAACATGATTAGATCATGTTTATTGCAATACGGTTATTCATTTAAGTTAGAGAATAATGGTTATTCTGTTTACATGAATAATGCCTTCAATGGTCATGCACCCAGTGAGAATGGTTTGTTGAAATCTTGATCATAGTAATACACATGTTCATAACATTGATGTCAAAAGATACAAAGTTAATAATGATAGTACCACATACTTGTGGCACTGCCGCTAAATGTCATATTGGTATAAAGCACATGAAGAGACTCCATGTTGATGGATCTTTGGACTCATTCGATTTTGAATCGGTTGAGACATGCGAACCATGCCTCTTGGGCAAGAGGACTAAAGGACCCCGTTGGATGGAGCGGGCAAGTGATTCATTGGAAATGATACATGTTGATGTATGCAATCCAGTGAGTCTTGTAGCGTGCAGTGGATATCGTTATTTTCTTACCTTCACTTATGATTTGAGTAGATATAGTGTATATTTACTTAATGAAACACAAGTCCGAATTGTTTGAAAGGTTCAAGCAAATTCAGAGTGAAGTTTAAGATCATCGTGACAAGAAGATAAAAATGACTGCGATATGATCGTGGAGGTGAATATCTGAGTTACGAGTTTGGCATACAACTTAAGACAATGTGAAATTTGTTTCACAACTAACGCCACCTGGAACACCATAGTGTGATGGTGTGTCCGAACATCATAGTCATGCTCTATTGGATATGGTACGTGCTATGATGTCTCTTGTCGTTTTACTACTATAATTTTGGGGTTATGCATTAGAGACAACTACATTCACTTTAAATAGGGCACCATCTAAATCCATTGAGATGACACCGTGTGAATTATGCTTTGATACAAACCTAAGCTGTCATTTCTTAATGTTTGGGGCTGCGATGCTTGTGTGGAAAATGTTTTCACCTAATGAGGTCGAACCCAAGACGGAAAAATGCATCTTCATAGAACACCCTAAGATCAATTGGGTGAACCTTCTATCTCGGATCTAAGTGCAAAGTGTTTGTTGCTTAAACGGATCCTTTCTCGGGGAAAAGTTTCTCTCGAAAGAATTGAGTGGGAGGAAGATAGAACTTGATAAGGTTGTTAAACCTTTGTTCAACCAGAGAGTAGCGCAGCACAGGAAGATGTTTCTGTGAAGCCTACGTTAGTTGAAGAGGAAGTTAATGATGATGATCATGAAGCTTCAGGATCAAGTTACTATCGAACTTCGTAGGTCGACAAGGATGTCTACTGCTCCTGAGCGGTACGACAACCCTGTCTTGGAGATCATGTGCTGGACAACGATGAACCTACGAGCTATGGAGAAGCGATGATGGGCCCAGATTCCGACAAATGGTTGGAGGCCATGAAATCCGAGATAGGATCCATGTATGAAAACCAAGTATAGACTTTGGTAGACTTGCTCGTTGGACGGCAGGTCGTTGAGTACAAATGGATCTTTAGAATGAAGACAGACGCTGATGGTAATTGTCACCATTTGTAAAGCTCGACTTGTTGCAAAGATGTTTGTGACAAGTTCAAGGAGTTGACTGCGATGAGACTTTCTCACTCGTAGCGATGCTAAAGTATGTTGGAATTATGTTAGCAGTTGCTGCATTTTCAATTATGAAATCTGGCAGATGGATGTCAAAACATCGTTTCCTTAACGGTTTACTTGAGGAAAGGTTGTATGTGATACAACCGGATGGTTTTGTTAGTCCTAAGGATGCTAAAAGGTGTGCAAGCTTTAGTGATCCTGCTATGGACTGAAGCAAGAATCTCGGAGTTGGAATATACACTTTGATGAGGTGATCAAAGTTTTAATGTTTATACAAAGTTTACGAGAAACTTGTATTTACAATAAAGTGAGTGGGAGCACTATAGAATTTCTGATAAGTATATGTGGATGACATATTGTTGATCAGAAATAATATAGGATTTCTGGCAAGCATAAATGGTTGTTTGAAAGGTGATTTTCAAAGAAAGACCTGGATAAAGCTACCTAACTGTTGAGCATCAAAAATCTATAGAGATAGATCAAGATGCTTGATGAGACTTTCAATGAGTGCATACCTTGACAAGATTTTGAAAGAGTTCAAAATGGATCAGCCAGAGAAATAGTTCTCGTCTGATTTGTAAGGTGTGAAGTTGAGTGAGACTCAAAGCTCGACAACGGTAGAAGAAAGAGAAAGGACGAACGTAGTTCCCTATGCCTTGGCCATAGGCTCTGTATTATGCCATGCTGTGTACCGCACCTGTGTGTGCCTTGCCATGAGTCTGTCAAGGGGTACAAGAGTGGTCCAGGAGTGGATCACTGGTCAGCGGTCGATATTATCCTTAGTAACTTACATACTAAGAAGATATTTCTCGATTATGGAGGTGATAAAGAGTTCGTCGTAAAGAGTTACGTCGATGCAAGCTTTAACACCTATCCGGATGACTAGTAGTAGCAATCTGGATACGTATAGTGGAGCAGCCATTTGGAAATAGTACCAAGTGGAGTGTGGTAGCAGTGTTTACGGTTTGACATAGAGATTTGCAAAGTACACACGGATCTGAATATCGTAGACCCGTTGACTATAAGACCTCTCTCACATGCAAAGCATGATCGAGCCCCAGAACTCGTTGGGTGTTAGATTCATAACAATGCGAATCACATGGTGATGTGAACTAGATTATTGACTCTAGTGCAAGTGGGAGACTGTTGGAAATATGCCCTAGAGGCAATAATAAATTAGTTATTATCATATTTCCTTGTTCATGATAATCGTTTAGTATCCATGCTATAATTGTATTGATCGGAGACTTAAATGCATGTGTGGATACATAGACAAAACCATGTCCCTAGTATGCCTCTAATGGACTGGCTCGTTGATCAAAGGATGGTTAAGGTTTCCTAGCCATGGACATAAGATGTCATTTGATAAAGGGATCACATCATTAGGAGAATGATGTGATGGACAAGACCCAAACTACAAACGTAGCATATGATCGTGTCAGTTTATTGCTACTATTTTCCGCATGTCAAGTATGTGTTCCTATGACCATGAGATCATGCAACTCACGGATATCGGAGGAGTGCCTTGTGTGTATCAAACGTCACAACGTAACTGGGTGACTATAAAGGTGCTCTACAGGTATCTCCGATGGTGTTTGTTGAGTTGGCATGGATCGAGACTGGGATTTGTTACTCCGTGTGACGGAGAGGTATCTCAGGGCCCACTCGGTAATACAACATCACAATGAGCCTTGCAAGCAATGTGACTAATTGTTAGTTGCGGGATCTTGTATTACGGAATGAGTAAAGAGGCTTGCCAGTAACGAGGTTGAACTAGGTATGGAGATACCGACGATCGAATCTCGGGCAAGTAACATACCAAAGAACAAAGGGAACGTTATACGTGATTAACTGAATCCTTGACATAGAGGTTCGACCGATAAAGATCTTCGTAGAATATGTAGGAACCAATGTGGACGTCCAGGTCCCGCCATTGGTTATTGACCGTAGAGGTGTCTCGGTCATGTCTACATAGTTCTTGAACCCGCAGGGTCTACACACTTAAGGTTCGGTGACGTTTCGGTAGTGTAGAGTTGTGTGTGGTGGTGACTGAAGGTTGTTCGGAGTCCCGGATGAGATCTTGGACATCACGAGGAGCTCCGGAATGGTCCGTAGGTAAAGATTCATATATAGGAAGTCCCAGTTTGGTCACCGGAAAAGTTTCGGGCTCATCGGTAGTGTACCGGGAGTGCCGGTAGTGTACCGGGAGACCTCCGGGAGGGGTATTTCGACCCCAGAGGGTCCATGGGCTGTGGAGAGTGATAACCAGCCCTTATTGGGCTGGAGTAACAGACACAATAATGCCCATGGCGCAGGAGGCAAAAGTCCTAAAGGAAAAGGTGGAGAAAAGGCTAAAAAGGAAGAGTCCTACTCCTACTAGGAGTGGAGGAGGAGTAGGACTCCTCCCCCTCTAGCCGGCCGAATCCTAGAGGCCCTTGGCCTTGCGCCAAGGGCTTCCTCTCCCTCCCTCCTTTATATACTGGTGGATTGGGGCTGTTTAGACACAGTTTTACGGCCACGTGCTACCCGTTTCACCGGTGCTCCTCTAGATCGGATTTCTGCAGCGCTTACGCGAAGCCCTGCCGGAATTGCTCCACCACCATCACCAGAGCGCCATCACGCTGCTGGTGAACTCTCTCCTCTCTCCACATCCTCTTGCTGGATCGAGATTGTGGAGATCGTCATCAAGCTGCACGTGTGCTGAACGCGGAGGTGCCGTCCGTTCGGCGCTTGATCGAAAGGACCGTGATCGAGATCGCGAGACGATTCGCGATGAGATCGCGGGACGGATTGTGATGAGTTCGTGGGACGGATCGTGATTGGATCGCGGGACGGATCGTGATGTGATCGTGGGACGCTCGGCGATTTGGATCGCGAAGATGTTCGACTACACCAACCGCGTTTCTTAACGCTTCCCGCTTAGCGATCTACAAGGGTACGTAGATCCACTCTCCCTCTCGTAGATGCTCATCACCATGGATAGGTTTGCGTGTGCATAGGAATTTTTTTGTTTCCCATGCAACGTTCCCCGACAATATTACCATCCCTATTATCTCAAAACTATATGCAAGGAATCCAACTTCTCATTGTTTTTAATGCACTTAATATGAAAGTTTTTATTATATCCCTCTTGGATGCCATTATATTAGGACTAAATGCATAACCTAAACAAATTAATATGCTGTTTTAATAAACTCTCAAAATAATATAAATGAGGAACGAGAGTTCAATAATTTCTATAAAATATAACACCAACATGCTCTAAAAAGATATAAGTGAAGCATTAGAGCAACATTGCCTAGCTCAAAAGATATAAGTGAAGCACATAAAGTATTCTAACAAATTCACGTTTCAGCGTGTCTCTCTATAAAGATGTGTTAAGAAAGGAAGATTGTGGCAAACTAACAAGCAAATACTCATATCATATAAGACGCTCCAAGCAAAACACATATCATGTGGTGAATAAAAATATAGTCTCAAGTAAATTTACCGATGGATTGAAGACGAAAGAGGGGATGCCTTCCGGGGCATCCCCAAGCTTAGGATTTTTGGTATACTTTAATATGACTTGGGGTTTCATGGTCATCCCCAAGCTTAGGCTCTTTCCACTCTTTATTCCATAGTCCACCAAATCTTCACCGAAAACTTGAAAACTTCACAACACAAAACTCAACAGAAAACTCATGAGATCCGTTAGTATAAGAAAAATAAATAACCACTTTAGTTAATTTTTTGAACTCATTATTTATTTATAATTGTGTAATACCTACTGTATTCTAACTTCTCCATGACTCATGCCCCCCGATACGACCCATAGATACATCAAAATAAGCAAACAACACAAAGAAAACAGAATCTGTCAAAAACAGAATAGAGTGTAGCAATCTGTAAACTTCGAATACTTATGGAATTGTAAAAATTCTGAAACATTATGAAAACCAGGTAAATTTGTATATAAATTATGTGTAAAAATTTCAGATGAATTTGATGCTATGAAAAATTAAGAAAAATCCTGGACTTAGTGCAAAAGTTTCTGTTTTCCAGGAAGATCAAATCAACAACCACCATAGATCACCCCAAAGGTTTTACTTGGATCAAGCACTAATTTAAACACAAAAACACAATTACTACATAACTAATAATGTGCCAAACACACCAAAACAGAAGCAAAAAGCAGAAAGAAAAAAGCAAAATAAAATTGGGTTGCCTCCCAACAAGCGCTATTGTTTAACGCCCCTAGCAAGGCAAAACGCAATAGATCTATGTATTGTCATCTTTGGTATGAAATCCATAAGTAGCTCTCATGATAGATTCATAAGTTAATTTTATTTTGTTCCTATTAAAGTGTTCCATGCCTTTCCTTAATGCAAATTGGAATCTAATATTCCCTTCCTTCATATCAATAATTGCACCAATCGTTCTATGGAAAGGTCTACCAAAATAATAGGACATGTAGGATTGCAATCTATATCAAGAACAATGAAATCTACGGGCACATAATTCCTATTTGCAACAATAAGAACATCATTAACTATTCCCATAGGTTTCTTTATAGTGGAATCTGCAAGATGCAAATTTAAAGAACAATCATCAAATTTACGGAAACCTAACACGTCACACAAAGTTTTTGGAATAGTGGAAATGCTAGCACCCAAATCACACAAAGCAAGGAACTAATAATATTTAATATTAATCTTAATATTAGGTTCCCACTCATCATATAGCTTTCTAGGTATAGAAATTTCCAACTCAACTTTTTCTTCAAAAGCCTTCATCATAGCATCAACAATATGTTTACTAAAAGCCTTGTTTTGATTATAAGCATGAGGATAATTCAACATGGATTTCAACAAGGAAATACAATCAATCAAAGAGCAGCTACCAAGATTAAAGTCTTTTAAATCCAAAAGAGTGGGTTCATTGCTATTTAAAGTTTTGACCTCTTCAATCCCACTTTTATCAATCTTAGCATCAAGATCTAAAAACTCCGAATCATTGGGATGCCTTTTAACTTAAGTTGACTCATCTCCAGTGCCATCCTTATCAAGATTAATATTGGAAAACAAATATTTAATAGGAGTCACATCAATCACCTTAAGATCTTCATCAATATTATCATGAGATTCTGGCTTCGCGGCCATTTTATTGACTAAATTAGCTTGTTTATCGGAAATTTGGCCCACTAAGTTTTCAAGGTGAATAAATTGAGATTTCCAACCATAGAACTCTTTAGACATATAATCAAGTTCCTTATTCATCTATTCCCACATAGTTTTTTGTTATGTAAGTTCATTCTTGAAGAAACTATCGTGATCATATTGAAGCGACATGAAACTTTTAACGTTATCCTCAATATCTTCCAACTTTCTAAGATAAGGATCAAAGCCGTTGGATTGAGCCATAAGACGACCTACCAATCTTAACACGCAAGCAAGCAAAAAGCAGACAAGGAGACGAACAAAAAAGGACGAAAGGCAAATCTTTTTGAAAATCGTTTTAGAGGTGGGGGAGAGGAAAACGAGAGGCAAATGGAAAATAATGTAAATGCAAGAGATGAGTTTGTGATGGGTACTTGATATCCTTGACTTTTTCTATGTATCTCCCCGGCAACGGCGCCAGCAATCCTTCTTGCTACTTCTCGAGCATGCGTTGGCAACGGCGCCAGAAATCCTTCTTGCAAAGTAGATAAGCATTTCCCTCAGTTTTTGAGAACCAAGGTGTCAATCCAGTAGGAGATACAAGCGAGCCACCAATAGATATACCTACACAAGGAATCAAACTCTTGCACCCAACGCTAGAAAGGGGTTGTCAATCCCTTCACGACTATTTCCAAGGATGAGATCTAGGAGAGATAGATATAATAGGGTGCTTGAACGGAAAGTAAAACTAAAAGTAAAAACAATGCAACAAGTATTTTTGGTTTTAGATCTGAAAATATAATATTGTAAATAGACCCGGCGGCCATAGGTTTCACTAGATGGCTTCTCTCATGATGGCAAGTATTAGGGTGGGTGAACAAATTACTGTTGAGCAATTGATAGAAAAGCAAATAATTATGAAGATATCCAAGGCAATGATTATGCATATAGGCATCATGCCCGTTACAAGTAGACCAAAACGATTCTGCATCTACTACTATTACTCCACACATCGACCGACTCCTGCCTGCATCTAGAGTATTAAGTTCATGAAGAATAGAGTAACGCATTAAGTAAGATGACATGATGTAGAGGGATAAAATCAAGCAATATGATGAAAACCCCATCTTTTTACCCTTGATGGATACAATACAATACGTGCCTTGCTACCCCTTCTTTGTCAGTGGGTGAGGACACCGCAAGATTGAACCCAAAATTAAGCACTTCTCCTATTGCAAGAATTACTACTCTAGTTGGCCAAACCAAACCAATAACTTGAAGAGACTTGCAAAGATATGAAATCATGCATATAAGAATTCAGGAAAGACTCAAATAATATTCATGGATAATCTAAACATAAACCCATAATTCATCGGATCTCGACAAACACACCACAAAAGAGGATTACATCGGATAGATCTCCATGAAGATCATGAAGAACATGGTATTGAGAAGCAAAGAGAGAGAAGAAGCCATCTAGGTACTATATATGGACCCATAGGTCTATGGCGAACTACTCATGCATCATCGGAGGGGCAATGGAGTTTATGTAGATGCCCTCCGTTATCGAATCCCCCTTTGGCAGATTACCAGAAAAGGCTCCAAGATTGGATCTCTCGGGAACGGAGGCTTCTGGTGACGGAAAAGTGTTTTCGTGGATCTTTCTGATAATGATGGAATATTTGGGTATTTATAGGCTGAAGATTAGGGTTAAGGGAGTTGCCAGGGGCCCACAAGCCTGCTCGGCGCGGGTGCCCCCCTAACCGCGACAAGCGAGCTTGTGGCCCCCTGGCAGCTCCTCTGCCTTGGTTCTCATGTCTCGTGGCTTCCATATTTTCCAAAAAAATCATTCCGGAGGTTTTATTCCGTTTGTACTCCGTTTAATATTCCTTATTTGCGAAACTCAAAAACAAGGAAAAAACAGAAATTGGCACTAGGCTCTAGATTAATAGGTTAGTCCCAAAAATAATATAAAATAGCATATTAATGCATAAAAACATGCAAAACAGATAATATAATAGCATGGAACAATCAAAAATTATAGATACGTCGTAGACATATCAACCGCTCAAACAAATTGCTACTACCGAGTAGGAATTTTTTGTACTTGTGTTTGAATGTGATAAGTTTAGACATTATATTGTTGATTCTAAAGTAACTATTCACACAGATCATGTTGCTATTAAATACCTTATGTAAAAGAAAGATGCTAAGCATATACTTATTAGGTGGGTGCTTTTACTTAAAGAATTTTACTTGCATATTGTTGATAAGAAGGGAGCTGAAAACCTCTGTAGAAGATAACTTGTCTAGGATGGAAAATTTGCTTGATGACCCAATGCCTATTGATGATAATTTTGCTGATGAGCAATTTGCTATTATAAATAATTCACATAGCACTCCTTGGTATGCGGATTATGATAATTACATTGTTGCTAAATATATACCACCTTGTTTCACTTCTCAACAAAATAAAAATGTTTTTTATGGTTTAAGACATTACTTTTTGGATGACCCGCATCTTTATAAAGATGGAGTAGAGGGTGTTATTAGACGTTGTGTATATGAACATGAACAAGGAAAAATCCTAGTTAAGTGTCACTCCGAGGCCTTGATGCCATTCTGCTGAGGAGTGTATGGGGAAGATAACTCTTGAGTGATCCCAAGTTCATCAAGATAGTCATCAAGGCCAGTGTTTTTGAAACCGGTCCCGTTATCACTCCTAATGTTATTGATCTTGACACCGAAGTTTGTTGACGACCTTGAAGAAAATTGTCTGAAGACTTCCTGCACTTTGGTTTTGTACATGATGATATGCACCCAAGTGTAACGAGAGAAATCATCAACAATGACAAAGCCATATAATAATGCAACATTGGTTAGTGTGGCATAATGAGTGGGGACAAAGAGTTTCATATGAAGCAATTCGAAGGGGTGTGTGGTAGTCATGATAGTCTTCAAGGGATGCTTGGATCTGGTCATCTTTCCAGACTCACAAGCCCCCCAGAGGTCATCCTTGGGGAATTAGACACCCTCGTTGCCAATGACATATTTCTTCTTCATGAGTGTGTGCAAGTTCCTCACGCCAGCATGACCAAGTCACTGATGTTGTAGCCAGCCTTCTGAAGCTTCTGCAAGTAGACATGTAGCAGGCTGTGGTCCTGCAAAGAAATCGACAATATACAAGTCTCCTCTCCTAAAGCCTTTGAAGACTTTGGATTTGTCAGTTTGCATGAGTACAATGCAATATTTGCTGAAGATGGCAACCATATCAAGATCACAAAGCATTGAGACTGACATGAGGTTGAATCCAAGGGATTCTACAAGCATTACTTTGTCAATGTGTCGATCCTTCGAGATTGCAACCCTACCTAGACCCAACACCTTACTTTTTTCCTTTGTCATCGTAGGTGATATGCTTCAGGTGTGATGGAGATAGAGTTGTGGCCATCAATAAGTTCTTGCCACCAGTCATGTGATTTGTGCATCCAGTGTCGAGGACCCACTCAGTAGCTTTAGGTGATTCTTCCTACATACGAATTAGTGCAACTTATGAACACATATACTTCAGAGTGAAGAATATGATATCAAATTTGTCAGGCAGAATTTCATCAAATAGTACAATAGGTATAGCAACATGAGCACTTGAGAAATTGACAGATTCATTTCTACATGATTAGTTGTGTCCATCCAAGCGATTTTCAGGTCTCCAGCAAATTATACAAACATTCTAGTTTGTGTGGAGGCATGACCCTACATAAGAGATTAGTTAATTTTATTCACCACCCACATTCTAAGGGGTGACAAAGAGTTTATCAGTCTGTGACCTTCATACGAGAATTTAGGCATTGAAGCTAATGCACTTAATTTCACAGTAGGGGGGTTAGAGTACTCATATGAATAAGCAGAGAACTTCTTCGAAGATTTATGAACGTAGTGGTTTCAAGTATAATGCACATATTCGTGACCCTTAGATTTTCACTGCGAAAGGGAGGCATTAGCAAAAGCATCAGTAGATTAATGACCATGTGAGGAATTTGGTCCATATGAGGACTTTGGTCTATGTGAAGAATTTGGTTTGGGGTTCCTTTTCTTCATAGGTGGTGTCATGATGATACCACATGAAGACTTTCAAGGCATCTTTTGGGAACCTAAATTTTCTTCATCGGAGGGCCATTCCTCCAGTTAGTTCCAACATATCTGGCAACTACCTCACCATTCTTATTTTTTGAATAGTTTATAGTTGGAGTCAAATGACTCATAAGAGGAATATGAAGATTCACAGTTAAAACCAGATAAAGTGGATGAATCTAAAAGAGTTCCTTTTGCTGCAACCCATGAAGTTTTGGGACACTGCTCAGTTTTCCAGTAAGATCCATCAGCATTGAGTTTTCTCTCACATGCAATACCCTCTTTACTAGGGTTCGTGTTTAGAATGTGCTTCTTGAGAACATCACAATGGGTTTAATGCCCTTTGAGGCTTTTGTAAATGCCCTTCACATACAATTCCTTCAACCCTGCATTTTCATTAGTGACACTTGTGGTCTCCTTAGTTGAGGAATTTGTAACCATATAAATAGTTGAAGAAGTTGCAGCGATAGAAGCATTTGAACATTTAGGTGAAGAATATGCAGTTTCACGTTCGATGCATTTCAGACAATGTGGGACAAAATCTTCTTGAGCGGAACTGATCTGTTGAGATAGTAATGAATCATTTTCCTTTTGCAGATCTTCATGAGACACACTCAATTTCTTAAGATCTTGATTTCTGTGAAGAAATTCATAAGAAAACTTCTCATGATCAACTGAGAGAGTATCATGATGCCTTTTAAGCTCATCATACTTTGACTGAAGAGTTTGAAGATCACCAGTCAGAGTTTGAGTACGGTCCATTTCCTCGTTCAACGGGTCATTGCTTATGTCTAGCAGTTTTTGAATCCTTAGCATGGCACTTTGTTGCTTAGTGGAAATTATAGGAAGTTTAGAATAGTTAAGTTTTAGATTATCATAACATTCACCTTCACTTGATTCAGAGGAGGAAGGATATTTGAGTAGCTTGGTACCTTTTTCCATAAATCAAAAGGAGGGTGCAAAGTCATCGTCGCTGACGTCAAAGTTGTTGGTGTTGCCATTTTGTTCGTTTTTGAAGATGGACTTGTTGACGAAAGCAGTAGCGATAGTTAGGCTCACCACACCAGAGTATGACTCCTTCTCTTCCTCATATTCTTCTTCAGAATCCATTTCCTTAACAATAATTGCCCGAGCCTTTTTGGAACTAATCTTCTTGTGAGATGAGGACTTTGAAGATTTCTTCTTCTTCTTTGCGTCATCAGAACTGTCATCCTTGCATTTGTTCTTCTTCTTTGATTCCTTTTCCCATAGAGGACAATCAGCAATGTAGTGGCCAGACTTCTTGCATTTGTGACAAGTCCTTTTCTCGTGATTGCATGATGAATATTTTTATATTCCATATCACCTCTTGAAGACTCCAAACCAACCTCTTCTGGAGAATTGCTAGCTCCTGGCCAATTTCTTCAGGGTCACCTAGATTACTGTCAGATTCTTCTTCAGATGAGGAAACTATCTTTGCCTTCAATGCACGAGATCTCCCATAGCTTGGCCCATAGAGGTCTCTTTTTTAGCTCATTAGAATTCATGTGTGTTGAGCCTTTCAAGAATATCAACAAGATCCAGTGAATTGTGGTCTCCATGTTCTTGAATCATCAAAGCAGTGTGTCAAATGAAGAATTAAGGGACCTCAGCAGTTTGTTCACCATCTCATGGTCAGTGATATCAGTGGCACCAAGAGCCTAGAGCTCATTTGAGATATTGGTGAGGCGATCGAAGGTATGTTGAACACTTTCATTGTCAAGTCATTTGAAGCGGTTGAAGACATCACTAGTGCATAAATGGCTAGACACAACTCTTGTTTGTGGCGCAGCAATTTGGCACGATGCCAGGACTATTTTTTCAAATATCAATGGCATTGGAAGAATTGGTATGCTAGCGTTATGCAGTTAGCGTTGGAGTGGATATAGAGTGGAGCACCACCAAAATGTGGGCCCTGCTGAGCTGACCAGTCGGAATATATTGCTGCCATAAGATGTCCTGACACGCCATAGCTATATTAGGTAGTGCTAGTGTTAACTATTCATGAACGACAACATTAAGTTTTGCCTATCTAAGCTTGTGTTGGAAGCCCCTTCGTTTCTCAGAATACGTTCACTTCCAATTCCTCTCCCTAATAACTAGTTATCTCCTCTTAGTTATGGACCCACATCGGTGGAGCATGTCTAAAGTTTGGGACTCTGCCGCCCTGGCCGAGCTCCCGTCTGGTCATGTTGGCTATGCCATGAGCTTGTTACGGTCAATGCAGTCGTCCATGTCTGGTGAATCATCCTGCCACAGTAGCGCAACATCCGTCCAATCTGGCAGCTATGTCACCAGCATAGAAGATATCGGCCCTATGCTGCTTTGCGGCTGTCGACGCCCTGTTGATAAGCATATGTCTCACATGGAATGGAATCCAGAACGAGAGTTCTACATATGCGCCAACCATGGAAAGGTATGTATATGACAAAAAATACATATTGATTGGCTTTCAGCTAATTTGCACAATTCAACTCCTCTAGTGGGTCTAACATCAATATGTGTATGCATATGTGTGTGTGTCTGTGTCTATATATATATAATGTGTGTGTGTGTGTTGTGATCCATAGAAAAGAGGGGAGAAATATTGCTTCACATGGATATGAGTTGATCTCGTCCAGAAGTATGTAAGCGAGTTGCTCGACCACTCCATTGGACCTTTGAGACAACAGATAGATTAGATGCAACTCAGGATGCTTCGATATGCTCTTTTAGCCGGTTGCATGCTTGGCCTATTTCTCCCAGTTGGATCGATGACACCATTTCTTCTCGTGGCCGTCATCAGACTAATGATGTTCTTAGTCTAAACCTAGTAGTAGTAAATTATAATTGTTATATTTATTATCCTTCTGTAATGTATGTAAGCATGCCAGATTAATTAATGAAATATATGTTGTTCATTTATAAGAATTATATTTTAAACTAATATTTTTAATTCTGTATATATATATATGCACAAAACTTGAAAATAAAAAAATAATAAACTGAAATGGTGTTGGCCATGTGGACTGATAACCCACAAGTGTAGGGGATCAGTTGTAGCCTTTTTTGATAAGTAAGAGTATCGAACCCAATGAGGAGCTAAAGGTAAAACAAAGATTCCCTCAAGTTCTATCGACCATCAATACAACTATATGCATGCTTAACGTTCGCTTTACCTAGAACAAATATGAAACTAGAAGTACTTTGTAGGTGTGACGGGATAGGTTTTCAAGATAATAAAGAACACGTAAATAAAAACTAGGGGCTTCTAAGATAAAGAAACAACTAGTTAGTTTAACGAGTGTGGAAAAGTGGTGGTAGGAGTTGCGGAATTGTCCCTAGCCAATCGATAACTAGACTGATCATCATTATTGCAATTTTATATGAGGGAGAGGCATAAGCTAACATATTTTATCTACTTGGATCATATGCACTTATGATTGGAACTCTAGCAAGCATCCTCAACTACTAAAGATCTGAAGGTAAAACCCAACCATAGCATTATAAGGTATCAAGTCCTCTTTAGTCCCATATGCAACAACCCACCTACTCAGGTTTATGCTTCTGTCACTTACTCAACCCACCATAGGCAAATCATGAACATAATGATACACCCTACAACGAGGATCCCTGACACTTGCGCGACATGGAGAGAACCATAGGACATCATCAATAATAAAACATGCAACTCAAACCAATCATGATCATCAATCAATCCATGGGACAATAAAAATCTACATAAACATCATAGAATGGCAACACATCATTGGATAATAATATGAAGCATAAAGCACCATGTTCAAGTAGAGGGTACAACGGGTTGTGGGAGAGTGGACCGCTGTAGATGGATAGGGGAAGGTGATGGACGTGTTGGTGACGATGACGGAGTTGTTGGAGTAGATCGCCGTCACGATGATGGCCCCGACGGTTTTTTGGTGCCACCGGGAGAGAGAGGTACAGAGCCCCCCTCCTTCTTCTTCCTTCACCTCCCCCCTAGATGGGAGGAGGGTTTTCCCTCTAGTCCTTGGCCTCCATGGTGGTGGAGGGGATAAGAGCCCCTCCGAGATTGGATCTCTCTTTGTTTCCTTCTGTTTCTGCGTTCCCAGATTCTGGCCTTTCATCGTTTTTTAAATATCCGGAGATCCATAACTCCGATCGAGCTGAATTTTTGAGGGGAATTATATTATAAAAATATCTTCCTTGCGGCAAAAGGAGAGATGCATCTTCCTTAAGGGGTGACCACAAGGGCCCAAGGCGTGACTAGGGGGTAGGTCGTGCCCCTGGCTTGTGGTCACCTCGGGCATCGTCTCGCGTTGATTCTTTTTCCCAAAAATCACATATATTCCAAAAAAATCTCCATAAGTTTTTATCACGTTTTAACTTCATTTGGTATGGATATTCTACGAAACAAAAAACCTGCAATAAACAGGAACTGCCACTGGGCACTGGATCAATATGTTAGTCCCAAAAATAGTATAAAAAATTGTCAAAAGTATATAAAAGTTATAGAATATTGGCATGAAACAATAAAAAATTATAGATACGACGGAGACGTATCAACATCCCCAAGCTTAATTCCTGCTCGTCCTCGAGTAGGTAAATAAAAACAGATAATTTATGATGGGGAATGCTACCTAGCATAATCTTGATCATATAATCTAATCATGGCATGAATATTAAGACACGAGTGATTCAAAGCAATAGTCTTCATTTAACATTAAGACAATAATACTTCAAGCATACTAATAAAGAAATTGTATCTCTTTAAAATATAATAGCAAAAGAAAGTTATCCCTACAGTATCATATATATAGTCTGGCTATGCTCCATCTTCCCCACACAAAGTATTTATATCATGCACAACCCCAATGAAAAGCAAGCAATTGTTTCACACCTTTTATGTTCTTAAACCTTTTCAACTCTCATGCAATACATGAGCGTGAGCCATGGGTATAGCACTATAGGTGGAATAGAATATGGTGGAGGTTGTGAAGAAAAAGGAAAAGATACTCTCACATAAACTAGGTGTGTCAACGGGCTATGGAGATGCCCATTAATAGATATTAATGTGAGTGAATAGGGATTGCAATGCAATAGATGCACTAGAGCTATAAGTGTATGAAAGCTTAAACTGAAAACTAAGTTGGTGTGCATCCAACTTGCTTGCTGACGAAGACCTAGGGCAATTTGAGGAAGCACATCATTGGAATATACAAGCCAAGTTCTATAATGAAAAATTACCACTAGTATATGAAAGTGACAAAATAGGTGACTCTCTATCATGAATATCATGGTTCTACTTTGAGGCACAAGTGTGGAAAAAGGATAGTAGCATTGTCCCTTCTCTCTTTTCTCTTTTTTTTATTTTGGTGGGCATCTAAGGCCTATTTTTTATTTGGTCTTCGCTGGCCTCTTTTATTTTTCATAAAGTCCGGAGTCTCATCCCAAGTTGTGAGGGAATCATAGCTTCCATCATCCTTTCCACACAAGGGACAATGCTCTAATAATGATGGTCATCACACTTTTATTTAATTCCAACCCAAGAATTACAACTCAATATCTAGAACAAAATGACTCTATATGAATGCCTCCGGCGATGTACCGGGATATGCAATGATCTAGCATAGCAATGACATCAAAAAATGGACAAGCCATGAAAACATCATGCTAGCTATCTTATGATCATGCAAAGTAGTATGAAAATGATGGTGCGTGTCATAATAATCGAAACGGTGGAAGTTGCATGGCAATATATCTCGGAATGGCATGGAAATGCAATAATAGGTAGGTATGGTGGCTGTTTTGACGGAGGATATATGGTGGGTTTCATGCACCGGCGAAAGTTGCACGGTACTAGAAAGGCTAGCAAGGGTGGAAGGGTGAGAGTGTGTATAATCGATGAACTCACATTAGTCATAAAGAACTCACATACTTATTGCAAAAGTCTATTAGTCATCTAAGCAAAGTATTATACGCATGCTCCTAGGGGAGAGGTTGGTAGGAGTTAACCATCATGCGCTCCCGACCCTCACACAAAGGTTGACAATCAATAAACAAATCATGCTCGGACTTCCTTACATAACGGTTCACCATACGTGCATGCTACAGGAATCACAAACCTTTACACAAGTATTTCTACCAATCCACAATTACTCACTAGCATGACTCTAATATCACCATCTTTATATCGCAAAACTATTGCAAGGAATCAAACACATCATATTCAGTGATCTACAAGTTTTATGTAGGATTTTATGACTAACCATGTGAATGACCAACTCCTGTTAACTCTCTAAATAGATATAAGTGAAGCATGGGAGTTTAATTCTTTGTACAAAATATATGACCACGCTATAACAAATATAAGTGAAGCAAAAGAGCATTCTACAAATGGCGGTTTTCTATGTGTGAGAAACATGCAATCCAAACTTCAAATGATATAAGTGAAGCACATGAAGCATTCTATAAAACCATACTCAAAAGATATAAGTGAGGTGCAAAGAGCCTTCTATAAATCAACCAAGGACTTTCTCATACCATCATGGTGCATTATTAAAATTAAAATAAAAAGCACACGATGCTCCAAGATTTACGCATATCATGCGACGAATAAAAATATAGCTCCATGTAAAATTACCGATGGTTGTTAGAAGAAAGAGGGGATGCCTTCCGGGGAAGGGCATCCCCAAGCTTAGTTTCTTGGGAGTCCTTGAATATTACCTTGGGGTGCCTCGTGCATCCCCAAGCTTAGTATCTTTCCACTCCTTATTCCTTCATCCATCCTGATCTCACCCAAAACATGAAAACTTCAGTCACACAAAACATAACAAAACCCTCGTGAGATACGTTAGTATAATAAAACAAATCACCACTTTAAGTACTGTTGACAACCAATTCATTTTTTTTTGCATTTTAGCTCCTTTAATATAACTTTTCCATGGCTTATACCACCGATACAATCAATAGTTTCATCAAAACAAGCAAAACAATGCATCAAAAACAGAATCTGTCAAAAACAGGACAATCTGTAGTAATATGAACATTCACCATACTTATGTAACTCTAAAAATTCTGAAACATTAGGACAAAATAAAAAAATTGCATATCAGTACTATGTAAAAAATTCAGAAACTTTTGACATTCCAGTAAAAAATATAAATTCACGCACTACAGCTAAAGTTTCTGTTTTTGCACTGCACACACAAAATAAGCAACCTAATCATCCTAAAGGCAAATCTTGGCACATTATTTTTATAATACAATGGATTTATATAAGGGGATAATTATTTTTTGTTGAAAAGTTTCTTCAATCAAGATTCACAAAGTTTCCATTGGTATGAACAAAGTTCAAGGCTAGCCCCCACTTCAACGTTGCTCGTCTTTCTCACTTTCACTTTTATTTTGAAAAAGTTTTAAGTTCTCCACATTTTTTTTGATTTTAAACTAAATAAAAGCACACAATAGAATAAGATGACTCTCTAAAACTTCTGGTTTGTCTATGTTGGAAATATGCCCTGGAGGCAATAATAAATTAGTTATTATCATATTTCCTTGTTAATGATAATTGTTTATTATCCATGCTAGAATTGTATTGATCAGAAACTCAGATACATGTGTGGATACATAGACAACACCATGTCCCTAGTATGCCTCTGATGGACTAGCTCATTGATCAAAGATGGTTAAGGTTTCCTAGCCATGGACATGAGATGTCATTTGATAACGGGATCACATCATTAGGAGAATGATGTGATGGACAAGACCCAAACTATAAACATAGCATATAATCGTGTCAGTTTGTTGTTGTAGTTTTCTGCATGTCAAGTATCTGTTCCTATGACCATGAGATCATGCAACTCCCTGACACCGTAGGAGTACCTTGTGTGTATCAAACGTCGCAACGTAACTGGGTGACTATAAAGGTGCTCTACAGGTATCTCCGAGGGTGTCTGTTGGGTTGGCATGGATCAAGACTTGGATTTGTTACTCCTTGTGACAGAGAGGTATCTCAAGTCCCACTCAGTAATACAACATCACAACAAGCCTTGCAAGCAATGTGACTAAGTGTTATCCACGGGATCTTGTGTTACGAAACGAATAAAGAGACTTGCCGGTAACGAGATTGAACTAGGTATAGGGATACCGACGATCGAATCTCGGGCAAGTAACATACCGAAGAACAAAGGGAACAACATACGGGATTAACTGAATTCTTGACATAGAGGTTCGACCGATAAAGATATTCGTAGAATATGTAGGAACAAATATGGGCATCCAGGTCCAGCTATTGTTTATTGACCGTAGAGGTGTCTCGGTCATGTCTGCATAGTTCTCGAACCCGCAGGGTCTGCACACTTAAGGTTCGGTGACGTTTCAGTATAGTTGAGTTATGTATGTTGGTTACTGAAGGTTGTTTGGAGTCCCGAATGAAATACCAGACGTCACGAGGAGCTCTGGAATGGCCCGGAGGTAAAGATTGATATATAGGAATTCGGTATTTGGATTCCGGAAAAGTTTCGGGACTTACTAGTTTTGTGATGGGAATGCTGGAAGTGTTCTAGGGGTCCACCGAGGGGTCCACCTTCCCTGGAGGGCCCCATGGGCTGTGACAGGAGGCGCACCAGCCCCTGGTGGGCTGGGAGCCCCTCCCACCTAAAGCCCATGCGGCTGGAAGAGCTAGGGTTGGCCTAAAGGGGGGGGGGGGGCGCCCCACTTGCCTTGGGGACCAAGTTCCCCCCTTGGCCGCCGCTCCACCCTAGGGGAAACCCTAGGGTGCCCCCTCCTCCTATCCCTCCTATATATATGTGAGAGGAGGGAGGGATGCAGAACCACAAGCCACGACGCAGCCTCTCCCTCCCCCTCTAGATCTGTTTCTCCTCTAGATTGTCGCGGTAGCACTTCGCGAAGCCCTGCCGGGACAGCTCCACCACCACCGCCACCACGCCATTGTGCTGGCATAGAACTCATCTACCTCTACGCTCCCTCTTGCTTGATCAAGAAGGCGGAGATCATCATCGAGCTGTATGTGTGCTGAACGTGGAGGTGCCGTCCGTTCGGAGCTAGATTGGAAGGATCATGATGAGATCGCGGGACGGATCGTGATTGGATCGTGAAGACCTTCGACTACATCAACCGCGTTTCTTAACGCTTCCCGCTTAGCGATCTACAAGGGTACATAGATCCACTCTCCCTCTCGTAGATGCTCATCACCATGGATAGATCTTGCGTGTGCGTAGGAAATTTTTTGTTTCCCGTGCAACGTTCCCCAATAGTCTCCCTGGCAGTGCTTTCTTTAAAGCCATTAAGCTAGGCATATAGTGCTCAAGTAATGGATCCACCCGGATCCTAAGTTATATCAAAGCCAATTTTAATTAACAATGATTTGTAATTTAGTAGTGAGCACAAAATAACATATCTCATGCAACAATGAATTCTAACTCTCTTCCTATGCATTGGCATGTCATACAAGAACAATTCATTCACACCAAGTGAAGGCCAATGCATAGCATACATAGTTTCTTGCAATTTTATTGTATCGGAAACATAGAGAGGTGAAGATGTAATTCCTCTCTCATAATAATTGCAAGTAGGATCAGCAAGCACATGCATATTATATTCATTAAAATCATCATATGCAATAGGAAAACGCAACCCATCAATATAATCCTTAATAAGTGCAAACTTCTCCGATATAGTGTAGTTTGGAGAATTCAAAAAGTTAATAGGACTATCATGTGTGGGTGCAATTGCAACAATTTCATTCTTAACATAGGTAACTATAGCAAGTTCGTCTCCATAAACATAATTCATATTGGCATCATGGCCACAAGAATAGCAAGCATCAAGTTCATCAAAAAGGGATATTTCAAATGAATCCAAGGGATCATTTCAATTAGCATAGAATTCATCCTTCGGTAAGAACGAATGGAAATTAAACAATGTATGAGTTGAAGAGTCACTCTCATTAGAAGGTGGGCATGGGTAGCTAGTCCGCTCTTCCTCCTTTTGTTCTTCGCTCTCCTCCTCATTTTTTTCATCCAATGAGCTCACAGTGTCATCGATTTCTTCTTCCATAGATTCCTGCCAAATATTAATCTCTTCTTGGATAGCAGAGACTTTCTCAATAAATTGATCAATATGGGCATTATATTCATAATTGGCATGACAATAATGAAGCATAGCCAAATTTTGGGATCGGTAAACAACATCATCATAATCTTCATACTTTTCAAACAAAGCTTCAATTTCATAAGCGCCCTTAAAAGCAACAAACTCTTCTATTTGTTCCACATCATAGTAATCGTATATACCATTAGCATAAGAAGCCAAGGTTTCATTATCATTAAATTTACATGAAAAGGGAAGGTGTTTAGCCTTCATCCTAGAGCAACAAGTAATATCATATCTCAAGCATAGATTCCAAGCATACCATTTAAACATGTAAATTTGATCCCATAACAGTTTCCCTTTTTGAGTCAAGCGATAATGCCTAAAGTATTCACGTTGATCCAACGTGTATCCCATTATATAATTGAATGGGTTATCTCATGATTATTAAAGTAGTGCATAATATCTTTCACATAACGAGCATCGAGGGTTTTAGGAGGTTCCCCGTCTTCATGAGTAGCAAGTACACCTATTTTTTTGGTATTTCGTGTACCATATCCATAACTAAAGATAGAGAACAACTTAGAATAGGGAATAAAATCTACTTTGTGATAAAGCAAACAAGCACACACGAGAATATTCACCCCACGCTATTGCTCCCCGACAACGGCGCCAGAAAAAGGTCTTGATAACCCACAAGTGTAGGGTGTCAGTTGTAGCATCTTTCGATAAGTAAGAGTGTGGAATCCATAGCGAGAGTTCTACATCTCGCCAACCGTGGAATGGTACATATATGATAAAAAAAATACAAAAACAACGGGAAAATATTGCTTCACATGGATATGGGTTGATCTCATCCAGAAGTACATAAGCGAGTTGCTCGACTACTCCATTGGACCTTTTACACGACAGATAGACGAGATGCAACTCAAGAAAGATGTGATGCGAGGCCAAATAAAAAAAAATTAAGATGCTTCGAGGTATGCTCTTTTAGCCGGTTGCATGCTTTGCCTGTTTCTCCTAGCAAGATCGATGACATCATTTCTTCTCGTGGCCATCATCACGCTAATCATGTTCTTAGTCTCGATCTAGTAGTAATAAATTATAATTGATATTGTTTATTATCCTTCTGTAATGTATGTAAGCAAGCCAGATTAATTAATGAAATCTACATTGTTCATCTATATGAATTATATTTTAAACTAAAATTTTAATTCTGTATATATATTCACAAAAGATGAAAATAAAGAAATAATAAACTGAAATGGCGTTGGCCACGTGGCCCAACATTGTAAAATACACCACCGCTCGTCAAGTCCAACCACTCATGTATACACACCCGAATCTAATCCCCACACAAACGTCCCAAATCAATCCCAACCCACTGTTGTCACCGCCATCTCCGACTCCACATCGCCGTCATCTCCCTCTTCATCTCCACCTCCGCCGTCGTCGTGTCCGTGCCTTCACCGCCGTCGCCGTCTCTGTGCCTCCACCACTGTCGCGTGAAGGACCCGCCAACCCTGTCACCGCCACCGTCGCCATCTTCTCCGCTGCCGTCCCCTCGTCGTGGTCTCCGCGTCTACCGCCGTCGTCAAGTACCCGTCAGCCCCGTCGCCTCCAACACGGCTGAGTAATTGTACTGTAGAATTTCTTAGTATAAATGTAGTGTACTTGTACTGTAGTTGTAGTGTAGTTACGTAGTGCACATTTTTAGTGTAATTGTAGTTTCAGATTTTAGTATTGTTGTGTTGTGTAGTGTAGATTTTTAGGTGTAAATGGAGTTTCACATTTTTAGTGTAGTTGTGTAGTACAGATTTGTGTAATTGTATTTTCAGATTTTGGTCTACTTGTGTTGTGTAGTGCAGATTTTTAGAGTAATTGTGGTTTCATATTTTTAGTGTAGTTGTGTAGTATAGATTTGTGTTGTAATTGTAGTTTCAGATTTTAGTGTAGTTGTGTAGTTTTAGATTTTATTGTAGTTTTGTAGTTTTGTAGTATATGTATAGGTGTGGCAGGTAAAGTCAGATAGCTCCAAAGATTGGGATAAACTCGAGGAAGAGGAGGAGCATGAGGAGGAGGAGGGGGAAGTTCAGTCGCTACTACGTCGTCGTAGGTCCACCAGGGACGACCACGAGGCCAGCCCCTCTAGCCGGCAGCTTGCTAGAGGTGGACGTAGCAGTAGCTATTTCATATATGAATGACTGTTTAACTTTATGCATGTTATTATATGTTTGAACCATGCATCATTTACAAAATTGCTTAATTACTAATGCATATACCTTCTATTTTGATGTGTTAGTTATTTAGTTTAATGATCTATGGTTACTTTGATCAACAATATGGATGGTAGTGAATGGATGCCCCGTGTAAGACTTGTGATGCTTTGAGATGCCAGAAGGATAGGAAGTTCTTCATCGATATTCCGAAGGACTTCATTGCTAAGACGGTATATATATGATTTAGTTGAACATGTTCTTACATTTTTTGGCCGAAATTGTTTAACTAGTTATTTTCCAAATTTTGCACAGGTCATCCCTTGCGGGGCAATGTGTGACTTAGAGAAGTTTCGAGTTCCGCTTGATGCAACCATCACGTTCCGATGCACCCTCATGAAGATGCTGACGGTTGAACGCTTCAATTGTCTTGTCACCAACGAGTCAGACCGTAACTATTTCGGTTGCTCTGGTTGGAGAGCTCTTGCAACTGCTTACCAGATGGAAGCTGGGGAGAGAGCCACGTTCTACCTTGACTACGATCGTGACGAGATCATGGCCTACCGTAGGCCTGCTGGCAGCGATAATTATGGCCCACTTACTCCAGACTATGATCCTGACTCCGCCTGCCGAAATGTCGAGTTAGCTAGCTAGTAGACATGCATGCCATATCTTATGTTGTATTACCACCTCCTGTTAATTTTGCCGAACTTGTGTGTACTTGTATAATTTTTTCTCTTTTTGATAGTTTTCTGAATAATATAATAAATAATGACACTTGAACTTAGATTCTGGTATTTACAATATACTGTTTAATTACTGTTCTAAACCTTTGATTATGCTGCCATTTTTTGCTCTATTGCGCTGATTTATAAATGTGGTTTAAATATATAAATTACATTGCTGGTGTAACATTAACATCCAATGTCAATACTGATCGTATATTACTGAAATAGTGTTGGCGTAGTACCCAACGACAGTAGTATTTTTTAACTGTCGCACCTTATTATTGACGTAGGGTGTCCACGCTAGCATCGTCGTTTTTACCATGTCATATCTAGGTTTTTTTGCGCTAGTGAAATGTTCGATCAGGTCCGCACCCGGTGCCCAGATGTCCTTTGGATCACCGGTTGCTAGGTGTTTGACATGTGGGTGTGCGTCTGCTAGGTGTCCGCCGCCGGCTTGGAGTCCTCCACTTGCCTGCCTTGTGGTCGTGGCTGTCATGGATCATGTTCATCAATGCATCCTCCCTCATCCACTGGTTTACACATTCTGGCAAACGGAGACCAGAAGCCGATAGGTGTGGGAGCCGGCATCTAGGAATGGGTAAGCTTCGTCAACTGAATGTCCGTGAAGGTGTATTCCGTGTTGAGACGGACATTTTACGACACATGATGCTCCGCAACAATGATGGATGCGGGTTGCTGTTGCGAACCGAGCTGCAGGGCGGCATAGTAGTATGGCGGATGCGGTTGCGCCAGTCAAACTAGCGGCAGTTGCATGACCGACAACCGCAGATTCCTCCGCTTTGGTGGACGAGGTACTGGGTGATCGGCCGCCGCCAAAGCATCCTTCCACTTCCTCCGTTTGCGGCAGCGGGCGTTGCGTGTCGTCGTGTTGACCTCTGCGGGTGGCCAACACTGGTGGGTCCTCCGGCTCCATCATATCGGTGAAGAGCGAAACCGGAGAAAACTTTGGAGCGGACACATCAGAGAAATGGAGGGCTTTCACACGGAAACAGTGTTGAATTGTCCAAATGCACGGGCTCGCCCTCGGTTTTGGCTGGGTCCAGGGTGTCAGATGCCTACTTGGAGGTTGTGTGGACATCTGTATCTTCCTCTCTCTTTTGCTTCCGGTTTGCGAGAATTCAGACACGCGGATCGGTCCACAAACATTTGATGCATGTAGTTGGATGGAATAGAGTCTCCAGACCGTGCTATCCGAATGTTTTGATGCACATCGTTGGAGATGCCCTAAGAAGGTTCTCTTACTTTTCAGTTTCTATTCCTGACTGTTTATAGCGCGTGTTTCATTATTCTCGGTTGTGCATCCTTGATCTTGTCAAACTACACACTAACAGGTAGTTGGATATGGCATGTCGGTAAGCTTATCGTAATCCAAATCCCACTTCATTCCTAGTTTTCAGAAGACTTTGCTGCATGGAACTTTACAAGGTTGGGCACCTTCTCGATCGGTGCGATCTGCATACTACAGGGAGCAAGACCATCAATTTGGGTCTCGCCTGCTGAGGTCGGACAGGCAGGGTAGCATTCACTCGAATGGTATTTGGAAAGAAACATGGAAACTGAATGTTCCGGGTAAAATCACACATTTCATATGGAAAGTACTGCACGGGGTGCTACCATGTCTTTGAGTTTTGGTGACGCGACATATACCCGTTTTAGCTCAATACCCAACATGCACATTTGGAGAAGAAAATATCTAGCATACTCTCTTTGGATGCAGGAGTGTAAGAGAAGTAGGGTCTCATTTAGGCATGTTGGAAATGGTACAGAGAGCTATAACTGAGGACATGTCTGGGTCAATTACTATGGAAATCCTGCTGGACACTTCAATGACAGAGGGACTCTCGGTTGCTGAACTGGCTTCGGTTGCTGCGTGGTTCCTCTGGTGCCAGCGTCGCCAAGTTATGAAAGGTATTGGGATGCAAAACCCGGATAAAACAACTTTGTCAATTAGAGTCCTGCCAACAAATTACCTGAGATCATTGACGCCCAAATTGTAGGCTAGGCCAGCTGATCATATGTGGAAAAAGCCGGTTCATGACATGGTTAAAGTTAATGTTGATGCATCCTTTCATGCTGACACGTTGGCAGGAGCTACTGGAGCAGTTATCCGTGATGAACATGGCGATTTTATTGTTGCTACTTCTTGGTTTATACCCCATGTACGAGAAACAGCAGGACTCTGCTACGTATTTTTATTATTTTTTAAATAAATAGTACAGATGTCCAATAGTCATAAAAAAGAAAAAGAAAGCAAAAAAACTATACAATTAAGAACATACAATAGCCACTCAGGATAAAAACCCTAGAGGTGGAAAAATAAACAAAGAGCAAGGAAACTAGCAGCCTATTACAATACAACAGCAGATTTATCTGAAGTTTTGCACCTATTGTGGTAAATCAGCAAATGCTTTTCGGGTAGCTCTGTGAACCAACCAATGAAGCTCAGTCTTCATTCTTTGCCTGCAAGCATAAAGGCTGGGGGGGATGTGCGCGAAGATGAAGTCATTTCTGGTGTTCCAAATTGACCATGTAACATGAATGATGTTGTCCATTGCAAATGGCAGGTTTATTTCGGTGCGCAAATTTGAAATTTGGACCTGTGTATCCCCATCCGATGGGTGCCAACTTGGGCATAGGTACCTCCAGCAGTTGAGCAAATATGCAATGAAAGAAAAGATGGTCTCTTGATTCAATGATAGAATCATTGCACATAACACATGTGTAATCTTCCAAAAAGAAGGATTTTCTGTGCAGAAGTTCTCTGGTACTAAATCTATTCATGAGAAGCAACCAGAAGAAAATCTTATGCCTTAGTTGACTACAGGCTTTCCACAGCCAATGAATGGCTGGTAAGGTGGGATGCTGTCCAACCAAGAGCTTGGAACCAGTAGACACCTTAAACTCCTTAGCTCCTTTAGGAAATTGCCAAATGTCTTTGCCATCAGTATGGTTTACTTGCTGAAAGGGCTGTTTTATCTCTTGAAATTGGAGATAGGCTTTCTCAGATAAAGGTAGACTGAACAAAGTCGAGTAGTCACCTAGAGGGTTTGCTGCAAAGACATATTAGGAGACTTAAGAAAGGAATATAAGTGTCTTGCTATACGAAATGGAATGTATCTTCTTGCCAATATGGGATGTCCAAGAGCGGAGGTTGAATCAGATTGTGCCTTTGCGGTGGAATCCGTTCAGTTAATGGGTGTTTTTTTTTGAGAAAAAGTTCATGGGTGGTTATCAAAGGCTAAATTTTGTTGTCACTGCAGAATGTAAAGAACTGTCCATTGACTTTGCAAAAATCTCCTTCAAGCATTGTTTTAGAGAAGCAAACCAAGTGGCTGAGATGCTTTAGCAAAACAGTCTTTTAGATTACATTCTTCTAGTTCTTGGGATGCTATCATCCCTGACTTTTTTTCTCACCATCTTGTAAACGATATGACAATGATCTAAGAAATAAAGTCTGTTTATGCTAAGAAAAGCTTATCGTAATCCATATCTTCATGGTCATACGTCTCTTTCCTATTTGTAAGAAACGGGATTCTAGGCGCATATCTGATCTTATTTATGCATATCATGTGAGTTGTTGCATTTCCCTCCTTTCCAGTTGGTAGCTAATCTCTACAATATTATTGGACATATAAAATATTTTCTTCCTGTAAATCATCTGTTGCAACATTACTATAGTTTAGGGCCTCTTTGATTTGCAGGATTTTGAAAACATAGAAATAGAAAAAGTATAGGATTGAAATGGCATGCCCATTTGAATCCTATACTATTAGCAAAGGAGTGTTTGATGCCACAAGAAAAACAAAAAAATTGTAAAAAAAGGTTTGAGTGGATGTTAGATTTCCTATGAAATTTAGTACAAAAGATTCCATAGAAAAATTTCCTATGGAACTCAATCCTATGAATCAAAGGACTAGCATATGAAAAATTCCTAAGCATTTCAGTTCTTCGGAAATCCTATAGAATTCCTTTGAATCAAAGGAGCCCAGAGCTGCCGCTACTTGCCTGCCTACTCTACTGCCGCTTCTGCTTGCCTGTGTGCTCCGACGCTGCTCCTGCAGCTTCGTTTGCTCCTTCTCCCGCGCCGTGCCAGAGAAGGATGAGGCGATCGGGCAGAGGGAAGGCGAGGTGGTCGGATCAGCATCATGGTGGAGTGGTGGGGGTTGCTTCTTCATTCCCGTCCTAAGAACCGTTCCGTCCTATCTCATTTCATTCTAACCAAACAACAAGATGGAATCATTCCATTCCTTAGGAATGGAGTGGTTCCATTACATTCCACTTGGTTCTGGAACCAAACACAACCTATATACATGAGACCTTACACGTAGGCAAGATCACTACACACGCTGTCAAACATGTCAAGCTATCTATAAAAAGACACCAAACAAGTCTACAATTGGATCGATGGGCCGTCCAAGCTCGGCAATCTTGCTAGTCTACAATTGACGAGCCATTGAAGCTTGCCAATTTGCAGTTTCATTCTACCACCAACACATCCTACAACGCTTGCTCTCACCCTTGCTTATGAACGAACAAAATTAGAGGACGGTATTTTCATCCTCCTCTAGATCGGCACCTGTTATCTTGAATCCACCCAGATATATTTGAGATGGTCTCCGATCTGACGATAAAAGCAATCACATTATGACACCGAAAATTGTTAACGAGGTTTAGCATGAATGCAAGCATGAGCGGGAGGGATCTAACGACTAAAGGCAATCATATCACGGCACTAGGTTGCTAATGAGGTTTAGGAGGTGTTTGGTTGAGAATATTTGGCCCGTTACCCGATTACACCACAACCTATTACTGTTAAACTTGTTTGGTTGATCGGTCCCGTAAATGGATACCGTGTAGAAAAATCCCGCCGCAAGTCACGGCCCCTTCCGCCCACCCCCACCTTAATCTGATAACGATAACACTCTGTTCTTGTCTTCTCTCCTGACGACTTCGCTCCTCCCATGACCCCCTCGGCCATGGATCTGAGTTACAGCCCCTGTTATCTTCCGCGGCGATGGCTCCCAATGGCGGATCTGCATGTTGCGCTCATAGTCCTCGCGCGTCTTTCTTCAAGCTATGAAAGAAACAGTGATGCTTGCTGATTGTGGAAAGCCAGGTGACGGCTCTGGCGTGGATCCGCGCCGTCGTGATGCAAACATAATCGTTGTTCTTCTGCTATCTCTTTAATTCTCTTACTGATTTCCGATTGGTATGTGAATCTACTGCTGTGGATTTCTGTGGTAGTCTCATTGTTTTAGGTCGGGATTACACATCATCTTACCATACCGCCGCACAACTGGAGTTGAACCAAACATGTTTTCAAATTTTCTCATACCATTTATAGTGCCGGTGTGACCCCATTACGATTACGTTTGCATTGCCATTTTCGAACCAAAAACCTCCTTAGTGTGAATGCACATGGGTCCCGAGGCATGACTACATGCATTCGTCCCATGTACTCCTTCCGTTCCTAAATATTTGTCTTTTTAGAGATTCAATTATGGACTACATATACGAAGCAAAATGAATGAATCTATACTCTAAATTATCTCTATATACATCCGTATGTAGTCCATAGTGAAATCTCTACAAAGACAAACATTTAAAAACGGAGGGAGTACAATTGGTGGCAATCCCGCAGAACCCATGAGACAACATCTTCGATATTGGTAATGTTATCATTTGTCACCACCCGAACGGTCCCTCTCTTGATATATGTGTCTGTTGTACAAGATCTTAGGCTCCTCTCAATGCTCCACCTTGTACAGGTGCTAAGGCTGCCATATAGGCAAAATATCTGATATGGCAGGCTAATTAATAGGAAAAAGATGAGTGTTGTGACCCCAGGAAAAACCAATGCTAGCACATGAACCTAGACCAAATCACTTGAATGAGAGAAGTTGACTAGGTGCTAAATCATTGAATAAAGTGAGCTTAGCAACAACAAGCTAAGCACCCATGCATTGAGAAGTTGAGTTGCTAAGCTATTTAATGTACTTAGCACCTCATCTAAGCATCTTTTCATTGGAAGAGGCCTTATGGCTGTTCATTGTGGCTATGCATGTTGCTGTGCTTTTGCATGACAGGTTGGGTTACAGGTGTTCCACCTGAACACGTAGCCCTTCGCTAATTACAATCTGACTATAACATAACAAATATACGTATCCGAAACAGTTTCAAGAACGTGCAACATAAATGAAAGAACTTACTACAATAAAAAAAGAATCTTAAGGCCCTAGCTAAGTTAGGATTTTGAACGTGGCACTATAAAACCATGTTTACATAAGTGATAGAGTTTTATATGACCGCGATTCCACACTCTGATACGAGTTCAACTTCAACCTCAGACAGCATTGCACGTAGCTCCCGTCTTCCTTCTGGGTGCCTTATCATTAACAGAAGTAGCGGCACAGCATACTTGAACTGCTTCTTGACGCCAGTCACTTCATAAGCAAATGTCAATGCATAGAGCATACAAACAGGCACCCTGTGTTAGAAAAGTGGGAGAGATAATTCTATTATTAATAATAATGATTGAGCATAGAAACAGGCACCCTTTGCTAGTACAACCAAACAAGTTATGCCAACGACAATGTACTCAAAGAAGACAAAACATGGAACTCACCTGATAGCATCAAGTGGATCATATCCTTTTTTGTAAGTTACGACCATGATGAGGACCATGATAACTGCACAGGTTAAAAAAACCACGAAATTAACCCACAGAAGTTTGGTTTTGAAAATTGTTATGTGTATATATATATGAGGTCCAGATAACAACTAACCAAATTTAAGCCGGGTGATAAGGTCATTGGCAAAGCCCTGTTTCCGGAGCTGGGACGAGACGACACTAAGCTTGTAGAACGCATAGCCGAGAGCGGTGTTGACGAACATGCGTGGGTCCATCTTCCACAGCTGATAGCACCCGACGCAAGCGATTAACGCACCTGAACAAAGATATAGTCATCAGATTACATAAACGAATTTGTTAAGACATATCTAGATGTGACTTAAGTGTTGCACATCTAAATTATATACCATTGATATTACGTGAAGATTTGTACGGACATTTTTTTTTATGTTGATTGAGTCATTTAGATGTGTAATACTTAAGTCATATCTGAATGTGTCCTAGACAGATCTTTACATAAAAGTTAATAGATCCACGTTTTACTATATACGAGATGCACATAATTTTATGTACCAAAGGGCATGCCGATGTGGTAGTCCTCCGTGTCGTAGACGGTCTTCAGGGACCGGAGGTGGTGGAAGTTGTCAAGGAGTGGACGGAACACGCCGGCGATCAAGCATTTTAACGCCGCGACTGCCTCCGTAGATTCGCGTGAGAACCGTTCTTGCATGGTGGAGAAGTCCTCCCGGCGTAATTCGTCGTCGTCGGGGAAGTAGTCTCCCCACGGCCACAGGTGGGCGTACGGGTCGGTCTCCGGGCGGCCATCTTTATTCACTGGAGCGCGCGGGCAAGGCTCCTTGGCGCCGCCGTCGTCGTCCGCCGGAGCGCGCTGCTTGAACCTCAGGCGCGCGTGCGCGTGCACGGGCCCCTGCTCAGTTAGTCATGATCGGGGTAAGCTCGGCGAAGAACAGCAGTAGCGATACAGAAGGGGTTATAGAAAGAGAGGGGTCAAGGTGCTGATGCAATGCTCACCGCCGTCGTCGAGCGCGCCAGGCGGGGCGGGCGGGCGGGCGCGAGGACACAGACGCGCGCGGGGGGACAAGAAACGGCCGGCGCCACACCAACGCGCGTGGCGGCGGCGAGAGCCAACCTCACGGGGACAAGACTAGGGCGTATGCCATCGAATACGAGGCGAGACCGAGACGCCGAGACTTCAACAGGTGATGATACAAGCGAAATTTGTGCACGCTGTGTTCGAAGGCGTTGACACGCTGGTTTGGTTCGTTGCGCGCCTTTTTTTTTTTGATCATTATAAAAGGTCGTGTGTGTGCCTAAATATCGTTATTAGTAGGGGTCGGACTCTGACATAGAAAAAGGGTTTGACACGGTCGCCTGGCAATTCCTCTCGACTTTTTTTAAGAAACCCTCTTGATATTTTGGCATTATTAGGACAAATGCCCATGCGTTGCAATGAGAGGAAAAAAAATCACATCTCTAAGAATGATTCAAGACACTTCACTCTGGTCCATGTTTTCTATTTTAACATAGCAAATCAACAATGTCATCACTAATCCCCCCCCCCCTACCAGAATCGCACCCTATGCCGACGGCCCATAGCCTTGATTCCCGTCAGGACAGGCCTATGCCGACGGCCCCCGTCGGCATAGGGCCGTCGGCAACATGTACGTCGGCGTAGCCCAGGGGCCGTCGGCATAGGTCCTATACCGACGGTGTCCGTACATCTATGCTGACAGCTCGGACCGTCGGCAACGTTCTCGCCTAACGCCGACCGCCGTCAAGTGCTGACCAACGGCTGCTCGCCACGTTACTCCTGGGGCAGGCCTATGCCGACGGCTAGGCCGTCGGCATAGCTGCCACGTGTCAGCAACTGGGCGCTCCTGGGGCAAAGCTATGCCGACGGCCGAGCTATCGGCTTAGTTTGAAACTACGCCGCCGGCTAAGCCGTCGGCATAGCCCTGCCCCAAGTGTGCCCAGTTGCTGACACGTGGCAGCTATGCCGACGGCCTAGCCGTCGGCTTAGTTTCAAACTATGCGGACGGCTAAGCTGTCGACATAGCTGTCACGTGTCAGCAGCTGGGTGCTCACGCCAGCACTATGTCGACGACTAAGCCGTCGACATAGATTGTATTTGATTTTTTTGTTTTTTCTATTTGTTTTCAAATCAATTCAATTCAAATATACAGCAGATATATATGATGGAAATAGGCATATAGAACACATCTAAGTATCATCCGGCACCGTCACAACAATATATGCATAAGCATCATCACAATCAACATAAACATAAGCATAAGCATATAAAGAAGCGCACAAGTCATCTAAAGGACCATAAAAGACCACAAGTTTATCATCATCATCACCACACACAAGTCATCTAAAGAAACATAAGCATAAGCACACAAGTAACCGAAAGTCTTAAGCGCCAGGACGTCGAGCACCGCGGAGGTCGTCACCACCAAGACCGCTGAAGCCCAGGTCGTCACTGCTAGCGGCAGCGCTACCGCCAAGATCGCCTCCACCTCCGCCTCCGTGGATCGGAGTGGTCGGGCTCCGTGACTCGGGAGTGCTGCGAAGACCACCGGCAACGGTTGATCCAATGGTTCCCTGGATGTTGAAAAGACATATTAACGGGATATATGATTGTGTTGAAAGGCATGATATGCTTTGGGTGAATAGTTGGGGGATGTACATACCGGCGAGGGGCCATCGTGCTGCTGTGCCACAAACTCCACAAAGGTAAGCAGCGTTGGTTGTGCTGGAGGAGGTGGTGCTGCTGCAAATTGAGGAACCCGTCTGGCTGCCATCTCCTCAAGAGCGCGCTGCATCCTGGCATTGTTCTGCTCATGGTATGCATAAAGGCTCGTGTGCCACGTCATGGTCTCCTGGCGTGTGTACTCCATGTAGGCCTACGGTATGACATGATGGAACTCATAAACATCTCAATGCTGGAAAATAAAGTGAGCAATGTAGATAAGAGGGAAAATACTTACAAATTGCCGCTCCTGAAAGAGGGACTGTGACTGCGCACTGGTCTTGGGCGTGCTCATGCGCTGGCTCAGGCTCGGGTCGGTAGCTCGGAGCTGCGTGTAGGAGATAGTAGGAGTGATAACAACATCGAGAACCACCTGCCGACCGTGCTTCTTGGGCCCCATGCCCACCACCACCCTCTCGTCCAGATCCGCACTCATGGGGTCAGATGTGCCAGGATGTAACCTGAGATACTCCTGAGAGTAGGCCTGCTTCTTCTCCGCGGTGTTGCCGTAGTACTTGGGCTTGCCAGGCTTGGCGCTCCTCCGCATATGGGCGATCTCCCACGCCTCCATGTGTGAGAGCGTCCGCT
Organism: Hordeum marinum; assembly: GCA_022496015.1. Classification (NCBI taxonomy): domain Eukaryota; kingdom Viridiplantae; phylum Streptophyta; class Magnoliopsida; order Poales; family Poaceae; genus Hordeum; species Hordeum marinum. The sequence continues at coordinate 346,647,264 of CM039676.1, read as the reverse complement.
TCAGTTTCTCCTCCTGCACCACCAAACAGAGGTTAGTCATACATAAGAAAGTGATGGTAAATAGAAGAAGAAGAATGTTTAATGAGGTTAGTCATACATTAAGTGCCTTGTGGAGAAAGTGGTTTCGGTTTCCCTGAGCATGTACTCCCTCCGTCCCTCGGTTAGCCTTGTTTTTGATGCTCGTAGCCGCCCAGGCTCCATCCTTATCACACCAAACATCCACCAATGACGCCCAAGACTCGTCTTTTCCATAACACCAATTTGGACACACCTACATAATGAAAGCATAATGGCATGTCAACACGAAATGGTAAAATGTACCACAAACATCGGAATGAAAAATCTTTTATACTTACCGCCAAGTATTGGTCCCTCTCCAATGTAATGTCCATCCTCCGCGCATGTTCCTTGGTCATCTTCACACCAAGAGCATCGTGATAGTATGTCGAGATGGCCACATAGCGCACCTCGTACTGCATCTAGCGGACCTTCTTCTTGCATTGGCGCAGCACGATCAGGTCGGCTCTGGCCTTGTGCTCCGAAAGAACTCGATAGAATTTCTACAATCATGCATGAAACAAGAATGGAAGAAGCCATGAGTTAAATCATTCATGAAACTAGAATGGACTTGTGCTTCTAAAGAGAACTCACCCAGAAAGTAGTGATCATGGCCTTGGCATGGGTCTCATGCTCCGCGTGAAGGGCCGCTTTCCAGTGGTCCCAGCTCATGGCTAAAACCCGACTTTCCGGGTGCCTGACTGGATCCGGACAGTACAACCCTGGCCAGTATAACTTCAGCAAGACGGTGATGAGGCCGTTGGGATATGGACCCCTTTAGAATATATCCAGTTGCTGCAAAAGAATGAACTATTAGCACGTGACAAGCAAAATAAATAACATCCGGAATGAGCATGTGACAAGCAAAATAATGAAATTATTATAAAGTGACACTTACTCTTTCCCCGTGGGCTCAATGAGCCACTTTTGCTCCTCAGTAGCAGGAACCTGCTTTGGTAGCTTTGCGTTACCACGCAACCACCCCTTGTTGTTACCACCCCCTCCCCGCCAGCACCATCATCCCCACCACCACCATCCTCCTCGCCTGCCTCCTTCTCCTCCTCCTTAGCCCCCTCCTCCTCCTCGCCCCCATCTCGAACCTTCGCCTCCTCCTCCTCCTCCTCCTGAACCTCCTCCTCCTCCTCCTCCTCCTCGTAAGAGGGTACCTCACTAGAGGAGGGCCTCGAAGACAACACCCCTAAGTCGGTGAGGGTGCGCTGTTTCTGGCCGCGACCCCCTCGCCCTCTAGGGGCTCTCCCACCGCCCCCTCCTCCTCTAGGGGCAGGGCGGGGCGGGGTCGGTGCGGGGCGGCCAGCACGGGGTCAGGGCGGGACGGCCAGCGCGAGGTCGGGGCGGGGCGGCGCGGGGTCGGGGCAGGGCTGCGCGGGGTCGGGGTGGGGAGGCACGGGCGGCGGCGGGGCTGCGCGGGGTTGGGGCGGGGAGGCACGGGCAGCGGTGGGCTCGGGGCGAGGCGACGCGGGGTCGGGGTGGGGAGGCACGGGTGGCGGCGGGGTCGGGGCAGGGCGGGCAGCGGCGGGCTTCGGGGCGGGCGGTGGCGTGCTCAGGGCGGGCATCGAAGGTGGTGGGCGGAGGCGGTAGGGAGAGGGATCGGGGTCGGGTGCGGTAGGCAGGGAGAGAAATGAGTGGAGGAGGAGGCCGGCCGAGTGGATAAGGTGGACCTAGCCGTCGGCATAGGCTCGGCCCACATGTCAGTGGAGTGAAGGACTGGATAACGTGGCCCTATGCCAACGGCCTGGTCGTCGGCATAGGTCCACGCACAGCCACGTCATCGATCCGTGTGACCTTCTCGGTTCGTGTGTGTACCTATGCCGACGGCCTAGCCGTCGACACCAAGATTCCCTCCATTACTGCCCGACGTGGTTGTTCCCCCCTCCGTGCGACGACGGGGGAGATGTCGGTGAGGGGGGTCACACCATGGATCCGCGTGCCGTGTGCTTGCACCCACTACCACACTTCCGGACGTGTAGGAGGGCCCAGATAAAGACCTGGCGGCATAGCTACCCCTAAACTACACCCGTCCCGTCTAACCCTGCGAGAGTTGACCGGGTGGTCTACGCCTTTGATTTTTGCCAGAGGGGGTTTGACTGATGGACATTTTCACCTGGCTGTGATAGCACAGCCCCTAGGTACACTTCGTATCAAGGTCCGGGCACAACCCACACAAAGATTCCCTCCGTTACTGCCCGACGTGGTTGTTCCCCCCTCCGTGCGACGGCGGCGGCGAGGCGGTGAGGGAGATCAAACCATGGATCCACGTGTCGTGTGCTTGCACCCACTATGGCACTTCCAGACGTGTAGGAGGGCCCAGATAAAGACCTGGTGGCATAGCTACCCCCAAACTACACCCGTCCCGTCTAACCCTGCGAGAGTTTTCCGGGCGGTCTACGCCTTCGACTTTCGCCGGATGGGGTTTGACCGATGGACATTTTCACCTGGATGTGATAGCCCAGGCCCTAGGTACACTTCGTATCAACGTCCAGGCACAACCCACACCAAGATTCCCTCTGTCACTGCCTGACGTGGTTGTTCCCTCCTCCGTGCGACGGCGGCGGTGACGTCAGTGAGGGGGGTCACACCATGGACCCGCGTGTCGTGTGCTTGCACCCACTACGGCACTTCCGAACGTGTAGGAGGGCCCACATAAAGACCTAGCGGCATAGCTACCCCCAAACTACACCCGTCCCGTCTAACCCTACGAGAGTTGACCGGGCGGTCTACGCCTTTGACTTTTGCCGGAGGGGGTTTGACAGATGGACATTTCACCTAGATGTGATAGCCCAGCCCCTAAGTACACTTTGTATCAAGGTCCGGGCACAACCCACACCAAGATTCCCTCCATTACTGCACGACGTGGTTGTTCCCCCCTCGGTGCGACAGCGGCGGTGACGTCGGTGAGGGGGGTCACACCATGGATCCGCGTGTCGTGTGCTTGCACCCACTACCGCACTTCCAGACATGTAGGAGCGCCCAGATAAAGACCTGGCGGCATAGCTACCCCCAAACTACACGCATCCCATCTAACCCTGCGAGAGTTGACCGGGCGGTCTACGTCTTTGACTTTCACCGGAGGGGGTTTGACCGATGGACATTTTCACCTGGATGAGATAGCCCAGCCCCTAGGTACACTTCGTATCAAGGTCCGGGCACAATCTACACCAAGATTCCCTCCGTTACTGCCCGACGTGGTTGTTCCACCCTCCGTGCGACGGCGGCGGCGAAGTCGGTGATGGAGATCACACCATGGATCCACGTGTCGTGTGCTTGCACCCACTATCGCACTTCCAGACGTGTAGGAGGGCCCAGATAAAGACCTAGCGGCATAGCTACCCCTAAACTACACCCGTCCCGTCTAACCCTACGAGAGTTGACCGGGTGGTCTACGCCTTTGACTTTCGCCGGAGGGGGTTTGACCGATGGACATTTCACCTGGATTTGATAGCCCAGCCCCTAGGTACACTTCATATCAAGGGCCGGGCACAACCCACACCAAGATACCCTCCGTTACTGCACGACGTGGTTGTTCCCCCCTCCATGCAACAGCGGCGGCGACATCGGTGAGGGGGATCACACCATGGATCCGTGTGCCATGTGCTTGCACTCACTACGACACTTCCGGACGTGTAGGAGGGCCCAGATAAAGACCTGGCGGCATAGCTACCCCCAAACTACACCCGTCCCGTCTAACCCTGCGAGAGTTGTCCGGACGGTCTACGCCTTTGACTTTCGCCGTAGGGGGTTTGACCGATGGACATTTTCACCTGGATGTGATAGCTAAGCCCCTAGGTACACTTCGTATCAAGGTCCATGCACAACCCACACCAAGATTCCCTCCGTCACTACCTGACGTGGTTGTTCCCTCCTCCGTGCGACGGCGGCGGCGACGGCGGTGAGGGGGGTCACACCATGGATCCGCGTGTCGTGTGCTTGCACCCACTACGGCACTTCCGAACGTGTAGGAGGGCCCACATAAAGACCTGGCGGCATAGCTACCCCCAAACTACACCCGTCCCGTCTAACCCTGCGAGAGTTGACCGGGCGGTCTATGCATGTGGCTTTCGCCGGAGGGGGTTTGGCCGATGGACATTTCACCTAGATGTGATAGCCCAGCCCCTAGGTACACTTCGTATCAAGGTCCGGGCACAACCCACACCAAGATTCCCTCCGTTACTGCCCGACGTGGTTGTTCCCCCTCCGTGCGACAGCGATGGCGACGTCGGTGAGGAGGGTCACACCATGGATCCTCGTGCCATGTGCTTGCACCTACTACCGCACTTCCACACGTGTAGGAGGGCCCAGATAAAGACCTGGCGGCATAGCTACCCCCAAACTACACGCGTCACGTTTAACCCTACGAGAGTTGACCGGGCGGTCTACGCCTTTGATTTTCGCGAGAGGGGGTTTGACCGATGGACATTTTCACCTGGATGTGATAACCTAGCCCCTAGGTTCATTTCGTATCAAGGTCTGGACACAACCCACACCAAGATTCCCTCCGTTACTGCCCGACGTGGTTGTTCCCCCCTCCGTGCGACGGCGGCAACGACGTCGGTGAGGGGGATCACACCATGGATCCACGTTTCATGTGCTTGCACCCACTACGACACTTTCGAACGTGTAGGAGGGACCACATAAAGACCTGGCGGCATAGCTACCCCCAAAATACACGCGTCCCGTCAAACCCTGCGAGAGTTGACCGGGCGGTCTACGCCTTTGACTTTCGTCGGAGGGGGTTTGACCGATGGACATTTTCACGTGGATGTGATAGCCCAGCCCCTAGGTACACTTTGTATCAAGGTCCGAGCACAATGCACACCAAGATTCCCTCCGTTACTGCCCGACGTGGTTGTTCCCCCCTCCGTGCGACGGCGGTGGCGACGTCGGTGAGGGAGATCACACCATGGATCCACTTGCCGTGTGCTTGCACCCACTATGGCACTTCCAGACATGTAGTAGGGCCCAGATAAAGACCTGGCGGCATAGCTACCCCTAAACTACACCCGTCCCGTCTAACCCTGCGAGAGTTGACCGGGCGGTCTACGTCTTTGACTTTCGCCGGAGGGGGTTTGACCGATGGACATTTTCACCTGGATGTGATAGCCCAGGCCCTAGGTACACTTCGTATCAAGGTCCGGGCACAACCCACACCAAGATTCCCTCCGTCACTGCCTGACGTTTTTGGGGCGGGGCTGCGCGGGGTCGTGTCGGGGAGGCGCGGGGTGGGGGCGGGGAGGCGCGGGCGGCGGTGGGGCTGCACGGGGTTGGGGCGGGGAGGCGCGGGCGGCGGCGGGGTCGGGGCGGGGCGGGCGCCGGCGGGCTCCGGGGCGGGCGGTGGCGTGCTCAGGGCGAGCATCGGAGGTGGTGGGCGGCGGCGGTAGGGAGAGGGATCGGGGTCGGGTGCGGTAGGCAGGGAGAGAAATGAGTGGAGGAGGAGGCCGGCCAAGTGGATAAGGTGGACCTATGCCGACGGCTTGGCCGTCGGCATAGGCTCGGCCCACATGTCAGTGGAGCGAAGGACTGGATAACGTGGCCCTATGCCGACGGCCTGGCCATCGATACGCGTGACCTTCTCGGTCCGCGGGTGTACCTATGCCGACGACCTAGCCGTCGACACCAAGATTCCCTCCGTTACTGCCCGACGTGGTTGTTCCCCCCTCCGTGCGACGACGGGGGCGATGTCGGTGAGGGGGGTCACACCATGGATCCGCGTGTCGTGTGCTTGCACCCACTACCACACTTCCGGACGTGTAGGAGGGCCCAGATAAAGACCCGGCGGCATAGCTACCCCTAAACTACACCCGTCCCGTCTAACCCTGCGAGAATTGACCGGGCGGTCTACGCCTTTGACTTTCGCCAGAGGGGGTTTGACCGATGGACATTTCACGTGGATGTGATTGCCCAGCCCCAAGGTACACTTCGTATCAAGGGCCGGGCACAACCCACACCAAGATTCCCTCTGTTACTGCCCGACGTGGTTGTTCCCCCCTCCGTGCGACGGCGGCCACGACGTCAGTGAGGGGGTCACACCATGGATCCGCGTGCCATGTGCTTGCACCCACTACGACACTTCCAGATGTGTAGGAGGGCCCAGATAAAGACCTGGCGGCATAGCTACCCCCAAACTACACCCGTCCCGTCTAACCCTGCGAGAATTGACCGGGCGGTCTACGCCTTTGACTTTCGCCGGAGGGGGTTTGACCGATGGACATTTCACCTGGATGTGATTGCCCAGCCCCAAGGTACACTTCGTATCAAGGGCCGGGCACAACCCACACCAAGATTCCCTCCGTTACTGCCCGACGTGGTTGTTCCCCCCTCCGTGCAACCACGGCGGCGACGTCGGTGAGGGGGTCACACCATGGATCCGCGTGTCGCGTGCTTGCACCCACTACCACACTTCCGGACGTGTAGGAGGGCCCAGATAAAGACCTGGCGGCATAGCTACCCCCAAACTACACCCGTCCCGTCTAACCCTACGAGAGTTGACCGGGCGGTCTACGCCTTTGACTTTCGCTGGAGGGGGTTTTACCGATGGACATTTTCACCTGGATGTGATAGCCTAGCCCCTAGGTACATTTCGTATCAAGGTCCGGGCACAACCCACATCAAGATTCCCTCCGTTACTGCCCGACATGGTTGTTCCCCCCTCCGTGCGACGGCGGCGGCGACGTTGGTGAGGGGTGTCACACCATGGATCCGCGTGTCATGTGCTTGCACCCACTACGGCACTTTCGTAGATGTACGAGGGCCCAGATAAAGACTTGGCAGCATAGCTACCCCCAAACTACACCCGTCCCGTCTAACCCTGCGAGAGTTGACCGGGCGGTTTACGCCTTTGACTTTCACCGGAGGGGGTTTGAGCGATGGACATTTTCACCTAGATTTGATAGCCCAGCCCCTAGGTACAGTTCGTATCACGGTCCGGGCACAACCCACACCAAGATTCCCTCCGTTACTGCCCGACATGGTTGTTCCCCCCTCCGTGCGACAGCGGCGGTGACGTCGATGAGGGGGGTCACACCATGGATCCACGTGTCGTCTGCTTGCACCCACTACGGCACTTCCGGACGTGTAAGAGGGCCCAGATAAAGACCTTGCGGCATAGCTACCCCCAAACTACACCCGTCCCGTCTAAACCTACAAGAGTTGACCGGGCGGTCTATGCCTTTGACTTTCACCGGAGGGGGTTTGACCGATGGACATTTCACCTGGATGTGATAGCCCAGCCCCTAGGTACACTTCGTATCAAGGTCCGGGCACAACCCACACCAAGATTCCCTCCGTTACTGCCCGACGTGCTTGTTCCCACCTCCGTGCCATGGCGGGGGTGACGTCGGTGGGGGGGTTACACCATGGATCCGCGTGCCGTGTGCTTGCACCCACTACGGCACTTCCGGATGTGTAAGAGGGCCCAGATAAAGACCTAGAGGCATAGCTACCCCCAAACTACACCCGTCCCGTCTAACCCTGCGAGAGTTGACCGGGCGGTCTACGCCTTTGACTTTCACCGGAGGGGGTTTGACCGATGGACATTTTCACCTGGATGTGATAGCCTAGCCCCTAGGTACACTTCATATCAAGGTCCACGCACAACCCACACCAAGATTCCCTCCGTTACGGCCCGACGTGGTTGTTCCCCCCTCGGTGCGACAGCGGCGGTGACGTCGGTGAGGGGGGTCACACCATGGATCCGCGTGTCGTGTGCTTGCACCCACTACCGCACTTCCGGACATGTAGGAGCGCCCAGATAAAGACCTGGCGGCATAGCTACCCCCAAACTACACGCATCCCATCTAACCCTGCGGGAGTTGACCGGGCGGTCTACGCCTTTGACTTTCGCCGGAGGGGGTTTGACCGATGCACATTTTCACCTGGATGAGATAGCCCAGCCCCTAGGTACACTTCGTATCAAGGTCCGGGCACAATCCACACCAAGATTCCCTCCGTTACTGCCCGACGTGGTTGTTCCCCCCTCCGTGCGACGGCGGCGGCGACGTCGGTGAGGGAGATCACACCATGGATCCATGTGTCGTGTGCTTGCACCCACTATCGCACTTCCAGACGTGTAGGAGGGCCCAGATAAAGACTTGGCGGCATAGCTACCCCTAAACTACACCCGTCCCGTCTAACCCTACGAGAGTTGACCGGGCACAACCCACACCAAGATTCCCTCCGTTACTGCCCGACGTGCTTGTTCCCACCTCCGTGCCATGGCGGGATTGACGTCGGTGAGGGGGGTTACACCATGGATCCGCGTGCCATGTGCTTGCACCCACTACGGCACTTCCGGATGTGTAAGAGGGCCCAGATAAAGACCTAGAGGCATAGCTACCCCCAAACTACACCTGTCCCGTCTAACCCTGCGAGAGTTGACCGGGCGGTCTACGCCTTTGACTTTCACCGGAGGGGGTTTGACCGATGGACATTTTCACCTGGATGTGATAGCCTAGCCCCTAGGTACACTTCGTATCAAGGTCCACGCACAACCCACACCAAGATTCCCTCCGTTACTGCCCGACGTGGTTGTTCCCCCTCCGTGCGATGGTGGCGGCGACATCGGTGAGGGGGGTCACACCATGGATCCGCGTGTCGTGTGCTTGCACCCACTAAGGCACTTATGGACATGTAGGAGGGCCCAGATAAAGACCTGGTGGCATAGCTACCCCCAAATTACACCCGTCCTGTCTAACCCTGTGAGAGTTGACCGGGCGGTCTACGGCTTTGACTTTCGCCGGAGGGGGTTTGACCGATGGACATTTTCACTTGGATGTGATAGCCCAACCCCTAGGTACACTTCGTATCAAGGTGCGGGCACAACCCACACCAAGATTCCCTCCGTTACAGCCCGACGAGGTTGTTCCCCTCTCCGTACGACGGCGGTGGCGACGTCAGTGAGGGGGGTCACACCATGGATCCGCTTGCCGTGTGCTTGCACCCACTACCGCACTTCCGGACGTGTAGGAGGGCCCAGATAAAGACCTGGCGGCATAGCTGCCCCCAAACTACACCCGTCTCGTCTAACCCTGCAAGAGTTGACTGGGCGGTCGACGCCTTTGACTTTCGCCGGAGGGGGTTTGACCGATGGACATTTTCACCTGGATGTGATAGCCCAGCCCCTAGGTACACTTCGTATAAGGGTCCGGGCACAACCCACACCAAGATTCACGCCGTTACTGCCCGGCGTGGTTGTTCCCCCCTCTGTGCGATGGCGGCGGCGACGTCGGTGAGGGGGGTCACACCATGGATCCACGTGTCGTGTGCTTGCACCCACTATGACACTTTCTGACGTGTTGGAGGGTCCAGATAAAGACCTGGCGGCGTAGCTACCCCCAAACTACACCCGTCCCGTCTAACCCTGCGAGAGTTGACTGGGCGGTCTACGCCTTTCACTTTCGCCGGAGGGGGTTTGACCGATGGACATTTTCACCCGGATGTGATAGCCCAGCCCCTAGGTACACTTCGTATCAAGGTCCGGGCACAACCCACATCAAGATTCCCTCCGTTACTGCTCGACGTAGTTGTTCCCCCCCTCCTTGGGACGGGGGCGGCGACGTTGGTGAGGGGGTCACACCATGGATCTGCGTGCCGTGTGCTTGCACCCACTACAGCTCTTCCAGAGGTGTAGGAGGGCCCAGATAAAGAGCTGGCGGCATAGCTACCCCCAAACTACACCCGTCCCGTCTAACTCTGCGAGAGTTGACCGGGCGGTGTACGCCTTTAACTTTCGCCGGAGGGGGTTTGACCGATGGACATTTTCACCTGGATGTGATAGCCCAGCGCCTAGGTAGACTTCGTATCAAGGTCTGGGCACAACCCACACCAAGATTCCCTCCGTTACTGCCCGACGTGGTTGTTCCCCCCTTCGTGCGATAGCGGCATCGACGTCGGTGAGGGGGGTCACACCATGGATCCGTGTGCCATGTGCTTGCACCCACTACGGCACTTCCAGACGTGTAGGAGGGCCCAGATAAAGACCTGGCGGCATAGCTACCCCCAAACTACACCCGTCCCGTCTAACCCTGCGAGAGTTGACTGGTCGGTCTGCGCTTTTAGCTTTAATAAAGTATAGGAACATATATGCAAAAGAACATGTGGTCACATTACTAACATACTCGAAAACAAATACAAACTACATATACATAATATATGAAAAATTCAACACGAATCTATATATAATTTATTATGTAATGTTTATGTTTAGATAAGACACATTTATGTCAATCAAATTTTAATTTAGAAAAAAACTAAAATATAAAAATAAGTATAAAACTGATAAAAGAAAGATATGCCGACGACAAGTTTGCCCACGGATCGACTGTAGGCCTTGGATCGATGACGTGGCACGCGTCGCGGATCGGTAACGTGGACCAAACCTACGCCGACGGCCTTGCCGTCGGCATAGCTATGCCGACGGCCATCGTCAGAGCCGTTGGCATAGGTATGACAACGTCAGACTCCCGTCGAACGAAGGCTTGCCGGGCCCACATCTATGCCGACGACCCTTCTATGCCGACGGCCATTGTAGGCATATATTACGATATGCCGACGGCCTGGATACACCGACGGCCATCGTAGGCATATCTCCAGGCACGCCGACGGCTTTCCTGCACCGACGGCTTCGCCTAGGCCGTCGGCATACCTTCCTCTATGCCGACGTGGGCCATCGGCGTAGATTAGGCCGTTGGCCTTAGCTGTTATTCTGGTAGTGCCCCCTCCCTTATGTGTGGTATATGTAATTGCAATCTTTTAAAATCCTATTATCCACAGTATTCTCACGATAGTCATAAGTAATAATTTATTGTCATATTTAATATTTTATTGTCCATAATATCCACACGATAACCAAAAGTTAAAAAAAAAGCTAGTGTGTTGCAATATGTGTAAAATATAAATATATGCTTAAAAACGCGAGGGGAAATTCCACTCAAACAACTTTACAAGTAACAAAAAACCAAAGCAGGGCAGCACTATTCAAACTATTTTTGTTGTAAAAAAATATTTTTAGTTTGTGAATCCCATAACTTTCTCAAAATACATATAATAAGTAAACGTGAATATGATCGTACTTGATGTTTCAGGTTGCATGGTTTCTGTCCTTCTCGGTGATGCCCACAAATATTTGCATTACGATGAAAATAGCAAATTATGTTTTATTAATTAATGATAGCATATGCATAAGAGCATTATTTTTGTCTTACTGATATATGTGTTTGCATTAAGTCACTGGTAGAAACACCCCCCTTTTGTCCCGGTTTTTAAGGGGCCTTTTGTCCCGGTTGTCCAACCGGGCTGGGGCAGCCGGGATGAATGCCCCCCCTCCTTTGTCCCGCTTGTACTAGGACCCGAGATGGATGGGGCGTCCACGTGGGGGGCGTGGGCTGGTCCCTGGCTAGGACTATTCGTCCCGGTTCGTAATAGCCCTTGGAGATGCTTCCTTCTGGCCTAGCATGGTTATGAACATATTTCTTCAAGACTCCCATGAACCTCTCACAGGGGAACATATTGTGTAGAAATACCGGACCGAGAATATGAATCTCTTCTACTAGGTGAACCAGGAGATGCGTCATAATGTTGAAGAAGGATGGTGGGAACACCAACTCAAAACTAACAAGACATTGGATCACATCCCTCTGTAACCTTGCCAGACTATCTGGATCGATTACCTTCTGAGATATTGCATTGAGGAATGCACATAGCTTCACAATGGGTACTCGAACATTTTTCGGTAGAAGCCCCCTCAGTGCAATCGGAAGCAACTGCGTCATAATCACGTGGCAGTCATGAGACTTCAGGTTTTGGAATTTTTTCTCTGCCATATTTATTATCCCCTTAATATTCGACGAGAAGCTAGACGGCACCTTGATACTGTAAAGGACGAATGCGGACTAAAAAACCGGGACGAATGCCCCAGGGGGGCTGGACGCTGCCCCAGGGGGGCTACGCATTCGTCCCCGTTCTTTAGGCAGCCGGGACGAATGCAAATTCCCCCCTGGACGAAAGGGGGGTGTTTCTACTAGTGAGTGAAGTCTTAATTTGGCTGTAGACATATTGATAGCTCCATAGACATACACGAAATGTTCTACATTTTTCGTACATCAGAAATATTTTTTATATACACGTTTAATATTTTCCAATTTCATGGTCTACATTTTTCTAAATATATTTAGGTTTGATATTATCCAAATACATGATTAACATTTATGAAAACTTATATTTTTATGTCTACTTTGTTCCATACACATTATATATTTTTGTATACATTTTTCTTTTACACCGGAAACATTTTTTATGTATATTTAACATTTTATAAATGTATGATCAATATTTTTTAAATAAGTAAAAACATATATTATTATTTTTCCATACACACTGTACATTTTCTGTATATAATGGAAACTTTTTTCTATTCAAGTTTCACATTTCTTTAATGTATGATTTTTTTTTCAAAGTTTGTGTATGAGTGATTTTTATAAATAAAATACTCAAAGTTTATCAAAATAAAGCCAAAAGAGAAAAAAATGTAAAAGAAGTGAAAAAAAGGAAGAGCTGAAGGCCGGCAGCTTGCGAGACTAAGATAGAAAAGGAAGAGATAAATGGGGTGAACGAGAATCAAACCCTGGGTCTCCAGGGTGGAAGAGCCAACGTCTAACCAGCTGGGGTAGCCATCAACTCATGATAAAAGGGGGACCGCCGCTTCTTGAATTAAAAGAACCGCGTGACTTAAAAAATGAATCGTTTTCTTCACTTACCGATGGCATAGGGGGGTAAATTCATGCGAACTCTAGGGGTAATTCCCGTGACGGACGACCAAAGGCACTAGCCTCTTTATTATTATTAGGTCGAGAGGTAGAGATAAAGTGCTGAGTTGAGCACAAAATTCTGATTGAATTGTTAGGAGGACAATGCTAACCTCAACCTGACAAGAATTCAAATCCTATATTTGACATCGGCGCTCGTATTTTTCTCTATTTTTATCGAAACTGAGGCAAAAACTTTGCATCATCTCATTAATAAAGAAGAAGAGAATTGCCCGGTTGATTAACGAAAAACTAGGCGAAAATCGTTACAACACGCCCAAAAGCGAAGGGCACCCGGGCCGACCTGACACCTACAAGACAGAGACACCGCCAAGGTGAGGACACTGTCGAGGTTGCGAGTAGTGTCATCGTAATCACCTCTCCCCGAGCAAGCGACTCCGACTTCAATTCAGATGACCTGACAAGGCCCCTCCAAACGAACGACACACGGTAACCATGACGGCCAAAGCCAAACAATTGACCGGCAACGACGAAGACCAGGCAGCTCCGACCTTGATGACGATCATTGCAGGAGAAGAGGAGCATGCCTGGCGTCGACAGAGTCCAAATTGCCCATTTGTTGTAAATATTCCCTAGAGGCAATAAATAAAGTGTTTATTATTATATTTCCTTGTTCATGATAATCGTTTATTATCCATGCTATAATTGTATTGATTGGAAACACATTACATGTGTGGTAAATAAACAACACTCTGTCCCTAGTATGCCTCTAGTGAACTAGCTCGTTGATCAAAGATGGTCAAGGTTTCTAGCCATTGACATGTGATGTCATTTGATAACGGGATCACATCATTAGGAGAATGATGTGATGGACAAGACCCAAACTACAAACGTAGCTTATGATCGTGTCAGTTTATTGCTACTGTTTTCTACATGTCAAGTATATGTTCCTATGACCATGAGATCATGCAACTCACGGACATCGAAGGAGTGCCTTGTGTGTATCAAACGTCACAACGTAACTGGGTGACTATAAAGGTGCTCTACAGGTATCTCCGAGGGTGTCTATTGAGTTGGCATGGATCAAGACTGGGATTTGTTACTCCGTGTGACGGAGAGGTATCTCAGGGTCCACTCGGTAATACAACATCACAATAAGCCTTACAAGCAATGTGACTAAGTGTTAATCATGGGATCTTGTATTACGGAACAAGTAAAGAGACTAGCCGGTAACGAGGTTGAACTAGGTATGGAGATACCGACGATCGAATCTCGGGCAAGTAACATACCGAGGAACAAAGGGAACATCATACGAGATTAACTGAATCCTTGACATAGAGGTTTGACCGATAAAAGATCTTCGTAGAATATGTAGGAACCAATATGGACATCTAGGTCCCGCTATTGGTTATTGACCGTAGAGGTGTCTCGGTCATGTCTACATATTTCTCGAACCCGCAGGGCTGCACACTTAAGGTTTGGTGACGTTTCGGTAGTATAGAGTTATGTATGATGGTGACCGAAGGTTGTTCGGAGTCCTGGATGAGATCCTGTACGTCACGAGGAGCTCCGGAATGGTTCGGAGGTAAAGGTTCATATATAGGAAGTCCTGTTTTGGTCGCCGGAAAAGTTTCGGGCTCATCGGTAGTGTACCAAGAGTGCCGGTAGTGTACTGGGAGGCCTCCGGGAGGGGTATTTCGACCCAAGAGGCTTCATGGGCTGTGGGAGAGTGAATATCATTCCTTAGTAGGCTGATGGAAACTCCCACACAAGGCCCATGTGGCTGGAGTAAAAAACCCAATAGGAAAAGGTGAAAAAAAGGCAAAAAGGAGCAATCCTAGTCCTACTAGGATTGGAGGAGGAGTCCTCCTCTCCAGTAGGTTCGGCCGAACCAGATTGGCTTGGAAGCCAAGGCTGCCTCCTCTCCTCATCTCCTCCTATATATACTAGAGGGTTTTGGGGTTTTTGCACTAGTTTTTTCAGCCACGTGCTACTCATTCCTCCAGTGCATAGTTTCTCCTCTAGATCGGATTTCTGAAGTGCTTACGCGAAGCCCTGCCGGAATAGCTCCACCACCATCGCCGGAGCTCCGTCACGCTGCCGGAGAACACTTCTTCCTCTTCACTCCTTCTTGTTGGATCAAGATCGTGGAGATCGTCATATCGCGGGACAGATCGTGATTGGATCGCGGGACAGATCGTGATTGGATCGCGGGACGCACGGTGATTTGGATCGCGAAGGCGTTTGACTACACCAACCGCGTTTCTGAACGCTTCCCTCTTAGCGATCTACAAGGCTACGTAGATCCACTCTCCCTCTCGTAGATGCTCATCACCATGGATAGATATGCGTGTGCGTAGGAAAATTTTTGTTTCCCATGCAACGTTCCCTAATACCATCGCGTGGCATCATTGTTGTCAGGTCGCCCCGCAACACCGCAGCTCCGATTTCACGCTCAGAAGCAAGCTGACTATCCATGACAAAGACCAGCCAGAAACCCACACATCCTGCCATCATCATCGTCGCCGCACAAGACACGATGCCTTAATCTCCACACTACCTATCAGGCACCTGCCGACCACAGTGTCGCGAGAGTCTAGCCCATGGAGAGTGCGAATCGGATCCCAAGGACTTCAAGACAACGCCCCAAGGGAGGAAGCAATGATGCCGATGCCAATGCCCAGCCCAACCGGGCTTTAGTCTTTTGCCTGAAGAGTTGGAATCGAGAGTGTGTAGGGCAGGTGGACTCCACGACGCCGCCTCCAAGGAGCTAACACGAAGTCCACAGACGTCGACGTCGTCGGCCGGCCCAAGCCCGGCAAGCTTTCGCCCGGAGCACCGCTTGCTACACACACTCACGCACCGCACCTCTGCTAGCCCGCACACCTCCCACGAAGCCACCGTGTTGTGACAAAGTCGGAGCCACCACAAACCTCGTTGCCAGCCCGAGACGCTGACAAGACGAAACCGGGCAGATCCAGCCGCGGAGAACCTCCCGACCAGCAGCCCCTTGAGATGTCATCGACAAAGAGTCGCAGCTAGAGCAAAGCACACCACTAGAGCACCCGAAGGAGCCACCGGGCCGCCGGGAGCCGCGTCACCACCGAATCCGGCACCTAGCACCCCAACGGCCGACGACAAAAAGCAGGACGGGAGGCCGCCACCCCACCCCGACGCATCAGGAAGGAGCCATCGGGCCAAGGCCCCGGGCCCTGCCAGCAAGGCCACCGTGATGGCCACCCGCCTGAGGCCTTGTTGAAGATTCGAGACGCCATGCTCCACGCAGGATGGGGCGAGCCTCCCCCACCCAGATCTGATCGTAGGAGAGGATCCCCACCGCTGCCGTCGGCCGCACGGGCTTAGCCCAGCGGCCTCCTCAGGCGAAGGCGAGAGGGTGGGGGCAACAGAGGGGTGACGGCGCCGCGGGACTTGATTGTTGGAAATATGCCCTAGAGGCAATAAATAAAGTGTTTATTATATTTCCTTTTTCATGATGATTGTTTATTATCCATGCTATAATTGTATTGATTGGAAACACATTGCATGTGTGGATTAATAGACAACACTTTGTCCCTAGTATGCCTCTAGTGAACTAGCTCGTTGATCAAAGATCGTCAAGGTTTCCTAGCCACTGACATGTGATGTCATTTGATAACAGGATCATATCATTAGGAGAATGATGGGATGGACGAGACCCAAACTATAAACATAGCATATGACAGTGTCAGTTTATTGCTACAGTTTTCTGCATGTCAAGTATATGTTCCTATGACCATGAGATCATGCAACTCACGGAAACCGGAGGAATGCCTTGTGTGTATCAAACGTCGCAACGTAACTGGGTGACTATAAAGCTACTCTGCAGGTATCTCTGAGGGTGTCTGTTGAGTTGGCATGGATCAACACTGGGATTTGTTACTCCGTGTGACGGAGAGGTATCTCAGGGCCCACTCGGTAATACAACATCACAATAAGCCTTGCAAGCAATGTGACTAAGTGTTAGTCACGGGATCTTGTATTATGGAACGAGTAAAGAGACTTTCCGGTAACGAGGTTGAACTAGGTATGGAGATACCGACGATCAAATCTTGGGCAAGTAACATATCGAAGAACAAAGGGAACATCATACGGGATTAATTGATCGAATCCTTGACATAGAGGTTCGATCGATAAAGATCTTCATAGAATATGCAGGAACCAATATGGGCATCCAGGTCCCGCTATTGGTTATTGACCGTAGAGGTGTCTCGGTCATGTCTACATAGTTCTCGAATCCGCAGGGTCTGCACACTTAAGGTTCGGTGACGTTTCGGTAGTATAGAGTTATATATGGTTGTAACCGAAGGTTGTTCAGAGTCCTGTATGAGATCTCGGACGTCACGAGGAGCTCCGGAATGGTCCGGAGGTAAAGATTGATATATAGGAAGTCATGTTTTGGTGGCCGGAAAAGTTCCGGGTCATCGGTAGTGTATCGGGAGGGTACCGGGTGACCATCGGGAGGTGTACTTCGACCCAAGAGGCTACATGGGCTGTGGGAGGATAAATACCAGCCCTTAGTGGGCTGGCCAAAGCCCCACACGAGGCCCATGCGGCTGGGAAGAAATTCCAAAGTGGAAAAGGTGGAAAAAAGGAAAAAAGGTGGAAATAAGGAAGGAGTCCTAATCCTACTAGGAGTCGAGGAGGAGGACTTCTCCTCTCCACTTTGGCCGAACCAAAGAGGGGCTGGCCCTTGCACCAATCCTGGTCCTCCTCTTGTCCTATATATACTAGAGGTTTTAGGGATTTTGCACTAGATTTTCAGCCACGTGCAACCCTACCCTCTAGTCCGTAGTTTCTCCTCTAGATCGGTTTTAGCTGTGCTTAGGCGAATCCCTACTAAGATTACTCCACCACCATCACCGCAACGCCGTCACGCTGTTGGAGAACTCGTCTACCTCTCCACTCCCTCTTGCTGGATGAAGAAGGTGAAGATCGTCATCAAGGCGTACATGTGCTGAACGCGGAGGTGCCGTCCGTTTGGTGCTAGATCAGGACGGGTCGTGATTGGATCGCGGGACGCTCAGCGATTTGGATCACAAAGACGTTCGACTCCATCAACTGCATTTCTTAACGCTTCCCGCTTAGCGATCTACAAGGGTACATAGATCCACTCTCCCTCTCATAGATTCTCATCACCATGGATAGATCTTGCGTGTGCATAGGAAATTTTTTGTTTCCCATGCAACATTCCCCAACAATGGTATCAGAGTGAGGTTTATGTGTAGATGAGATCTCGAGTAGAACACAAACAGTTTGTGGGCGTTGATGCTTAGATTGCTTCCTCCCTTGGTCGTGTTTTGGTTCAGCGGTATTGTGGGATGAAGCGGCCCGGACCAACCTTACTCGTACGCTTATGAGAGACCGGTTCCATCGACTGACGTGTAACTTCATTGCACAAAGATGGCTGGCGGGTGTCTGTTTCTCCTACTTTAGTTGGATCGGATTCGACTAAGGCAGTCCTTGAGAAGGTTGAAAAGCAACTTATGTATCACTGTTGTGGTTTATGCGTAGGTAAGAATTGTTCTTGATAGATACCCATAGCAGCCACATAAAACATGCAACAACAATTACAGGACGTCTAACTTGCTTTTGCAGGGTATGTTGTGATGTGATATGGCCAATTACATGATGAGATATATGTGATGTATGAGATGATCATGTGTTGTATAGAATATCACGACTTGCATGTCGATGAGTACGGCAACCGGTAGGAGCCATAGGGTTGTCTTTAATTATTGTATGACCTACGCGTCAAGCATTAATCGCTATGTAATGCTTTAGTTTATCTCTAAACGGTAGCAATAGTAGTAGAAGCATGGTGGGCGTGACAACCCCGATGGCGACACGTTGATGGAGATCAAGATGATGGAGATCATGGTGTCATGCCGGTGACGATGGAGATCATGTCAATGCTTTCAAGATGGAGATCAAAAGCACAAGTTCATGGCCATACCATGTCACTTATAATCTGCATGAGCCAGTGTTGCACATGCAGAACACTTGGGTTAAACTTGACGAGCCTAGCATTTACAGACATGGCCTCAGAACACAAGAGACCGAAAGGTCGAATCATGAGTCATATAGTAGATATGATCAACATGATGATATTCACCATTGAAACCACCTCAACTCACATGATAATCGGACTTGAGTTGGTGAATTTGGATCATGTGACACTCAGATGACCCGAGGGATGTCAATTTGAGAGGGAGCTTTAGTAATTTGATTAACTAAACTCATTATCTTGAACAATAGTCTAAGTAACATTTGCATATTTATGTTGTAGATCAATGGCTCGCGTAGTAGCACCCCTGAATTTTAATGCGTTCCTAGAGAAATCTAAGTTGAAAGATGATGGAAGTAACTTTGTGGACTGGGCCCGTAATCTGAGGATTATCCTCATGGCTTCCCAGAAATCATATGTCCCTGATACACTGCTTGGTGACCAACCCGAAGACGTTAAGAACGCTTGGGAGGCACGTTCAGAAGATTACTCAATAGTTCAGTGTGCAATATTGTATGGCTTAGAACCGGGACTTCAAAGATGTTTTGAACGTCATGGAGCATATGAGATGTTCTAGGAGTTGAAGTTTATCTTTCAGAAGAATGCCCGGATCGAGAGGTATGAGACCTCCTATAAGTTCTATGCTTGCAAAATAGAGGAGAATGGGTCTATCAGTGAACATATACTCAGAATGTCTGGTGGAGTTGGGAATTGCCCTTCTGCCAGAGGTGATCACTGACAGAGTTCTTCAATCATTGCCACCTAGCTACAAGAGCTTTGTGATGAACTATAACATGCACGGGATGAATAAGTCAGTCGCCGACCTGTTTGCGATGCTAAAAGTCGCTGAGTCTGAAATCCAAAAAGAACATCAAGTGTTGATGGTCAATAAAACCACTAGTTTCAAGAAGAATGGCAAGGTCAAGGGCAAGAAGGGTAAATCCAAGAAGGATGGCAAAGCAGTTGCTCCTCCTATAAAGAAACCCAAGGCTGGACCCAAGCCAGAAACTGAGTGCTTTCATTGCAAGGGAACTGGTCACTGGAAGCGGAACTGCCCCAAGTACCTGGCTGACAAGAAGGCGGCCAACAACAAACAAGGTATATATGATATACATGTTATTGATGTGTACCTTACTAGCTCTTGTTGTCGTGCCTGGGTATTTGATACCGGTTCGGTTGCTCACATTTGCAACTCAAAGCAGGACCTACGAAATAGACGGAGGCTGGATAAGGACGAAAGTGATGATGCGCGTGGGAAATGGTTCCAAGGTTGATGTGATCGCCGTCGGCACGCTCTCTCTTCGATTACCATCGGGATTAGTGATGAACCTGAATAATTGTTATTTAGTGCATGTGTTAAGCATGAACATTATATCTGGATCTTGTTTATTGTGAGACGGTTACTCATTTAAATCAGAGAATAATGGTTGTTCTATTTATATGAGTAATATCTTTTATGGTCATGCACCCAATGTGAGGGGTTTATTCATATTAAATCTTGATAGTGATGATACACATGTTCATAACATTGATGCCAAAAGATGTAGAGTTGATAATGATAGTACCACTTTCTTGTGGCACTCCCGTTTGGGTCATATTGGTGTAAAACGCATGAGGAAGCTCCATGCTGCTGGACTTTTGGAGTCACTTGATTTTGAATCACTTGACACATGTGAACCATGCCTCATGGGCAAGATGACTAAAACGCCGTTCTCTGGAACAATGGAATGGGCAAGTGACGTGTTGGAAATCATACATACTGATGTGTGCGGTCCAATGAATGTTGCAGCGCATGGTGGATATCGTTATTTTCTCACCTTCACTGATGACTTAAGTAGATATGGCTATATTTACTTAATGAAACATAAGTCTGAAACGTTTGAAAAGTTCAAGAAATTTCAGAGTGAAGTTAAGAATCATCATAACAAGAAGATCAAATTCCTACGATCTGATCGAGGAGGTGAAATCTGCGTTATGAGTTTCGCAGTCACTTAAGACAGCGTGGAACTGTTTCAGAGTTGACACCGCCCGGAACACCACAACGTAATGGTGTGTCTGAACGTCGTAATCGAACCTTATTAGATATGTGTGTTCTATGATGTCTCTTGCCGATTTGCCACTATCGTTTTGGGGTTATGCATTAGAGACAGCTGCATTCACTTTAAATTGGGCACCATAAAAATCCGTTGAGACGACGCGATATGAATTGTGGTTTGGCAAGAGGCCAAAGTTGTCGTTTCTTAAAGTTTGGGGATATGATGCTTATGTCAAAAAGCTTCAGCCTGAAAAGCTGGAACCCAAAGCGGAGAAATGCGTCTTCATAGGATACCCGAAAGAGATAGTTGGGTATACCTTCTATCTCAGATCCGAAGGCAAAGTGTTTGTCGCTAAGAATGGAACATTTCTTGGGAAAGAGTTTCTCTCGAAAGAGTTGAGTGGGTGGAAAATAGAGCTTGATGAGGTTATTAAACCTTACTTCAACCAGAGAGTAGCATGGCGCAGAAAGATGTTTCTGTGGAGCCTACAATAGTTGAAGAGGAAGTTAATGATGATGATCATGAAGCTTCGGATCAAGTCACTTTGAACCTCGTAGGTCGACAAGGGCACGTACTGCTCCTAAGTGGTACGGCAACCCTGTCTTGGAGTTCATGTTGTTGGACAACAATGAACCTACAAGCTATGGAGGAGTGATGATGGGCCTGGATTCCGAGAAATGGTTAGAGGCCATGAAATCTGAGATGGGATCCATGTATGAAAACAAAGTGTGGAATTTGGAAGTATTACCTGAAGGGCGAAAGGCCATTCAGAACAAATGGATCTTTAAGAAGAAGACGGACGCGGACGGTAATGTCACCGTCTATAAAGCTCGACTTGTGGCAAAGGGTTTTTCACAAGTTCAAGGAGTTGACTACGATAAGACCTTCTCATCCGTAGCGATGCTTAAGTCCGTCAGAATCATGTTAGCAATAGCTGCATATTTTGACTATGAAATTTGGCAGATGGATGTCAAAACAGCATTCGTCAACGGTTTCCTTGAGGAAGAGTTGTATATGATGCAATCGGAAGGTTTTGTCGATCCAGATGATGCTGACAAAGTTTGCAAACTCCAGTGATCCATTTATGGACTGGTGCAAGCATCTCGGAGTTGTAATAAGCGCTTTGATGAGGTGATCAAAGCTTTTGGGTTTATACAAGTTTATGGAGAAGCTTGTATTTACAAGAAAGTGAGTGGGAGCTCTATAGCATTTCTAATATTATATGTAGATGACATATTGCTGATTGGCAACAATATAGAAATGCTGGAAATCGTGAAGGAGTATTTGAACAAGAGTTTTTCAATGAAGGACCTAGGAGAAGCTGCTTTCATATTAGGCATTAAGATCTATAGAGATAGATTGAGATGCTTAATAGCACTTTCACAGAGCACATACCTTGATAAAGTTTTGAAGAAGTTCAAAATGGATCAGTCCAAGAAGGGGTTCTTGCCTATGTTAGAAGGTGTGAAGTTGACTAAGACTCAATGCCGAGTGACTGCAGAAGATAGAGAGAAGATGAGTGTCATCCCCTATGCTTCAGCCATAGGCTCTATCATGTATGCAATGTTGTGCACAAGACCCGATGTCAGCCTTGCCATAAGTATGCCCGGAAGGTTTCAAAGTGATCCTGGAATGGAGCACTGGACGGCGGTCAAGAATATCCTTAAGTACCTAAAAAGGACTAAGGTAATGTTTCTCGTTTATGGAGGTGATGAAGAGCTCGTCGTAAAGGGTTACATTGATGCAAGCTTTGACACTGATCCGGATGACTCTAAGTCACAAACCGGATACGTATTTATTCTCAACGGGGGAGCGGTACGCTGGTGCAGTTCCAAGCAAAGCGTGGTAGCCGATTCTACATGCGAGGCGGAGTACATCGCAGCCTCGGAGGCGGCGAAGGAAGGTGTCTGGATGAAGCAGTTCATGATAGATCTTGGAGTAGTGCCCAGTGCACTGAATCCAATGACTCTATTCTGTGACAACACTGGTGCCATTGCTCTGGCCAAGGAACCAAGGTCTCACAAGAGGACCAGACACATAAAGCGACGCTTCAATTCCATCCACGATTACATCAAGGAGAAGGACATAAATATTTGCAAAGTGCACACGGATCTTAATGTTGTAGACCCGTTGACTAAACCTCTTCCAAGGGCTAAAAATGATCAGCACCAGAACTGCATGGGTCTTCGATTCATTACAGTGTAAATGAAATAGTGATGTGAACTAGATTATTGACTCTAGTCCAAGTGGGACACTATTAGAAATATGCCCTAGAGGAAATAAATAAAGTGTTTATTATTATATTTTCTTGTTCATGATAATTCTTTATTATCCATGTTATAATTTTATTGATTGGAATCACATTGCGCGTGTGGATGAATAAACAACACTTTGTACCTAGTATGCCTCTAGTGAACTAGCTCGTTGATCGGAGATGGTCAAGGTTTCCTAGCCATTGACATGTGATGTCATTTGATAACGAGATCACATCATTAATAGAATGATGGGATGGACGAGACCCAAACTATAAACGTAGCATATGATCGTGTCAGTTATTGCTACAATTTTCTGCATTTCAAGTATATGTTCCTATGACCATGCGGTCATGCAACTCACGGACACCGAAAGAATGCCTTGTGTGTATCAAACGTCACAACGTAACTGGGTGACTATAAAGGTACTCTACAGGTATCTCCGAGGGTGTCTGTTGAGTTGGCATGGATCAACACTGGGATTTGTTACTCCGTGTGACGGAGAGGTATCTCAGGGCCCACTCGGTAATACAACATCACAATAAGCCTTGCAAGCAATGTGACTAAGTGTTACTCATGGGATCTTGTATTACGGAATGAGTAAAGAGACTTGCCGGTAATGAGGTTCAACTAGCTATGGAGATACCGACGATCGAATCTCGGGCAAGTAACATACCGAAGAACAAAGGGAACATCATACGGATTAACTAAATCCTTGACATAGAGGTTTGACCGATAAATATCTTCATAGAATATGTAGGAACCAATATGGGCATCCAGGTCCCGCTATTGGTTACTAACCGTAGAGGTGTCTCGGTCATGTCTACATAGTTCTCGAACCGGCAGGGCCTGCACACTTAAGGTTCGGTGGCATTTCGGTAGTATAGAGTTATATATGATGGTAAATGAAGGTTTTTGAGAGTCCCGGATGAGATCCCAGACATCACGAGGAGCTCCGTAATGTTCCGGAGGTAAAGATTGATATATAGGAAGTCCTGTTTTGGTGGCCGGAAAAGTTCCGGGCTCATCGATAGTGTACCGGGAGTGCCGGGAGGGTACCGGGTGACCATCGGGAGGTGTATTTCGACCCAAGTGTGGGAGGATAAATACCAGCCTTTCGTGGGCTGTCCAAAGTCCCACACAAGGCCCATGTGTCTGGGAAGAAATTCCAAAGTGGAAAAGGTGGAAAAAGGAAAAAAGGTGGAAATAAGGAAGGAGTCCAAATCCTACTAGGAGTGGAGGAGGAGGACTCCCCCTCTCCACTTCGGCCGAACAAAAGAGGGGCTGGCCCTTGCACCAAGCCAGGTCCTCCTGTCCTCCTATATATACTAGAGGTTTTAGGGGTTTTGCACTAGATTTTCAGCCACGTGCAACCCTACCCTCTAGTCTGTAGTTTCTCCTCTAGATCGGTTTCAGCCCTGCTTAGGCCAAGCACTGTTGAGATTACTCCACCACCATCACCGCAGTGCCGTCACACTGCTGGAGAACTCGTCTACCTCTCCGCTCCCTCTTGCTGGATCAAGCAGGCGGAGATCGTCATCAAGGCGTACATGTGCTGAACGCGGAGGTGCCGTTCGTTCCGTGCTAGATCGGGATGGATCGTCATTGGATCGTGGGACGCTCGGCGATTTGGATTGCGAAGACGTTCGACTACATCAACCGCGTTTCTTAACGCTTCCCGCTTAGCGATCTTCAAGGGTACGTAGATCCACTCTCCCTCTCGTAGATGCTCATCACCATGGATAGATCTTGCGTGTGTACGGGAAAATTTTGGTTTCCCATGCAACGTTCCCCAACATCGATCTCCACCTATGTCGCCTATGGAGGCGATGCGGGGGACGGGGAACACCGTTAGTTCTCTATTTATTTCAAGTCTTTTGTCGACATACATTCACGGAGAGTAAACTACCACTAGTAGAAAACAGGGCTTCGGTTGAGGCCAGGATAAGGGCATTAATCCCGGTTCACTTACGAACTGGGACCAAAGGGTGCATCAGTCCCGGCTCATGAGGCTAGGGCTTTTGTTCCTGTTCGGTAGGGGCCTTTAGTCCCGGTTTGAGCCACGAACCGGTAGTAAAGGGGTGGTGGCAACCGTTCGCCTAGTGGGAGCCCCTTTAGTCCCGGTTCGTGGCTAAAACCGGGACTAAAGGCCCAAACTATTCGCATCCTACGGTGGTTTGCGCGATGAAAACATGAGAATGCTATAGTACCACGATTGCTATAGTAACTGTGACCATTCCCTGTTCTTCTCCCTCTCTCCTCTCTTCTTCCCCCATATCTTCCACCATGGATCATCCAATCACTCGCTACGGGGAGGTGCTCGCACATGGCACCACCAAACTCAGTGTCGTCCACACGAACGACAGCACCACGGTGCCGCATTTTCTTTCCGATTTCGAGGGATGGATTGAAGAGGCGGAGGAAGAAAACAAGTTCATGGGGCTTGATCTCGAGTACATGGCCAATCAAAAAGATGTTGTCGTCATCCAACTTTGTTTTAAGAGAAATGCCCTGGTCTTCCAATGGGCAAGGTAAGTTTTGGGGCTTTTCATTGATCAATAATTCATAGGTTATGAAAATTGCATAGGATAGCAACATGTGCCATTTGAATCCTATGGGAAAGATCAATTCTTTTTTAGTTGTAGAGAAAGAATTTTCCTTGTTGCATATTGGCAAAACCTTGGGAGAACATATATGTCATAGTTAATTTATTAGGGTTTCTTAATCAATTCATAGGATATGAAAATTGCATAGGATAGCAATATGTTCCATTTGAATCGATCCTATGGAAAAGATCAATTCCTCTCGTGCTGTAGTGAAACAAGTTTCCTTGTTGCATATATTGGCAAAACCGTGGGAGAACACATATATGTCATAGTTAATTTAGGGTTTCTTGATCATAGGATACAAAAATTGCATAAGATAGCAATATGTTCCATTTTGAATCCTATATATATATGGAAAAGATCAATTCCTCATTTGTGTTGTAGTGAAACAATTTTCCTTGTTGCATATATTGGGAAAACCGTGGGAGAACATATATGTCATAGTTAATTTATTAGGGCTTCTTGATCAATTCATAGGATATGAAAATTGCATATGATAGCAATAATATATATGTTCCATTTGAATCCTATGAGAAAGATAAATTCCTCTTGTGTTCTAGTGAAACAATTTTCCTTGTTTGCATATTGGCAAAACCGTGGGAGGACATATACGTCTTAGTTAATTTAGGGTTTCTTGATCAATTCGTAGGATATGAAAATTGCATAGGATAGCAATATGTTCCATTTGAATCCTATGGGAAAAGCAATGTCCAGTATTTAACATTGTTGTAGTTGTATTTAACACTTGTTCCAATTTAATTTGTTGTTGCAGTAGTGACAAGCACTGTCCAATACTCATGGACTTCCTTTGTAGCGGCTTATGTTTTGCTAGCGTTGATATAACGAATGACAAGCTCAAGATGAGGCACAATTTCGGTATTGAGATACCAGCTGCCTGCCACATTGATCTCCAAGACATATTCATGCTTAAGCATAGGAGGACTTCAATGGATCATATGGCAGTCGCCGTGATTAACATTGAGTGGTCATAATGGCTCATATGAAAACCAAATTCCCCCCACCTCAACACAAAGAGTGGGAGACGACCCCACTTGACATTATCAACACTGAGTATGCATCAAAAGATGCATACGTCGCATACGAGTTCTACCGCAAGATTAGAATCATCAATTATGGGCAGCAGCACCTCGTACATCAAGCACCACCACTACCACCACCAGTTTGGGGCAGGGGATATATTCTGATTCGGATGAGTAGTGTTCGCAATGGAGAACACTTCTATCTCTAGTGCTAAATCTCTAGCTATTATTATGTAGTGCTTGGGAACCTCTAGCTATTCGGACGAGTAATTTTATATATCTCTATTATCATGTAGTGCTTGGGGGGGGGGGGTCTCCTATGATCCAGACGAGTACTTTTATATCTCTCTATTGGACGAGTACTTTCTATAATGGATATTTGAACTATTATTTCTATTTATGACCCTGTTTAAATATGATGTGAGCAACATTTCTGAAGCATTGTGATGTATGTGCTGAGATATCTGTGAAAAGGTTGAAACTTGGCATGGTTAAAATAAATCATGAAAGCATAGCACATGGCCTGTGACTCTATTTATCTATAACATTCCTCCTTGGTTGTGCATGAAGCGGAAGTTCATTATGATGCGAGTGCTCATCCAAGGCCCTAAGCAACCCGGCCACGACATTGACGTGTACCTAAGGCTATTAGTTGATGAACTTTTACTGCTGTGGAATAAAAAAGTTGTACGTGTGTGGGATGAGCACAAACAGCAGGAATTTGACCTGCGAGCTTTCGGCGGTTGGTTGCGAACACATCTCATGAATTACGACAATGTTGAAGATGACATATACCCCAAGATCCCACTCTGGGATGTGACTGGTTGCACCGTCATCACTTTTCTTCTCTAGTGAGTAGTCGGATGGTTTAGTTTGAACACGAAGTGCATCCAGTTTTTGTTGTAACCCTCTCAACTTTTAACCACTTGCTATGTGGGTGAAATTATGGTACTATGCCAAGTTTCAACCTTTTCAGAGTTCATTTGTGGTGCTTTTTAATTTCATGGTCATTTAACTCAAAACAAATCATTAAATGCATGAAAAATAGCAAATGAAGTTATATAGGGTTGAAATTTTAGTATGCGGCTTCTAATAGTTCATACTGAATGCACAAAAAGTCTGGAGTTGAAATAAGTTAAAAAAAGTTGAAATCCTATTGTAAGAGACGAGTTTTCGTCCGAAACCCCAATACTTCGAAAGAGATTGTCCATTTTGTACACGAAGTGCAGCCAGTTTTTGCCGTAAATCTCTCAACTTTTTAGCACATGCTATGTGGGTGAAATGATGATACCATGCCAAGTTCCACCATTTTCAGAGTTCATTTGTGGTGCTTTTTAATTTCAGGGTCATTTAGCTCAAAACAAATCATTAAATGCATGAAAAATAGCAAATGAAGTCACATAGGGTTGAAATTTTAGTATGTGGCTTCTAATGGTTCATATTGAATGCAAAAAAGTCTAGAGTTGAAATAAGTTTAAAAAAATTGAAAATCCTTTTGTAACAGACGAGTTTTCGTCCGAAACCCCGATACTTCGAAGGAGATTGTCCATTTTGTACATGAAGTGCATCTAGTTTTTGCTGTGACGCTCTCAACTATTTAGCACATGCTATGTGGGTGAAATCAAGATATCATGCCAAGTTTCAACATTTTTAGAATTCAGTTGGGTGATATTGATTAAAACAAATGAACGTATAAAACTAAAAGAGTTAAACAGAATCTGATTTTGGTTAAAACACCTATTTAAATTATCCTAAAAATTCTAAAATTTAACATAATGATAAAATATAGTAATATTAAACAATAGGAAAACAATCACTCAAATATCCATTTGTAAACTAAAGTTATTCACAAATTACTATTTCACACAATTCAAATGAATTCAAATTTAAACTATTTCAATTTGAAAACTACTAGCACTAATAGAAAATTTGTAATTGTTTTGACCTAAAGAAAAAAGATTCATTAAAAATCTATAAATATTTTAACAATTATTCCTAATATAAAAACAAAAATTAGAAAAACAAAACAAAATAAAAAAGATAAAATACAGCTGTAGTCCCGGTTGGTAGCACCAACCGGGCCGCCAAAAACTTTGGGTGCGCGAAATTTGGGCCGTTTGTCCTAGTTGGTGACACGACCTGGGACTAAAGGGTGGACCTTTACCAACCGGGACTAAAGTCTCTGTAGTCCCGGTTGGAGACATGACCCGGGACTAAAGAGTCCCTATATATCCAGGACATTGTCGTTTCTTCCCCAACCTCTCCTATGCTGCCCGACGCCACCCCTGCCCCGACACCGACAGGCTGCCGATGCTCGCCGCGCGCCTCTTCTCTCTTGACCTCGCCGTCGCGCTGCCTCCCGCTGGAGATCGCCGTCCCCGACCCGCTCGCTCCGGCCGACATTGCCGTCGCCTGAACCTTGCCGCTGAGCCCGCTGTGAGCCACTCTCCTCCCTGTCGTCCTGAAGCCCCCTCCCCGCCTGTTATTGCCGCCATGCATGGCCGCCCCTCCCCGTCCGCCATTTCCACCGGCCATGCATGGCCACCCCTCCCCGTCCACCATTGCTGCCATGCATGGCCGCCCCTCCCCGAGCCCATCCCGGCCCCACCTAGAGCCACCACCGGAGATGCCCGAGAGCCATCGCCCCATCCATCTCCGGCGTAGGAGCCCCGCCGCCTGGCCCGACCATCTCCAATGGTGCCACAAGCACACACACACAAAAATTGTTTAAAAATGTGCAATTTTTGTGGTTGGTATGCAACATTTTTTCTTTAAACAATGTGTTAAGAAAATTGTAGTACATAGATGGATAAGTAGATTAATATTGTTAGATGATTTTGTTTATGATGCTTTTTATGTTTTAGTTGTTTTATGTTTTTAGTTAATCAGGAGTCCTAGGAAAAATTAGTATGTGTATGTTAGATTAGAGAAAAATTCTTGGGTTTTGGAAAAAATAGTGATTAAACGATAAGAAAGTGTTTTCATAGGAATTTGTCTTGATATCGACGATGTCCGGCCCGCATCCTCATCATTGAGTGGTCCGCCAGAGCCTGCTTGATAGGCGCCATGTCCGGGACTAGGCTCCGTCGGGTTGGCATTGGGAGGTGCTACCTTCCCGAGTTCGAAGCTTGGTGAGGAATCTGGATCTCATCGTCGACCCGGAGCTTCTTTGGTGGCGGTCACGTGGGCCACTTTCGGTGTAGAGGGAGCAGGCCGCGGAGGTGGTACGTCGTCGTGTCAGGGAGGAGGACGAGCTCGTCCGTCACTACATGGCGACGTTGGACGTCAGGTTCAACAATACTTGGCAGATTCTTCAGGGGTCTCACCTGAGTTATGATCCCATGATGGTTCCTTATCTTTGGGTGTCCACCACCCGTGACTCAGGAACCACTAATGACTTAGATTATTCGATAGTATTCGATCTGTATTAGTGATCTTATATGATAATATTCGAGATGTATTAGTTAATATTTGATGATGCACTAATAACTGGATTATTCGAGATGATGTATTAGTGATATTATATTCGAGTTCATTATAAATGTATTAGTGATATTTTATCGGTATAATGCGTGTGTGACTTTCGGTCTGTCGTTGTTCCTTGTGTGACTTTCATGTGTGTTCTTGATGGAGGAATCCCAACTGTTGTTGTGGGGGGCGTCTCCTTTTTCTTCTCTTCTTTGTGATATATTCGTTGGTATAATGCGCAAGAAGAGAAGAGGGGAGGCATCCATCACCGACGGTCGAACTATTACTGTGAGAAAGTGTCCACCAACATATATACACCACCATATCAGTGTGAGAGTGTGCGCACCAACACACCATGAGATATGAGTGTTATTTAAGGAAAGCCTCGACGGACCGAAAGTCACACACGCATTAGGATCCAAGTGTGCCATAATTCTTGAATCGTGAACAGAGGAAATATCGTCATCATCAAACGACGATAGGATCGAATCGTGTGAATTTTGCGGTGAAGATAAGGGTCTTTGCGACTAGCATAGGCTGCGAGACGGAAGGTTCTTCACCATGAAGCTTTACGAGGACTTTGATATTTCTATGGTACGTAATGATGACAACTATTTTTTCGTAATTAAACATGACTTCTGTTTCTTTCCTTTAATGCGTAATTTCTGTTTTATACAATTCGACTAGTACATCCCCTGTCATGCAAGACGATATTTCTTGGAGAGGCTCGGTTTCGAAGAGCACAAGAGTTTCGAGACGAGGATATCCAACCTGAGGACTAAGCATGGTCAGACATTTCTTCTGAA
The DNA here is from genome assembly GCA_022496015.1 of Hordeum marinum. Lineage (NCBI taxonomy): Eukaryota > Viridiplantae > Streptophyta > Magnoliopsida > Poales > Poaceae > Hordeum > Hordeum marinum. Next base: position 346,616,180 of record CM039676.1, on the reverse strand, counting down.
AGTAATGGATGCACCTAATAATACAAAATTAGGGTGATCAAATTGGGAAACTCTTTGCAAGGCATATGGTTTTTGAAGGATATGGAAATAACCTTCGATCTTCGTCCTGAAGGTCATATTGAAGGAAACATCGACATTTAGGTGGATATCGATATGCTTCCTGTTTTACCTCCATGTGAGTTTGTCAACCATGCATATTTGTCAAGTAATTTGCATTCTATATTTAAAAATATTTGGTGTTCATCCATACTAAATTTGTTAATTTATAATTTACAGTTTATTTCGTTTCTTCAAGTGAAACACATAACATAATCGACAGGACACACTACACTTATGGATCGCATCTAACTTGGGAGGAGAAGGATGATATTATCAATTTTGTTATTGGTGTCCTAGTTGGTAGGAAGATCTTCACGTATAATTTGGGAACTAGACCAAATTATACATTGTACAGGACACTAGTGCATAGGTTGAGAGGGGATGACATTCGTCGAAATATCTCGGTAAGAGTTGCTAATTAAGTACACTAGTATTGTTGCGTAAATGGTATTATAGATTCCTAACTAGGCTACTATTATGTTCTTCAACAGAAATTGTCATATGAAGTTGTGTCACCGTTGATGTAATCCGAAGGTAATATGACAATTAAAAGCCCCTTCCATCCCGAGTTCTCTTTTGCATACTCGACTGGTCGCAGATCACGAAAACGGCTCCAAATTAAAGCATGAGGACAAATAAAGAAGGATCGCAAGCCACAAGTTGGAAACCATTGAATCTCTTTGCTTCATCATAGAGACATGGGTGTTATTCTTTTTATGTCAATTTTACCTATGAGGGAGGACTAGGTCCTATGAGGAAGGACTATGTCATTTTATCTTCTTTTTTTGTTTTATGAGACTTTAACTTTGTATGATTAAGTTGATGATGATGAGTTCTTAGATCTTGTGTAATTAATGGTTTCCTTCATTTGCTTATTAGGCAGCGTCGACCAAGTACGGAGAAAGAAAGGTCACTTCTCTCTAATATTAGCTAGCTAACACAATATGCAACCACTAAATTAACCCTCCAAAACCCCTAAACCCCCTTTCAAAAAAACCCAGCGCCTCACGCGTGACAGCCTTTTGGTCCCGGTTGGTGTTACCAACCGGGACTAAACGTACTCCTGCATGAATACCTTGCAGCGGCCACATGAAGTCCCTTTGATACCGATTTGTAAGCGAACCGGGATTAAAGATTTTGGGTATTAGTCCTGCTTGGTTTGTCCCGGTTTTAAAACCGAGACTAAAGAACCTCTAGAACCAGGACTAGTTTCCTGTTTTTTACTAGTGTACAGAACCGTTTATGCAGACTTCATAAATTTTAAGATGGTATCCGACGTAACTTTTTAAAGATACTAACAGGAATATGATGTGCATTTGTATCTTTATAAAGAAAAGCGTACATGCATACATATGAACGTCTTTGTGTTAACAAAAATTTGGTTCCATGCCCAAAAAATGGGTCGGGCAACGGCCGAGTCGGAGGGCTTCGAGACATAAAAGAACGGCTCACCTACACGGAGTGCTAGTTGAGCCATGGTGTAGGAATTATCGTTATTACTCCCTTCATTTTTATATACAAGGCTACGAACCTAATATTACAGGTACGAAGGTAAAAGTTAATGTCTCCTTAAGAAAATGTTGTAAACCAACTTGTCTTTTTCTTGGCGTGTCAGTTTAAGCAACTCATAATGGAAAGTATCTATAGTATATCATGCATATAATACTATTATATCATACCATCTTTATAATGCATAGTATCATAAACTAGTATCATAGATGATCTCATTAATTTATTGACATACATGACATATGGTACTATAACATTTAACATGATACAGTATCTACCTATGTTATTGTAATCATCTCTTTCTTTTTTAATTGCCTGTCATGTCATCATGTTTGCTAATCCCAAGTACATGATACTAACTAAGATATTCACTATGGCCAGCCTTAAAGCAAGGTTAATAATACAGTCAGTTGTCGGCTATATGATGTTGACACGTCATCTATAGCCAAGCTTATAACCGGCAAGTACAATAGGTAGATGTAAATAAGTACTACTTTATTAATATAAGCCTCACCATCCTCTCTCATAAAGTGTCTTGGAGCGCGTGTTACAGCCGGCTGTTAGTTTGTAGACCGCTTCTTCTTTCTCTTATCTTCTCTCTTTCAACTTATCACAAATATATTATTTTAAGTCTTGCAGCCCGCCTACGTCATCCTATTGTACTTGCTCTTATGTGTATTTTCTATGACACGCACAACAAGACAATGATCTCACTTCTTTTGGGTTGATTAATGGGATGCATGCAAGCCAACCTTCTCACTTCTCATGCATTCAAAGAATGATTAATGTCTATTTTTGCTAGTACGAGGCAAACACCATTAAATTTTATCGACTAGTGTTAGTGGCCTTGTATAATTTTGATAATGGCTTTGTATATAAAAATGGAGGGAGTATTTGGTTTTTCCTTGACAACTGGTTTTCCTGTATTCAAGTAGGTGCGTCCATCTGTCCTGTTAAACGGCTGTGTATGTGTGATCTCTTTCTGTTTCTTTTTTTCTTCTGTTTTCTCCGTTTTTATGTTTGTTTTCATCTTTTTCATTGTTTTGCTTATGTTTTTGTTTTGTTTATTTTTAATGGGTTTTTTACATTTTCTAACACATGTCTAATTTTTTCTTGCATATTGTACATTTTATCTAGATTCAAGAACATTATTATAGATGTTTAATATTTTTTGAAATGTAAGTTTTGATGTCTATGTTTTCATACAAATTGTACATTTTTATGTATCTTAAATATTTTAAAATACATGATATATTTGGTTAAGTCCTTGTTTTTTATAATATTTTTTAAATACGCATTAATTTTCTTTATATATTAATTTTATTTTTTAGTACTTGTTTAGAAATATTTTTGAAATACACTTTAAACATTTCTAAATATATGTTGAAACATTTTTCGTATGATACCAAGCATTTTATTAAATATGAGAACATTTTTTACATAGGATATTTTTTTAAACACGTCAGTATTTAAAAAACATTAACATACATATTTTTGAATGGTACTATTGTTTTTGTTCACTTTCACATTCTTATTTAAATTGTATCACATTTTTTAAACCGGTGAATTATTGTGTAATGTCACATCCATTTTTTTGAATGGTACAAACACTTTCTAAAGTTGAGACAACATTGTTTCTCCTCATTTCACATTTCTCAATATATAATGAAGATTTTGAAATGTACGTAAAAATATTTTTCAGTAATATATGCATTTAGTGTTTTTCTCAAAATAAAAAAATATTTTTTTAGATACAACTGTAATTTTATTCGCACTCGTAAAAATTACAGGTACATTGGTTTGGATTAAAATCCAAGAAAATATAAGTAACTCCTATGACCAAGAATTACAATGCAATCTCTTGAAAACGCGTTCTTCGCGGTATCAATCTCGGCTAGAGGAAATACTCCAAATACTTCGATAAAAAGACTGCAACTAGACTACAACAACGATGTTGTTACTCGTTCAATCGCACTAACATTACCAATAGTGCTTTTTGGAAGCACCTTGAGTCGCCCACCAAAAAACATGAGATGCCTGATCGATGAACGTACTTGGACCAGGGATGATCCTCTACAACTGTAGGGCGGATCGCGTATCTTTACCATGATGTCGATAAAAGTTTTCAATTGCACAAAGAATCAAACCAACATTTATTTTGACACACTAACATAAATTTATCAGATCTGAATAATCGGATATGCGAGAACAAAATACTCTCTCATCTCATGGCACCGTCAAACGAACGAGAGTAAATATTCTCACACAAATATGATCACTAGACGATGACGAAAGACGTAGAACTGTTGAAGATGCGAGGTCCCCTCATCTCTCAGTGCCGAGATGGAAGCTGGAGGCGAGGAGACCGAAAAACCGTTGTAGGACATCAGCGTGAGATGACCACGTGGTTAGTGGTCATGCCCACTACCCGACAATTAGTGCCGTCAGGTGGCTCGTTAGTGCGTATCTCTTGTAGCGTTTTTTTATACTTGGTTTTATATATTTTTATTTGTTTTCCATAAATACACCTGAAATAGTATGCTTTTCTAAAGTCAATTTTTTAAATATATTTTACAAATACATTTTCATTAAAAATCTATATAATTCTGAAATTTCTAGACTTTGTGAACTTTTTAAAACGTGGACATTTAATAAAATTTATGTAAGTTTTTCAAATATATTTTTTAACTTTGAGAAGAATTGTTAAAGGAAAACTAAAATCAGAAAAGAAAAAAAACCATAAAAAATGTTAAAAACAATAGACAAAAGAAAAACCGGAACGAGAACATTCATAAAGTTGGAACAAGTGTAGTAGGCTGACTAGGTATGGGTCAGCTCATGTTGCAACTTGTCGCAATCAGCCACAATTAGGATTCGTCATGGTCCTTTCTACGACTTCCACAAGTGTGCTCCTCAATATCTCCCGGACCCAGTGATTTGGCATACATGCAGTCTTCAACATGGTGTTGCCCTTTTCTCAGTGATCTCTATTATCGCCACGGATACCCTTAGTCTCTTGATCTCCTGGGCTGATTAATTGGGTTTGCTCATCCCGTTACTTGATGGCAACACCCCGCAAGGGTTTTCCCTTTATGTTGGTGATGTTATTACTTTCCTTTGAGCAGTGTCAGTGGACGTTAAGGTTATTCAAACTCTACTTGATGTCTGGGTGGTGCCTCAGGACTAATTTAAAAAAAAAAGTTGATTAGTGCAAAAGCTTATCTCTCTCATGCACTATGACGAGGATAGCACCATGGATCGCTGCAATCTACTCAACGGTCAACTTGCCGGCGACAGATGAAAAGGAAGAACTAGGGTTAGGGTTCGTCGCAAGAGAGTAGAGAAGAGAGGAAGAGATGGGTGGCTCGGGTGGCAGGCCGCCTGGTTGGCTTTCTGGCGGGCTACATGTCGGTGGTGGTGGATCTCCCTCTTGGTCGTGTGGATGACAGGAGGGGTACTGGTGGGTGGATCGGGTGCTCTTCTTGTCTTTGGCAGTGGCGTCACCCCGATCCGGACCTGGAAAGCTGAACTCACTGCGTTTGTCCTAAAGACCTTGGGTGGCATGGGGGAGCAGCCGAGCGAAAGCTCTGTGCTTTTTCACCGAAGAAGGCGACGCCTATGGGTGCCGCTATCTTCCCGAAGACGTCATCGTGGTACTCCTCTCCATGCCAGGGTTCCGGGTGAAGACCCTTGTCCCTTCTGGACTCAGCAACGGCGACACTTTGCGACGTTTTCCCTCCTAGGGGTGTTGCCGTGGAGCTTAGGTGTTTAGGCATTGAGTGGCATTGTACGCGGTTTTCCATATTCTTTCCTTTGGTAGCGTAGTTCTGCATGATCCGGTTATCTTGGGATCGACATTGTATGAGGGCCACCTCACGATCATGTATCGTTCAGGCCGTGTACTTGGTCCGATGTTTGCTTTATCTATAAAGCGGGGCGAAAGCCTGTTTCAAGAAGAGAGGAAGAGATTAGGAAATTGTTTCAACCGTAGCTCTCTACTACTAAAGGGGAGTTAGGGATTGTACATGCTACATCCAACTCCCCTCGCCTTGATTCCCCCCTACATAAAAAAACCATGTGCTCCCATCTCCCCACACACATAACAAAATCCATCTCTCTTGTCTCATGCAAAAGGAAAAGAAAAACAGGAAAAAAATGGAAATCAAGCATGAGATCAATTTGGAAATCGAGGATTAATGTGATTAATTAGCCATACAATTAATTACGCATGCAATTATCAAGTCCATTAAGGTAGTGTTTTTGCACGAGAAAACAATTATGAAATCAAGACATTAATGCAATTAATTAATTAGTCAGACACTTGATTAAGGATGCAGATAATTAATAATAGAAAGGTTTTTCAACTGCATCTCTGTTATTAAAGAGAAGTTGGGGCCTATGCGTGGAACATCCAACTCCCCTTCCCTTGATTCCACCTAGAAAATACCAGTGCACTCTCAACTCCCTTGCCTCACGCAAAAATAAAAGAAAGAAACAAAAAAAGACCGTCCTCCTACAGACCCCCTGTCGGTGTCAAAACCGGCGAATCTAGGGTAGGGGGTCCGAGCCGTGCGTCTAGGATCAATGGTAACAGGAGATGAACGAGACGATGTTAACCCAGGTTCAGGCCCTCCTATGGAGGTAAAACCCTACGTCCTGCTCGATTATATTGATGTGTATGAAGTTTATAGAGTTGATCTACCTCGAGATCGAATAGCTAAAACCCTAGATGAGTTTCCCTGCCCTACAATCTAAAACCCTCCTGGTTTATATAGACACCACGGGGTACCTAGGGTTTACACATGATAGGTCTCCTGCCGGGGATAAAGATGTCGATTTCCTCATCTTGACTTGGAGTGCACGACGCTCCTTCGGGACTTCCTTGTAGAACACGGGGTCTCGATGTATCCGTCCCTTCCTGCGACAGTCAGAGAGCAGCCAACCAAGCCTGCCTATTAGGAGATAGGCTAGCGGCCCGAGGACTCCTTAGGCTAGGACTCCCTCAGTAGCCCCCGAACTAGCCCCCAATGCCAAGGGTCACGACACTGGCATCTTCACATGATCAGAGTCCTTGGCTTGAGGGGTGAGTTCTTCTTCCCATTAATGACTAACTAAGAATAGTTCGGCTTCCGATGACGCATAGTTTTTTCGATCACATGATCGTCCGGACATCACGAGTTGCCTTGCCCCGAAGGCCAAACATCAAAGTCTAAACATTGTTTTCTGGCGACCTTTCCGACGAAGGTTCATGGCCTACCACGACCGCTAAACTAGTTATGAATACTCGATTCGTTGTTCGAGGCCATTTTTTACATTGGCACGACTCATCAATGTATAGATCGTGCTTCGTTTCACACGGGATATGATTAACGACCTAGGTTACTTTACGCATGTATAACGGCACGCACATCTTGGGAAGCGGAGATACTTGTGGCACATTAAAGGGAGGCTAATCGGCATCACGCCTCATAAAAGGAAAAAAACAAGGCCTATTCACGCTTCCCATTCGCATCCTCTGCTTCCCCAATCTTTCCAAGATCCAAGAGCCCAGATCCAGTTCTTCCTCAACTTCTCCTTCGATCTTAGCCATGGCGGGTTAGGGCTCCATGGGCAAGTAGGAGGCCTCCACGGTCGCCGACAAGGACATCCAGGAGTTAAAGCTCGTCGGCTACCTCCCCGCCAACGTCTTCCACCGCGCTATAGAGGCGAACCAGGTGGTCCCCACCCCTAAGCCAGGCGAGAGTGTGGTGTTCGTCTCCCATTTCATCCGGGGACTGGGCTTCCCACTCCAACCCTTCATCAGGGGCCTCATGATCTTCTACGGGTTGGACTTCCATGATCTTCCCCCGAAGTCCTTCATGCATATTTTGGCATACATTACTGTTTGTGAAGCCTTCCTGCGGGTCGAGCCACACTTTGGCATGTGGCTCAAGGTCTTCAACGTCAAGCTGAAGACCGTTGCGGGCGAGCACGCAGACTCTGGAAGGGCGGTAATCAGGAAGCTACACCGCGTCGAGTGGCCAACTGGCATCTTCATCGACACAGTCAAGATCTGGCAGAAGGAATGGTTCTATATCACCAAACCAAGGGACAAGAGCCAGGTCATACGAGGCAAGTTCAGATCTGGAACTCCTATGAGATTGACCTCATGGCTCAGGAAGGGCCTTGACTGGGGGTCAAATGCAGAGCTGGAATCGCTGCAGAAGCGCATTTCCTCGATGATCAAGGCCAAGATCGAGTTGGTTAATGTGGTCCAGATCATGCTCCGACGCCGTATCCTTCCCTGCCAGCATCGGGTCTCCCTAATGTGGGCTTATCAGCTTGAGGATGAGCCTACTGTGCGCCAGCTCTTCCGCACTACCCACAAGAAATTGTGGAAGGCATTATTCAAGCCCCGGAAGAGCTGGCAGCCAAGGAGGAGGATTCGGGCCTAAGCGCCGATAACCCTCCTACCCAGGTATGATATAATTTTAATTCTCTGTCTCTGTTCTTTGACAGAAGGGTTGAACGCCTTCCCCCTTATCTTTGCAGAAATGGTTGAGCAAGACCGTGGGAATCAAACGCCCGACACCATAGCCCCAAAGACCCCAGGTCAGATTTGTTGACGGCGATGCTCGTCGTGGCGCCGTACGTGGCGCCAGAGAAGAAGTTGATGGAGAAGAATGCCAGAGAAGGTCTCCGCATAAGGGACCTGTCGGACGCTATGTCCGAGGAAACCCATGCCTCCTCTACCCATGAGGAAGAGCATGAGCACGGGAGGAAGGCGATCCCCCCTTACAAGAAAGAGCGTGGCGTCACCGGATGCCATGGAGGATGTACCTCCTCCTGCCCAAAAGAGGGCATGCCGGCCAAGGTTAATCCTGGCCGATGATAACTTGGACTCTGATGCTGAGTCCGAGGACTTTGAGAAGGTTCCCCAAAGGAACCTAAGGGTAAAGCCCCCCGCTCGAAGGTACGAATCCGAAGACTCCTTGGTTTACTTATGCAAAGTTTTTAATGTTTTAAATGCATGAACGCCTTTTAATCTGCCGCCCAGCACGCGTTCTCCCCACCGACCAAATATCGGATAATGAGTCTCCACCCTCCGAGATGGCGTAGTGTGGGACTGCGTCACACTCCAAACCTCCAGGGGCCGCAAAGGATGTCGCGGAGGTGTCATCCTGCCAGGCTCCTTTGGAGCCAAAGATAGGCGGCGAGGGTGACAATGTTATGGCCGAGGTCAATGCCTCGACCGCCGAAGACCAGCGGGGAAACTCCCCCGACCGCTGAGGAGGAAGGACGAAGGGATGTCCAGTCCCCTCCATGGACATCTCCGGAGGGTACTGTGCCTCCGGAGCGGGCTCAATCCCCGATCGGAGATCGGGCTGGCCGGTCACCACTGGTGCCAGCGATGACTGGGTAGCCGGTCATGGAGGAGGCTCTATCAAGTGCCTCTATGTTATATCATCCATTCAACATTAGATTTAAGTTCAAATATTGATTTTTTTAAAGGCACACGGGAATGTAGCATAGAAAGTACACACGAGAGTTGCGTTTTCATTGAAAGAGGAAGGGTGAGAGCACGCCAATTGTACAAGAAATAAAAATGATACTCTCCACTCCTAAAGGGGAAGTCAGTAGGTTGGTACATTTGTTCGCACGCAATCATTAATGGCCAAAAAATTCTCAGTTATCTTTTGTCCAATTCATGTACAGCTACATACAGTAATTAGGCAGACCGATTAATTTGGAATGTATAATCAAGTGTTGGATGGAAGGATCACATTAATTATGAAGTGTGTCATTATTTGGATAGGATGGTCATGTTAATTACGAAAAGTATTATCGAGCGTTTGACAATCGGATCACTTTAGTTATGGAGAGTGTTAATTTTGGACAAGGGAATTACCTTAACTATGAAAAGTATCATCAAGTGTTGAAGGAAAGGACCAAGTTAATTACGGAGATATCATTCTTTGGACGTAATTATCACAGTAATAATGTAAAGCATCGTCGAGACTTGAACAGGAGGATCGCACAAAATATGGAAAGTATCACACAATTATTAATGCAAAACTATTTGAAAACCAAGCGGCAAATCAATTTAGAAATCAAGTCATTAATGCAATTGATTAGTTAGAAAATTAATTATGCATGCAATTAATTAAGTTCATTTAAGGCTGCTAGTGATGGATAGTATCATAAGTTAGTATCATATGTATGGTACTAGTGTATGATACTGCCTTTCCAATGCATAGTATCATAGATGGCTTTATTTATTGCCATGCATGACACATATTAGTATAGCATTCATTAGTGATACGGTATCATGATATGATACTTAACCATCTCTTTCTTCATTTAATTTTATCTCATTTCATCAAAATTGCCTAGTTGGTATGCACGATACTAGATATGATACTCCCATTATGACCAGCCTAAATAGCATTTTTTTTGTGTCGAATCGATTATGAAATCAAGCCATTAATACAATAAATTAAAGTGCCAGTCACATAATTAGAAATGCAAATAGTTAATGGTATGATTTTTTTCCAGTTGTATCTCTACTATAAAAGAGGAGTTGTAGATTGTACGTAATACGCACAAATTCCATCTCCTTGATCTCCTAATGAGATAAAAACATCCGCTCTTGTGTCCCCACACGTGTAAGAAAACTCACCTCCCTTATCTCACGCAATAAGATTTTTTTAAAGCAAGCACAAAATTAGTTCGGAAATCAAGCATTATTGTAATTAATTAGTCAAACAAGTAATTACACATGTGACTAATTAAGTCTGCTTAATTAGATATTTTTTGTGACAAATTAATTATGAAATCAAGCCACTAATGCGAATAACTAATTAGTCATACACTTCATTAGAGATCTAGGTAATTAATAATAGAAAGTTTTTCAACTCTGTCTCTAATATTAATGCGGAGTTGGGGTTTGTACGTGATGCGTCCAACTCTTGTACCTTGATCCCACCGATGAAAAAACACATGCGCTCCCACCTCCCATACGCACAACAAAACCCACCTCCCTTTCCTCACGCAAAAATAAAAGAATAAAAACATAAGGAAAAATATAGTCCCCCTCCCTCTCACCCCCACTATGATCTACTGCCATGTCGCACCATTGGGCCGGCATCCTTTGAAACAACAACACTCCTCAGGATTGATATGCTCGTTGTCGTGTGTCATCAGAGGAGGTGCCCAACGAGTGTGCTTCAGGGTCGTTCGAACCGAGATGCGGTTGTGAAAGAGTCTTCACTCATGCAACCACCACCCGATCGATCTCCCTCATAGCATCATCTTCATGTCTATGCATTATTTTCATTATAGAACGAGTGTGAGGCTATTGGTCGGATGACCACACATGAATCTACCGATCAACCACCACCTAAGAGCATAAATTGTGATGTGGGGAACTGCACATGTCGGTATCATCACACACATCTCCTAGCAGACCTCTACCCTGATCTTTCTAAGCCAATCACTAAATGTGACTTATACACTCAATTTTTTGTTTAAAATAGAACAAATGCTCAGTTATGGTAAATTTTCAAGAAATCGGTAACTGATACCTGCTCGGTCGGCTTGGGGTAGTGATTAATCGGTGAGTCAGCCTATTAACTGGATTAATCAATCAATCATTAATCGATACATTAAATAGAAACTTGTCGACTCATATCTAGATTTTATGTATTATAACATACTTCCATGCACCTAGCTATGTAATACACCAAAATATTCTATTGTCGGCATATAAAAGATAAACAAGAGGTAAAATTAATAATCATTATACATCCAAATCTACAAAATCTCAAGATTCACAATTATCAATTAAACTTTTAAAAGTGTCCATATACTTGCTAACATACATCACACAATATAGTCCCTAAAGTTTGATACAATATATACGAAAAAATATGAACATCTACAATACCAAATATACATTCCACGAAACAATATTTCGTAATGAATCTAACAATGTTGATTTTGTATTATGAATGTTGATACATTTTTCTATAAGTTTGGTCAAAGTAAAGATACTTTAACTTTGGGCAAAGCTAATGTGCAAACTAAAAAGGACCTGAGGGAGTACTACAAATAACAACCAAAACCAATAGTTCCAACCACTTATCTACAAAATTGTAAATTATAATCTACCAATATATGAATGCTGGATTCTCCACTAAGATAGGGGGAAAAGATGGTAGTACCTTGTCTGTTGGTGACGCCATGGATGAATAGGTTGGGGAGCATCACATGGGAGAGGATGGGAAGTATAAAAGGGGGAAATGGGGTCGAGGAAGGGGACTAGAGTGGCAGAGTAGCTGGATCTTGGAGGTGTAGTGTGGTGGATGGCACAAGTGAGAACCTCGCTAGACATCAGCCAGTTTAGGAGGGGATGAAAGGAGCATGAGGGAGAGGGAGGAGGACCAAACCCTAGGTATTTAGTAGCAAGAGGGGTGGGAGAGGTTATGTGCCAAAATATTGGGATTCGTTTGCCCAGCAGATAATGCGCCAGTAGCGATTAATCGATATGGCAATTGATTAATCGGTATGATGATTGATTAATTGGTCTAACTGGCCAACAAATCAGCCTGGCAAGTTAACGCGATGAATAGGTGCTATTCGAGTCGGTCATCCTATGAGTAGCGATTAACTGGCAGGTTAACTGGTTAATCGGACGAATTCTTGAACAGTGACTTATGGTATTGGAACTATTATAGAACGATTCATTTTCTATTGATCATGGTTGCAAGGAACACAATTTCTGAGCAATGAGGTTGATGAGGTCACAAGGTAGGGGAAATAGATATTACTTCATTGTTGCAACACATTGTTTGTTTGACTACATTAGGATGTTTACATATTAGATCTATATTTATATGGATGTTCCAAAGTTACTTCAGTTGGTATGATTAGCTAGAAAAGTAACATATTTAGGGAGCTAAGTTGAGGTTATAGTTGCTTCTATCCTTGTATTAAAAGATAACGCCCACACGTGTGGGTGTTTTGCAACTCGCCCACATGCATGGACCAACATCCACTCTTGTTTGCACGAATCTTGACAAGTTTTCGTCAGTTTTCTATGCCACGTCAGAAGGGCCTAGTGTGTGGGCGTTTATCAGTTCACTGATACGTCTCCAACATATCTATAATTTTTGATTGTTCCATGCTATTATATTATCTGTTTTGGATATTTTATATGCATTAATATGCTATTTTATATTATTTTTGGGACTACCTATTAATCTAGAGCCTAATGTCAGTTTCTGTTTTTTTCCTTGTTTTCGAGTTTCGTAAATAAGGAATATTAAATGGAGTCCAAATGGAATAAAACCTTCGGAATGATTTTTTGTAGAACAAAAGGAAACTATGAGACTTGATAACCAAGGTAGAGGAGTCACCGTGGGGCCACAAACCCTAGGGGCGCGGCCAGGGGGTAGGCCGCGCCAGGCAAGCTTGTGGGCCCATGACAGCTCCCCTAACCCTAATCTTCGGACTATAAATTCCCAATTTTTCCATCATTATCAGAACGAGCTATGAAAACACTTTTCCGTCGCCAGAAGCCTTCGTTCCCGAGAGATCCAATCTTGGAGCCTTTTTTAGTAATCTGCCGGGGGGGATTCGATAACGGAGGGCATCTACATCAACTCCATTACCCCTCCGATGATGTATGAGTAGTTCACCACAGACCTACGGGTCCATAGCTAGTAGCTAGATGGCTTATTCTCTCTCTTGCTTCTCAATACCATGTTCTTCATGATCTTCATGGAGATCTATCCGATGTAATACTCTTTTGTGCTGTGTTTGTTGAGATCGGATGAATTGTGGGTTTATGTTTAGATTATCCATGAATATTATTTGAGTCTTTTCTTAATTCTTATATGCATGATTTCATATCTTTGCAAGTCTCTTCAAGTTATTGGTTTGGTTTGGCCAACCAGATTGGTAATTCTTGCAATGGGAGAAGTGCTTAGTTTTGGGTTCAATCTTGCGGTGTCCTCACCCAATGACAAAGTAGGGGTAGCGAGGCACGTATTGTATTGTTGCCATCAAGGGTAAAAAGATGGGATTTTCATCATATTGCTTGAGTTTATCCCTCTACATCATGTCATCTTACTTAATGCGTTACTCTGTTCTTCATGAACTTAATACTCTAGATGCAGGCAGGAATCGGTTGATGTGTGGAGTAATAGTAGTAGATGTAGAATCGTTTCGGTCTACTTGTCATGGACGTGATGGCTATATGCATAGTCATTTCCTTGGATATCTTCATAATTATTCGCTTTTCTATTAATTTATCGAAATAATTTGTTCACCCACCGTAATACTTGCCATCATGAGAGAAGCCATCTGGTGAAACCTATGGCCCCTGGGTCTATTTTTCGTATTATACTTTCAGATCTAAAACCAAAAATACCAAAAATACTTGCTGCATTATTTTTACTTTTAGTTTTACTTTCCGTTCAAGCATCCTATTATAACTATCTCTATTAGATCTCATCCTTTCAAGTAACTGTGAAGGGATTGACAACCCCTTTATAGCGTTGGGTGCAAGAGTTTGTTTCTTTGTGCAGGTACATCTATTGGTAACTCGCTTGTGTCTCCTACTAGATTGATACCTTAGTTCTCAAAAACTAAGGGAAATACTTATCAACCTTGCTGGATCAAACCGTTCCTCTTCACGAGAAACAAACGCATGCTCGAGAAGTAGCAAGAAGGATTTCTGGCGCCGTTGTCGGGGAGATACATAGCAAGTCAAGGTAAGAACTCTCTCGTCAACTTGCCAATTTCTGGTTTGGTTGCGGGGAGATCTACATCAAGCCTACCAAGTACCCATCACAAACTCATCTCTTGCATTTGCATTATTTGCCATTTGCCTCTCGTTTTCCTCTCCCCCACTTCTAAAACGATTTTCAGAAAAGACCAAAAAGATTTGTCTTTTTGTTTGCCCTTCTTTCACTTGCCCTTTTGATTACCTAAACTATGTCGAACATCACCACATCCCCCTTGTCACTAGACCTTGAAGTTCTTTACTTCAAACAAAAACAAGGGGAAAGTTTGAAGGATGCTTGGTATAAGCTAATGGAATCTTATCGTGTTTCCAATCTAAAAGGGGATGCAAAAGTTTTGCTTAGAATTTCTTACATTGGTTTAGCTTTGCATCATAGGGAGCTTTTATATTTCGCGTCAAAAGGAAATTTTATTGAGCTTGACACGAATGCAGCCTATGAAGTTTTAGCAGGGATTTTGGGGGTTCCTCCGCCGAAAAGGGAGTTTGCTTTCTCTTAAGAGGGAGTTCAAGTTCTCGACAAATTGGGTGACTTACATAAGCACTTGGTCAAGTTACAACAACATCATGATGTTGGAAATATGCCCTAGAGGCAATAATAAATTAGTTATTATCATATTTCCTTGTTCATGATAATCGTTTATTATCCATGCTATAATTGTATTGATCGGAGACTTAGATGCATGTGTGGATACATAGACAAAACCATGTCCCTAGTATGCCTCTAATACACTAGCTCGTTGATCAAAGATGGTTAAGGTTTCCTAGCCATTGACATGAGATGTCATTTGATAACGGGATCACATCATTAGGAGAATGATGGGATGGATAAGACCCAAACTACAAACATAGCATATGATCATGTCAGTTTAATGCTACTGTTTTCTGCATGTCAAGTATCTGTTCCTATGACCATGAGATCATGCAACTCACTGACACCGGAGGAGTGCCTTGTGTGTATCAAATGTCGCAACGTAACTATGTGACTATAAAGGTACTCTACAGGTATCTCCGAGGGTGTTTGTTGGGTTGGCATGGATCAAGACTGGGATTTGTTACTCTGTGTGACGGAGAGGTATCTCAGGGCCCACTCGGTAATACAACATCACAACAAGCCTTGCAAGCAATGTGACTAAGTGTTAGTCATGGGATCTTGTATTACGGAACGAGTAAAGAGACTTGCCGGTAACGAGGTTGAACTAGGTATGGAGATACCGATGATCGAATCTCGGGCAAGTAACATACCGAAGAACAAAGGGAACATCATACGGCATTAACTAAATCCTTGACATAGAGGTTCGACCGATAAAGATCTTCGTAGAATACGTAGGAACAAATATGGGCATCCAGGTCCCTCTATTGGTTATTGACCGTAGAGGTGTCTCGGTCATGTCTACATAGTTCTCGAACCCACAGGGTCTGCACACTTAAGGTTCGGTGACGTTTCGGTAGTATAGAGTTATGTATGGTGGTGACCGAAGGTTGTTCAGAGTCCCGGATGAGATCCTAGACATCACGAGAAGCTCCGGAATGGTCCGTAGGTAAATATTGATATATAGGAAGTCCCATTTTGGTCGCCGGAAAAGTTTCGGGCTAATCGATAATGTACCGGGAGTGCCGGTAGTGTACCGGGAGACCACCGGGAGGGGTATTTCGACCCAAGAGGCCTCATGGGCTGTGGGAGAGTAAATACCAGACTTTTGTGGGCTGGTGGAAGTCCCACACAAGGCCCATGCGGCTGGGAGAAAAAGCCCAAAGGGAAAAAGGTGGAAAAAGGCCAAAAAAAGGAGGAATCCTAGTAGGAGGAGGAGTCCTCCTCTCCTCCCCACTTTGGCCGACCCAAGGGCTGGCTTTTTGGCAGACAAGCCTCCTCCTCCTCTCCTCCTATATATACTAGAGGATTTTAGGGTTTTGGCACAGAATTTTCAGCCACGTTCTACCCGTTCCTCTAGTGCATAGTTTCTCCTCTAGATCGGTTTTCTGCAGTGCTTAGGCGAAGCCCTGCCGGAATAGCTCCACCACCATCGTTGCAGCGCTGTCACGCTGCCGGAGAACTCTTCTACCTCTCCGCTCCCTCTTGCTGGATCAAGAAGGCGGAGATCGTCATCAAGCTGTACATGTGCTGAACGCGGAGGTGCCGTCCGTTCGGCGCTAGATCGGAAGGACCGTGATCAAGATTGCGAGACGGATCGTGACGAGATCGCGGGACAGATCGTGATGAGGTCGCAGGACGGATCATGATGAGTTCGCGGGACGGATCGTGATGAGATCGCGGGACGGATCGTGATGAGTTCGTGGGACGGATCGTGATTGGATCGCGGGACGGATCGTGATGAGATCGCGGGACGCTCGGCGATTTGGATCGTGAAGACGTTCGACTACACCAACCGCGTTTCCTGACGCTTCCTGCTTAGCGATCTACAAGGGTATGTAGATCCACTCTTTCTCTCGTAGATGCTCATCACCATGGATAGATCTTGCGTGTGCGTAGGAAAATTTTTGTTTCCCATGCAACGTTTCCCAACAGTGGCATCATGAGCTAGGTCTATGTGTAGATGAGATCTCGAGTAGAACACAAATAGTTTGTGGGCGTTGATGCTTAGATTGCTTCCTCCCGTGGTCGGATTTTGGTTCAGCGGTATTGTGAGATGAAGCGGCCCGGACCAATATTACTCGTACACTTACGAGAGACCAGTTCCCTCGACCGCAACTTGTTGCATAGATGGCTTGCGGGTGCTAGTTTCTCTCACTTTAGTTGGATCGGATTCGACAAAGGCGGTCCTGGAGAAGGTTGAAAAGCAACTAGTGTATCACTGTTGTGGTTTTTGCGTAGATGAGAATTGTTCTTGCTAGATACCCGTAGCAGCCACGTAAAACATGCAACAACAAGTAGAGGACGTCTAACTTGTTTTTGCAGGGTATGTTGTGATGTGATATGGCCAATTACATGATGTGATATATGTGATGTATTAGATGATCATGTGATGTATAGATTATCATGACTTGCATGTCGAAGAGTACGGCAACCGGCAGGAGCCATAGGATATGTTGTCTTTAATTATTGTATGACCTGCGTGTCAATAATTAAGCGCTATGTAATGCTTTACTTTATTGCTAAACGGTAGCAATAGTAGTAGAAGCATGTTGGGCGCGACAACCCTGATAGCGACACGTTGATGGCGATCAAGATGATGGAGATCATGGTGTCTTGCCGGTGACGATGGAGATCATGCCGGTGCTTTATAGATGGAGACCAAAAGCACAAGTTCATGGCCATATCATGTCACTTATGATTTGCATGTGATGTTAATCCTTTTATGCACCTTGTTTTGCTTAGGACGACGGTAGCATTATAAGGTGATCCCTCACTTAAATTTCAAGATGAATTGTGTTCTCCCCGAGTGTGCACCGTTGCGAAAGTTCGTCGTGTTGAGACACCACATGATGATCGGGTGTCATAGACTCCACGTTCACATACAACGGGTGCAAGCCAGTGTTGCACACGCATAACACTCGGGTTAAACTTGACGAGCCTAGCATGTACAGACATGGCTTCAGAACACAAGAGACCGAAAGGTCGAACATGAGTCATATAGTAGATATGATCAACATGATGATGTTCACCATTGAAACCACCTCAACTCACGTGATGATCGGACTTGAGTTGGTGAATATGGATCATGTATCACTCGAATGACTGGAGGGATGTCAATTTGAGTGGGAGTTCTTAAGAAATATGATTAATTGAACTCATTATCATGAACATAGTGAGTAGTATCTTTGCAAACTGTGTTGTAGATTACTAGCTCACGCTGTAGCTCCCTTGAATTTTTATATGTTTCTAGAGAAATAGAGTTGAAAGATGATGGTAGCAATATTGCGGACTGGCTCCATGATCTGAGGATTGTCCTCATTGCTACACAGAAGGCTTATGTCCTTAACGCACAGCTCGGTGTGCCAACCCCTCTAGCGTTGTTTGTAGATGTTGTAAACATCTGACAGGCACGTTCTGATAACTACTTGATAGTTTAGTGCGTCATGCATTACAACTTAGAATTGAGGCTCCGAAACGTTTTGAACATCATGGAACATATGAGATGTTCTAAGAGCTAAAATTAGGATCTCAGGCTCGTGCCCGTGTTGCGAGATATGAGATCTCCAACAAGATTCTTTGCACGTAAGATGAAGGAGAATAGCTCAATCGTTGAGCATGTGCTCAGATTGTCTGGGTGCTACAATCGCTTGAATCGAGTGGGAGTTGATCTTCCAGATAAGATAGTGATTGATATTGTTCTCAAAGTCACTGTCACTAAGCTACTAGAACTTGGTGATGAACTATAAACGCCAGGGATACAAATAATGATCCCTGAGCTGTTCGCGATGTTTGACACCGCGAAGGTAGAAATCAAGAAGGAGCATCAAGTGTTGATGGTTAGTAAAACCACGAGTTTCGAGAAGGGCAAGGGCAAGGAGGGAAACTTCATGGATAGCAATTCAGTTGCTGCTTCGGTGAAACAACCCGAAGTTGAGCCCAAACCCGAGACTAAGTGCTTCGATTATTAGGAGAGCGGTCGCTGAAGCGGAACAACCCTAGATACTTGGTAGATAAGAAGGCTAGCAACATCGACAGAAGTATATTTGATGTACGTGTTATTGATGTGTACCTTGCTAGTACTCCTAGTAGCACCTGAGTATTGGATACCGGTTCGGTTGCTAAATGTTAGTAAGTCGAAATAAAAGCTAGGAAATAAACGGAGAACTAGCTAAGTGTGAGGTGACGATGTGTGTTGGAAATTTTTCCAAGGTTGATGTGCAACATTGCACACTCTCTCTATCTTCGAGATTAGTGACGAACCTAAATAAATGTTATTTGGTGTTTTTGTGTTGAGCATGAACGTGATTAGATCATGTTCATTGCAACACGGTTATTCATTTAAGTTAGAGAATAATGGTTATTCTATTTACATGAATAATACCTTCAATGGTCATGCACCCAGTAAGAATGGTTTGTTGAAACTTGATCGTAGTAATACACATGTTCATAACATTGATGCCAAAAAGATACAAAGTTAATAATAATAGTACCACATACTTGTGGCACTGCCGCTAAATGTCATATTGGTATAAAACGCATGAAGAAACTCCATGCTAATGGATCTTTGGACTCATTCAATTTCGAATCGGTTGAGACATGCGAACCATGCCTCTTGGTCAAGATGACTAAGGACCCCGTTTTCTGTTTTGATGAAGCGGGCAAGTGATTTATTGGAAATGATACATGTTGATGTATGCAATCCAATGAGTCTTGTAGCGTGTGGTGGATATCGTTATTTTCTTACCTTCACTGATGATTTGAGTAGATATAGTGTATATTTACTTAATGAAACACAAGTCTGAATCGTTTCAAAGGTTCAAGCAAATTCAGAGTTTAGTTTAAGATCATCGTGACAAGAAGATAAAAATGTTTGTGATATGATCGTGGAGGTGAATATCTGAGTTACGAGTTTGGCATACAATTTTAGACAATGTGAAAGTTGTTTCACAACTCATGCCACCTGGAACACCATAGTGTGATGGTGTGTCCGAACGTCATAGTCGTGCTCTATTGGACATGGTGCGTGCTATGATGTCTATTATCATTTTATTACTATAATTTTGGGGTTATGCATTAGAGACAACTACATTCACTTTAAATAGGGCACCATCTAAATCCATTGATATGACACCGTGTGAATTATGGTTTGATAGAAACCTAAGCTGTCATTTCTTAATGTTTGGGGCTGCGACACTTGTGTGGAAAATGTTTTCACCTAATGAGCTCGAACCCAAAGTGGACAAATGCATCTTCATAGAATACCCTAAGAACAGTTGGGTGAACCTTCTATCTCAGATCCAAGCACAAAATGTTTATTGCTAAAACTGGGTCCTTTCTCGAGGAAAAGTTTCTCTTGAAAGAATTGAGTGGGAGGAAGATAGAACATGATGAGGTTATTGAACCTCTGTTTCAACCAGAGAGCAGCGCAGCGCAAGAAGTTGTTTCTATGAAGTCTATGTTAGTTGAAGAGGAAGTTAATGATGATGATCATGAAGCTTCGGATCAAGTTACTATCGAACTTCGTAGGTCGACAAGGACATGTACTGCTCCTGAGCGGTACGACAACCCTGTCTTGGAGTTCATGTTGTTGGACAATGTTGAACCTACGAACTATGAAGATGCGATGATGGGCCCGAAAACCAATAAATGGTTAGAGGCCATGAAATCCGAGAAAGGATCCATGTATGAAAACCAGGTATAGACTTTGGTGGACTTGCTCGTTGGACGGCAGGTCGTTAAGTACAAATGGATCTTTAAAATGAAGATAGACGCTGATGGTAATTGTCACCATTTGTAAAGCTCGACTTGTTGCAAAGAAGTTTACGACAAGTTCAAGGAGTTGACTGCGATGAGACTTTCTCACTCGTAGCGATGCTAAAATCTGTTGAAACTATGTTAGCAGTTGCTGCACTTTCAATTATGAAATCTTGCAGATGGGTGTCAAAACATCGTTTCCTTAACGGTTTACTTGAGGAAAGGTTGTATGTGATACAACCAGAAGGTTTTGTCAGTCCTAAGGATGCTAAAAGGTGTGCAAGCTTCAGTGATTCTTCTATGAACTGAAGCAAGCATCTCGGAGTTGGAATATACACTTTGATGAGGTGATCAAAGTTTTTGAGTCTATACAAAGTTTACGAGAAACTTGTATTTGCAATAAAGTGAGTGGGAGCACTATAGAGTTTCTGATAAGTATATGTGGATGGCATATTGCTATTCGGAAATGACGTAGAATTTCTAGAGAGCATAAATGGTTGTTTGAAAAGAGTTTTTCAAAGGAAGACCCGAATAAAGCTACCTAATTGTTGAGCATCAAGATCTATAAAGATAGATCAAGATGTCTGATAAGACTTTCATTGAGTACATACCTTGACAAGATTTTGAAAGAGTTCAAAATGGATTAGTCAGAGAGAAGTGTTCTCGCCTGCTTTGTAAGGTGTGAAGTTGAGTGAGACTCAAATCTCGACAACGGCAGAAGAAAGAGAAAGGACGAATGTCGTCCCCTATGCCTTAGCCATAGGCTCTCTATATTATGCCATGCTGTGTACCGCACCTGGTGTGTGTGCCTTGCCATGAGTCAGTCAAGGGGTACAAAAGTGATCCAGGAGTGGATCACTGGACAGCGGTCAAGATTATCCTTAGTGACTAAAAGACTAAGGAGATGTTTCTCAGTAATGGAGGTGATAAAGAGTTCGTCGTAAAGAGTTACGTCAATGCAAGCTTTAACACCAATCCGGATGACTTGTAGTAGCAATCTGGATACGTATAGTGGAGCAACCATTTGGAATAGTACCAAGTGGAGTATGGTAACAGTGTTTACGGCTTGACATAGAGATTTGCAAAGTACATTCAGATCTGAATATCACAGACCCGTTGACTATAAGACCTCTCTCACATGCAAAGCATGATCGAGCCCCAGAACTCATTGGGTGTTAGATTCATAACAATGCAAATCACATGGTGATGTGAACTAGATTATTGACTCTAGTGCAACTGGGAGACTGTTGGAAATATGCCCTAGAGGCAATAATAAATTAGTTATTATCATATTTCCTTGTTCATGATAATCGTTTATTATCCATGCTATAATTGTATTGATCGGAGACTTAGATGCATGTGTGGATACATAGACAAAACCATGTCCCTAGTATGCCTCTAATTGACTAGCTCGTTGATCAAAGACGGTTAAGGTTTCCTAGCCATTGACATGAGATGTCATTTGATAATGGGATCACATCATTAGGAGAATGATGGGATGGATAAGACCCAAACTGCAAATGTAGCATATGATCGTGTCAGTTTAATGCTATTGTTTTCTGCATGTCAAGTATCTGTTCCTATGACCATGAGATCATGCAACTCACTGACACCGAAGGAGTGCCTTGTGTGTATCAAACGTCGCAACGTAACTGGGTGACTATAAAGGTACTCTACAGGTATCTCCGAGGGTGTTTGTTGGGTTGGCATGGATCAAGACTGGGATTTGTTACTCCGTGTGACGGAGAGATATCTCAGGGCCCACTCGGTAATACAACATCACAACAAGCCTTGCAAGCAATGTGACTAAGTGTTAGTCATGGGATCTTGTATTACGGAACGAGTAAAGAGACTTACCGGTAACGAGGTTGAACTAGGTATGGAGATACCGATGATCGAATCTTGGGCAAGTAACATACCGAAGAACAAAGGGAACATCATACGGCATTAACAGAATCCTTGACATAGAGGTTCGACCGATAAACATCTTCGTAGAATATGTAGGAACCAATATGGGCATCCCGGTCCCTCTATTGGTTATTGACCGTAGAGGCATCTCGGTCATGTCTACATAGTTCTCGAACCCGCAGGGTCTGCACACTTAAGATTTGGTGACGTTTTGGTAGTATAAAGTTATGTACAGTGGTAACCGAAGGTTTTTTGGAGTCCCGGATGAGATCCTGGATGTCACGTGGAGCTCCGGAATGGTCCGGAGGTAAATATTGATATATAGGAAGTCCCATTTTGGTCGTCGGAAAAGTTTTGGGCTAATCGGTAATGTACCGGGAGTGCCGGTAGTGTACCGGGAGACCACCGGGAGAGGTATTTCGACCCAAGAGGTTTCATGGGATGTGGTAGAGTAAATACCAGCCTTTTGTGAGCTGGTGGAAGTCCCACACAAGGCCCATGCGGCTTGGATAAAAAGCCCAAAGGGAAAAAGGTGGAAAAAGGCCCAAAAAAGGAGGAATCCTAGTCCTACTAGGATTGGAGGAGGAGTCCTCCTCTCCTCCCCACTTTGGCCGACCCAAGGGCTGTCTTTTTGGCGGCCAAGCCACCTCCTCCTCTGCTCCTATATATACTACAGGATTTTAGGGTTTTGGCACAGAATTTTCAGCCACGTGCTACCCGTTCCTCTTGTGCATAGTTTCTCCTCTAGATCGGTTTTCTACAGTGCTTAGGCGAAGCCCTGCCGAAATAGCTCCACCACCATCGTTGCAACGCCGTCACGCTCATGGAGAACTCTTATACCTCTCCGCTCCCTCTTGCTGGATCAAGAAGGCGGAGATCATCATCAAGCTGTACGTGTGCTGAACACGGAGGTGCCGTCCGTTCGACGCTAGATCGGAAGGACCGTGATTAAGATTGTGAGATGGATCGTGACGAGATCGCGGGAAGGATCATGATGAGATCGCAGGACGGATCGTGATGAGTTCGCGGGACGGATCGTGATGAGATCGCGGGACGGATCGTGATGAGTTCGCGGGACGGATCGTGATTGGATACCGGGACGGGTCGTGATGAGATCACGAGACGCTCGGCGATTTGGATCGCGAAGACGTTCGACTACACCAACCGCGTTTCTTAACGCTTCCCGCTTAGCGATCTACAAGGGTATGTAGATCCACTCTCCCTCTCGTAGATGCTCATCACCATGGATAGATCTTGTGTATGCGTAGGAAATTTTTTGTTTCCCATGCAACGTTCCCCAACACATGAACCCCTCAAACATATTAACGGGAACCTTAATCGCTTGAATACTTTGATCACCGTTTGCAATAAGCGTTCGGACATTTTGGACACCAAGATGGATCCTCCCCCTACAAGTGGGGGAAAGAGGAAAGAACCTCCTGGAATTGAGAAGGTCCTCACAAAAATTGCCAATGCCAAAGATGACAATACCTAGATCTATTGCGTTAAACAATAGCGCTTGTTGGGAGGCAACCCAATTTTATTTTGCTTTCTGCTTTTTTCTTCTGTTTTGGTGTGTTTGGAACATTATTACTTTTGTAGTAATTGTGTTTTTGTGTTTTGATTAGTGTTCAAGCCAAGTAAAACCTTTGGGGTGATCTATGGTAGTTGTTGATTTGATCTTGTTGAAAAATAGAAACTCTTGCGCTCAGTCCATGAGTTTTCTAAAATTTCCAAAGCATCAAAATGATCTAAAGATTTTACACAAGATTTATAAACAACTTTCTCTAACTGTCATTATTTTGCAGAATTTTTAGCATTCCAGAAGTATTCTAAATTTACATATTGCTACAGACTGTTCTATTTTTGACAAATTCTGTTTCTTTGTGTTGTTTGCTTATTTTGATGCATCTATGGGTCGTATCGGGGGGTATGAGGCATGGAAAATTTAGAATACAGTAGGTATTATACAAATACAACTAAAGAAGGACTTCATAACTAGGGCCTATTCATAACAATACCTAAAGTGGTGATTTATCTTTTTATACTAACGGATCTCATGAGTTTTCTGTTGAGTTTTGTGTTGTGAAGTTTTCAAGTTTTGGGTGAAGATTTGATGGTCTATGGAATAAAGAGTGGCAAGAGCCTAATCTTGGGGATGCCCAAGTCACTCCAATTCATATTCAAGGATACCAAAAATCCTAAGCTTGGGGATGTCCCAGAAGGCATCCCTTCTTTCGTCTTCAATCCATCGGTAAATTTACTTGAGGCTATATTTTTATTCACCACATGATATGTGTTCTGCTTGGAGTGTCTTGTATGATATGAGTCTTTGATTTTCAGTTTGCCACAATTATCCTTGATGCACACATATTTTGAGAGAGACACGCTAAATCATGAATTTGTTAGAATACTCTATGTGCTTCACTTATATCTTTTGAGCTAGCCAATGTTGCTCTAGTGCTTCACTTATATCTTTATAGAGCATGGTGGTGTTATATTTTATAGAAATTATTGAACTCTCGCTCCTCACTTATATTATTTTGAGAGTTTCTTAAAACAACATGGTAATTTGTTTAGGTTATGAATTTAGTCCTAATATAATGGGCATCCAAGAGGGATATAATAAAAAAATCATATTAAGTGCATTAAAAACTATGAGAAGTTTGATTCCTTGCATATAGTTGTGAGATAATAGGGATGGTACTATGAGAGTCATGCTAGTGATTAGTTGTGAATTGGAAGAGATACGTGTGTTAAAGCTTGTGGTTCCCGTAGCATGCACGTATGGTGAACCATTATATAATGAAGTCGGAGCATGATTTGTTTAATGATTGTCGACCATTGTGTGAGGGTCGGGAGTGCGCGATGGTTAACTCCTACCAACCTCTCCCCTAGGATCATGCGTCTAATGCTTTGTTTGATAACTAATAGACCTTTTCAATAACTAATGCGTCTAATGCGGTGATGACTAATGTTGAGTCCATGGATTATACGCACTCTCACCCTTCCACCTTTGCTAGCCTCTCTAGTACCGGGAAACTTTCGCCGGTACACCAAACCCTCCTTCCTCAAAATGGCCACCATTTGTTCCTCAAAACAGCCACCATACCTACCTACTTTGGCATTTCCATAACCATTCCGAGATATATTGCCATGCAACTTCCACCATGTAGTTTTTTTATGACTTGCACCATCACTTCATATTGCATATAGAGTCATATTTTGTCATAGGTATCGAGTTGTAATTTTTATTTCTTTGAGTTATAAGTAAATAAAAGTGTGATGATTTTTCATTAATAGAGCATTGTCCCCTGAGAGAAAAGGATGATGGAGTCTATGACTCCCTCACAAGTTGTGATGAGTATCCGGACTTTACAAAAAATAAAAGAGGCCAGCGAAGCCCAAACAAAAAATAATAATAAAAGAGGCCAAATAAGCCCACCAAAATAAAAAAATGAGAGAAAGAGAGAAGGGACAATTGCTACTAGCTTTTTCCACACTTGTGCTTCAAAGTAGCACCATGATCTTCATGATAGAGAGTTTCCTATTTTGTCACTTTCATATAACTAGTGGATATTCATTATGCATGACCACTTAGTTTTCTTTTTGAGCTTTCATACACTTATAGCTCTAAGTGCATTTGTTGCATGGCAATCCCTACTCACTCACATTGATATCTATTGATGTGTATCTCCATAACCCATTGATACGCCTAGTTGATGTGAGACCATCTTCTCCTTTTTTCCCTTGCACCTCCTCCATATTCTATTCCACCTATAATGCTATATCCATGGCACACGCTCATGTATTGCATGAGAGTTGAAAAGGTTTGAGAACACCAAAAGTGTGAAACAATTGCTTGGCTTGTTCATCGGGGTTGTGCATGATTTAGATACTTTGTGTCGGGAAGATGGAGCATAGCCAGACCATATGATTTTGTAGGGATGACTTTCTAAGGCCATGTAATTTCGAAAGGACACGACTACCTTGTTGGTGTGCACGAAGTATTACTGTTTTTGTGTCAATGTTAGACTATTGTTTTGAATCTTACGGATCTGAATATTCATGTCACAATATAGAATATTACATGGATAAATATGTTTGGTAGCATTGCACATAAAAAATTCTGTTTTTATCATTTACCTACTCGAGGACGAGCGGGAATTAAGCTTGGGGATGTTGATACGTCTCCAACGTATCTATAATTTTTGATTGTTCCATGCTATTATATTATATGTTTTGGATGTTTTATATGCATTAATATGCTATTTTATATTATTTTTGGGACTAACCTATTAATCCAGAGCCTAGTGCCAGTTTGTGTTTTCTCCTTGTTTTTGAGTTTCGCAGATAAGGAATATTAAACGGGGTCCAAACGGAATAAAACCTGCGGAATGATTTCTTCTGGAACGAAAGGAAACTACGAGACTTGATATCCAAATCAGAGGAGCCACCGTGGGGTCACAAGCCCTAGGGGCGCAGCCAGGGGGTAGGCTGCGTTGGGCAGGCTTGTGGGCCCACGACAGCTCCCCTAACCCTAATATTTGGCCTATAAATTCCCAAATATTCCATCATTATAAGAACGAGCCACGAAAACACTTTTCCATTGCTAGAAGCCTCCATTCTCGAGAGATCCAATCTTGGAGCCTTTTTTAGTAATCTGCTGGGGGGTGGATTCGATCTGGGAGGGCATCTACATCAACTCCATTGCCCCTCCGATGATGCGTGAGTAGTTCACCACAGTCCTACGGTTCCATAGCTAGTAGCTAGATGGGTTCTTCTCTCTCTTTGCTTCTCAATACCATGTTCTTCATGATCTTCATGGAGATCTATCCGATGTAATACTCTTTTGCAGTGTGTTTGTCGAGATCCGATGAATTGTGGGTTTATGTTCAGATTATCCATGAATATTATTTGAGTCTTTTCTTCATTCTTATATGCATGATTTCATATCTTTGCAAGTCTCTTCAAGTTATTGGTTTGGTTTGGCCAACTAGATTGGTAATTATTGCAATGGGAGAAGTGTTTAGTTTTGGGTTCAATCTTGCGGTGTCCTCACCCAGTGACAAAGTAGGGGTAGCGAGGCACGTATTGTATTGTTGGCATCAAGGGTTAAAAGATGGCGTTTTCATCATATTGCTTGATTTTATCCCTCTACATCATATCATCTTACTTAATGTGTTACTCTGTTCTTCATGAACTTAATACTCTAGATGCAGGCAGGAGTTGGTCGATGTGTGGAGTAATAGTAGTAGATGCAGAATCGTTTCGGTCTACTTGTCACGGACGTGATGCCTGTATGCATAATCATTGCCTTGGATATCTTCATAATTATTTGCTTTTCTATCAATTTCTCGACAGTAATTTGTTCACCCACCATAATACTTGCCATCATTAGAGAAGCCATCTAGTGAAACCTATGGCCCCTGGGTCTATTTTCCGTATTATACTTTCAGATCTAAAACCAAAAATACCAAAAATACTTATTGCATTATTTTTACTTTTAGTTTTACTTTCCGTTCAAGCATTCTATTATATCTATCTCTATTAGATCTCATCCTTGCAAGTAACCGTGAAGGGATTGACAACCCCTTTATAGCGTTGGGTGCAAGAGTTTGATTCTTTGTGTAGGTACATCTATTGGTGACTCGCTTGTATCTCCTACTACATTGATACCTTGGTTCTCAAAAACTGAGGGAAATACTTATCTACTTTGCTGCATCAAACCGTTCATCTTCATGGGAAACCAACACATGCTCGAGAAGTAGCATTCACCCACACGCCTATTTCCCGCACGCAGAAAGGCTGGTGTATGGGCGTTTATCAGTTCACCAACATGCCTGTTTCACACACGTAGAGGGGCTGGTGTGTGGGCGTTTATCAGTTCGCCCAGACGCATGTTTCATGCTCGCACGGTCACCACCCGTCTCTTCTCCCACACCCCAAACCTTCATTGTTTTTTGTAGTGGTACATGGCAACTGCCGAGTGTGCTTGTAAGCAGATGAAAGCTCTGTCTCTCTTACCCAAATATTTTTTTGCCATGTCTTTTTGTAGTGTTTTTGTGGCAACTGCCTAGTGTGCTTAGAAGCATATGGCAACTCCAAGATGTTATTTTTCCTTGTCTTTCCAGTGTTACATGGCAACTGCCTAGTGTTAGTAGGTGGCAACTCCTATAGTTTTCAAATCATGGCAACTGTACCAGACCAGGCATGGCAATTGCAAGTGATAAGTCATGGTAGCTGCAATTGGCCATACATGGCAACAGTTGCGGTTGTCCATAAATGACCACTGTAGTTGTTTAGACATGGCGACTTCAGTTGAGCAACCATGGCAATTGTAATTGTCCAGACATGACAACTACAGCTCAGCAACCATGGCAACTGTAGTTTAACAAACATAGAAGAGGGTCCGAACAGGGTTTGGGGTGAGGGCGCCTGATGACAGTCACGCGGGCGTGTGGGACCGTGAGGTTGGAGGTCGGATGCGCGGGGTGTGGGCGTTACCTATTTTGCCCACACGTAAGCATGTGGGCGGGACCGCAAGGTAGGAGGCCGGATGTGTGGGCATTACCTGTTTTGCCCACACATAGGCGTGTGGACTATTGCTCTTAGATACCACACGGGACGAGTGGCAAGACCCATTAACGCCCACACGTGTGAGCAATATCAAGTATTCAACCTTAGGATTTAAGTTCATGTATCTATAATAACCAAATTGTTCATCCCCACTGACATATTTCTCTAGACATGCAGCCTATCCACCTCAACAATCTGCCGAATCATCAATTATTTTCCTATTTTAAATAATTTCTATTATCATATAGACCTCCATGTCATCGCTCTGTTTCCAGTCTTAAACTACCAACGAATCCCAATGGTGTCAGTCCACAAGCAGGGAAGAAAATCCAATCATCATGCCCCCACTATCCTTTCCGCTTCCTCTCTCTCCCCCTAAATAAAGGACAAATCTTTTTCCCCGGCCATAGTATAGAGTGCAGAGGCTAGGAAGAGTGGTCTATGCGTGTGGTCTGCCCCTCTAGCACATTCGCCGGTCTGTGGCACCTCCCTTCCTCCTTTGCCTTTGTCGCCACTGCTTGCCGCCTTCCCTCAATCTTTGTGTGTGGTCAGCCCCTCTGGCACGGTCTTTGGTCCGCGACACCTCCCCTCCTCCTCCTCTTCTATTGGTGATGTGCACTGCATCCCCTCCTCCTCCGCCCCTCTGCTTTCCTTGGAAGGCATGGATAGGAGGCTGCAACATGCAGTGGTGGCCTATGTTTGTGGGCGAAATCAGATCAGCCACTGGAGTCTCTTCTGGAAGGATGCTTTGGTCGTCGTCTAAACCATGGAGTGGACGTCGTGCTGGCCAAGTGCCCAGTCAGTGACAACTTACTTTTCAACCTTAAAGATATTCTTTGATGGTAACGCATGATCGACGTCGAGCATGTGTGAACATAGACATAGCATGGACTAGAAAATCTGATTTGTGGTCGGCGTCCTTCCCCAACATCACTTGCACTGGGTGCTCTGCCTCCTATCTCCTTCGATGTGAGCAATTTTTTGAGTTAATTTCGGTTGGAAAGTCTGATTTGTGTGTTGTAGGGGAGGCATTTCTTGCATGAAAGCTATATGTTTCGTCTCCATCCAGCTCCTGCTAGCAGAACTCTGGTGAGCCTCTCACATCCAGAATCCTTTGCAACTTAAGAATTGTGGGCAAGAATGTGTCGAGATATGATGGATCGTTCTCATATCTCACACCCACATGATTTTTATGGCAAGCATTAGATGGTGAAAAATTCCTATTTTTCAGATCTTGGAGTACTATTTCTCCAGCTTATGTAATACTTTGCATTTCATCGACGCCTTTGAATATCATGTCTCGATGTGGCTCTATGCTTGCTTATTAATCAACCCAATAACACTTTGAAACTTGAATAGTTATCATTTGAGGAGCTTTCTTTCATGTATCTCTCAAAAGTGATGATACGTCTTCGTCGTATCTATAATTTTTGATTGTTCCATGCCAATATTCTAGAATTTTCATATACTTTTGGAAACTTTTTATACTATTTTTGGGACTAACATATTGATCTAGTGCCCAGTACCAGTTCCTGTTTGTTGCATGTTTTTTGTTTCACAGAATATCCATACCAAATGAAGTCCAAAAGAGATAAAAACTTACGGGGATTTTTTGGAATATATGTGATTTTTGGGAAAAATCATCAACCCGAGATGATGCCCGAGGAGGTGACAAGACTGCTAGGCGCGGCTCACCCCCCTGGCCGCGCCTGGCAGGCTTGTGGCCACACCTTAGGTCAGTTGGAGCTGTCCTTTAGCCACAAGAAAGCTAATTTTTGGATAAATATCTCAAAATTTCAGCCCGATCGCGGTTACAGATGTCCAGATATTTAAGAAACGGTGAAAGGCCAGAATCTGGGAGCGCAAAAACAGAAGGAAATAGAGAGAGCGATCCAATCTCGGAGGGGCTCTCTCCCCTCCACCGCCATGGAGGCCATGGACCAAAGGGGAAACCCTTCTCCCATCTAGGGGGAATGACAAGGAAGAAGAATAAGGAGGGGGTCTCTCTCCCCCTCTTTCCCAATGGCGCCGGAACACCATCGGGGCCATCATCGTGACGGCGATCTACTCGAACAACTCCGCCATCTTCACCAACACCTCCATCACCTTCCCGCATCTATCTATAGCGGTCCACTCTCCCGCAACCCGTTGTACCCTCTACTTGAACATGGTCCTTTATGCTTCATATTATTATCCAATGATGTGTTGCCATCCTATGATGTCTAAGTAGATTTTTATTGTCCTATTGGTTGATTGATGATCATGATTAATTTGAGTTACATATTTTATTATTGGTGCTGTCATATGGTACTCTCCATGTCGCGTAAGCGTGAGGGATCCTCGTTGTAGGGTGTCGCAATGTGTTCATGATTCGCCTACGGTGGGTTTCTTGAGTGATAGAAGCATAAACCCGAGTACGTGGTTTGTTGCATATGGGAATAAAGAGGACTTGATACCTTTATAATGCTATGGTTGGGTTTTACCTTAATGATCTTTAGTAGATGCAGATACTTGCTAGAGTTCCAATCATAAGTGCATACGATCCAAGTAAAGAAAGTATGTTAGCTGATGCCTCTACCTCATATAAAATTGCAATAATGATGATCAGTCTAGTTATCGATTACCTAGGGACAATTTCGCAACTCCTACCACCACTTTTCCACACTCATTAAACTAACTTAACTGTTACTTTATCTTAGCAGCCCCTAGTTTTTATTTATGTACTCTTTATTATCTTGCAAACCTATCCCGTTACATCTACCAAGTACTTCTAGTTTCATACTTGTTCTAGGTAAAGCGAACGTTAAGCGTGCGTAGAGTTGTATCGGTGGTTGATAGAACTTGAGGGAATATTTCTTCTACCTTTAGCTCCTCGTTGGGTTTGACACTCTTACTTATCGAGAAAGGCTACAGTTAATAGCCTATACTTGTGGGTTCTCAAGTGACACCCATGAAAGTTAATCGAGATGTAACATCTTGTGAAATTATTCTCTACGATGAAGAGTCTGTTTAGACGATCTTTATCGTCTGTAGTTTCTAACTCTCAGTAAGGTCCATGTATGATTATGCCAGTTTTACAACTAGCCAGATAAGTGTTAGGAGCTATATGGCGTACTCTCAACTATATCATGGCAAATTATATATGAGTTACTATACTTTCTATGTAGTATGAAACTGTGTAATACTCATGTATTGTGGGCAACTCTGCCTACTAATCAACAATGAAAAAGATATGTCGAGTGAAAGGTTTCTTTGCATTAGCTTAATCAGGCATTTTTTTGGAATCTTGAACTGATACCAAAATAGTTTAGATAATGTCCTCTTGATTCTCATATTGAATAGTTATAAATGAATAATGTCACATCTATTTGTAATGCTTGTTGATACAAGCTTTGGAAGTTTGGACCACAATTGTCTTACCTCCGGCAATGCCATTGGGGCATCAGCTCCCTATAGTTTACTCTATGTACAATTTTTTTAAATTTGTTGTACTATACTATAATTTTCTTATCTGGAACTAATTGAATTTAATTTATACGTAGTGCTTTTGTACAACTCTGACCTCTAGTGTTTCTGTTGGTGTAGATTATGATCCTTCTCCTATGATGTTACACATTGTACTATCCGAGCATTCTTTCCTTTGGTTGCATTGGTCAGTTTTTATGGCCCGGTGTTAGAACCACGCAACGAAGGACTTACAACGTCAAGTGAAACCCAACCACGACAACATCGTAGATACAAATTGCATTAGGATTTAGATCTACACATTTGGACTTTAACTATGTTACATGCCTCTCATTGTTCCTCCCTTTTATGACCCTCCTATTGAAATATAAATTAATGATCTAACATCATGTTCATCTATCAGGGATGTATGAGTGCAATGTTTTCCATTATCCAAATGTAAGATCGGCGATGAATGAAAATAGTTAATACACTTGGACATGTATATATATATATATATATATAAGTGCTTGTGTCTGTATTGTGTTAAAAAGAAGTGTCTACATGTGGCATCTTTCTTGCCAAGTCCGCCCAGACGGGTTGGTCTGATCGTTCAGAAAGATGGTTAAAACTAAGTAACCAAGTCATCAATGTTTTTAATGAAAAATTAGCACAATGTACATGGTACATGTGATGAACTTTGAGAAGTTGAACTACACTTGTTTGGGGAATACTAACTCCAATTATCATAGCTTTATGTACTTCCTTTGAAGTAGTGATTGAAACTTTCTTATGTTTCTTTATGAAGAAAGTATTATTTAGAGCATGATCGATACGGTTGTAGTTTAATACATGTGTATTTAACTTAGTGGCCAGAGCTATTTCCAGTCGGAAACCTAAATAACGGGCAGAAGTTAGTACTTTTTACGAGTGTATTTAGCAGGAAAACAACAATCCAAATAGTGTGTTAGTCTTATATAGTGGGAGTTGTTGCCAATGACTCCACCGACATGATCGAGCTAGAGTGGAATTAGAGCATCTACAACCGGACCTTACAAATCCGCCCCCCCTATACGCCCACGAACGTGCCTGGATGGACCATCATATTTCGCTCCATGCATCCACATGCCTCATATCCGGACTCTCAAATCCATACAAAGCCATGCATGTCGATCATCCGATACAAATTGTCCGAATTCATCAGTTTTAAACAAAAGCTAATATCATAGTTCAACATACATGACATGAAAAAATAAAATCAATGTCCGACCAACAAGTGCTGCTTGTCAGATCACTGGCCGGACAAGTTCGTCCAAGCATCCTACTTTGCCTAGGCATCCTTCTCCGCCTGCATCCGGGCAAAGATCATCGCCTGCATCCAGGCTGCCTCCTCCTCCTGCATCCTGGCTGCTTGCTCCGCTGCCGCAGTCGTAGCCACACTGGCCGCCTCCAACGCTCTACGTTCGTTGATTTCCTTCTTCTTATCCACAAGCCATTTCTTGGCATGTTCATCAAGGGTGGATTCATCCACCAACATGATCTTCGCATCCTCTGCGTCCTGTGTGAGTTGCAACCTCTCCTTCTCGAGCTCAATCTTTCGAAATGTCTTAGCCTTCTCGAGTTCCCATTTGATTGCCGCCTCTTGCTTACCGAACTCGATCTTCTACCTCTCAATTTCAAGCCTCCTCTCGGCACTCACCCGGTCCCACTCCATTTTCTTCTTTTGTGCATCCAACATGAGCTTGTATCTCTCCTCTTTCCCGTTCTCCCTTGTTGAAAAATGCCCGTCCATGTGAATGACATTTTTGTAGTCGCAACATCACGGGAGATCCTTGACTTCTCAAATTTGTTGCCCATTACTTGTCGGTTATCATTTGGCACGGTAGCTCTTCCATTGGTGCCGACAATGTCGTCATCCTCATCGTCCAACCCAATAGATTGGTGGGAGCTTGAGCCATCATTCCTCTTCTTGCCAAGATCGGCCACAACTTGTTGCCACTTTGGCTTTCCATCCAATAAGAGCCAACAATGGCTAAAAGTAAATGGTCGCTTCTCGGTCTCGTGATACAAAGTGGCCGCCACTGCCGCCTAGCATACAACATACGTATGCGCATAATAATGAAAAGCACACAAACATATTGAAATGACAATAAGATGAGGCTATCGAGCTTACATGCGTTGCCACTCCCATCCCACTTTGAGGCTGTTTGGTCGCTTACGAGTATTAATCGACGTACTTTTTCACTTATCCTTGAATGATCCCCCATCGATGTGGAGAGATGCCACATTCCGGGTGCTCACTATAGGATGCGGCTTCACATACTCCTTTAGTTCATGATAGTCCTTCCAAATCTTCGCCCAATACGTGCTCCCCTTTTGTTCGGTGTCTCTTATTGGATCCAATGTTGTGCTCAACCAAGAATTGACTAGCAATATGTCCTCATATCTTGAGAAAGCAAGACCTCTTGCCTTCGTGGTCTTGCCCTTCTTCATCTTCTTGGTAGGATTGGGATCCAATGTTGCCCCCGTCACAAATGCGACCTTCTCATCCATGTCAAATTCCACATGGGCCAGATCTTCATTCTCATTGATCATGCTTGCCAAGTACGTCTCCTACAAGTTTATGGTTTGCAAGCAATCATCATGTGCGAACTAGTGATCTATACGAAACATTAATCATGTGATCGTCCAAGAGGAAATGTACCCGGTCTTGTTCAGATATTCCGTCGAACATGTCGAGTGCAGCCCGAGCGATGGGGGTGCCCGTGCTCACCCGCTCCCGAACCAGCTGTGGGGACTCACACTCGAGGACCGACGGCTAGTGTGTGGCCGGAAAGCTCTTCGGAATGGTCCAACTGGCCATCACATCCTCCTCGGTCTCGACGGTGACTTACGGCACAATCCGCATCGACGCTTGGATTAATGGGGTGCGGGGAGCCCGACGTGCCGAGGGAGACATCTCATCGACGATGCCCGCACCTACCTGCGGTGCCGCCTCCGCCTCCCTCTCTCGCTATCGATTACAACGCATCTTATGGGCGATGTTCTTCGGCTTGCAAAATGAAGCATACGAAGGGACGCCGGCGGACGAGGCAGATTGCATCCCCGTCGCCGCGGTCGGGAACGGGTTGGAAGACATCACGGCGGCGGATTAGGGCAGGTGGTGAGGATGGAGAGCAAGGGTGTCGGATGGCACGGGGTCGGGCGCGGAAAATGATGGAGGGCGGAGGGAGGAGGAGGAAGGGTTTGGGGGAATTTGGGGCAATTTGAGGTGGGGTCGCGCTGTCAGGTCTGATGCGGCAGATGTGCCCGGGGGGGCCCTTGCTCCCCCATATCCGCCACATATTTGGGTTGGAAATGAGGGGTGCTGGTCAGCTCGGACGTTTGAGGCCGTTTTGAGAGGCCCGTCTGGGTCGATTTTTTGTGACCGGATAGTGACCGGGCGGCCTGGCCAAGCATTCCAGGAGGGTATGAGGGGTCCGGTTATAGATTCTCTTAGTCATTGGAGAGGCCCCACCCGGGACCCACAACGAGAGGATGATGTGCTACCAAAAGGCGTAGCCAGGAGTAGCGCCCTTGAATGTTGACTGGTCAATCTTTCATACATAGTAGGACCCGATAAATGCACATGAATCAACCAAAAGCACACACACGGGACGCAAAATAACATCATGCGCCAGGGACATCCCACTGCCGCTCAACTCGTGCCGGGGTGACGGGGACAGCGCCTGACTTCTTGGTCCTCGCCATGGTGGTAGGGACGATAGGTGGTCTCCAGTCTTCACCCTTGACTGGAGGGAGGGCGTGCGCCTAGTCGTCGTATGCCTCCATGAGCTCCCAATTGACACCGCCCGACCTCGATCCGAACATGAGGATGACAGGTGGGACAGATCGATGACGGATGTGGAAGGATCGAGCTAGGATTGGGCTGTTTGGGTAGAGCGTAGAGGACAAGAATGATAGAGCGGAGGAGAGTAAGATAGGGTTTGTGGCGGACGTGGTTTTTATGTGTTTTGGGAATGGCGCAGGGTTTTGAGTGACATGATGGGCAAGTCTGAACAACCCAATTTTCTTTTCACATATGGGTTGAATTTGAGGCTGTCCGGACGATCTAGATTTACGAGGCAAATTTGGAAGGGCCCGTTAGGCGGCATTTTCATGTTCAAAACAGTGTTCGCCTGGGCAGTTTGGGGGTGGACCTTTGAAATGCCTTAAGAGTAAGCGTGATTGTAATTAATACAAGCTCGTTTTCAGCTGATTTAATACTCCCACTGTTCCATAATATAGTGCGTATAGATTTTCTAAGAAGTCAATCTTTATAGACTTTGATCAAGTTTGTAGGAAAAAATATATACATCTAGAAAACTAAACACATATCCTTAGATGCATCACAAGATGTACTTTCATATTTTATATATTTGGTACTATAAATATAAATAAATTTTTTTATAAATTTGATCAAAATTTGTAAAGTTTAACTTTCCTAAAAATCTATTTACACTATATTATGGAACGGAAGGAGAAATACACAAGCTCTTGATTTTAAGCAAAACAAAATAAAACGGTGAGCCCCATATATACCCCTTGTCGGAGATATTCCTCATGGTTTGACCCGGTTAGGAGTATGACCCGACCCAACATTTGGCAGCTCGTAAGGTCACCTTGTTTACCGGGTCAGCCTAGACGACAAGGCCTAAGGCCCAATGTGCACCCCGACGGAAGGAGGCTAATGGAGAGGCCTGGAGGGCCGTCTCATAGAGAAGGCCTAAGAAAAGGAAAGATTTCCTCACTAGGAAGACCCGGATTAGGATTCAAGAGAGACTAGTCCGAGTCCTAGTAGGACTCTACATGTAAGTCCATTCCTTCAACTTATATAAGGAGGGGCAGGACATCCCAAGGGGGACAAGTCAAGTCATTAGAGATAGAAAGATTAAAAACACTCGAGACTAGAGGTAGCGAAAAAGCACCCTTTAATCAAGATCATCATCATCATCAACACACACAAAGTAAGACGTATGCTTTTACCTCCATCGAAGAGGCCGAACCTAGGTAAAAACCCACGTCTCTCGATTCCGACCAATCCCGTTCAAACCGTCATCTAGTTATGATGGCCTCATATCTAAGTTCTCTCACGAGGACATCTGTCCTGACAAAATGACGACAGTTGGCACCCACCGATGAGGTGCGGCGCATGGTGATGTTGAGTTTTTGAAAAGAGCTCTCCAGGGATCGAGAAAGCTTGCGATTCGCCGAACAAAGAAAATCCGATGCAGAAGGATCTACATCGTGTCTCCAAGGCGAGCAATCACAATGACATATACGAGATTGACATCAATGGAAATTATGTTTACGTTGCGCCAAAGCAAGGCCGTCGAGACGATTTTCTGCTGTATATTTAATCCGTACCAGCAGCTTGTGCAACATTGACTTAACAAAGACTTGCCGACTCGGCGACGCCTGCACATCAAAGCAACGCAGCAACACCGTCGTACAGATCCGAGGAGATTGATTTAAGCTACTACTCCAAATATCAAGGAAGCACGAGGCGATCAACTAGTTTCTCAAGTCAAATCGAAACAAGCCCGGAGGCAGCTCCACATGACCAAACGAGCGATTTGTAATCCGTCGAGTAGGGGCTCTTTGATTCGTGGGATTTCAAAACGTAGTAATAGAAAAAGTATAGGGTTGAAATAGCATGTCCATTTAAACCCTATACAATTAGCAAGGAACGTTTGATGTCACGGAAAAATAAAAAATTATAAAAAGAGGTTGGAATGGACGTTAGATTTTCCATAAAATCTAGTACAAAAGATTTCATAGGAAAAAATCTTATGGGATCAAATCCTATGAATCGAAGGATCAATGTTGAAAAAATTTCTAAGGATATTAATCCTCCAAAAACCCTATAGAACTCTTTTAAATAAAAGGAGCCCTAGCTGTGTTCGTGTGCTACTACTAGTCCATGACACTAATCAGCACACGTACTATTAATTCTCACGTGAAGAACAAGGAGTTTGACAAGACAACGTAATGAGCTAAGTCTAGCCAGCTAGTTGCAATATATGTTCCCCAAAAATCAATTGTTAAATCCGTCATCTGGACGTTGCGTAAGTGGTTCATCTGATCTGATCCTCATTACAATCGCCATCCGACGCGATCCAGGCCCACTGCCATTGTTGCCACAGCATCCGCGACAGCACAACTCCGAGTTCATCAGTTGAGTTCATCCGCGACAGCACAGCTTCAACACGGCGCCTCACAGGTCAATTATTCCAGTGAGGAGGCAATATTCTGATTTTCAAGGCAACCAACGTCAAAATACATGGCAACCAAACAAGTTGCCTTCATGCGATGTAGACAATCAAACAGATTGCATCTCCTATATATGAGGATGTATATGAAGAACCAGGCTGGCTGGAGATGGATATGCAACGCAAATGCTGTAGCACAAACTAATCAAACGCCTAAAGTGTATCACTGTACTTAGTACATGCACAAGACCAAATTTCAAGAAAGGGCAATCATTACTCAAGAAA
Organism: Hordeum marinum; assembly: GCA_022496015.1. Taxonomy (NCBI): domain Eukaryota; kingdom Viridiplantae; phylum Streptophyta; class Magnoliopsida; order Poales; family Poaceae; genus Hordeum; species Hordeum marinum. The sequence goes on along the minus strand of CM039676.1, from coordinate 346,576,972 downwards.
AAACAAAAGGGTCAAACTGGATAGTACTTGTTTAACGGCGGCTGCTAAGCGGCATCCGGATGCATATAGCGAAAAAACATCTGCTTAGCCACCAGTTGGACGCACAATCACAACCATCCGATTGTGCTTCATGCCCACGACTAGTCGTCGTCTTTCTGCTAGTTGCACGGTAAGATAGCATCCCAAGATCAAAGCGTCACCAGAGTGTCGCTGCATCTGCCTCGCAGCACATCGCCGGTCATAGCAACATCAACTCGCAGCATGGCGGCGGCGGCGCAACACATCACTGGTCATTGTAGCATCGGCTCGAAGCACGGTGTCGCCGTCGTAGCACGTCGCCGGCCGGCGCAACACCGGCCCGTAGCACATCGCTGGCCGTCGCAGCACCGGCCCGAAGCGCGGCGGCGCCATCGCAGCAACGGCCCGAAGCACGGCGGCAGCCATCGCCGGCTCGATGCACGACAGCGCCGTCGTAGCACCGGCTCGAAGCACGTGGCGGTCGTCGCAGCACCAGCTCGCAGCACGCCGGCCGGCATAGCATCGGCTCGACGCACGCGCCGTCGAAGCACCGCCCCGTAGCATGTCGTCGTTCGTTGCAGCACCACCTCGCAGCATGTCGTTGACTTGTTGCAGCACCGGCTCAACGCATGGTGACGCCATTGTAGCACGGCTTCGACACACATCACTGGCTGCCACGGCATTCATGGCCTATCGGAGTGCTTGCTCGCAGCTCACAGTGCGGTGCTGTCCCCCACAACTATGCGTTGTAGTATGACGGCGGCAAGGCAGCTCTGGCTCATAGCGCGGCGAGCTGCAAGCATGTTTTGAGGGAGCAGAAAAAGAATAAGAAAGGAGAGGAGCACGGGAAGGAGAGGGGGGCACGTGGGTGGCCCCATAGGCCACGCGTCATAAGGAAAGGGCGGCTGTGTGATGCGGCTGTTTGCATCCGGCTGTTTTGAAACAATTTTCTTTTTAACTCCCGTATGGATGCATGAAAACAAAATCAATTAGTACCAGTGCTACTCGTACTGGAGATTAGATATCGACGCGGACTCGGTCATATCCGCCATGGCCTTGACTCCACCATGGCTCCACGCCATCACGGCCTCGCCTCGGCTACGGTCTGGTCACGCGCCTCAGCCGCTGCGGCCTCGCCTCTACCTGGCCTTTGCCACCACTCGCTCCGGAGCCGGCTCCCTTCGTCACTTCGCCTCGCTTCCGCTGTGTCAGCTCCCTTCCAGCGAACCTCACGCGCGCATGTGCCCGTGGCTTTTCCTCCTCGCCCCGTCACTGCCGTCTTTGCTCCCTAGCCGGCTTCATTGTGCCTGCGCGCCCTAGGTCGCCATGCTGCCTCGGCCTCTGCGCCGCCACTTTCCGCGTCTGGCGTGACCCCTCTGCTCCAGATGGCCCTGCGCGCCTCCCTCACCGGCTATACGTGTCAGTCGGGTTGGGGACCCGCGGCTCTCCCTCCGTCGGTCCAGACGGCTCCGCGTGCCTCGCCCCCGCAGGTGGCCACTGTTCCTCGCCACGTACCGGCTCGCCACTCCAAACGGCTCCGTGCGCCCGCGCGTCATCGCCCACAAATGGCGCAGATTGCCCGAATCGGTTGGAGGTTGCGGCTCCCTGAGTCGTCTCCCATCTAGAAAAAAAACTAGCTCCACCCACGTGCCCGTCAGCCGTTGCCACGTCCCGCGGAAGGCTCGCTGCTACCACCGGCCTTGAACCGTTGTTGCGTCAGCCTCCACCGCGCTATGAGCCACCGCGTCCGCAGCACCTTGCCTTGAGCCACCATTGCACCTCGAGCAGCCACGTCGTCGGCCTCCGCCGTGCCTTGAGATTCCGTGGCGTCGGCCTCGCCTCGCCTCGAGCCGGCCTCGCTCCCGCTCCGTGGCTGGTTTTGATCCGGAAGTCACCCCAAGTTCTTTGAGAAGTTTACAAACATGAAAGAAAGTACAAGATGGCGATACGACAAGGAAATTCAGTTGCCTCCGCCATAATGCGTATGACGCCGCCCAACATGCCAACAACATCTACTCATATCCGGCTTCGGGAGCCAGGTACGAACGACAGGTTGTCGCGCGGCAGGGGATCCTTGTCCCCGGCTTCGTGTCATTTTTGAACATTGCGATCAGCAAGCAGCAAGTGGGGAAGAGTCAAGTCAAATACTCCGAGCAGAGGCTGATAATGTTGGTCGTGGCTGTCGGGAGAGCAGGTAGCACCGGATGCCGCCGAGGCCACTGCACCTGTGGAAGGCCTGTTCGTCTAGGCAACGAGGAGGACGTGGCTGATGAGCAGGCCGCCCTGTTGGGGAACGTCGCATGGGAAACAAAAAAATTCCTACGCACACGCAAACCTATCCATGGTGATGAGCATCTATGAGAGGGAGAGTGGATCTACGTACCCTTGTAGATCGCTAAGCGAGAAGCGTTAAGAAACGCGGTTGGTGTAGTCGAACTTCTTCGCGATTCAAATCGCCGAGCGTCCCGCGATCTAATCACGAACCGTCCCGCGAACCAATCACGAACCGTCCCGTGATCTCGTCACGATCCGTCCCGCGATCCGATCACGAACGTCCCATGGCCTTGATCACGATCCTTCTGATCTAGTACCGAACGGACGGCACCTCCACGTTCAGCACACGTGCAGCTTGATGACGATCTCCACCGCCTTGATCCAGCAAGAGGAGGCGGAGAGGAGGAAGAGTTCTCCAGCAGCGTGACGACGCTCCGGCGATGGTGGTGGAGCTATTCCGACAGGGCTTCGCCTAAGCACTGCAGAAAACCGATCTAGAGGAGAAGCTATGCACTAGAGGAACGGGTGGCACATGGCTGAAAATCTTGTGCCGAAACCCTAAAATCCTCTAGTATATATAGGAGGAGAGGAGGAGGAGGCTTGGCTGCCAAAAAGGCAGCCCTTGGGTCGGCCAAACCAAGGAGGGAGGAGTCCTTCTCCTCCACTCCTAGTAGGATTCGGACTCCTTCCTCATTTGGCCCTTTTTTGCCTTTTCCCACCTTTTTCCTTTTGGTATTTTCTTCCCAGCCTCATGGGCTTTGTGTAGGACTTCCACCAGCCCACTAAGGGCCGGTATTCATCCTCCTACAGCCCATAAAGCCTCTTGTTGTGATGTTGCATTACCGAGTGGGCCCTGAGATACCTCTCCATCACACGGAGTAAAAAATCCCAGTCTTGATCCATGCCAACTCAACAGACACCTTCAGAGATATCTGTAGTGCACCTTTATAGTCACCCAGTTACGTTGCGATGTTTGATACACACAAAGTATCCCTCTGGTGTCAGTGAGTTGCATGATCTAATGGTCATAGGAACATATACTTGACAGGCGGAAAACAGCAGCAATAAACTGACACGATCATATGCTACGTTTGTAATTTGGGTCTTGTCCATCACATCATTCTCCCAATGATGTGATCCCGTTATCAAATGACATCTCATGTCCATGGCTAGGAAACCTTAACCATCCTTTGATCAACGAGCTAGTCTATTAGAGGCATACTAGGGACATGGTTTTGTCCATGTATCCACACATGCATTTAAGTCTCCGATCAATACAATTATAGCATGGATAATAAACGATTATCATGAACAAGGAAATATGATAATAACTAATTTATTATTGCCTCTAGGGCATATTTCCAACAGTCTCCCACTTGCACTAGGGTCAATAATCTAGTTCACATCACCATGTGATTCGCATTGTTATGAATCTAACACCCAATGAGTTCTTGAGTTCGATCATGCTTTGCATGTGAGAGAGGTCTTATAGTCAACGGGTCTGTAACATTCAGATCCGTGTGTACTTTGCAAATCTATGTCAAACCGTAAACACTGCTACCACACTCCACTTGGTACTTTACCAAATGGCTGCTCCACTATACGTATCCAGATTGCTACTACGAGCCATCCGGATTGGTGTTTAAAGCTTGCATCGACGTAACTCTTTACGACGAACTCTCTATTACCTCCATAATCGAGAAACATCTCCTTAATCCTATGGTTACTAAGAATAATTTCGACCACTGTCCAGTGATCCACTCCTGGACCACTCTAGTACCCCTTGACAGACTCATGGCAAGGCACACACAGGTGCGGTACACAGCATGGCATACTACACAGAGCCTATTGCTAAGGCATAGGGGACGACGTTCGTCTTTTCTCTTTCTTCTGCCGTTGTCGAGCTTTGAGTCTTACTCAACTTCACACCTTTATAAATCAGGCGAGAACTCTTTCTCTGACTGATCCATTTTGAACTCTTTCAAAATCTTGTCAAGGTACGTATTTATTGAAAGTCTCATCAAGCATCTTGATCTATGTCTATAGATTTTGATGCTCAACAATTAGGTAGCTTTATCCAGGTCTTCCTTTGAAAATCACTTTTCAAACAACCATTTATGCTTTCCAGAAATCCTACATTATTTCCGATCAACAATATGTCATCCACATATACTTATCAGAAATTCTATAGTGCTCCCACTCACTTTATTGTAAATACAAGTTTCTCATAAACTTTGCATAGACTCAAAACTTTGATCACCTCATCAAAGTGCATATTCCAACTCAGAGATGCTTGCTTCAGTCCATAGAAGGATCACTAAAGCTTGTACACCTTTTAGCATCCTTAGGACTGACAAAACCTTCTGGTTGTATCACATACAACCTTTCCTCAAGTAAAACCGTTAAGGAAACGATGTTTTGACATCCATCTGCAAGATTTCATAATTGAAAAATGCAGCAACTGCTAACATATTTCCAACAGACTTTAGCATCGCTACGAGGGAGAAAGTCTCATCGCAGTCAACTCCTTGAACTTGTCACAAACAACTTTGCAACAAGTCGAGCTTTACAAATGGTGATAATTACCATCAGCGTCTGTCTTCATTTTAAAGATCCATTTGTACTCAACGACCTGCCGTCCAACGAGCAAGTCTACCAAAGTCTATAATTGGTTTTCATACATGGATTCTATCTCGGATTTCATGGCCTCCAACCATTTGTCGGAATCCGGGCCCATCATCGCTTCTCCATAGCTCGTAGGTTCATCGTTGTCCAACAACATGACCTCCAAGATAGGGTTGTCGTACCGCTTAGGAGCAGTACACATCCTTGTCGACCTACGAAGTTCGATAGTAACTTGATCCTGAAGCTTCATGATCATCATCATTAACTTCCTCTTCAACTAACGTAGGCTTCACAGAAACAACATTCTGCGCTGCGCTACTCTCTAGTTGAACAAAGGTTTAACAACCTCATCAAGTTCTATCTTCCTCCCACTCAATTATTTCGAGAGAAACTTTTCCTCGAGAAAGGATCCGTTTTAGTAACAAACACTTTGCACTTGGATCTGAGATAGAAGGTTCACCCAACTGATCTTAGGGTATTCTATGAAGATGCATTTGTCCGCCTTGGGTTCGACCTCATTAGGTGAAAACATTTTCCACACAAGTGTCGCAGCCCCAAATATTAAGAAATGACAGCTTAGGTTTCTATCAAACCATAATTCACACGGTGTCATCTCAACAGATTTAGATGGTGCCCTATTTAAAGTGAATGTAGTTGTCTCTAATGCATAACCCCAAAATTATAGTAGTAAAACGATAAGAGACATCATAGCACGCACCATGTCCAATAGAGCATAACTATGATGTTCGGACACACCATCACACTATGGTGTTCCAGGTGGCGTTTAGTTGTGAAACAACTTTCACATTGTCTTAAGTTGTATGCCAAACTCGTGACTCAGATATTCACCTCCACGATCATATCGCAGTCATTTTTATCTTCTTGTCACGATGATCTTAAACTTCACTCCGAATTTTCTTGAACCTTTCAAACGATTCAGACTTGTGTTTCATTAAGTAAATATACACTATATCTACTCAAATCATCAGTGAAGGTAAGAAAATAACGATATCCACTGCACGCTACAAGACTCACTAGATTGCATAGATCAACATGTATCATTTCCAATGAACCACTTGCCCGCTCCATCCAACGGGGTCCTTTAGTCATCTTGCCCAAGAGGCATGGTTCGCATGTCTCAACCGATTCGAAATCGAATGAGTCCAAGTATCCATCAGCATGGAGTTTCTTCATGCGCTTTATATCAATATGACATTTTGCGGCAGTGCCACAAGTACGTGGTACTATCATTATTTAACTTTGTATCTTTTGACATCAATGTTATGAACATGTGTATTATTACAATCAAGATTTCAACAAACCATTCTCACTGGGTACATGACCATTGAAGGTATTATTCATGTAAACAGAATAACCATTATTCTCTGACTTAAATGAATAACCGTATTGCAACAAACATGATCTAATCATGTTCATGCTCAACGCAAAACACCAAATAACATTTATTTAGGTTCGTCACTAATCCTGAAGGTAGAGAGAGAGAACGATGTTGATCACATCAACCTTGGAAACATTTCCAACACACATCGTCACCTCACCCTTAGCTAGTTCTCCGTTTATTCCGTAGCTTTTATTTCGAGTTACTAACATTTAGCAACCGAACCGGTATCCAATACCCAGGTGCTACTAGGAGTACTAGAAAGGTACACATCAATAACTCGTATATCAAATATACTTCTGTCGATGTTGCCAACCTTCTTATCTACCAAGTATCTAGGGTTGTTCCGCTTCAGCGACATCTCACCTCATAATAGAAGCACTTAGTCTCGGGTTTGAGTTCAACTTTGGGTTGCTTCACTAGAGCAGCAACTGACCTGCTATCCATGAAGTTTCCTTCCTTGCTCTTGCTCTTTTCGAAACTAGTGGTTTGATTAACCATCAACACTTGACGCTCCTTCTTGATTTCTACCTTCATTGCGTCAAACATCGCGAACAGCTCAGGGATCAATACTTCTATCCCTAGTGTTTTATAGTTCATCACTAAGTTCTAGTAGCTTTAGTGACAGTGACTTGGACAACTATATCAATCACTATCTTATCTGGAAGATCAACTCCCACTTGATTCAAGCGATTGTAGTATCCAGACAATCTGAGTACATGCTCAACGATTGAGCTATTCTCCTTCATCTTACAGGCAAAGAATCTTGTTGGAGATCTCATATCTCGCAACACAGGCACAAGCCTGAGATCCCAATCTCTGCTCCTAGAACATCTCATATGTTCCGTGACGTTCAAACGTTTCGGAGCCTCAATTCTAAGCCGTAATGCATGAGCACTAAACTATCAAGTAGTCATCGAAACGTGCCTGTCAGATGTTCACAACATCTACAGACGACGCTAGAGGGGGTGGCACACCGAGCGGTGCATTAAGGACATAAGCCTTCTGTGCAGCAATGTGGACAATCCTCAGATCACGGACCCATTCCGCAATATTGCTACCAACATCTTTCAACTCTATTTCTCTAGGAACATATAAAAATTTAAGGGAGCTACAACGCGAGCTAGTAATCTACAACATAATTTGCAAAGACACTATTGACTATGTTCATGATAATGAGTTCAATTAATCATATTACTTAAGAACTCCCACTCAAATTGACATCCCTCCGATCATTCGAGTGATACATGATCCAAATTGACCAACTCAAGTTCGATCATCACGTGAGTTGAGGTGGCTGCAATGGTGAACATCATTATGTTGATCATATCTACTATATGACTCATGTTAGACCGTTCGGTCTCTTGTGTTCCGAGGCCATGTCTGTACATGCTAGGCTCGTCAAGTTTAACCCAAGTGTTCTGCACGTGCAAATCTGGCTTGCACCCGTTGTATGTGAACGTAGAGTCTATCACACCCGATCATCATGTGGTGTCTCAACACGACGAACTTTCGCAACGGTGCATACTCGGCGAGAACACAATTTATCTTGAAATTAAGCGAGGGATCACCTTATAATGCTACCGCCATCCTAAGCAAAACAAGGTGCATAAAAATGATTAACATCACATGCAAATCATAAGTGACATGATATGGCCATGAACTTGTGTTTAAGATCTCCATCTTCAAAACACCGGCATGATCTCCATCGTCACCGGCACAACACCATGATCTCCATCATCTTGATCTCCATCAATGTGCTGCCATTGGGGTTGTGGCGCCAGCCCTGCTTCTACTTCTATTGCTACCGCTTAGCGATAAAGTAAAGAATTACATAGCGCTTAATGATTGACACGCAGGTCATACAATAATTAAAGACAATCCTATGGCTCCTGCCGGTTGCCGTACTCATCGACGTGCAAGTCGTGAAATTCTATACGTCACATGATCATCTCATACATCACATATATCACATCATGTAATTGGCCATATCACATCACAACATACCCTGCAAAAACAAGTTAGACGTCCTCTAATTGTTGTTGCATGTTTTACGTGGCTGCTACGGGTATCTAGCAAGAACGATTCTCACCTACGCATAAACCACAACGGTGATACACTAGTTTTCTTTTCAACCTTCTCAAGGACCGCCTTTGTCGAATCCGATCCAACTAAAGTAGGTGAAACTGACACCCGCTAGCCATCTTTGCAACAAGTGCACTTGAGGGAACCAGTCTCTCGTAAGCGTACGAGTAAGGTTGGTTCGGTCTGCTTCATCCCACAATACCGCTGAACCAAAACACAACCAAGGGAGGAAGCAATCTAAGCATCAACGCCCACAAACCTTTTGTGTTCTACTCGAGATCTCATCGAACCATCAACCTAGCTCATGATGCCACTGTTGGGGAACGTCGCATGGGAAACAAAAAATTTCCTACGCACACGCAAACCTATCCATGGTGATGAGCATCTACAAGAGGGAGAGTGGATCTACATACCCTTGTAGATCGCTAAGCGAGAAGCGTTAAGAAACGCGGTTGGTGTAGTCGAACTTCTTCGCGATCCAAATCGCCGAGCGTCCCGCGATCTAATCACGAACTGTCCCGCGAACCAATCACGAACCATCCCGCGATCTCGTCATGATCCGTCCCGCGATCCGATCACGAACGTCCCGTGGCCTTGATCACGATCCTTCCAATCTAGTACCGAACGGACGGCACCTCCGCGTTCAGCACACGTGGAGCTTGATGACGATCTCCACCGTCTTGATCCAGCAAGAGGAGGCGGAGAGGAGGAAGAGTTCTCCGGCAGCGTGACGGCACTCCGTCGATGGTGGTGGAGCTATTCCGACAGGGCTTCGCCTAAGCACTGCAGAAAACCGATCTAGAGGAGAAGCTATGCACTAGAGGAACGGGTGGCACATGGCTGAAAATCTTGTGCCAAAACCCTAAAATCCTCTAGTATATATAGGAGGAGAGGAGGAGGAGGATTGGCTGCCAAAAAGGCAGCCCTTGGGTCGGCCAAACCAAGGAGGGAGGAGTCCTCTTCCTCCACTCCTAGTAGGATTAGGACTCCTTCCTTATTTGGCCCTTTTTTGCCTTTTTCCACCTTTTTCCTTTTGGTATTTTCTTCCCAGCCTCATGGGCTTTGTGTAGGACTTCCACCAGCCCACTAAGGGCTGGCATTCATCCTCCTACAGCCCATAAATCCTCTTGGGTCGAAATACCCCTCCCGGTGGTCTCCCGGTACACTACCGGCACTCCCGGTACACTACCGATGAGCCCGGAACTTTTTCGGCGACCAAACTGGGACTTCCTATATATGAATCTTTACCTCCGGACCATTCCGGAGCTCCTAGTGACGTCCGGGATCTCATCCGGGACTCCGAACAATCTTCGTTCACCACCATAGATAACTCTACACTACCGAAACGTCACCGAACCTTAAGTGTGCAGACCCTGCGGGTTTGAGAACTATGTAGACATGACCGAGACACCTCTATAGACAATAACCAATGGCGGGACCTGGACGTCCACATTGGTTCCTACATATTCTATGAAGATCTTCATCGGTCGAACCTCTATGTCAAGGATTCAATCAATCCCGTATAATGTTCCCTTTGTTCTTCGGTATGTTATTTGCCCGAGATTCGATCGTCGGTATCTCCATACCTAGTTCAACCTCGTTACCGGCAAGTCTCTTTACTCGTTCCGTAATGCAAGATCCCATGGCTAACATATTAGTCACATTGCTCGCAAGCCTTATTGTGATGTTGCATTACCGAGTGGGCCCTGAGATACCTCTCCGTCACACGGAGTAACAAATCCCAGTCTTGATCCATGCCAACTCAACAGACACCTTCGGAGATACCTGTAGTGCACCTTTATAGTCACCCAGTTACGTTGCGACGTTTGATACACACAAAGTATCCCTCCGGTGTCAGTGAGTTGCATTATCTCATGGTCATAGGAACATATACTTGACATGCAGAAAACAGCAGCAATAAACTGACACGATCATATGCTAAGTTTGTAATTTGGGTCTTGTCCATCACATCATTCTCCCAATGATGTGATCCCGTTATCAAATGACATCTCATGTCCATGGCTAGGAAACCTTAACCATCCTTTGATCAACGAGCTAGTCTATTAGAGGCATACTAGGGACATGGTTTTGTTTATGTATCCACACATGCATTTAAGTCTCCGATCAATACAATTATAGCATGGATAATAATCGATTATCATGAACAAGGAAATATGATAATGAATAATTTATTATTGCCTCTAGGGCATATTTCCAACACGCCCTCCTCGGTGTACATCTTGTTCAGCACGCTCACGATCAGTGAACGCGTGCACAGCCCACCGCCTTATGGTCATGACCATTTGAAGCTCAAATAAATCAGGTGATATCCGTTCAATATAGTTTTATTCACACATATTAATTTCTTCAAAGAACAAATCACTTTGGCCTATAATATTTGACATAGTCGCATTATACCGTGAAGATGAAGCGCGTTCCAATATCATTCTATACTGGTGTTCGTACGTGTCGTGTTGCAGCGGCTTCAATGTCGCCACCGTCTCGCGCGTCCGCGCCGGCTTACATCACCGCGGTCGACTCGCACGTCTCCACCATCTTACAACACCGCGGCTGAATCCCGTGTCCGCGCCAAGTTACTGGCCAGCTCTTGCTTCTGCATCAACACGCCAAGGCCGCGCTCGCTCAAGCCGCCCAACGAATGCGCGTGAGCTGCCGCGCTGCGGTCCTATCTACACTGACACGCTGGTGTCGCGCCTGCTCACTCAAGCCGCTCAACGGACGCTAGTGAGCCATCGCCCCCCCGTTCCGATCTACAATAACACGTCGGTGTCGTGCCAACCCGTATGAGCCTCCAAACGAACGCGTGCAAGCCGCCGTCCGCGCGGTCCGGTGTACTCCAACCATGATGGAGCAAGAAAGAAATATATGATCAGCCTTCACCCACACCGGGTTGCCCAATGGATAGGCACATCGGCCTGCTATCCGCACGGTCCGGTCCACTTCAACATATCAAAAGAAATAGGAGAACTTCCCATGAAGTAAAAGTTCCCGGAAGAGCAAAAAGAGTCGGTCACAACAGAGCGACAAATTTAAAGCCATCGACGAAAAAAGAGAAAATGGTCCTGGAGGAGCCAGGATAGCTAGACCAAATAAGAATAGCACAAAATGGATCAAGAGGCATATGCACTCAATTTGGCCATGACATTTGCCAAAGACATACGATGAGCATCACGAAGATCATCAATTCACCACATCGTCTCCAATTTGAATAAATTCCATCATTGAGCCGTCAACCTTATATCGGCTTATGGCACAACCCAGTATGAAGACTCTCAATCCGCCTCCTCGAGTCGACTTAAGACTCGGGGGCTACACTGACATGGCTCGGCAGATTTGGCCGTTTTCAAAATTTTAAGAACCCTTGGTCACTACAGGGAAGACAACCCAGTCTCAGGGGCTGCTGCTATATTGGTGAAACGTTAAAGGTTGCCATAGAGGACTAGCCTCCATGATGCATATATCAACCATGGGTACCTTGCCTCGATGGCGAAAATTAAAGGTTACCAAAGAGGACTAGTTGCCACGATGCACTTTTCAAACATAGGTATCCTGCCTTCTTGGCGAAATGTTTAACAGGGTTAGTTGGAGGCTTCCAACTCATTCGACTTTATCTTTCTCAGCCTCTTGACCTGGCAATAACGCCACAATGTATCATGGTTAAACCTGCGTGTCTTCCTGATGCTACTCTCCTTAGGTGAACCCGGAGTACTCTTGACAAGTCAATCATTTTTATGACCCTGAACTTGTCTTGGTTCAAACACCGGCTTATTGTTGGGGAACATTGCATGGGAAACAAAAACATTCCTACGCACACGCGAGATCTATCCATGGTGATGAGCATCTACGAGAGGGAGAGTGGATCTATATACCCTTGTAGATCGCTAAGCGGAAGCGTTAAGAAACGCGGTTGATGTAGTCGAACATCTTCGCGATCCAAATTGCCGAGCGTCCTGTGATCTCATCATGATCCATCTCGCGATCCAATCACGATCCATCCCGCGATCCCATCATGATCCGTCTTGTGATCTTGATCACAGTCCTTCCGATGTAGCTCCGAACGGACGGCACCTCCGTGTTCAACACACGTGCGGCTTGATGACGCCTTCACCTCCTCGATCCAACGAGCGATGGTGAAGTAGTAGATGAGTTCCGGCAGCACAACGGCGTGGTGACGGTGTTGGTGAAGGACAATATCCACAGGGCTTCACCAAGCACTACGAAAACTATGACGAAGGATAAACTAGAGGGACGGGGTTGCCGGCACAGAGCTTAGGGTTTCTTGATCTGTTCCAGGTGCTAGCCCCGCCCTTTTATTTATATGCTGAGCCCTAGGGTCAAAACTTGGAAAAAAATCCTCCTCAAGGTCGGTTTGCCCGCAAGGCAAGAGTCCTCCTAGGACTCCAGGACCAGACGCCAAGGTCCTTGGCATCTGGCCCCAGACGCCAGGGTCCCTGGCGTCTGGCCCCTGGCCTTCACAAAACACCTTTTGCACCTTCCTAAAGCCTCATGATATTTACCCCTTGGCCCAAATAAAGTGATCTTGTACCCCGAACATTTCGGGAAACATCCGAAACTCGGTGAATTCTGGAACTCTTCCAGAGACAAACCACTATTATATCTTATATCAATCTTTACCTCTGGACTATTCTGGAGCTCCCCGTCATGTCCGGGATCTCATCCAGGACTCTGAACAACTTTCGGTCACCAACATAATAAATCAACTATACTTATACCGTCACCAAACGTTAAGTGTGTAGACCCTGCGGGTTCGAGAACTATGCAGACATGACCAAGACACCTCTACGGTCAATAACCAATAGCGGGACCTGGATGCCCATATTGGTTCCTACAGATTCTACAAAGATCTTTATTGGTCGAACCTCTATGTCAAGGATTCAGTTAATCCTGTATAATGTTCCCTTTGTTCTTCGGTATGTTACTTGCCCGAGATTCGATCATCGGTATATATATACTTAGTTCAATCTCATTACCGGCAAGTCTCTTTACCCATTCCGTAATACAAGATCCCGTGGCTAACACTTAGTAACATTGCTTGCAAGGATTTGTTGTGATGTTGTATTACCGAGTGGGCCCGAGATACCTCTCCATCACACGGAGTAACAAATCCCAGTCTTGATCCATGCCAACCGAAAAGACACCCTTCGAGATACCTGTAGAGCACCTTTATAGTCACCCAGTTACGTAGCAGTGTTTGATACACACAAGGCACTCCTCTGGTGTCAGTCAGTTGCATGATCTCATGGTCATAGGAACAGATACTTGACATGTAGAAAACTGTAGCGATAAACTGACACGATCATATGCTACGTCTATAGTTTGGGTCTAGTCCATCACATAATTCTCCTAATGATGTGATCCCGTTATCAAATGACATCTCATTTCCATGGCTAGGAAACCTTAACCATCTTTGATCAACGAGCTAGTCCATCAGAGGCATACTAGAGACATGGTCTTGTCTATATACCCACACATGTATTTAGTTTCAAATCAATATAATTATAGCATGGATAATAAACGATTATCATGAACTAGGAAATATAATAATAACTAATTTATTATTGCCTCTAGGGCATATTTCCAATAGTCTCCCACTTGCACTAGAGTCAATAATCTAGTTCACGTCACCATGTGATTTACATTGTTATGAATCTAACACCCAATGAGTTCTGGGGTTCGATCATACTTTGCATGTGAGATAGGTCTTTAGTCAACGGGTCTGCAACATTCAGATCCGTGTGTACTTTGCAAATCCCTATGTCATATTATAGACGCTGCTAGCACACTCCACTTGGAGCTATTCCAAATGGCTGCTTCACTATAGGTATCCGGACTGCTACTCAGAATCATCCACATTGGTGTTAAAGTTTGCATCGACGTAACCCTTTACGACGAACTCTTTATCACCTCCATAATCGACAAATATTTTATTAGTCCAATAGTTACTAAGGATAATTTTGACCGCTGTCTAGTGATCCACTCCGGGATCACTCTTTTACCCCTTGACATACTCATGGCAAGGCACACACAGGTACGGTACACAGCATGGCATACTATATAGATCCTATGGATAAAGCATAGGGGACGACGTTCGTCCTTTCTCTTTCTTTTGCCGTGGTCGAGCTTTGTGTCTCACTCAACTCCACACCTTACAAACCAGGCAAGAACTCCTTCTTTGACTGATCCATTTTGAACTCTTTCAAAATCTTCTCTAGGTATGTACTCACTGAAAGTCTCATCAAGCATCTTGATCTATCTCTATAGATCTTGATGCCCAATAATTAGGTAGCTTCATCCAGGTCTTCCTTCGAAAACCTTTTTCAAACAACCGTTTATGCTTTCCAGAAATTCTATAGTGCTCCCACTCACTTTATTGAAAATACAAGTTTCTCATAAAATTTGTATAGACTCAAAAACTTTGATCACCTCATCAAAGCGTATTTTCCAACTCCGAGATGCTCACTCCAGCCGATAGAAGGATCACTAGAGTTTGCACACCTTTTAGCATCCTTAGGACTGACAAAACCTTTTGGTTGTATCTCATACAACCTTTCCTCAAGGAAGGAAACGATGTTTTGACATCCATCTTCCAGATTTCATATTTGAAAAACGGAGCAACTACTAACATAATTCCAACAGACTTTAGCATCGCTACGAGTGAGAAAGTGTCATTGCAGTCAACTCCTTGAACTTGTCGTAAATTTCTTTGCGACAAGTCGAGCTTTATAAATGGTGACATTTACCATCAGCGTCTTCATCTTAGAGGTCAATTTGTACTCAACGACCTGCCATTCAATGGGCAAGTATACCAAAGTCCATACTTGGTTTTCATACATGCATCCTTTCTCGGATTTCATGGCCTCTAACCATTTGTTGGAATCCGGGCCCATCATTGCTTCTTCATAGTTCGTATGCTCATCGTTGTCTAACAACATGATTTCCAAGACATGATCACCGTACCACTCATGTGAAGTACGTATCCTTGTTAACCTATGAGGTTCGATAGTAACTTGATCTGAAGCTTCATGATCATCATTATTAACTTCCTCTTCAACTAACGTAGGCTCCATAGAAACATCTTTCTATGCTGTGCTACTCTCTGGTTGAAACAAAGGTTGAACAACCTCATCAAGTTCTATCTTCCTACCACCCAATTCCTTCTCGAGAAACTCTTTCTTGAGAAAGGACCCATTTTCAGCAACAAACACTTTGCACTCGGATCTGAGATAGAAGGTATACGCAACTGTTCTTAGGGTATGCTATGAAGATACACTTTTCTGCTTTGGGTTCGAGCTTATCAGACATATGTGTCGCATTCCCAAACTCTGAGAAATGACAGCTTAGGTTTCTGCCAAACCATATGGTGTCATCTCAACAGATTTAGATGGTGCCCTATTTAAAGTGAATGTAGTTGTCTCTAATGCATAACCCCAAATCGATAGTGGCAAAACGATAAGAGACATCATAGTTCGCACCATATCCAATAGAGCACGACTACGATGTTGGGACACACCATTACACTATGGTGTTCCAGGTGGCGTGAGTTGTGAAATAACTTTCACATTGTCTAAAGTTGTATGCCAAACTCGTAACTCAGATATTCACCTCCACGATCATATCTTAGACATTTTTATCTTCTTGTCACAATGATCTTAAACTTCACTCTGAATTTGTTTGAACTTTTCAAATGTTTCAGACTTGTGTTTGATTAAGTAAATATACTCATATATACTCAACTCATTAGTGAAGGTAAGAAAATAAAGATATCCACTGCACGCTACAACACTCATTGGACCGCATACATCAACATGTATTATTTCCAATAAGTTACTAGCCCGCTCCATCATACCAAAAACGGGGTCTTTAGTCATCTTACCCATGAGGCATGGTCCGCATGTCTCAACCGATTCAAAATCGAATGAGTCCAAAGATCTATCAGCATGGAGTTTCTTCATGCGCTTTACACCAATATGACATTTAGCGGTAGTGCCACAAGTATGTGGTATTATCGTTATTAACTTTGTATCCTTTGGCATCTATGTTATGAACATGTGTATTACTACGATCAAGATTTAACAAACCATTCTCATTGGGTGCATGACCATTGAAGGTATTATTCATGTAAACGGAATAACCATTCTTCTCTAACTTAAATGAATAACCGTATTGCAATAAACAAGATATAATCATGTTCATGCTTAATACAAACACCAAATAACATTTTATTTAGGTTCTTCACTAATCCTGAAGGTAGACAGAGCGCGCGATGTTGATCACATCAACCTTGGAAACATTTCCAACACACATTGTCACCTCACCCTTAGCTAGTCTCCGTTTATTCCGTAGCTTTTATTTCGAGTTACTAACATTTAGCAAATGAACTAGCATCCAATACCCAGGTGCTACTAGGACTACTAGCAAGGTACACATCAATAACACGTATATCAAATATACTTCTGTCGATGTTGCCAGCCTTCTTATCTACTAAGTATCTAGGGTTGTTCCGCTTCAGCGACCGCTCTTCTCATAATAGAAGCACTTAGTCTCGGGTGTGGGTTCAACCTTGGGTTGCTTCACTAGAGCAGCAACTAACTTGCCATCCATGAAGTTTCCCTCCTTACCCTTTCCCTTTTCGAAACGAGTGGTTTTACTAACCATCAACACTTGATGCTCCTTCTTGATTTCTACCTTCGTGGTGTCAACCATCGCAAATGGCTAAGGGATCATCATTTCCATTCCTGGCATAATTATAGTTCATCACCAAGTTCTATTAGCTCAGTGACAGTGACTTGGAGAACTGTATCAATCACTATCTTATCTGGAAGATCAACTCCCACTCGATTCAAGCGATTGTAGCACCCAGACAATCTGAGCACATGCTCAACGATTGAGATATTCTCCTTCATCTTGTAGGCAAAGAATCTTGTTGGAGATATCATATTTCACAACACGGGCACGATCCTGAGATCCCAATTTCAGCTCTTAGAACATCTCATATGGTCCGTGACGTTCAAAATGTTTTGGAGCCTCAATTCTAAGCCGTAATGCATGACATGCTGAACTATCAAGTAGTCATCAAAACGTTCCTGTAAGATGCTAGAGGGGGTGGCGCACCGAGTGGTGCATTAAGGACATAAGCCTTCTGTGCAGCAATGAGGACAATCCTCAGATCACGGACCCAGTCCGCAATATTTCTACCATCATCTTTCAACTCTATTTCTCTAGGAGCACATAAAAATTCAAGGGAGCTACAGCGTGAGCTAGTAATCTACAACATAATTTGCAAAGACACTACTAACTATGTTCATGATAATGAGTTCAATTAATCATATTACTTAAGTACTCCCACTCAAATTGACATCCCTCTGGTCATTCGAGTGTCACACGATCCAAATCCACCAACTCAAGTCCGATCATCATGTTAGTTGAGGTGGTTTCAATGGTGAGCATCATAATATTGATCATATCCACTATATGACTCATGTTCGACCTTTTGGTCTCTTGTGTTCCAAGGCTATGTCTATAAATTTTAGGCTCATCAAGTTTAACCCGAGTGTTCTGCACGTGCAACACTGGCTTGCACCTGTTGTATGTGAACGTAGAGTCTATCACACCCGATCATCACGTGGTGTCTCGACCCGACAAACTTTCGCAATGGTGCATACTCGAGGAGAACACAATTTATCTTGAAATTTAAGTGAGGGATCACCTTATAATGCTACCGTGATCCTAAGCAAAACAAGGTGCATAAAAGGATTAACATCACATGCAAATCATAAGTGACATGATATGTCCATGAACTTGTGCTTTTGATCTCCATCCTTAAAGCACCGGCATGATCTCCATCGTCACTGGCATGACACCATGATATCCATCATCTTGATCTCCATCAACGTGTCGCCATTGGGGTTGTCGCGCCCACCATGATTCTACTACTATTGCTACTCCTTAGCAATAAAGTAAAGCATTACATAGCGCTTAATGAGTGACACGTAGGTCATACAATAATTAAAGACAATCCTATGGCTCCTGCCGGTTGCCGAACTCATCGACATGCAAGTCGTGATATTTTATACAACACATGATCATCTCATACACCACATATATCTCATCATGTAATTGGCCATATCACATCACAACATACCCTGCAAAAACAAGTTAGACGTCTTCTAATTGTTGTTGCAAGTTTTACGTGCTTGCTCCGGGTATCTAGCAAGAACAATTCTCACCTACGCAAAACCACAATGGTGATACATAAGTTGCTTTTCAACCTTCTCAAGGACCGCCTTTGTCGAATCCAATCCAACTAAAGTAGGAGAAACAGACACCCGCCAGCCATCTTTGTGCAACGAAGTTACACGTCAGTCGATGGAACCGGTCTCTCGTAAGCATACGAGTAAGGTTGGTCCAGGCGCTTCATCCCACAATACCGCTGAACCAAAACATGACCAAGGGATGAATCAATCTAATTATCAACGCCCACAAACTCCTTTGTGTTCTACTCGAGATCTCATCTGCACATAGACCTAGCTCATGATGCCGCTGTTGGGGAATGTTGCATGGGAAACAAAAAATTTCCTATGCACATGCAAGATCTATCCATGGTGATGAGCATCTACGAGAGGGAGAGTAGATCTACATAGCCTTGTAGATCGCTAAGCGGAAGCGTTAAGAAACATAGTTGATGTTGTCGAACGTCTTCACGATCCAAATTGTCGAGCGTCCCGCGATCTCATCATGATCCATCTTGCGATCCAATCACGACCCGTCCCTCGATCCCATCACGATCCGTCTCGCGATCTTGATCATGGTTGTTCGGATGTAGCGCCAAACGGACGGCACCTCCGTGTTCAACACACGTGCGGCTTGATGACGCCTTCACCTCCTTGATCCAGCGAGCGATGCTGAAGTAGTAGATGATTTCCGGCAGCACAACGATGTGGTATTGTTGGAAATATGCCGTAGAGGCAATAATAGATTAGTTATTATCATATTTCCTTGTTCATGATCATCGTTTATTATCCATGCTAGAATTGTATTGATAGGAAACTCAAATACATGTGTGGATACATAGACAACACCATGTCCCTAGTATGCCTCTCATGGACTAGCTCATTGATCAAACATGGTTAAGGTTTGCTAGCCATGGACATGATATGTCATTTGATAGCGGGATCACATCATTAGGAGAATGATGTGATGGACAAGACCCAAACTATAAACATAGCATATGACCGTGTCAGTTTATTGCTATAGTTTTCTGCATGTCAAGTATCTGTTCCTATGACCATGAGATCATGCAACTCACTGACACCGGAGGAGTACCTTGTGTGTCTCAAATGTCGCAACGTAACTGGGTGACTATAAAGGTGCTCTATAGGTATCTCCGAGGGTGTCTGTTGGTTTGGCATGGATCAAGACTGGGATTTGTTACTCCGTGTGACAGAAAGGTATCTCAGGGCCTACTCGGTAATACAACATCACAACAAAGCCTTTCAAGCAATGTGACTAAAGTGTTAGCCACAGGATCTTGTATTATGGAATGAGTAAAGAGACTTGCCGATAACGAGATTGAACTAGGTATAGAGATACCGACGATCGAATCTCGGGCAAGTAACATACCGAAGAACAAAGGGAACATCATACGGGACTAACTGATTCCTTGACATAGAGGTTCGACCGATAAAGATCTTCATAGAATATGTAAGAACCAATATGGGCATCTAGGTCCCGCTATTGGTTATTGACCGTAGAGGTGTCTCTGTCATATCTACATAGTTCTCAAACCCACAGGGTCTGCACACTTAAGGTTCGATGACGTTTTGGTATAGTTGAGTTATGTATGTTGGTGACCGAAGGTTGTTCGGAGTCCCGGATGAGATCCGTACGTGACGAGGAACTCCAGAATGGTCCAGAGGTGAAGATCGATATATAGGACGAATGGTATTGGAGTCCAGAAGCGTTCCGGGAGTACAGGGTTGTGACCAGGAGTACCGAAAGGGGTTTCGGGGGGCCCCGACAAGTGTTGGGAGGCCTCATGGGCCAAGGGGAAGGGGCAAACCAGCCCACTAAGGGGTTGTGCGCCCCCCTCACCCTTTCCCACCTAACCAGGAGAGGTGGGTCTCCCCATATAGGGTTCCCTCCACCTAGCTTGGGGGCCAAGTCACCCTAGGGTTTCCCTAGGGGACGCCCCCATCTGCCCTAGGCACCGCCCCCTAGATTGGATCTAGGGGCGCCACCCCTCCTCCCTTCCCCCCTATATATAGAGAGGTAGAGGGAGGGCAGCTGCACCAATCTATGCCACGTGCTGCCCTCTCTCTTCCTCTAGATATGTTCTCCACTGGATCGTCTCGGTTGTGCTTGGTGAAGCCCTGCCGGGACAGCTCCACCACCACCACCACGCTGTTGTGCTGGCGGAGAACTCATCTACCTCTCCACCCTCACTTGCTGGATCAAGGAGGTGGAGATCTTCATCGAGTTGTATGTGTGTTGAACACGGAGGTGTCGTCCGTTCGGCACTAGATCAGAAGGACCATGATGGGATTGCGGGACGGCTCGTGATGAGATCGCGGGGCGGATCATGATTGGATCGTGAAGACATTCGACTTCATCAACCGCGTTTCTCAATGATTCCCGCTTAGCGATCTACAAGGGTATGTAGATCCACTCTCCCTCTCGTAGATGCTCATCACCATG
This sequence comes from Hordeum marinum, assembly GCA_022496015.1. Taxonomy (NCBI): domain Eukaryota; kingdom Viridiplantae; phylum Streptophyta; class Magnoliopsida; order Poales; family Poaceae; genus Hordeum; species Hordeum marinum. The sequence goes on along the minus strand of CM039676.1, from coordinate 346,555,836 downwards.
TATAGATCTTGCGTGTGCATAGGAAAAAAATTGTTTCCCATGCAATGTTCCCCAACAGGTGACGGTGTTGGTGAAGAACAATCTCCACAGGGCTTCGTCAAGCACTATGGAAACTATGACGGAGGCTAAACTAGAGGGTCGGGGTTGCCGGCACATGGCTTAAGGTTTCTTGGTGTGTTCCAGGTGCTAGCCCCGCCCCTTTATTTATATGTTGAGCCCTAGGGTCGAAACTTGGAGAAAAATCCTCCTCAAGGTCGGTTTGCCCGCAAGGCAAGAGTCCTCCTTGGACTCCAGGACTAGATGCCAAGGTCCTTGGCGTATGGCCCCTGGCCTTGGCAAAACACCTTTTGCACCTTCCTAAAGCCTCATGGGCTTTACCCCTTGGCCCAAATAAAGTATTATTGTACCTCGAACATTTCGGGAAACATCCGAAACTATTCCGGTGAAGTCCAGAACTCTTTCGGAGACAAAACACTATTATTCCATATATCAATCTTTACCTCCGGACTATTTTGGAGCTCCTCGTCATGTCCGCGATGTCATCCGGGACTCTAAACAACTTTTGGTCACCAACATAATAACTCAACTATACTTATATCATCACCAAACGTTAAGTATGTAGACCCTGTGGGTTCGAGAACTATGCAGACATGACCGAGACACCTCTACGGTCAATAACCAATAGCGGGACCTGGATGCCCATATTGGTTCCTACATATTCTACGAAGATCTTTATCGGTCGAACCTCTATGTCAAGGATTCAGTTAATCCCGTATAATGTTCCCTTTGTTCTTCGTTATGTTACTTGCCCGAGATTCGACTGTCGGTATCCATATACCTAGTTCAATATCGTTACCGGAAAGTCTCTTTACTCATTCCGTAATACAAGATCTCGTGGCTAAAACTTAGTCACATTGCTTGCAAGGCTTTGTTGTGATGTTTTATTACCGAGTGGGCCCCAAGATACCTCTCCGTCACACGGAGTAACAAATCCCAGTCTTGATCTATGCCAACCCAACATACACCCTTGGAGATACCTGTAAAGCACCTTTATAGTCACCCAGTTACGTTGCGATGTTTGATACACACAAGGCACTCCTTTGGTGTTAGTGAGTTGGATGATCTCATGGTCATAAGAATAGATACTTGACATGTAGAAAACTGTAGCAATAAACTTACACGACCATATGCTACGTCTATAGTTTGGGTATTATCCATGACATCATTCTCCTAATGATGTGATCCCATTATCAAATGACATCTCATGTCCATGGCTAGGAAACCTTAACCATCTTTGATCAACGAGCTTGTCCATCAGAGGCATACTACGGACATGGTGTTGTCTATATATATACCCACACATGTATTTAGTTTCCAATCAATACAATTATAGCATGGAAAATAAACGATTATCACGAACAAGGAAATATAATAATAACTAATTTATTATTGCCTCTAGGGCATATTTCCAACAGTTATGTCACATTAGAGTCGGCTTATAGAAAGCGAGGATACTACATGGACTATTAAGCCAACTTCATTGAAACTTGGTTAAACCTACCTGTTTGCAGGATGCTACTTCGACCCTGCCCATGGGCAAGGATTCATTCAAGTCACTATAGGATTTCTGAAGTGCATTATGATGGGTTATATTATTCAAGTCAAGTCAAATCAATATCGGTTTAATAGAATTTGTGAAGTGCATTATGATGGGTTATATTATTCTCACACAGTCCCAAGTCACTACAAGCATACGACTCGGCACTTGGGGGCTACACTACTCAGATCAATTTTTTGAAAATCCAAAGTCGCTGCAGGCATGCGACCCATCACTTGTGGGCTATAGTATTCAGCTGTTTAAACATATTATAAGATACAAATTGAAGAACCGACCCATCACATACTGATGAGCCGGTCCATGGGGCTACACATGTGAAATGCAAGACATTCAGTTTATAACTCGTGACTCAAATGACAACCCAGATTTCTCCAAAGCTATCTACCTATAACATTCAAAACCAAGTTCAAAGTCCCAGGCTGCTGCAGGCAAGATAACCTAACACTTGGGGGCTATATTCAAAATATTGTTCTAAGCAAAGCACCAAGTCATCATAAACAGAAACACTCGGAGCTTGGGGGCTACAGGTAATATGGAGATAAAAAAATAGAAGAACACCTTCGAGGTTTGGTGACGTTTCGGTAGTATAGAGTTATGTATGGTGGTGACTGAAGGTTTTTGGGAGTCCCGGATGAGATCCCGGACATCACGAGGAGCTCTGGAATGGTTCGGAGGTAAAGATTCATATATAGGAAGTCCTGTTTTGGTCGCCGGAAAAGTTTCGGGCTAATCGGTAGTGTACCGGGAGACCACCGGGAGGGGTATTTCGACCCAAGAGGCTTCATGGGCTATGGGAGAGTAAATACCAGCCTTTAGTGGGCTGGTGGAAGTCCCACACAAGGCCCATGCGGCTAGGGAAGAAAAGCCCAAAGGGAAAAGGTGGAAAAAGGCAAAAAAAAGGAGGAATCCTAGTCCTACTAGGATTGGAGGAGGAGTCCTCCTCTCCTCCCCACTTCGGCCGAACCAAGGAGGCTTGGCCCTTGCGCCAAGGCCTCTACTCCCTCCCTCTTATATATACAGGAGGTTTTAGGGGTTTTGCACTAGATTTTCAGCCACGTGCTACCCGTTCCTCCAGTGCATAGCTTCTCCTCTAGATCGAATTTCTGCAGTGCTTAGGCGAAGCCCTGTCGGAATAGCTCCACCACCATCGCCGGAGCGCCGTCATGCTGTCGGGGAACTCTTCTTCCTCTCCGCTCCCTCTTGCTGGATCAAGAAGACGGATATCGTCATCAAGCTGTACGTGTGCTGAACGTGAAGGTGCCATCCGTTCGGTGCTTGATCGGGACGGATCGTGATTGGATCGCGGGACGCTCGGCGATTTGGATCGCGAAGACGTTCAACTACACCAACCATGTTTCTTAATGCTTCCCGCTTAGCAATCTACAAGGGTACGTAGATCCACTCTCCCTCTCGTAGGTGCTCACCACCATGGATAGGTCTTGCGTGAACGTAGGAAAATTTTTGTTTCCCATGCAACGTTCCCCAACAGTGGCATCATGAGCTAGGTCTATGTGTAGATGAGATCTCGAGTAGAACACAAAGAGTTTGTGGGCATTGATGCTTAGATTGCTTCCTCCCTTGGTCGTGTTTTGGTTCTGCGGTATTGTGAGATGAAGCGGCCCGGACCAACATTACTCGTACGCTTACGAGAGACCGGTTCCCTCAACCGCAACTTGTTGCATAGATGGCATGCGGGTCCCAGTTTCTCTCACTTTAGTTGGATCGGATTCGACAAAGGCGGTCCTTGAGAAGGTTGAAAAGCAACTAGTGTATCACCTTTGTGGTTTTTGCGTAGATGAGAATCGTTCTTGCTAGATACCCGTAGCAGCCACGTAAAACATGCAACAACAATTAGAGGACATCTAACTTGTTTTTGCAGGGTATGTTGTGATGTGATATGGCCAATTCCATGATGTGATATATGTGATGTATTAGATGATCATGTGATGTATAGATTATCATGACTTGCATGTCTAAGAGTACGACAACTAGCAGGAACCATAGGATATGTTGTCTTTAATTATTGTATGACTTGTGTGTCAATCATTAAGCGCTATGTAATGCTTTACTTTATCGCTAAATGGTAGCAATAGTAGTAGAAGCATGTTGGGCACGACAACCCCGATGGCGACACATTGATGGAGATCAAGATGATGGAGATCATGGTGTCGTGCGGATGACGATGGAGATCATGCCGGTGCTTTCTAGATGGAGTTCAAAAGCACAAGTTCATGGCCATATCATGCCACTTATGATTTGCATGTGATGTTAATCGTTTTATGCGCCTTGTTTTGCTTAGGACGATAGTAGCATTATAAGGTGATCCCTCACTTAAATTTCAACACGAATTGTGTTCTCCCCGAGTGTGCACCGTTGCAAAAGTTCGTCATGTCAAGACACCACGTGATGATCGGGTGTGATAGACTCTACGTTCACACACAACGGGTGCAAGCCAGTGTTGCACGTATAGAACACTCGGGTTAAACTTGACGAGCCTAGCATGTACAGACATGGCCTCGGAACACAAGATACCGAAAGGTCGAACATGAGTCATATAGTAGATATGATCAACATAATGATGTTCACCATTAAAACCACCTCAACTCACGTGATGATCGGACTTGAGTTGGTGAATTTGGATCATGTGACACTCAGATGACCTGAGGGATGTCAATTTGAGTGGGAGCTTTAGTAATTTGATTAACTAAACTCATTATCTTGACCAATTGTCTAAGTAACCTTTGCATATTTATGTTGTAGATCAATGGCTCGCGCAGTAGCACCCCAGAATTTTAATGCGTTCCTAGAGAAAGCTAAGTTGAAAGATGATGTAAGAAACTTTGTTGGCTGGGTCCGTAATCTAAGGATTATCCTCGTGGCTTCCTAGAAATCATTTGTGCTTGATGCACCGCTTGGTGACCAACCAGAAGACATGACCTCCGAAGACGTTAAGAACGCTTGGGAGGCACGTTCTGGAGATTACTCAATAGTTCAGTGTTCAATATTGTATAGCTTAGAACCGGGACTTCAAAGACGTTTTGAACGTCATGGAGCATATGAGATGTTCTAGGAGTTGAAGTTTATCTTTTAGAAGAATGCCCGAATCGAGAGGTATGAGACCTCCGATAAGTTCTATGCTTGCAAGATGGAGGAGAACGGGTCTATCAGTGAACATATACTCAGAATGTCTGGGTATTCGACTCGTCTAGCGGAGTTGGGAATTGCCCTTCCGCAAAAGGCGATCACTGACAGGGTTCTTCAATCACTGCCACCTAGTTACAAGAGCTTTGTGATGAACTATAACATGCACGGGATGAACAAGTCAGTCGCCGATGTGTTTGCGATGCTAAAAGTCGCTGAGTCTAAAATCCAGAAAGAACATCAAGTGTTGATGGTCAATAAAACCACTAGTTTCAAGAAGTATGGCAAGGGCAAGGGCAAGAAGGGTAAAACCAAGAAGGATGGCAAAGCAGTTGCTACTCCTGTAAAGAAGCCCAAGCATGGACCTATGCCAGAAACTGAGTGCTTTCATTGCAAGGGAACTGGTCACTAGAAGCGAAACTGCCCCAAGTACCTGGCTGACAAGAAGGCGGCCAATGACAAACAAGGTATATATGATATACATGTTATTGATGTGTACCTTACTAGGTCTCGTTATAGTGCCTGGGTATTTGATACCGGTTCGGTTGCTCACATTTGCAACTCAAAACAGGAACTACAGAATAGACGAAGGCTGGCAAAGGATGAAGTGACGATGCGCGTGGGAAATGGTTCCAAGGTTGATGTGATCACCGTCGGCACGCTCTCTCTTCGATTACCATCGGGATTAGTGATGAACCTGAATAATTGTTATTTAGTGCCTGCGTTGAGCATGAACATTATATCTAGATCTTGTTTATTGCGAGACTGTTACTCATTTAAATCAGAGAATAAAGGTTGTTTTATTTATATGAGTAATATCTTTTATGGTCATGCACCCAATGTGAGGGGTTTATTCATATGGAATCTTGATAGTGATGACACACATGTTCATAACATTGATGCCAAAAGATGTAGAGTTGATAATGATAGTACCACTTTCTTGTGGCACTGCCGTTTAGGTCATATTGGTGTAAAACGCATGAGGAAGCTCCATGCTGATGGACTTTTGGAGTCACTTGATTTTGAATCACTTGACACATGTGAACCATGCCTCATGGGCTAGATGACTAAAACGTTGTTCTCTGGAACAGTGGAACGGACGAGTGACTTATTGGAAATCATACATACTGATGTGTGCGGTCCAATGAATGTTACAGCGCGTGGTGGATATCATTATTTTCTCACATTCACTCACGACTTAAGTAGATATGGGTATATTTACTTAATGAAATACAAGTCTGAAACGTTTGAAAAGTTCAAGCAATTTTAGAGTGAAGTTGAGAATCATCGTAACAAGAAGATAAAATTCCTGCAATCTGATCGAGGAGGTGAATATCTGAGTTATCAGTTTGGCAGTCACTTAAGACAGTGTGGAATTGTTTCACAGTTGACACCGCCTGGAACACCACAGCGTAATGGTGTGTCCGAACATCGTAATCGAACCTTATTAGATATGGTGCGTTCTATGATGTCTCTTGCTGATTTGCCACTATCATTTTGGGGTTATGCATTAGAGACAGCTGCATTCACTTTAAATAGGGCACCATCGAAATCCATTGAGACGACGCCATATGAACTATGGTTTGGCAAGAGACCAAAATTGTCGTTTCTTAAAGTTTGGGGATGTGATGCTTATGTCAAAAAGCTTCAGCCTGAAAAGCTGGAACCCAAAGTGGAGAAATGCGTCTTCATAGGATACCCGAAGGAGACAGTCGGGTATACCTTCTATCTCAGATCTGAAGGCAAGGTGTTTGTCGCTTAGAGTGGAACATTTCTTGAGAAAGAGTTTCTCTTGAAAGAATTGAGTGGGAGGAAAATAGAACTTGATGAGGTTATTGAACCTTTACTTCAACCAGAAAGTAGCGCAGCGCAGAAAGATGTTTCTGTGGAACCTACGACTATAGAAGAGGAAGTTAATGATGATGATCATGAAGCTTCGGATCAAGCTACTATTGAACCTCGTAGGTCGACAAGGGCGCGTACTACTCCTGAGTGGTACGGCAACCCTGTCTTGGAGGTCATGTTGTTGGACAACAATGAACCTACGAGCTATGGAGGAGTAGTGATGGGCCTGGATTCCGAGAAATGGTTAGAGGCCATGAAATCCGAGATGGGTTCCATGTATGAAAACAAAGTATGGACTTTGGAAGTATTAACTGAAGGGCGAAAGGCCATTCAGAACAAATGGATCTTTCAGAAGAAGACAAACACGGATGGTAATGTCACCGTCTATAAAGCTCCACTTGTGGCAAAGGGTTTTTCACAAGTTCAAGGAGTTGACTACGATGAGACATTCTCACCCGTAGTGATGCTTAAGTCTATCAGAATCATGTTGGCAATAGCTGCTTATTTCAATTATGAAATTTGGCAGATGGATGTGAAAACGGCATTCCTCAACGGTTTCCTTGAGGAAGAGTTGTATATGATGCAACCAGAAGGTTTTGTCGATCCAGACAATGCTGAGAAAGTTTGCAAACTCCAGCGATCCATTTATGGGCTAGTGCAAGCATCTAGGAGTTGGAATAAGCACTTTGATGAGGTGATCAAAGCGTTTGAGTTTATACAAGTTTATGGAGAAGCTTGTATTTACAAGAAAGTAAGTGGGAGCTCTATAGTGTTTCAAATATTATATGTGGATGAAATATTGCTGATTGGAAACAATATAGAAATGCTGGAAAGCATGAAGGAATATTTGAACAAGAGTTTTTCAATGAAGGACCTAGGAGAAGATGCTTTCATATTAGGCATTAAGATCTATAGAGATAGATCGAGACGCTTAATAGCACTTTCACAGAGCACATACCTTGATAAAGTTTTGAAGAACTTCAAAATGGATCAGTCCAAGAAGGGGGTCTTGCCTGTGTTACAAGGTGTGAAGTTTTGTAAGACTCAATGCTGGTGACTTCAGAAGATAGAGAAAAGATGAGTGTCATCCCCTATGCTTAAGCCATAGGCTCTATCATGTATGCAATGTTGTGCACAAGACCGGATGTCAGCCTTGCCATAAGTATGGCCGGAATGTTTCAAAGTGATCCTGGAATGGAACACTGGGCAGCGGTCAAGAATATCCTTGAGTACCTAAAAAGGACTAATGAAATGTTTGTCATTTATGGAGGTGATGAAGAGCTCATCTTAAAGGGTTACGTCGATGCAAGCTTTGACACTGATCCGGATGACTCTAAGTCACAAACCGGATACGTATTTATTCTCAACGGGGGAGCGGTAAGCTGGTGCAGTTCCAAGCAAAGCGTGGTAGCCGATTCTACATGCGAAGCAGAGTACATCGCAGCCTTGGAGGCGGCAAAGGAAGGTGTCTGGATGAAGCAGATCATCACAAATCTTGGAGTAGTGCCCGGTGCACCGAATCCAATGAACTTGTTTTGTGACAACACTGGTGCCATTGCTCTGGCCAAGGAACCAAGGTTTCACAAGAGGACCAGACACATAAAGCGATGCTTCAACTCCATCCGCAATTACATCGAGGAGAAGGACATAAATATTTGCAAAGTGCACACGGATCTGAATGTTGCAGACCCGTTGACTAAACTTCTTCCAAGGGCTAAACATGATCAACACCAGAACTGCATGGGTGTTCGATTCATTACAATGTAAATCACATAGTGATGTGAACTAGATTATTGACTCTAGTGAAACTGGGAGACTGTTGGAAATATGCCCTAGAGGCAATAAATAAAGTGTTTATTATTATATTTCCTTGTTCATGATACTCGTTTATTATCGATGCTATAATTGTATTGATTGGAAACACATTACATGTGTGGGTAAATAGACAAACACTTTGTCCCTAGTATGCCTCTAGTGAACTAGCTCGTTGATCAAAGATGGTCAAGGTTTCCTAGCCATTGGCATGTGATGTCATTTGATAATGGGATCACGCCATTAGGAGAATGATGTGATGGACAAGACCCAAACTACAAACGTAGCATATGATCGTGTCATTTTATTGCTACTGTTTTCTGCATGTCAAGTATATGTTCCTATGACCATGAGATCATGTAACTCACGGACACCGGAGGAGTGTTTTATGTGTATCAAACGTCGCAACGTAACTAGGTGACTATAAAGGTGCTCTACAGGTATCTCCAAGGGTGTCTGTTGAGTTGGCATGGATCAAGACTGGGATTGGTTACTCCATGTGACGGAGAGGTATCTCAGGGCCCACTCGGTAATACAACATCACAATAAGCCATGCAAGCAATGTGACTAAGTGTTAGTCATGGGATCTTGTATTACAGAACGAGTAAAGAGACTTGCCGGTAACGAGGTTGAACTAGGTATGGAGATACCGACGATCGAATCTCGGGCAAGTAACATACCGAAGAACAAAGGGAACATCATACGGGATTAACTGAATCCTTGACATAGAGGTTCGACCGATAAAGATCTTCATAGAATATGTAGGAACCAATATAGGCATCCAGGTCCCGCTATTGGTTATTGACCGTAGAGGTGTCTCGGTCATGTCTACATAGTTCTCGAACCCGCAGGGTCTGCACACTTAAGGTTTGGTGACGTTTCGGTAGTATAGAGTTATGTATGGTGGTGACTGAAGGTTGTTAGGAGTCCCGGATGAGATCCCGGACATCACGAGGAGCTCCGGAATGGTCCGGAGGTAAAGATTCATATATAGGAAGTCCTGTTTTTGTCGTCGGAGAAGTTTCGGGCTAATCGGTAGTGTACCGGGAGACCATCGGGAGGGGTATTTCGACCCAAGAGGCTTCATGGGCTGTGGGAGAGTAAATACCAGCCTTTAATGGGCTGGTGGAAGTCCGACACAAGGCCCATGTGGCTAGGGAAGAAAAGCACAAAGGGAAAAGGTGGAAAAAGGCAAAAAAAGGAGGAATCCTAGTCCTACTAGGATTGGAGGAGTCCTCCTCTCCTCCCCACTTCGGCCGAACCAAGGAGACTTGGCCCTTGCGCCAAGGCCTCTCCTCCCTCCCTCTTATATATACTGGAGGTTTTAGGGGTTTTGCACTAGAGTTTCAGCCACGTGCTACCCGTTCCTCCAATGCATAGTTTCTCCTCTAGATCAGATTTCTGCAGTGCTTAGGCGAAGCCATGCCGGAATAGCTCCAGCACCATCGCCGGAGCACCGTCACGCTGCCGGGGAACTCTTCTTCCTCTCCGCTCCCTCTTGCTAGATCAAGAAGGCGGAGATCATCATCAAGCTATACGTGTGCTGAACGTGGAGGTGTCGTCCGTTCGGTACTTGGTCGGGACGGATCGTGATTGGATCGCGGGACGCTCGACTACACCAACCGCGTTTCTTAACGCTTCCTGCTTACCGATCTACAAGGGTATGTAGATCCACTCTCCCTCTCGTAGATGCTCACCACCATGGATAGGTCTTGCGTGAACGTAGGAATTTTTTTTGTTTCCCATGCAACGTTCCCCAACAATTGCAACACCCTATAGCGGGAATCCTTCACGTGTGCGCTGCACGGAAGGCACCATAGGACAGCACCAAAATAAAGATACAACACAAACCAATCTAGATCATCAATCGACCCAAAGGACAAAAGTAATCTACTCGAAACATCATAGAAGAGCAGCACATCATTGGATCATAATATGTAGCATAAAGCACCATGTTCAAGTAGGTGATTACAGCGGGGTGAGGGAGAGTGGACCGCTCAAAGGTGATGAGGATGGTGATGAAGAAGGTGATGTTGATGAAGACGATCACCGTGGCGATGGTTCCCCTATGGCACTCTGGCACCACCGGGAGAGAGGGGAGAGGGTCTCCCCCATGTGCTTCCTCCTCCATAGCCTCCCCCTCTGTGGGGAGAGGTTCTCCCTCTTGTCCTTGGCCTCCATCGTGTTGATGGCCCCTCCAGGACGATGAAGACGGCCTCCGGTGATGGTGACCCCATCTGGCAGGGTGTCAGAGAGGGCCAAGATTTGTTTTTCATGGCTCTGGAGGTGTGTGGCGGCGGAACCCCCGATCTAGGTTTCTTTTCGGTGGTTTCTGGATTTATAGAAATTTTTGGCGTCAATCTCACATCATGGGGGGCCACAAGGGAGTCACGAGCCTGCTAGGCGCGGCCACCCCCTAATCGCGCCTGGTAGGCTTGTCGCCTCTTCTTAGCTCTTCTGACCCAGATCCAATGCTTCGGGAGTCTCTTTTGGTCCATAAAAAATCATACTAAATTTTTAGCCCATTCCGAGAACTTTTATTTCTGCACTAAAAATGACACCATGGTAGTTCTGCTGAAAATAACGTTAGTCCGGGTTAGATCTAATAAAACCATACCAAAATCATATAGAATTATTGTAAACATGGCATGAATACTTTATAAATTATAGATACGTTGTAGATATATCAGCATCCCCAAGCTTAATTGTTGCTCGTCCTTGAGTAGGTAAATGATAAAAGAAATAATTTATGAAGTGTGAATGCTAGCTAGTGCACAAGTTTGATCAATGATAATTCCAGTCTCTTTTTCTAGCATCATTATATATCATAAACAGTAGCTCATCTCATAAAACCTCTCATGATGAAGTAACAAGCTATTCACATGTTAAAGTATAGACCATAAAGTTTCTTGAAAACTAACAACTATGCCTTCAGTCACGAAACAATTGCAATTCATCCTATTTTTAGGAAGCATCTATGTAAGAGCTTTGATTTAGCAAATTCCACATACTCAACTATCATATAGTCTTCCATGATTGATAACTCTCAAAGCATATTTTTAGAGCAAATGGCATCCATTGAACATAGAGAAAGATAGGAGCTTAGAGTTTCGCCTCCCACTTATTTATCATATAGATAATTCTCAACAATATAATTCATGATCAAATATATTTGGATGGCCATATATGCTTGGATATTTACCCACCACATGATGTTTGCCAAGAGAAAAAGGCAAAATATAGGAAGTGGTGAAGATCACCATGACTCTTGTATAAAGGTAAGTACTAGAATGTAAAAGATCTTACATATTTAGGAGCAATTTTATTATGAAGTCCGTCGCTTTTATTATGAAGTCCGTCGCTTTTATTTCTTTACCACCACAAATTCGCACAATGCTTATTTTTCCGTTACAATAAAAAGATCTTACATATTTAGGAGCAATTTTATTGCTCTTTGCACCGATAATAACTTACTTGAAGGATCTTATTCAGTCCATAGGTAGGTATAGTGGACTCTCATGGCAAAACTGGTTTAACGGCATTTGTATTCACAAGTAGTATTTCTACTTGGCGCGGAAGTTTTGGCTAGTATGAGGTGGAAGCAAGCACCACATGTTGGAGGATCCAAAACAATATAACTTCTATACAAATATACCCAAGCATAACTCATTACGTTGTCTTCCTTGTCCAACTTCCACTAATTTTGTCAACTTTGAAAATAATTAATGGGTATTCACAATCATAGAAGATGTCCAAGATAGTATATTTATATGTGAAATCTCTCTTCCTTCAATATTCTTTCATGGATTATTCAAGTGACCAATGCGGTGTTTACTAACTTTCAATAAATTTCACCACCTATACTTATTATGTGTGAAGTCATTACTCCCCATGGGATAAGTATATGAAGCATTTTTAATTTCAGATTTATGATATTCAATTAATTCAACCATTTACTCATAGGATATAAGTGAAGCATGAGAGTGAATGACAAACTACTCCAAAAAGATATAAGTGAAGATCAATGCATAGTTAATTAGTAAAATAGCCATGTGAGGACTCTCTCTTATTCAAAATTTCAGATCCAATGATTTTATTGAAACAGAAAACAAAATAGAATGGCACTCCAAGAATAGCACGCATCATGTGAACGAATAAAAATTTAGGTTCAACATAGGCTAACCGATAATTGTTGATAAAGAGAGGTGGGATGCGTAGCATCCCCAAGCTTAGATACTTGAGAGTTCTTGAAATATTAGCTTGGATTTACTTGGGCATCCCCAAGATTTAGATTTTGTATCTTGTTCAATCCTCTCATATCCCGGTTTCACCTATTCTCAAAACTTCATCCACACAAAACTCAAAAAGAAGTCGTGAGATAGGTTAGTAAACATAAGAACAAATCAACACTTCATGTACTTCCAAGACAAGTTGAAAAATAATTTTCAAACATTAGGTATTGTATACTATCACTTCCACAATTTATATTTACCAATATAGGCTAGGGAAATTGTAGGATAAGTAGATAACAAAACTATGACAGCAATCTGTCAAAACAGAATAGTCTCTAGTAATTTATTAACCAGTGTACCTATCTAACTCGAATAATTATGAAAACTTAGGACACTCTAAGGAATTTATATTAAAATACTGTGTAAAAATTTCAGAAACTTTCCACGTTCTAGTAAAATATAAAAATACAAACACTACAGCAAAAGTTTCTATTTTTACACAGCACACATCAAAATATGCAATGCAGGCATCCTAAGGAAATTCTTGGAACTTTTTTGTAAAACAATATTATAAATAACACATAACAGGTAAAAACAAAATAAAATGACTATCCAAGCAAAACTCATATGATGCGACGAATAAAAATATAGCTCCAAGTAAGATATACCGATAATGTTGAGGAGGAAAGAGGGGATACCTTCCGGGGCATCCCCGAGCTTAGAAGTTTGAGTGTTTCTTGAATATTACCTTGGGGTGACTTTTTAATCCCCAAGCATGGGTTCTTGTCACTCCTGATTCCCCTCATATCGGTATCTCATCCAAAACTTGAAAACTTCAATCACACAAAACTTAACGAAACTTCGTGAGAAGGGTTAGTGTAATAAAGGTAAATCATTCACTTAGGTAATGTTAATACAAGATTAATAATTATTCCCACATGATACATACTGTATTATATCATTCTCATAATTTATATAACTCAATACAATCTTTAGGAACACTTGAAGCAAGCAAACTATGCGTGCAAAACAGAATCTGTCAAAAACAGAACAATCTGTAAAGATCTGAATGATCACCAAACTTTCGTAACTCCAAAAATTCTGAAAACTTAGGAAATATCACTGAATTTGTAAATATATGTTGTGTAAAAATTTCAGAATTTTTGACTCTCCAGTAAAATCAGTTAATTCATATACTGGACGCAAAACTTTCTGTTTTTTCACAGAATCAATCAAGCAAATATCCACCCTATCTCAAAGGCTTTACTTGCCACTTTATTGAAATAAAAAGAACAAACCATGATTACTACAGTATATTAATCATGTGAACACATCAAAATAGAAATTAAAAGCGGTGGGTTGTCTCCCAACAAGCGCTTTTCTTTAACGCCTTTTTAGCTAGGCATGATATTTCAATGATACTCTTCCAAGCCAAATTCTGATGACCATTTTATTCATACTCTAAAAGATATAAGTGAAGTTCATAGATAATTCTACAAGTAATATATATTAACCAATATCCAAGCCCGAAATATATAAGTGAAGCACACAAAGCATTCTATAAAGCAATACTCAAAAGGTTTAAGTGAAGCACAAAGATCATTCTACGAAGCCATACTCAAAAGATTTAAGTGAAGCACAAAGAGCATTCTACAAAGCCATACTCAAATGATTTAAGTGAAAAACAAAGATATTCTACAAATCCATCAAGTACTATCTCATACTAGAAGGGAGCATAAAGGAAAAGACAAACATTAAAGACACATATCATGTGAACAAAACAAAAACCGAGGTATATCGCTAATTTTTGAAGAATAAAGATGGGATGCCTTCCGGGGCATCCCCAAGGTTAGGTGATTGAGTCTCCTTGAAATATTTACTTGTGGTGCCTTGGGAATCCCCAATCTTGAACTCTTGTATCTTCGTATTCTTCTTATATTGATACCTCCTCGATCTTCGAACACTTCATTCACACAAAACTTAACAAAACCCTCGTGAGATCCGTTAGTATAATAAAAAAAAATTATAACTTTAAGTACTGTTCTTAACTCATTACAAATTCATATTAGCATTATATCTACTATACTCCAACTTCACCATGGTTCATACCCCCCGATACAAGCCATAGATTCATCAAAATACGAGAACAATGCATAGAAAACAGAATCTGTCAAAATAGGATAGTCTGTAGTAATATGGAAACTTCATATACTTTGTAAGACAAATAATTCTGAAAATTTAGGAAACATTAAAAAATTGCATATCAGTATTGTGTAAAAATTTCAGAAACTTTTAATGTTCCAGTAAAAAATGTAAATTCACGTACTACAGCCAAAGTTTCTGTTTTTGCACTGGACACACCAAACAAGCAATCTAATCATTCTAAAAGTAATATTTTGGCATATTATTGTTATAATACAATTGATATATACAAGGTGATAATTATTTTTCAGAAGCTTCCATGAAAAATTCAACATTGTTTCCATGAGCATGAACACAAGTGTTCAAGGTCGACCCTCACTTCTCCAATGCACAACCTTCCAATCACTTCTCTTTTTGAAAAACTTCTTAGGCATAAGGGCAAGTAACTCTTTTTGTATTTTTCATTATTTAATATTTCTATTTGTTTCACCCACAACTACATAAAGTAAAAAGGAAAACAAAATATATTTAGTAAAGAAAGCAAACAAGCATACACAAGAATATCAACCCCATGCTATTGCTCCCCGGCAACGACGCCAGAAAAGAGCTTGATAATCCCCAAGTGCAAGGAATCATCGTAGAAATTTTCAAAGGTGGAAGTGATAAGTATGGAGTGTCGAACCCACAAGGAGCTAAAGGTAAGATCAATATTCTCTCAAGTCCTATCTGCCACCGATACGACTCTACGTACACCAAACGTTTGCTTCCATCTAGAAACGAGAAATAAAAGTACGTTGTGGGTATGAAGAGGATAGATTTGCATGATAATGGAGAACTAAAATATAAATATAGGTGTTGTTATCATAATATTACAAATAGCGAGTGTGGAATAATGATGGGTCGGTGTGCTGAATTATCCTAAGCAATTGTTAACAAGATTGGAAATCATTATTGTAATTTTATATGAGGGAGAGGCATAAGCTAACATACTTTCTCTACCTGGATCATATGCACTTATGATTGGAACTCTAGCAAGCATCCGCAACTACTAAAGACCATTAAGGTAAAACCCAACCATAGCATTAAAGCATCAAGTCCCCTTTATCCCATACGCAACAACCCCCTTACTCGGGTTTATGCTTCTCTCACTCAAGCAACCCACTATAAGCGAATCATGAACGTATTGCAACACCCTACAACATGAATCCTTGATGTGTGCGCTGCACAAAAGGCACCATAGGACAACACCAAAAAAACATACAACTCAAACCAATCTAGATCATCAGTCAACCCAAAGGACAAAAGTAATCTACTCAAAACATCTTAGGATGGCAACACATCATTGGATCATAAGATGTAGCATAAAGAACCATCTTCAAGTAGGTCCTTACAGTGGGGTGCGGGAGAGTGGACCGCTAAAAGGATATGAGGATGGTGATGAAGAAGGTGATGTTGACGAAGACGATCACCGCGGCAATGGTTCCCCCAATGGGAGAGAGGGGGAGAGGGTCTCCCCCTTGTGCTTCCTCCTCCATAGCCTCCCCCCCCCCCCCCTCTGTGGGGAGAGGTTCTTCCTCTGGTCCTTGGCTTCCATGGTGTTGATGGCCCCTCCGAGACGATGAAGATGGCCTCCGGTGATGGTGACCCCCTCCGGCAGGGTGCCAAAGAGGGCCAAGATTTTTTTTTTCGTGGCTCTGGAGGTGTGCGGCGGCGAAAGTCTTGATAGGTTTATTTTAGGTGGTTTCTGGATTTATAGGAATTTTTGGCGTCGATCTGACGTCAAGGGGGGCCACGAGGGAGTCACAAGCCTGCTAGGCGCGACCACCCCCTAGTCGCGCCTGGCAGGCTTGTCGCCTCCCCGTGACTCTCCTAGCCCAGCTCCAATGCTTCGGGGGTTTTTTTTGGTCCACAAAATATCATACTAAATTTCTAGCCCATTGCGAGAACTTTTATTTCTGCACAAAAAATGACACCATGGTAGTTCTGCTGAAAACAGCGTCAGTCCGGGTTGGTTCTAATAAAATCATACCAAAATCATATAGAATTATTGGAAACATGGCATAAATACTTCATAAATTATAGATATGTCGTAGACGTATCAGTCACTTTTAAGCAAGGATCTAATTTTCTTGGTGGAGGTTTGGAAATGTCGTCTTCTCCAAGATATTCATAGAAAGGCCGAGAAGCCGGCTCAGTGTCAGATGTATCTTTGATTTCCAATATTTTTATCTAGCCGAAGCATTAAACGCGGACTCAACGTCATATGGATTTATTTATTCCCATAAATTTTATCAATTTCTGATGTTGCTTGCAGCAATTACAATCTTACTGCTGTAGTGCACTATCTGAATTTTTTAGGGTGAATAGTGTTTTTCCTATCAAGCCTACTATCTGAATTTCTTAGGCTGAATACTGCTTTTGCTATAAAGCCTACTACCTGCCTATGGATGGGTCCTGGATGGACGAAGCCGTCGTGAAAGGCGAGTGGGCAGGTCGGTGCTGGTTGCAGAGGTCCAGCAATGCTTGTGTGGCGGCCAGAGAGGTACATCAGCGGTGCCACAGATGAGGCTGCAGATGCAAAGCAAGGGGGAGGATGGGCGAAATGGAAGAAAATGGGATCAGTAGGGCGGGGTGTCGGTGTCCTATGTGACTATCGTCTGGACTACAGCAAAGCCCCCCCCCCTCAGTTTGCTTTCACTCTACGAACAAACTACGTTCAAACCGCTCTGCATACTGATAAAGACTCGTGTTAGATGACATAACACGTCCGAACAGTGTGACCCTGACGTATGCAGGTGGTTTAAGAGTCGGCATGGGAGATGTCCTTAGCTCATGAATAAGCTGCTTATGGTGCTCGTCGACTTGTTGCTCAGGAGCTATGGCCCTAGAACATCCCGGATGATGTAAATGTTCGTCGGGCTAGCGTTCTAGCTAGACCTGTGTAATGTATGGGATCGACATCAAACTTTGGGTTTTCTCCATGTTGGGTATGGGGTACGATTGCAAGTGCGGACTTTTGGCGGGCGACCTCCATGGAGGTGGTTATTTAATAAAAATGATAACCAGATTTTGGAGTTTCAAAAAAATCAGAAAACAATTCCACCCATTCATATGGATGTATTCTACATGTCTATAAAGTCCGACGATGAAATACGTTATAGTGAGAGCTACACAAAAAAAGACAAAATCCAACATTTCTAATAGTGAACATTGTTTATATTGTTCATCAGTTTCAAATCGCACACATGTAAAATACATCCATACGACCATGTATGATTTTTTTCAAAGATAATTGAAGCTTTAACATACCTAAATGAAAATGTCCACACGTGTTTACATTGAAGTTGTCATATTGTTTACAATAAATTTCATATCTTTCGATGACCTTTTTGTGGGGCCAAAAGTTGTCATGATATTTACATTGAAGTTATCATAGTGTTTACAATAAAGTTGTCGCGCCATGTTTCATCTAATTTTTCTTCTAGATTTAAAGCTATCATTGTATTTCAACTACTTTTCACGGTAATTTTAATTAATTGGCCATGGCAAATCTTACTAACTAACAATGAGAAATTTAATTCATGAATCATGACAATTTTTAGTAATTCATCATGGCAAATTGAGTTTATAGATCATGCAATTTTAGTATTTTGAACATGGAAAATATTTTTTGTATGAACGATGAAATTTTTTAATGCATGTATCATGGCAAATTTAAGTAATTCACTATGGCAATTTTAGTTTATGGTTCATGATAAATTTGAGTCATTAACGATGCATTCTAAAGGTGACGGACGACAGATTTATTTTTACTTATGAACCATGTCAAAATTATTTCACGGATCATGGAAAATTTTAGTAATTCATCACGACAGGTTTAGTTTCTTAATTCCTTTTTTATAACATGTCAAAATTTACTTTAAAAGTAGAAGAAAAAGTAGTTGAAATATATCATGGCAACTTCAGTTTAATCATGATGACAATTTGTGTGCAATAGACATGGCAATTTTTAACGAAAAGAACTCGACGAAACATATTGATATGAGATCTAGTTTCGAAGATCTCGTTGCAACATTTTAATGGTGAAAATGAGTTTTCAATCGGATTTCTTGTTTAACTAATAAAACATTCTCAATCTGTGGTCAGGGAACATGTGGTCGTGTGTTGCTTTCACCACACGTGTGGTGGTTATCGTCGCCCTTAAAATATGATTTTTGATCTTTTTTCAATATAACCACCTCCATGAAGGTCACCCACCAATGGCATTTTTAAGTACTATTTCCCTCTACTTCTATTGCTACTTCTATATTCTACTACTTATAATCTAAATGATGTGAACCATCCAACGACCTATATTCAATGTCTCATGCTATTTAGTTGATGTATCGATCACATCCTGAATAATTTGAAAACACATTATTTGTATTAGTTATAATTTGAAAATGACACTAATTGCATTGAACATAATTAATTTTAGAATTCAACATTAATTGCGATTACATTTTCAAAATAATATTACTATCAAACTGGACATGTGTTGCACATACACAATTACTCGTGTTGCAAAGGACAAGGGTAGCAGCAGAGACTACGAAACATAGACCACGTTGCAATGAAAACATTTTTTACACGAATAATATAAAAAATGACGCACAACAAGGCTCATGTTTGGAAAGCTCCAAAAACAACACGGACAAAGATCAGATTGTTGTATTGCATCGGCATCCAATGGTTGTCGAGGCGGTCGATACGTTCTAATTATCACCCAAACGTCACGTACACATAGAAAAATCTTTCAAATTAAAAATGTGCATGGGTGACATAACTTTAGCTTTGCGCTATTATATACTGCGTCCCAAAAAGAAACAAAGAACAAATGTGATCGATTCTATCATGCACCATTAATCCTCTAGTCGATGTAGGCACTAGTAGAAAGCAGACCTTTTGTCCGCCTCATTAGTCGTGGTTGGCTTTTGAACCGGCACTAATGTGATCATTAGTGTCGGTTTGTGACGGGGATCATTAGTGCCGGTGGTTACGGACCTTTAGGCCCGGTTCGTGCCATGAACCGACACTAAAGGTGTGGTTGCAGACTGGCATCAGCCTGGGGCCCCACGAAAACCTCTAGTCCCGGTTGGTGGCTCCAACCGCGACTATATGCTAACCTTAGTCGCTGTTGGAGCCACCAACCGGGACTAAAGATCCCCCTATATTGAATCCCTTCGGCGCCAGCTTGAGCAGAGTCCTCTATTCTTCCCCTTTCCTCTTCTCTCTGTTCTTCCTCTTTTCCTCGAGCGCATCCTCCATTTTTGCCAAAATTTGTCAAGATTTGGAGGCATCTCATCCATCCAAGTGTTCACAAAGGTTAGCAACTATCGTGGGAACGAGCCTGATAGTAGATGGTAGGGGTACAAAGGGAGAGTGCAGAGTCCTAGCTATGGCGAGGATGTACACAAAGATGTATGAGTTCAGGCCCCTCTCGTGGAGGTAACAGCCCTATGTCTCAGTGCTCGGGAGCCTTATGTCGAGTGGAGTATAGATATTAAAATGGTTGTGAACCCTTGTGCAGGAGGGGATGGATGGCTTATATAGAGTTCGCTGCCCCTCATAACTGCCCTGCACCAAAGGGCCTGGTCGTGGGATTAAAGTCTGCCGTTACACGTAACATACGTAATAAAAGCTATTAATGACCATTGAATCAGCGTCTACCCGTTGGGCTCTTGATGATGGCTCTTGGTCTTCTGGCGTCGAGTGAAAGCGAGGTATTCCGAGTGATACGCGACTGCCGAGTGAGAGCGGGAGTCTCCAAGTGGATTACTGTCGAGTGACTTTGAACGTCTCCAGGGATCCACTCGGAATTTCATGCTTGATCTTGAAGTCCTTCCATGTGGTGTCCTTCGGTAGGGTATGTAGGCCGTGCCTAGGACCCTACCCTAGGTACATATCCTCGTCATTAGCCCCCGAATGGATCGTGGTTTGAGTGGTGGAAAGAGGTATCTTCGAGGGCCTTGAGTTAGTGCATCAGATCCTGCAAATGATATTTGGGGTTTCCATGAAACTTGTGTCGATTGAACTCTGAGCATTAGCATTCATTCAGGGTCAACACGCAAAATCTTCCGAATGATATTCGAGGCTTCAACGAAACTTGTGTCGATTGAATTTTCTCTGCTCGCCCGGATTCATTCAGCCTTAAAGGTGTCCGAGTGGATGTTCAGCATTTGTTTTGGTCTGAGTGACTTGGTAGTATCTTGGGAGGCGACGGGTCGGTCTGACATACCCAGATTTTCCGGGATACGAAAATTTGGGAAGCGCGCGTGCTCGCGCGAAGATTACGCCACGATCGAGGCAAGTGGGGGCGCGACGCCTCGTTTTTTGCGTTGGTCGTATCGCCAGTACCAAGCGCTCTCAGCGGTTGGCGTGTGCGGTAACCTCACGGGTCCACTGGTTAGTGAGACACTCGGCAGTGTATAAAGCTGTCTTCGCTGCGGTTTGCACAGTACCTCCACCAGTTCTTTCTCTCTTTTCCTCCGCTTCCTCCGCTCCCAACGCCCAACTCTGATCTCCCTCGATGAGAGCCACCGCGATGAAGATGAAGAATCCAACGGAGAAGCTGGAGTGAGCGAAGAAGGGGGCGGCAAAGCTCAAGGGCAAGAAGCCCTCAACCGCCCGCTTCACCACGCCGGCAGGCTGGATGTAGGGGGATTTTCTCCCCTCTGTCGTCACATGCTAAGACATGGAGGGCCTCGTCTCCAATGGGCTCGTGGCGGATGGCGCCTGGAGGCTGCCGGGGGAGGAGCGCGAGCTAGAGCCACACGATGGGGAGTGGGTCCTCCTTCTCTCCCACGTTGAGCGAGGTTTTTCTCTGCTGCCCCACCCATTCTTTAGGGACTTTCTGAATTTTTTCGGTGCCCAACCGCACCACCTCTCACCCAACACCATAGCCTATCTATCTGCATTCGTCACTCTGTGCGAATGTTTCCTGGGCTGCACTCCTCATTGGGGATTATTCAAACACCTCTTCACTGTCAGATCCCAGACTGTGAAGAAAGCCCTCCACGCCGATGGGAAGACCCACGTGCTCCAGTTGTGCGGAGGGTTAGGAGTTCAGAAAAGAGCTCGTAGCTCCTTCCCCGCCATGACCTTTCCTGAGTCTGTAAGGGGTTGGCAGACGACCTGGTTCTACTGCAAGGATGCAACATCGCCCAATATGTTGACTGGCCTTCCCCCATACACACTCGACCGTCCGGCTGTTCCCAAGTCCCTGAAGGTGACTAAAGAGGAGCATGTCCAAGTAGGCATCTTGGTTGAAGCGGTGGTGCAGCTGATCCGGGGCGGGGTGATCGGCATGGATCTGTTGGAGGCGTTTCTCGGTCGACGTATCCAGCCGCTCCAACCTAGAGACCACACCATGTGGCACTATGTGGGCCCTAAGGACTCGACAAGGGCGCATCTTGAGGCAGTTCCTCAGAAAACTGTCGAGTAGTGGCTCCGTAGCATCACCGGGGCCTGCGACAATCCTTTGGGAGCCAAGAGGATCTGGCCATATTCGGCCGAAAACCCGTCGAAGAACCTGGTGAGTTGTGTAATGTCGACTGATGTATTGTACTGTCGAGTGATATATTGAACTGACTTCTTTGCTTGAATCATGCAGGAATGGACGCACATGCACTCACCCGTTCCTAACGGGAACCATGCTGAAGAAAGCATGGTAAGCGAGGGCGGCAGTGTGGACGGCGACGGTTCTTCCGACTCCGTGGAAGAATTCGAGGACTCCGGCGAGGAGGAAGAAATAGAGTCACCTCCCCGCCGCGAAAGTCGCACCAAGTCCCGCCAAGATCTGTTGACTGTTAAGGATAGGGCTCTGGGCCCTAGTGAGAAGAACCTAAAGCGCAGCTGCCCCTCGATCGTTGAGCCGAGCGAAAAACTGGCTAAGCAGCCCAAGCAAGCCGTCACCAAGCCTCGCAAGGCTCTGCCTCGCATGAGGGTGGCAGTGCCTGTCGTCTCCACGTAAGAGTTTATTTTCGTACTTGTTCTGTCAACTGAAGTATGGAGTTGTATTTGATCGAGTGCCACTCAATTCGTCACAGCTGCTACATCTGTGTCTTCGCCTCATCGAGATGGAGGGGATGCAATGGATGTCGACACTGCTGACGCGACCACTTCTCATAGAGGTTAGATAGTTGTTGGTTCGTCCTAATAGAACTTGACATATGCGAATGTTAACACTATCGGTTGTCGATGCAGAGGTCATCCAGGTGGAGGACGACGAGGAGCGACTTGGCACTTCGCGCCCTAGCATCCAAGGAGCGTCATCGGCGCAAGCACTTCAACGGTCGACTGCAGAGTCTTCTCAGGGGGGTGGCTCGACACAACCCAGGGCTGAACCTGCAGTATCTCTATCGCATGCTCCTCCAACTGTTTCGACCATTGTGGCATCGACTCCAACCGAGCCCTATCAGACTGCCTCAGCTGCTCCTGCAACCACGCCAACCCCACCTGTGATGGCCTTCTCTCTGCATTGCACCCCGGAAGATCAAACTGGGGCTGCGAAGGAAGCCATGATCCAGGCGGAGCAGCTCATGTTGAGGACCAAGGAGGCGTACGAGACCAGCAAACTAGCTTTTGACATCAGCGCAGCCCTCCGCACCAATGTCCGAGTAAGTTCGATTGTAAGTCCATTATTGATTGAATCCTTGTCTTTTCTTGGCTACTGTACACCCACTGGGTGCTTGCCGTAGAATGTTTGAACTTTCTCCACTCGAATAGATCGGATCGTAGTCGAGTAGGATTGGTATTGATAGTACACATGGTACTAAGGTCACTCGACATGTCGAGTGTATTTTCTGACGAGTTACTCGACGGTCAAGAATTAACCGTCTCAGTGGGGCCAGCACCCACTGGGTGTAGTCCCCGAGACCGCTGTCGAATGCTTGCATCGGCATTTTTTTAGAGTTTATTGTATACGGGATACATTTTTCTTTTGAATCACACCACTCTGTAGCTACCTTGCAGCTTTCATGGACATTAGTGGCAAACCATGATATGACGCTGCATAAGGATAGACTGCACTTCATAGAGTAGAGAGGCGCTTCACTCGATGGGTCGAGTGTCGTGATAGGGCTGACCTTGTCGGATGTTTGAATAACCAGTGGGGGAACGCTAAGTGCACCCACTGGGTATAGTCCTCGAGGCTACTGTTCACTGCAGACAATAAACATTAGTCATGAAAACTTGTCGTACGCGTGGTACTCGGGTCACCCGACATGTCAAGTGTGTGTTTTTGACGAGTTACTTGACGGATCGAGAGTTAATCGTCTCAGTGGGGGCGCTCTTAGGGCACCCACTGGGTGTAGTTCCCGAGACCGCTGTCGAATGCTTGCATCGGCAGGGGTCTTAATAGAGATAGCTTTTGAATTTGTTTATGGCGCGCGGAGCGCCAGAGTCACTCGACATGTCGAGTGGATTTTCTTCTTGAATTCTTCCAAGATGATCATTCGCCGGTGTTCATAACTCAGTCGACTGTCCAGGAACTACTTGCTCATTGAACTCTTGTCTTTTGTGGGTTCCAGACGGCTTGCAAACTTGGGACGCGGTACAAGGACATGGAGGATGAGAGGAACTGATTGCAGATGGATCTGACGGTCGCCAACAACGCCCTAGAGCAAGCGGGTGCTGAGCTAAAGTCTCTAGGAGGTAATTACTATCGATTGTCAGCATTCCCATCTTCACTTTCCATGTTTTGAACCGAGTGCTCTCGCTCGAACAGACGTGCGCAATGAAAACCGTTGACTCCAAGCGCAACTCAACAATGTTGTTTCTTTACATTCCATGAAGAATGCACCAGAGGAGAAGGACAAGACACTCGCGGACGCCCAACGGGTGGCCACGGACAAAACTAAAGCTGCAGATCAGAAGCTGGCGGCTGCCCAGAAGCTGGAAGAGGAGAACACCAAGCTAAAGCAGGAGCGCGCGGACCTCGTCAAAAGGGTCGAGCAGCTAAACAAGAGGAGCAATGGCTTGGAGAGGCATTTGGGCGAGTTCTCGAGGAAGATGTATATTCTGCTCGATGGTAAGTATTTTTGTCGACTGAGCTTTGTAAAATATTTGAGGGTCGTAGTTCACCAATTCTCCTCCCATTCCCCATTGTTCAACAGAATTCTGCCAACACTTTGAGAAGGAGACGGAGGAGGTTGAGCCCAATCTGGATCCCACCAAGTCTCCTGTCGCAGACGCGATGGCCATGAACATGCTCCGACTCGATCCGGCTCTAGGGCGTCCAGGCGTATCTTGTCTGGCTGAAGTCTGCGATGGAGAGAATCGACAAAGAGCTATGGCCCGAGGACACCCTTCAGCTCGACCTCAACTCTATAATGGCTCGCTTGGACGAACTTCCAAGTCGTGTGTAGGCCTAGAAGAAATTTGCCGCTCTTTGTGGGGCCGACGTGGCGTTATCACTCGTCAGGGTCCATTGCAGGGACATGAAGGAGGAGAGGCTGAAGGAGCTTCAGGTGGTCAACACAAAGAAACTCCAGTTCAAGGACTTCATGGAGACGAGGTTTTTAACTTAGGCGAAATGTGTTTCGCAGCTAAGTCCTCGAGTGTGAGGATTTCTCATCACTCGGAGTATTTTTGAACTTAGGCGAATGTCGATTCGCAGCTAAGTTGTCGAGTGAATGGATTATTATCCACCCGACGAGGTTTTTAACTTAGGCGAAACATGTTTCGTAGCCAAGTCCTCGAGTGTGAGTATTGCTCATCACTTGAAGTATATTTGAACTTAGGCGAATGTCGATTCGCAGCTAAGTTGTCGAGTGAATGGATTACTATCCACTCGACGAGGTTTTTCACTTAGGCAAAAGGTGTTTCGCAGCTAAGTCCTCAAGTGTGAGGACTGCTCATCACTCGAAGTATATTTGAACTTAGGCGAATGTCGATTCGCCGCTAAGTTGTCGAGTGAATGGATTACTATCCACTCGACGAGGTTTTTAACTTAGGCGAAACGTGTTTCGCAACTAAGCCCCGAGTGTGAGGATTGCTCATCACTCGGAGTATTTTTTAACCTAAGCAAAGACGGATTCGCAAATAGGTCGCCGAGTGAATGGACTGCTATCCACCCGACAGGGTTTTTAACTTAGGCGAAACATGTTTCGCAGCTAAGCCCCCGAGTGTGAGGATTGCTCATCACTCGGAGTATTTTTGAACTTAGCCGAATGTCGATTTGTAGCTAAGTTGTCGAGTGAATGGATTACTATCCACTCGACGAGTTTTTTTTGAACCCAAGCGAAGACGGATTCACAAATAGGTCGTTGAGTGAATGGACTGCTATCCACCTGACATGGTTTTTAACTTAAGCGAAACATGTTTCGCATCTAAGCCCCCGAGTGTGAGGGTTGCTCATCACTCGGAGTATCCCCAAGAATGTAACTGCACGGTTGGAATTGACGAAGTATTAATCGTAGAAACACGAATTGCATTAATGAAGAACTCTTATTACATCAAAAAACTCTTGTCTCAAGTGTAAAAACGCCGGAGCAGGTCTGCGTTCCAGGCTCGTGGCTCATCTATCTATTTCATGAGATTATATAGGTGATAGGCTCTATTGTTTAGCACCTTAGTGACGACAAAAGGGCCTTCCCATGCAGGAGCAAGCTTGTGAGGTCGGTGTCGATTCACTCGGAGCACCAAATCTTCTTCATGGAACGCTCGGCTTTTGACATTCCTTGCATGGAAGCGCCGTAGGTCTTGCTGATAGGCAGTGGTCCGGACCAGAGCCATCTCACGCTCCTCCTCCAGAAGATCTACCCCATCCTGTCTGGCCTGTTCAGCTTCAGCCTCAGAATATAGTTCCACTCGAGGAGAATTGTGGGCCAAGTCACTTGGCAATATGGCTTCAGCACCATAGACAAGGAAGAAAGGAGTTCGTCCAGTCGACCGATTAGGCGTTGTCCTCAATCCCCACAAAACAGATGGCAGCTCAATTACCCACGCACCAGCGGCATGATCCAAATCGCGCATGAGACGAGGCTTCAGACCTTGCAGAATGAGACCATTAGCCCGCTCAACTTGCCCATCAGTTTGAGGATGTGGAACGGAAGCGTAATCCACTCGGGTACCTTGGGAGTTACAGAATCTACTGAATTCTTCCGAGTCAAAATTAGTGTCGTTGTCCGTGATGATGTTGTGCGGAATGCCGTACCGGATAATGATCTCCCTCATGAACGTGACCGTCGTGCGGGAATTCAGCTTCTTGATGGGCTTGGCTTCAATCACCTTAGTGAATTTGTCGACTGCTACCAACAGGTGGGTGAATCCTCCTTTTCCAGGTCGGAAGGGACCAACCATGTCGAGTCCCCAAACTGCAAACGGCCAAGCGTGAGGGATTGTCTTCAGAGCAGATGTTGTCTTGTGTGACAGATTCACATAGAACTGGTAGCCTTCGTAGTGATCAACGATGTCCTTAGCCATCTCATTAGCTCACGGCCAGTAAAAACCAGCTCGGAATGCTTTAGCGATGATCGCCCTTGAAGACGCATGATGGCCGCAAGTTCCCGAGTGGATTTCGTCTAGAATCATCCGTCCTTCCTCGAGGGAAATGTAGCGCTGGGTGACACCAGTCACGCTCTCTCTGAATAGCTAATCTCCCATCACAGTGAAAGCCTTGGACCTGCGCACAATCTATCGAGCTTTTGCTTCATCTTCAGGGAGCTCTTGTCTAAGGATATAGGCAATGTACGGCACAATCCAGTCGGGTATGATAACTAGTATCTCCATGACCAAGTCAATCACAGCAGGAACATCGATTTCAGTTGAGTCAGAGGAGCTTAAAGCTTGTGGGGGCTCTTCGGTGAAGGGATCCTCTTGAATCAAAGGGGCATGCAAATGCTCCAGGAACACCCCGCTGGGGACAGGCCGTCGAGTGGAACCAATCTTGGACAGCTCATCAGCAGCTTGATTTTTTAGTCGAGGAACGTGGTGAAGTTCCAGGCCTTCAAATTTCTTCTCCAACTTCCGGACTGCATTGCAGTATCCGGTCATGGCGGGGTTTCTAACATCCCATTCTTTCATCACTTGACTCACCACCAAATCTGAGTCGCCATAAACCATCAGGCGCTTGACGCCGAGTGAGATAGCCATGCGCAACCCATACAAAAGTGCTTCATATTTTGCCTCATTGTTGGAGGAATCAAAATGAATCTGCAAGACATAGCTGAGCTTGTCGCCTGTGGGGGATATAAAAACAACACCAGCGTCAGACCCATTCAATATTTTGGAGCCGTCGAAGAACATTGTCCAATGTGCCGAGTGAACTTGGATGGGCTGTTGCTATTCAGTCCACTCGGCCATGAAGTCTGCCAATGCTTGGGACCTGATTGCCTTCTTGGCCTCGCATCTTATGTCAAAGTGTCCAAGCTCAATTGCCCATTTAGCCACTCGACCTGATGAGTCGCGGTTATTGAAAATCTCGGATAAAGGAGCATCACTGACGAATGAGATCGAATGGTCTTGGAAATAATGTGCCACCTTCTTCGCTGATAGGTAAATACCATACACCAGCTTCTGATAGTGTGGATATCTTTGCTTTGAGGGGGACAATACTTCCGAGACCTAATAAACTGGCTGCTGGACTTTATAGGCTTTACCCTCCTCTTCTCGCTCGACAGTCAGCACTGTACTGACGACCTGATTTGGGGCCGCGATGTATAGGAGCAAGGGCTCATTGCTAGCAGGAGCGGCAAGCACCGGCTGGGTGGAGAGCAGAGCTATGAGCTCAACAAACGCTGCTTCGGCTTCGGGAGTCCATTCGAATGTGTCGGACTTCTTCATCAACTTATATAAGGGCAGAGCCTTCTCACCAAGACGAGAAATGAATCGACTCAATGCTGCCAAGCAACTTGTGAGCTTCTTAGCATCGTGCACTCGCACGGGAGTATTCATACGGGTAATGGCACTAATCTTCTTGGGATTGACATCATTTCCTTGCTCGGAAACGAGAAAACCGAGCAACTTGCCGCCAGGGACACCGAAGGTACACTTGGCCGGATTCAGTTATGTCGAATCGCCTCAGATTGGCGAATGTCTCAGCCAAGTCAGCCAGCAGGTCAGAACCTTTGTGGGACTTGACAACTATATCGTCCATGTACGCCTCGACATTCCGAGGGGTCTGGTCAAGTAAAAATTTCTGAATCATGCGCATAAAAGTAGCGTCGGCATTCTTAAGACCAAAAGGCATGGTGATGTAGCAAAAGCACCCAAATGGGGTGACGAAGGCTATTTTTATTTTGTCCGGGCCATACAGACGGATCTGATGGTACCCAGAATAGGCATCCAAAAATGATAAACCCCGCTGTCGAGTCAAGAATTTGATCTATCCGGGGGAGCGGAAAATGGTCTTTTGGGAACACCTTCTTGAGATGTTTGAAGTTAATGCACATGCGCAACAACTTATCTTTCTTGGGCACCATCACAACATTCGAGAGCCACTCGGAGTGGTAAATCTCCCGAATGAACTTGGCTTGCAAGAGACGGGCCACTTCTTCTCCGATTGCCTTGCGCTTCTCCACCGCGGATCGACGCAAATGCTCCCTGACGGGCTTGGCCTTCGGATCCACTCGCAGACGGTGCTCAGCCAGCTCCCTGGGAATCCCCGGCATGTCAGCAGGCTTCCATGCAAAGATATCCCAGTTCTCATGGAGGAACTGGATGAGCTCGGCTTCCTATTTACTGTCGAGTGTTGTTGAGATATTTGTCGGGGCAGCAGTTGGATCCGTTGGGTGGATGTGCACCTTCTTCACTTCCCCTGCCGATTGAAATGCCGACTGGGAAGCCGGCTTTTTTGCGCGGCGCAAATCAACAGGGTCAGCGGTTTTCTTGTACTCTTCCAGCTTGACCATGGCCATCTGTTGATCGGCGATCTTGGATCCTTGCTAGAGACACTCTTCAGCCTGCTGTCGATTGCCAGTGACCGTGATCACGCCCTTAGGGCCTGGCATTTTCAACTTGAGATACACGTAACATGGTCGGGCCATGAAACATGCATAAGCGGGTCGACCCAAGATGGCGTGGTAAGCACTCTTGAAATCCATGACTTCAAATGTCAACTTTTCTTTTCGGAAATTTTTGCTATCTCTGAATGCCACATCCAATGCTATCTGGCCGACTGACTTGGCCTTCTTTCCTGGGATGACCCCGTGAAACTGCATGCCGCTCTCGCTCAGGCAGGACATCAAAATGCCCATCCCTTTCAGGGTATCCGCCTACAGAATGTTCAGGCCGCTGCTGCCGTCCATGATGACCTTTCTGAGTCAAGTCCCCTGCACCACCGGATCGACTACCAGAGCCTGTCAATCGGGAGTGGCCACACGAGCAGGATGGTCTGTCTGGTCAAATGTGACAACATATTGAGACCATTTGAGGTAGGTGGGGGTGTCTAGCACAGCCATGTTGATTTCTCTATTGATGACTTTCAGACGACTCTTGCTCTCGACATCACCAAAGATCACTAGTGTTGTAGTGACATCTGGGAATGTTTCCTTTTCCTCATCTTCAACTTCTTTTTCAGGAGACTTCGCACTTGACTGGTCTCCCTTGAATTGCTGGATAAGGGTTCGACACTGTCGAGTGGTGTGCTTGGGCAAAATTAGGTTGCCCTCTGCATCTTTCCTCATGTGAATTACACACGGCTGATCCAAGATATCAGTTCCTGACCGACCTTTCCCCTTCTTGGGGGCATACTGAGCTTTGGCTTTTCCCTTGTCCTTCGACTGAGTCGCCAATGTTGCTGCCTCTGTCGGAGCTGGGTCTTCAGCCTTTCGCTTCTGTTTCCGATTATTGCCGCCACCAGACTCGTTGGTGACTGCTTTTCCTTTGCCGCAACGGAGGCGGTCTTCTTCCTCGCCATTAGCATAGCGAGTGGCAATTTCCATCATCTTGTCGAGTGAAATGTCACAGTGCGCCCGAACTTCAGGTACAGCTCCCTGTATCTCACACCGGCCTTGAAGGCAAAAACAGCCTGGTGTTCTGACACATTCTCCACCGTATGATGAAGGGTGGACCATCGCTGAATATAATCCCTTAAGGTTTCATTGGGTTTCTGGACGTAGTGTTGTAAGTCGAACAGACCCGTGGGGCACTTGCAAGTGCCCTCAAAGGTCTGGACAAACACTCGGGCAAGATCCTCCCAACAATGTATGCTGGAAGGAGCCAAATGATTCAACCAAGCTCAAGCTGAACCATCCAACATGAGGGGAAGGTGCTTCATTGCGACATTGTCATTTCTGCCGCCAATTTGCACAATGACTCGGTAATCATCTAACCAAGTCTCTGGTTTTGTTTCACCGGAAAACTTTTCGATCCCCGCCGCCATTCTGAAATTGGGGGGAATCTCTGCAGAACGTATAGCTTTGCTAAAACACTCAGGACCAGACACCACAGCTGAGCTTCCACTCGGAAGATCTCTCTCGAGTCCTTCCCTGTAGGCTCTGCTCTTGTCGATCCGCTTCTGAACCAGATAGGTGCAGGCATCAAAGTCCGCGTCCCGCTCATCACCACGGGAGTTCCTGTTGTCCTGGTGCCGAGGCACTCAACGGTGGTCTTCACGGTGATGCTGATCTCTGTCTTGCCCTTCACGAAAACAGCCGCCTCGACGACGCAAGGGCGATCTAGGGCTATGTGCCGACTGAATGGTCTCTACCTTGGGTGAATTACTATATATCCTATTATGGGACTGAGAAATTGCTGAATTCTGACGTTGCGCTGCATCCAACAGCACCCTGATCTGCAACAGCCCTCTACCAGCCTCTGACCGGGACGGCTGAATGGAATCCACTATCCTAGCAGCAACAACAACATTTAGCACAGGAGTTCGGTATACCTCAACACCATCATGAGATCCAGTCGGAAACAGTTGTCTATGACGTCGACTGGGGCGCGGTAGGCGCTGGCGAGCGCGCTCATCAATCTCTGCCTGGAGCTCTTCCAGACGAATGTGCGCGGCCTCCAAAGCTTGGCCTCGGCAGTCGCACCGATGATGGGGGTATGGAGGACCTCATCATCACGACGCAACTACATGTTCGACGGACCTCCAACCTCGCGCTTGACAAGGCCGAACCCAGGTAGTGAACTCTGATGAGAGCCCGCCATCAAGACCTCCGCTGCGGGATCACAGCTTTCGCACTCGAAAGGCACATCGAATGGATCGGAATCCGACTCTAACATGCCATGAAGGGACTTGGCGGGCTCAAGCGCTACAACCTGCGGAGAAGCTTGACGCGCCGCTGCGTGTTCGACCCACCGCTGGAGTCGTGAGCGGCTGGACCGCTTGCGACCGCGAACGGCGAAACGAGACGATGCGTAGGGGGTCGATGGCTGACGCAACAACACGCCGCAAGGGCTCACGCGGAAGTGCTTGGCCCCGCGGACCGGGAGCGCCTCGACATCGAGACGTGCCTCCTGGATCCATGCCGAATCGTCGGCGATGAAGGTGAGCGCTCCGAAACGGATCTCGTGGCCCAGAGCAAAAACACTGCCAGAAGACATGTTGAAGGATGAAAACCGCAACCTCGCCAGAAGTCGCTTA
Organism: Hordeum marinum; assembly: GCA_022496015.1. NCBI lineage: Eukaryota > Viridiplantae > Streptophyta > Magnoliopsida > Poales > Poaceae > Hordeum > Hordeum marinum. Next base: position 346,523,471 of record CM039676.1, on the reverse strand, counting down.
GATGCCTGCCCCATGGTGGGCGCCAACTGTCATGGGAATGAGCCTGACACACGATGGTAGGGGTACGAAGGGAGAGGGCAGAGTCCTAGCTACGGCGAGGATGTACACAAAGATGTATGAGTTCAGGCCCCTCTCGTGGAGGTAACAGCCCTACGTCTCAGTGCTCGGGAGCCTTATGTTGAGTGGAGTATAGATATTACAATGGTTGCGAACCCTTGTGCAGGAGGGGAGGGGTGTCTTATATAGAGTTTGCTGCCCCTCATAACAGCCCTGCATCAAAGGGCCTGGCCGTGGGATTAAAGTCTGCCATTACAGGTAATGTACGTAATAAAAGCTATTAATGACCATTGAACCAGTGTCTGCCCGTTGGGCTCTTGATGATGGCTCCTGATCTTCTGGCGTCGAGTGAAAGCGAGGTCTTCCGAGTGATACGCGACTGCCGAGTGAGAGCGGGAGTCTCCGAGTGGATTACTGTCGAGTGACGTTGAACGTCTCCAGGGATCCACTCGAAAGTTCATGCTTGATCTTCAAGTCCTCCCATGTGGTGTCCTTAGGTAGGGTATGTAGGTCGTGCCTAGTACCCTACCCTAGGTACATATCCTCATCAGCAACTTTGTCCTTTCATCTCTCATTGCTAGATTAGCTCTTGCAATGCTCTATAAGTATAGTAATTTGTGGGTTTTAGTTTGTATGTGGTAGTTTATTTGATTTATGAAATTTGAGCTCAAATTATTACTTTGCATTTGTAGGTGTGGTTTACTTAGTGCCTTCCCGTCTCCGTCCTAACAACCATCGATCCCTCGCATCGTCCTGTCGCCGGCACCACCTTGGTGAGCCCCTTCTTCTTATCATTTTTATAAAAAACATGTTTGTAAGATTTAGTTAGTTACTTGTATAGTTTTCTTACCTATATGGTTGTTTGTTAGACATAGTGGCATGGTTTTGAAGTCTGTCCCCGTCGGCCCTCGTCCGGTTTATGATGCGGATGTGGTATATACTCTCTTTTATAACTCTTTGGTGCATTTCGTGTTCATGACAATTATGCCAATAAAGTTGACATAGATGTTTTTATCTAGGAGGTATGTGAACCGGAGATTCCAACCAACATAGATATTCTTGTCAAGAAGTTAAATTTAGTTGAAAAAGAAAATGAGTATTTCAAAGAAAGATTGAAAAGAGTTGAAGAAGAGAAGATGAAACTGGAGTTGTATGTTGCCGATATCGTCGATGATCGGAAGATCAAGATGGGTGCAATGCGCTTGAAGATTAGAAAAATTAAAAGACATGTCATTGATAGTGAGGCTTGGTATCACTATGTTGTTGGATCAATTGTTACCTTAGTTGCGATGTTGATCGCATTTGTTATTGCATTTAAATGATTTAGCTAGAGAGTTTGTATGTTGTTTTATGAGAACAAGTGTGTATGAACTTTATGTACAAACTTGTATTAATTTGGTCTTTTCGGTGTTGTGTAATGAAGATGAGCCGGCAATGGATGTACGACGACCGATGCTCTCCCCAGTTCATTAATGGCATGCATACTTTTCTGGTTGTGGCTGAGGCAAACAAGCGGCTGGTTGGTTTTATGTATTGTCCATGTGCTGGTTGTAAGAATGATCAAAATTACTCTAACTCAAGAACCATTCACGTCCACCTGTTTGAGTACGGTTTCATGTACGGCTGTAACTGTTGGACCAAGCACGGAGAAAGAGGGGTCCTAATGGAAGAGAATGAAGAAGAAGAGGATGACGACAACTATCCTGGCCATGGGTTCCATGAATACGATGGCACAACAATGGGGGAAGAATCTGAGCCGACAATGCGGGAAGGAGCTGAAGAAGAGGCATCAGATGAGCCCGCTGATGACCTTGGTCAGGCCATTGCCAATGCAAAGAGAAACTGTGCAAGTGAAAAGGAGAAGATGAAGTTGCAGTGCATGTTAGAGGATCACAAAAAAGGGTTGTACCCAAATTGTGAAGATGACAACAAAAAGCTGGGTACCACACTAGAATTGCTACAATGGAAGGCACAGAATGGTGTATCTTACAAGGCATTTCAAAAGCTTTTGATAATGTTAAAGAAGAAGCTACCAAAGGACAATGAATTGGTAGAGAGTACGTACGAAGCAAAGAAGACTGTCTGCCCTCTAGGATTAGAGGTCGAGAAGATACATGCATGCCCTACTGATTGCATCCTCTACCGCGGTGAGTACGAGGATTTCAATGCATGCCCGATATGTTGTGCATTGCGCTATAAGATTCCTGCCAAGGTGATGTGGTATGCTCCTATAATACCACGGTTGAAATGTTTGTTCCAAAACAAAGAGCATGCCAAGTTGATGCGATGGCACAACGAAGACCGTAAGAAAGACGGGAAGTTGAGAGTGCCCGCGTTGGGTTGCAGTGGAGAAAAATTGAGAGAAAGTGGAAGGACTTTGCAAAGGATGCAAGGAACATATGGTTTGGTTTAAGTGCAGATGGCATTAATCCTTTTGGGGAGCAGAAGAACAATCATAGCACATGGCCTGTGACTCTATGTATCTATAACCTTCCTCCTTGGTTGTGCATGAAGTGGAAGTTCATTATGATGCCAGTGCTCATACAAGGCCCAAGCAACCCGACAACGACATTGATGTGTACCTAAGGCCATTGATTGAAGAACTTTCACAGCTGTGGAATGGAAAAGGTGTACGTGCGTGGGATGCGAAAGATTGGGAGGAATTTGACCTACATGTGTTGCTGTTTGTAACCATCAATGATTGGCCTGCTCTTAGTAAGGTTTCAGGACAGACAAACAAGGGCTACCATGCATGCACGCACTATTTAGATGATACCGATAGTATATATTTGGATAAATGTAAGAAGAATGTGTATCTAGGGCATCATCGATTTCTTCAGAGTAGGCATCCCGTAAGAAAGAAAGGCAAGCATTTCAAAGGTGAGGTAGATCACCGGAAGAAGCCTCGCCACCGTACGGGTGATGAAATACTTGATATGGTCAAGGATTTAAAAGTAATCTTTGGCAAGGGCCCTGGTGTACAATCTCTTCTGAATGACGCTGACAAACGCGCACCCATGTGGAAGAAGAAATCTATATTTTGGGACCTACCGTATTGGAAAGACCTCAAGGTGCGCTCTGCAATCGATGTGATGCACGTGACGAAGAATCTTTGCGTGAACCTGCTAGGCTTCTTGGGCGTGTATGGGAAGACAAAAGATACGCCAGAGGCACGGGAGGACCAGCAACGTATGCACGGAAAAGAAGGCATGGATCCAAAGCAGTTTCAGGGTCATGCCAGCTATGCTCTTACCAAAGAAGAGAAGGAAATCTTCTTCGAATGCCTTCTCAGTATGAAGGTCCCGTCTGGCTTCTCGTCGAATATAAAGGGAATAATAAATATGGCAGAGAAAAAGTTCTAGAACCTAAAGTCTCATGACTGCCACGTGATTATGATGCAACTGCTTCCAGTTGCATTGAGGGGGCTTCTACCGAAAAACGTTCGATTAGCCATTGTGAAGCTATGTGCATTCCTGAATGCAATATCTCAGAAGGTAATCAATCCAGAAATCCTACCAAGGTTAGAGAATGATTTGGTGCAATGTCTTGTCAGTTTCGAGTTGGTGTTCCCACCATCCTTCTTCAATATCATGATGCATGTCCTAGTTCACCTAGTTGAGGAGATTACCATTATGGGTCCTGTATTTCCACACAATATGTTCCCCTTTGAGAGGTTCATGGGAGTCTTAAAGAAATATGTTCATAATCGTGCTAGGCCAGAAGGAAGCATCTCCAAGGGACATGAAACATAGGAGGTCATTGAGTTTTGCATTGACTTTATTCCTAACATAAGCCGATAGGTGTTCCTGAATCGCGGCATGAGGGCAGACTGGGTGGAAAAGGCGCGTGAGGAAATAAATCACTAATATGCCAAGATGGGCATTATTTGGCGCAAGCACACTACATAGTTCTACAAAGTTCTGCCTTGGTGGCTCCGTATATCGAGCAACACAAGAATATTCTACGCTCCAAACATCCGGAGAAGTCTGACGACTGGATTACACATGAACAAACGGTGACTTTTGCTGGTTGGTTGCAGACACGTCTCATGCATGACGACACTGTTAAAGATGACATGTACTTGCTGTCCAAGTTACCATCTTCGACTATATTGACTTTCAAAGGGTACGAGATAAATGAGAATACATTTTACACGATCGCCCAAGATAAAAAGAGCGCCAATCAAAATAGTGGTGTCCGCTTTGATGCAGCAAACAACAATGGGCCAAAGGACACATACTATGGTTACATAGAGGAGATATGGGAACTTGACTATGGACTTGATTTGAAGGTCCCTTTGTTTAGGCTCAAATGGGTCAATCTGATAGGAGGCGGGGTAAAGGAAGACACGCAATACAGAATGACAATAGTGGATCTCAACAATCTTGGGTACCAGACGAACCATTTGTCCTAGCCAATGATGTGGCGCATGTTTTCTATGTGAAGGACATGTCTACCAAGCCGAGAAAAAGAAAAGATAAGGAAGCAAATACATCATGCGATGAGCCAAAGCGCCACATAGTTCTTTCAGGGAAAAGAAACATTGTGGGAGTGGAGGACAAGACAGACATGTCAGAAGATTATGAAAAGTTTCATGAAATTGCTCCCTTCACTGTGAATATTGACCTGAGCATCAAGTTAAACGATGAAGATTGTCTATGGTTACGACGCAAAGGGAGACACGTGAAGAAAAAGTTTTACACACAAAGATCCCACTCTGGGATGTGACCGGCTTCTCTAGTTAGTTTCCGGACTTATATATCTAGAAAGTTCCACTCCGGACAAACCGAAGGGAATCTTTGTAATAGTAGTGTACTTATGTGTTTTGTGCGTTCAGTATGCATCATTCGAAGGTAGGGCATCAATTTTCAATCCTTTCTGACTTCATTTGCTATTTTTCATGTATTTACTGATATTTTTTTAGCTAAATGACCCTGAAATTGATAAGCAGTACAAATGAACTCTGAAAAGGTTGAAAGTTGGCACGGTATCATCATTTCACCCACATAGCATGTGCTAAAAAGTTGAGAGGGTTATGGCAAAAACTGGATGCACTTCGTGTACAAAATGGGCAATCTCTTTCGAAGTATCACGGTTTCAAACGAAAACTCTTCTGTTACAAAGGGATTTCATTTTTTTGAACTTATTTGAACTCCATACTTTTTGTGTGTTCAAAATGCACCATTCAAAGCCACATCAACACTTTTTAACCGTTTTCTGACTTCATTTGCTATTTTTCATGTATTTCATGATTTATTTTGAGCTAAGATGACCTGAAATTGAAAAGCACTTCAAATGAACTCTGAAAAGGTTGAAAGTTGACATGGTATAATAATTTCACCCACATAGCATGTGCTAAAAAGTTGAGAGGGTTACGGCAAAAACTAAATGCACTTCGTGTACAAAATGGACAATCTCTTTCGAAGTATCAGGGTTTCGAACGAAAACTCGCCTGTTACAAAGGCATTTCATTTTTCTTAACTTATTTGAACTCCATTATTTTTGTGTGTTCAAAATGCACCATTCAAAGCCACATCATCAATCTTCAACCCTTTGTGACTTCATTTGCTATTTTCATGCACTTACTGATTTTTTCAGCTAAATAACCCTGAAATTGAAAAGCACTTTAAATGAACTATGAAAAGGTTGAAAGGTTCATGGTATCATCATTTCACCCACATAGCATGTGCTAAAAGGTTGAGAGAGTTACGACAAAAACTAGATGCACTTCGTGTACAAAATGGACAATCTCTTTCGAAGTATCTGGGTTTCGGATGAAAACTCGCCTGTTACAAAGACATTTCATTTTTTAAATAATCTAAGATTTACCAAATTGTATACAATGATAAAACACGATAATATTAAACAGTAAAAAAAGAATCACTAGAAAATCTTATTTTAAAGTAAAGTTATTCACAAACTAGTTATTCCCACAAATTTCAAATAATTCAAATTTAAACTATTCGAATTTGAAAACTACTGCCACTAACAGAAAGTTTATAAAAAAATTGACCTAACGCAAAAAGATTCACTCATTAACTCTCAATAAAGCACGGAAAAACTCAGAAACAAAAGAAAATGAAAAAAGCAAAAAATTAAAAAAATGAAAAATAAATTAAAAAATCCCGCCTACTGGGCTGCCACGGCTTGCATACGACTAGAAACCCAACCTGGGCCAGGATGCAGGCCTAGTAGGCCCAACACGGCCACATAGGTTCAATAGGCCCACATAGGCCTGCTTAGAGAGGAGCTCGAGGGAGCAGCCGCAGCAGGGCTTATAAACCAGTGCGGCTGCCCCTCGCTTGGCGAGGTGGGACTAAAGTTCCCCTGCACCGCGCCTGCGCAAGCACCACCTTTAGTCGCGGTTGGTGGCTCAAACCATGACTTAAGACCCCCCCCCCCCCGCGAAAACCTTTAGTCGCGGTTGTTGGCTCCAACCACGACTAAAGGGGGGTCTTTAGTCGCGGTTGGAGCCACCAACCACAACTAAAGGTCTCTTTATATATACAACACTTCCAATTTTTTCAGTTACTCTGCATCCTCTTCGCGACATCGCTGTCGTCGCCTTCTCGCCTCCCCGACGCCGTCCGCGCCATTGTCGTCTTGCCGTGCCGTCGCCGTCTCGCCTCCTCGCACCGATCTCCAACGCCGCCTGCGCCCATTCCTCCCTGAGCCCGGCCTGACACCGCCCACGCCCACTCCTCTGTCGCCACCCCCGGCTCGCCTTGCCTCGCCATCGCCCAGTCGCCCCGCTGTGAGCTCCCCCCTCTTCCCCCTCTCCCTCGCCCCTATGCCGCCATGGCGGCCGCCGGCCCCTCCCCGGCCCAAACCCCCCCCCAATTTTGATGAACACACACACACACATAATTTTGATAATTAGATGATTAATTAGATGTATAGATGATTAGATGCAAGAATTTTGATGTATAGAAAAAGGTTAAGGAATTTTGACAATTGACGAATTTTGACATATATGCATGAATTTTAATATTTTTTCATAGATGATTAGTTAGATGTGTACAAAAAAGTGAAGGAATTTTGACATTTGAGGAATCTTTACATTTTGATCCAATATATGTATAGAAAAAAGTTAATGAATTTTGACATTTGATCCGATGTATAGCAATTAGTATTTTGCAAAAGTTGCATATTTTAATGTTTTCAATTTTGTGTTTTCCATATTTTAATGTTTTTTTGTTATATGCATGATACTATTCGAGATGTATTAGTGATACTATTCGACGATGTACGAACGCAAGAGATGATTTAGTTTTGCTTATTGATCAATGCATGCTAATTTGAATATTAATTTGTTTTATGATTTAGTTTTGTTTATTGAATGCGCGTATGTTTCAACTATGAACATAGGAAATCTGTTCTGCTACAATGTAGGTCATATCGAGTGCTTGTGATTTGTCAGTCATTCCGGCAAAACATAGGGCATTTTTTATATGTCATTACTCGATATATGGAATGGGTTGACATTATGTATATTTTGGCTCCTTGTGTGTCTTTCAGTGAGGGAGAGTGTGCACCATATATATATATATATATATATATATATATATATATATATATATATGAGAGAGGAAGAATCCCAACTGTTATCGTGGGGGTTGCTTCTCCTTCGTTCTCGTGTGCTAGACATTTTGATGTAATGCACTCGGGGATGAATTGAGGAGCCACCATCACCGACGGTCACAATATCAGAAAAAGTGCCCACCATATACGTGAGGTGATAGTTTAGGAAGGAAAGACTTGACATACCTAAAGACAACCTATTGCATAGTGAGTAATAGTGATGTGTTGATCAGTTTTCTCGTAGTTTTCTTCGATCGATTTTTGATGTTTCAACTATGAACATAGGAAATGTCTGACGACGAAAGGGAATTCGCTATGTGCGAATACTGTGAAGATGAGCGCGGCCTGTGTGACAAGTCTTTCCTAGTTGATGGTAGACGCTTCAGCATCATGTTGGATGAGACCTTCGAAGTGGATACAGTAAGTCACAACGACAAGTCTTTTTTCGTAATTAAGCATGACTTCTGCTTTTTTTGCTTCAACTTATAATTTTAATTTTTTACTATTCTACTAGCGTATCCCCTGCCATGCAAGAATTTATGTCTTGGATAAGATTGGTTTCAATACTAAAAAAGTATGGAGGTAAAGAGAGTTCATTTAAGGACCGAGCATGGTTATACTTTTGCCGTAAAATTATACAATGCAGACACCTACTCCTATTTTGAATGCAAAAATTGGAGAGCACTATGCAAGGCTTATGCGTTTGAGCCTAATATGCTTATCACCTTTGATATTCGTCCGGAAGATGAAATTGAAGGTAATATCGACATCTGGGTCGATGTGCAGACGCCTCCGGTTCTACCATTATGTGAGTTTCTCAACCATATTTATTAAGTAATTTATACTCCCTCCGTAAACTAATATAAGAGTGTTTAGAATACTATTTTAGTAATTTAAACGCTTTTAGTAATCTAAACGCTCTTATATTAGTTTACGGAGGGAGTATTGTTTATTTAAAAATAGTTGACAACTTATTTTCATTGACAGCTTATTTTCATTCATCAAAAAATATACGGAAGATGGCAGACCGAACCTACTACTACAATGATGAAGCAGAATTAACTTATAAGGAGAAAAATCATCTTATCGCATTTCTTAATGATCTTGAGAATTACAATAGCTATTATCAAACTCCTCTATATTATGGTCAATACGTGCCACTAGTGCACGTGGTGAACTACGGTAACATCCATGGACATTGCATGGTAAGATTTTCTACTATTACGACATCTGTGCATCTTTTGCATGAATTCTTCTAAAACTAAACTACATTACTAACTACAAAGTTATTACTATGTTTTTCAATAGAAAATCCCGAAGAATTGTGTGCCTTCTCTGATGTTTTCGAGAGGTCGCGTTGATGTTATGAGCTTATGGCCAGCACGGCCAATTCAGCCTATGAATCACTCCTGTCCATACCAGATTTGTAAAACCGATGAAGACATGACAATCAAAAATTGGAAAAAATGCATGGTCAATCATAGAGAGCTACATGGAAGCAACATTGTGTGTAGGCCAAGAATTGGAAACATGATGATCTCCATTCTCCATAATGGAGAGTCAGGGCCTATCTTGTTTTATGTTATTGTACCTAAAAAAGTGTAGAGTAGGTCCTATAAGAGAGGAGTAGGTCCTAGGTACAATGTGTTATTATGTGTGCTACAATGTGTTAGAGTTGATGATGATGATGAGGAGGAGTTGTGATTATGGCTAGTGACCAACTTCTTATATGATGTCTCATTGACGAAAATGATGATTAAATAGTGTTGGTGGTAATGACTATGATGATTATTAGCTATAGTGTTGTTGGTGATGATATGATGCAAGAGTTTTTATATTAATATGATGATGATGTTGATCATGATTATCATGATGATTTGTTATATCATTGGGGAAAGGAAAGCGGATTAGATTGATGTGGATGGATCAAAAGTTACCAAAAATTGAATTAGTAGGACCGTCATCCTAATAATTCAACTTTTGATCACTTTTTATTCATTTGGATGAATAAAATCCATGTTTCTTCCTCGCAATGATATAATAATTCATCATGAACATAATGATATATGTTTGAAATGAAAATTAATTAAAAGAAAAATTAAACCATAATTAATTCATAAAGCCCTAAAAAATTAAAAGGAAAAACAAAACTAAACTAAAAAACTAAATACTTTTAGTCCCGGTTGGACCAATCGGGACTAAAGGTCTCCCCCATCCCACGGCACCGTCGGATGCCACGTGAAGGGCCTTTGGTGCCAGGCCGTGTTGAACCGGCACTAAATGGGGATAGGCTTTAGTTCCCACCCTTTAGCGCCGGTTCGAGAACCGGCACTAAAGGCCCTTACGACCCGTGACTATAGGCAGGTTCTGCATTAGTAAGGGATCGTCGCGTAGTCGAGGTAAGGATCGAGCGATCTTGAGTATGCCTTCCTTGGTTTGGAGGTCCGTATACAATTTAGAGAAAACCCCTTTTGCGTCTTTCTTCACCCTGCACACGTCAAAGAGAATTGTTGTGAGGTAGATGTACCAAACTGGGTATCTGGTAACATGCATGCTAATTAGCCAACAGAGACATCGCTAATCGGTAAATTGGTTAATCAAAACATTAATTGATAAAATCAACAGCTCATATCTATTGTATACTTTTACTTTTCATGTGAAAAGAAGAGGTAAGAAGTAGGGGCGGAGCCAGAATTTGACCATGAGGGAGGGGGACGAAGAACACGTTGAAACAAACAAGATTCATCAAAAAACATTTTGAGTCTCAAATATCATAGCGATATTAAATACGTAACGGTATAAAACTTTTCAATAAAGAAACTCTTCCTCCGATTCATGTTAATTGACATTGGTTTAGTATAAAGTTAGTACAACTTTATATAACTTTATACTAAACAAAGGCGCTACTAGTTTGACCGACAAGTGAAACTACAATTGTATTAATCTGATCGTCTGATTCGAGGGATCAAGTAGGAATTGGATGGATGTGTCGTCCGGCTGGTCGTAGTTCGTACTCCGTGGACTTGTACAATCTCCATTACTCGGCTATAGCGCGGCAAGCGGCAGGGCGGCAGCTTTGCTTATCACCAAGCGCTGACAACGCGACGCCCGGCGGAGGAAGACCTAGCGCGTCGAGGAAGAAACAGTCCACGAAGTCTTGTTGATTAGCGAATACTGTATGTGATTGTGGCCCGTAGATGTGTACGTACGTACGTGGGCATAGCCATGTTGCAAATTCGTTTTGGCTTTTGGGCTTGGCACTTAATTTAGCCCATATCCTTACTAATGGCCGGATAACTAAGCCCAATACAGTCCCCGCTGCAACTCATTAGGGGGGCGAACCGTAGGGGGGGGGGTCTGGCCCCGCTCGCCCCGGTGCCTTCGCCTCTGGTAAGAGGAAGCATGTTAAAAACTTCTCTAGCTAATTAATGATACCATGATTAGCACCGTGATAAGCTTTTTTTAAGGTCACGATATTCACCACACGTATGGCATCATGGACACCCAATCACCTGATCCTGTGTGGCATATCCAGGAGACAGCTCACACGATCCCGTGTGGAACGAAGTGTAGAAATGTCATACGTGTGAGCAAACATTAGACCAACCCACACGTGTGGCAGGAGAACCCCATGGCCCGAACGCACTGTCCATCTCCCCCCCCCCCCAGGGCTACTGCTGTAAAAACAAAGCTCAGAATTTATTTTGCTTTCACAAATAAAGCCCAGAATTTATTTTGCTTTCACAAATAAAGCCTAGATGTGTTGTGCTAAGAAAAAATGCCATCATCTTTAAAAGCAAAAAAAATGTCATCATAATAAAAACTAAAAATGCTTGGGCCGGAGCTGCCCCTCCTCGCGCGTGTTGTGGCCGTGGTGTGGCTGCAAGCGTGCCGCTCTCCCCCCTCCGCTACGGCAGCTCGAACCCCAGCAGTCGTGCATGCCTTCCCTCGCCATCGGTCCGATCCCCCGCCAGGCGCCATCCCTCCCCCCCCCCCCCCCCCTCCCAACGTCCTCCCCCTTCCGAACAACCCCACTCAGCCGCCGCCATGGATCCCTTTCTGTCTCCCTTCCTCTTTCACTCATGAGGATGACGAGAAAGTGTTGTCGAGTGCATAATAATGGGTAAGAGGGTGAGGGCGGTGAGCTAAAAAAAGTGTTCGGGCAAATGGCATAGGGTGGTTCTGCTTTAAAATCCGTGATCACCAGCGGGTGGTTACAACAACGCCAGGATGAAATGCTTTTGTGCCACATGTGTGGGCGAACACTCTACCCCCAATTCAGTATGCCTACGTGGCATTCCAATTTTGTCAAAAATCACCAAGATTCATGCAAACCATAACGGACGGAGATTAAGATGTGTGGACGAAATGTAAAAATTCTACACATGTGGGCGTTATCATTTGATTTTTTTTACTACTCTCTCAATACTAAACTGGCAACACTAATTTTAAGACAGAAGGAGTACCGCATACCTGATGTAGTCAAGTGAGGTGCTTCTATGAAAATCCTTGACGGCCCAAATGACAACAATAACTGAAGAGAGGAAGAAACAGTAACCACGGGTGGTCTCGTTCATGATCGAGCTAGATAGAGGGGAAACGAAGGACGATGGACTGACCGAATTTGATCCGGGCGAAGAAGTCATTGGACAAGCCCTGCTTCCGCGCGCGCGACGACAGGACGCTGAGCTTGTAAAAGGCGTAGCCAAGCGCCGCGTCCATGAACGTCGAAGGGTCCATCTTCCACAGCTGGTAGCACGCGATGCACGTGATAAGCGCACCTGAATAAACCAAGAACGCACTCAACAGATCCAAAATCTTTCATGCATCGATCCTGCTTGCATACGTGTATGGAATTAGTAGTAGTATAAGGAGTATACGGTATACCGTAGGGCATGCCAATGTGGTAGTCCTCCGTGTCGCAGACGGTCTTGAGGGACCGGAGCTGGTGGAAGTTGTCCCGCAGGGGGCGGAACATGCCGGCCATCATGTACTCGATCACGGCGGCCGCCGGGGAGTCCGCGTTCTCGTCGGCCGCCTGGGAGGCCACGTTCACGTCAGCCGACGGGGCGTCCACTTTGAGGCGGGCGAAATAATCGGCATGGCTACGGAAGCAGAGCTGCGAACGCCAAACATAGTTGGAGCAAGGGAACTAAATGGTCGGGCGTGGTGCTCACCAGCGATGCCGATGCCGGTGCCGGCGCGCGGGCGGCGGGGATGCGAAGGAACGCGGGGCGTGGTGTCGCGACGCGCACGGCGGCGCCCGGGACGGCGCGGGAGCGGGAATACAGCCCGAGCCCAGAAGACGAGAAGGCCGTCGCTGGCGCCATTGATTACGAGCCTTTGTGCAGCAGAGGATCGATGGTTACTCGTGCGCGTGGAATCGTGGCGTGACGTAGCTATCTATATACACGTGCCTCTGGGCTGGATTCGAGGCATAAACGTCCACAAGTTTGGGATCCAAGTCTGACTCCCAAACGGGCCCTTTTCCTTTTTTCGCAGACCGCACGGACCAGTTATAACAACCAAACGGACCGTGGCCCAATCACCCCGGTAGGAGTGGTTTCGAGTTCGGGCCTGGCAGTGGGTTGTCCACGCGTGGGCCGACCTCCTTGCAAAGTACTGTACAAAATGACCGGCATAGAACGAAAGTACCTTTCTACACCTAAAAGCAAATGCTTCTGATGTGAACAGTAAAATAAATAAATCTGAATTTTTTGTATGACATACTTTCACAAATTCTTGATGTGCATGCAAACTTTCATCATGAAATCACATTGGTGGAAGGTGGAAGTCATGCTAAAAAAAAAACCAAAGCTTCAAAATGCTTTTGCAAGTAACATTTTCAGAGCATTGATTTTGTTTTTTTACCACGCCTTCCACCAATGTGATTGTGCGATGAAATTTTGCATGCACAACAAACATTTGTGAAAGTATGTAAAAAAATCAGAATTGTACGAATACTTTTTTTGTTTTTTACTGTTCACTCCAGGAGCATTTGCTTCTGGGTGTAGAAACTCCATGTTCGGCATAGAAAAGGTACAACGACTACTCCCTCGTCTAACTGCAAAGGAGGGGGGGTGACCGTCAACCTCCAAATTGTTCGGATAAAGTATTCATTTTTTTCTGGGTTTATTAAGCCTATTAAGCGTCAAGAATGGCAGCCAGCCAGCTATGACATGTGGCGCAATTCGGTTGGTCATGATGAGAAAGCTTTTTGAATATATTTTTAGATCGAAGTGATAATTTTTTAAATGTTTTTTTTTTGCATGAAGGTGAGAATCTCACGTATTTTTTAAAATAAAGGGCTATGCGAAGTGGCGCTCGTCGGTATGTTGCGGTAATAATTTTATTTTTCCTTGTTACTTTTTTTTAGATGGAGGTGAGAATTTTTGGCTGAGATATTTGGTTAGATGGAGGTGAGGACCCTGTGTATTTTTTCCAAATGAAAACGTATGCACAACTTCCTCTCAAGCGGCGCCACAACCACTAGTATTGTACCAAAGTTTAAAAGAACAAAGAGACACACCAAGACCAAGGTTCATAAGCACAATATATGTGCGCATTGTGCTAACACCTAAGCTGGATTCCCAAGATAAAATCATCCAATTCCGCTCGATTAGCCTTTGTAATATAATTTACAACTTCATTGGTTAAATGCTAACCACAGCAAAGTACGAGCGATTAGCAAGTGCTCCTATTCCACGCACAGGGCGTGGAATAGTTAGATGAAACCTGCAATGTTCGACCGTGGGCTGGTACAATGCCAGAGAACATCCTTATTCTCTTTCTTTGATCTGCCTGCCGTCAATGTGTCGCGTACTAGGCATTATCTCTGGATTTCGGATTTCTATTGTTCTGTATGCGTTTTTGTATTTTAATTGATTTTTTTGGCTTTTGCCTCGTTTTGTAATGGAGAATTATTATTTTTTGCGAAGTACAACTGTACTTCTTGAAGAAAAAATGTGTTTCCACGAGATGCACATATGTCTTTTCCGAAAGTTAAAAAGAACCACATATGCTCTTCCCCCCGGTTCCTCTCCCCCCCCCCCCCCCCCCAAAAAAATAAAGCATTAAAACTTTTCTTTTGAAGGAAATAAAGCATTGAAACTGTAACGTGCTTTTGGGCTGTTGTTGTCTTTTTTTAAGTATTCGTTTTACTTTTAGTTTCCGATTTTTCACAAGTTTTTGTGCAATAATTTGATTAACATGAGATTTAGTTTTGAAGATCCTGATGAGAGAAATTCAACAATTAAAACGGTTTGGTATTTGAATGTAAGGTTCAAGAGGCAATATTTTGAATAAGTGAATGTACGGAAAAAAGAAAATATATCACAACTTGTGACAAGTGGCACACATCACCAAGCGAGAAAGGTGAGAGGTGACATTTGCAAGGGTTAACCCTTAACTAGTGATTTCATGGTATTATTCATCACTTCCGTGCAACAACAATTGGGTGTGTATGTCTGTCATCATCCCCACGCAATGAGGCCTCTATGGGCTGGTTGGCGGTCCAATGGGAACTAGGGTACTACGCCCGTCTGTCGCTGGCCCAGAGGGCGACGCGTGGGCCGGCCGAAGGAGGCTGTCCTTCCCCGGTCGCCCCGCGAAAAGCTGCCTCGTGAGGGGCACACCTCGTCAGGACCCCTTGTGATAGCCTGGCTTATTAAGGATGATAGACTACTCATATCAATAAGAAATTCTTTCTTTTCCAGGAGCCCATTCGAACAGAACTCCCAGGTTAAGCGTCTTTGGCTTGGAGTAGTTCTAGGATGGGTGACCGACCGGGAAGTTGGTCCCGGGTGCGCATGAGTGAGGACAAAGTGCGCAGAAAAGACTAGTATTGATCTGTGAGGTTAGTCTAGATCCCGCCAGGAGTAACGACTACCGGTGGGTGTGTCCGGAGCGTTACAAGTTGGTATCAGAGCCGACCCTCGTGGCTACACGGATGTTTGCCGACAGGTGCGTGGTCATGTTGTTCAGGAAGTTTGTGACGCATCGTGGCACACGGAATGCCACACGTATCGGACTGGATGCATAGACGTTTGTAGCAAGAGGGAACATTCCTGTGACCCGACGAGGACGTCGGTTCCTCTGAGTGGTGGTGTATGTGATAGTATGGCTTATTAAGGATGATAGACTACTCATATCAATAAGAAATTCCTTTTTTTCGGGAGCTCATTCGAGCAGAACTTCCAGGTTAAGAGTGCTTGGCTTGGAGTAGTTCTAGGATGGGTGACCGACCGGGAAGTTGGTCCCGGATGCGCATGAGTGAGGACAAAGTGCGCATAAAAGACTAGTATTGATCTGTGAGGCTAGTCTAGATCCCGCCAGGAGTAACGACTACCGGCGGGTGTGTCCGGGGCGTTACACCCCTGGTACCAGCTCAGGCTCCACCAAGGCTACCGTGCGCCAGGCTGCCTCCTGAGCCCCCCCCTCGCGAGGGTGGCCTCACAAGGCTTGGTGCATGGAGCCAACCGCAGAGCACCATGCCCACCACGTGCAAGGAATCCTGCTGTTAGGCTAAGGACGGCGGGGCAGGACGGAGGCCAGGTTACCTCTTCGGTGATAAGGACGCTGCGGGTGGCACCTCTCAAAAAGCAAGTTCCACAAAGGTTTCCATTTCGGTGAAAGAAGATAAGAACAGATTGACGCTACAGGACAGAGGTCATCGTCGCGCCCATGACCGCGTCACGAAGACTGCTTTATTAGTGGAGACCACCTTTAGTCAGGATAGGCCTGGCTCCTGTCCCCCTTCGAATTGCCACCCTTTTCTGCCGATATTTTCGAGGAAGAGGACCAAGGCACAAAGGGGGGAGGTCCACGTCCATGTTAGGGGATCGAGCCATTCTCTCCCCCCCCCAACCATCGTGTATTGGGGCCTCAAGCTCCTCCTATTCTAAGGCAACAAATCACAAGCAGGAGTAGGGTTTTACACCACACGGTGGCCTGAACCTAGGTAGCTCGGGTGTCTCTGTCATTTCCGGTGAGGTGCTTACCGTCAACCATGCCGTGTTGCCGTCGTGTTGCAGGTCACAAGCCAAGCCCCTAATGTTCGAACCTCGTTCTTGGAGAAGTTCTTGGGCGCAGATCCCAGACTCCGACATTTGGCATGCCAGGTAGGGTGACTTGCCATCTTCGCACCTTCGACCTCAACGTCAACATCGACATGGACAAAGCCACCGCCCGTCGGGAGCGCACCGTGTGCCGAACTGCAGCTCGGGCTCCCTTGGTGCCCGCCGCCCGATGTGCCATGGGGCACCGCCCTTGGGCCACCACCGAACCCTTCGAGGAGCGTGTGGCCTCCTCCATCCACCCGTCGGTGAACGAGCAGGCGTGTGGCCACTGTACCACCGTCTCCTCGCTCGAGCGCCATGACCCTCTTGCTCCGCGTGTTGCGCTCCTCATCGCTCAAGAGCTTCTGCGCTACCGCCCCACCAACGATGGCTACGACGCCTAGCTCGAGCGCATCATTGAGCTCGTCGACACCGCGCGCGATGCTCCGAGCCGCAATGGTCAGGCGCCCTCACACTCCCTGCTTCCTCCACCGCCGCGCGTTGACCAAGCCGAGAATGATGCTCCTCCTCCCCGTCCTCCGGCCCACGACGCGCCCGAGCGGCACCGCATGGCACACGCGACGGAGAACTTCAACGAGTCGGCAACACTTGTAGGTGACAGCAAAAGTTGCCAGATCGTCCATCGCACGCCCTAGGACATGCACGTGACCTTCGAGAAGCCACGCAATCGCCAGAATCATGGTCTCCAACACGTCACCATGGGTAGGCGCCAGAATTGCGTGTCCCTCAACTGCAGTGTTGCCTCCACTGGCGGCTACTTGGTCGTCGCTCCCGAGCTGCGCCATGTTGTGTGGCCTGATAAGTTCAAGCCAGAACTTCCTCCTCGTTGCAACGGTAGCGCCAACCACACGGAGTTCCTCCTCCTCTACACCATCAGCATCCAGACTGCGAGGGGGGAGGACCGGTTCATGGTGATCTGGTTCCCCATGTCCCTCAAGGACATTGCGCGTGCATGCCTCCTGAACCTCCCCAAGGCGTACATCTCTTCGTGGGAAGACCTGTGCAAGCAGCTCATCGATAACTACATGGGCACGATCGACTGGACCCTCACGCTTAGCACCGTCCTACCCACATATAAAATTATTAACGTAATGAACTCGAATCAACTCAACATGATGAACATGACTAGACAGATATTCCCAGGTGTCCTCGGGAGTGCTTGCTTCATATAAGAATACTTGCAGGCTTGTCCTTCGCTATAAAAATGATTGGGATACCTTGTTGCACCTTTTCTACTATTGTTACCTGTCACTTCTTATGAATTATCTTGCTGCAAAACTATCTATCATTGCTACTCACAGAACTTGTAGAGAATACCTTGCTGAAAACTTCTTATCATTTCCTTCTGCTCCTCGTTGGGTTTGACACTCTTACTTATCGAAAGGACTATGATTGATCCCCTATACTTGTGAGTCATGAGGACTATTTTCTAGTGCCTCTGTCGGGGAGTCAAGCACCTTTGGTAAGGAAACATTTTCGGTATGTGCTAAAATTTACTGTTGCTTGCTACTATGTATAATCATCCTTTGAGCGGTTTGTTCGGGGCATCTTCGCCTCTAGAGGAAGAAGCAAGAGCCATTCCTAAACCTACTGAACCTATTAAAAATATTTATTATGATATTCCTTCGCGTATGTTAGAGAAACTGCTGGCTAATCCTTATGCAGGAGATGGTACATCTCATCCTGGTTACCACTTGATATATGTACATGAGATTTGTGAATTATTTAAGCTTGCAGGTTTACCCGTAGACAAAGTTAAGAGAAGGTTTTCCCTTTATATTTGGAGGGAAAGGCATTGATGTATATGCTATTGGATGATATTGGATCATGGGATTGGAATCGCTTGAAGCTGGAATTTCATCAGAAGTTTTATCCTATGCATCTAGTTCATCGTGATCGGAATTACATATATAATGTTTGGTCTCATGAAGGAGAAGGCATCGCTCAAGCTTGGGGGAGGCTTAAATCTATGATGCACACTTGCCCCATCCATGAGCTCTCAAGTGAAACGATTATACAAACAAATTATGCTCGGCTTTCTCATGATGATCAATCAATCCCAATTCTTCTTCTATCGGTTCCTACATGAAGAGAACTATTCGATTCAAATGGGATCTTCTAGAAAGAATTAAATGCAATTCTGAAGATTGGGAACTCGACAAAGTTAAAGAATCGGGTATAAAGCTTGAGTGTTATTGTGTTAAATCTTTTATGGAAACTGATTCTTTTTAAAAGATTAGTAATAAATATGGGCTCGACTCTGAGATAGTAGCTTCTTTCTCTGAATCATTTTCTACTCATGTTGATCTCCCTGAGAAGAAGTGGTTTAAATTTCATCCACCTATTGAATATTTATTAGTGGAACCCATTAAGGTTAAGGAGGAAATAATTGTTAGCCATGTTGATCCTGTTGTTCCTAGCTCATACATTGAGAAACCACCTTTCCTATTAGAATTAAGGAACATGCTAAAGTTGCAACTGTGGTTAATAAAAGTTATATTAGAACACCTAAGCCTTCTGAACAAATACAAGTAGAATCTGATATTGCTATGGTTAAAGATCTCCTAGTTGATAATATTGATGGACAAGTTATTTATTTTTGTGATGAAGCTGCTTGAATTGCAAAACCTGTTAGAAACAAGCAAGATAAGCTAGATAAAAACAAACTAGTTGTTGGCATACCTGTTGTTTCTGTTAAAATAGAGATCGTTGTTATCATGGCTTGTGTGATATAGGTGCTAGCGTTAGCGCTATACCTTTTACCTTATATCAAGAAATTATGAATGACATAGCACCCTCTAAGATTAAAGATACTGATGTCACTATTAAACTTACAAACAGAGACACTATTTCAGCACTTGGGATTGTTAGAGATGCTGAATTATTATGTGGAAAAGTCAAGTACCCTACTGATTTCTTAGCACTTGGTTCAAAACAAGATTGTTTTTTCCCCGTTGTCTTTGGTAGCCCTTTCTTCAATACCGTTAAATGCTGAAATTAATTGTGTTATTGAGAAGGTTAAAGTAAGCTTTGGTAATGTGTCTCATGAATTTCATTTCTCTAAGTTTGGTAGACAACCACATGATAAAGAAATATATATAATATGAAATAATTGGTATTGCTTCTATTGTTGTGCCTCCTGCCGATCCTATAGAACAATACTTCCTAGACCATGACAATGACATGCAGATGAATGAGAAAAATGAAATAGATGATATAATCTTCAGACAAATACCTATACTTAAACACAACTTGCGTGTTGAAATCATAGGGGATCCTCCTCCGCCAAAGGGAGATCCTGTGTTTGAGTTAAATAAATTACCTGATACTTTGAAATATGCTTATCTTGATGGAAAGAAGATATATCTTGTTATTAATAGTGCTAACCTTTTAGAGCATGAAGAAAAGAGGTTACTCAAAACTTTGAAGAAGCACCATGCTGCTATTGGAAGGGCATTATTCCCACTCTATGCCAGCATAATATTAATATGGATCCAGATGCTAAACCTGTCGTTGATCATCAACGCTGATGTCTACTACACAACCTTCTTCTTGTAGACTCGTGTTGGGCTTCGAAGCGTAGAGTTTTGTAGGACAACTGCAATTTTCCCTCAAGTGGATGACCTAAAGTTTATCAATCCGCGGGATGTGTAGGATGAAGATGGTCTCTCTCAAGCAACCCTGCAACCAACTAACAAAGAGTCTCTTGTGTCCCCAACAAACCCAATACAATGGTAAATTGTATAGATGCACTAGTTCGGCGAAGAGATGGTGATACAAGTGCAATATGGATGGTAGATATAGGTTTTTGTAATCTGAAAATATAAAAACAGCAAGGTAACAAATAGTAAAAGGGAAGCAAAACGTTGTATAAATGCTTGGAAACAAGGCCTAGGGTCCATACTTTCACTAGTGCAATTTCTCTCAACATTATTGACATAGTTGAATCATATGTAAACACCTCTCATGCGACAAAGATTTCACTCCAAAGTAACAAGTAGCGGAGAAATAACGAAGAAATTATTGTAGGGTACGAAACCACCTCAAAGTTATCCTTTCTGATCAATCTTATGAGCTATCCCTATAAGTGTCACAAACAGCCCTAGAGTTCGTACTAAAATAACACCTTAAGATACACATCAACCAAAACCCTAATGTCACCTAGATACTCCAATGTCACCACAAGTACCCATGGGCTTGATTATACGATATGCATCACACAATTTTAGATTCAATAATCCAACACAAAGAACTTCAAAGAGTGCCCCAAAGTTTCTACCGGAGCGTCAAGATAAGAACGTGTGCCAACCCCTATGCATAGATTCCCATGGTCATGGAACCCGCAAGTTGATCACCAAAACATACATCAAGTAGATCAATACAAAATCCCATTGTCACCACAGATATCCCATCGCAAGACATACATCAAGTGTTCTCAAATCCTTAAAGACTCAATCCGATAAGTAAACTTCAAAGGGAAAACTCAATTCATCATAACTAGATAGAGAGGGGAAAACTCCATATGATACAATCTATATCAACAAAGCTCACGGTACATTAAGATCGTGCCATCTCAAGAAGACGAGAGAGAGAGAGAGATCAAACACATAGCTACTGGTACGAACCCTAAGCCTCGAGGGTGAACTACTCCCTCCTCATCATGGAGACCATCGGGATGATGAAGATAGCCTCCGATGATGGTTTCCCCCTCCAACAGGGTGCCGGAACAGGCTCTTGATTGTTTTTTCGTGGCTCTGGACGCGTGCGGCAGCGGCACTCCCGATCTAGGTTTTGCGTTGTTTTTTTGAAATTTATAGGAATTTATGGCGGTGGAAACAAGTCAGGATGGGCCATGAGGGAGTCACAAGCCTGGTGGGTGTGCCCAGGGGAGGTGGCCGTGCCCCTGAGGCTTGTGACTGCCTCGTGGGTCTTCTGGCCCAATTTCGATGCTCTGTGGGTCTCTTTTGGTCCAAAAAAATCACCATAAATTTTATTCCGTTTGGACTCCGTTTGATATTCCTTTTCTGTTAAACGCAAAAACACGGAAAAAACAGGAACTGGCACTGGGTTCTAGGCTAATAGGTTAGTCCCAAAATTAATATAAACTTGTGGTAAAATGATTGTAAAACATCCAAGAATGATAATATAACAACATGGAACATGCAAAAATTATAGATACGTTGGAGACGTATCAGCATCCCCAAGCTTAATTCCTGCTCGTCCTCGAGTAGGTAAATGATAAAAACATAATTTTTGATGTGGAATGCTGCCTAACATGTTAATCGTATTCTTTTCTTCTTGTATAGCATGGACATTTGGAATTGTAAATGATTCAAAGCAATAGTCTAGTTTTAACATAATGACTTCAATACTCAAGCATGTCAACAAGCAACCATGTCATTCAAAATATCACCATTAAACAAAGTTATCCCTAGCACATCATGTTGAATCATTGATCCATTCATGAAACAAACTAAAATATTAGCTATGTCCAATGCTCAAGTACGATCATAGTGCCCCCTAGTTGGTGCTTATAAGAGAAGATGGAGACTCAAAGCAAAAATAAAAGTTGCATAAAGTAAATAGATAGGCCCTTCGCAGAGAGAAGTAGGGATTTGTAGAGGTGCCAGAGCTCAAGGTTTATATTGAGAGAGAATAATATTTTGAGTGGCATGCTTTTCCTATCAACGAAAATGACGAAGTAGATCACAATACTTTCCATGCTAGATACATTATAGGCGGTTCCCAAACAGAATAGTAAAGCTTTTACTACCCCTCCACCAATCAATCACACTCCACGGCGATCCGAATCCACGGGTACCATCCATACGAACAACATTCCTAGGGGTGTTTTGTTTAATTATTTGCATTTTTTTCTTCTTTGATTTTCGGGACTGGGAATACCTATTACCAACCACTTTCTCGTGAATGATAGTGAATCAACACATATCATGAGAATAACACACCTAGCATGGAAAAATATTGGATACTCCCCATCGTTTCATGAGCGGTACGGGCACACAAAAGAGAAAATTTATTTTGAAGATTTAGAGATGGCACATACAAATTTGCTTGGAACAACATGGAAATACCGCATATAGGTAGGTTTGGTGGACTCATAAGGCAAAACTTGGTTTAAGGATTTTGTATGCACAAGTAGTATTTCTACTTAGTACAAATGATGGCTAGCAAATAGATTGGGAAGCAACCCAACCGAGGAACGAAAAATCACATAAGTGAGCATTGAGTCATAACTAACACCGAATAATGGACCACAGGTAGGATGTTACTTCATTGCATAACTATTGACTTTCGTGCATGCATAGGGAATCACAAACCTTAACACCAATATTCTTATTAAGCATAATTACTCACTAACATGACTCACATACTACTATCATCATGTTTGAAAACTATTACAAAGAATTAAGTTTAATTTGTCCCATGATCTTCATGAAAGTTTTTATTATATCCTCCTTGGATATCTCTCACTTTGGTACTAGTTTGATGTATTGCCATTGCTTTTTGGGAAGCTCAAACAAATTTAAATGAAGCACATGAGCAAACGACAAGCTACTCTCAAAAGATATAAGTGAAGATTAACGAGTATCCAAACAATTAAGTAGCTATGTGAAGACTCTCTCTCCCTCAATAAATATTTTCAGATCTTAAGTACTTTATTCAAAGAGCAAGTAAAAGAAAAATAGCACTCCAAGAATAGCACGCATCATGTGAACGAATAAAAATTAAGGCTCAACATAGGCTAACCGATAATTGTTGATGAAGAGAGGTGGGATGCATAGCATCCCCAAGATTAGATGCTTGAGAGTTCTTGAAATATTTACTTGGGGTGCCTTGGGCATCCCCAATATTGATATTTTATATCTCGTTCAATCCTCTCATACCACGTTTCACCTATTCTCAAAACTTCATCCACGCAAAACTCAATAACAACTCATGAGATAGGTTAGTACACATAATAATAAATCAACTCTTTATGTACTGCAAAGACAAGTCGCATAATAATTTTCAAACATTAGTTACTGTATACTATCATTTCCACAATTTATATCTACCAATATAGGCTATGGAAACTATAGGATAAGTAGATAACGAAACTATGGCAGCAATCTGTCTAAACAGAACAGTCTGTAGCAATTTATAAAAACAGTGTACTTATGTAACTCAAAATATTATGGAAATTTAGGAACTTCTATTAAATTTATATGACTGTAATGTGTAATTTTTTTAGAAACTTTCGACGTTCCAGTAAAATATGAAAATTCAAACACCACAGCCAAAGTTTCTGTTTTTACACAACACTCATCAAAACATGCAATGCAAGCATCCTGAAGGCAATTCTTGAAACTTTTTATTGAAAAAGAAGATTATAAATAACACCTAACATAGAAAAAAATAAAATGATGCTCAAAGCAAAACTCATATTATGTGACGAATAAAAATATAGCTCCAAGTAAGATATACCGATAGTGTTGAAGACGAAAGAGGGGATGCCTTCCGGGGCATCCCCAAGCTTAGGCGCTTGAGTCTTCCTTGGATATTACCTTGGGGGTTCCTTGGGAATCCCCAAGATTATGTTCTTGTCACTCCTTATTCTTCTCATATCGGTGTCTCACCCAAAACTTGAAAACTTCAAACACACAAAACTTAACGGAACTTCATGAGATGGGTTAGTATAATAAACAAAGATCGTTCACATTGGTACTATCAATACAAGATTCATAATTTTAATCACATAATACCTACTGTATTGCATCATTCCCACAATTTATATTAGTCAATATAAGCTATAGGAACACTTGAAACAAGCAAACTATGCATGAAAAACAGAATCCGTCAAAAACAGAACAGTCTATAAAGATCTGAATGATCACCAAACTTACCTCACTCTAACAATTCTGAAAAATTACAGAAACTCAAGGAATTTTCATTTAAATTTTGTGTAAAAATTTCAGAATTTTTTGATGCTCCAGTAAAATCAGATATTTCATATACTGGACGCAAAACTTTTTCTGTTTTTGCAAAGAATCAAACAAACAAGTTTCCATACTATCCCAAAGGCTTTACTTGGTACTTTATTGGAATAAAATACACAAAACATGATTACTAAAGTATATTCATTATGTGAACACATCAAAACAGAAAGTAAAAGTGTTGGGTTGTCACCCAACAAGCGTTTTTCTTTAATGCCTTTTAGCTAGGCATGATGATTTCAATGATGCTCGTTTAGGAATAATAATTGAAACATGCAAAAGAGCATCATGAATCTCATGACAAGAAAATTTAATTCTAACACACTTCCTATGCATAGGGATTTTGTGAGCAAACAATTTATGGTAGCAAGAATCATCTAGCATAGGAAGGGAAAACAAGCATATCTTCAAGAATTTGAACACATAGAGAGGAAACTTGATATTATTGCAATTCCTATAAGCATAAGTTCCTGCCTCATAATAATTTTCAGTAGCATCATGAAGAAATTCCACAATATAACCAGCACATAAATCATTATTTTTATGATGCACAAGCATAGAAATTTTATTACTCTCCTCATAAGCAGATTTCTTCTCATGACTAATAGTGGGAGTATCATAGAAGACTTGAATACTACAAATTGGTTCCACCCTAAAAGATTAATATTTAGTAAAAGGATATTCATAATTATCACAAGTATCATAATAGTAATCATCACTATTTTTCATTGCATAAGTATCATCACAATAATCATCATAAGTAGGAGGCATGCAATCATTATAACAAATTTGATCATTCAAAGTAGGGGGAATAAAAACATCATCTTCATTAATCATAGCATCCCCAAGTTTGGGACAAACATTAATTGCAGCAAATAAATTCTCAAACATCTCATTTTCATCAAACATAGCATCCCCAAGCTTGTGGCTTTGTATATCATAAACATAATCACTCTCATCATTAATGGTATGAATAGCACCAATAGTACAGCAATTATTATCATCATCCTCCAAGTTGGTGCACTAAATATTTTCAAGATTATAATAAGTATCATTATCTTCCCAATCATAATTATCACAACAAATAATAGGCATAACATAATCATCCTCAAGTGTATCATCTTCCACAACTATTTTTGATTCATTCTCATGAGGCCTATCAATAATGGGAGCAACATTATTTGGGAGACATACCTCTTTGTCTTTACTTTTCCTTCTTTTCTTCTTATTCACCACATTATGTGTGGCTTTATTTAATTCCTCCAAACTTCTTTTTGAAGAGTTTGGTTGAATAAAAAGATTATCCTCGTTAGTTGACTTATAATAAGATAAAATAGGAGGATTTTGGGAAACCTCTTCGCCTTCATTTGTATTCTCTTCCAATTCTATTTGTTTTCTTGTATTTAAGTAATTGGCATTATAAGGATTCTCAATTCAACTTACCACGCAATACATATAGATTTCATTTAGATCAAAATCAATAATTTTCATGAGAGCCCAAGATGGAACATCCTTAATTTCATGTTTCATTTCTTCATAACCCAAGAATAGACTAAGTTCATTATGATGCTCAAGGGTAATGAGGTTATCACAATTTTTGGACACAATTCGATCATGAAATAATTCACATTGGAAATTATAATGACCACGTTCATTGCAAAGTTCACAAGGACGGCGAGAAATATGAAGTCTTTCAGCCCAAACATATAGCCTATCTTGCAACCATTAGTTTATAAATACTTATGCCTCTTACAAAATATAGCTTCCCTTTTAGGCATGTCTTGACAAACTCTATGCACTCCACAAAAATTGACATGCTTATAAGAAATATTTTTATCATGACTAGTGCAATCATCATTAGTACTATGGATATTCAAATAATTCATACTAACAACATTGCAATCATGCTCATCACTCAAAGATTTAGTGCCAAACACTTTAATAACTTCTTCTTCTAACACTTGAGAACAATTTTCCTTTCCATCATTTTCAAGAAAGACATTAAAAAGATGAAGCATATGAGGCAACTTGAATTCCATTTTTTTTGTAGTTTTCTAATATAAAACCAAACTAGTGAAAAACAAGAAACTAAAAGATTCAATTGCAAGATCTAAAGATATACCTTCAAGCACTCACCTCCCTGGCAACGGCGCCAGAAAAGAGCTTAATGTCTACTACACAACCTTCTTCTTCTAGACTGGTGTTGGGCCTCCAAGTGCAGAGTTTTGTAGGACAGTAGCAATTTTCCCTCAAGTGGATGACCTAAGGTTTATCAATCCGCAGGAGGTGTCGGATGAAGATGGTCTCTCTCAAGCAACCCTGCAAACAAATAACAAAGAGTCTCTTGTGTCCCCAACACACCCAATACAATGGTAAATTATATATATGCACTAGTTCGGCCAAGATATGGTGATACAAGGGCAATATGGATGGTAGATATAGGTTTTTGTAATCTGAAAATATAAAAACAGCAAGGTAACCAATAGTAAAAGGCGAGCAAAATGTTGTATAAATGCTTGGAAACAAGGCCTAGGGTCCATACTTTCACTAGTGCAATTTCTCTCAACATTATTGACATAGTTGAATCATATGTAAACACCTCTCGTGCGACAAAGAATTCACTCCAAAGTAACAAGTATCGGAGTACTAACGAAGAAATTATTGTAGGGTACGAAACCACCTCAAAGTTATCCTTTCTGATCAATCTCATGAGCTATCCCTATAATTGTCACAAACAGCCCTAGAGTTTGTAATAAAATAACACCTTAAGATACACATCAACCAAAACCCTAATGTCACCTAGATACTCAAATGTCACCACAAGTACCCATGGGCTTTATTATACGATATGCATCACACAATTTCAGATTCATTAATCCAACACAAAGAACTTCAAAGAGTGCCCCAAAGTTTCTACCGGAGCATCGAGATAAGAACGTGTGCTAACCCCTATGCATAGATGTTGGAAATATGCCCTAGAGGCAATAAATAAAGTGTTTATTATTATATTTCCTTGTTCATGATAATCGTTTATTATCCATGCTATAATTGTATTGATTGGAAACACATTAAATGTGTGGGTAAATAGACAACACATTGTCCCTAGTATGCCTCTAGTGAACTAGCTCGTTAATCAAACATGCTCAAGGTTTCATAGCCATTGACATGTGATGTCATTTGATTACGGGATCACATCATTAGGAGAATGATGTGATGGACAAGACCCAAACTACAAACGTAGCATATGATCGTGTCAGTTTATTGCTACTGTTTTCTGCATGTCAAGTATATGTTCCTATGACCATGAGATCATGCAACTCACGGATACCGGAGGAGTGCCTTGTGTGTATCAAACGTCACAACGTAACTAGGTGACTATAAAGGTGCTCTACAGGTATCTCCGAGGGTGTCTGTTGAGTTGGCATGGATCAATACTGGGATTTGTTACTCCGTGTGACGGAGAGGTATCTCAGCGCCCACTCGGTAATACAACATCACAATAAGCCTTGCAAGCAATGTGACTAAGTATTATTTACGGGATCTTGTATTACGGAACGACTAAAGAGACTTGCCAGTAACAAGGTAGAACTAGGTATGGAGATACCATCGATCGAATCTCGGGCAAGTAACATACCGAAGAACAAAGGGAACATCATACGGGATTAATTGAATCCTTGACATAGAGGTGCAACCGATAAAGATCTTCATAGAATATGTAGGAACCATTGTGGGCATCCAGGTCCCGCCATTGGTTATTGACCATAGAGGTGTCTCGGTCATGTCTACATAGTTCTCGAACCCGCAGGGTCTGCACACTTAAGGTTTGGTGACGTTTCGGTAGTATAGAGTTATGTATGGTGGTAACCGAAGTTTGTTCGGAGTCCCAGATGAGATCCCGGACATCACGAGGAGCTCCGGAATGGTCTGGAGGTAAAGATTCATAAATAGGAAGTCCTATTTTGGTCGCTGGAAAAGTTTTGGGCTCATCGGTAGTGTACCGGGAGTGCCAGTAGTGTATCGGGAGGCCTCCGGGAGGAGTATTTCGACCCAAGAGGCTACATGGGCTGTGGGAGAGTGGAAACCAGCCCTTAGTGGGCTGGTGGAACAAACACAATAGGCCCATGCATCTAGAAGAAAAGAGTCCTAAGAGAAAAGTGGAAAAAGGCAAAAAAAGAGGGTGAATCCTAGTCCTACTAGGATTGGAGGTGGACTCCACCTCCACCCTTGGTTCGGCTGAAGCCCTTGGCTTGGAAAGCCAAGGCTTCCTCCTCTCCTCTCTTCCTCCTATATATACTGGTGGTATTGAGGGGTTTTGCACTAGAATTTCAGCCACGTGCTACCCGTTCCTCCAGTACATAGTTTCTCCTCTAGATCGGATTTCTGCAATTCTTAGGCGAAGCCCTACTGGAATTGCTCCACCACCATCGCGGGAGCGCCGTCAGCCTGCCGGAGAAAACTTCTTCCTCTCCACTCCTTCTTGCTGGATCAAGACGGTGGAGATCGTCATCAAGCTGTATGTGTGCTGAACGCGGAGGTGCCGTCTGTTCGGCGCTAGATCGGAAGGATCGTGATCAAGTTCGTGGGACGGATCGTGATCAAGTTCGTCGGACGGATCGTGATTGGATTGCGGGACGGATCGTGATTGGGTCGCGGGACACACGGCGATTTGGATCGCGAAGGCGTTCGACTACACCAACCGTGTTTCTTAACGCTTCCCGCTTAGCGATCTACAAGGGTATGTAGATCCACTCTTCCTCTCGTAGATGCTCATCACCATGGATAGATCTGCGTGTGCGTAGGAAAGTTTTTGTTTCCCATGCAACGTTCCCCAACAGTGGTATCAGAGCTAGGTCTATGTGTAGATGAGATATTGAGTAGAACACAAAAGGTTTGTGGGCGTTGATGCTTAGATTGCTTCCTCCCTTGGTCGGATTTTGGTTCAGCGGTATTGTGAGATGAAGCGGCCCGGACCAACATTACTCATACGCTTACGAGAGACCGGTTCCCTCGACTGCAACTTGTTGCATAGATGGCTTGCGGGTGCCAGTTTCTTTCACTTTAGTTAGATCGGATTCGACAAAGGCGGTCCTTGAGAAGGTTGAAAAGCAACTAGTGTATCACCATTGTGGTTTTTGCGTAGATGAGAATTGTTCTTGCTAGATACCCGTAGCAGCCACGTAAAATATGCAACAACAATTAGAGGATGTCTAACTTGTTTTTGCAGGGTATGTTGGCATGTGATATGGCCAATTACATGATGTCATATATGTTATGTATGATATGATCATGTGATGTATAGATTATCACGACTTGCATGTCGATGAGTACGGCAACCGGCAGGAGCCATAGGGTTGTCTTTAATTATTGTATGACCTGCGTGTCAATCATTAAGCACTATTTAATGCTTTGCTTTATTGCTAAACGGTAGCAATAGTAGTAGAAGCATGTTGGGCGCGACAACCCCGATGGCGACACGTTGATGGAGATCAAGATGATGGAGATCATGGTGTCTTGCCGATGACGATGGAGATCATGTCAGTGCTTTCAAGATAAAGATCTAAAGCACAAGTTCATGGCCATATCATGTCACTTATGAATTGCATGTGATGTTAATCCTTTTATGCACCTTGTTTTGCTTAGTACGACGGTAGCATTATAAGGTGATCCCTCACTTAAATTTCAAGATGAATTATGTTCTCCTCGAGTGTGCACCGTTGCGAAAGTTCATCGTGTCGAGACACCACGTGATGACCGAGTGTGATAGATTCTACGTTCACATACAACGGGTGCAAGCCAGTGTTGCACACGCAGAACACTCGGGTTAAACTTGATGAGCCTAGCATCTACACACATGGCCTCGGAACACAAGAGACTGAAAGGTCGAGCATGAGTCATATAGTAGATATGATCAACATAATGATGTTCACCATTGAAGCCACCTCAACTCACGTGATGATCGGACTTGAGTTGGTGGATTTGGATCATGTGACACTCAGATGACCTGAGGGATGTCAATTTGAGTGGGAGCTTTAGTAATTTGATTAACTAAACTCATTATCTTGAATAATAGGCTAAGTAAACTTTGCATATTTATGTTGTAGATCAATGGCTCGCGCAGTAGCACCCCTGAATTTTAATGCGTTCCTAGAGAAAGCTAAGTTGAAAGATGATGGAAGTAACTTTGTTGACTGGGCCCGTAATCTTAGGATTATCCTCACGGCTTCCCAGAAATCATATGTCCTTGATGCACCGCTTGGTGACCAAGCAGAAGACATGACCTCCAAATACGTTAAGAACGTTTGGGAGGCACGTACTGGAGATTACTCAATTGTTCGGTGTGCAATATTGTATGGCTTAGAACCGGGACTTCAAACACGTTTTGAACGTCATGGAGCATATGAGATGTTCCAGGAGTTGAAGTTTATCTTTCAGAAGAACGCCCGGATCGAGAGGTATGAAACCTCCGATAAGTTCTATGCTTGCAAGATGGAGGAGAACGGGTCTATCAGTGAACATATACTCAGAATGTCTGGGTATTCAACTTGTCTAGCGGAGTTGGCAATTACCCTTCCGCAAGAGGCGATCACTGACAGAGTTCTTCAATCACTGCCACCTAGTTACAAGAGCTTTTTGATGAACTATAACATGCACGGGATAAACAAGTCAGTCGCCGAGCTATTTACGATGCTAAAAGTCGCCGAGTCTAAAATCCAGAAAGAACATCAAGTGTTGATGGTCAATAAAACCACTAGTTTCACGAAAAATGGCAAGGTCAAGGGCAAGGGCAAGAAGGGTAAAACCAAGAAGGATGGCAAAGCAGTTGCTACTCCTGTAAAGAAGCCCAAGCATGGACCCAAGGCAGAAACTGAGTGCTTTCATTGCAAGGGAGCTGGTCACTAGAAGCGGAACAGCCCCAAGTACCTGGCTGACAAGAAGGCGGCCAATGACAAACAAGGTATATATGATATACATGTTATTGATGTGTACCTTACTAGCTCTCGTAGTAGTGCCTGGGTATTTGATACCGGTTCGGTTGCTAACATTTGCAACTCAAAGCAGGAACTACGAAATAAACGAAGGCTGGCAAAGGACAAAGTGACGATGCATGTGGGAAATGGTTCCAAGGTTGATGTGATCGCCGTCGGCACGCTCTCTCTTCGATTACCATCGGGATTAGTGATGAACCTGAATAATTGTTATTTAGTGCCTACATTAAGCATGAACATTATATCTGGATCTTGTTTATTGCGAGATGGTTACTCAACTAAATCAGAGAATAAAGGTTGTTCTATTTATATGAGTAATATCTTTTATGGTCATACACCCAATTTTAGGGGTTTATTCATATTGAATCTTGATAGTGATGACACACATGTTCATAACATTGATGCCAAAAGATATAGAGGTGATAATGATAGTACCACTTTCTTGTGGCACTGCCGTTTAGGTCATATTGGTGTAAAACGCATGAGGAAGCTCCATGCTGATGGACTTTGGGAGTCACTTGATTTTGAATCACTTGACACATGTGAACCATGCCTCATGGGCAAGATGACTAAAACGCCGTTCTCTGGTACAATGGAACGGGCGAGTGACATACATATTGATGTGTGCGGTCCAATGAATGTTATAGCGTGTGGTGGATATCGTTATTTTCTCACCTTCACTGATGACTTAAGTAGATATGGGTATATTTACTTAATGAAACACAAGTCTGAAACATTTGAAAAGTTCAAGCAATTTCAGAGTGAAGTTGAGAATCATCGTAACAAGAAGATTAAGTTCCCGCGATCTGATCGAGGAGGTGAATATCTGAGTTATGAGTTTGGCAGTCACTTAAGACAGTGTGGAATTGTTTCACAGTTGACACTGCCTGGAACACCACAGCGTAATAGTGTGTCCGAACGTCATAATCGAACCTTATTAGATATGGTGCGTTCTATGATGTCTCTTGCTGATTTGCCACTATCGTTTTGGGGTTATGCATTAGAGACAACTGCATTCACTTTAAATAGGGCACCATCAAAATCCGTTGAGACAACGCCATATGAACTGTGGTTTTGCAAGAAGCCAAAGTTGTCGTTTCTTAAAGTTTGGGGATGTGATGCTTATGTCAAAAAGCTTCAGCCTGAAAAGCTGGAACCCAAAGCGGGGAAATGCGTCTTCATAGGATACCCAAAAGATACAGTCGGGTATACCTTCTATCTCAGATCCGAAGGCAAAGTGTTTGTCGCTAAGAACGGAACATTTCTTGAGAAAGAGTTTCTCTCGAAAGAATTGAGTGGGAGGAAAATAGAGCTTGATGAGGTTATTGAACCTTTACTTCAACCAGAAAGTAGCACAACACAGAAAGATGTTTCTGTGGAACCTACGACAGTAGAAGAGGAAGTTAATGATGATGATCACGAAGCTTCGGATCAAGCTGCTATTGAACCTCGTAGGTCGACAAGGCCGCGTACTACCCCTGAGTGGTATGGCAACCCTGTCTTGGAGGTCATGTTGTTGGACAACAATGAACCTACAAGCTATGGAGGAGCAATGATGGGCCCGGATTCCAAGAAATGGTTAGAGGCCATGAAATCCGAGATGGGATCCATGTATGAAAACAAAGTATGATTTTTGGAAGTATTACCTGAAGGGCGAAAGGCCATTCAGAATAGATGGATCTTTAAGAAGAAGACAGACGCGGACGGTAATGTCACTGTCTATAAAGCTCGACTTGTGGCAAAGGGTTTTTCACAAGTTCAAGGAGTTGACTATGATGAGACTTTCTCACCCGTACCAATGCTTAAGTCTGTCAGAATCATGTTAGCAATAGCTGCTTATTTCGACTATGAAATTTGGTAGATGGATGTCAAAACAGCGTTCCTCAATGGTTTCCTTGAGGAAGAGTTGTATATGATGCAACCCAAAGGTTTTGTCGATCTAGAGAATGTGACAAAGTTTGCAGACTCCAGCGATCCATTTATGGACTGGTGCAAGCATCTCGGAGTTGGAATAAGCGCTTTGATGAGGTGATCAAAGCGTTTGAGTTTATACACTTTTACGGAGAAGCTTGTATTTACAAGAAAGTGAGTGGGAGCTCTATAGCATTTCTAGTATTATATGTGGATGACATATTGCTGATTGGAAACAATATAGAAATGCTGGAAACCGTGAAGGAATATTTGAACAAGAGTTTTTCAATGAAGGACCTAGGAGAAGCTGCTTTCATATTAGGCATTAGGATCTATAGAGATAGATCGAGATGCTTAATAGCACTTTCACAGAGCACATACCTTGATAAAGTTTTGAAGAAGTTCAAAATGGATCAGTCCAAGAAGGGGTTCTTGCCTGTGTTACAAGGTGTGAAGTTGAGTAAGACTCCATGCCCAGTAACTGTAGAAGATAGAGAAAACATGAGTGTCATCCCCTATGCTTCAGCCATAGGCTCTATCATGTATGCAATGCTGTGCACAAGACCCGATGTGAGCCTTGCCATAAGTATGGCCGGAAGGTTTCAAAGTGATCCTGGAATAGAGCACTGGCAAGCGGTCAAGAATATCCTTAAGTACCTGAAAAGGACTAAGGAAATGTTTCTCGTTTATGGAGGTGATGAAGAGCTCGTCATAAAGGGTTACGTCGATGCAAGCTTTGACACTGATCCAGATGACTCTAAGTCGCAAACTAGATACGTATTTATTCTCAACGGGGGAGTGGTAAGCTGGTGTAGTTCCAAGCAAAGCGTGGTAGCCGATTCTACGTGCGAAGTGGAGTACATCGCAGCCTTGGAGGCGGCGAAGGAAGGTGTCTGGATGAAGCACTTCATGACAGATCTTGGAGTAGTGCCCAGTGCACTGAATCCAATGAACATGTTCTGTGACAGCACTGGTGCCATTGCCCTCGACAAGGAACCAAGGTTTCACAAGAGGACCAGACACATAAAGCGACGCTTCAACTCCATTCGCGATTACATCGAGGAGAAGGACATAAATATTTGCAAAGTGCACACGGATCTGAATGTTGCAGACCCGTTGACTAAACCTCTTCCAAGGGCTAAACATGATCAAGACCAGAACTGCATGGGTGTTCGATTCATTACAATGTGAATTACATAGTGATGTGAACTAGATTATTGACTCTAGTGCAAGTGGGAGACTGTTGGAAATATGCCCTAGAGGCAATAAATAAAGTGTTTATTATTATATTTCCTTGTTCGTGATAATCGTTTATTATCCATGCTAGAATTGTATTGATTGGAAACACATTACATCTATGGGTAAATAGACAACACATTGTCCCTAGTATGCCTCTAGTGAACTAGCTCGTTGATCAAAGATGGTCAAGGTTTCATAGACATTGACATGTGATGTCATTTGATTACGGGATCACATCATTAGGAGAATGATGTGATGGACAAGACCCAAACTACAAACATAGCATATGATCGTGTCAGTTTATTGCTACTGTTTTCTGCATGTCCAGTATATGTTCCTATGACCATGAGATCATGCAACTCACGGCTACCGGAGGAGTGCCTTGTGTGTATAAAACATCGCAACGTAACTGGGTGACTATAAAGGTGCTCTACAGGTATCTCCGAGGGTGTCTGTTGAGTTGGCATGGATCAATACTGGGATTTGTTACTCCGTGTGACGGAGAGGTATCTCAGGGCCCACTCGGTAATACAACATCACAATAAGCCTTACAAGCAATGTGACTATGTGTTAGTTATGGTATATTTTATTACGGAACAAGTAAAAATACTTGCCAGTAACAAGGTAGAACTAGTTATGGAGATACCGACGATCGAATCTCAGGCAAGTAACATACCGAAGAACAAAGGGAACATCATATGGGATTAATTGAATCCTTGACATAGAGGTTCAACCGATAAAGATCTTCGTAGAATATGTAGGAACCAATGTGGAAATCTAGGTCCCGCCATTGGTTATTGACCATAGAGGTGTCTCGGTCATGTCTACATAGTTCTCGAACTCGCAGGGTCTGCACACTTAAGGTTTGGTGACGTTTCGGTAGTATAGAGTTATGTATGGTGGTGACCGAAGTTTGTTCAGAGTCCCGAATGAGACCCCGTACGTCACGAGGAGCTCCGGAATGGTCCGTAGGTAAAGATACATATATAAGAAGTCCTATTTTGGTCGTCGGAAAAGTTTCAGGTTCATCGGTAGTGTACCGGGAGTGCCGGTAGTGTACCGGGAGGCCTCTGGGAGGAGTATTTCGACCCAAGAGGCTACATGGGCTGTGGGAGAGTGGAAACCAGCCCTTAGTGGGCTGGTGGAACAACCACAAGAGGCCCATGCAGCTAGAAGAAAAGATTCCTAAGAGAAAAAGTGGAAAAAGGCAAAAAAAGAGGGTGAATCCTAGTCCTACTAGGATTGGAGGTGGACTCCACCTTCACCCTTGGTTCGGCCGAAGCCCTTCGCTTGGGAAGCCAAGTCTCCTCCTCTCCTCTCTTCCTCCTATATATACTGGTGGTATTGAGGGGTTTTGCACTAGAATTTCAGCCACGTGCTACCCGTTCCTCCAGTGCATAGTTTCTCCTATAGATCGGATTTCTGCGGTGCTTAGGCGAAGCCCTGCTGGAATTGCTCCACCACCATCACCGGAGCGCTGTCAGGCTGCCGAAGAAATCTTCTTCCTCTCCACTCCTTCTTACTGGATCAAGACGGTGGAGATCGTCATCAAGTTGTACGTGTGTTGAACGCGGAGGTGTCATCAGTTCGGCGCTAGATCGGAAGGATCGTGATCAACTTCGTGGGACGGATCATGATCAAGTTCATGGGACGAATCGTGATCGGATCGCGGGACGGATCATCATTGGATCGCGGTACGGATCATGATTGGATCGCGGGACGCACGGCGATTTGCATCGCGAAGATGTTCGACTACACCAACCGCGTTTCTTAACGCTTCCCGCTTAGCGATCTACAAGGGTATGTAGATCCACTCTCCCTCTCGTAGATGCTCATCACCATGGATAGATCTGCGTGTGCGTAGGAATTTTTTTGTTTCTCATGCAACATTCCCCAACAATAGATTCCCAATGTCACGGAACCCGTAAGTTGATCACAAAAACATACATCAAGTAGATCAATAGAACCTCCCATTGTCACCACAGATATCCCATCGCAAGACATACATCAAGTGTTCTCAAATCCTTAAAGACTCAATCCGATAAGTAAACTTCAAAGGGAAAACTCAATTCATCACAACAAGATAGAGAGGGGGAAACTCCATATGATTCAATCTATATCAACAAAGCTCGCGGTACATCAAGATCGTGCCATCTCAAGAACACGAGAGAGAGAGAGATCAAACACATAGCTGCTGGTACATACCCTCAGCCCCGAGGGTGAACTACTCCCTCCTCGTCATGGAGACCGCTAGGATGATGAAGATGGCCTCCAGTGATGGTTTTCCCCTCCGGTAGGGTGCCGGAACGGGCTCCCAATTGGTTTTTCGTGGCTCTGGAGGCTTGAGGCAACGGAACTCCCGATCTAGGTTCTGCGTTGTTTTTTTTTGGAATTTATAGGAATTTATGGTGGTGGAAACGAGTCAGGATGGGCCACAAGGGAGTCACAAGCCTGGTGGGTGCACCCGAGGGGGTGGTCGTGCCCCTATGGCTTGTGACTGCCTCGTGGGTCTTCTGGCCCAACTTCGATGCTCCGTGGGTCTCTTTTGGTCCCAAAAAAATCACCATAAATTTTTATTCCGTTTGGACTCCGTTTGATATTCCTTTCGTGTAAAACCCTAAAACACGGAAAAACAGGAACTCACACTGGGCTCTAGGTTAACAGGTTAGTCCCAAAAATAATAAGTTGTGGTAAAATGATTGTAAAACATCCAAGAATGATAATATAACAACATGGAACAAGCAAAAATTATAGATACGTTGGAGACGTATCAACATCCCCAAGCTTAATCCCTGCTCGTCCTCGAGTAGGTAAATGATAAAAACATAATTTTTGATGTGGAATGGTGCCTAACATGTTTATCATATTATTTTCTTCTTGTATAGCATGGACATTTGGACTTGTAAATGATTCAAAACAATAGTCTAGTTTTAACATAATGACTTCAATACTCAAGCATGTCAACAAGCAACCATGTCTTTCAAAATATCAACATTAAAGAAAGTTATCCCTAGCCCATCATGCTCAATCATTCATCCATTCATGAAACACACTCAAATATCAGCTATGCCCAATGTTCAAGTACGATCATAGTGCCCCCTATTGGTGCTTATAAAAGAAGATGGAGACTCAAAGCAAAAATAAAAATTGCATAAAGTAAATAGATAGGCCCTTAGCTGAGGGAAGTAGGCATTTATAGAGGTGCCAGAGCTCAAGGTTTATATTGAGAGAGAAAAATATTTTGAGTGGCATGCTTTTCCTATCAGTGAAAACGATGAAGTAGCTCACAATACTTTCCATGCTAGATACATTATAGGCGGTTCCCAAGCAGAATAGTAAAGTTTTTACTCCCCCTCCACCAATCAATCACACTCCACGGCGAGCCGAATCCACGGGTACCGTCCATACCAATAACATTCCTGGGGGAGTTTTGTTTATTTATTTGCATTTTATTTCTTTGATTTCCGGGACTGGGTATACCAAGTACAAACCACTTTCTCGTGAATGATAGTGAATCAACACATATCATGAGAATAACACACCTAGCATGGAAATTTTTTGGATACTCCCCGCCGTTTCATGAGCGGTACGGGCACACAAAAGAGAAAATTTATTTTGAAGATTTAGAGATGGCACATACAAATTTTCTTGGAACGGCATGGAAATACCACATATAGGTAGGTTTGGTGGACTCATAAGGCAAAACTTGGTTTAAGGATTTTGGATGCACAAGTAGTATTTCTACTTAGTACAAATGATGGCTAGCAAATAGATTGGGAAGCAACCAAACCGAGGAACAAAAAATCACATAAGTGAGCATTGAGTCATAACTAACACCGAATAATGCACCATAGGTAGGATGTAATTTCATTTCATAACTATTGACCTTCGTGCATGCATAGGGAATCACAAACCTTAACACCAATATTCATACTAAGCATAATTACTCGCTAACATGACTCACATATTACTATCATCATGTTTCAAAACTATTACAAAGAATCAAGTTTAATTTGTCCCATGATCTTCATGAAAGTTTTTATTATATCCTCCTTGGATATCTATCACTTTGGGACTAGTTTCATGTATTGCCATTGCTTTTTGGCAAGCTCAAACAAATTTAAATGAAGCACATGAGCAAATGACAAGCTACTCTCAAAAGATATAAGTGAAGATTAATGAGCAGTCAAATGATTAAGTAGCTATGTGAGGACTCTCTCTCCCTCAATATATATTTTCAGATCTTAAGTACTTTCTTCAAACAACAAGCAAAAGAAAAATAGCACTCCAAGAATAGCACGCATCATGTGAACGAATAAAAATTTAGGCTCAACATAGGCTAAGCGATAATTGTTGATGAAGAGAGGTGGGATTATAGCATCCCCAAGCTTAGATGCTTGAGAGTTCTTGGAATATTTACTTGGGGTGCCTTGGGCATCCCAAGCTTGTGCTTTTTTATCTCGTTCAATCCTCTCATACCACGTTTCACCTATTCTCAAAAACTTCATCCACACAAAACTCAAAAAGAACTCGTGAGATAGGTTAGTACACATAATAATAAATCAACTCTTTATGTACTGCCAAGACAAGTTGCATAATAATTTTCAAACATAAGGTACTGTATATTATCATTTCCACAATTTATATCTACCAATATAGGCTATGGAAACTATAGGATAAGTAGATAACAAAACTATGGCAGTAATCAGTCTAAACATAATAGTCTATAGCAATTTATGAAAACAGTGTATGTATGTAACTCAAAGAATTATGAAAATTTAGTAAATTATATAAAATTTATATGACCATACTGTAAAATTTTCGGAAACTTTCCAGGTTCCAGTAAAATATGAAAATTCAAACACCACAGCCAAAGTTTCTGTTTTTACACAACACTCATCAAAACATGCAACGCAAGCATCCTGAAGGCAATTCTTGAAAGTTTTTATTGAAAAACAATATTATAAATAACACCTAACATATAAAAAATAAAATGATGCTCCAAGCAAAACTCATATTATGTGATGAATAAAAATATAGCTCCAAGTAAGATATATCGATAGTGTTGAAGACGAAAGAGGGGATGCCTTCCGGGGCATCCCCAAGCTTGGGTGCTTTAGTCTTCCTGGGATATTACCTTGGGGTTGCCTTGGGAATCCCTAATCTTATGTTATTGTCACTCCTTATTCTTCTCATATCGGTGTCTCACCCAAAACTTGAAAACTTCAATCACACAAAACTTAACGAAACTTCATGAGATGGGTTAGTATAATAAACAAAGATCATTCATGTTGGTACGGTCAAGACAATATTCATAATTGTTATCACATAATACCTACTGTATTCCATCATTACCACAATTTATATTACTCAATATAAGCTATAGGAACAGTTGAAACAAGCAAATTATGCA
Organism: Hordeum marinum; assembly: GCA_022496015.1. Taxonomy (NCBI): domain Eukaryota; kingdom Viridiplantae; phylum Streptophyta; class Magnoliopsida; order Poales; family Poaceae; genus Hordeum; species Hordeum marinum. The sequence goes on along the minus strand of CM039676.1, from coordinate 346,483,213 downwards.
TGCAAAACAGAATCTGTCAAAAACAGAACAATCTGTAAAGATCTGAATAATCACCAAACTTTCCTGACTCTAAAAATTCTGAAAAATTAGGACAACTCAAGGAATTTTCATGTAAATTTTTTTAAAAAAAATTCATATTTTTTTGACGCTCCCGTAAAATCAGATAATTCATATACTGGACGCAAAACTTTCTTTTTTTGCACAGAATCAAACAAACAAGTTTCCATACTATCCCAAAGGCTTTACTTGGTACTTTATTGGAATAAAAGACACAAAACATGATTACTACAGTATATTAATCATGTGAACACATCAAAACAGAAAGTAAAAGTGTTGGGTTGTCACCCAACAAGCGTTTTTCTTTAATGCCTTTTAGCTAGGCATGATGATTTCAATGATGCTCGTATAGGAATAATAATTGAAACATGCAAAAGAGAATCATGAATCTCATGACAAGCACATTTAAGTATAAACCCACTTCCTATTCATAGGTATTTTGTGAGCAAACAATTTATGGTAGCATGAATCATCTAGCATAGGAAGGGAAAACAAGCATATCTTCAAGAATTTGAACACATAGAGAGGAAACTTGATATTATTGCAATTCCTATAAGCAGATGTTCCCCCCTCATAATAATTTTCAGTAGAATCATGAAGAAATTCCACAATATAACCAGCACATAAATCATTATTTTTATGATGCACAAGCATAGAAATTTACCTACTCTCCTCATAAGCAGATTACTTCTCATGACTAATAGTGGGAGTATCATAGAAGACTTGAATACTACAAATTGGTTCCACACTAAAAGATTAATATTTAGTAAATGGATATTCATAATTATGACAAGTATCATAATAGTAATCATCACTCTTTTTATTGCATAAGTATGATCACAATAATCATCATAAGTAGGAGGCATGCAATCATTATAACAAATTTGATCATTCAAAGTAGGGGGGATAAAAAGATCATCTTCATTAAGCACAACATCCCCAAGCTTGGGACAAACATTAATTGCAGCAAATAAATTCTCAAACATGCCATTTTCATCAAGCATAGCATCCCCAAGCTTGTGGCTTTGTATATCATAAACATAATCACTCTCATCATTAATGGTATGAATAGCACCAATAGTATAGCAATTATTATCATCATCCTCCAAGTTGGTGCCAATAGTATAGTAACCATTTAGTTTCTAAATACTTATGCCTCATACAAAATATATCTTCCCTTTTAGGCATGTCTTGACAAACTCTATGCACTCCACAAAAATTGACATGCTTATAAGAAATATTTTTATCATGAGTAGTGCAATCATCATTAGTACTATGGATATTCAAAGAATTCATACTAACAACACTGCAATCATGCTCATCACTCAAAGATTAGTGCCAAACATTTTAATAAATTCTTCTTCTAACACTTGATCACAATTTTCCTTTCCATCATTTTCACGAAAGACATTAAAAAGATGAAGCATATGAGGCAACCTCAATTCCATTTTTTGTAGTTTCTTTTATAAAACCAAACTAGTGAAAAACAAGAAACTAAAAGATTCAATTGCAAGATCTAAAGATATACCTTCAAGCACTCACCTCCCCGGCAACGACACCAGAAAAGAGGTTAATGTCTACTACACAACCTTCTTCTTCTAGACTCGTGTTGGGCGTCCAAGCGCAGAGTTTTGTAGGACAGCGACAATTTTCCCTCAAGTGGATGACCTAAGGTTTATCAATCCGCGGGAGGTGTAGGATGAAGATGGTCTTTCTCAGGCAACCCTGCAACCAAATAACAAAGAGTCTCTTGTGTCCCCAACACACCCAATACAATGGTAAATTATAAGTACAATATGGATGGTAGATACATGTTTTTGTAATTTGAAAATATAAAAACAGCAAGGTAACAAATAGTAAACGACGAAAAAAACGTTGTATAAATGCTTGGAGACAAGTCCTAGGGTCCATACTTTCACTAGTGCAATTTCTCTCAACATTATTGACATAGTTGAATCATATGTAAACACCTCTCGTGCAACAAAGAGTTCACTCCAAAGTAACAAGTAGTAGAGAACTAACGAAGATATTATTGCAGGGTACAAAACCACCTCATAGTTATCCTTTCTGATCAATCTTATGAGCTATCCCTATAAGTGTCACAAACAGCCCTAGAGTTCGTACTAAAATAACACCTTAAGATACACATCAACCAAAACCCTAATGTCACCTAGATACTCCAATGTCACCACAAATACCCATGGGCTTGATTATACGATATGCATCACACAATTTCAGATTCATTAATCCAACACAAAGAACTTCAAAGAGTGCCCCAAAGTTTCTACCGGAGCGTCAAGATAAGAACGTGTGCCAACCCCTATGCATAGATTCCCAAGGTCACAGAACCTGCAAGTTGATCACCAAAACATGCATCAAGTAGATCAATAGAAAATCCCATTGTGACCACAAATATGCCATCGCAAGACATACATCAAGTGTTCTCAAATCCTTAAAGACTCAATCCGATAAGTAACTTCAAAGGGAAAACTCAATTCATCACAACTAGATAGAGAGGGGAAAACTCCATATGATTCAATCTATATCAACAAAGCTCGTGGTACATCAAGATCGTGCCATCTCAAGAACACGAGAGAGAGAGAGAGAGGTCAAACACATAGCTGCTGGGACATAACCTCAGCCCCGAGGGTGAACTACTCCCTCCTCGTCATGAAGACTGTCGGGATGATGAAGATGGCCTCAAGTGATGGTTTTCCCCTCTGGCAGGGTGCCGGAACGGGCTCCCAATTGGTTTTTTGTGGCTTTGGAGGCTTGAAGTGACGAAACTCCCGATCTAGGTTCTACGTTAGGGTTTTTGGAATTTATAGGAATTTATGGCGGTGGAAACGAGTTAGGATGGGCCACGAGGGAGTCATAAGCCTGGTGGGCGTGCCCGGGGGGTGGGCGGTGGTCGCGCCCTGAGGCTTGTGACTACTTCGTGGGTCTTCTGTCCCAACTCCAATGCTCCATGGGTCTCTTCTAGTCCAAAAAAACCACCATAAATTTTTATTCCGTTTGGACTATGTTTGATATTCCTTTTCTGTAAAACCCAAAAACACGGAAAAAACAGAAACTGACACTGGGCTCTAGGTTAATAGGTTAGTCCCAAAAATAATATAATGTTGTGGTAAAATGATTGTAAAACATCCAAGAATGATAATATAACAGCATGAAACAAGCAAAAATTATAGATACGTTGGAGACGTATCAAACGCCATTTGAATCCTCAAATGAAAGAGGCGGTAAGAAGTGAAATATTAAAGCTTCTCGAGGCAGGTATAATTATTGCTGATAGTAGATGGGTAAGCCATGTTCAGTTTGTTCCTAAGAAAGGAGGTATAACTGTTGTCCCTAGTGATAAAAAATGAACTTATACCACAAAGGATAGTAACTGGTTATAGGATGGTAATTGATTTTAGGAAATTAAACAAAGCTACTAGAAAACATCATTACCCCTTGCCTTTTATTGATCAAATGTTAGAAAAAATATCTAAGCACGCATGTTTTTCTTTCTTGATGGATACTCTAGATTTTCTCAAATACTTGTGTCAAAGGAGGACCAAGAGAAAACTACATTTACTTGTCCGTTTGGAACTTATGGTTATAGACGTCTGTCTTTTGGTTTATGCAATGCACCTGCTACCTTTCAAACATGTATGACTGCTATATTCTCTGACTTTTGTGGAAAGATTTTTGAGGTTTTCATGGATGATTTTTCCATTTGCAGGACTTCTTTTGATGATTGATTAAGTAACCTTGATCGAGTTTTGTAGAAATGTGAAGAAACTAATCTTGTCTTGAATTGGGAGAAGTTCGACTTTATGATGAATGAAGGTATAGTACTTGGGCATAATATTTCTGAACAAGGTATTGAGGTGGAAAAAGCTAAAGTTGATGCAATAGAGAAAATGACATGTCCTAAATATGTTAAAGGTATAAGAAGTTTTTTTGGTCATGCTGGTTTCTATAGACGTTTTATTAAAGATTTCTCAGAGATCTCTAGGCCATTAGCTAATCTTCTTCAAAAAGATATTCCGTTTGTTTTTTATGATGATTGTGTAGAAGCCTTCGAAATACTTAAGAAAGTCTTAATCTCTGCACCTATTGTTCAATGACCTGATTGGAATCTACTATTTGAAATTATGTGTGATGCAAGTGATTATGTTGTTGGTGTTGTTCTAAGGCAAAGAGTAGACAAGAAATTGAATGTTATTCATTATGCTAGTAAGATCCTAGACAATGCTCAGAGAAATTATGCTACTACTGAGAAGGAATTATTAGCAGTTGTGTTTGCATGTGATAAGTTTTGACCTTATATTGTCGATTCCAAAGTTACTATTCACATTCATCATGCTGCTATTAAATACCTTATGGAAAAGAAAAATGTTAAGCCTAGACTAGTTAGGTGGGTGCTTTTACTTCAAGAGTTTGATTTGCATATTGTTAATAGAAAGGGGGCTAAAAACCCTATAGCAGATAACTTGTCTAGAATAGAAAATGTTCTTCACGATCCACTATCTTTTGATGATAATTTTCCTCATGAGCAATTAGCTGTTATAAATGCTTCCCGCAGTACTCCTTGGTATGCAGATTATGCTAACTACATTGTAGATAAATATATATACCACCTAGTTTCACCTATCAACAAAATAAGATGTTCTTTTATTATTTAAGACATTACTTTTGGTTGACCCACATCTTTATAAATAAAAAAAGCAGATGGTGTGATTATACGTTGTGTACCTAAGCATGAACAGAAACAAATCCTACAGAAGTGTCACTCTGAGGCCTACGGAGGGCATCACACTCGTGAAAGAACTGCACACAAGGTATTACAATCCGGTTTTTATTAGCCTACTCTTTTCAAAGATGCTCATAAGTACGTCATCTCTTGTGATGAATGTCAAAAAATTGGTAACATCGGTAGACGTCAGAAAATGCCTATAAATTATTCAGTCGCTATTGAACCATTTGATGTTTGAGGCTTTGATTATATGAGACATTTTCCTTCTTGTAATGAGTACACTCATATTTTAGTTGATGTTGATTATATTACTAAGTGGGTAGAAAGTATTCCAACTAGTAGTGCTGAACGTTTTTTATGCACACAAAATTTTGCAAACATCTTTAAGTTATTCACGTAATAATTATGAATCTAGAAATGATCAAAATATTGATCTTCCCCAAATTTTAGTCAGTTCTAATGAACTTAAAAGAAGATCAATAATTTCGAAAATGTTCAGGAATTTAATAAAACTTTCATGAATTTAGATCTTTTGTGGATTTTAAAATTGTTAACAATTTTATTGCTTTTCCATAGTCTAATAATTTTTAATGAGAATCAAGAATTTGGAAATTATAAGCGAGTTTTATAAAATATACGCAGGTTGGGCGTTTTGGCTCCCGGGAACATATGCTCTCGGATAAACAGTACCGCAAAAAATGACACAAAATGTTTTTGAAAATTCTGATTTTTTTGTAGATGTTCCTGTCAGTGTCACAAATATGCTTGACAATTTCCATATGAAACCGAGCAGTAGTATTTCGTTGGTGAAAAAAACAAATTTGAGTGACATTTTGGGGTAACATTTGGCGTTCAAATTTGTTTATTTTTCATAGGACACAATGTTTAACCTTTTGCCTAAAACTTTGTAGGCGACATTTGAATGTGACTAAAAATACATACAAATTTTGTTCGGATTTTTTTGAAATTAAAATAATTATTTTTCACACGCAAGAGCACGTGCTCCCGGAGCCGAATTGGATTTCCCAAAGTGAATTATAAAAATTGTGTGAATTTGTTTTTTCTCTTGGATTTCATAAAGTTAACGAACTTTAGAAAATGTTGAGGGCTTTCTTTTTTCATAATTTAAAACTTGTTCATGACTCTTTTTGAAAAACTTATATTTTTAAAATGTTTCTGAAATTTAAAAATAATTCAAAAAATAGAAAAATGAATGTGAATTAAAAAAACATGAATTTCAAACTGGTTCATTAATTCTTAACCAATCATCAATTAAGGAAATATCTATCCCTTCTTTTTGAAAAATACCCACCGCATATATTAAAATATTTATCGTGTATTTTAGATCACCCATTTAGAAAACATTCACTATGTATTTGAAGCAAGTTCATCAAGTATTTCTTTTTAAATGTGCATTTGAAAAATATTCTTTGTGTATTCGAAATGTGTGTATTATGTTTGAAAAAACCCTCACATACTTGAAGAAATTGCATTGTGCTTTTAAAATTGTCCGTACTTTTATACGTATGTAAAAGGTTAAGTTGAAGAACTTAGAAAGGAAAAGGAGAAAAGAAACGGAATAGGAAAACCCAAGAAAGATAAGGAAAACATTTGGATATATAAACAGAAATGAAATAAAATGGAAAACAAAAGGAAAAAAATGGAATGTAAAATCAACTAAAAATGGCAAGATAAAATTTGTCCTAGATATATGCACTATTTGAAATTTTCTTATGACACGCAAAGTGGACACACTAGGTTCAACACTTGCCCTAGATTTGTGGACCAACAACATAATGCAAGTGATAACAAATGTGACCATCGACATTGCATTTGCAATAAAATGTGATGGAGCAACATATAAGGGCAAGATAATAATAATAGCTCCAAAACGTGAAATGTAAAGATATGACTTTAAATAGTGATCAATGGGATAGCATGTCTCACACCATGCTAAGACAAGGTCTCAAAATAACCAAGTTCACAAAGCAAATATGTTCAAAATAAAATGGAGTCCACAAGCCTAAAAACGAGAAATGTAAACGCAAGCTTGTGACTCCCACCCATATAAATTCCAAGATACAACCACCCATGTAAATTCCAAGAGATTAAATAAAATAAAACTCTCTTCCTCTTTGACATCAACATGTTGTTTTTCATCCAAGGTTATCCGTGCGAAACACGATCGTAATATCGAATCACATATGCTTGCAAAAGCTGTGAAATCTAGGCCGCCGACGCCTTCTTTGGCTCACAAGTACTCCACAGCTTATTTGTATTTCTCTGATTGTTGAGTCTTAATAAATCTGCTTTTTTCCTAAAAAAGAAAATAATGGTGCAACCTTACTATCAATTAATTATACTCAAGTGAATGATGTGGGATTATTATCCAACAAAAAAGGTATTGTTATGTTAAAAAGTTCGATTGAGAAACAACCACTCAACCTTCTTTCTGCAATGGTCGAGATTAGTCGAGAAACTATACCGCGGTAGGAAGTCCTTGAGCTACTTCGGTTGGCCTTATTCTAACGATAGATGTAATTCTCTGCAACAACATTTTTTCTTCCTTTTCTCATGTACATCCTCTAATCTATACCTATTAATAAAACACACAGTGCTTCCATCGGTTCACCGTTACATCATTTTGACAAACCAGAAACTAAGTTTCCTGTAAATTAACAGCAGTACACGTTTAAGTCACAGCCGGACCGTTTATTGTATTTTATCACCCCCCCATCCCAGCAATGTTTTAGGTAACGACTCTGTTAAAAATCAATCGACCGAGACTTCGCGAAGTCTCAGTCAACACTATAATCCGTTGATCTTGCATCAAGATTCGTGCAAATAATTTTTTTTTCAATTTTTTTCTTCTTGAATACTATACTACTTGACTAGGACTTCGTGAAGTCTCAGTCGACTGAGATCTAGACACTCCCTTTAGGTAATCAACCCGCCATTCATATTTAAGTCAGACAAATCATTTTTTCATTTTAACAGAACCCCCCTAACTTTTCAGTTAATCAATCCGCAATTTATGTAAAACAAAATTATACATATTAAACAGTAATTTTGATTTTAACATGTTATATATGAAATTTGATTAGAAAAATGTGTAGAATCTAAATATGATGTTATTTTTAGCTGTTAAATATTTCTAAAATAATATTTTTGGTGCAAACTTAATCTATAATGGATGACCCATTTTTCGTTCGTACCGGCGGCGATCTGAATTGCAAATAAACACCCACTAAAACCAGATTGAGAGAAACGAAAACATCGGTAACCACACATGCACACCTCTGGTGAACCTTGCGGAAAAAAGAACATATTTGTTATCTTATTCCGAACGAGTGTCATGTGCACGGACAAGAGAGTGAGACGTCTTAGGACTGTCCAAATTAAAGACATGGATCTATTAAGGTCTTGAATCATGATTATTGAGTTAAGAGTGTGTGTTACTTTCTTTTCCTTTGCAACACACGACCTCTTTTGCTAGTCCAGGGTAAGGGTCGCAGTTTTAAACTACAACTGAGCTAAACTTAATTCAAAATCACAACACTTATTTTTAATCGGAGGGAGTAGTTCTTGCACCTTTTATTTCCCCTATTCTCAATGAAATGGACAGAAGGAACCTGTACCGTGGCTGTTGGCATGCAGGTTCGGACGCGCAGCCAGCTGACGACTTTCAGTTAAGCCCCAACCGCACCGACCTGACTAAACAGAAATGTTTGGACTCTTGTGTTTGTGGACAATTTTATGTTTAGTTAGAAAGTGCTGGACTGGACTTCGTGGACGTTTATATAATATATTAATGTTTTTAAACTATTTGCAATGCCAATTTGTGTTTATACTTGGATCAACTTTGCAAGTCCAAAAGTGGATAAAATTTGGGATGCGGGGAACAGTTGGGCGCACCAACGACCGGACAACCGCAAGCGAACGCACATGTTTATTTTGTGGATCCAAATGGATGAAATTAGAACAGAACCGACGTCCGTTTGGAATCGAGGATGGAGTTGGCCTTACAATTGCTAGTTGGTTGTGTGAGCCGACAATAAACCGGGATCGCGGAGCACGCTTACCGCCTCACAATGTCGAAATAAGCGGGACAAACAGATCCACAGGGATAACGCCAGCTCAGAAAATGCCTATATACACGCCCCTGTAGTAGCATCGGCGGGCACACATTGTCACAGTGTCACTCGACCATGAACCAAACCAAACCAAACACCCAGGAAAAGGGCAGGCAGCCCGTCCCATCTGCTATGCATGGGTTCCATGTCATTCCGAATTCCTGGTAGTACAACTAACTCGATCCACACGACAAGCACCACAGCTACTGACAAGAAAGCCCCTCAGGCCCTCACGACACATCTGAATGAAAAGAAAGCTAAGATGTGCTGCACTGCACTACCAATGTGGCTGGCAGTCTACTGTAACATCAGTTCATGGTGCATATGGAGTACTCTACTACATACACATGCATTAGGATAAGCATCATCATGTGAAAGGGACAGGACAGGAGATCGGACTGATCGAAAACGCCTTCGTCTTCCTCTGACGGAACTGAAATGCACCTGCTCTGCTTCGATCGATCGATCAGACTTGCATGCAGCCGTTCCCGTTCGCCGCCTTGCCGTTGACGCAGCCGCTGCTGTGCTCCTTGGCTCCTCTGTCGGCGGCGACGTTCACCATGTCGAGGTTGTAGAGTATCGGGATCATGACCATGGCGGAGAGGAAGGCGAGCAGCGGGCCGAAGATCCACAGCAGGAGGGGCACCCCGGCGTAGAAGAGCCTGTTGCCGATGAAGTTGAGCGTGAATCCCCTCTCGAGGATCTCGCCCACGTAGTCGCCCACGGCGCCGGCCGGCAGCTGCGGCACGACCAGGCGACCGCCGTCGTCGTCCTTGTCGGGCACGGCGCGGGGGATGCAGGAGGTGTTGATGAGGAAGCTGGCTTGGTTGAGGAAGCAGATGGTGAGGGTGTGGCAGAGGAAGGCGAAGAGGAAGACGAGCAGCAGCGCCACGTACTTGAGCGCCATCATGTACTCCCCGTGCGCGCCGAACACGGCGTCGCTGAGAGGCTTCTTGACGGAGTAGGTGCTGCTGAGCACGGCGGCGATGCCCGTGCAGAAGAGCACCGAGGTGGTGGCCATGAGCGTGGACCCCATGATGACGTTCCGCAGCGACTGCACCACCAGCACCCCCTTCTTGTCGTCGTTGTCCCGCATCATGCCGGCCGCCCAGAGCCTGCGCGCCGCCGAGTAGACGCCGAAGGCCGTGGAGAGCGGGCGGCGGCGCACGGCCCGCCACAGCCAGGCGTGGTACAGCGCCGGCAGCAGCAGCCCCAGCGGGATCAGGATGAGGTCCAGGTAGCTCTCCCTCCACACCGCCATGATCTCAAGCAAGAACCAAGAAAGGCGTAAGCGTGTGGCACTAGCACGCTTCTCTGGGCTCTTAAATCTCTCTGTCGACCGATGGAGCTCCTGAATTCGGGGGAGGCGTTGGTTGCTTTCTGGCGATGAACCGTGTGGAGGTGGCTCTCTGTCTACCCGTCCGTGGATGGGCGCGTTATATAGGGAAGGGAGTTGAAGCCTGGCTGAGGCTGAGCTGAGGTGAGGGGGAGGAAGAGAGAGATAGTGGTGTCTTACACAACGGCCACGATCTTGGATTTTTGCTGGTGGTCAATCAGCTAAAAGCAGCAAGCGGTGGACGAAAGGCAGACACGCACACGAGCGGTCGATCGATCGACCTCCGTCGTGAGTCACCGCCCAGACTAACCAAAAGAACGCCATCGATCGATCGCGGGCTGCGTACGCCGCCCTTCGTTCGAATCAATTGTTTTCACGTAGCGACCACGACGATGTACAGTACAGGTCGGGTCTACACTTCGTTCTCAGCAGGATGCGCTGTGCATGCTCGAGAGAGAGATGAGCTGGGACATGAGCTGCGCGCGTACGTGACCCGGTCGGGTGCCTGGCTTGCAGGCCGTTGCATTGCCGGCGCCGTCTGCGCACCGTGTCGCTAGCTCGCTGCTGGTGCTAACCAACTAACCAAGCCTGAATTAGCTAGCTTACGGGCACACGACTCCGGCGAGCGACAGAGCAGCGTAACCGACTCGCCGCCCGCAACTGGGTCTGGGTGGCCTTCGCGTGATGCGGATGACGCACGTACCACAGCACTAGCACGTTTCGCCTCCCTGCGCACGCACGCACACCGGGTTGTTGCCCACACCTACTCCCCGTGTTTCTAATAAAATACTATGAAACGAAAAAAGTATCATGCATGATGCAAAATTGACAAATTACGCCTAGTAAGCTTAGGCCTGGAAATACTGCGCCCAAGTGACAGGATGTGGAAATGCCATGTCGTTATCTGATCAGTTAGGACACGTTGCTCAAAAAAATAAAATCAGTTAGGACATTGTTACCCCGTTGTGTCTCGCTTTAGCCACGGGTACAACAAACCACTATTTTGATTCAGTGCATAATCTTTTTTTCCTTTTCTGTTGGAAAGAAGGCTTTCACCCGGCTTGAAAGAAGTGATAAAGACATGTAGACAAACTTACAACCAGTAACTCGATTTTTTTTTGGCGGGTGAACTGGTAACTCAATGTTAGGCATATCAAATTACGAAATAAATCGCTTGGAAAAAGGGAGAAAAATGACACGCCAAAACAGAAACGACAAGGACTAGAGCTTCAAATTAAGCCAGAGAAGGCTGTATGCAACTTGTCCACTGAGTGCTGAGTTCAAAAGGGAAGAGGCGAAGGCCGCCCTGGACGATATAGGAGGCCTCAAGGCACCGGGGGCGGATGGGATGTCGTCGATTGTCTTTAAATGCCATTGGCATTTCATGGGGGACTATATTGTGGAGGAGGTGCTCAAAGTTCTTAATGGAGGTGATATTCCTGAAGGATGGAATGACATGCTGGTGGTCCTAATTCCCAAGGTCAAAAATCCAAATAGGATCAAGGACTTGAGTCCCATCAGTCTATGCAACGTGGTGTACAAGTTGGACTCCAAGGTGCTGGCAAACTGCCTGAAAGTGGTGCTCCCGGACTTAATATCGGAAAATCAAAGTGCATTTGTCCCGGGACGCCTCATCACGGATAATGTGCTGATAGCATATGAAATCTCGCATTTCTTGAGGAACAAGAGAAGCGGACAGGAGGGTGTTGCTGCGGTTAAGGCCGATATGAGCAAAGCGTATGACAGGGTCGAATGGAACTTCCTAGAAGCAATGATGACAAAGATGGGGTTCAGCAAACGATGGGTCAATCTCATCATGAAATGTGTCAGAACCGTGAGATACCAGATAAAGGTTAACGGGGTCCTCACTCAACAGTTTTGTCCTTGGCGAGGGTTGCGTCAAGGGGATCCGCTCTCTCCGTATCTCTTTGTTCTCTGTGCGGAGGGCATGTCCTCGCTGCTGCATGAGGCTATGAGGAGGAGAAAGATCACTAGAGTTAAGATTTGCCAAACTGCACCAAGTGTATCACACCTATTTTTCGTCGATGACTCGATGATAATGTTAAAGGTAAAACAGGAGGAGGCGGTGGCGCTGCGGGAAATACTAGACCTCTACGAAAACTGCTCAGGACAGTGCATTAACCTTGAAAAATCGGCGCTCATGTTCTCACAGAATACAGAGGTGTAGGCAAAGAATCTAGTAAACGGGGCTCTCGGCATACAGAGTGAGAATTGGAATGACTGATACCTGGGGTTGTCGGTCCATGTTGGCAGGTCGAGGCGGAAGGTCTTCGGGTACATCAAGAAGAGCATGTGCGGCCGAGGCCATGGATGGCAAGAGAGGCTTTTGGCGAAAACTAGCAAGGAAACTCTCGTGAAGGCGGTGGCCCGGGCATGTATTGATTAAATGGATGGGATGGCTTGCCTCTTTCTTGCTATATGCTTTGCCATGTATTGAGTGCAACAGTTCTTCTACTCTTGCTAATGAGATTGCCCCCATAGCTTTCTCACATATTATTAGAGCTTTCGACATCTTTCATGTGAAGCAAGCTTGTCTTCCTTCTCTGCACCACATGCCTAGTGCCATGCATATAGCCATTGTTGCATCATACTGTTCATGCACTTTTGTTCCTAATGGTTATGGGCAAGAGAGGAGAACCATCATGATGGATGATGTGTTTATATACCATGCATATACATTCTTTGATTTTATTTGTGCATGTGTAGGTTATTTTGACGAGTTTCTACATCGCACTTGCTTGCACATCGGCATTATGACGGACACACATGGTCACACTTTTGAGGTGACATCCTTCTTGTGCATGGATAATCCTACTTGTGTTGCTTGTGCCATGACATATATTGGTCATCCTAGACTACTTACTCGCACAAATGTTAGAGATATTGCTTTCACATGATTGCCATTGTTCCATGCCATATGACTTATATGCCTTGTGTGTTGCATCCAACTTGTGGATTGTTTGCTCTTATCATATGCTTGGTTGCAACAATGTCTATTCTTCACATTTGCCATGCCACCTTGCTTGCTACATGCTTGAATTGATTGCCTCACACATGATGACCAATTGCTCTTTATGTTGTGTTGAGTGCCTCACTATCTTCACTACACCATGTGCACATTATGCTTGGATTATCTTGCACTGTCCCCATGCGTCTAGATATGTCATTTTCTTTGGTATTGTGAATGATTCCCTTGCCTACCATAGACCTTTCGTTGATTCCTATATGCACGAGTGCTATGACCTTTAGGTAGATGCTTGTTCTTTTGACAAACATATTGGCATCCCTACCTCACCTAGGCATCCTTGTTTCCATGATAGCATTACGTGTGCTCAATTTATATGCTTACATGCCATGACACAATCCTTTGCCACACCATATGTCAAGCATGATGACAACACTTGTGCGGTGATTCACCACTTGAATGCTTGGTTATGCACTAACGCTAACCACATTTGTTTTTCCAAGTGTTTGTTGTGTTTGCTCCTTTTGAAGGAATTACTAGATGGTGCGACATTGGACAGTGCCCATGCGAGCTTGATGATGATGAGTGCTTGGTGATCGTCCACTTCTACATGGCGACACCATCTCCTTCCCATGGTGATTTGGGTTTTGATCCAAGGACGGATCTTTACCAAGGGGGAGGGGATGACGCAGAGCATCCTACGGACATCACCACGGGAAGAGTCCCTTCGGCAAGTGACACGTGCGACATCTGCTTCACATACATAAGGCGAATCATCTCCTTTACACGTGCTCACTTGACCCCTTCGAGGATGGTATACTACTTGACATTCCTCTCGTGTGCATGCATAGGTATTTCCGGAGCTTTACCGATGACGAGGAGGAGTGCCAGCACCTACGTACGACTAAACCATCCGCGAGGGAGGCTTGTAAGAGAAGGAAGAAGAAGTGAGGACAAGTCTCTGGAAGACCCGGACCTTCCTGCCTGCCCGGAACCTCCGGACCCCGGACGTTCTAGCCTGCCCGAAACTTCCGACCTCAGCGCACCCAGCCTACCAACTCTCTGGGAACCCCGGAACCTGTTGGAAATATGCCCTAGAGGCAATAATAAATTATTTATTATCATATTTCCTTGTTCATGATAATCATTTATTATCCATGCTATAATTGTATTGATCGGAGACTTAGATGCATGTGTGGATACATAGACAAAACCATGTCCTTAGTATGCCTCTAATAGACTAGCTCGTTGATCAAAGATGGTTAAGGTTTCCTGGCCATGGACATGAGATGTCATTTGATAACGGGATCACGTCATTAGGAGAATGATGTGATGAAAAGACCCAAACTACAAATGTAGCTTATGATCGTGTCAGTTTATTGCTACTGTTTTCTGCATGTCAAAGTTTATGTTCCTATGACCATGAGATCATGCAACTCACGGACATCGGAGGAGTGCCTTGTGTGTATCAAATGTCGCAACATAACTGGGTGACTATAAAGGTACTCTACAGGTATCTCCGAGGGTGTCTGTTGGGTTGGCATGGATCAAGACTGGGATTTGTTACTCCGTGTGACGAAGAGGTATCTCAGGGCCCACTCAGTAATACAACATCACAACAAGCCTTGCAAGCAATGTGACTAAGTGTTAGTCACGGGATCTTGTATTACGAACGAGTAAAGAGACTTTCCGGTAACGAGGTTGAACTAGGTATGGAGATACCGACGATCGAATCTCGGGCAAGTAACATACCGAAGAACAAAGGGAACATCATACGAGATTAACTGAATCCTTGACATAGAGGTTTGACCGATAAAGATCTTCGTAGAATATGTAGGAACCAATATGGGCATCCAGGTCCCGATATTGGTTGTTGACCGTATAGGTGTCTCGGTCATGTCTACATAGTTCTCGAACCCGCAAGGTCTGCACACTTAAGGTTCGGTGACGTTTCGGTAGTATAGAGTTATGTATGGTGGTGACCGAAGGTTGTTCGGAGTCCCGTATGAAATCCCAGATGTCATGAGGAGCTCCGGAATGGTCCGGAGGTAAAGATTGATATATAGGAAGTCCTATTTTGGTCGCCGGAAAAGTTCCGGGCTCATTGGTAGTGTACCGGGAGTGCCTGTAGTGTACCGGGAGACCATCGGGAGGGGTATTTCCACCCAAGAGGCTACATGGGCTGTGGGAGAGTGAATACCAGCCGTTAGTGGGTTGGTGGCAGTCCCACACAAGGCCCATGCGGCTGGGAAGAAAATCCCAAAGAGAAAAAGGTGGGAAAAGGCAAAAAGGCAAAAATAAGGAGTCCTAGTCCTACTAGGATTGCAGGAGGAATCCTCCAATCCTCCTTGGTTCGGCCGACCCAAGGGCTGTCTCCTTGGGAGCCAAGCCTCCTCCTCCTCTCCTACTATATATAGTGGAGGGTTTTGGGTTTTTGGCACTAGGTTTTCAGCCACGTGCTACCCGTTCCTCCAGTGCATAGTTTCTCCTCTAGATCGGATTTCCGCAGTGCTTAAGCGAAACCCTGCCGGAATAGCTCCACCACCATCGCCGGAGCGCCTTCACGCTGCCGGAGAACTCTTCTACCTCTCCTCTCCCTCTTTCTGGATCAAGAAGGTGGAGATCATCATCGAGTTGTACATGTGGTGAACGCGGAGGTGTCGTCCGTTCGGCGCTAGATCGGAAGGACCGTGATCGAGATCGCGGGACGGATCGTGATGAGATCGCGGGACGGATCGTGATGAGATCGCGGGACGGATCGTGATGAGATCGCGGGATGGATCGTGATTGGATCGCGGGACAGATTGTGATGAGATCGCGGGATGCTCGGCGATTTGGATCGTGAAGACGTTCGACTACACCAACCGTGTTTCTTAACGCTTCCCGCTTAGCGATCTACAAGGGTATGTAGATCCACTCTACCTCTCCTAGATGCTCATTACCATGGATAGATCTTGCATGTGCGTAGGATTTTTTTTCTTCCCATGCAACGTTCCCCAACAGAACCTGCCCGAACCTTCCCCGGAACTTCCGACCCAGCCCAGAACTTCCAGCCTACGTGCGTGCATCCACTCGGACCCAAGGCCCATGTACCCATTTCTCACCCCCACTTCTCCCTAGACTATATATACTCATCTCCCACCTCCATTCTAGGGAGCTATGGTTTTGCTCTTAGTAAGTTGAGTCTAGCTCCTTCAAGTACCTCTCCCAGGGAGTAGATGCCTCTATAGGAGAAGATTCCCTAGTGGATATCAAAGCCCCATCTCCCCATGGGATTTGGGATGAGCTATATCATGTATCCTTGTTTCCCTTTGTTGTTCATGTACCTTGTGGATCTTGTGTGTGGTGAGTCTAGTGGATGTGTGATTGGACTTGTTCTTGAGTGATTCCTCTTGTGATTTCTCCTCGTTCTTGCCCGTGTTCTTCGTGTTCTTCGTGGAATCCCCCTCCAATTCGTGAAAGATCGACACACACGGGTTTGCCCCGTATCATTTTGGTATCTAGAGCCACATTTCTCATGAATTTGGAGTCCCCCCCTCTTCGTTTTCTAGCCTAATTTTGTTTGATTTCAGCCCAATTCTGAAAATTCCCCCACAAAAATAGCCCCAAAAATTTTCTTGTGATTTGTTGCCCTTGTGAGTTTTTTTGTTGATTTTGATCCTTGGATTTGGTGTTTAACAAGTGGATCTACCTCCCATGGCGTTCCCTAGCCCCAGTTTAACCTTTTCCCCCCTTCAATTTCGCCCTGGAAATCGAGTTTCTCTGCCCCTGTTTTTAGATCCGGAATTTAGGGTTCGTCCCGGAGTTGTTCTCGTGTCCCTCGGAACTTCCGGCATCGCTCGGAACTTACGGCCTTACCAGAAAGTCCCCCCCCGGAACTTCCGCCACCCCAGAACTTACGAAGTCCGGAACTTCCACCTGGGCCGGAACTTCTGGCCTAACCAGAATCATTGCACAAATTTCAGCTTCGGCCATTTCACCGTTTTGGCGGTAACTTTCGCTCCCGAACTCCGATTTGGGTGTTTGGCTCGTTTTGAAGCTATCGATGTGCCCAAGTTGCTCATTTTGGTTTTAATTACCATCAGTTGACCACTTCAAAGTTTTCAAATTTTGGCAACTTTGCCTAGGCCCTCCACCATACCATCCGCAATACCACCATAGTCTTCCGTAACCTAACCCATTTGGTTTACCTTTGCATTTGTTGTCGCTTGAGTTGTGATTTGAGTCTCCTAAGGTGTTTCGACTACTTAGGGACGATTACTTCTCCATCAACCATCGGTGACTTGTATCGGTCCATCATCTACATCAACCATCGACGTTCGACATCGATGACGACCATCCATCCTTTGAGACCATCTTCAACCGGAAGCAAGGCCGGTTCATCCTGACTTCGTGAAAGGTTAAGTGTGACAAAGGTATACATTTGGTCATACACTTTACCTTCCTTGCCATTGCATCTTGTTTGCCCCACCATATTTGCGGTTACCTTCATACCTATTGAGACTAGCTATCTGAGTATTGTCGAGCTTCGCGGAAACTTGTGCACCATGGTGATACGATATCATCTTGTTACATCATTGGAAATATCATATCATGCAATTGCTTGCTCCCGTGAATATATTGTGATACTTGTCTCATATAGTTGGTTGAGGCTCAATAAGAATAGTGGAAAGGAAGAGAAGAGTCAAAAAAAGAGAGAGAAAAGGCTTTTAAGCAATAAAGAAAGATCAAAGCTTATAAGCAAAGAGTTGAGCATGAAAAGAGATACTTGTGCATGAGGATACTTGGAATAGGAAACGTTTTGCTTGCATAAATAGGATTGGTGCCAAGTGGTGAATCATGCCCAAACGTGCAATAAGCTAGCATATCTCCTTGTGTTTGTGCAACACGAGCTTTGCTCATCCCTATAGTTGCACAAGCCCCATTATCCCACCGCGTGTGTTTATCTATTTCCCTCCTCTATATTTGTGATCTCTTGCTTTGCATTTTGAGTCCTCTGGATTTATTTCAACATTTACAATATCTTGGACTTCATTTTGCCTTAATTTTGTGCCACTTGTCCTAACCAAGCCACTCGATAAGCTTTATGTTGTAGGTGTGAGTGAAGAAGTCCAGTACCAATTCCACTATTCTCTCAATTCACATTGAGTGAAACGGGATACATCCTCAACTTTGGGAATAGTATCTTGGTATTGTTTATCTCATTTCCCACTCACCTTCGCTCGAGTCTTGTGATGGCTAGGCAAAGCACACCATCTTCAGTCTTCGATGACTACATCGACATGAGCAACGACATCACCGAAAAGCTCGAGCAGCTCGCCATCGACATACGACACTCCAAAGCTCAAAAAAGAGGCATGGTGGACGCACACATGAAGCCACTTCGACACATGGTGGCAAACTACAAGTCTTCTTCCCCTTCGTCATCGTCAAGGTGTAGACGCTCAAGTTGCACATCTTCGAAGAAACAAGTGCGTGAAGACCAAGATTGCGACCAAGGACAAGCTTCGATGTCAAGATCAAGGCGATCAACTACATGCTTGGATGACCTTTCCATCTTCGGAATCATTCCAAGGAAGATGGCCGAGCATGGGATTTTCCCTTCGGTCATGGAGGCAAGTGATGATGTGCCATCTTTGGCCTTCATCCACGAGATGATGACGAGATGGTTGAGCATGGGACTATCCCTTCAACCATGGCAGCAAAAGGAGTTGAGCATGGAGAAGTTTGCACCTACATCTCTCCGACACCCACATATGATGAGATGCCCCAATTTCCATGTGAGGAGATCCACCACCACATGAGTGACATGAGTGACTCCACCAGATGTGACATTGAGTGCATTTCCTATGAGAGGATGAGAGTGACCACCACTAGCCCCATATATGATGAGTTGCAACAATTCCTATGCGAGGTTGAGAGCCATCACTGCCCATTGAGTGATCAACCAACCATATGAGTGAGAGCATCCTGGAGAGAGTGAGTGAGCCACACCACTTAGTGAGTGAGGTAATTGAGATGGCATGTGAGACCACTATGATTTCTAACAACTTAACCTCTACTCCTATTGTGTATTCTTCTTGGGTGCAAGGTCTCCTAC
This sequence comes from Hordeum marinum, assembly GCA_022496015.1. NCBI lineage: Eukaryota > Viridiplantae > Streptophyta > Magnoliopsida > Poales > Poaceae > Hordeum > Hordeum marinum. The sequence continues at coordinate 346,463,857 of CM039676.1, read as the reverse complement.
ATGACGACACGCCTACCCTTGGCGAGTACATCCCTCCAACGGGAATGACGATGGCCATGGTGGATGATGAAGCACCCCCCACATGGTTCCATCATGATGATGGCCACGAGTTGGTTTCTCCCACCTCACCTACACCACATGAGTGGAATGAGGAAGGTAAAATAGGTGAAGGTGATGATCTTGTCCCACTAGTGGACTATCTTGACAATGATTGCTTACATGATATTGATAACCTTATGGATACTTCACATGCTATGTCTTCTTCATGCTTAGATGTGTCCCCTATTTATGATGAGCATGTTGACTTACCTAGTTGTGATGCTATACTCCATAGGATAAAATGTGCAAATTCTATTGGTCACATCATGTTTGACTATCCGCTTGACTTGTCATATGCTATTCATGAGATCACCCATATTGCATCTTTGCAATCTCATCATAGTAACTATGCATATGCCATTAAAATAAATCCAATTTGCACATATGGCATAGATGACAAGCTCATGGTTATTGGCATTTTCTTTTCTTGTGATGATATTGCCATGCTTCCTTTGCATCATTTGCACAATAATTCTCATATGACATGCGATGACCACCTAGCTTCGGATATGCATTATTTTGGATGTTGTCCATATTCTCCATATTATGTTACCGATATTGCACAAGAGGATACCCCCATAGTTTCCTCACACAATTTAGGAGATTTGGTTCCATCCCATCCATTGCATGATCCCCATACTTATGTGCACAATATGCTCCCCATGAATATGAATCTTATTGTTGTGCCATCGTGTCCATTGCCATATATTTGCATACTCAATTTGTGTCCCAATCGTGTTATACACAATAACTATTCTTTCATGATGGATGACATGTTCCAATACCATGCATCAAATTTCTTTGATAATTTCTTATCTTGCGCTAACTCTCACGTGCACATACACATTATGATGGATTATGTGTATATTAACCACGCACACACCTTGTTTCGTGTGTCTCCTCGTTGTGTAGGTACACACGATTCTTCGTCAACCTCGCAATCCCATGAGTTGACGAAAAGAGATCTTGAGAGCACCAATGCTTTGGGATTCATCGGAATGTGTCTCCAACCATTCCCCTCATGCAAGGACTACGCGTATCTATTCTACATGGCCCTCACATGGTTATGGCTTATTGTGCATTATCTATCCTTTACCCATATTGACATGTTCACTTTGCATTATATGCCCATTTCTATGCCATTGTCATGCATTTGTGACCCATGCTTTGCATTACACATGAACCATGATTCTCGTGTTTGTATGTGTATTTGCAAGCTTGGTGGAAATATTACTAGCTATTGCCATGTTTGCTTTGTGCCCCATGCCTACGATGATACATTGATCATGTTTCGTTCTCGTGCTTGCGATATGTCATGTGCATTGTCTATGCCTACTATTTGCTCAAATGACATGATCGCCATGATCTCCTCTAGTATGTTGCATCTTCGCACTAATAGTTTGCACGCCATGATCATTATGCTTGCTTATGTTGCATCTCCGATGTGCTCCTTTTATGCGGTTGATGACAACAATTGCCATGATTTGCACATGATTCACCTTGCATATTGTCACGTATCTCTAGGTGTTACCTCTTTCTTGCTACATGGTTTGCCATGTATTGAGTGCAACAATCCTTCTACTCGTGCTAATGAGATTGTCCCCATAGCTTTCTCACATATTATTGGAGCTTTCGACATCTTTCATGTGAAGTATGCTTGTCTTCCTTTTCTGCACCACATGCCTAGTGCCATGCATATAGCCATTGTTGCATCATATTTTTCATCCACTTTTGTTCCTAATGGTTATGTACAAGAGAGGAGAAGCATCATGATGGATGATGTGTTTATCTAACATGCATATACATTCTTTGCTTTTGTTTGTGCATGTGTAGATTACTTTGACAACATGTCAACTTCCACTTCATGTGAGTTGACGATTCGAGATCTTGAGAGTGAGCCTTGCTACACCGATGAGTTTCTACAACGCACTTGCTTGCGCATCGACATTGTGACGGACGCACAAGGTCACACTTTTGAGGTGACATCCTTCTTGTGCATGGATATTTTGGCCCATCCTACTTGTGTTGCTTGTACCATGACATATATTGGTCATCTTGGACCACTTACTTGCACACATGTTAGAGATATTGCTTTCACTCGTGATTGCCATTGTTCCATGACTCATGACTTATATGCCTTGTGTGTTGCATCCAACTTGTGGACTGTTTGCTCTTATCATATGCTTAGTTGCAACAATGTCCATTCTTTATATCTGCCATGCCACCTTGCTTGCTACATGCTTGAATTGATTGCCTCACACATGATAACCAATTGCTCTTTATATTGTGTTGAGTGCCTCACTATCTTCACTACACCATGTGCACATTATGCTTGGATTGTCTTGCACTTGCCCCTTGTGTCTAGACATGTCATTTTCTTTGGTGTTGTGAATGATCCCTTGCCTACCATAGACCTGTCGTTGATTGCTATGCGCATGAGTGCTATGAACTTGAGGTAGATGCTTGTTCTTTTGACACACATATTGGTATCCCTACCCCACCTCGGCATCCTCGTTTCCATGATAGCATTGCGTGTGCTCAATTTATATGCTTACATGCCATGACACAATCCCTTGCCACACCATATGTTATGCATGATGACAACACTTGTGCGGTGATTCACCACTTGAATGCTTGGTTATGCACTAACGCTAACCATATTTGTTTTTCCATGTGTTTGTCATGTTTGCTCCTTTTGAAGGAATTACTAGATGGTGCGACATTGGAAAGTGCCCATTGCGAGCTTGATGATGATGAGCGCTTGGTGATCGTGACACCCCCAACACCCTGACCCCCCGACCCCGACACGACACCCCGACCCCGACACGACACCTCGACACTTAAATTAGGTATTCATTTTTTTAGGTATTTAATTTTTTATTATGTTCGTGATGATGATACACGTAAATTATATACATATTATTCATGTCAGGTATTCATTCTTTTTATGTTGTACTAATTCCGTTTACTCTTTGTCGTTACAGGTGTTGACAGATGGTGGGCGCAGGTCGAGAGCGCTCCGAGGCTCCTACCTCGGCGCATGGTGGGAGGGGTAGTCCCATTCCACCCCATAGCCTCCGGAGAGCGCTGGATCTCAATATGCAGACACCACCGGCGGTCGCTTCTTCTTCGGCCGAGAGAGGTCAGGGGGAAGAAGGTTGGTAGAGGTGGACGTGGCGGTGGGAGAGGTAGGAAGGCTGCTACTACGCCTTCCTCGCCGCCACCCCCAGCTGATTCACCCGACCACAGGAGTGGTCCGTCTGAGATGGAGCCGCCTGAGGTGGATCCGTCTCGGACTCCGGTCCACGAGCCTTGGGCCGACGAGCCTATGGCAGACGCGCCTACGGCCGATGAGCCTCGGGCCGACGAGCCTTCGTCCCACGAGACACCCGAGCTCAGCAGGGATCACGCTGAGTCACAGCGGAACCCATGTGTGGACTCGACAAAGTCGAGTGGCCGTGCTGAGGGTGGCTATAGTTCTGATAGCTATAGCGAGGGTGAGTGGGTTGAGGGACGCAAAGTCTACCGGTGTGGTGGTACAAAGCTCTCGCCCACCCCGGCGACCCCCGACCAGAAGTGGTTGATTGCGCCTAACGGGGCCAAGTAAGTGCATTTACTCTTTTTTAACCTTTTGCCTTCACGTTTCTTCGAATATCTAATGCGCTGGCCTTGTCATACTACAGGTCTTGGACACACGAGCCTCATGTCCGTAGGCCCAACAGTGTGCTTGATGTGATTTGTCGCCAAAGCTTCCCGGGGTGGGTCACGTTGCCTGGTGAGGGCCGGGTTCCAAAGCTAGGAATGACCTGGGAGCACTACTTGGCTGCCCCGGCCCCACCGGGGCATAGGATCGGCGATGTCGAGTGCCACAAGGTGGCCGACATTGTGATCCAGACGTTTTGGGTAATTTCTCCTTAGCCGTCTACGTTGTGTTTCCTTCTTTTATTGGCAACCCTAGTGATTGTACTAATCCGTGTTTTCTTGTTTTATTGCAGACCTTCTACAAGTGTGCTGAGGGAAAGGAGGAGGCCGCGGCTCGGGTTATCGACAATGAGTGCAGGCGCCTACTTCAAAACTTTCGGCACGAGGCTCGAACGCAGGCTATTCGAGACTACTTCGCCTCGGCTGGTATTAGGAGGAAAAGAGAGAAGTGTCGCGAGAAGTTTCTGAGTAAGGAGAAGTACATGAAGGTACTTACCTATTCTTCAGGCCTTGTACTTAGTTTCCTTCATTTGATTCGTAGGCGTAGCGCTCAAATTTCTCTTGCTTAACTTAGGTGCCCCCGAGATGGTGTGCGGATAGGATGGACTGTTGGGAGGTGTTGGTGGATGAGTGGTGCTCTTCCCAATGGTGCTCCACCCATGACACTGCAAAGGACAAGCGTGGCAAAATGAAAGGTGTCCCACACCATCTAGGCAGCATCAACCTACATCAGGATGGGGAAAACTGGGTATGTGGTTTGCTTCATGATTCATGCAAATTTATTCTTCATGCTAGCTTGATCCCTCAACTAATACTCTGTTCCTCTCTTTTAGGCGCGAGAGAACAAGGCTCCAGTGCCACAACTGTTCGACCTCTATGCCATGTCCAATACTGCCTCGTACAAGAAGGACAAGGCATTCTCTGAGTCTGACCTCGATGATCTAGATAAATTCACCAACCGCGCCTCCCACCACAAGATTGTGAGGTACAAAGAAGAGGGGAAGGTGAGGAAAGGGCCGGACTTTAACCCAAGCCAGCAACCTCTTGATCCAGAGATGGTGATGATATCTGGTGGCGGGAGGCCCCATGGCTCGTTAGCCATTGGGAATGGACTGATACATTGTAGTAGCACTCTCCCGCAGATCAAGAAGCGCCAGACCTGCTCCGATCCTGAGATATTGCCTCGTGCACGGCCAGTGGAGCTCGAATTGAAGTTAGTTATACGGACTCAGATACCTTTCCTTCATTACATTGTGTGTGCGGCCGTCGATGATTACAATGCTAACGAGTGGTGTTGGAGGCTGCTATTGAGGCAGAGAGAGCAAAGAACCAGGCTGCTATTGAGGAAGAGAGAGCGAAGACCCAGGCGCTTCTAGAGGAGAGGGACTAGCAGGCGGCGGAGAGGGAGAGGGAGCTTGAGGACAGGACGGCTAATGTGTTGGAGGAGGAGAGGAACCGGAACATGATGGCTAACCGAGCACTATACGAGATGTTCGCGGTAATTTTCTTCTGCATATTAGCCAAATCATGCACGTAATGTTCTTTACAGTAGTATCTAATATGACTGACTCTTCAAAACCAAAAGTGCAGACCCTGTGCGAGAAGACCGGCACGACCCCTCCGTCGATGCCAGTCATTGCTCCGGCGGGCATGGTGAGTTTCATTTGAATGGTCATTAGTTACTAGTCTTCACATTTGAGTTGCATCATGCTAACGATACATTGGAAATGATCTTTGGTGCAACATAACTCCCGACAAGCATCGACCGATCCTCCTCCATCAGCCACTGGCGCGACCAGTCCTACAACTACACCTACAACTACACCTCCGTGATGACGGTAAGTTTTCGCAAGTGTTTAGCATAACAAATGTGTACTTAGCTTAAGAAATGACCTATTTATCTCCAAAATGCTGTATACTTAGCTTAGTTTCCTCAAAAATGACATTATAACCTTACTTAGCTCCAAAATGACCAATTTTACCATAGATAGCTCTCAAATGACCTATACTTAGCTTAGCTTAAGAAATGACACATTTAGCTCTAAAATGACATGTACTTACATTATTTCCTCCAAAATGACATAATAACCTTAATTAGCTCAAAAATGACCTATTTAACCTAGGATAGCTCTAAAGTGACCTATACTTAGCATTTATTCCTCCAAAATGACTCAATATGCTTAGCTAGCTCAAAAATGACATAATATGCTTAAGAAATGACCTATTTAGCTCCAAAATGACTTAATATGCTTAATTAGCTAAAAATGGTTAAATTACCTAGGTTAGCTCTGAAATGACTTATACTTAGCTTATTTAGTTCATTTATGACATACTTAGCATATTTAGGTCAAAAATGTCCTATTTAACTAGGTTAGCTCTAAAATGACTCAAGTTAGCAATAAGAAGAAGAAAAAGAAAGACAAGAAAAATTCTTCTTCTTCTTCTTCTTCTTCTAGTCTTCTTCTTCTTTTTCTTCTTCTTCTTTTTCTTATTCTTCTTCTAGTCTTCTTCTTCTAACTTCCTTCTTTCCCATTTTGCAGATTTGATTCACTTCACGGAAGCTTGCGTTCATGGAGTACTTGTCCTTCCATTTTGTTTTGATTTTGTAGGATCAACAATTGACACTGGCATATGTATGTATAGATGAATGAAACTTGCATATGTATGGATGAGACTTGCATATGTTTTGAGTTGGTATGTGTTGGATGATCATATCCATATGGCTTGCATATTATTTGCATATGTTTTGTTTATTATGTGGTGGATGAGACATTTTATGTGATGGACTAGACATAATGTTTGCCTTATTATGTGATTCTGAATATATATATATATATATATATGTGTGTGTGTGTGTGTGTGTGTGAATTTCTGTGCAAATGAATTGATATAAGAGAAAACAGTAAAAACAGGGGCTATATAGCCACTTTGCCGTCTGCTAGCAGACGGCAAAGAGGTCTTCGCCGTCTGCCAGCAGACGGCAAAGAGCGCCGTTAGCCCTCTAACGGGGCTGGCACCTTTTGTGTGCCGTCCAAAGGCTTTGCCGTCTACCAGCAGACGGCAAAGTGGCCTTTGCCGGCAACTGTTCGGCCGGACTGTTCGCCGTCTGCTGGCGGACGGCAATGGCTTTGCTGTCCGCCAGGTAGGCCTTTGCCGTCTACTATGGCAGACGGCAAGGACCCTGATTCCAGTAGTGAATTTCTAAATGAGAACAAGGAAAAACTTTGCTTTTACATAATTTTCATAATTTCACCAAATTGTGTGATCTCCGTAGTATTTATTAATTATTGTGCATTTTTTAGAGTTCTTACAACTTTGGCATATTAAAACGTTCAATTGTGATTGTTTTTAGAGTTTTTGTTGTTGTTGATTGGACTAACAAGTACACAATTGCTACCATGTCAACATTAATAGTGGTTTTAGTGGAGGAATGGGGTAAATTAGTAGGTTTTGACACTAAAGAGACCAACCTTGGATCTTTTCAATAATTGAGAACCAAATGTATACTTTTTCCCAAAACGAATTATGTTTGACAGAATGGTTGTCAAATATGATATATATTTTTGTACGAGAAAACTTATGATTTATTCATCTACAATCATAGCGGTACATCAAACACTAGCAAAAAATTACATCTAGTTCTGTAAATCACCTAGCGATAACTACAAGCACTGAATCAAGACGAAGGCACGCTGTCGTCATCGTCCCTCCCTCACCGTAGTCGGGAAAAACTTGTTGTAGCAGACAGCCAGAAAATCGTTGTGCTAATCCCCATAAGACCAACACACCAGAACAACAACCATCGTCGATGAAGAGTAGCATAGATCAGAAAGATCCAACATGAAGACACATGCACAAACGTAGGCGAACAATGAACATATGTGAGCAGATCCATGGGAGACACACCTCCATGCCCACCGACAATGCTACACGCACCACCAGGACAGGGGCTAGGTCTAGAGAACCTTATTCCATCTTCAGTGAGCCACCGCCATCTCGTCTTCTCGAACAGAACACAAACCCTAACAAAACTCGATAAAACATCTAAAAACCAAGCTCTCCCGATAACAAGGACCGGGATCCACCACGTGCTCATGGTCGTAAGGCCACCGGAGATGAGGCGGACATCCAAGAACAAAATCGATAAGGACTTGAGTTGCAAGTTAAAGCTAAGATGGTCCAAAACCAACAAGGTCTAGAGCTACAAGTTAAGCTAAGGTTGTCTACAGCTTGAGCTTCTTGCCACCTTTTCTACTGATGATCAGACCTTCACCAGCACACTGCCATAATGCATGAGACCAACACAAATCGTGGTTCTGCACACATGGCAACTTAGTTAACCAAAAAAAATTATAAAACTTGATTTTTTTTCTTCATTCAAAAATCAACTAATTTCAAGAAATCGCACAAAATAGATTAATTGTTCGGCAAGTTTTAAAAAGTATGTTAATGCTTTTTTGAAAACTTGATTTTAACAAAGTAAAAAAGAATTAAATGAAGATTTCAAAAGAATCATCATAAGGATAGTAAGGGCATGTACAATGGTGCTATCTTAGGTGTTGGGGAACGTTGCATGGGAAACAAAAACATTCCTACGCACACGCAAGATCTATCCATGGTGATGAGCATCTACGAGAGGGAGAGTGGATCTACATACCCTTGTAGATCGCTAAGCGGGAAGCGTTAAGAAACGCGGTTGGTGTAGTTGAACGTCTTCACGATCGAAATCGCCGAGCATCCCGCGATCTCATCACGATCCGTCCCGCGATCCAATCACGATCCGTCCCGCTAAATCATCACAATCCGTCCCGCGATATCATCACGATCTGTCTCGTGATCTTGATCACGGTCCTTCCGATCTAGCGCCGAACGGACGGCACCTCCGCATTCAGCACACGTACAACTCGATGACGATCTCCGCCTTCTTGATCCAGCAAGAGGGAGCGGAGAGGTAGACGATTTCTCCGGCAGCGTGATGGCGTTGCGGCGATGGTGGTGGAGGAATTCCATCAGGGCTTCGCCTAAGCACCGCTGAAAACCGATCTAGAGGGGAAACTACGATCTAGAGGAGAGGTAGCACGTGGCTATTAGGGTTAGCTTTTTCCTCTAAATCCTCTAGTATATATAGGAGGGAGGGAGGGGAGGAGGCAGCCTCAAACCCTCAAGGTTTGGTCGAAATTGGAGGTGGAGGAGTCCTACTCCAATCCTATTAGGAGTAGGATTCCTCCTTTCCACTTGGAAACTCTTTCCACCTCTCCACCTTTGGATTTTTTCCTTCTCAAGCCACTCCAGATGCATGGGCCCTTAGAGGAGGCTTCGGCCAGCCCACCAGGGGCTGGTTTACCTCCTCCCACAGCCCATGTATCCTCTTGGGTCGAAATACCTCTCCCGATGGTCCCTCGGTACACTACCGGCACTCTCGGTACACTACCGATGAGCCCGAAACTTTTCCGGCAACCAAATAGGACTTCCTATATATCAATATTTACCTCCGGACCATGCCGGAGCTCCTCATGACGTACGAGATCTCATCAGGGACTCCAAACAACCTTCGGTCACCACCATACATAACTCTATACTACCGAAACGTCACCGAACCTTAAGTGTGCAGACCCTGCGGGTTGGAGAACTATGTAGACATGACCAAGACACCTCTACGGTCAATAACCAATAGCAGGACCTAGATGCCCATATTGGTTCCTACATATTCTACGAAGATCTTTATCAGTCGAACCTCTATGTCAAGGATTCAGTTAATCCCGTATGATGTTCCCTTTCTTCTTCGGTATGTTACTTGCCCGAGATTCGATCGTCGGCATCTCCATACCTAGTTTAACCTCGTTACCAGCAAGTCTCTTTACTCGTTCCGTAATACAAGATCTCGTGGCTAACACTTAGTCACATTTCTTGCAAGGCTTATTGTGATGTTGTATTACAGAGTGGGCCCTGAGATACCTCTCCGTCACACGGAGTACCAAATCCCAGTCTAGATCCATGCCAACCCGACAGACACCCTCGGAGATACCTATCGAGCACCTTTATAGTCACCCAGTTATGTTGCGACGTTTGATACACACAAGGCACTCCTCTGGTGTCAGTGTGTTGCATGATCTCATGGTCATAGGAACAAATACTTGACATGCAGAAAACAGTAGCAATAAACTGACACGATCACATGCTACGTTTGTAGTTTGGGTCTTGTCCATCACATCATTCTCCTAATGATGTGATACCATTATCAAATGACATCTCATGTCCATGACTAGGAAACCATAGCCATCTTTGATCAACGAGCTAGTCTATTAGAGGCATACTAGGGACATGGTGTTGTCTATGTATCCACACTTGTATCTGAGTTTCCGATTAATACAATTATAGCATGGATAATAAATGAGTATCATGAACAAGGAAATATGATAATAACCAATTTATAATAGCCTCTAGGGCATATTTCGAACAGTCTCCCACTTGCACTAGAGTCAATAATCTAGTTCACATCACCATGTGATTCGCATTGTTATGAATCTAACACCAAATGAGTTCTAGGTCTCGATCATGCTTTGCATGTTAGAGAGGTCTTTTAGTCAATGGGTCTGTGACATTCGGATCCATGTGCACTTTGCAAATCTCTGTCATATTGTAGACACTTCTACCACACTCCACTTGGAGCTATTCCAAATGGCTGCTCCACTATACGTATCCGGATTGCTACTCAGAGTCATCTGGATTGGTGTTAAAGTTTGCATCGACGTAACCCTTTACGACGAACTCTTTATCACCTCCATAATCAAGAAATATTTCCTTAGTCCTCAATTACTAAGGATAATCCTGACCGCTGTCCAGTGATCTACTCCTGGACCACTTTTGTACCCCTTGACAGACTCATGGCAAGGCACACACCAGGTGCGGTACACAGCATGGCATAATATAGAGCTTATGGCTAAGGCATAGGGGACAACGTTCGTCCTTTCTCTTTCTTCTACCGTTGTCGAGCTTTGAGTCTCACTCAACTTCACACCTTACAAATCAAGCGAGAACTCTTTTTCTGACAGATCCATTTTGAACTCTTTCAAAATCTTGTCAAGGTATGTACTCATTGAAAGTCTCATCAAGCATCTTGATCTATCTCTATAGATCTTGATGCTCAACAATTAGGTAGCTTTATCCAGGTCTTCCTTTGAAAAACTCTTTTCAAACAACCGTTTATACTTTCCAGAAATTCTACATCATTTCCGATCAACAATATGTCAACCGCATATGCTTACCAGAAACTCTATAGTGCTCCCACTCACTTTATTGTAAATACAAGTTTCTCATAAACTTTGTATAGACTCAAAAACTTTGATCACCTCATAAAAGTGTATATTTCAACTCCGAGATGCTTGCTTCAGTTCATAGAAGGATCACTAAAGCTTGCACACCTTTCAGCATCCTTAGGACTAACAAAACCTTCTGGTTGTATCTCATACAACCTTTCCTTAAGGAAGGAAACGATGTTCTGACATCCATCTGCCAGATTTCATAATTGAAAAAATGCAGCAACTGCTAACATAATTCCAACAGACTTTAGCATCGCTACGAGTGAGAAAGTCTCATCGCAGTCAACTCCTTGAACTTGTCAGAAACTTCTTTGCGACAAGTCGAGCTCTATAAATGGTGACATTTACCATCAGCGTTTGTCATCATCTCAAAGGTCCATTTGTACTCGATGACCTGCTGTCCAACGAGCAAGTCTACCAAAGTCTATACTTCGTTTTCATACATGGATTCTTTCTCGGATTTCAAGGCCTCTAACCATTTGTCGGAATCCAGGCCCATCATCGCATCTCCATAGCTCGTAGGTTCATCGTTGTCCAACAACATGACCTCCAAGACAGGGTTGTCGTATCGCTCAGGAGCAGTACACATCCTTGTCGACCTACGAGGTTCGATAGTAACTTGATCCGAAGCTTCATGATCATCATCATTAACCTCTTCAACTAATGTAGGCTTCAGAGAAACATCTTCCTGCGCTGTGCTACTCTCTGGTTGAACAAAGGTTCAACAACCTCATCAAGTTCTATCTTCCTCCCACTCAATTCTTTTGAGAGAAACTTTTTCTCAGGAAAGGACCCGTTTTAGCAACAAACACTTTATGCTTGGATCTGAGATAAATGTTCACCCAACTGTTCTTAGGGTATTCTATGAAGATGCATTTGTCTGCTTTGGGTTCGAGCTCATTAGGTGAAAACATTTTCCACACAAGCATCGCAGCCCCAAACATTAAGAAATGACAACTTAGGTTTCTATCAAACCATAATTCACACGGTGTCATCTCAACGGATTTAGATGGTGCCCTATTTAAAGTGAATGTAGTTGTCTCTAATGCATAACCCCAAAATTATAGTAATAAAACGATAAGAGACATCATAGCACGCACCATATCCAATAGAGAATGACTATGACGTTTGGACACACCATCACGCTATGGTGTTCCAGGTGGCGTGTGTTGTGAAACAACTTTCACATTGTCTAAAGTTGCATGCCAAACTCGTAACTTAGATATTCACCTCCACGATCATATCGCAGACATTTCTTCTTGTCACGATGATCTTAAACTTCACTCTGAATTTGCTTGAACCTTTAAAACGATTCAGACTTTTGTTTCATTAAGTAAATATACACTATATCTACTCAAATCATCAGTGAAGGTAAGAAAATAACGATATCCATTGCACGCTACAAGACTCATTGGATTGCATACATCAACATGTATCATTTCTAATAAATCACTTGGCTGCTCCATCCATCCGGAAAACGGGGTCCTTAGTCATCTTGCCCAAGAGGCATGGTTCGCATGTCTCAACCGATTCGAAATCGAATGAGTCCAAAAATCCATCAGCATGGCGATTCTTCATGCGCTTTATACCAATATGACATTTAGTGACAGTGCCACAAGTATGTGGTACTATCATTACTAACTTTTTATCTTTTGGCATCAATGTTATGAACATGTGTATTACTACGATCAAGATTCAACAAACCATTCTCACTGGGTGCATGACCATTGAAGTTATTATTCATGCAAACAGAATAACTATTATTCTCTAACTTAAATGAATAACTGTGTTGCAATAAACACGATCTAATCACGTTCATGCTCAACACAAAACACCAAATAACATTTATTTAGGTTCGTAACTAATCTCGAAGGTAGAGAGAGCGTGCAATGTTGATCACATCAACCTTGGAAACATTTCCAACACACATTGTCACCTCACCCTTAGCCAGTTCTCCGTTTATTCCGTAGCTTTTATTTCGAGTTACTAACATTTAGCAACCGAACTGGTATCCAATACCCAGGTGCTACTAGGAGTACTAGCAAGGTATACATCAATAACACGTATATCAAATATACTTCTGTCGACGTTGCCAGCCTTCTTATTTACCAAGTATCTAGGGTTGTTCCGCTTCAGCGACCGCTCTCCTCATAATCGAAGCACTTATTCTCGGGTTTGGGTTCAACTTTGGGTTGCTTCACTGGAGCAGCAACTGACTTGCTATCCATGAAGTTTCCCTCCTTGCCCTTGCCCTTCTCAAAACAAGTGGTTTTACTAGCCATCAACACTTGATGCTCCTTCTGTATTTCTACCTTCACGGTGTCAAACATCACAAACAGCTCAGGGATCATTATTCTATCCCTGGCATTTTATAGTTCATCACCAAGTTCTAGTAGCTTAGTGACAGTGACTTGGAGAACTATATCAATCACTATCTTATCTGGAAGATCAACTCCCACTCGATTCAAGCGATTGTAGCACCCAAACAATCTGAGCACATGCTCAACGATTGAGCTATTCTCTTTCATCTTGCAAGCAAAGAATCTTGTTGGAGATCTCATATCTCGCAACACGGGCACGAGCCTGAGATCCTAATTTCAGCTGTTAGAACATCTCATATGTTCCATGACGTTCAAAACGTTTCAGAACCTAAATTCTAAGCCGTAATGCATGACGCACTAAACTATCAAGTAGTCATTAGAATGTTCCTATCAGATATTCACAACATCTACAAACGATGCTAGAGGGGTTGGCGTGCCGAGCGGTGCATTAAGGACATAAGCCTTCTCTGCAGCAATGAGGACAATCCTCAGATCACGGACCTAGTCCGCAATATTGCTACCATCATCTTTCAACTCTATTTCTCTAGGAACATATAAAAATTCAAGGGAGCTGCAGCGCGAGCAAGTAATCTACAACATAATTTGCAAAGACACTAGTGACTATGTTCATGATAATGAGTTCAATTAATCATATTACTGAAGAACTCCCACTCAAATTGACATCCCTTCGGTCATTCGAGTGATCATGATCCAAATTCACCAACTCAAGTCCGTTCATCACGTGAGTTGAGGTGGTTTCAATGGTGAACATCATCATGTTGATCATATCTACTATATGACTCATGTTCGACCTTTCGGTCTTTTGTATTCCGAGGCCATGTCTGTACATGCTAGGCTCGTCAAGTTTAACCCGAGTGTTCCGCATGTGCAACACTGGCTTGCACCCGTTGTATGTGAACGTAGAGTCTATCACACCCGATCATCACGTGGTGTCTCGACATGACGAACTTTCGCAATGGCGCACACTCGGGGAGAACACAATTTATCTTGAAATTAAGTGAGGGATCACCTTATAATGCTACCGTCGTCCTAAGCAAAACAAGGTGCATAAAAGGATTAACATCACATGCAAATCATAAGTGACATGATATGGCCATGAACTTGTGCTTTTGATCTCCATCTTGAAAGCACCAGCATGATCTCCATCGTCACCGGCATGACACCATGATCTCCATCATCTTGATCTTCATCAACGTGTCGCCGTCGGGGTTGTCGCGCCGATCATGCTTGTACTACTATTGCTACCGTTTAGCGATAAAGTAAAGCATTACATAGCGCTTAATGATTGACACGCAGGTCATACAATAATTAAAGACAACCCTATGGCTCCCGCCGGTTGCCGTACTCATCGACATGCAAGTCGTGATATTCTATACAAAACATGATCATCTCATACATCACATATATCACATCATGTAATTGGCCATATCACATCACAACATACCCTGCAAAAACAAGTTAGATGTCCTCTAATTGTTGTTGTATGTTTTACGTGGCTGCTACGGGTATCTAGCAAGAACTATTCTCACCTACGCATAAACCACAACGGTGATACATAAGTTGCTTTTCAACCTTCTCAAGGACCGCCTTTGTCGAATCCGATCCAACTAAAGTAGGAGAAACTGCCACCCGCCAGCCATCTTTTGCAACAAGTTGCAGTTGAGGGAACCGGTCTCTCGTAAGCGTATGAGTAATGTTGGTCCGGGCCGCTTCATCCCACAATACCGCTGAACCAAAACATGACCAAGGAAGGAGCAATCTAAACATCAACGCCCACAAACTCTTTGTGTTGTACTCGAGATCTCATCTACACATAGACCTAGCTCATGATGCCACTGTTGGGGAACGTTGCATGGGAAACAAAAAAATTCCTACGCACACGCAAGATCTATCCATGGTGATAAGCATCTACGAGAGGGAGAGTGGATCTACATACCCTTGTAGATCGCTAAGCGGGAAGCGTTAAGAAACGCGGTTGGTGTAGTCGAACGTCTTCGCGATCCAAATCGCTGAGCATCCCGCGATCTCATCACGATCCGTCCCGCGATCCAATCATGATCTGTCCCGCGAACTCATCACGATCCGTCCCGCGATCTCATCACGATCCGTCTCGCGATCTTGATCACAGTCCTTCGATCTAGCGCCGAACGGACGGCACCTCCGCGTTCATCACACGTACAACTCGATGACGATCTCCGCCTTCTTAATCCAGCAAGAGGGAGAAGAGAGGTAGACGATTTCTCCAGCAGCGCGATGGCGTTGCATCGATGGTGGTGGAGGAATTCCATCAGGGCTTCGCCTAAGCACCGCTGAAAACCTATTTAGAGGGGAAACTACGATCTAGAGGAGAGGTAGCACGTGGCTATTAGGGTTAGCTTTTTCCTCTAAATCCTCTAGTATATATAGGAGGGAGGGAGGGGAGGAGTCAGCCTCAAACCCTCAAGGTTTGGTCGGAATTGGAGGTGGAGGAGTCCTACTCCAATCCTATTAGGAGTAGGATTCCTCCTTTCCACTTGGAAACTCTTTCCACCTCTCCACCTTTGGATTTTTTTCCTTCTCAAACCACTCCAGCCACATGGGCCCTTAGAGGAGGCTTCGGCAAGCCCACCAGGGGCTGGTTTACCTCTTCCCACAGCCCATGTAACCTCTTGGGTCGAAATACCTCTCCCGATGGTCCCCCGGTACACTACCGGCACTCTCGGTACACTACCAATGAGCCCGAAACTTTTTCGGCGACCAAAACAGGACTTCCTATATATCAATCTTTACATCCGGACCGTTTTGGAGCTCCTCGTGACGTCTGGGATCTCATCCGGGACTCCGAACAACCTTCGGTCACCACCATACATAAGTCTATACTGCCGAAACGTCACCGAACCTTAAGTGTGCAGACCCTGCGGGTTCGAGAACTATATAGACATGACCAAGACACCTCTATGGTCAATAACCAATAGCAGAACCTGGATGCCCATATTGGTTCCTACGTATTCTACGAAGATTTTTATCGGTCGAACCTCTATGTCAAGGATTCAGTTAATCCCGTATGATGTTCCCTTTGTTCTTCGGTATGTTACTTGCCCGAGATTCGATCGTCGACGTCTCTATACCTAGTTCAACCTCGTTACCAACAAGTCTCTTTACTCGCTCCGTAATACAAGATCCCGTGGCAAACACTTAGTCACATTGCTTGCAAGGCTTATTGTGATGTTGTATTACCAACTGGGCCCTAAGATACCTCTCCGTCACACGGAGTAACAAATCCCAGTCTTGATCCATGCCAACCCGAGAGACACCCTCGAGATACCTGTAGAGCAGCTTTATAGTCACCCAGTTACGTTGCGACGTTTGATACACACAAGGCACTCCTCTGGTGTCAGTGAGTTGCATGATCTCATGGTCATAGGAACAAATACTTGACATCCAGAAAACAGTAGCAATAAACTGACACGATCAGATGCTACGTTTGTAGTTTCGAATGATGTGATCCCGTTATCAAATGACATCTCATGTTCATGACTAGGAAACCATAGCCATCTTTGATCAACGAGCTAGTCTATTAGAGGCATACTAGGGACATGGTGTTGTCTATGTATCCACACATGTATCTGAGTTTCCGATTAATACAATTATAGCATGGATAATAAATGATTATCATGAACAAGGAAATATGATAATAACCAATTTATTATTGTCTCTAGGGCATATTTCCAACATTAGGAGTGTCACGTGGGATAAATGATGAGGTGGAAGAGAGAGAACTCATAAAAAAAGATTTGCTTCTCTTATTTAAGAGAAGACAAGATGTGATCTCTTAGCATAATATGTCTCACCATGTTTTTAGGAATAACTAGTTATTGAAGATAAGTCTTAGATATGACCCACTGTAGACTCTTTTTTTGTCATATCTAAATTACATGCAAAACTTAAGATATGACTACCTTATCAACCATTGTACTTGCCCTTAATACAATAAGTACAAGAAGAAAAACATAGATGGAATGTTCCAAAAAAGTTGATCGAAAATTTAAGAATTTTAAAATAGAAATATTTTACTAAGTCTATGGTTTTCCATAATTTTACCGAATTCCATATTTTTTTGACGAGAAGGCATACTTTATTCATCAAATAACAATTACATCGCCCGTTAACAAAATTCATGATAAAGTTTGGAGGAGCGTCATTCCAAACAGAAGGGTTATTCACCCTTCCCCATCTAGCTAACTCATGAGCTACATTATTCAACTCTCTAATACAATGCTTAATAGTAACCTTCCCGATGTCTACTAAGATACTACGACAATCTTCTAGCACCGGCGCTGCCACCATGGATTGTCCTTCATTTTGATTAAGAGCATCCACCATCGTAATATTATCCGTTCTCACCACCAAATTAGAGCATTCAGTATTATTAGCTAATTTGAGTCCCTCGAGTAGCGCCTCTACCTCGGCTGAGACGACATCAACAACATTTTCCAACCTTGCCATTGAAGCTCTTATAAAAGTACCCCTGTGATCATGGATACTTGCTCCACATGCACCAACATATTCACCCTCTGAAAAAGATGCATCCACATTCAACACTTGCTGTCATGCATGAAAAACCGGCCACTTATTGATTTTTGGAACGACCTTTCTTGTCCCTGCTGCACGAGCATAGTGAAGGGCCAACGCGATAACAACAAGAGTTGTTCTTTCTGCATTTTGTACATCCTCGCCTCTGACTATCTGCCTTCTTTGCCACCAAAGGTACCAACAAACAGTTGCGACAAGTTCTGGTAATTCGACCGGTCCGGTGTATATCCGCTGGTACGAATCATCACACAATATAAACTCCAACATAGCAGCTCCAGACCTACCCGTCATAGTGGCAAAAGAGACATCCGCTAAAATCCCAAGTGAGTCCAAAACTTTCTTCGATCTTTCACACGTGAACAAAAGATGTGCTATGTCCTCCGCCCCATGTTGACAAATTGGGCACTGTAAAATATTCCCAACATGATGATTTGCTAGTACGCTAAAGCATGGGACGGAATTATGTAAGCATCTCCATAAGAAAATCTTGATTTTTGCCAGTACCTTCAAATTCCACAATTTCTTCCACACCGGATGGGGTGCCGAGGAAAAGTTCGTCCACCCCATATTATTTTGATGATAAATTGCTTCCCATTGTTTATAGTATGCCAAACATACCATGAATGTTCCACTATTCGTCAAATGACATGCAATATAATCCTCCGTATGCTCGTGAAATAAGGATATTTGCAAGATACGCTCTGCATCAGTATTCCAGAAATTTTCCCACACGAGCATCTCATCCCATTAACTCACATACTCTAGTGAGTATTTGATTTCCACGCACTGTAATTACTAGAGTATTTCGTATTATTATGCATGTGTTAGACTTCTTTTAAGGTTTAGTATATTGAAATTTTCACTTTTCTAAAAAAATCAACCATCTCCCGTCCTTCTCATTGTTTTCATTGTGTTGATTGGATTGCCAAACGAGTACAAAATCGCTACCATGTCATCAATAAAAGGGATTTTAGCGGACGAACGAGCTAACTCTAGTAGGTTTTGTCACTTAAGAGACAACCAAATATGTTGAGTCTTGTTATTAAGATACCAAACTTAGAAAAAAAATCAAGAATGACGGGGGAAATTCCTCACCGGTTGTTATATTACTCGAAGGACGTGGCAGTCAAACAACGTTTTCATCGAAGTGATAAAAACAACAAGGCAAGTGAAAAAAGGCACCAATACAACCAAGGGCGGGGACTCGGCTACGCTAAGCCGAGGAAAGGAGTAAGGTGCGGATCGTCAGCAGCTGACGACCTTCCCGGTCGCCGAACCACCTACTCCACACAAGAAGGTCGTCGGACGCCTTCTGCAGGACCATAGTCGTGGAGCACCGTCGGTTGTTAAAGACCATGTCATTCCTGGCCTTCCAGACGTGCCAGAGGAGAACAAGCAGCCCATCTCGCCAGCACGGCCGCGAGACAGACAGAGGGGGAGAGGAGTAGAGCACCTTGCGGACGCAGCTCAGGGTGCCCATGCTGAGCTGCCCCCAAACCTCGATAGCTCGAGCACAGTTGATAAACAGGTGAGCAGAAGTCTCGTCGGTGCCGCAGGATTCACACGAAGGGGTCGGGGAGCAGCCCTTGGCGTGGAGGTTCATCTGCGTGCTCAGGCGATCGGAGGTGAGGAGACGCGCAAACACCTTGATCTTCGAGGGGAGGCAGGAGGCCCAAATCTCAGCGGAGTCGTGGTCGGTGCAGCCGTGTAGGGAGAGTACACGGTAGACCGTGCGCGAGGAGAACCGGGTCTCGAGGCCCCAGGCCATGAAGCGCCGATCAGGGCGAGGGGAGAGGCAGACAAAGCGGAGCAACCCCGGCACCGTCTCCAGATCTCTCGCAGCCACAGCCGACACCCGCGGCTAAAGGGAGATGCCGTCACGGAGGACATCAGCGACGGTGACATTCGGCCACGTCGAGTGGGAGAAGAGCGCCTCAAACCTGAAGCAAAGGGCCCACCCAGGGAGCCACCTGTCCTGCCAAAAAGAGGTAGCACGGCCATCCCCGAGGTCCACGCGGGTGACCGCTCTATACGTCGGCAGGCCCACGTCGAGGATGCTTTGTGGGAAGGAGCGTGTCGATGACCCATCGCCAAGGTCGCCACGAGAGCACCGGAGGAACCACCTTTTCCAAGGCGGGCACTCTGGCAGGTGGAGCTTGCGAATGAACTTGAGGAGCAAGCACAAAATTTGTCGTCGAAGATCGCGGATCCCAAAGCCACCTTCCTACACATCAACACACACCTTATCGCAAGCAATTAAATAGTGAGCACAAACAAGTATCGCTGCCGGTCCAAAAAAAGGAACGACGCTTACGATCGATTTGCTCAACCACACCCGGGGGAAGGAGGAATGGGCACATGAAGTACGTGGGGAGGTTGTTTAGGACGGCGTTGCACGGGACAAGCCTACCGCCGGAGGAGAGAAGAAGGGCCCGCCAACCGGAGAGGTACCGATCGAACGAGCGAAGGAGGGGGTCGTACTCGGAGACATGGAGTTTGAGAGGGGAGAGGGGGAGACCCAGATAGGGCTGGGGAAAAGAGGAGATGGGGCAGCCAAGGGCCGCTGCCATGGACATCGCGTCCACATCACTACAGTGCATGGGAATGAGCACGGACTTATGGAAGTTGATCGCAAGGCCATTCGCTCTTGCGAACGAGTCGAGGATGTTTTTAAGCTGAATGGCCGAAGGGAGGTCCGCTCGACAGAGCAGGGTGTCGTCCGCATATTGAAGAATAGGACACGACAGAGAGGGGTCAATGGGGTGGGCAAGACGGCCCGAAGCACTGGCAGAGGAGATAAGGCGTTGGAGCACATCCGCCGCGAGGATGAAAAGGTAAGGGGACAGGGCGTCTCCTTGCCGGAGACCATTCCGGCAAAGGATCCAGTCCCCAGGACAGCTATTAATAAGGACAGAGGTGTGGCCAGTGGAGAGAATGGAGCGAATCCATTCGCACCACCGACTATCGAAGTCGCGAACAGAGAGAATCTTAAGAATGCTGTCCCAGTTAACAGAGTCGAAAGCTTTGCGGAAATCGATTTTGAACACCAGTATAGGAGTCTTCCGCACGTGACATGCACATACAAGGTCAGCAGTGTAGACGATGTTCTCGGAAATACGACGGCCGGGAAGGAAACCCGTTTGGTCAGGATCAACGAGGGAATGAATAAAGCGTTGAAGCCGAGAGCAAAGGGCTTTAGTGATGGCCTTCATAATGCAGTTCTGAAGAGAAATAGGGCGGAACTCCGAGGGGCTGCGAGCCGGCTCGAATTTGGGCAGGAGAACAAAGAACGCTCGGTTTATACGAGAAAGGTCGATGGCACCAGAGTAGAAGTCGTGGAAAAGAGCTTCTACGTCAGGGGCGACAACGTCCCATAACTTGACGTAGAAGGATGGACCGAAGCCATCCGGACCCGGGCTAGAGAGTTTGTTCATATCAAGAAAAGCACTTTTTATCTCCGAGGGGGTGAAGGCGTCCGAGAGCTCCTTGGGGAGGGTGTGCAAGTCACGGTAGAGATCCCCAAGGAAAATCCCAATGACACAGGGAGGCAGTGCCGAGGAGCTACCTATAGTAATCTCTAAGGCCGACCGCTTTATCACCGTGGGACGTGACTTCAGTGCCGATCACGGAGAGGACGGGGATGTGGTTTTTCCAGAAGCGGGAGGAGGGGGAGGCATGGAAGAATTGGGTGTTTTCGTCTCCCTCGATGGCATACCGGACCTTAGCACGAAGCTTCCACTACAAGACACGCTCTTTAATGGATACCCGCAGGGCATCAGCCGTGAGGGAATGAAAGAGAGCCTCAAGATGAGAGAGCACGCGAAGCTCTTCCACGCAGTCGAGGACATTAATGAGGAAGCGGCTCCCGAACGGCCGCCGGGGCCAGGCGCACCAAACTTACACATTGCCAACAAGAACCAGAGTTATACTTCCTCTAAATAGAATTATGTTTGACGGATTGCCAGCGAAACCGGATAGAATTAATGCTCATAAGAAGGTCAGGAAAGCTTAAAGATGAGCTCCGGCCGATCAAAAAGGAGACGAAGAAACACTCAAGATGTCAAGCATGTGCTCGTTAAACCAAGAGTTTACAATAACTATGCTTGTCTTAGTAGTTAAGTCACATTAGCCTTTCAAAAGAAAAGAAAAGGTTACTGCAGTAAGTCACATTAGGCTTGGTGTCCCAGCTTAATTTCCTGTCCACCCTCCTGGATTAATCGTAAGAATCGACGATGGACGCCGCACGTTTTACTCGTCGGTTGAAATTGGCGGCGCTTTTACAGGTGCCTGGACAAGCAAAAGATAAAGTGCACCACAAACTTTTTAGCGAAAGGCGATTTTGCCACACATTTCTTGCCTCGTTTTGCTGTCGATGATCTTGCCGAAAATTTCCTCTATGGAAAGGAAAGAAAACATGCACACAGAAGTCTCTTTGCAAGATTGACGGGCATTAGGCAGCGTACGGCACCGTGCAAGCTCAGATTCCATTTAGGACTGACCACGTCTCTTTGCTACGGTCTGCGTCGCCATATACTCCTGGGAATTAAGCATGCGTCCACGACTTGTATTGGCCTGTAACTAACAAGGACTGTTTTGATTCTAATACAACAAAGGGGTGGTGGCGCAGTTGGCCAGGGCGTAAACAATCCTGAGGTCGAGAGTTCGAACATCTCTCACCCCACCAGCAAATTTGACCAGCGTAGTGATGAGAAGCTCAGTGGCAACTTGGGTCGCCAAATGTCCATCTGATCATCAGGTGAAATGAGCATGTTTGAACCTGGTCTAACTTTCGTTTTTTTTTCCTTTGCCAGATAAACATCGCTCATCTTGTTTTTGACCGGAGTGAACTGAGCTACCACTGCGCTGTCTCACTAGCCAAATCCTACTCCAAACTGTATGTTCTCTGATGGGTCGTTCTCATCCACACTAGGCTAACCGCACGCACGTCACCATCGATCAGCCGGCTCGCTGGTCACTAGCTAAAGCCAAGACCGATCCGTCGACGCGATATCGCTCCGAATGAACTCCGACTTTAACACACAAAGATTAAACCACAATCTAACAAACATACATAATAGCATCACACAAACAACCACATACGAAAAGAAATGGTAACAGCACACAAACAACTACACATAGTTCAGGACCGACAAACATACATTAATCTCCAGTCATTGCAAAGGTTTGATAGTCCTTATCGCACTTGACCCCCATCTTGGAGCTGGTCGAAACCTTGAAAGATCTTTAGTCATGACCTTGAAGCTGAGCATGTAGTCGATCTTCGGCCGGTGAGTGATGGCGAAACCGACCCATCCTTGATCAATGGCATGCCTTCCCTTGACATCCTCAACCTTCACCCTTTAGTTGCAGGCTTGCAGCCGGTGTTTGTCATGAGAATGGTCTCCGTACGGATTGCGGTCATGTTTTTTTATATAGAAAATGAGGAATACCTCCGGCCTCTGCATCAACGTAATGCATGCGGCCTCTTTATTGATGAAAGCAAATAAAAAGTCCAAACAAAATAATCCTAGGTTCCAAACAAGCTCTGAACGAGTCACAAAGTAGATGAACAGAATAATATGCCACAACCTGCTAAAAATAGGCCTAGATGCCTAACCATCTATCCTACTACTAGACCTTCATTCAAACCGGTTGTAGATATCTCGAGCTACCGTCTTCCACCGGATATACCCACTAATCAAACGCTACCTGGTTTCCGCAAGAGTGAGTAATGACCATGTACGGATCAACGCTGATGCCCTGTGTAGTACCTGCAAAAAGTTTATATGCATTTGTCTATTAAAAACCATATCATTCCTGCAGTTCCAAATAGCCCAAAGAAGAGCACATACGCCTATACGACTATGCCTAGCATGGGTCATATCTACCTTGTTTAGCCACGTCCCAAATAACGTGTCGATGCTATCCGGAGGTGTTTGCCATACGAACTGTTTGCCATAGAATTCTTACTAGCGGACATTGGAGAAAAAAGTGTTTGATGGTTTCCTCATTATCACAAAAGCTACATCGTGTATTTCCTTTCCAATTGTGCTTTGCCAAATTATCCTTAGTAAGAATCACCTTCTCGTGAACAAACCACATGAAGACTTTGATTCTTAAGGGAACTTCGACCTTTCAAATGTGCATCGAATAGGAGATAATCGATGTATCAATTAGGTTCAAGTACATCGATTTCACTGAAAAGATGCCCGAATTCGTTGGCTTTCACTGAAGCCTGTCAGGTTGGTCTGATAGTTGGACCTCCATGAGTCTCCTAACTAAGGGTAACCAAGATTCCCAACTGTGACCTATCAAAGCTCGTCGAAATTGAATATTCAGAGGGTTTGACTATAATATTTGGCAATGTACGCCTCCTTACGTTGAACAATATTATAAAGAGCCGGATACTATATGGCTAAAGGCGTCTCCCCTAGCCATATATCCACCTAGAATCTTGTGGTCTCACCGTTTCCAACAATGAATTTAGTTCTGTGGAAGAAGGCTTCTTTCATTTTCATCAACCCTTTCCAAAATGGTGAGTCGTTGGCTCTGACCTTGACCTGGGACAAGGTTTTCGATTGTAAGTACTTGTTAGGCAGAATTTGTACCCACATACCTTCTGTCTCTACAGATAATCTAAACAGCCACTTACTGAGTAGACATCTGTTCTTAACCTCTAAATTTTCAATGCCCGGACCTCCTTGGTCCTTGGGTCTACAAATAATATCCCATCTAGTGAGTCTGTATTTCTTCTTAATCTCATCGCTCTGCCAAAAGAAGCGTGATCGATAAAAGTCCAACCTCTTGCATACCCCTACCGGTATCTCGAAGAAGCATAAAAGGAACATAGGCATACTCGTCAACACCGAGTTAATTGGAATTAGCTGTCCTCCATAGGACAAAAGCTTGCCCTTCCAGCAGCTCAGCTTCTTCTCAAATCGATCTACAATACACTTCCACTCTTTGTTAGTTAGCTTACGATGATGAATGGGTATACCTAAAAATAGTTGAGCGGTAGGCTACCCAATTCACACCCGAACTATTGTTTATATGCCTCTTGTTCATCCTTGGCTCTCCCAAAGCAGAACAACTCACTCTTGTGAAAATCTATTTTCAAGCCCGACAATTGTTCGAATAAGCAGAGTATAAGTTTCATGTTTCTTGATTTTGCTAAATCATGTTCCATGAACAGGATCGTATCGTCTGCATATTGTAGAATGGACATCCCACCATCCACTAGATGTGCTACAAGTCCACTTACTTGGCCTTCCTGTTTAGCCCTTCCTATTAGAATTGCCAACATATCTGCAACTATATTAAATAGAATGGGTGACATCGGGTGTCCCTATCTGAGACCTTTGAGCGTTTGGAAAAAATGACCAATATCATCATTGACTTTAATTCCAACACCCCTTTTTGTACGTAGGATTCAACGTGCTTCCTCCATACCTCGTCAAAACCTTTCATACATAAAGCTTGTTGTAGGAATGGCCATTTGACCTTGTCATGTGCCTTCTCGAAATCCACTTTGAAGATAACCCCATCTAGTTTCTTCGAATGAATTTCATGCAGCATTTCATGAAGGACGACCACACCTTCAAGTATGTTTCTGCCCGTCACGAAGGTTGTTTGACTAGGTTGCACTACCATATGTGCAATCTGCGTCAGTCTATTCGTTCCTAATTTTGTGAAAAAAAATTAAACTAACATTAAGAAGGCAAATAGGTGTGAATTGTTCAATGCGCACCGCCCCCTCCTTCTTTGGTAACAATGTCACTATCCCAAAGTTAAGGTGGAAAAGCTGTAAGCGACCATTGAACAAATCATGGAACATCGGTAATAAGTCACCTTTAATCATGTGCCAGCATCTCTTATAGAACTCAGCTGGGAACCCATATCACTCTGGTACCTTATTATTCTTCATTTATGCTATAGCCTCAAACACCTCTTTCTCCGTAAAGGGTGCGGTTAATATCTCATTCTCGTCCGTCCCGAGCTGAGGAATATCACCGACCAACTATTCATCCATGGACACAAAATTGTCCACTGGAGCCCCAAAGAGTTGTTTATAATATTCTAAGATATACAATTTGAGGTTTTTGTGACCCACAATTGTTCCCTCATCCTGCTCCAGTTGATAAATTTTCTGCTTTCTGTGTTTTTCATTTGCAATTAGGTGGAAAAACTGTGTGTTATCATCTCCTTGTACCACTTGGCACACTTTCGCTCTAAGTGCCCATTTTAACTCCTTTTCTCTGAGAAGTTTTTTGAGTTGTTGATCCGCTTCCGCTCTCAAAGCTCTCACAATGTCATCTAATAAAGCAGACTCGGCTTTAATGTCTAGTTCATTTACAAGAATGAGAAGCCTTTCTTTCTCAATCTTATATTTGTCGCTCTCATGTTTTGCCCATCCCCGTAGGAGAATCTTATTTTGCCATCTATCAACATTCGAGCTTCCCCCTGTGTCCCTATCCCATTCTCTAGCTATCAGGTAGAGGAAACCCTCTCGGTCAAACCATGCCAGTTCGAAAGAGAATATGTTTTTGTTACCCACATATGTCGCCTCCCCCGAGTCGACAACCAATGGTGTATGGTCGGAAAATGCTCTGGGCAGCGCTCGCACTGTCACGCGTGGGAATTTCTGTTCCCATTCCACACTCGTAAGAATCCGATCCAACTTCTCAAAAGTTGGGTTAGGCAAAGTGTTCGCCCACGTGAATTTTCTGCCTGGAAGCTCAATCTCACGCAAGTCCAGGCTTTCGATAATTGAATTAAACATGAATGACCATCTGCCATCAAATTTATCATTATTTTTTCATATTTTCTCCTGATGATATTACAGTCTCCTCCTACTAAAATTGGCAGCCTCTCGTCCCCACATATCCGGACAAGGTCAGCCAAGAAATCCCTCGTAAGCTCCGGTTGTGCCACTCCATAGATAGCCACGAGTGCCCATTGGAACATGTTCTCTTTGGAGCACACTCTAAATTTGAATGCAAAGTCTCCGAACACCACATTTCAGACTTCGAGCGTCTCGCACCTTACCCCAAGTAAGATCCCTCTGGACCTTCCTCTTGGTGGTAGACAGTGCCAGTCAAAATCAATACCACCGGGGAGTGTGTTCAGAAATTTTGATGTAAAATTGTCTCTACCGGTTTCCACTAGAGCAATAAAATCAAGTTTGTGTTCAAGTGTTGCTTCTGATAGAAATCTTATTTTCGCCAAGTCTGCTAGACTTCTGCTGTTCCAAAAGATTCCTTTCATCGTTCATCGTAAAATTTCTTAGCGGTCTTAAATCTAGCACTTCTGCGTACGGCCGATACAGGATAAACCTTCCTCTTCCAGATGCATTCTGGTTTATCCTGTCCAGCCAACCGGTCCACATAACCGGCCTCTGACTGTACGCTAGTATTTGGTTGCAAAGGAGCCATATGCCCCTCCACACCCATATCAATGTCCTCTTCAGGCATTAAGGATGGTGGCACAGTATCCTCACACATTCGTTCTAATGCCCCCATACCCAGTGCATTTATATCAGAATCATTCATCGGTTTCACCGCCGCAATATTCCTAACCATCTCTATAGCCCTCTCAGCCTCTAAGTCTAAAAGATCATTCACAAATTTAGAAATTTTCTTTCCATTACTACCCATCGATACCCCGAGTTTGCTTGCATTTAAGATAATATCTTCATCCGAGAAATGCAAAATAGAACAACTCATATCAATAGACATACCTGTAGTGGTCTCATTGTCGCGAAGCTTGGCCGCCCTCCTGGCATGGCCCATCTGTAGCTCATCGACATCCGTCTGTGCCTGGAGGCGGTTGCTCGTCCGCCTCCCCTCGCTCGCCGGGTCTGGAATTCCTCCAAACGTGATGATCTCCTCGGTTGAGGGCCCTGTCGACACGTGACCACCCGCCACCTGTCCGACCTGGCCCTCGTGCAATCCATCGGCGGAAGCGCGACCGCCTGTCACATTCTCGCCGATAATGTCCCGACCTCCTGCATCGATGTGTGCAGGCACACCTAGCCCCTGGTTGTGGTCCCCTACCACACCGCGAGTAAAGATCGCCTCGATGGTGGGTCCAGTCGGGACGTGGCCAATCGCCACAAGTCCGACTGGCTAGCGAGAACACCGACGTCCGAAGCACGACCGCCTGTCGCACTCCTATCTACGGCTGTCCGCCCTCCCAGGTCCCTGTGTGTCAGCACGTGTTGATCTGTGTTGTGATCTCCTACCACACCGTCAGCCATACGCGTCGTCGTTGTCGCAGTCGAGGTATGGCCACCTACCAGCGTCCCAACTGCATCCATCCTACCTGATCCGGCCACCGACACCAGAGCGACTGTATGTCGAACCAGAGTTTGGTCCATAGACCATGGTGTTACGGCCGGCTTCGATGAGGCATACTCCACCAACGACCCTGCTGCCAGCATGCTGGAGGCCTCGGTGTCGCCGGAGGTGATAGTGGTGGTAGCTCATGTTCGGCCGGATCATTCATCTCTGCCCTGACACCCCAAAGTCTACCCGGTGCGGAATAAGATCCAAATGAACCAAACCTCAATAGATGTGTCAAATTAGAAGTATTAGGCTGCTCCCTAGAAGAGCCATTATCCACTGTCTTGTCCAACGGTGCGATGCCTCTGTCAGTGGCGTCCCCCTGAGCCGAACCCTTGTCAAGGTTCCCGTCACTATCGTGCCCCTCATCAATGTCCATATCAACATGCTTAGCCAACTCCTGAAAGTCGGCGTTCTCCTCTAACTCAATATCCAAGTCAAAGGTCCTACCATCATATGTCCATCTGACAGTCTCCGAAATATGTTCGATGCTAACCATGCTAACAAGCAGGCGAGCCATTCCCTTCGCCTGCGTGAAAGGCATGTCTGCCTCCTCTGTCTTCCCAATCAGCAAACCAAGGCTCCAAGTCACCAAACAATCATCTAATGCCTCATGTGGTGCACCAAGGAGTCTGACCCAGAGTTGAGAAAGCAGTGTTCCTTGTGGTTCCTTCTGAGTCCATGCATCAAACTCGAGAGCACAAGTGCTGTTTGGAACCCTACTCAACCCAAACTTCAAGAGCCTCGCTAGCTCTTCTTTAGTAGGGAAATCAACTCCGAAGGCCTACTCATCTATCTGGACATGATCCCACTGGAAGCTAGTGGAGACTAACTCATGCAACCTCTGAACAACCTGATCCATGGTCATAGTTCCACGAGTCACCCTAACAACACCCGTTCGGGATCTCTTCGGAAGCGATGCCGTCGACGAAGAGCGAGGAGACTCAAAGAACATAAGTTCCGTGAAACACGCCCCATAGATGGTGACCACCGGCTTCGGCCCCAAAAGTAGAGGACATCCGCCCGTTGATAATCCCCAAGTGCAAGGAATCATCGTAGAAATTTTCAAAGGTGGAAGTGATAAGTATGGAGTGTCGAACCCACAAGGAGCTAAAGATAAGATCAATATTCTCTCAAGTCCTATCTGCCACCGATACGACTCTACGTACACTGAATGTTTGCTTCCATCTAGAAACAAGAAATAAAACTACGCTGTGGGCATGAAGAGGATAGCTTTGCATGATAACGGAGAACTAAAATATTAAAATAGTTGTTGTTAACATAATATTTCAATATATTGCAAATAGCGAGTGTGGAATAATGATGGGTTGGTGTGCGGAATTATCCTAGGCAATTGTTCACAAGATCGGAAGACATCATTGCAACTTTATATGAGGGAGAGGCATAAGCTAACATACTTTCTCTACTTGGATCATATGCACTTATGATTGGAACTCTAGCAAGCATCTGCAACTACTAAAGATCATTAAGGTAAAACCCAACCATAACATTAAAGCATCAAGTCCCCTTTATCCCATACGCAACAACCCCCATACTCAGGTTTATGCTTTTGTCACTCAAGTAACCCACTATAAGCGAATCATGAACGTATTTCAACACCCTACTACGGGAATCCTTCCTGTGTGCGCGGCACGGAAGGCACCATAGGACAGCACCAAAATAAACATACAACTCAAACCAATCTAGATCATCAATCAACCCAAAGGACAAAAGAAATCTACTCAAAACAACATAGGATGGCAACACATCACTGGATCATAATATGTGCCATAAAGCACCATGTTCAAGTAGGGGATTACAGCGAGGTGCGGGAGAGTGGACCGCTAAAAGGAGGTGAGGATGGTGATGAAGAAGGTGATGTTGATGAAGATGATCACCGCGGCGATGGTTACCCCGGTGGCACTCCGACACTACTGGGAGAGAGGGGGAGAGGGTCTCCCCCTTGTGCTTCCTCCTCGATGGCCTCCCCCTCTGTGGGGGAGAGGTTCTCCCTTTGGTCCTTGGCCTCCATGGTGTTGATGGCCCCTCCGGGACGATGAAGATGGCCTCCGGTGATGGTAACCCCCTCCGACAAGGTGCTGGAGAGGGCCAAGATTGGTTTTTCGAGGCTCTAGAGGTTTGCGGCAGCAGAACTCCCGATCTAGGTTTCTTTTCGGTGATTTCTGGATTTATAGGAATTTTTGGCGTCAATCTCACGTCAAGGGGGGCCCGAGGAAGTCACAAGCCTGCTAGGCGTGGCCACCCCCCTGGTCGTTCCTGGCAGGCTTGTCGCCTCCTCGTGGCTCTTCTGGCCCAGCTCCAATGCTTCGGGGGCCTATTTTGGCCTAGAAAAAATCATACAAAATTTTCAGCCTATTCCGAGAACTTCTATTTCTGCACAAAAAATGACACCATGGTAGTTCTGCTGAAAACAACGACAGTCCGGGTTAGTTCTAATAAAATCATACCAAAATCATATAGAATTATTGTAAAGATGGCCTGAATACTTCATAAATTATAGATATGTTGGAGACGTATCAACATCCCCAAGTTTAATTTGTTGGGAGACGTAGTAGTAAATCAAAATTTTCCTACGTTCACCAAGATCTATATATGGAGAAACCAGCAACGAGAGGGGAGAGATTGCATCTTCATACCTTTGAAGATCGCTAAGCGGAAGCGTTACAAGAACGCGGTTGATGGAGTCGTACTCGCAGCGATTCAGATCGCGGTAGATCCGATCAAGTGCCGAACGGACGGCACCTCCGCGTTCAACACACGTGCAGCCCGGTGACGTATCCAACACCTTGATCCAGCAAGGAGGAAGGAGAGGTTGGGGAAGGGCTCCAACAGCAGCACGACGGCATGCTGGTGGTGGAGTAGCAAGGTATTCCGACAGGGCTTCGCCTAAGCGCTGCGGAGGAGGAAGAAGAGAGGTAGGGCTTTGCCGTGAGAGAGAGAGATCAAATCTTCTCTCAAAACATCCAAAACCTCAAGTATATATAGGAGGAGGGACGTGGAGGGCTGGCTTGGCCTCTACTCCAAAGAGGAGATGGCCGGCTGAATTAAAGGGAGAGTCCACCTCCCACAAGGGAGGTGGATCTCCTCCTTTTAAATCCTTTTTGCCTTATCTCCTTATCTCCAGCCGCATGGGCCTTTAGCAAAAGTCTTGCCCAGCCCAATAAGGGCTGGCACACTTTATCTAACAGCCCATGTGGTCCTTTGGTCGTCACACCCCTCCCGGGGGTCCTCCGGCACCCTCCCGGCACTCCCGGTACACTACCGATGAGCCCGAAAACTTTCCGGTGACCAAAACTGGACTTCCTATATATCAATCTTTACCTCCGGACCATTCCGGAGCTCCTCGTGACATCCGGGATCTCATCCGGGACTCCGAACAACCTTCGGTAATCACGTATACCTTTTCCCTATAACCCTAGCGTCATCGAACCTTAAGTGTGTAGACCCTACGGGTTCGGGAGACACGTAGACATGACCGAGACACCTCTCCGGCCAATAACCAACAGCGGGATCTGGATACCCATGTTGGCTCCCACGTACTCCACGATGATCTCATCGGATGAACCACGATGTCAGGGATTCAATCAATCCCGTATACAATTCCCTTTGTCTACCGGTATGGTACTTGCCCGAGATTCGATCGTCGGTATCGCCATACCTTGTTCAATCTCGTTACCGGCAAGTCTCTTTACTCGTTCCGTAACACATCATCCCGTGGCTAACCCCTTAGTCACATTGAGCTCATTATGATGATGTCTTACCGAGTGGGCCCAGAGATACCTCTCCGTCACACGGAGTGACAAATCCCAGTCTTGATTCGTGTCAACCCAACAGACACTTTCGGAGATACCCGTAGCATACCTTTATAGCCACCCAGTAACGTTGTGACGTTTGGCACACCCAAAGCATTCCTACGGTATCCGGGAGTTACACAATCTCATGGTCTAAGGAAATGATACTTGACATTGAAAAGCTTTAGCAAACGAACTACACGATCTTGTGCTATGCTTAGGATTGGGTCTTGTCCATCACATCATTCTCCTAATGATGTGATCCCGTTATCAACGACATCCAATGTCCATGGCCATGAAACCGTGACCATCTATTGATCAACGAGCTAGTCAACTAGAGGCTCACTAGGGACATGTTGTGGTCTATGTATTCACACATGTATTATGGTTTCCGGTTAATACAATTATAGCATGAACAATAGACAATTATCATGAACAAGGAAATACAATAATAACCATTTTATTATTGCCTCTAGGGCATATTTCCAACATAATTCATGCTCGTCCTCGAGTAGGTAAATGATAAAAGAAATAATTTATGAAGTGTGAATGCTACCAAGTGCACAAGTCTGATCAATGATAATTCCAAACACTTTTTATAGCATCATTATATATCATAAACATTATCTCATCTAATAAAACTTCTCATGATGAAGTAACAAGCTATTCACATGTTAAAGTATAGACCATAAAGTTTCTTGAAAACTAACAAACTATGCTTTCAGTCACCAAACAATTGAAATTCATCTTATTTTCAGGAAGGGTCTATGTAAGAGCTTTGATTTAGCAAATTCCGCATACTCAACTATCATATAGTCTTCCATGATTTCTAACTCTCAAAGCATATTTTTAGATCAAAGGGCATCTGTCGAACACAGAGAAACATAGTGGCTTAGAGTTTCGCCTCCCAACTTATTTATCATATAGATAATTGTCAAGAATAATAATTCATGATCAAATATATTTGGATGGCCATATACGCTTGGATCTTTCCCCACCACATGATGCTTGCCAAGAGAAAAAGGCAAAATAGGAAGTGATGAAGATCATCATGACCCTTGTATAAAGGTAAGTACTAGAAAGTTTATTATGCAGACGCTTAATGCAAAGGAACGTCACGTTGTATTGCCCTTTGTGATAGCAACGTTTATTATGCAGTCTGTCGCTTTTATTTCTTTACCATCACAAATTCGTACAACGCTTATTTTCCCTTAAAATAAAAGATCTTACATATTTAGGAGCAATTTTTATTACTTTTTGCACCGATGACAACTTACTTGAAGGATCTCATTCAATCCATAGGTAGGTATAGTGGACTCTCATGGAAAAACCGGTTTAAGGGTGTTTGGATGCACAAGTAGTATTTCTACTTGGTGCGGAAGTTTTGGCTAGTATGAGGTGGAAGCAAGCACCACATGTTGGAGGATCCAAAACAATATAACTTCTATACAAATATACCCAAGCATAACTCATTACGTTGTCTTCCTTGTCCAACTTCAACTAATTTCCTCAAGTTTGTGTTGGGGAACGTTGCATGGGAAACAAAAAATTTCCTATGCACACACAAGATCTATCCATAGTGATGAGCATCTACGAGAGGGAGGGTGGATCTACATACCCTTGTAGATCGCTAAGCGGGAAGCGTTAAGAAACGCGGTTGGTGTAGTCGAACATCTTCGCGATCCAAATCGCCGAGCGTCCCACGATCTCATCACGATCCGTCCCGCGATCTCATCAAGATCCGTACCGCGATCCAATCACAAATCGTCTCGCAATCTTGATCACGGTCCTTCCGATCTAGCGCGAAACGGACGGCACCTTCGCGTTCAGCACACGTACAGCTCGATGACAATCTTCACCTTCTTGATCCAGCAAGAGGGAGCGGAGAGGTAGACAAGTTCTCCGACAGCGTGACGGTGCTGCGGCGATGGTGGTGGAGTAATTTCAGCAGGGCATCACCTAAGCACAGCTGAAACCGATCTAGAGGATAAAGAATGGACTAGAGGGTAGGGTTGCACGTGGCTGAAAATCAAGTGTCAAAAACCCTAAAACCTCTAGTATATATAAGAGGAGGAGAGGAGGAGTCTTGGCCCAAGGGCCAAGCCCTCTAGGCTTCGGCTGAAGGAGGAGAGGAGGAACCCTCCTCCAATCCTAGTAGGACCAGGACTCCTTCCTTATTAAGCCTTTTTAGCTTTTTCCACCTTTTTCTCTTTGGACTTTTCTTCCTAGCCGCATGGGCCTTGTGTGGGACTTCCACAAGCCCACTAAGGGCTGGTATTCATCCTCCCATAGCCCATGTATCCTATTGGGTCGAAATACCCCTCCCGATGGTCCCCCGGTACACTATCGGCACTCCCGGTACACTACCGATGAGCGCGAACCTTTTTCGGTGACCAAAACAGGACTTCCTATATATTAATCTTTACCTCCGAACATATCCGGAGCTCTTCATGATGTCCAGTATCTCATCTGGGACTCCGAAAAACCTTCGGTCACCATCATACATAACTCTATACTATCGAAACATCACCGAACCTTAAGTGTGCAGACCCTGCGGGGTTCGAGAACTATGTAGACATGACCGAGAATTCTCTACGATCAATAACCAATAGCGGGACCTGGATGCCCATATTGGTTCCTACATATTCTATGAAGATCTTTATCGGTCGAACCTCTATGTCAAGGATTCAGTTAATCTCGTATGATGTTCCCTTTGTTCTTCGGTATGTTACTTGCCCGAGATTCGATCGTCGGTATCTCCATACCTAGTTCAACCTCGTTACCGGCAAGTCTCTTTACTCGTTCCATAATACAAGATCCCGTGACTAACACTAAGTCACATTGTTTGCAAGGCTTATTGTGATGTTGCATTACCGAGTGGGCCCTGGGATACCTCTCCGTCACACGGAGTAACAAATCACAGTCTTGATCCATGACAACCCATCAGACACCCTCGGATATACCTGTAGATCACCTTTATAGTCACCCAGTTACGTTGCGATGTTTGATACACACAAGGCACTCCTCCGGTGTCAGTGAGTTGCATGATCTCATGGTCATAGGAACAGATACTTGACATGTAGAAAACAGTAGCAATAAACTGACATGATCATATGCTACGTTTGTAGTTTGGGTCTTGTCCATCACATCATTATCCTAATGATTTGATCCCGTTATCAAATAACATCTCATGTCCATGACTAGAAAAACCATAGGCATATTTGATCAACGAGCTAGTCTATTAGAGGCATACTCGGGACATGGTTTTGTCTATGTATCCACACATGCATCTGAGTCTCCAATCAATACAATTATAGCATGGATAATGAACGATTATCATGAACAAGGAAATATGATAATAACCAATTTATTATTGCCTCTAGGGAATATTTCCAATAGTTTGAAAATAATTAATGGTTATTTACAATCATAAAAGATGTCCAAGATAATACATTTATATGTGAAATTTCTCTTCCTTCAATATTCTTTCATGGATTGTTCAAGTGACCAATGCGGTGTTTGCTAACTTTCAATAAATTTCACCACCTATACTTATTATGTGTGAAGTCATTACTCCCCATGGGATAATTACATGAATCATTTTTAATTTCAGATTTACGACATTCAATTCATTCAACCATTTACTCATAGGATATAATTGAAGCACGAGAGTGAATGACAAACTACTCCAAAAAGATATAAGTGAAGATCAATGCGTAGTCAATTAGTTAAATAGCCATGAGAGGGCTCTCTCTTCTTAAAATTTTTGTATCCAATGATTTTAAGGAAATATCAAACAAAAAAATGGCACTCCAAGAACAGCACGCATCATGAGAACGAATAAAAATTTAGGCTCAACATAGGCTAACCGATAATTGTTGATGAAGAGAGGTGGAATGCGTAGCATCCTCAAGGTTATATACTTGAGAGTTCTTGAAATATTTTATTTTCGTCCCTTGGGCGTCCCCAAGATTTAGCTTTTGTATCTTGTTCAATTCTCTCATATCCCGGTTTCACCTATTCTCAAAAACTTCATCCACACAAAATTCAAAAAGAACTCGTGAGATAGGTTAGTACACATAAGAACAAATCAACACTTCATGTACTGTCAAGATAAGTTGCACAATAATTCTCAAACATTAGTTACTTCATACTATCATTTCCACAATTTATATTTACCAATATAGGCTATGGAAACTATAGGATAAGTAGATAACAAAACTATGACAGTAATCTGTCTAAACAGAACAGTCTGTAGTAATTTATTAAACCAGTGTACCTCTGTAACTCTAACAATTATGAAAAATTAGTACATGCTAAGGAATTTATATGAAAACACTTTGTAAAAATTTCAGAAACTTTCCACATTCCAGTAAAATATGAAAATTCAAAAACCACAGCAGAAGTTTCTGTTTATACACAGCACACATCAAACATGCAATTCAAGCATCCTAAGGGAAATTCTTAGAGATTTTTATTGAAAAACAAGATTATAAATAACACATAACAGAGAACAACAAAATAAAATGACTCTCCAAGCAAAACTCATATCATGTGACGAATAAAAATATAGCTCCAAGTAAGATATACCGATAGTGTTGAAGACGAAAGAGGGGATGCCTTCCGGGGCATCCTCAAGCTTAGACGCTTGAGTCTTCCTTGAATATTAACTTGGGGGTTCCTTGGGATTCCCCAAGCTTAGGTTCTTGTCACTCCTTATTCTCCTCATATCCGTGTCTCACCCAAAACTTGAAAACTTCAATCACACAAAACTTAATGGAACTTTGTGAGAAGGGTTAGTGTAATAAACATAGATCATTTACTTAGGTACTGTGAATACAAGATTCATAATTATTCCCACATGATACCTACTGTATTACATCATTACCACAATTTATATTACTCAATATAAGCTATAGGAACACTTGAAACAAGCAAACTATGCATGCAAAATAGAATCTGTCAAAACGGAACAATCTGTAAAGATCTGAATGATCACCATACTTCCCTGACTCTAAAAGTTCTTAAAAATTAGTAAATATCACAGAATTTGCATATACATGTTTTTTAAAAGTTTCAGAATTTTTTGACTCTCCAGTAAAATCATATAATTCAAATACTACACGCAAAACTTTTTATTTTTGCACAGAATCAAACAAGCAAGTATCCACACTATCCCAAAGGCTTTACTTGGCACTTATTGAAATAAAAGGCACAAACCATGATTACTAAAATAGCTTAATCATGTGAACACATCAAGACAGAAAGTAAAAGTGTTGGGTTTTCTTCAAACAAGTGCTTTTCTTAAATGCCTTTTTAGCTAGGCATGATATTTCAATGATACTCTTCCAAGCCAAATTCGGATGATCATTATATTCATACTCTAAAAGATATAGATGAAGTTCACAGAGCATTATACAATTAATATATATTAACCAATATCCAAGCTCAAAATATATATGTGAAGCACACAAAGCATTCTATAAAGCCATACTCAAAAGATTTAAGTGAAACGCATGAAGCATTCTACAAAGCCATACTCAGAAGATTTAAGTGAAGCACAAAGAGAATTCTATAAAGCCATCTCAAAAGATTTAAGTGAAGTGCATGAAGCTTTCTACAAATCAATGAAGTACTAACTCATAAAATAAGGGAGCATAAAGTAAAAGACAAACACTAAAGACACATGTTATGTGAACCAAACAAAAACCGAGGTATACCGATAATTGTTGAAGAATAAAGATGGGATGCCTTCCGGGGCATCCCCAAGCTTGGATGTTTGAGTCTCCTTGAAATATTTACTTGGGGTGCCTTGGGCATCCCCAATCTTGAACTCTTGTCTCTCCGTATTCTTCTTACATTGATACCTCCTCGATTTTCGAATACTTCATTCATACAAAACTTAACAAAACCATCATGAGATCCGTTAGTATAATAAAGCAAAATACTACTTTAAGTATTGTTGTGAACTCATTCCAAATTCATATTAGCATTACATATACTGTAGTTCAACTTCATCATGGTTCATACCCCCCCGATACAAGGCATAGATTCATCAAAATAAGAGAACAATGCATAGAAAACAGAATCTGTCAAAAACAGGACAATGTGTAGTAATCTGGAAACTTCGTATGCTTCTGTAACTCAAAAATTCTGAAACTTTAGAAAAAAATTAAAAAATTGCATAGCAGTACTATGTAAAAATTTCAGAAACATTTGATGTTCCAATAAAAAATTAAGAGCATCTTCAATAGTCGCCCAACGCGCGGCGCGCTAAAAACCAGTTTGCAACGCGCCCATCGACTGGTTCGGCGCGGCGAGCAGCGCTGGCTCCAGCAGCCGTGCTAAACTTCAGCTCGCGCGCGTAGCTCCAGCAGGCGCGCTAAAATGCAGCGCGCGCGTGCTCGCACAACGATACATATAGTTCAAATACATAAATAAAATACATAAAAAACATAATACATAGTGCAACTAGATAAACTAAAAGTGCAACTAGATAAACTAAAACAACGGTGCAAATACATAAAATTAAACTACGGTGCAACTAGGTAAACTACGGTGCAACTAGAACTACTCCGAGTCGCCCACATCATCATCTTCATCCTCGGTGGTGTTATCCGAGGTATCGATCCATATGTCATGCCAATGTTCATCGTCTGCCGTGAAGATCAACTTCCCACCTGCTTCAACGATATCGCACTGCGATATGGCCAGTGCCTTTCACCGACGCTGGTCCGCCCGCTCCGCGCGGCGCCTTGTCGTCCTCTCCGCCCGGTGGGCGCGCTCGTTGGCGACGTCCTCCGGATGGCGCCGGCGCCACTCCGCCATGGCTCGCTCGTCCTCCTCGGTGATGAGGAGGCGGTGCGGCCGCCGATGGTGCTCCGCATGGTCCTAATCTATGATAAGACGAGGCGGAGGGGCGACGGCCTGCGCCTGTTCGCTCGTGTAGACGTCATGAAAGTTCATCTACGACGGAGGCCTCTCTAGGCGCCACGCAGCCGTGTCGTACGCGCGGACGGCCTCGTGTGCGGTCTGGAACGTGCCGAGGATGAGCCGGACGTTGCCGGACCGAATGTTGGCGTAGTACCAGCCGTTGGGGCGCTGGCAGACGCTGCAGTAGCCCGAAGTTCCTCGCGGCGCGGCGGCATGGTGGCGTAGTGGTGGCGGAGGGGGGGGCTTAAGCGGCGAGGAAACGGCGAGAAGGCGGAGAAATGCACGCGTGGCAGAACATGTGGCGAGCACCACAATTTATAGGCGCGCCGCAAGCGGTGCGTCAAATCTATCGCGCGACCAACAGCTTTCTCCCGCGTGCGCTTGTTTCCTGCCGCCGCTGGAGCGCGTGAAAACTTCCCGCGCACGCTAAATGGGCTTTTTACTGCGCATGCGCGTCTTTTGGCGCGGCTGTTGGAGATGCTCTAAAGTTCACGCACTCTAGCCAAAGTTTTTGTTTTTACACTACACACACCAAACAAGCAATCTAATCATCCTAAAAGAAAATTTTTACACGTTATTTTTATAATACAATGGATATGTACAATGTGATAATTATTTTTCAGAAGCTTCCATGAAAAATTCTACATTGTTTCCATGAGCATGAACATAAGTGTTCAAGGTCGACCCTCACTTCTCCAATGCACAACCTTCCAATCACTTCTCTTTTTGAAAAACTTCTTAGGCACAAGGGGCAAGTAACTCTTTTTGTATTTTTAATTATTTTTTTTGTTTGTTTCACCCACAACTAAAGAAAGGAAAAAGGGAAAACAAAATCTACTTAATGAAGAAAGCAAGTAAGCACACAAGAGAATATCAACCCCCATGCTATTGCTCCCCGGCAACGGTGCCACAAAAGAGCTTGATAATCCCCAAGTGCAAGGAATCATCGTAGCAATTTCCAAAGGTGGAAGTGATAAGTATGGAGTGTCGAACCCACAAGGAGCTAAGGGTAAGATCAATATTCTCTCAAGTCCTATCTTCCACCGATACGACTCTACATACACCGAATGTTTGCTTTCATCTAGAAACGAGAAATAAAACTATGTTGTGGGCATGAAAAGGATAGCTTTGCATGATAACGGACAAGTAAAATAATAAAATAGTTGATGTTAACATAATATTACAATATATTACAAATAGCGAGTGTGGAATAATGATGGGTCGGTGTGCGGAATTATCCTAGGCAATTTTTAACAAGATCGGAAGTCATCATTGCAATTTTATATAAGGGAGAGGCATAAGCTAACTTACTTTCTCTACTTGGATCATATGCACTTATGATTGGAACTCTAGCAAGCATCCGCAACTACTAAAGATCATTAAGCTAAAACCCAACCATAGCATTAAAGCATCAAGTCCCATTTATCCCATACGCAACAACAGCCTTACTCGGGTTTATGCTTCTGTCACTCAAGCAACCCACTATAAGCGAATCATGAACGTATTGCAACACCCTACAGTGGGAATCCTTCATGCGCGGCACGAAAGGCACCATAGGACAGCACCAAAATAAACATACAACTCAAACCAATCTAGATCATCAATCAACCCAAAGGACAAAAGAAATCTACTCAAAACATCATAGGATGGCAACACATCATTGGATCATAATATGTGGCATGAAGCACCATATTCAAGTAGGGAATTACAGCAGGGTGCGGCAGACTGGACCGCTAAAAGGAGATAAGGATGGTGATGAAGAAGGTGATGTTGATGAAGACGATCACCACGGCGATGGTTCCCCTGGTGGCACTCTGGCACCACCGGGAGAGAGGGGGAGAGGGTCTCCCCCTTGTGCTTATTCCACCATGACATCCCCCCTCTATGGGGAGAGGTTCTCCCTCTGGTCCTTGGCCTCCATGGTGTTGATGGCCCCTCCGAGACGATGAAGATGGCCTCCGGTGATGGTGACCCCCTCCGGCAGGGTGCCAAAGAGGGCCAAGATTGATTTTTCGAGGCTCTAGAGGTTTGAAGTTGTGGAACTCCCGATCTAGGTTTCTTTTCGGTGGTTTCTGGATTTATAGGAATTTTTGGTGTCGATCTCACGTCAAGGGGGGGGGCACGAGGGAGTCACAAGCCTGCTAGACACGGCCACCCTCCTGGCCGCGCCTGGCAGGCTTGTCGCCTCCTCCTGGCTCTTCTGGACCAGCTCCAATGCTTCGAGGGCCTCTTTTGGTCCACAAAAAATCATACTAAATTTTCATCCCATTCCAAGAACTTTTATTTCCGCACAAAAAACAACACCATGGTAGTTCTATTGAAAACAGCGTCAGTCCGGGTTAGTTCTAATAAAATCATACAAAAATCATATATAATTATTATAAGCATGGCAAGAATACTTCATAAATTATAGATACATTGGAGACGTATCACCCGTCACGTGCTTAGGTTTGCGGCATGTATCATAGAGTTCCACCGAACACTCAGCCACAAAATGCCCCGGTCCTCCACATCTGTAACAAGTCATTTTTTCTTTTTGCGCGCCCACTTTGATGCTCTCTCTCCTTCAGATTTATCACTATTTTTATCAGACCTTGTGTCCCGGTTTGCAACAGCCTTAACCATAGACATGTTCACCCCGGCGAGTGCACGAACCGCCTCCATTGCCTTACCCGGTAGTACCGTTGAGCTCTCAGTCACTCCATCTCCGGGTGTCTACTATTGTGTAATGGCTGCACCCTCTAAAAGCATAGGAGGAGGGTCAACACGAGGGTGATCCCGTCGCGGTGGTGGTCGTCTACCACCTCCACGTCCACCAACCGATCGGTACACCGGCCTATGGGGGGGGGGGGGGAGGGGGTCACTCCCACGATGAATGGACCAGGAGGCCCGTTGAAGCCCCATCCACCTCCGTCGACGTGACCACCGGTAGAGGAGGAGCCTCTGCGTACTCCTTCTCCGTAGGTGTTGTATCCGTCATCACCCCATTGATCGTGCGCAGGGTTCCGAGCCGCTTCCTGGTACCCATGTCCTTTGCCGGCCCCTACGCGGCCCCGGGATGCATCCTGACCACCAGCCTCCGCAACCGCCGAATCAGACTGTCTCGCGGCCGGGAGAGCAGGTTTTGGCGGCGGCGGGTTTCCACGGCCAGCCATCTCCACGACGACGGCCGGCTCCGGCAGCGCGGGCGCACGAACCCGGGGAGTGCAACCTACATGGTGAGATGGGAAACCAGGGGCGTTCCGGCGTGGCCGAACTCTACACTGTCGAGGGAGCGAAGCGTCTGCGTTGTCTTTCGCGATGCACATCGATGTAGCGATCGGGGAATCCTCGCCAGCAACGTAGGAAACCGTCTCGCGATCAGCTTGGGTTACCGGTTGGGCCAAATACCCAACAACGGCAGAGCCCACCACTACTCCTGCCGTCCCATCTTGGCCCACCATAGAATTCAACCGAAGCGAGCGACGTTCTCGGATCGAGGTTGCCGGCTCCGTCAATGGCTTTCTCGCTGGCAGTCACCGCCTGTGTTTCTTGTTTTGCACAACAATCCATGAAGATGGAACTAAAAGTCTGAAAGAGTTGGTTTAAGGAGTCTAACCCGAGGATCGAGGTCGCCGCCGTCCTCCGGTGAACAACTCCACGAACGATCTCCTCCCTATGCTCCTCTGGTAGCCCTTGCCTCGCCGGGTCATCGCAGGGAATCACCGCATCCACCAACTTGGCGACATCGTCCTCTGCATATCCCATGTTGAATGCCTCACAGATTACGTCCGAGGGTGATGGCGATGCGATCTCCGGCGCGACAGGAGACTCCTCGTCCTCACTGTCATCTCCAGCATCATCCGCAAGGGCCCAAAACCGGCCCCCGACCTGTCGACGACCGGCAGGAGTGCTAGTGTGGGCGCCGGCATGGGGAGCCCGAGTCGCCACCCCCATCGCCTGCATATCCCAGGATTCAGCTTGTGTACATGAACTGGTGCATCTTGCAGAAATAGGTTGGACCTACATCCTCATGAAAATGACTTGCACATGGACTAAAAC
Source organism: Hordeum marinum (assembly GCA_022496015.1). NCBI lineage: Eukaryota > Viridiplantae > Streptophyta > Magnoliopsida > Poales > Poaceae > Hordeum > Hordeum marinum. The sequence goes on along the minus strand of CM039676.1, from coordinate 346,420,697 downwards.
AAATGCTTGCCCCCCGTGTAGCTTCTGCAAGGGTGACCAGGGTGGCTCAACCCCTAGCCAGCCATGGGAAGGTGGCGGCGTAACGACATGACTTCCTGGCAACCGTCTGCCACTCACAGATGATTGGATGAACCTCTCTACTTCCTCCTGCGTCGTGCTCAGGGCGACCGCGGGCACCGATGACGTGGGCAGGGGGAGAGGCCGGTGGACCTTGGATGAGGCGGCATTGGTGGCAGCGATCTCGGCACGAGACCATTCCTCGTCGTATTTCGCTATCTCCCCGTCGAGGCGGCGCATAAAGCGGTACATAGCCCACGCGTACTCCAATGGGTGTACTTCAATGGGATGCTACAAAAGTAAGTGCATTGGAGATTTTGACACGAATATAGTGCGGGATGCTACAAAAGCGCGAAGTTGGCAAATTCCTAATAAGCTTAGGCCTAGAAATACTGCGTGCGATTGACAGGATGTAGACATGCCAGGTCGTTATCTTATCAGTTAGGACATTGTTACCCTGTTTTTGTCTCGCTTTAGCCACAGATGCAACCCGTCTAGTCTAGTGCGTCGTATCTTCAAGTATTTTGATTCGGTGAATAATCTTTCTCTTTTCTTTTGAAACGAAGGCTTTCGATCACCTGGCTTTAAAATAATCAGGACAAAGACACATGGACCAACTTACAAGTTACAATCAGTAACTCGATGTTAGGGTCTTAGGAATGTCAGCTTACGAAATAAAATAATTAGAAAAATGGGAGAAAAATGTCACCCAAAAACAGAAATGACAAGGACTAGAGCTAGAAGCTAAGCCATAGAAGGTTGTCTGCAGCTTGAGCTTCTTGCCACCTTGTCCACTGATAAACAAAGGGCCATCACCAAGATTTCAATAGAACAAACTTCACAAGTGCACCGCCATCAGGCAGAAAACCTACACACGCCGTCTTTTCGTACACATGGCAACCCCGCTAGCTAAAAAAACTACTAAAAAAGTCACAAAAATTGAAGATTTTCCTTTTGAAAACTCAACTAAACTGAAAAAAATCAGGCGAAAACGGATACAGATTAAACGTTGGAATGTTTGAAAAGCATATGTGTGCTCTTTTAGAAATTCAATTTTAGTTGAAAAATCATATTAAATGAAGATTTGAAAGAAAACTCATAACGGATTATAAGACAATAAGTAAATTACTTTCTTAAAAAATATAGAATTCTTAAAATGGGAATGTTGCTGAAAAGTTGTTCACAATTTGGAATTTGTAAATGAGAAATAGGAAAAGTTTAGTATTACTAAATTCCATGGTAACCATAATTCTACCGAGTTTTGTGTGGTTTCTAGGATGAATCTTAATTATTATGCATTTTGCAGAGTTCTTATAACTCTGGTATATTGGAATCTACATTTCCGAGTATTATTTTCAGCTCTCCACCTCCCATTTCATTGTTTCGCTTTGTATTGCTTGGATTGCCAAACAAGTACTAAATAGCTACCAACTCAACATTAAAAGCAGTTTTAGTGGAGGAATGGTCTAAATTTAGACGGTCTTAACACTAAAGTGACCAAATTTGGACCTTGACAATAATTGAGAACCAAATATATACGCTTTCCAAATAGAATTGTGTTTTGACAGAATGGCTGTGAAATAGGATAGAACTAATAATACATGCATGAACAAAAATGATAAGGACTAGAGCTATAAGCTAATAAGCTAAGATGATCCAAAAACGACAAGGTCTAGAGCTTTTTTTAAAAGGGGAATATATTAATACTGCAAATATATCAATTAAACCTAGCCTTTGTACCAACAAGATGTTCTTGAGACATCCAGAATGCACACATCTAAATCAAAAAATAAAAAGAAAGGAAAAAAAACAAAGATCCCATCACAATGATCAACTTCTCTCAACAGCAGCACTCATACCACCACCAAATACAACACCTGGAAAACATAAAAGTTCTCCAAAGCAATGCCTTCAAGAAGGGAAAAATGCACAAGCACCATCATGGTCCGATCCAAGATCTTAGGCTTTCACCATGGAGAAAGTCCGCGCTCTCAAAACAACTCCTTCAGCAAGGCAATCATCGGGCACAACCGGTAAAGCTAGACCTTAGCTTTTCACCCTAGAAGTCACCACTCGGCACCCCGAGAAGTACCACCGAAGATGAAATCATTCAGTGTTGCTGCCCCACTTATCACTGCTGCTACTGAGAGTCATCTAACACCTCGTTGACTCCATCTCCCCAATGTCTAGAGTGTTGGGTTCTATGGTAGGTGCATCGACTGCAATAAAAAAATCTACGCACAAAACAACCAGGATCATGCTATAGAGATGGATCACATATCGTTACCACTAGATGCGTAGTGCCGTGCAGCGGAAGTAGAGTTGCGGCATCGCGTCCAGAGTCTTCTCCTGCTCGTCCGATCTCTCTGGAACAGCCGATCGTCGGATCCCACATACAGGTTCGCTTGGAGCTGCGTAAGTGCACCGCCTCTAACGGTATCCACGCTTGCAGGAGGAACACTTGGTCGTGAGTCTGATCATATCCGACTCGGCTAGTTGGTAGAGGCCTCTAGCAAAGCGTGCCGACTCCAAGTGTCCGATGAAGCTAGTTAGGCGAACATGTACTTCACACTTTTGTTTCCTTTGTCACACAATATATGTTGTCATGCTCACGGCGACATGGTCATCCTTGTTGCACTAGGACATCTTTATCGTTCCGGTGAATCCGACCAACACTTAGGATTATCTCATAGTCCTCATCGCATGGACATGCTTATCAAGGTCGCATCACCCAAGGTCGCATCTCATAGTATATCTCTCGTGATCGGAGTGGGAAATCTCATCTTGCTCAACCATGTCTCGCAGCATGGGTTGGGCCCCACCAAACACACCACAAAAGTACATGTATTTGTTTTTTATCAGAGGGGCAAATCCCATCTTATGAAGTAGCGTTTGGTTGGCCCAAAATGGGTCTATCATCATCCCGAGTACACGCGTCAGCTCAGGTCTTATGACATAAAATGTATGTTGTACTAGAGACTTATAAATGACCTATCGCTGCATCTTATAGTCGGGTTTTGTCCAACTCAGACCTTATCTCGACTTGGATCCGACTACGTCGAATCCGGCCAGATCTTTCTGAGTTCATATTATCCGGCTAGCATCCAATGCTACATGGTCAATGAGACTGGATCATCCACCGTGTCACATGCTAGTCTAACTGGTTGCGTGTCCACACATCCCTTTCGACTAAGTACCATTTAGGACAGTTATCATACAATGTATAGTCTTACAAACAAATCATGTACTTGTATCATACAATGTATAGTCTTACAAACAAATCATGTACTTGTTAATACACATCATTGATAATGTTCAAGGACTATCATTATTCATAAACACATATGAAATATCATCATACATGATTATCTTTAGGGCATATCTCCAACATAAAGCTACAAGCTAAGCTTAGGTTGTCTATAGTTTGAGCTTCTTGCCACCTTTTCTACTCACGATCGTAGCATCACCAAGATTCCCATAGGTATAACTTCACCACCATACTGCCATCAGGCATGAGACCAACACGAGTCGTGATTCTGTGTGAAGGGTAACCCAGTAAAACAAACTTTTAGAAAACTTGAAAATTTTCCATCATTGAAAAATCAACTAATTTGAAGACAAATCGCCTGAAATAGATTAAAATGTTTGGAATGTTTAAAACAAAATGTGTGTGCTTTTTTTGGAAACTTGGTTTTAATAAAAAAGGTTTTAAACGGAAATTTGAAAGAAAGATTATAATGATAATACTACAATAAGTTTAAGAAAAGAAAACATAAATAGAATCTTCGCAAATGGAGGTGTTCCAGAACAGTTGTTCAAAAAATATGAGAATTTAGAAAAACAAATCATGAAATTCCATAGTTTTCACAATTTTGGGGAATTCCGTAGTTTCTAGAGTATTTCTTCTTATTATGCATGTTTACAATGCCGCGGACAAGGATCCATCGTCAGATTTCAGTCAAACTATCCACATCTAGATACATTTACTCTTAGTCAGGGATCATCAGGCCCCTTTCAATGCATAGTTGCTTAGATGGGATGCCAAGTGCTTAGCAACTAAGGTCCCCAATACATAGGTACTTAGTTTGTTGTTACTAAGATTCCTTCTTTTAATTGTGTGACAACTAAATTCCTTTGTGCGTTGGTAAACTTTTTTCATTTAAATGCTTTGTATAGGTATGCGTGCTAGACATTGATTCTTCCTGATTTCACCAAACTCCTCTCTTGTTTTAATTACCACGCCACATTAGATTTTTTCAAATGTGGCATGCTTAGAGCAGCCACACACCTTATTTTCTTCCTCATATATATGACCGTTCACTTGCACGTGATTGGTGAAAGGAAAGAGAGATGAAAAAAAATGATGAATAAATAAAAAGAAAAGGTGGTCCAAGGTGGGGGGCGCGTCCTACGTGGTGGACAGACCGGGCGCGTCCAGAAGCCCTCATATCGTCTCTATATTTGTCCTCAATATGAGGGTTTGCGGACAATCCGAACATATAGGGATGACATAAAGGGTCTGGTTGGGTCACTTTATTTTCTTTCTCTCTCATGGTCGTTCACTGACCGGGCACGTCCGCAGACGTATGAGAGGTCGTTTGAGGCATTCGATTGTAGATAACTCTTAGCACTTGTACACTGTGATGTACTGGGAAGGACCTTAGGACTACAGAAGAATATTTGTTCTCAAAGAAATCACACATCCAATTAAAACTAAAGAATACATGCATACTAATATAGCGGCTTCCCCGTACATATCCTTATACTTACTTAATGGTGAGATGTAGGGGGTGCGGCTGCAGGTGCTCCTATTAATTTTTGATGTTTAAGTTCTTATAATATTTTGTATATTGAAAATTATATTTTTCTAAATTTGTTCATCCATGTCTCTCCTTTCCCATGGTTTTCTTTGCGTTGATTGAATTGCCGAACGAGTACAAAATCGCTCCCATGTCATCAGTAAAAGGATTTTAGTAGACGATAGTGCTAACTCTATACGGTTTTGTCAGTTAAGCAACAACCAAATATGTTGAGTGTTGTTATTAAGAGAAAGAACATACTTTGTCAATAGTTAAGAACCAGAGATGTACTTCCTTTTCTAAATTGAATTATATTTGAAGGATTGCCAGCAAAACCGGATAGAATTAGTGCTCATGGGAAGGTGAAGAAAGGTTAAAGATGAGCTCCAGCCGAGCAAAAAGGAGATGAGAAAACACTCAAGATGTCAAGCACATGCTTATTAAACATAGAGCTTACAATAACTATACATGTCTTAGCAATGAAGTCACGTTAGCCTTTCAAAAGGAAAAAAGGTTAGGTCACATTAGGCTTGGTGTACTAGCTTAACCATAGGAAACGACGGTGGACGCCGCAGGTTGTAGGCCGCGGCTGAAATTGGCGGTGCTTTACAGCGACGTCGTGATATGCAACAATTAGAAAAACGCATCTGAAATCATATGGTGTACGTGGTAAGCAACCTCAAAACAAACAATGTCAAGAAATGTGCATCAGAAACTGAGGGATCAATTTATTTATTTATTTTTACTTTCGTTCAAGCTAACAAATCCAGAAAACGCTATAGTACAGAAGTTCACGGGGAAGTGAGTCAGGGCGCTTCTGAGGAAGGCATAAAACATCTCTTTAACCAAAGGCGATTTTGGCAGGCATTTTGCCCCTTCAAAAAAAAAAACACGCACACAAAACGCAAAACTGAAGGGCATGAAACAGCGTACGGAACCGTGTGCACGGAAAAGCCGATCGCGACTACTTTCTCTTGCTACCGTGTGCGTGGGCCTCTAACTAACAAGGAGGATTGCTTCGATCCTAATCCAACAAAGGTGTGGTGGCGCAGTTGGCTAGCGCGTAGGTCTCTAGCTATCAGCGCGTGATCGTGAGGTCGAGAGTTCGAGCCTCTCTCACCCCACACCGAATTTGGCCATGGTTGTGATGAAACGCTCAGTGGCAACTTGGGTCGCCACATGGTACACCTGAATCATCAGGTGAACTGAGCATGCCTGAACTTGGTCTGTTCTTTTTTTTCCTTTGCCACCGACCTGGAAGCTGGTATCAAATATTCCCTCATCTTGTTTTTGGCCGGAGTGAGCTGAGCTAGCACCGCACTGGCTCACTAGGCAAATCCTGCCCCAAGCTGTATATTCTCTGAATGGGTTGGCAGCTGACGGCAAAGGATTCACACACTTGTATGTATGGTTGCTTATCTGAACATGCCAACTGAATACTTGCAGACTTACAGTTTGCTGCTGTCGTAGGGCGTAGGCCCCATCTCGTTTTCTCGTCCTATACAAACTAGGCTAACCGTACGCAGAGCCGTCGACGTCGCGGACGCACGCAAACAAGCTAGGGTGGTAACCGCACGGACGTCGCCGTCGATCAGCTGCCTCACTTGTCACTAGCTAAAGCCCACACCGATCCTTCGACCGCGATGTATCGCTCCGAATGAACTGGCGTCAGTCCGGCGTCGGTCCCGGTTTGTGCATGTCTGCATTAGTTGGCGAATTATTGGGGCTCGCTAGCTCGCAGTTCACGGGGGTGCGCCAAAGTTTTGTGCCATGTTCGTGTGATAGCACTAGCTCTTGCAGATGGTCAATAACTCAAATATGGGTGAACCATTTTGTCATGTGGCCTAAAAATGTTATTGTATGTGGTACTAGTACTACGCCAACAGAGGTCAATGAGAGCAACGTTATCTTGTTTAGTTGGAGAAGAAAAATGCATGGTACTAGGAGTAGCTATCAAATGGATCCCAGTTTTGGTACTACAAAAGCGTAATTAATGGAGGAAGGAACTAGTAGGAATCCAATAAGTTCTTAATAAACATTTCTAAATCTTTCGGAGGGATCCGATAAGCTAGCTTGTCGGTTTCCAGACAAAAGGAACGGAAAACTGAAAGCAAAATGGTATCCTTTTCACAAGTATAATCCCACGCCATTATATGCACGCAAAGTGTAATGGAGGTTGGAGAGGAAGTGAGTAGCAAGCCCAAATGCTGGAGGGAAAGCAAGGGAATGATCCTTAGAAACGTATCCATGCGTTGGGATGCACTGACACCCGATCGGTCGGGTAGGCTAGCTAGCTCTTGGTGAGTCCATGCAGATGAACAAGGTCGGGAAGTCGTCCTCGTGCAGGATGTGCATGGACGTACGCGTGCCACCTCGCCTCACCCTGTGGTGTGCAGTCCAGTAGCTAGGCAACTGCTCTGATTTGCTGATCAGGAGTCCTAGTGCTTCAGCTTTCGTCAGAAAAAAAAGGAAAAAACGAATGGAGCGATAAGGGGGGTTTTCTTTATTCAGTAGGTGCAAACACCGCTACTACTTTGGATCGATCGGGTGAATGTCGGTTCACACGAATTGCTTTTCTCGTGTCTCCCTCAAGACTGACCCTTTCAATCCTGCGAATGACGATAAGACGTTTTTTTAACACTATATTAGAATCAAAAAACATCTTGCATTAAGAGAAGAAAGGAGTACTAGTTAAATGATTTAGTAATCTATTCCTTCCGTCCGAAAATCCTTGTCCTAAAAGTGGATGTATCTAGATTTATTTTAGTTGTAAATACATCCATTTTGTTCATTTTTAGGACAAGTATTTCCGGACGAATGGAATATTTAACAAGAAAGAGACGGAGGGAGTATTTAACAAGAGCTGCTGCATAACAAATACCTAAACTCTAAAAGGTTATCTCAAGTAGATGTTAAGCCTCTACCGATTCATTATTTTAAAAGGGTTTAATGAAGGTCAAGCCGGTTGGAATTTGGAAAGGGACGCTGCATCAACGTGAGCAGGGAATATGAGCAACCACTAGTTACCCCTCTCCCTCTCGTCGCCCCACCCCCTCCCGCGGCGGAGGGAATATGAGCGCTCGTCGCCCCCTCCCCTCCCGCGGCGACGGCGCGCAACCTCCCCCTTCCCCCGCCTAGCCCCCTCCCTCTTCTCTCCCACGTCGCCGTTGCCGACAGGTGCTGCCGGGAGAAGCCCGGGTAGCGGCGGCGGCGGCGGCCTGTCTTTACTCGCGTCGATCTGGTGGATGCGGGGCTCTCCCTAGTTGGCGGCGGTGCGCTTCGGGCGGCAGTGGCCCGGCTTCGGCCGGGTAGCGGCGGAACGGTGGCGATGCGCGCGGGCCTACGGGGCGGTGCAGTAAAGCGGTGGCGGCAAGCAGAGGTGATGGTCGACCGGGCCCTTCGGCCCAGATCTGGGCCTGTTGGGTCCCATCTAGGTTTAGGCAGGCCCGCCTGGCCTGCGGCTCGTTCTGCTGCTGGTGGTGATGCCACGGATGCAGGGGACGACGGCGACGGCGGTTGGCCTGTTGCAGCGTGATACGTCTCCATCGTATCTATTTTCCAAACTCTTTTGCCCTTGATTTGGACTCTAATTTACATGATTGGAATGGAACTAACCCGGTCTGACGTTGTTTTCGGCAGAATTGCCTTGGTGTTATTTTTGTGCGGCAAAAGTTTTCGCGTTGATCTAAAAATTTACGAATAATATTTTTGGATTTAATAAAAAATACTGGCGAAAGAATCAACCAGAAGGGGGGCACCCAAAGGTGACAAGCCTGCCAGGCGCGACCACCCCCTGGCCGCGCCTAGCAGGCTTGTGGGGCCCCTGTTGCTCCACCGACCTCAATTCCACTCCTATTTATTCCTATTCACGAAGAAAAAAAATTAAGGAGAAGAGTTCATTGCGTTTCACGATACGGAGCCGCCATCACCTCCTGTTCTTCCTCGGGAGGCCAGACTGGAGTCAGTTTTCGGCTGGAAAGGGTTTGATCCCTAGTATCCACTATGTTCTGAGATTGATGTTTCTATGACTTTGCTATGCTTAATGCTTGTCACTAGGGCCCGAGTGCCATGATTTCAGATCTGAACCTATTATGTTTTCATGAATATATATGTGTGTTCTTGATCCTATCTTGCAAGTTGTAGACTCCTATTACGAGTTATGATCCGCATCCCCCAGGGTGACAATAACTGGGATTCTTTCCGGTGATTACCGTAGTTTCAGGAGTTCATGTATTCACTAAGTCCTAATGCTTTGGTCCGGTTCTCTATTAAAAGGAGGCCTTAATATCCCTTAGTTTCCATCAGGACCCCGCTGCCACGGGAGGGTAGGACAAAAGATGTCATGCAAGTTCTTTGCCATAAGCACATATGATTATATATGGAATACATGCCTACATTGCATTGATGAATTGGAGCTAGTTCTGTGTAACCCTATGTTAAGTGTTGCATGATGAATGCTATCCAACATAATTATCCATCACCGATCCATTGCCTATAAGCTTTCCACATATTGATCTTTGCTAAGTTACTTCTCCGTTGCTACTGTTACAATCACTACAAAACTGATACCATTACTTTTGCTACCGTTACCGTTACTTCCATACTACTTTGCTACTGAATACTTTGCTGTAGATATTAAGTCTTACAGGTGTGGTTGAATTGACAACTCAGCTGCGAATACTCAAAAATATTCTTTGGCTCCCCTCGTATCGAATCAATAAATTTGGGTTGAATACTCTACCCTCGAAAACCGTTGCGATCCCCTATACTTGTGGGTTATCAAGACCTTTTTCTGGCGCCGTTGTCGGGGAGCATAGCTCTATTCTTTGAGTCACTTGGGATTTATATTTGTTGATTACTACGAAGAAACTGAAAGATCCAAAAACCAAGATCTATCCCTTTACTACGAGGGGAGGTAAGGAACTGCCATCTAGCTCTACACTTGATTCACCTTCTGTTATGAGTAAGTTTGCGACACCACCACCTGCTAGTAATTCTGATATGTCGCAAGAATTGATGATGCCACTTCTGCTATGCATGATGCTTATGATGATACTTTGCTTGGTAATACGGTGCCACTAGGTGAATTTCTTGATGAACAAATTGCTAGAACCAATACTGAAAATTATGATACTTCTGAAACTGGTGAAATTATTGAAACTGAACACTTTGAGACACCTTCTAGACCTAGCCCTCCTAGATATGAATTGCCTAATATGCCTGAGGGTTATGCTATGGAATGAGAGGTAGCTAGGGACTTTCTTGCTTGTAAGGATAGAGATGATCTTAAGAAATTGCTATGAAAGTGGAAAGAAAAATCTTTGAATGGTAGAATGAAATATGATCCTAAGTTTGCTAATGCACCTATATTTGTTACTGATAAGGATTATGAATTCTCTATTGATCCTGAGTTAATTACTTTGGTTGAATCTGATCCTTTCCATGGTTATGAATCTGAAACTGGTGTGGCACATCTTACTAAATTGAATGATATAGCCACCCTATTTACTCACAAGGAAAAAAATCATTATTGTAGGAGATATTCCCTAGAGGCAATAATAAACGTTATTGATTATCTCCCTATTCATAATTAGGTTTATGTTTCATGCTATAACCGCTATGGTTCTCGAGTCTGCAATAACCACGAGGCTCGGAGGAAGACTCATATGCACGTGTGGAATAATAAACGGTAAAATGTATTCCTAGTCTGGCCTCTAAGACTAGCTCAAGTGTTGCATGATGGTTCTGTTTTCCTGATCATGGGCATGTCTGTGTCAGCAACTTTGAGGGCACAATGTTAGAAGAACATTTGTGTTGAATCGACCCGAATTGATGTTATGCTATGAGATACATTTGTCACAAGTTAATGGTTAATAACACAGAGATGGTTAATGTTTGCATGATTTCTTAGACCATGAGAGTATCGAGTTTCTTCATGCTTGCTTCATAAACTTAATAACACAGAGATGGTTTAGCTCTCCATCAACACCACAACTCTCTCACACAAGCCATGCATGATCTGGCATTCTCTCTCCCTCCCACGAAATGGTTTCGTAGTGCCGAAATGTTGTCTAGGTTCCGGTAGGAACTAGTTCTGGACGGCGAAGCCCTGCCGGATAGATGACACCGTATGTGTGCAACTCTTTAGAGAGATCGTAGTTTTGGTCTTACTTCGTGAGTGACCTCCCGAATGGCTGTCCGTGTGACCGTCCTAGTTTCGAAGGTCCTCCCGAAGGGCTGTACGAGTGACCAGTCGAGTTTCGAAGGTCCTCCCGAAGGGCTGTCCGCGACACCGCCCGGGGGACTGTCCGACCGCCTCCCGAAGGGCTGCCCGAGGGTCGGATGAGGGTATACATCCTCGCAGTTGGGAGGTTGTAAATCCTAGCTGCGGGGATCTGCACCGCCAATCATCATCGACTCTACTTCCGCTGCGCTACGAGTCGATAACGAAAAAGATCAAACCTTGTATGCAGTCTCCGTAGTGGTCCTGGGCTGGTGCGTAGGTCAGAATTTTTTTTGTTTTCTACTGCGTTCCCCAACAGTGGCATCAAGAGCCGTGCTATGCGTAGATGCAGGTTATGATCTAGAATACATGGAGATGTGTGGGTATTGCATAATATAATTTTGGAGTAGATGAGATCTATTGCTGAAAATTATTTATGCGGGTAGTAGATGAAATCTGTTACCTGATGTTCCTGTTGCTTCCCCTGAATTTGCGTAGTCCTGATCTTGATGGCATGGTGGAATCTCACAAAGTTCTGGCAATCCGCGATCCTTTCATGTTGCTCCTGAGTATGCTGATTGACACATCAATGAAGTGCTAACAGTTCTTTGGGTTCCACCATAGTTAAAGAAAGATGGATGTTTCGCAGATGAAAGGGCGATGCAGATATGATCTACACGGTGGTCATGCGTATGACGAAGTTTAGTATGGGGCTCGACATTTTATTATCTCGTGTTTCATACACCCCGCAATGTTAATCTAGCAACTTGAATTATCATACTTGATGATGGACGTTGGTAGCTTCGGTTTGTTATGAAACCTTAGAAGCCACAAACAATAAAATTTTGCATAAACCGATTAGAGGCGTCTAACTTGGTTTTGCGGGATGGTTTGCATGAGATTTGGTATAGCAAGTCTCATATTAATTTGATTATGTATGAGATGACTATATGATGTAATTAACATGACCTGCGTGTCATGATTCGGCGTGATGGCTGGAGCCATATGATTGCACTTTAATGACCTACGTGTCAACCTTAAGTCATGCACTTATTTTAGTAACTATAGAGATAGCAATATTATCTGGTGCATCTACAAGGTGGTGGCAATCTTCGTGAAGGTGAACACCGACGTGAATGCCGAAGACGAAGAAATACAAGACTTCTCCGTCAGAAAGGGCTATACCATATCATGCTATTATGAATTGCCTGGGATGTTTATCCCTTTTGTTGCACACTTCTTTATTGCACGGTAGTCGCTTTTTATTAGCGTGATCTCTCACAAAAATATCAAGTAGTTAGTGTTCACCCAAGTGTAGTACCGTCACGGCATATAACATTTCGGGATGCGCCATGTCCACATGGGTACGGACGATTAGAGAAGTGTGAGGTGGGTGAGGTCAGACCTCGCAGCGAGATCACTTGGTTGTCTTGACATTCTGGCTTGATCGTCATGAGCTTGGAACACGCCAATCGAAAGATGAACAAGAGTCACATGGAGATGTGATCGGCATGTTTGCCCACGAGTTGAAATTCTCGTCATCAGTGATGTCCACATCAATGGCATTGAATTGAAATGTGGATCTTGTATCACTCTCAATCAATTATGAGAGATATTGGTTTGAGTGGGAGCGCACTGTAGAATTAACTTGTTTAATAATCAGTGCAATTAATTTTGAACATTGTCTAAGTGTGTTTTGAATAATAGTTGTAGAATAATGGCTCGCGTTTCCACCTTTCCTATTAAAATTGAATAGCTTTTAATATCTGGTTAAAACTTTACGGTAGGTAACGTAATGTGAGGATTGTCCTCAAGAGTGCCGAGAAGGACTTTGTCCTATCGCATGCTTTCAGTATTCTCCCGCTAATGCTATGGATCATGTGACTCTCGTCCTTCAATCCAAAAGCTAGAATTCCTTTTCAGTCAAAGTGCAATATGTTTGCTTCCATGAGACCCGAACTTCGAAAGTTTGGATAGTTATGTGATATTCATGGAATCTGAAAATCATTTTCAGAGACAGACAAAGGCTAAAAGATATGAGATATCCAAAGCAATGTTTGTTTGCAAACTATTAGTAAAGGAGTTTACTATGCATTAGACTGATAAGAGAGGGATCCAGGAGAACGCCTGTCATATGATGAAAGGTGAATAAAACAACAACTTAAAGAGAAAGGAAGTGTCCGAAAGGTGTTAGTGGGTCTTTCATGCCTAGGAAGTCCGGGGCTAACGCCACTCTTAAGTTGTATGCTTCTTCTGAGAGTAGGAGAAATACTAAAAGTTAAACTATTAGAAGTATAAAGGCAGAAAGAAAGAAGACTGAAATATCCAGCTCATGTATGAATGTCATACAAGTTCTTGATGTATAGAAGGCTGGTCAAAGATATAATTCTTGGGAATTATGGTTAATCATTTTAATCACTAATTCTTGGGTATTGTGAGTTAATCACAAAGATACCCGCTCGATTGCATTCTATTGCAACTCGATGTAAGTACTACTATGGCCTAAAAGACTAGCCAGAAATGAGGTTTAGGTATACACAGGGAACAAGGTAAAAGTTACTATACCTTCCATCGGTGTATTACCGTCTGTATTTATTTTCATAATTCATTTAGAGTGTTACACACTCTAGCCCATTGCATAAAGTATCTTGCAAGAAGGTTGTTCATAAGAGAGCTTTTGATGTTCGGTGTTATACTTTCATTATGAATGGGATGTATGTTATGAATGTTGATAATAACACATTACCTCTGGTTTTACTTTCATAATTCATTTTAGAGTTTCATACACTCTAGCCTATTGCAAAATGTTTGTTGCAAAAGAGTTGTTCATAAAAATAACAATTGTTGTTCAGTATTATGTATAACATGAAGGGCCATGCTTCCATCCTAGATGGGATGTATGTTATGAATATTGATGGAAATATGATACATCCATAACACTGACGCTAAATGTTGCAAGACTAAAAGAATACCACACAAGTGTGGCACTGCATTTGGTCACATTGGAGAAACCCGCATGGAAAATTCCATTATGATGGATTTTGAAGTCGTTTGATTTTGAATCATCTGACACTTGCAACTTTCCTCCGAAAAGTTAAGTGACTGAAATACCGTTCACAGGCCATAAGGAACGAGCAAAGAACATATTGGTAATCATACATGATGATGTGTGTAGTCCAACAAATGTTGTTGCAAGTAGTGAATTTATCTATCTTCAGAAATGACTCAAGTAGACATATGGATATTTACTTGTTGAGAGTAAGTCTGGATCTTTTGAATTCATTCATAAGGTTTTCAAAAATGAAGTAGAATTTGTTGTAACAAGAAAATAATGTTTCTACAATTCGATTGCAGAAAGGAATATTTCAGTTACAAGTTTAACAAATGTCTGATGAGTTGTGAAAGGGGTTTCATAACTTGCACCTCCCGGAACACCACTACAAGTGGAGATTCTGTGTAGACGTAATCGAACCATTCATGACAAGGTAAGATCAAAGATGACATAAATAAATTTGCCATTACCTGTTTTAAAGAGTGATGCTTTAGAGACTGCGGCTTTTACACTATAAAGAGATCCATCAGGTCTGTTGAAATGACGCCATGGTATGGTATGCCCAACCATGTTATATCTTTTCTTAACATTTGGAATATGGGGCTGGCGTAAAAGGTTACAAACCTATTCCAAATCATACAAGTGCTACTTTGTAGGTTATCCCAAGTCATTGGGTATTCCCCCACCACTATACCGAGGCAAAGGATTTTGCCACAAAACAGTATACTTTTAAAGAGAATAGTTCTTACAAAAGGTGAGTGGAAGGATAGTGCAACTCAACGAGATAACCAGTATCTTTGTCATCAGATCAAAGGAAAGAAACCTTGGAAGTGATTTCGGAGTTTCCTACTGCAACTAATACGGAAGTCTCTACAATAAAATGTATGGACTTCGGTCGAACTTGTAGCTGAACCACGTAGGCAAAGCTCGTGCAAACCTATCAGGTGCGCAAATGAGATATTGTTGTTAGACAATAGTATACCTACGATACACAAGGAAGCGTTGGTGGGACCTGACTCCGGAGTTGGCTAAATGCCAATACAATCCGAGATAGTTTCCATATAAGTGATTCAAGATTAAAATTTTGATACACCTTTTGGAATACTTAGAGTTAAACGAATATTTATGGAACTTAAAACTGATATGGATAAAATGTTTTATCCATAAAGCTCGACTTGTTGCAATAACAAGTTCAAGGAGTTGACTATGATAAGTTTGTTTCAACGTAGCGATGCTTACAGTCGATCCGGGTTGAACTTGCAATTAACACATATTTCAATCATGAGATATGAAACAAGGATGATGAAAGGATTTCCATCTAATGGAAATGAAACCAAGGACTTGCATGTGTTACAGTCCAAGGTATTTTGTCAGTCAAGAGGATGCTAGTAAGTATGCAAACTTCAAAGTTCGAGCAATGGACAGAAGTGAGAAAAATGCAATTGGAATCTTCGTTTTTGATGAAATTGTCAAAAGTGTTTGACTTCATCAAATGGGTATCGAAGATGCTTGTGATTCAAGAAAGTAAGTGGGAGCGTAATAATATTTCTAAAACGTTGTGTGCTTGACACATTGTTAATTGGAAACAAATTTCTTAACACGAATTAGGACTTCATTTGAAAATAGTTTTTCAATGAAGTGCTTGGGCTAAATAGCCTTGCTATTAGGCATAATGATCGATGGAGATAGATTTGCCTGATGGGGCTAAGCAAAAATACATATTGACAAGATACTAAAACCATTTAGCACTAAAACCGCAAGAAGTGATTCTTGCCGAAGTCACATGGAAAGGGTTTTGCAAGACTCAGTGTCCCAAAACACTGATTAGCAAAATACATGATGGTGATTCCACACACTCTTGTGTTTGGATTAATCATGTATTCCATGGTATGTAAAAACAACTAGATATGTCCAATACTCCAAAGTTGTTGCGAGTATAGATACCAGTGTGATCAAAGTATTGATCATGGGACAATAGTGAAAGATGTCATTGAGTACTAGAGCAGTATTGATGACATGTTTTCTCACAAGCTGAGATTATGAAGTGCTCGTTGTAAGTAATTACATCGATACAGTCTCAATCAATGCTCCATGTGATTTTCGATATAAGTTAAGGGTTTTGTGTAATACACAATATGATGGCACGGTAGTTGGAAATTGTTCCAAACAAGATACTGTGGCGAATTCATAACAAACCCTAAGTATGTTGACGCTTTAAAAGCGACAAAGAAGTTGTTGAATCATATAGTTCATCCATGAACTTAGTATGGTTCCAAGATGGCTTTGGTCTATGGGACACTATTGCAGATAGTTGCTCCATAGCTCAGTCTGAGGAATCAGGTTTCGACCAATGATTCACACATATGCAAAGCCAAGTCCACATAAAATATGAAATTTGTGAAAGCGTGAAAATGCAAGGATATGCAAAGTTACACATGGAGCTGAAGTCGTCAGATCCGTTGGACATCAGGCCATACCACAAGCAAAGCATATTTTACACCAGTATGCCATAGGTGTAAAGTGCATTAGCATTGACTATATTGTTGACTCTAGTGCAAGTGGGAGTCTGTAGGAGATATGCCCTAGAGGCAATAATAAATGTTATTGATTATCTCCCTGTTCATAATTAGGTTTATGTTCCATGCTATAACCGCTATGGTTCTCGAGCCTGCAATAACCACGAGACTCGGAGGAAGACTCATATGCACGTGTGGAATAATAAACGGTAAAATGTATTCCTAGTCTGGCCTCTAAGACTAGCTCAAGTGTTGCATGATGGTTCTGTTTTCCTGATCATGGGCATGTCTATGTCAGCAACTTTGAGGGCACAATGTTAGAAGAACATTTGTGTTGAATCGACCCAAGTTGATGTTATGCTATGAGATACATTCGTCACAAATTAATGGTTAATAACACAGAGATGGTTAATGTTTGCATGATTCCTTAGACCATGAGAGTATCGAGTTTCTTCATGCTTGCTTCATGAACCTTGGGGTTTGTTAAACGTCATCCGTAAATGGGTGGCTATTACGGTGGCTTATGGGTTCATGGAAAAGTATGTCAAGTAACTTGATAGCTCAAGATTGGGATTTTCTCCTCCAACGATGGAGAGATATCTCTGGACCCTCTCGGTGTTACGGTATCCATCATCGTCTGGCCAGACACTTTGTGATTTGATCACGGGGATGCCGGAACATGGTAACGAGAAAAGAGAACAACACTGGTAACGTGGTAACTGGCATAGTGGACAAGTTGTTGATCCACAGGGATGCCAACATGTCTCACCTCGGGTATTTGTAACATATCGCGAAGCTACAGGAATAGCTCATGGCAACTGGAGGTTAACTCGAATATTCATTCGTGTGGGTATAGGGGTCAATATGGGTGTCCACGGCTCCGATGCTGATCATTGATCGGAAAGTGTTCCGGTCATGTCTATATTTCACCAAACCTATAGGGTCACAGGCTTAAGGGTCATCTATCTGCTGAATAATAGACAAGGAGTCCGAGAGAAAGTCACTGGAAAAGTTTCGGAGACAACGAAAAAGTTCCGAAGAGAACACCAGAAAAGTTTCGGTAAAACCGAAAAGTAGTTTTAGATAAAACCATTGATCCTAAAAGGTTTCGGCAAGCACCGGGAATGTATTGGAGGTTGCCAGATTGGTCTGGTAATTTCTGGAATTTTCCGGAGAAAAAACCGAAAAAAGTTTTTGGAGCTGTCGAAATTGTTTACCGGGTACATGAAGATGGTTTTAAATTAAATCACCATACTGGAAATGTTCTGGAGCGCGTCCAGATAATTTTAGTGGGTGCCGGAAATGTTCTGGGACCTTCCGAAATTTTTCCGAAGTAATAGTAGCGGAAAACATCTTGTCCCGGCGTGAGGGGACAAGATCCCACGAAACGTGGGGGCTTTTTTGGGTTGTTTTGGGGCGCCTCCCCTTTGGGGGGCAGCCCCTTGTGGCTAGACAAAGTGTTGGGGGCAGCCCCCACAAAAGGTGGAGAGTGTTGGGAGGAAGGTGGGGCCCCATGGGGGAACACCATGGACAAGGGAACATGTTTTCGCCATGTTTGGTGGGATCATGTTTTCCTTCTTTGGTGGGTGCATGTTTTGTGGGCTGAATTTCAGGCCCCTCCTCACCCCTTCCACCACTATATAAGGAGGTGGAGAGGATCTCTCCATCAACACTCCAACTCTCTCACACAAGCCATGCATGATCTAGCATTCTCTCTCCCTCCCATGAAATGGTTTCGTAGTGCCGAAAGGTTGTCTGGGTTCCGGTAAGAACTAGTTCTGGACGGCGAAGCCTTGCCGGATAGATGACACCGTATGTGTGCAACTCTGTAGAGAGATCGTAGTTTCGGTCATAGTTCGCGAGTGACCTCCCGAAGGGCTGTCCGTGTGACCGTCCTAGTTTCGAAGGTCCTCCCGAAGGGCTGTCCGAGTGACCGTTCGAGTTTCGAAGGTCGTCCCGAAGGGCTGTCCGCGACACCATCCGGGGGACTGTCCGACCGCCTTCCGGAGGGCTGCCCGAGGGCGGATGAGGGTATACATCCTCGCGGTTGGGAGGTTGTAAATCCTATCCACGGGGATCTGAAAGTGTGTTATATCGACTAGAGGGGGGTGAATAGGCGATTTTTACAAATTCATCACTTGAGGAATTTCAACTTTGAGGAATTTGAAATGTGATGAATAACTAGCAGCGGAATGAGTACTCAAATGCATGAGGAACATAGTGACAACATAGTCATCATGATGAAATGAAACATGCACAAATAATAAGTAGCGTGACACAGGATAAGCAGTGATGAACAAGGTAACTTGAAGAATTTGAGGTGAGGAAATTGTGAAAGTCTTCAGTCAAATTCTTCAAACACAACAAGTTTACGAGGAATAGAGGGGTTGAGTAAATTGAACCAGGTAGCTCGATGAAGACAATAGTTTGATGACCCAGTTCCAACTGCTGTGACAGTCGTACGTCTGGTTTGCAGCTGCCTGGTATTTAAACCAGAGGACACACAGTCCCAGGACACATAGTCCTTACCGTATTCTCCTTGAGCTAAGGTCACACAGTTCTTGCCCAACACTCGTGGTAAGTCTTCAGGGTAGACTTCCAAAACCCTCACAAACTAGTCACCCGACGATCCACAATTTACTTCTGGATGCTCTAGACCAAGGTCACTTCGTGATCTCCAATTGACTGCAGGAGCACTAGACCATGACGCCTAACCGTCTAGAGGACGCACAGTCCTCAAAGGTAACAAGCATCGATTCCACACAAGAATTTCATCAGTGATGCTCAATCACTATGGGTTTGGTGGTTTGATTGTGGGTTTTTCCTCACTGATGATTTTCTCTCAAAGTCCTCGGAGGATGGGTTTCTCTCAAATGACAAGTGTCAGTTTTCTCTCGGAACAGCCAACCAACTAGTGGTTGTGAGGGTGGCTATTTATAGCCAGGATGCAATCTGGCATGATAAGACATAAATGCCCCCAATGATTTGGCCGTTATGTGGATGTTATGATTGGGGACAGCTGGCGCTAAGCTCAGCAATGGTCGGAATTTCGAACTATGAAAGTCATCAGGCTTATCATGTTCCTCACTTGTAGGCATTTCGCACTGGCGAAATCCTAACTTCTCAGTCAGATCAATTTCATCAGAGACCAGAAGAACTTTGTCTTTGTCACTGAAGAACTTGACTGAACTGTATGAGATTTCCAAAGGCTTCACTCGAAGGATTGGATAGGTTGAGGATTTTGGAATTGAGCGTCAGTTGGAATTTTTCCTTAGTATTACCTCGGCCCCCTTTAATAGTACGGTGTTTCCTATGACACAAATAAAGGAAATGAAACTATGAAAACAAAAGTCTTCACGCTTCATAGCCCTCGTTCATATCTTCAAGGTCACACCAACTTCTTCATTTTCAAAGTCTTCAGGGAATACCAAAGTCTTCAGCAAAGTCTTCACCAAAGTCTTCAGTTGAAGACATACATTTTTAGGGTTCGATAATCTCCGAATATATCAAACTCCTCACCGACTTATAGAGCCTGTGTACACTCACAAACACATAAGTACCTTAACCTATAAGTCTTGAATACACCAAAATCACTAAGGGGCACTAGATGCAGTAACAATCTCCCCCTTTTTGGTGATTGATGACAAATAGGTTAAGTTTTCAACGGGGATAATAATATGAAGTGTAATTACTGATTTTGAGGAATTTGATTGCAAGATATAGAAGAACTCCCCCTGAAGATGTGTGTATTTGAGGAATTTGCTTTGGACTGCAAATGCACATAACAGGTTAAAACATGGAGAGCTCCCCCTATATCTTGTAATTCATACATGCATTTGATCATTTGATATGAAGAATTTGAAATGCATGATAAAAAATGGTGTCTGACAAAATTCAGCATGCGTGCATTAAGGTGCTTGAGGAAATAAGCATGCGAGTAAATAGTTCAAAAGAGTCATACCACCATAAGACTTAAGTTTACAACTCAACCAACAAAAGCTTCAAAAGAGCGAGAGTTGTAACTTAAACAATTATAGCCTTTATATATAGACCCGCTTGAAGACTAACTCAAATTTTCTCCCCTTTGTCATCGAAGACCAAAAGGGACGAAAAAATGAGGACTAACGCCCCTTAAAGAATTTCATCGTGTTGGTGAGGAAGGAGCACCAGCGTTGTCGGGGTCATTTGTCGATGCAGGGCCTGCCGCAGTGTCGTCAATGTCTTCATCTTCATCTCTCTCACATGATGAAGAATATGAACTTGTGACCATCAGAGGAACTTGAACCTTCTTGAATTTCTTCTGTGGTCGACGAGCCCAATCAGGATGTTCCTCAAGGTCCAGCTTGTTCAGTTCTTCAGAAGTTGTGAGGTGATACAATATAGCCCAAGTGCGCTTGAGTGTTTCATGAGAATAGTAGTGGTTCCTTTTCACAGAGTTCTGCGTCACAGTCATGTTTTGCATAACGTAACCAAGTTGACGCTTCATCCACTTGTGATTGTGATCGACCTTCTGATGAAGACTTAGAAGAAGCTCACGATCAATCATCACACAAGGAATAGTGGCTTGAGGTTTTTGCGCTCAGGCTTTTGTAGAAGAGTCCTAAGTAGCAGTGTCATCATTGGTGGAGTAGGATGCTGCTTTGCGAAACTGGCCATCCAATGGACGAGTGCCTTCATCAATGACAGCCTTGCCTTTTCCTTCCACTGAGTCAATTGTGCTCTTGATGACTTCGATCAGAGGCAGGAAGCCAAAGTGATTATGGAAATCAGCCTTGAAGGGAACTGAGGACTTTGCCCTGACGAAGTTCATGACCCAAGGTGCATAAGGCTTCTATTCAAATGGAGCTAAAGCAGCACTTGCCATTGTCCTCATGAAGAAATCGTGGAAGTTGATGGGAATCCCATGAATGATGTTGAACATCAGATTCTTCATGACTCCCTCCACTTCCTCTTCTTCAGAATTGTGGCCCTTCTGAGGACATAGAGTATTCGAGAGAATGCGGTAGACCGTCCTTGGCACATACAACAAATCCTTCACTAAGAAGATTTTCCGTTGAGGCTATCCTGGAGCCAATGGCTTCATCAGCACTTGCATCAGTTGATTTGGAAGAGCGGGTTCATCAAACAGACAATGAGCTTCATCTGAAGGAATTGGAACTGGGACAGTCTGAAGTAATTCAGAAGCTTGAGCAGTGAAATGAGTTGATCCTGTCATCCAGTCCAAAACCTAGGAGTTGATGTCTGGAGAATTTCCACTGATATGCAGTGTGGCATAGAACTGAAGAATGAGTTCTTCATTCTAGTCGTAGATGTCGACGTAGAAAGGAAGAATGCATGCATCGTGAAGAACTTTGAGCACCGGCGTGAATGTTGGAAGTGTTTCCATATCAACATGAGGAATCTGATGGTGCTCGAAGACTTTCTTCTTGCCGAACAAGACTAATGCATAGTAGTTCATCTGAGTTGTGGTCCAGAATCTGGTTTGTCCGGCCCTTGCTGAGTCATACGGATTGGGGCCAGTGAAGAACATGCGCTCATTGAAGAAGTTGCTCTTGAGGAATTTGGGGTGCGCTGAGCCTTTGAATGGCATTCTGGGCTTCGGTTGAAGATTTGGCTTGAAGCGGCCCTTGATTTCCTTTGGCATGGGAGGAATTTCTTCAGACTGAAGAATTTGTAGGGTTTTTTCCTCAGTGGCTGGTGGAGCAGCAAAGTCCTCAGTTGTTATAGCTGGAATTTCTTTAGTGACTTGGGCGGTCAAGTCATTAGATCCTTCATGAATTTCTTCAGTCTAGACATGGGACTAAGGATTCTGTGATAGAGGAGTAGTTATTGGTGAATTTAGGTGAGCTATTTCCCAATATTCGTCGTTGATGACAGGAGTTGTATTGCCAATGTCTACATCCTCATCAATTTCTTCAACACCAACCTCTTCAGCAGTGAACTAAGGCTGGGGCGATGATACTTGAGGAGTTGAAGCATTTTCTTCAACTTCAATTTCTTCATCCAACTGCTCTGTCGAAGGAGCAGAGTGATCTTCATCTTGTTCATCTGGGATGACGTAGTCAACCCCAAATGGTACAAGTTCATAGGCAGGTGCAGAAGAGATTGGAGTAGCACCTGTTGGTCCAGTTGAAGAACTTGTCATGGTATTCCACTTCTTCACTACTAAGGACTCTGAAGCTGATGCTTTTCTTTTTAGAGTCTTTTCCTATGCAGACGTTGTGTCTTCATGCACGACTGATGCAGTCACCCTGGTGAGTTCAGGTTCTTCAGACGCAGCAGAAGCTTCAGCTAGCCTTTCAGTTTCTTCAGGCACAACAGTGGAGGTTGTACTGGCATGGTCATCAGTAGTCTGAGTTTCTTCAGCTGTGCTGGCAGTTGCTTCTGGTGCAGAAGCATTTTCATCAGGCTGAGCAGTTTCATCAATAGCCTGAGGAATTTCATCATCATAAGGATTTTGTGGTTGCGATCGAGCAGCAAACCTTGTGTTGTGATCCTTCACAGCAGCTTGAGCAGCTCTGACTAATCTCACCTTGGTGCCCTTCCATTTAGCATCATATCTTTCTTGTTCCTCAGAGAGTGTTCGAATTTTAGACTGGACTGTGACGAGTTGAGTTGGGGTCAGTTCATCACGTTGTTCCTCAAGAACTTCTCTTTTCGAGCCCTGTTCCTCTTAGCTCTCTGAGCTTGTTCTCGCTTCCATTTTTCCTCAGCAATAAAGTGGGTGAGGACATGGTACACACCAAGAGGCAGGTTCAGTGAGGAAAGTGGGGTGCTTGGATCCTCATGCCATATATCTATGAAGTTGAGGATCATCTTGGGATCCAGCATGAGAGGTACAGAGCTGCCTTTGGCTGATGCAGCCTTTTGCTGACTTTCTCTAATGATTTCTTCAAGTTCTTCATCATCAGCTTCATCATCATCTTCAGATCCTGAGGGTACAGTTACCACTGCTTTGCTTGTGTGAGGACTTGGTCTTTGACCTCGTCCAGTAGTTTTCTTCAGCTTCAACACTGTAGGGCTTGTTGAAGACTTTGCTTTAGCAGAGGAGCTTTCAGAGATCTTTGAAGCTTTTGAGAATCCATCTGTCCTCTGACATGATGCAAGGTGCACAGGAGTTGAGGACTTTGCAGCAGCAGAAGAAGACTGAGCAGCAACAGTACCAGCGACTAAGGCCTTTGAAAGTTGAGGCCATTGGGCTTGAGGATTCTCCTCTGATGACTTTGAGGTTAAAGAAATTGGCTTCACAGCACATTTCTTCACCATCGTCTTCTTAGGAGCACTTGATGAGGCTCCGGCAATGGCAGCAGCAGCAGAGTCTTCATTGAACTTCCTCACTGCCACTATTGTAGCTTTCTGTAGTTTTAGTTGTCTCTTTTTCCACTCTTCTGGAAAGTCTTCACCCCGAGCAACGCTTGAGGGATCAACTTCTTGATCATCAGCAGGTGGAGGCCTGATGCATGGGGGTTTGAGAGAGAATTTCTTCATGTACTTGGGAGTAACATATAGATACTCCTTCCATTCCCTCGCCAATCTCCGTTCAATCCTCTGGATTCTGATTTTCCTCTGTTCCTTTGTCTCTTTGCCATGAATGGCTTCATCGGGTGTACAATAGCCAGCATACAGATGTTCAGGTATCTCAAATGTGGTGTTCTGTTCAACCTTCTTTCCTCGTTTCTGAGATTTCTGTCCATCAGCCATTTTCTTCAGCTGAGGAATTTAAGTTCTTGAGGACTCTGAAGAGGTGCACTGTTTTTCTTCAAGAAACGCTGCAAATGAGTTAAGTTGATGAGAACCTAGTGATTCGTCAGCGAACATGTTTGTACCTGTGAACAAAGTATAGGTGCGAGGAATTTGAAGAGGTCATATGCGTTCTCAGAAGTTTTTGAATAAATTTAGGAGTGAGGAATTTGACCATGGATGTCTTGAGGAATTTCACTAAGTGTTCTTTGTCTTAGGTTCCAGAGTTGTGCAAATTTTAGGATTCACACAATTGAGGAATCTTGAAGAAAATCATAACTTATAAAAAATCATCAAGTATGAAGATGTAAGGTGCTTTAGAATAAGATTCATGAAGAATAAACACCTTTTGAGGAAAATGAAGAACACTTGAAGAGCAACAAAGGCAGTAAAATAAATTTTATTTACCCTGGTGGAGAATACGACGAACTGTGAGATGAGATTGGAAAGTTCATTAGTTCAGATCTCCCACGCCCTAGCTCGGCAGAGGGAGACAGCTACAGCAGCGGCGGGATGAGGACTCCCGCGGCCGATGCGAGTATGGCGACGGCGAGTTCGAGGCAGTGAAGCTCTTCCACACCGGCGGCGATGATTTCAACGGTGGCGCTGGGTTGGAGCTCGGGCGAGAGAGGAAGAGAGTAACCGAGCACAGTGAAAGGGGAGGTGTATTTATAGTGGAAGTGAAAACCAATCCGTCCGAAGATTTTGGACAAGATTGCCCCTGACCCTTGCTCTCCACGCGACATGTGTCACCCACGTTCTGAGTAGTGGAGATTGTGGGGGATTGTGGGTTATCCAGTCATGGGAATCGAAACCGTTTGAGTGGGAAATGCTAAAATTTTGTTAGAGAAAATTTTCAATTGTCCGTTCACAAATTCATCAACTGTCAAGGACACAGTGAAGACTTTGAACGAGTTTCAAAGTAGAACGCATATGAAGAATTTGTGAATAGACTGGGTTCAGTTTAGCATAGAGAGGAAAGGGTCTGATCACATTCACTTAGCTGAAAATCAACTTGAAGAATTAGCTATAAGTGAATGTTGTTGAGGACATTGAAAACTCAAATATATATATATAGTCAGTGAAGAACATGATTTTCAAGGTTCGAAGAATTTAAAAAGTTGAGGACTTTGAAAAGTTGAGGAATTTGAAAATGAGGAATTTGCAAACTTGAGGAATTTGAAAATTTGAAGAATTTGCAAAACGACGAAAAACTCAACTTTGAAGAATTTCAAATATGGTTGGTGGCGTGACCCACCATATAAGAATGATGAGTTCAAACATCGCGTGCAATTGTCGTAGGGTTCTAAGAATCAAATTCTTCATTAATTTCTTCACACTTAGAGTGTTATTCTTCATTGATTGAAGAAAAACGTTGCTTCGTGTGTTGCACATCTAAGTCATCAATTTTGCATAAGTGTTAGGATGTGTGTCCTTTTCAAAGGACATTCGAAGATTCTAAGATATTTAGCTCACACCGCAAATTGCAAAATCTCTTTTCATCCAAGGGTTGTGAAGATATCGGCCAGTTGTTCTTCAGTAGGGATGTAGTCGATGGAGATGTAGCCCTTGAGTACATGATCTAGAAGAAAATGATGACGAATCTGGATGTGCTTGGTCTTGGAATGCTGAAGTGGGTTGTAAGCAATCTTGATGGCACTCTCATTGTCGCAGTAGAGAGGCACATTCTTCAACTTGATGTCGTAGTCCTTGAGGGTTTGCTTCATCCACAGCAACTGAGCGCAACACGAACCAGCAGCAATGTACTCAGCTTCAGCAGTAGATAGTGAGACGCAGTTCTGCTTCTTCGAGGACCAACAAACTAAGGATCGTCCGAGGAAATGACATGTGCCTGAGGTTGACTTGCGATCCACACGATCTCCAGCATAGTCATCATCAGAGTATCCGACGAGGTGAAGATTTGAGCCTTTGGGATACCATAATCCAAGTGTTGGTGTGTGAGCTAAGTATCGAAGAATATGTTTCACAGCCTTATGGTGTGATTCCTTCGGTGTTGCTTGGAATCAGGCACACATGCAAACACATAGCATAATATCATGCCTAGATGCACATAGATATAATAATGAGCCAATCATGGAGCGGTATACTATCTGATCGAAATCTTTACCATTTTCGTCAGTGTAGAGGTGGCCTTTTGAAGGCATTGGAGTTTTGACGCCTTTGCAATCTTGCATGTCGAATTTCCTCAGAACATCCTTGAGGTATTTCTCTTGAGAAATGAAGATGCCATTGTCTTGCTGACGAATTTGAAGACCTAAGAAGAATTTCAACTCTCCCATCATAGACACTTGATATTCTTCACTCATCATATAGGCAAATTCATCACTGTAATGTTTGTCAGTACAGCCAAAGATAATATCATCTACATATATTTGGCATATGAACAGTTCATTGTCATAGGATTTTGTGAAAAGAGTTGGGTCGAGTGAACCGGGTTTGAAGCCTTTCTTCATGAGGAATTCCTTCAGAGTGTCATACCACGCTCGAGGTGCCTGTTTGAGGCCATAGAGGGCCTTGTTGAGTCTGAAGAATTTGTCAGGATGCTTAGGGTCTTCAAAACCTGGGGGTTGAGCAACATATACTTCTTCCTCAAGATTACCATTGATAAATGCACTTTTCACATCCATTTGATATAAGATAATATCATGATGGTTAGCATAAGCAAGGAATATGTGAATAGCTTCAAGTCTAGCAGCAGGTGCAAATGTTTCATCAAAGTCAATTCCTTCAACCTGTGTGTAGCCTTGAGCTACAAGACGAGCCTTATTCCTCACCACAAGGCCATTTTCATCTTGCTTGTTGCGGTAGATCCACTTGGTACCTATGATGTTATGCTTGCGAGGATCTGGCCGCTTGACAAGTTCCCATACGTTGTTGAGCTTGAATTGATGCAATTCCTCTTGCATAGCTTGAATCCACTCAGGCTCCTTGAATGCTTCATCAACTTTGGTGGGCTCTAAGATAGAGACAAAAGCAAAGTGGCCACAAAAGTTAGTCAAATGTGAAGCTTTTGAGCGAGTGAGAGGACCTGGTGCATTGATGTCATCGATGATTTTGTCAATCTGCACTTCATTTGCAACTCTTGGATGAGCAGGTTGACGTGGCACAGGATTTTCATCAGCACCATTTTCTTCAGGTGTATCGGCATGAAAGTCTTCATTCGTCGGAATGACTTCCTCAGTGGGTACGACGTCTTCAGTAGCCTTCAGCTTAATGGATTCCTCAGGAGACTGTACATCTAACACATAAGGCAGGTGCTCTCTTTGCGAGCCATCAGTTTCATCAAACCGCACATCTATAGTTTCAACAGCCTTGTGGTGGTCGGTGTTGAAGACTCTGTAGGTGTGCGAGTCTTTTCCGTAAGCAAGCATAAAACCTTCATGTGCTTTCGGTGCAAATTTAGAGCTGTGGTGAGGATCTCTAATCCAGCATTTTGTATCGAAGACTTTGAGATAACTTACATTGGGTTTCTTGCCATTCATAAGCTCATACGAAGTCTTCTTGATGAATTTGTGAAGGTATACCCTGTTGATGATGTGGCATGCAGTATCAATTGCCTTAGGCCAGAAGCGACAAGGAGTCTTGTATTCATCAAGCATGGTGCGAGCCATCTCTACAAGAGTCCTGTTTTTGCGCTCCACGACGTCGTTCTGATGAGGAGTATAAGGAGCAGATAACTCATGAGTAATACCAAGTTCATCAAGATATTCATCAAGATTTGTGTTCTTGAACTCAGTCCCATTATCACTCCTGATATGCTTGATCCTGACGCTGAAGTTCGTGGAGGCCCTTGAAGCAAATCGTTTGAAGACATCCTGCACTTCAGTCTTGTATAGAATAATATGTACCCAAGTGTACCGAGAGTAATCATCAACAATGAACAATCCATACAAACTTGAAGAATTTGTTAGTGTGGAGTAATGAGTGGGGCCAAAGAGATCCATGTGAAGCAATTCAAAGGGTCGAGTCGTGGTCATGATTGTTTTCGGGGGATGTTTGGATTTGGTCATCTTCCTAGACTCACATGCACCACAAAGGTGGTCCTTGAGGAATTTTACACCTTCAATGCCAATGCCATGCTTTTTCTTCACGAGCGTGTGCAAGTTCCTCATACCAGCATGTCCAAGTCATCGATGCCACAGCCATCCTGCTGAGGACTTTGCAAGTAGGCATGTGGTAGGCTGAGGACCTGTAGTGAAATCAACAATATACAAGTTTCCTCTCCTAAAGCCTTCGAAGACTTTGGAATGTCAGATTCCATCGTGACAACACAACGATATTTTCCAAATACTACAATCATGTCAAGATCACAAAGCATTGAGACACACATAAGATTGAACCCGAGGGATTCGACTAACATCACTTTGTCCATGGTTCGGTCCTTTGAGATTACAACCTTACCAAGTCCCAATACCTTGCTTTTTCCTTTGTCTGTGTAGGTGATATGCTTTAGAGGAGATGGAGAAAGTGGCAAATTCATCAGTAGATTCTTGTCACCAGTCATGTGGTTTGTGCATCCACTATCGAGGACCCACTCAGTAGCTTTTAGAGTATCATCCTGCAAATGAATTAGTACGACTTACGAACCCATATGCTTCAGAGTGAAGAATATGACATCAATTTCATCAGACAGAATTTCATCACACAAGATAGTAAGCAAGTAGTGTGAGGACGTGAGAAATGATTAATTCATTTCTACATGGTTAGATTGCGTCCTTTCAAGCATTTCCTTAGGTTTCCAGCAAATTCATCAAATGTCCAATTTCATCTGGAGACTTGACCCTGCATAAGAGATTAGATCAATTTCTTCACCACCCACATCTGGAGGGGTGGCAAAGAGTTCATCATTCTGCGAGCACCATATGAGAAGGGAAGCATTGAAGCAAGTGCGCTTCGTTTCACAGGGCGTGGGTTAGAGTACTCATATGAATAAGCAGAGAAATTCTTCAATGACTTATGAACATAATAATTTGAAGAATAATGCACATATTCAGAACTCTTAGATTTTCCCTGCGAAACAGAGGCATTAGCACGAGAATGATATTTTTGACCATTTGAGGAATTTGGTCCAAGTGAAAACTTTGGTCCATATGAGGAATTTGATCTG
The DNA here is from genome assembly GCA_022496015.1 of Hordeum marinum. Taxonomy (NCBI): domain Eukaryota; kingdom Viridiplantae; phylum Streptophyta; class Magnoliopsida; order Poales; family Poaceae; genus Hordeum; species Hordeum marinum. The sequence continues at coordinate 346,391,182 of CM039676.1, read as the reverse complement.
GGGTTCCTGTTCTTCATGAGTGTCGTCATGAGGACATTCACTTGAAGATTTTGTAGGTAGCTCTTGGGAACCTAGATTTTCTTCATAGGTGAACCATTCCTGCAGTTAGTTCCAACAAATCTAGCAAATACTTCACCTTTCTGAGTTTTGAAGAATTTGTAGTTGCAGTCAAGTGACTCATCAGAGGAATATGAAGTTTCACAAGTAAAGCCAGATAAAGTGGATGGATCTACAAAAGGACCTTTTGCAACAACCCATGAGGTTTTGGGGTACTGCTCAGGTGTCCAGTAAGATCCATCGGCGTTGAGTTTCCTCAAAAAGGCAATACCCTCTTTCCTAGGGTTCGTGTTCAGAATCTGCTTTTTGAGGACATTGCAAAGGGTTTGATGCCCTTTGAGACTTTTGTACATGCCTGTCACATACAGTTCCTTCAACCCTGCATTGTCATCAGTGATACTTGTGGTATCCTCAAATGAGGAATTTGAGACCACTGGAATAGTTGAAGAATTTGCAGCAATAGAAGCATTTGAACATTCAAGTGAAGAATTAGCAGTTTCACGTTCGATGCATTTCAAACAAGGTGGAACAAATTCTTCCTGAGCGGTATTGATCTGTTGAGCGAGTAAGGAATCGTTTTCCCTTTGGAGATCCTCATGTGACACCCTTAGTTTCTCAAGATCTTGCTTTCTTTGAAGAAATTCATAAAAGAGCTTCTCATGATCGGCTAAGAGGTCATTATGATGACTCTAAAGGTTATCATACTTTGTCTGAAGACTTTTGAGATCGTCAGACGGAGTTTGAGTCCGATCCACTTCATCGTTCAACAGATCATCGCTTTTGTCTAGCATTTTCTGAAGCTTTTCAAGTGCACTTTGTTGCTTAGTGACAATTTTAACAAGTTTAGCATAGCTAGGTTTCACATATTCATCATATTCACCTTCACTTGATTCAGATGAGGAATGATGTTTTTGTCCCTTTGACCCTTTTGCTTCATTAGCGATGTTAGAGTCATTGGAGTAATCATTTTCTTCATCGTTGAAGATGGACTTGCTAACGAAAGCTATGGCGAGAGCAAGGCTTGCAACACCAGAGTCTGATTCCTCCTCGGATTCTTCCTCTTCTTCATATTCTTTACATTCTTCCTCAGAATCCATTTCCTTGCCAATGAATGCACGAGCCTTCCTAGAACCATTCTTCTTGTGCTTTGAGGACTTTGAAGATGAGGAATTTGCAGATGAGGACTTTGAAGATTTCTTCTTTTTCTTCCAGTCATGAGAACTGTCATCCTTGTATTTCTTCTTCTTCTTTGAATCTTTTTCCAGAGAGGATAGTCAGAGATGAAGTGGCCAGGTTTCTTGCAACGGTGACAGGATCGTTTCTTGTAGTCATCTGAGGAATCTGATTTCCTCAAACCACTCTTTGACGACTTTCCAAATCCACCTCTCCTTGAGAACTTCTGGAATTTCCTCACGAGCATTGCTAGCTCCTGACTTAGTTCTTCAGGATCACCAAGGCTGCTGTCAGAATCTTATTCTTCGGATGAGGAAATTGCTTTTGCCTTGAGAGCACGTGATCTTCCACAGCTTGGCCCGTAGAGGTCTCTCTTTTCAGCTTGTTGGAATTCATGAGTATTGAGTCTCTCAAGAATATCAGCAGGATCAAGTGCTTTGTAGTCTCCACGTTCCTAAATCATCAAAGCCAGAGTATCAAATGATGAATCAAGAGATCTCAGTAGTTTCTTCACCACTTCATGCTCAGTGATATCAGTGGCACCCAGTGCTTGAAGCTCATTGGAGATATCAGTGAGACGATCAAAATTTTGTTGAACATTTTCATTGTCAAGTCTCTTGAAGCGGTTGAAGAGATTGCGAAGAACATCAACATGAGAGTCACGTTGATTGGAAACACCTTCGTTGACTTTGGACGGCCTATCCCAGATAAGCTTAGCAGACTCCAAAGCACTCACTCTGCCATACTTTTCTTTGCTCAGATGGCCACAGATGATATTCTTCACTTGAGAATCGAGTTGCTTGAATCTCTTCACATTAGCAGCGTTGATTGTGGGAGTAACAGAGGGAACACCATTTTCCACAACATACCAGAGATCGTTGTCAATAGCTTCAAGGTGCATGCGCATCTTGTTCTTCCAGTAGGGGTAGTCTGTCCCATCGAAGGTAGGACATCCTGTGGAAACCTTGATCATACCTGCAGTCGACATAACTAGAACTCCAGGTGGTTAAACCAAAATCACACAGAGCGAGGGAGTACCCGCTCTGGTACCAATTGAAAGTGTGTTATATCGACTAGAGGGGGGTGAATAGGCGACTTTTACAAATTCATCACTTGAGGAATTTCAGCTTTGAGGAATTTGAAATGTGATGAATAACTAGCAGCGGAATGAGTACGCAAATGCATGAGGAACATAGTGACAGCATAATCATCATGATGAAATGAAACATGCACAAATAATAAGTAGCGTGACACAGGATAAGCAGTGATGAACAAGGTAACTTGAAGAATTTGAGGTGAGGAAATTGTGAAAGTCTTCAGTGAAATTCTTCAAACAGTAACGATCAATTTCATCAACAAGTTTACGAGGAATAGAGGGGTTGAGGAATAGAACCAGGTAGCTTGATGAAGACAACAGTTTGATGACCCGGTTCCAACTGTTGTGACAGTCGTACGTCTGGTTTGGAGCGGCCTGGTATTTAAACCAGAGGACACACAGTCCCAGGACACACAGTCCTTACCGTATTCTCCTTGAGCTAAGGTCACATAGTCCTCGCCCAACACATGCGGTAAGTCTTCAGGGTAGACTTCCAAAACCCTCACAAACTGGTCACCCAGTGATCCACAATTTACTGCTGGATGCTCTAGACCAAGGTCACTTCGTGATCCCCAATTGACTGCAGGAGCACTAGACCATGACGCCTAACCGTCTGGAGGATGCACAGTCCTCAAAGGTAACAAGCGTCGGTTCCACACAGGAACTTCTTCAGTGATGCTCAATCACTATGGGTTTGGTGGTTTGATTGTGGGTTTTTCCTCACTGATGATTTTCTCTCAAAGTCCTCGGAGGATGGGTTGCTCTCAAATGACAAGTTTCAGCTTTCTCTCGGAGCAGCCAACCAACTAGTGGTTGTGGGGGGGTGGTTATTTATAGCCAGGGTGCAACCTGGCATGATAAGACATAAATGCCCCCAATGATATGACCGTTATGTGGATGTTATGATTGGGGACAGCTGGCGCTAAGCTCAGCAACGGTCGGAATTTCGAACTATGAAAGTCCTCAGGCTTATCATGTTCCTCACTTGTAGGCAATTCGCACTGGCGAAATCCTAACTCCTTAGTCGGATCAATTTCATCAGAGACCGGAAGAATTTTGTCTCTGTCACTAAAGAACTTGACTGAACTGTATTTCCAAAGGCTTCACTCGAAGGATTGGATAGGTTGAGGATTTTGGAATTGAGCATTAGGTGGAATTTTTCCTTAGTATTACCTCGGCCCCCTTTAATAGTACGGTGTTTCCTATGACTCAAATAAAGGAAATGAAACTACGAAAACAAAAGTCTTCATGCTTCATAGTCCTCGTTCATATTTTCAAGGTCACGCCAACTTCTTCATTTTCAAAGTCTTCAGGGAATACCAAAGTCTTCACCAAAGTCTTCAGTTGAAGACATACATTTTTAGGGGTCGATAATCTTCGAATATATCAAACTCCTCATAGACTTATAGAGCATGTGTACACTCACAAACACATAAGTACCTTAACCTATAAGTCTTCAATACACCAAAATCACTAAGGGGCACTAGATGCACTAACATGATCTGCACCGCCGATCGTCATCGACTCTACTTCCGCTGCACTACGAGTCGGTAACGAAAAAGATCAAACCTTGTATGTAGTCTCCATAGTGGTCCTGGGCTGGTGCGTAGGTCAGAATTTTTTTATTTTCTACCGCGTTCCCCAATATCATTTCTCTGAAAAATATTTTCCTGTCCATAAGAAACAAGCTGCCTTGCAGGAAATATTTAATTTTGTGCAAATTGAAGAAGAGAGTATCCCACAAGCTTGGGGGAGTGTAACACCCTGTTACGCCTAGCGGGGTCTAGACTGTCCCCACAGACCAACACTAGTCTTTCCTGCGCACTTTGTCCTCACTCGTGCGCACCCGAGACCAACTTCCTGGTCGGTCACTCATCCTAGAATCGCTCCAAGCCAAGCACGCTTAACTTTGGTATTCTTTTCGAGTGGGCTCCCGAAAAAGAAGGAATCCCTTGTTTATATGAGTAGTCTATCATTCCTATTAAGTCAGGCTCTTACATACACCCCCACTCAAAGGAACCGACGTCCTCGTCGGCCCATCAGGAACGTTCCCTCTTGGCACACGTATGCGCGTCCAGTCCGGCACATGTGCCATGCCGTGTGCCACAACGGACCACACGCGCCATGTGCCACAAGCCCGTGCACCTGACCCGTGCATGCCCATGTAACCACAAGGGTTGGCTTTGATACCAATTGTAACACCCCGTTATGCATGGCGGGATCTAGACTGGCCTCACAGGCCAACACTAGTCTTTCCTGTGCACATTGTCCTCACTCGTGCGCACCCGAGACCAACTTCCCGGTCGGTCACCCATCCTAGAATCGCTCCAAGCCAAGCATGCTTAACTTTGGAGTTCTTTTCGAGTGGGCTCTCGGAAAAGAAGGAATTCCTTGTTTATATGAGTAGTTTATCATTCCTATTAAGTCAGGCTCTTACAAGGAGGCTTCTCCAGTTACTAAATGCTTTGCCTGATCATCCTCTCAAGAAAAATGAAATACTTGATATCTTTTATAATGGACTAATCGATGCTTCTAGGGACCACCTAGATAGTTGTGCTGGTTGTGTTTTCAGGGAACGAACTGTTGAGCAAGCTGAAATACTATTGAATAATATATTGAGCAATGATAATGATTGGACTATTTCCGAACCACCTCCGAAGCCAACTCCGAAGAAAAGAGGTATTCTATTTCTAAGTCCTGAAGATATGCAAGAGGCAAAGAAATCTATGAAAGGAAAAGGTATTAAAGCTGAAGATGTTAAGAATCTACCACCTATTGAAGAAATACATAATCTTGATAACCCGACACAGGTAGTAGAAGTAAATTCTCTTCGTAGAATTGGTGAAGGCGATATTCCTTACAATAAGTCTGCTAGCAAATGCTTGTATGAGTTTGATAATTTTGTTGTTAAGCAAGAAAATTTTAATGCTTATATTAGTAGACAATTGAAACATAATGCTTTCATGCTTGATCGCCTACGTGATTATATGATTAAAACTATCAATGATCTTAAATTGATTAGTAAATATGCTTCCATGGTGACTACTCAAGTAGAACAATTACTCAAGGCTCAGAATGATTTGCTTAATGAGATGAATAGTAAGAACAATGATCATTCCGTCAAAGTTGTGACTAGAGGTGGTAGAATGACCCAGGAACCTTTGTATCATGAGGACCATCCTAAGAGAATTGAGAAAGATTCTCAAAGGAGTAATACTGATGCACCTAGTCATTTCAATAATAAGAGGAATAAGGATGATGATAGAACCTTGCATGTTGCTAGTGAACCTGTTATTGATACACCTGAAAACCCAAATGATATTTCTGATGCTGATACACAATCTGGTAATGAACATGAGCCTAGTGATAATATTAATGATGATGTTCATGTTGATGCTCAACCTAGTAATGATAATGATGTGGAGATTGAACATGTTGTTGATCTTGATAACCCACAACCTAAGAATAAAATATATGACAAAATAGATTTTATTTCTAGGAAGCATGGTAAAGAAAGAGAACCATGGGTTGAGAAACCCATGCCCTTTCCTCCTAAACCATCCAAGAAAAAGGATGATGAGGATTTCGAGCGCTTTGTTGAAATGGTTAGACCTGTCTTTTTGCGTATGCGCTTGACTGATATTCTGAAAATGTCTCCCTATGCTAAGTATATGAAAGATATTGTGACTAATAAAAGGCAGATATCGGAAGCTGAAATTTCCATCATGCTTGCTAATTATACTTTTAAGGGTGGAGTACCAAAGAAATTAGAAGATCCAGGAATACCAACTATACCATGCTCTATCAAAGGGAATTATGTTAAAACTGCTTTATGTGATTTGGGAGCTGGTGTTAGTGTTATGCCTTTCTCTTTATATCGTAGACTTGATTTGAATAAGTTGAAACCTACTGAAATCTCTTTGCAAATGGCTGATAAATCAACTGCTCTACCTATTGGTATTTGTGAGGATATACATGTCATAGTTGCAAATGCTACTATTTTAACAGACTTTGTTATTCTTGATATTCCCGAGGACGACAATATGTCTATCATCCTTGGTAGACCCTTTTTGAATATTGCAGGGGCTGTTATTGATTGGAACAAGGGCAATGTCACTTTTCATATTAATGGTAATGAGCATACGGTACACTTTCCGAAGAAACAACCTCAAGTTCATAGTATCAACTCCATTGAAAAAATTCCAACGATTACTATTGGAGACTTTGACTTCCCTCTTCCTACTATCGAGAACAAATATGATGTACTTATTGTTGGGGACATGCATATCCTCATTGAGGTAACTTAGTGTTATTCGAAAATTCTTCGGTTTCATGTTATTCAAAAGAAGTTTGTTAATAAGACTTGATCAACCTTATTGATAGATTCCTTTTGATAAGCATGAGATGGATGAATTTAGAAAGAACAACTTTATGTACCCAACCTTTACCTTCTTCTAGTTAGAGTGAATAAAATAAAAATGCTATTATTTTCCTGTTTTCTGAGTTTTCCGTGCAATAGAAAAATGACCTAAAAATAAAAGATCTTCAAATGCCCTGAAAATATAGTATGATTTTTTCTGGAATATTTAAAAACTTTTGGCACTGAGCACACTGTAGGGGGCTGCACCAGTGGGTCACAAGCCACAAGGCACGGACACCCCCTGGCCGCGCCTAGCAGGCTTATGGGTCCCATGTGGCCCCCCTTCACTTATTCCAGCACCCATCCACTTCATGTTCCTCTAGAAAAATCCCACCATTGCTCAAACCCGTGTTCTAGCTCATTTTGCTACCATTTTCGATCTTCTTGTGCAAAGCTTCATTCGCAAAACTGTTTTGGGAGGTTGTTCTACGGTATGTGACTCCTCCAATGGTCCAATTAGTTTTTGTTATAGTGCTTTATATATTGCAAATTTTTGCTGCTGTGGTGACCTTGTTCTTGAGCTTGCATGTCAAATTTGTATGGTCCCAAGTAGGTTTCTTGCATGATATAGCCTCTAGGCACTTGTGGGGGTAGTTGCTATGAGTTTTTGTTGAGTTTTGTTCACTTTTATTTTGAGTCACTAAAAATTTCAGAATTTTTCAAAAAAAGAAATGCTGAGGCGATTGTTAAGAGGCTCTTAAAGCCGGAGTTCTAAGGAGGGAGAAAATGAGATGAGGGGTAGACCCAAGTATAATCTTCCTCGCTTCGCAGAAGTTCGACCATGTGAATGGCCACGTGACACATTCTTGAGGGCGGACGGTATTTATGAAGATTTTTGTTACTTGGCTGAGATTGCAGGCCTCACCGACTTCCTCAACGATAAGTGTGACCAATACCTCTTGCTCATGAATACCGTTGTGCAAAATTTTCATTTTCATGTTAGGGAAGACCCTCCTACAGTAGAATTTCACTTGTATGATGTGCCTAAGAAATTGAACCTTTATGATTTTTGCAAAATTTGCAAAATACCCTATGAGGGCAGCATCAGGGAACCACGTCCTAGAGACATGGAAGATTTTATTGCTGATGTCACTCTAGGGGAAGAGAGAGGTGTGCCAAAGGCAAGAGCAGCTAGTTTACATTTTCCTATGCTATGTTATTATTCATTATTTGCGGGAAGATATTTGGTTGGTCGCTAGGAGAGTGGAGGTCTTAGTGCACCTGACCTCGCCATTCTGCGCCATGATTTATTTGCTGGTAGAACCTTTAGTTTGGGCACTATGGTGGCCCAACGGTTGAACACCAACCGTTCGAAGGGGCCCATATTTGGAGGTATCTATGCATCTCATTTGGTCAAACACTATGAGATACCCATTAGGCTTAACAAGGAAGATGATAGGCTTCTACCCTCGAAGTCCTTAGATTATGACCGTATGGTAGCACATGATGTTATTAAGAAAAATGATGATAGGTGGCCGCTCTACAACTTAGTTTTTAGCTAAGGTACTTGTGAAATTATTACTTTGCCTGCTTCTTCTTTGTTCAATATTCACTCGGGCAGGTACACCATTCTCCCCGGAGAGATTTACAGATATTGGGGTCTGACGCAACCCCCAGCTCCTGAACCGGCACCGGCCTTGATCCGTATCCTGAGCCAGTTTTTCAGTGGGAGCCGCAGGAGCTCGCCAACCAATGGAACTCTGGGGACGTTCCTGAGTATCCGGGAGATAGCTCTTTCCATCCATGGCCATAGACCAACTTAGGCCAAAAGCCTAAGCTTGGGGGAGTACGTATTTCTCACGGACTTTGCATTCATGTTCACACATCCATCTTAAGTAGTCGGTGTTCGTACTTTTTCATTGTACTATCCATGGTAGTTTATTTCCTTATTTCGCTATATTCTTGTGTGTTGAATTAACTTTGAGAAAAATACAAAAATAATAATTCTAGCTTTACCTTCTAGTTGCTTATCTGTAGCATTAAAAGAAAACCCAAAAAGATTTTTTGTTCTTCTTTTGCTTGTTGGGAGCTTTCCCGTGTAAATATTTTTTTCTCGTTCTTATTTTGATTTTTCTCCCTTTGGGTCATAAGGAGAAGACCACAATGAAAATGTCGAGTGGCTCTCATATGCATTATTGTTTACCTATTAGAGAGCCCATGTTACCTTGTCTTCTCCTTTGAGTTATTGTTTGCAGATTTCAGCTTAGTCCAATGCACATTCACTCTTATTATTATCCATACCGTTCGGTCGTGCAAGTGAAAGGCAATAATGATGATATTTGATGAAAAGATTGAGATGGAGAAAAGCTGGTATGAACTCAACCTATCTTGGTTTTGTAAATATGATTAGCTCATCGTTCCGAATTCAGTTCATTATGGGTGAAACATATTTGTAATGACAATTAGAGATTATATTTACTCATGCCATGCTTAATTAGTTAAGAGTGGATAATGGTTTGTTTTGGGTGCCAACATGTATACTAAAATGGTTGTGATGTAGTATGATGGGATGGTATCCTCCTCTGGACGATTCAAGTAGCTCGACTTGGCACATGTTCATGCATGTAGTTGAAACAAAATCAACGTAGCCTCTACGATATTTATGTTCATGGTAATATATATCCTACTCATGCTTTCATTCAATGTTGGTTAATCTCAAAGCATGTTGATGACTGTGTCGCTCTCTAGTTGGTCGCTCCCTAGTCTTTTGTTAACCTTTACTTGTACTAAGCGGGAATACTGCTTGTGCATTATTTTCGTCAAACCCAAGGTTGTTCCATATGATTCCATCATACCAACCTATATGCGGTATTTACCTGCCATTCCAAGTAAATTTGCATGTGCCAAACTCCAAACCTTCAAATAAACATCTTGTTTTGTATGCCCAAATAGCTCATGTGGCGACTGGCGGTTGTCAGTATCTTCCATGTTAGGTGGCTTATTCTCACGATATGTGTTGATTCACTATCATTCACGAGAAAGTGGCTGGTAATCGGGATGCCCAGTTCCATGCTCGAAATAAAAGCAAAATATAATTTAAAAAACTCCCTTGGGATTGTGTTTGTATGGACGGTACCCATGGATTCGGCCCGCCGTGGAGTGTGATTGATTGGTGGAGGGGGAGTAAAAAAATTATCACTCTGTTTGGGAACCGCCTATAATGTATCTAGGATGGAAGATGTTGAAAACCTCTTGGTCATTATGTGAGCAATGGAAGCATACCGCTCAAAAATTATTATTCATCTCTGTTTTAAAAACTCGAGCTCTGTCACCTCTGCAAATCAATGCTTCCCTATGAGAAGGGCCTTTCCATTTACTTTATTGTTGAGTCATTCCATTCTCATAAAAGGCACCAGTTAGAGAGCACCACCATCATTTGTATGCTTTGCTGTTAATTGATATTGAGTATGAGCATGATTGGATCTCTTTCACCGTGAATTACAATGTCTAGTCAGCCATTGTTCTTTAGAGGTGCTCTACATTTATGTTTTTGCGGTCTCAGAAAGGGCTAGCGAGATACCATTTTGTCATATTGTATCATGGTTCTTTTGATGAAGTGTTGTCATCTGAGAGTTATTAGTATTGCTTGCTAGTTGATTATGTCATTGATATGAGTAAATGTGAGACCTAAATGTTACTGTGCATGTGGTTAGTCCATGATCTTTGCTGAAAATCTGAACACCAGTTAGACGTATTTACAACAACAAGATCAAACAGAGGTTGTAATAGTTTTTATTTATCACTTTCAGTTTATCAACTGAATTGCTTGAGGACAAGCAATGGGTTAAGCTTGGGGAAGTTGATACGTCTCCATCGTATGTACTTTTCCAAACTCTTTTGCCCTTGTTTTGGACTCTAATTTGCATGATTTGAATGGAATTAACCCGGACTGACGTTGTTTTCAACAGAATTGCTTTGGTGTTATTTTTGTGCAGAAATAAAAGTTCTCAGATTGATCTGAAAATTTACGGAGAATATTTTTTATTTAATAAAAAATATTGGTGAAAGAATCAACCAGAGGGGGGCCACCTACAGGTGACAAGCCTGCCAGGCGCGGCCACCCCCCTGGTCGCGCCTCGCGGGCTTGTGGGGCCCCTGTTGCTCCACCGACCTCAATTCCACTCCTATTTATTACTATTCGCGGAGAAAAAAGTCAAGGAGAAGATTTCATCACGTTTCATGATACGGAGCCATTGCCACCTCATGTTCTTCCTTGGGTGGCCAGATCTGGAGTCTGTTTTGGGCTCCGGAGAGGGGAAATCGACGCCTTCATCATCACCAACCATCCTTCATCACCAATTTCATGATGATCTCCGTCGTTCGTGAGTAATCCCATCGTAGGCTTGCTGGACGGTGATGGGTTGGATGAGATCTATCTTGTAATCGAGTTAGTTTTGTTAGGGTCTGATCCCTAGTATCCACTATGTTCTGAGATTGATGTTGCTATGACTTTGCTATGCTTAATGCTTGTCACTAGGGCCCGAGTGCCATGATTTCAGATCTGAACCTATTATGTTTTCATGAATATATATATGTGTTCTTGATCCTATCTTGCAAGTTGTAGACACCTATTACGAGTTATGATCCGCATCCCCCAGGGTGACAATAACTGGGTTTTTTTCCGGTGATTATTGTAGTTTGAGGAGTTCATGTATTCACTAAGTGCTAATGCCTTGGTCCGGTTCTCTATTAAAAGGAGGCCTTTTAATATCCCTTAGTTTCCATTAGGACCCCGCTGCTATGGGAGAGTAGGACAAAAGATGTCATGCAACTTCTTTTCCATAAGCACATATGACTATATAGGGAATACATGCCTACATTACATTGATGAATTGGAGCTAGTTCTGTATCACCCTGTGTTATAACTGTTGCATGATGAATGTTATCCAACATAATTATCCATCACCGATCCATTGCCTACGAGCTTTCCACATATTGATCTTTGCTAAGTTACTTCTCCATTGCTACTATTACAATCACTACAAAACTGCTACTGTTACGTTTGCTACCGTTACCGTTACTTCCATACTACTTTGCTACTGAATACTTTGCTGCAGATATTAAGTATTACAGGTGTGGCTGAATTGACAACTCAGCTGTGAATACTCGAGAATATTCTTTGGCTCCCCTTGTGTTGAATCAATAAATTTGGGTTGAATACTCTACCCTCGAAAACTGTTGCGATCCCCTATACTTGTGGGTTATCACAGCGCGGCGGCGAGCTTCACGGGCCCGGCCGGACACTTTTAGGACCAGGTGTGCCCCGGGAGGGATTTACGGGCCCGTGAGGCCCGGCCGAACCTGATAGGAACTGGTGTGCTCTGCGGCTGCGTCTGGTCGACGACCGTCTTCGGCGGTGGAGGTTGGTCCCTCCTTCCGGCCGTGGTACTGCTGACCCTATGTCATCCCTTCCTTCTCCTTTGGCTTGCAGACCTCGTGATAGCTACTTCGGTGAGACGGCGATGGTGGTTTCGCGATTGTTTTGGCGCATGTTGATGGGCGGCTTGTCTGGTGGTGTCGAGGCTTGTCCTCACGGGGCTCCTGTGCTACAAATCGTTCGGGGTTGTTGATGGGGTATTTCGGGAGAAATCCTTGTCGGCTCGTTCGACACCGACGTGGTGCCGCCTCCGGGTGGCATCCTTCCTTCCTGAGGCTCGTCGTGGCTACCCTTGTTCACTTCCCTTTGTGACGTGGGAAACCCTAGGACCAGTGCGTTGGTCCGGGCAGCAGCATGGCGTTCCTTGTTGAAGGTGATGCCTAGTACTCGTCGATTCGGTGCTAGGAGCATGATCGTACTTTGTCGGTGAGGATGCCTCAGTCGCGGGTCATCATCATTTAGTCGATCCGCCTATGTCCCCTTTTTATTTTATTTTCTTTGGGTGTATGTTTGTTGCCGCCCTAGCATTGCAAGTCTGTTCGTTGTACTGTGTGTTTGCTATATCAATATAGCGGGGCTACGGCCTATTTCGTGTAATGAAGGTCAAGTCATCTTTTTTTAAGAGAGATTCATTCTTTTTTTTTGCGGGTGAAGAGAGATTCATTTAGGGTTTGTGACAACTAATCAATGAGTTTTTTCACAAGATATCTAGTTGGGCGACACTCCATTTCTTCTACAATACTGACCATATATAATATTGCGTCCAAAAAGAGAATGTTCTTATGTTTCTGTAGCCCTTTGAACATCCAATTTCGCACCACATTAGTGGTAGCAAATGGACAAAGTGAATTCATTTGGTTTCTAGGTTGATGTCGTATAATCAAAATCTGATGCCAGATTTGTTTACTGAAGGTTAACCACTAATGATGTCTTCATAGTGAAATCTATCTTTGCGTATCTATTGAATTCTGGACCTATTTTTCACAGAAAATCAAAGTTATCGAAAATAACCTTGCTAAGCATAACTGACATGGTATAGAAGTGTTGTTTTCTGATCAGGAAGAGATAATTCATCATTTGTTTCTATCATGGATGTTTATCACCTTGATCTGGCGCATGATTCATGTTGCACAATTTAGCATCGCCAATGAGTACCTTGCCAACGAGTATTCCAAATTTGTATGAGAACTTGATAGGTGGTATTCATCATAAGCTGACGGGCCAAAATGGTGTGGGAGTTTGTGCCTTTCTTTGGACAAGATGAAATTGCTTTAACGATAGTGTTTTAGTAGACCATCTACTCATAATTTCTTGTTATTTATAGGGCTACGACTTCAATCCGTATGTCATGTGGACGTGCAGGCTCTTACGGCGGCAACCGGGTGCAGCGGACTGGAAATAGTTGCCAGACTTTTTAAACCAGGTTGAATCGGGAGGCATTCAGAGATTATGTGGATGATCTATGTAATCTTGGGTCCGATAGGTTGTGGTCGTGTTTTCCCTTTTTTGGTTTTTGTTGGGTACTTGGTGACTTGAACTTGATTCACATTTAATAAATGGTTTTGTGCATCCTATGCTGCATGCAGAGCTCAGGGTACTCCCTTTCTGGAAAAAAAAGGTTTTCTTCTTTGTGGTAAACTATGGGAATTGAATCGTCTCTCGTGCATATGTGAAGTCAGAGAGAAAAGTTATGTAAAATATACCTAAAATCTGACCTCCTAACTCGTATCTGGATATTTCTGATTCAAAGGAATTTCGTATTTTTTTGGAGGATTACATTCCTTCAAAATTTCTCATATGCAACATGTCTTGTAGAGATGAGAACTAAAGAAAAAAATATGATCTACTTTTTGGGTGATTGGAAGAAATATTTTCCAACTTTACGAGTGAAAGATAATTTCGATTGATCATATCTCATAAAAAAATCATGATGTCTCCCATGACATCTAGTAAGCATGCACATGCAATGCACGTCTCTACCGATAGCATAACTAAATACAAAATTAATGGATGCCATATCAGTCACATCCATACATAGAATAGTTATGTTGAGCATTTGACATGAAGTGCATAATTCATAATTGAGTAAAGTGCATTTTTCTTCCCTCAACTTATCGCAAAATATGGCTTTCAACCTTGAACCTTTTTTTGGTGTAACCTTCCCTGAACTCTTACCGGGTATAATTACTCCCTAACAACGGTCAAACCCGATTTTGATTTTATGTATCACGGTTTTGACCTCATCTTGGTCTAACCTTCATCCCTGAACTCTTCATATTAGGTAGAATTAGTCCCACAAAACGTATTCCTCAGGCAAATTACCACATGCCATCTCTCTCTCTCTCTCTCTCTCTCTCTCTCTCTCTCTCTATATATATATATATATATATATATATATATATATATATATATCACACAGTTACATGCAACCATATGCCACCTTTAAAGTGATGATCCGGCCAAAACCATCTCAGATAAGGTCAAAATCGTGTTTGACTGAGTAATACCGTTGGTCAGGGACTAATCATACCTGATGTTAAGAATCGAGGGACGAAGGTTGCACCAAACAAACAGGGACAAAATTCATACATGTGAGGGATAAAGAGTGCATTTTACTCTTCATACATATCTATTGTGTAAACGAAGGCGCACACACCCACATGTATTGTGAACAAATTTGCTTTGTAACTGAATACCAGAACATCTAATTCCAATGAAGGATTTTGCTCTACGTTTAGCCACTTGTTTGAAAGTGACGGGATGAGTGAGAGATTGTATGACACGTGCATTAGTTTGGGAGCTGATGGGGTAGAATCTTGTAGTGGCTGTAGGTCTTTGATGAAAATTTTCTTAACGTGTGTGCGTTTTGCTGTGTGTGCTTAGCTATTTCCGGTTTTGCTGTGGCTGACTGTGGGCCTTAATTGGATGGTTGACCAGGCTGCATGGGCTGTTCGTCGTGGCGCTGTGCATGTGGGGGCGCGTACGAGGTTGTTTGCATGGCGCTACTTTCGTGTCTTTGTGCATGTACAGGCCAGTACAAGGTGGGCTTTCGTGTCGCTGTTTCCTGGTTAGTCGTTCGCGCGGTAGTTTCCTTTGGGTCCACGTGTGCTTGCGTTTAGTGCGTCGAGCGGTGCCGCTTTTTTAGTTATATATGTCCAGAAGCGGCGTGCTCTGCCTGGCGTGTTGCCTTTCGTTTTCTCTTTGCGACCTGTTTTGCGCTATAAATAGGCTTAACCTCTGCCCCGATTCCTCCTCATTGCAACCAGGCAACCATGCCCCGTTTCCGCCGGTGGATGGCGATGACGAGAGAAGCTGTGGCGGAGATGGGATGCAACTAGTGATGCTCGCGGATCTCGCTGGGAGGCGTCCGGCGCGGCAGCAGGGCGTGGATCTCCTGCGGTGCGTGCAACGAGCCAAAGGTGGCCATGGAGCTTCCGAGCTCCCCGTCCGTTCTCATGGGCCAGCCAGCCACGGCGGACACGATGGCGACAGCAGTAGCGAACTAGCGTCGGCCAGTTCAGTTGTGGCGATTTGGATGCACGGCAACATTACCGGCGGGAGCGGCGCGGTGAAGGAGCGGGCGCTGCGGCAGTACAAGGAGTCGAACAGCGCCGGCGAAGGCGGGGCGGCGTGCTGGTGCAGGTCTGGGTGACTGACCTCGACAGCGTTTCACGTGATTCCATCGGCTACCAGGCTTCCAAACCACGTACGCGGGAGATAATGACCAGCAGTTCCTTGCTTCATTGAGGTATACACGTCACATTATCTTAAGCAGTTCTTAATTAATTACTGCAGTGCTTACTGTGTGATTATGTATAGTAGCTCGAAAAATTGGAAATGTTTATTGGATGCTTTTTAGTGATGTTATCAGTGACATTTCTTGCATGATGCCATGATCACGTGCAAGCAGGAAACTGAGGCTATGAGAGCATCGACTGGGCTGCTTGGTTCGTGGTTCGAGGGGTGATCGTGTTGCAGAATATATTGGAGCGTTTGTTGAGAAGAGAAAAGAAGTGAATAGAGGATAGGATAACAAATGCTTTATTTGTTCTATCTAATCTGATTTTTTAATGTAAGAAAAATATAAGCATGCATTTACCAGTAGGCAACATCATCTAACAACTCTGTATTATTGTCTAAAATAGGAACGACATAACACCTCATTAAACATCTTGATGAGATGTTTAATCATGCATCCTAATTTGCAGCATGATTAACTCATTTTTACAGATGTAAATAGTTCCATCTCCAAAGGCACTCCTTACTTATTGTCTATCTTACCAATTCGTATGTATCTGTGTTTTGACGTGTGTAGCGTTTTGCATTTCACAGAAGAAACTATTTTTCATGCGTGGAAATTCATTTATATCCATTTTTTAATTTTATGCTTTCTTGAAATAAAGAACTCTAGGCCGGAAAGGGATCACTCCCTATAGGTCTTCTTCCAAGTTTATTTACCCTGTTATATTTCCCTTCCACGTTTTCACCTATTTTTTGGTGAATTCACTTTGTGTCTTCAATGGAAAAAATCGATGCTTCATGCTTTCAGGACTCCTGCATTTGTGTTTTTCCAGTTTTTTTGCAGCCTAAAATCAAATAATGTGTGTAGCCATGTTGTATAATTGGGGTTATGGCGGGCTGCATTGCCAGAGTGCAAGTAGCGAGCTTCGTACGACATGGGGTATGGTTTCCATTTTGTTGCTTGATGGTACTACATGTCCTGAGTTGGGCATGGTCTCCGTGGATAACTTGGCTATGTGCATGTATAATAGTAGGACTTGATGTAACTACGTTAGGCAGTTTGTTTGTTGTACTAAGTGTTCCGTTTTAAAATAAGTGTTTTAAGCTTAATATAACTTTATACATGGTGTTAATGACGTAGTTGTTGAGGGTTTGTTAGCGTCAGTTTTGCATGCGTGTGACGTGTTGGTTTTTCTTTGTTTAATAAAGTTGGCCGCCGCTTAGATCATAGGTTCTCGTGGGTAATCGATGGATTGATCTTATCTTGCCCTGCTAGACTAGCACCTGATCACCACCACACCTGGAACTATGCCTGGTTCCCCTACATGTGGAAGCGAAGCAAAACGTGTACTTGCATGGTTACTTCCGAACCATGTTTATCTTTTTAGCTACAAGTTACATTCCACGATGAGCGGTGATTAACGGTGCACTTATGGTATACGTGACAACTATTGTCTATCCATATAATGCAGGATAATGCATTCCTCATATTTATTCACTCCTGAAAAACCATATACACATAAAAGAAAAGGTGGAGTTTATATAGCGAGTGCCAAAAATTACAGACACACCTATGGTGATAATAAATATATCCTTTCCAATTTGCCTCTGCATGACTTATCTTTTCGTAATTACAAGCTTATCCATGTAGTTCTCTTATTTTAAGTTGAAATTCATTTGATAAAACAAAGACAACAACATAAACATGACGTATTTACAGGGCACGCCGTGGCGCCACGCGGGAATAGCTAAAAGATGGTTGGGATCATGTAAGTAATTTGGGTCGGAGGGAGTGTTAAAGATTTCATAGAATACTCCATTGACTGATGTTGTTGTACCAACAAATCCATCCATCTATATATTTTTTATTCTTTGTTGGCATAAATCCATGTGCTAGGATATAAGTAATGTAAACTTACTCCCCAACCATTCTTTCGGGATCAACTAGAATGATGTAGACCAGAAATAAGAATAGAATTATTGCAATCATATGTTAACTGAAATTTGTGAAGATTGGAAGATCTCTGTTTGGTCTAAAAAAGGAACTGCTATGTTCTTGATTAACCAAATATGATAGAAAGCCCTAGACTTTCATTACTAATTAGGTGTGCAAAAGTGTACATTGATGTCTTCCATCTAATGTGACCAATATTTCTCCTTCGGTCTTTAAAGAAGTTCAAATTAGCTAGACTAGCGCAATGATTAGGAGTTCCAGTGCTACGAATGTCATTGCCATAGTTGATATCAAATTAGTCCACGTAGTATTGTTCCTTTAATTTGAAATTCACTACATGTATTGACGGGGCGAATCTAAACATCATGTATCGACAGGGCGCGGCGTGCCGCCGCGCGGGTATGGCTAGTTAGTATCATTATAGATGAAAAATATTACATGATCCAAGCTGAGGACTAGCGTCATTTCCAAAGAAAATAATATGAAATTATATTACTATTAGAAAATCAAGTTATAGTGGTCTATTAGATCTGTAACCAATGGCGTATTGTAGAGTTAAAAATTGGTGTGTTGTTTTCTAAAATCAACCATATAATTACAACGGTTGATTCGAAATAACTAATAACCCAATGTTTGTCACGATGCACCTGCTTCTCTTTGCTTGATTTCTCTAGTGCGATAGCAGACTCAATGCTCAGTCGAACTACGGTGCACAATGGCCATTTCTGATTGTCAACTTGCAGCCAGGGATAAACTTTTATGCAAGGATCTCTTACCCTATGGAACTATTGGGCTAAGTTGGGAGGATGAGGAATTAGTTCTACAATAAACAATGGCTAAGATCAGAGGGGAGAAAGGGGATATGCACTACCGGACCGAGGCGGCTTCGAGTTGCTCAATTCTAAAAGATTGAACAACATAGGGATATATAATACGATCTTGTGTAGAAGTATTTTATTTCTTTTTGCGGAATACATATATATAATTTTTTAAGTTCTGAAATAATAATGGTGGGAACATATAGTTCTGTGCAGCTTTCATTTCAAACATATAAGGCTGGGATATGTGAGGAAAAGAAGAGGAGTGCACAAAAAAAACGACATAAATGTATTTATTTTGTTTTACGGAGCGTGCAAATAACATATTAATGATGATGAATTTGATGTTACCAAATATATGCCGGTTCGCTTGGCGTCCGTGACCAGGTCGTGTGTGACCCGCGCCATATGGATTCGTGGCCACCGTATGGTTGTTTCGGTTCACGTCTAGTCGGGGTGGATGCTGGTGAGAATGAACAAAGGGCAAATTAGCTTTCGGGTACAAGGCTCCGGCGAGCGAGAGATTGTTGCCCACACCTATCATGCATGCGAAATTGGAAAATTGCCTAATAAGCTTAGGCCTAGAAATACGGGGTCCAAGTGACAGGATGTCGAAATGTCAGGTTGTTATCTTATCAGTTAGGACATTGTTACAGCGTTGTGTCTTGCTTCATCCACATCCCACAGGAACAAACCCTTCTGGCGTGTTGATCGTATCTTCAACTATTTTGATTCAGTGCATAATCTTTTTCTTTCTCTACTTTGGAACGAAGTCTTTCACCCGGCTTGAAGGTAATGATAAAGACACATAGGACTTCTAAAACGTTTGGAATGATAAAGACATAAAGTAATGATAATGACTTCTAAAACGTTTGGAATGTTTAAGAAGCGTAATGTGCTCTTTACAATCTCCATTTTAATTAAAAAACATATTAAATGAACATTTGAAAGAAACATCATAATGATAATAATACAATAAGTAATGGGAAAATATACATAAAATTCCTAAAAAGGGAATGTTCCAAAAGGTTGTTCAAAAAATAGGGGAATTTGTAAATGGGAACTAGGATTTTTTTTAGTATTTTTACTAAGTTCCATGATTTCCCATAATTTTAGGGAGTTCTATCATATTAAAATAACATTTAAAAGAAACATCATAATGATAATAAGACAATAAATAAATGAAAAATAGGGAATATATATATATATATATAATTCTGAAAAAGGAATGTTCCACAAAGGAGTTGTTGAAAAAATTGGCCATTTGTAAATGAGAACTAGGAAAAAAATAAGTGATTTTACTAAGTTCCACGGATTTCCATGTTTTTGCCGAGTTTTGTTGTTTCCATAGTATTTATTAATTATTATGCATTCTATAGAGTTCTTATAACTTTGGTATATAGAAATGTTTATTTCTTGGTTTTGCACCTCTTCCCCTCCCTTGTCATTGTTCTTCTTTGTGTTGATTGGACTGCCAAACAAGTACAAAATTGCTACCACACTATCGTTAGAAGCGGTTCTAGTGGAGAAATGGGCTAAACCTAGAAGGTTTAACACTAAAGCAACCAAAGTGGACCTTGACAATGATTGAGAGCCAAATATATACTTTTTACCAAATAGAATTGTGTTTGACAGAATGGCGGTCCAGCACACCGCCATCAGGCACGAGAGCAACACGAGCATTGGGCTTGTACGTGTGCGAACCAAGTTAGCGAAAAAAACTGGAAAACCTAAGTAATTCTTCTAGTGAAAACTCCCATAATTTAAAGACGAATCAGGTGAAAATAGATTAAAACTTTTGGAATATTTAAGAAGTATACATATGTTTTTTTTCTAAACTTGGTTTTAGTTTAAAAAAGGTACTAAATGAAGATTTGAAAGAAACATCATAATGATATTAATACAATAAGTACAAGAAAAAAATAGACTTCTTAGAGGATGGAGTGTTCTAGGAAAGTTGTCACAAATATGAGAATTTGTAAATGAAAATATTTTACTAAGTTACATGGTTTTCCATTTATCGAATTACATAGTTTCTAGTGTTTTATTATTATTATTATGCACGTTTAGAGTTCTTACAATCTTTTGTATATTGGAAATTTCCTTTCTCTGATTTTCTTCATCCACCTTCCACCTTTCTCATGGTTTTCTTTCTGTTGATTGGACTGCCAAACAAGACAAAATGGATCCGCGTCATCCTTAAAAGTGATCTTATTGAACGAGTGAGCCAAATTTAGTCGGTTTTGACACTTAAGCGACAACCATATATGTCGAGTGTTGTGATCAAGAGACCAAACTTAGACTTGATTGCCAATAGTTAAGAAGCAATGTTATACTTTTTTTTCTACATGGAATTATGTTTGACGTAATGGCAGTAAAATAGGATAGAATTAATGCACACGTTTTGTGATTTATCCAATTAACCAGCGATTTGCAGAATTGTAGAAAAACCCTTGTTGCTCATGCATTTAATAACTCATGATCCGTGCATCATATGAGAAAACTTTATATATGAAAAGTGACTAGAATTTCGTGTAGATTCACAATATCCAACTTTCACATGTCATAAAAATGTTTAACTTGTTGTTTTCACGCAATTTGCATAATTGCCATGCCGATATGAATTATTTAATAACTTTCGAACCGTAGCTTCGTTGAAAATGTTTTACATATGTAACTTGACTAGAAAAATGCGTAGAATCACATGGTGACATTTATTTTACTGTTTAACAATTCTAAGGTATGGCTAGTACAGATCTGGACCAAATTCATATTATTTTTATGGGGATGTTTCGGAAAGGCTATATGTTGCTTCCGGCCCCATTTAAAATGTCTCGACGATATAGTTGTTCATGCTTCACCTCTTGCCATGTTTAACAACATTTAATATTGATGAGAACCTAAACGGGAGTGAACTAAATAATTCGAACGTGAAGTTTCGTCAATATGCAACTCGTTGCATATTGAACTTCACTTAATATGTAGTAGTTGTTTGTGGTTCTTACCATGCCATGCCATGCGTTGCACATTAAACCGGACATGCATCATATTTGTCTAGGCATCATATCATGCATATGTTGTGGTGTATCGTGTGTTGATTGTTGTTTCCGGTTTGCTTCTTCTCGATAGAGTTCCGAAAGCGTTCGGAGTGTGAGGATTCGTTCGACTACGTTGGCTCGTCTTGTTCATGGACTCGTTCTTCTTCCAAGCGAAATCTCAAGCAAGATTACACATTTCTCTGGATACCACTACTATCATTGCTATGCTAGTTGTCCCGCTTTTATCGTTATGTGTCGCTACCTACCACTTGTTTGTCAAGCCTCCCAACATTGCCATGAAAAGCCTCTAACCCTCCACCTTCCCAGCAAACCTTTGTTTGGCTATGTTACTGCTTGCTCAGCCCTTCTAATAGCGTTTCTAGCTGCAGGTGCAATTGCTTCCATGTGAGAACATGGACATTCTTTTGTTATCACAATATTATTTCTATTTAATTTAATGCACTTATACACTTGGTAAAGGGTGAAAGGCTTGGCCTTTTGCTCGGTGTTTTGTTCCGCTCTTGCCGCCCCTAGTTACTTGTGAACCGATGTTATGTGCCATAATTGAGCGCTCCTAACATGCTCGGGGTTGTTATGGGGACCCCCTTGATCTTCGTTTTAGGATAAAAGTTGTCTGGCAAGGCCCAACATTGGTACTATTTGCTTAATAACAACTAAAATTTGCATAGGGCATGATCACCCCGTGGATAATTAATCAACAACCCGGGCCAGTGCTCCTCGTGAGTGTTCGTCCAAAACAGGCTGCCTACGGGGCCACCTCGAGGAAACTCGAGGATTGTTTTTCCCTGTAGCTAGACCCATCTGTCGTGTCCTGAGAACGAGATACGCGGCTCTTATCGGGGTTGTCGACACGTCGGGCGGCCTTGCTGGATTTGTTTTACCTTTCTCTAATGTCTTGCATGAGGAACTCTGATCTTCTTCGGGCTATCTCGAGGTGTCGGATTTCCTTTGGAATTGCTTATGAAGATCACGAGATGACGTTATTCCCATGATGTGTGGTTAATTTGTGATGGATGAGTTGGAGCACCCCTGCAGGGTTAAATCTTTCGGAAAGTCATGCCCGCGGTTATGTGGCAAACTTGAATACTTTGTTTAACACCCGGTCATAGCAAAATTGAAGTAAACTCAAATAAAATACACCAACTATGTGCGTAACGTGACTGTCTCTTCTCGTGAGTCCTTATCCGAGAGAGAACGCGATGGGGTTATGTTTGACGTAATTAGGTGTTCAGGATCAGTTAGTGATCATTACTAGTTCATGTCCGTTATGCGTAGACCACCATACTTTACTTTCTGCATTCGTAAGTGCCACTCAAATAAATGCTTAGTCGCTTGCTACATCCTCACCACTTAACCATACTTCACCCATTAAGCTTTACTAGTCTTGATACCCTTGGAAATGAGATTGCTGAGTCCCTGTGGCTCACAGATTACTACAACAACAGTTGCAGGTACAGGTAATTTGATGCTTGAACATGAGAGCGGTGCTTGTTTGTTTGGAGTTCTTCTTCATCGATCTAGGATGGGTTCCAGGCGGCAGCCTGGGATAGCAAGGATGGATGTCATTTTACCGTTTGTTTTCATCCGTGGTCGGACCCTGCTTTTTTGTATGATGTTTGAGTATGTTGTTGTATTGATGTGATCTTGTTGTAGCTTGTGGCGAGTGTAAGCCAATTCCATATACTCATCTCTTCTTTACATGTACTTGTAATGATATCCATTCTTGCAACACGACGAGATGCACTCCTATCCCTGTCGAGGCCCTCGAGCCAAAATAAGGATAGGGTCGCATCTTGGATGTGACAAATTGGTATCTCAGCCTGTACCGACCTAGGAGCCCCCTTGATTGATCGAACTTGGCCGAGTCGAGTCTAGTAAAAACTATTTTGAGTCTAGTTATATCGGAGAGTAGGTTTCTTTTTGCTCCTCTTGTATACTCTGGTGAGGTATTCGACTTAGGAATTTTGTTTCTACTCCTCTTCTCGCTCAATTTTTTTTAGGATCATGCGGGTATTTTAAAAACTATATGATACCGATGTGACAGAGTTCTGTCTTGGTGCCTCCTGTCTGACTTGATTTCTTTCGGGGTTGAGCCCCATGGAATTCTTGGCACGTCGTTATCATTCAGCTTCCTTAGTATCTCAGGACGGAGGGTGTTCGAAATTGTTTCAATACTTGTCGTGGTGAGATAAGGTCGGAGTCACCCAGTACTAGGGAGGCGTCCGGGGTACCACCATGGTTAGTATCGTTGTACTTTCGAGGATCCAAGTTAGATGGACTTGCGAAGCCTCTGGTTATGTGTTGAAGGATGGATACAGTTGGGGTGTAGGTTTGTTAATTGTGTGAGATATTTCCTCCTTGTATCCCCAACACTGGATTGCATAACCAGAAAGTTTTTGGAAGTTCTTAGGTGGGAATTCAAGTAGTTACCTAGGCTATCTTCCAACAGATCATGATGTGAGGTTGGGATTCGACATCTAGTGGATTCGTTCGTTCACGGTCTTTCTTGCAGAGGACAGTCTCGATTTATGCTTCGTCAAGCCTTGTTGTTCGCTACGCCTAGGGAGCATATTCGAGCGTCATTTCAATTTGACAATCCAATGTACGATCGAGCCCGTGCGAACCTTACCACGAAAATATCGGACGAAATCTCTGTTATGCATTTGTTTCTAGCTTGTTTCACAAGCCTCACCCTTTGTTTTGTTTTGATTATAGTAATTCGAGTTGCTCCGATTGTTGGAAATATACCCTAGAGGCAATAAATAAAATGTTTATTATTATATTTCCTTGTTCATGATAATCATTTATTATCCATGCTATAATTGTATTAATTGGAAACACATTACATGTGTGGATAAATAAACAGCACTCTGTCCCTAGTATGCCTCTAGTGAACTAGCTCGTTGATCAAAGATGGTCAAGGTTTCCTAGCCATTGACATATGATGTCATTTGATAATGAGATCACATCATTAGGATAATTATGTGATGGACAAGACCCAAACTACAAACGTAGCATATGATCGTGTCAGTTTATTGCTACTGTTTTCTGCATGTCAAGTATATATTCCTATGACCATGAGATCATGCAACTCACAGACATCGGAGGAGTGCCTTGTGTGTATCAGATGTCACAACGTAACTGGGTGGCTATAAAGGTGCTCTACAGGTATCTCCGAGGGTGTCTGTTGAGTTGGCATGGATCAAGACTGGGATTTGTTACTCCGTGTGACGGAGAGGTATCTCAGGGCCCACTCGGCAATACAACATCACAATAAGCCTTGCAAGCAATGTGACTAAGTATTAGTTGCGGGATCTTGTATTACGGAACGAGTAAAGAGACTTACCGGTAACGAGGTTGAACTAGGTATGGAGATACCGACGATCGAATCTTGGGCAAGTAACATACCGAAGAACAAAGGGAACATCATACGAGATTAACTGAATCCTTGACATAGAGGTTCGACCGATAAAGATCTTCCTAGAATATGTAGGAACCAATATGGGCATCCAGGTCCTGCTATTGGTTATTGAGCGTAGAGGTGTCTCGGTCATGTCTACATAGTTCTCGAACCCGCAGGGTTTGCACACTTAAGGTTTGGTGACGTTTCGGTAGTATAGAGTTATGTATGGTGGTGACCAAAGGTTGTTCGGAGTCCTGGATGAGATCCTGGATGTCACGAGGAGCTCCCGAATGGTCCGGAGGTAAAGATTCATATATAGGAAGTCCTGTTTTGGTCGTCAGAAAAGTTTCGGGCTCATCGATAGTGTACCTGGAGTGTCGGTAGTGTACCGGGAGGCCTCCGGGAGGGGTATTTCGACCCAAGAGGCTTCATGGGATGTGGGATAGTGAATATCAGCCCTTAGTGGTCTGGTGGAAACTCCCACACAAGGCCCATGTGGCTGGAGGAAAAAACCCAATAGGAAAAGGTGGAAAAAAGGCAAAAAAGGAGCAATCCTAGTTCTACTAGGATTGGAGGAGGAGTCCTCCTCTCCTAGTAGGTTCGGCCGAAGCCCTTGGCTTGGGAAGCCAAGGCTTCCTCCTCTCCTCCTATATATAATGGTGGATTTTAGGGTTTTGCACTAGTTTTTCCAGCCACGTGCTACCCGTTCCTCCAGTGCATAGTTTCTCCTCTAGATCGGATTTCTGCAGTGCTTAGGCGAAGCCCTGCCGGAATTGCTCCACCACCATCGCCAAAGCGCCGTCATGCTGCCGGTGAACTCTTCCTCCTCTCCACTTCCTCTTGCTGGATCAATATGGTGGAGATCGCCATCAAGCTGCACGTGTGCTGAACGCGGAGGTGCCGTCCGTTCGGCGCTAGATCGGAAGGATCGTGATCAAGTTCGTGGGACAGATCGTGATTGGATCGCGGGACGGATCGTGATTGGATCGCAGGACGCACGGCTATTTGGATCGCGAAGACATTCGACTACACCAACCTCATTTCTTAACGCTTCCCGCTTAGCGATCTACAAGGGTACGTAGATCCACTCTCCCTCTCGTAGATGCTCATCACCATGGATAGATCTGCGTGTGTGTAGGAAAAAATTTATTTCCCATGCAACGTTCCCCAACAGTGGCATCATGAGCTAGGTCTATGTGTAGATGAGATCTCGAGTAGAACACAAAAGTTTTGTGGGCGTTGATGCTTAGATTGCTTCCTCCCTTGGTCGGATTTTGGTTCAGCGGTATTGTGAGATGAAGCGGTCCGGACCAACATTACTCGTACGCTTACGAGAGACCGGTTCCCTCAACCGCAACTTGTTGCATAGATGGTTGTGGGTGCCAGTTTCTCTCACTTTAGTTGGATCGGATTCGGTAAAGGCGGTCCTTGAGAAGGTTGAAAAGCAACTAGTGTATCACTGTTGTGGTTTTTGCGTAGATGAGAATTGTTCTTGCTAGATACCCGTAGCAGCCACGTAAAACATGCAACAACAATTAGAGGACGTCTAACTTGTTTTTGCAGGGTATGTTGTGATGTGATATGGCCAATTACATGATGTGATATATGTGATGTATGAGATGATCATGAAATGTACAGATTATCACGACTTGCATGTCGATGAGTACGGCAACCGGCAGGAGCCATAGGGTTGTCTTTAATCATTGTATGACCTGCGTGTCAATCATTAAGTGCTATGTAATGCTTTACTTTATCGGTAAACAGTAGCAATAGTAGTAGAAGCATGTTGGGCGTGACAACCCCGATGGCGACACGTTCATGGAGATCAAGATGATGGAGATCATGTTGTCTTGCCGGTGGCGATGGAGATCATGCCGGTGCTTTCAAGATGGAGATCAAAAGCACAAGTTCATGGACATATCATGTCACTTATGATTTGCATGTGATGTTAATCCTTTTATGCACCTTGTTTTGCTTAGGACAACGGTAGCATTATGTTGGGGAACGATGCATGGGAAACAAAAAAATTCCTACGCACACGCAGATCTATCCATGGTGATGAGCATCGACGAGAGGGAGAGTGGATCTACATACCCTTGTAGATCGCTAAGCGGGAAGCGTTAAGAAACGCGGTTGGTGTAGTCAAACGTCTTCGCGATCCAAATCGCCGAGCGTCCCGCGATCTCATCACGACCCGTCCCGCGATCTCATCACGATCCGTCCCGTGATCTCATCACGATCCGTCTCACGATCTAGATCGTGATCTGTCCCGTGAACTCATCACGATCCGTCCCGTGATCTCATCACGATCCGTCTCACGATCTTGATCACGGTTCTTCCGATCTAGCGCCGAACGGACGGCACCTCCGCGTTCAGCACACGTACAGCTTGATGACGTCTCCGCCTTCTTGATCCGTCAAGAGGGAGCGGAGAGGTAGAAGAGTTCTTCGGTAGCGTGACGGTGCTCCGCCGATGGTGGTGAAGCTATTCTGGCAGGGCTTCGCCTAAGCACTGCAGAAATCCGATCTAGAGGAGAAACTATGCACTAGAGGAACGGGTAGCACGTGGCTAAAATCTGGTGCCAAAAAACCCTAAAACCTCTAGTATATATAAGAGGAATAGAGGAGGAGGCTTGGCCCTCAAAGGACCAGCAATTGGGTCGGCCAAATCAAGTGGGAGAGGTGGAATCCACCTCCAATCTTAGTAGGACTAGGATTCACCCTATTTTTTGCCATTTTCCACCTTTTTCTATTTGGGATTTTCTTCCCAACCTCATGGGCATTGTGTGGGATTTCCACCAGCCCACTCTGGGCTGGTATTTACTCTCCCACAGCCCATGTAGCCTCTTGGGTTGAAATACCCCTCCCGATGGTCTCCCGGTACACTACCGGCACTCCCGGTACACTACCGATGAGCCCGAAACTTTTCCGGTGACCAAAATAGGACTTCCTATATGTGAATCTTTACCTTCGGACCATTCCGGAGCTCCTTGTGACGTCCGGAATCTCATCTGGGACTCCAAACAACCTTCGATCACCACCATACATAACTCTATACTACCGAAACGTCATCAAACCTTAAGTGTGTAGACCCTGCGGGTTCGAGAACTATGTAGACATGACCGAGACACCTCTACGGTCAATAACCAATAGCGGGACCTGGATGCCCATATTGGTTCCTACATATTCTACGAAGATCTTTATCGGTCGAACCTCTATGTCAAGGATTCAGTTAATCCCGTATGATGTTCCCTTTGTTCTTCGGTATGTTACTTGGCCGAGATTCGATCGTCCGTATCTCCATACCTAGTTCAACGTCGTTACCGGCAAGTCTCTTTACTCGTTCCGTAATACAAGATCCCGTGACTAACACTTAGTCACATTGCTTGCAAGGCTTATTGTGATGTTGTATTGCCGAGTGGGCCCTGAGATACCTCTCCGTCACATGGAGTAACAAATCCCAGCCTTGATCCATGCCAACTCAACAGACACCCTCGGAGATACCTGTAGAGCACCTTTATAGCCACCCAGTTACATTGCGACGTTTGATACACACAAGGCATGATCTCATGGTCATAGGAACATATACTTGACATGCATAAAACAGTAGCAATAAACTGACACGATCATATGCTACGTTTGTAGTTTGGGTCTTGTCCATCACATCATTCTCCTAATGATGTGATCCCGTTATCAAATGACATCTCATGTCCATGGCTAGGAAACCTTAACCATCTTTTGATCAATGAGCTAGTCTACTAGAGGCATACTAGGGACATGGTGTTGTCTATGTATCCACACATGTATCTGAGTTTCCGATCAACACAATTATAGCATGGATAATAAACGATTATCATGAACAAGGAAATATGATAATAACTAATTTATTATTGCCTCTAGAGCATATTTCCAACAGTCTCCCACTTGCACTAGAGTCAATAATCTAGTTCACATCACTATGTGATTCACATTGTTATGAATCTAACACCCAATGAGTTCTGGGGCTCGATCATGCTTTGCATGTGAGAGAGGTCTTATAGTCAATGGGTCTGCGACATTCAGATCCGTGTGTACTTTGCAAATCTCTATGTCAAACCGTAAACACTGCTACCACACTCCACTTGGTACTATTCCAAATGGTTGCTTCACTATACATATCCAGATTGCTACTACGAGTCATCCGGATTGGTGTTAAAGCTTGCATCGACGTAACTCTTTACGACGAACTCTTTATCACCTCCATAACCGAGAAACATCTCCTTAGTCTTTGAGTTACTAAGGATAATCTTGACTGCTATCCAGTGATCCACTCCTGGGTCACTCTTGTACCCCTTGATGGACTCATGGTAAGGCACACACAGGTGCGGTACACAGCATGGCATACTGTATAGAGCCTATGGCTAAGACATAGGGGACGACATTCGTCCTTTCTCTTTCTTCTGCCGTGGTCGAGCTTTGAGTCTCACTCAACTTCACACCTTACAAATCAGGTGAGAACTCTTTCTCTAACTGATCCATTTTGAACTCTTTCAAAATCTTGTCAAGGTATGTACTCATTGAAAGTCTCATCAAGCATCTTGATCTATCTCTATAGATCTTGATGCTTAACAATTAGGTAGCTTTATCCAGGTCTTCCTTTGAAAAACACTTTTCAAACAACCGTTTATGCTTTCCAGAAATTCTACATTATTTCTGATCAACAATATGCCATCCACATATACTTATCAGAAATTCTATAGTGCTCCCACTCACTTTATTGTAAATACAAGTTTCTCGTAAACTTTGTATAAATTTCAAAAACTTTGATCACCTCATCAAAGTGTATATTCCAACTCCGAGATGCTTGCTTCAGTCCATAGAAAGATCACTGAAGCTTGCTCACCTTTTAGCATCCTTAGGACTGACAAAACTTTCTGGTTGTATCACATACAACCTTTCCTCAATTGAACCGTTAAGGAAACGATGTTTTGACATCCATCTGCCAGATTTCATAATTGAAAAATGCAGCAACTGCTAACATAATTCCAACAGACTTTAGCATCACTACGAGTGAGAAAGTCTCATCGCAGTCAACTCCTTGAACTTGTCACAAACTTCTTTGCAACAAGTCGAGCTTTACAAATGGTGACATTTACCATCAGCGTCTGTCTTCATTTTAAAGATCCATTTGTACTCAATGACCTGCCGTCCAACGAGCAAGTCTACCAAAGTCTATACTTGGGTTTCATACATGGATCCTTTTCTCGGATTTCATGGCCTCTAACCATTTGTCAGAATCCGGGCCCATCATCGCTTCTCCATAGCTCATAGGTTCATCGTTGTCCAACAATATGACCTCCAAGACAGGGTTGTCGTACCGCTCAGGAGCAGTACACATCCTTGTCGACCTACGAGGGTCGATAGTAACTTGATCCGAAGCTTCATGATCATCATCCTTAACTTCCTCTTCAACTAACGTAGGCTTCACAGAAACATCTTCCCGCGCTGCGCTACTCTCTGGTTGAACAAAGGTTCAACAACCTCATCAAGTTCTATCTTCCTCCCACTCAATTCTTTCGAGAGAAACTTTTTTCTTGGGAAAGGACCCGTTTTAGCAACAAACACTTTATGCCTTGATCTGAGATAGAAGGTTCACCTAACTGTTCTTAGGGTATTCTATGAAGATGCATTTGTCCACTTTGGGTTTGAGCTCATTAGGTGAAAACATTTTCCACACAAGTGTCAAAGCCCCAAACATTAAGAAATGACAGCTTGGGTTTCCATCAAACCCTAATTCACACGGTGTCATCTCAACGGATTTAGATGGTGCCCTATTTAAAGTGAATGTAGTTGTCTCTAATGCATAACCCCAAAATGATAGTGGCAAAACCATAAGAGACATCATAGTATGCACCATATCTAATATAGCATGACTATGACATTCGGACACACCATCACACTATGGTGTTCCAGGTGGCGTGGGTTGTGAAACAACTTTCACATTGTCTAAAGTTGTATGCCAAACTTGTAACTCAGATATTCACCTCCACGATCATATCGCAGACATTTGTATCTTCTTGTCGCGATGATCTTAAACTTCTCTCTGAATTTGCTTGAACCTTTCAAACAATTCAGACTTGTGTTTCATTAAGTAAATATACACTATATCTACTCAAATCATCACTGAAGGTAAGAAAATAACGATGTCCACCGCATGCTACAAGACTCATTGGATTGCATACATCAACATGTATCATTTCCAATAAATCACTTGCCCACTCCATCAATCCGGAAAACAGGGTCCTTAGTCATCTTGCCCAAGAGGCATGGTTCGCATGTCTCAACCGATTCGAAATCGAGTGAGTCCAAAGATCCATAAGCATGGAGTTTCTTCATGCGCTTTATACCAATATGACATTTAGCGGCAGTGCCACAAGTAGGTGGTACTATCATTATTAACTTTGTATCTTTTGGCATCAATGTTCTGAACATGTGTATTACTACGATCAAGATTCAACAAACCATTCTCACTTGATGCATGACCATTGAAGGTATTATTCATGTAAATAGAATAACCATTATTCTCTAACTTAAATGAATAACCCTGTTGCAATAAACACGATCTAATCATGTTCATGCTCAACACAAAACACCAAATAACATTTATTCAGGTTCGTCACTAATCCCGAAGGTAGAGAGAGCGTGCGATGTTGATCACATCAACCTTGCAAACATTTCCAACATACATCGTCACCTCACCCTTTAGTTAGTTCTCCGTTTATCCCGTAGCTTTTACTTCAAGTTACTAACATTTAGCAACTGAACCGATATCCAATACCTAGGTGCTACTAGGAGTACTAGTAAGGTACACATCAATAACACGTATATCAAATATACTTTTGTCGACGTTGCCAGCCTTCTTGTCTACCAAGTATCTAGGGTTGTTTCACTTTAGCGACCGCTCTCCTCATAATCGAAGCACTTAGTCTCGGGTTTGGGTTCAACTCTGGGTTGCTTCACTGGAGCAGCAACTGAGTTGCCATCCATGAAGTTTTCCTCCTTGCCCTTGCCCTTCTCGAAACTAGTGGTTTTACTAACCATCAACACTTGATGCTCCTTCTTGATTTCTACCTTCGCGGTGTCAAACATCGCGAACATCTCAGGAATCATTTTTTCTATCCCTGGCAATTTATAGTTCATCACCAAGTTCTAGTAGCTTAGTGACAGTGACTTGGACAACTATGCAATCACTATGTTATCTGGAAGATCAACTCCCACTCGATTCAAGCGATTGTAGTACCCAGACAATCTGAGTACATGCTCAACGATTGAGCTATTCTCCTTCATCTTACAGGCAAAGAATCTTGTTGGATATCTCATATCTCGCAACACGGGCACGAGCCTGAGATCCTAATTTCAGCTCTTAGAACATCTCATATGTTCCATGACGTTCAAAACGTTTTGGAGCCTCAATTCTAAGCCGTAATGCATGACGCACTAAACTATCAAGTAGTCATCAGAACGTGCCTGTCAGATGTTCACAACATCTACAGACGACGCTAGAGGGGTTGGCACACCGAGCGGTGCATTAAGGACATAAGCCTTCTGTGCAACAATGAGGATAATCCTCAGATCATGGACCTAGTCCGCAATATTGCTACCATCATCTTTCAATTCTATTTCTCTAGGAACATATAAAAATACAAGGGAGCTACAGCGTGAGCTAGTAATCTACAACATAATATGAAAAGACACTTTGCCTATGTTCATGATAATGAGTTCAATTAATCATATTACCTAAGAACTCCCACTCAAATTGACATCCCTCAGGTCATCTGAGTGCAACATAATCCAAATTCACCAACTCAAGTCCGATCATCACGCGAGTTGAGGTGGCTTCAATGGTGAACATCATTATGTTGATCATATCTACTATATGACTCATGTTAGACCTTTCGGTCTCTTGTGTTCCGAGGCCATGTCTGTACATGCTAGGCTCGTCAAGTTTAACCCGAGTGTTCTGCATGTGCAACACTGGCTTGCACCCGTTGTATGTGAACGTAGAGTCTTCACACCCGATCATCACGTGGTGTCTCAACACGACGAACTTTCGCAATGGTGCACACTCGGAGAGAACACAATTAATCTTGAAATTTAAGTGAGGGATCACCTTATAATGCTACCGTCGTACTAAGCAAAACTAGTTGCATAAAATGATTAACATCACATGCAATTCATAAGTGACATGATATGGCCATGAACTCGTGCTTTAGATCTCCATCTTGAAAGCACCAGCATGATCTCCATCGTCACTGGCACGACACCATGATCTCCATCATCTTGATATCCATCAATGTGTTGCCATCGGGGTTTGTCGCGCCAAACATGCTTCTACTACTATTGCTACCGTAGCGATAAAGTAAAGCATTACATAGCACTTAATGATTGACACGCAGGTCATACAAATCCTATGGCTCCTGCCGGTTGCCGTACTCAACGACATACAAATCGTGATAATCTATACATCACATGATCATCTCATACATCACATATATCACATCATGTAATTGGCCATATCATATCACAACATACCCTGCAAAAACAAGTTAGACGTCCTCTAATTGTTGTTGCATGTTTTACGTGGCTGCTACGGGTATCTAGCAAGAACAATTCGCATCTACGCAAAAACAACAACGGTGATACACTAGTTGCTTTTCAACCTTCTCAAGCACCGCCTTTGTCGAATCCGATCCAACTAAAGTGAGAGAAACTGACACCCGCAAGCCATCTATGCAACAAGTTGCGGTCGAGGGAACCAGTCTCTCGTAAGCGTACGAGTAATGTTGGTCTGGGCCGCTTCATCTCACAATACCGCTGAACCAAAACACGACCAAGGTAGGAAGCAATCTAAGCATCAACGCCCACAAACTCTTTGTGTTCTACTCGAGATCTCATCTACACATAGACCTAGCTCATGATGCCACTGTTGGGGAAGGATGCATGGGAAACAAAATATTTCCTACGCACATGCAGATCTATCCATGGTGATGAGCATCTACAAGAGGGAGAGTGGATCTACATACCCTTGTAGATCGCTAAGCGAGAAGCATTAAGAAATGCGGTTGGTGTAGTCGAACGTCTTCGCGATCCAAATCGCGGGAGCGTCCCGCGATCTCATCATGACCCGTCCCGCGATCTCATCACGATGCGTCCCGCGATCTCATCACGATCCGTCTCACGATCTAGATCGCGATCTGTCCCGTGAACTCATCACGATCTGTCCCACGATCTCATCACGATCCATCTCACGATCTTGATCACGGTTCTTCCGATCTAGCGCCGAATGGACGGCACCTCCGCGTTCAGCACACGTACAGCTTGATGACAATCTTCGCCTTCTTGATCCAGCAAGAGGGAGCGGAGAGGTAGAAGAGTTCTCCGTCAGCGTGACGGTGCTCCGGCGATGGTGGTGGAGCTATTCCGGCAGGGCTTCGCCTAAGCATTGCAAAAATCCGATCTAGAGGAGAAACTATGCACTGGAGGAATGGGTAGCACGTGGCTAAAATCTGGTGCCAAAAAACCCTAAAACCTCTAGTATATATAAGAGGAAGAGAGGAGGAGGCTTGGCCCTCAAAGTACCAGCAATTGGGTCGGCCAAATCAAGTGGGAGAGGTGGAATCCACCTCCAATCCTAGTAGGACTAGGATTCACCCTATTTTTTGCCTTTTTCCACCTTTTTCTCTTTGTGATTTTCTTCCCAGCCTCATGGGCATTGTGTGGGATTTCCACCAGCCCACTAAGTGCTGGTATTTACTCTCCCACAGCCCATGTAGCCTCTTGGGTCGAAATACCCCTCCCGATGGTCTCCCGGTACACTACCGGCACTCCCGGTACACTACCGATGAGCCCAAAACTTTTCCGGTGACCAAAATAGGACTTCCTATATGTGAATCTTTACCTCCGGACAATTCTAGAGCTCCTCGTGACGTCCGAAATATCATCCAGGACTCCGAACAACCTTCGATCACCACCATGCATAACTCTATACTACCGAAACGTCATCAAACCTTAAGTGTGCAGACTCTGCGGGTTCAAGAACTATGTAGACATGACCGAGACACCTCTACGGTCAATAACCAATAGCGGGACCTGGATGCCCATATTGGTTCCTACATATTCTATGAAGATCTTTATCGGTCGAACCTCTATGTCAAGGATTCAATTAATCTCGTATGATGTTCCCTTTGTTCTTCGGTATGTTACTTGCCCGAGATTCGATCGTCGGTATCTCCATACCTAGTTCAACCTCGTTACCAGAAAGTCTCTTTACTCGTTCCGTAATACAAGATCTCGTGACTAACACTTAGTCAAATTGCTTGCAAGGCTTATTGTGATGTTGTATTGCCGAGTGGGCCCTGA
Organism: Hordeum marinum; assembly: GCA_022496015.1. Lineage (NCBI taxonomy): Eukaryota > Viridiplantae > Streptophyta > Magnoliopsida > Poales > Poaceae > Hordeum > Hordeum marinum. The sequence goes on along the minus strand of CM039676.1, from coordinate 346,355,687 downwards.
GATATCTCTCCGTCACACGGAGTAACAAATCCCAGTCTAGATCCATGCCAACTCAACAGACACCCTCGGAGATACCTGTAGAGCACCTTTATAGACACCCAGTTACGTTGCGATGTTTGATACACACAAGGCACTCATCCGATGTCTGTGAGTTGCATGATCTCATGGTCATAGGAACATATACTTGACATGTAGAAAACAGTAGCAATAAACTGACACGATCATATGCTACATTTGTAGTTTGGGTGTTGTCCATCACATCATTCTCCTAATGATGTGATCCCGTTATCAAATGACATCTCATGTCCATGGCTAGGAAACCTTAACCATCTTTTGATCAATGAGCTAGTCTACTAGTGGCATACTAGGGACATGGTGTTGTCTATGTATCACACATGTATTTGAGTTTCCGATCAACACAATTATAGCATGGATAATAAACGATTATCATGAACAAGGAAATATGATAATAACTAATTTATTATTGCCTCTAGGGCATATTTCCAACACATTATAAGGTGATCCCTCACTTAATTTCAAGGTAAATTGTGTTCTCCCCGAGTGTGCACCGTTGCGAAAGTTCGTCGTGTTGAGACACCACGTGATGATCGGGTGTGATAGACTCTACATTCACATACAATAGGTGCAAGCCAGTGTTGCACACGCAGAACACTCGGGTCAAACTTGACGAGCCTAGCATGTAGAGACAAGGCCTCGGAACACAAGAGACCGAAAGGTCGAACATGAGGCATATAGTAGATATGATCAACATAATGATGTTCACCATTGAAGCCACCTCAACTCACGTGATGATCGGACTTGAGTTGGTGGATTTGGATCATGTGACACTCAGATGACCTGAGGGATGTCAGTTTGAGTGGGAGCTTTAGTAATTTGATTAACTAAACTCATTATCTTGAACAATAGTCTAAATGAACTTTTCATATTTATGTTGTAGATCAATGGCTCGCGCAGTAGCACCCCTGAATTTTAATGCGTTCCTAGAGAAATCTAAGTTGAAAGATGATGGAGGTAACTTTGTTGACTGGTCCCGTAATCTGAGGATTATCCTCACGGCTTCCCAGAAATCATATGTCCTTGATGCACTACTTGGTGACCAACCAGAAGACATGACCTCCGAAGACGTTAAGAATGCTTGGGAGGCACGTACTAGAGATTACTCAATAGTTCAGTGTGCGATATTGTATGGCTTAGAACAGGGACTTCAAAGACGTTTTGAACTTCATGGAGCATATGAGATGTTCTAGGAGTTGAAGTTTATCTTTCAGAAGAACGCTCGGATCGAGAGGTATGAAACCTCCGATAAGTTCTATGCTTGCAAGATGAGAACGGGTCTATCAGTGAACATATACTCAGAATGTCTGGGTATTCAACTCGTCTAGCGGAGTTGGCAATTGCCCTTCCGCCAGAAGCGATCACTGACAGAGTTCTTCAATCACTGTCACCTAGTTACAAGAGCTTTGTGATGAACTATAACATGCACGGGATGAACAAGTCAGTCGCCGAGCTGTTTGCGATGCTAAAAGTCGTTGAGTCTGAAATCCAGAAAGAACATCAAGTGTTGATGGTCAATAAAACCACTAGTTTCAAGAAAAATGGCAAGGTCAAGGGCAAGGGCAAGAAGGGTAAAACCAAGAAGGATAGAAAAGCAGTTGCCACTCCTGTAAAGAAGCCCAAGCATGGACCCAAGCCAGAAACTGAGTTCTTTCATTGCAAGGGAACTCGTCACTGGTAACGGAACTGCCCCAAGTACCTGGCTGACAAGAAGGCGGCCAACGACAAACAAGGTATATATGATATACATGTTATTGATGTGCACCTTACTAGCTCTCGTAGTAGTGCCTAGGTATTTGATACCGGTTCGGTTGCTCACATTTGCAACTCAAAGCAGGAACTACGGAATAAACGAAGGCTGGCAAAGGATGAAGTGACGATGCGCGTGGGAAATGGTTCCAAGGTTGATGTGATCGCCGTCGGCACGCTCTCTCTTCGATTACCATCGGGATTAGTGATGAACCGCAATAATTGTTATTTAGTGTTTGCGTTAAGCATGAACATTATATCTGGATCTTGTTAATTGCGAGATGGTTACTCATTTAAATCAGAGAATAAAGGTTGTTCTATTTATATGAGTAATATCTTTTATGGTCATGCACCCAATGTTAGGGGTTTATTCATATTGAATCTTGATAGTGATGACACACGTGTTCATAACATTGATGCCAAAAGATGTAGAGTTGATAATGATAGTACCACTTTCTTGTGGCACTGTCGTTTAGGTCATATTGGTGTAAAACGCATGAGGAAGCTCCATGCCGATGGACTTTTGGAGTCACTTGATTTTGAATCACTTGACACATGTGAACCATACCTCATGGGCAAGATGGCTAAAACGCCGTTCTCTGGAACAATGGAACGGGCGGGTGACTTATTGGAAATCATACATACTGATGTGTGCGGTCCAATGAATGTTACAGCCCGTGGTGGATGTCGTTATTTTCTCACCTTCATTGATGACTTAAGTAGATATGGGTATATTTACTTAATGAAACACAAGTCTGAAACGTTTGAAAAGTTCAAGCAATTTCAGAGTGAAGTTGAGAATCATCGTAACAAGAAGATTAAGTTCCTACGATCTGATCGAGGAGGTGAATATCTGAGTTATGAGTTTGGCAGTCACTTAAGATAGTGTGGAATTGTTTCACAATTGACACCGCCCGGAACACCACGATGTAATGGTGTGTCCGAACGTCGTAATCGAACCTTATTAGATATGGTGCATTCTATGATGTCTCTTGCTGATTTGCCACTATCGTTTTGGGGTTATGCATTAGAGACAGCTGCATTCACTTTAAATAGGGCACCATCAAAATCCGTTGAGACGACACCATATGAACTATGGTTTGGCAAGAAGCCAAAGTTGTCGTTTCTTAAAGTTTGGGGATGTGATGCTTATGTCAAAAAGCTTCAGCCTGAAAAGCTGGAACCCAAAGTGGAGAAATGCGTCTTCATAGGATACCCGAAAGAGACAGTCGGGTATACCTTCTATCTCAGATCCGAAGGCAAAGTGTTTGTCTCTAAGAACGGAACATTTCTTGAGAAATAGTTTCTCTCGAAAGAATTGAGTGGGAGGAAGATAGAGCTTGATGAGGTTATTGAACCTTTACTTCAACCAGAAAGTAGCGCAGCGCAGAAAGATGTTTCTGTGGAATCTACGACGGTAGAAGAGGAAGTTAATGATGATGATCATGAAGCTTCGGATCAAGCTACTATTGAACCTCGTAGGTCGACAAGGGTGTGTACTACTCCTGAGTGGTATGGCAACCCTGTCTTAGAGGTCATGTTGTTGGACAACAATGAACCTACGAGCTATGGAGGAGCAGTGATGGGCCCGGATTCCGAGAAATGGTTAGAGGCCATGAAATCCCAGAGTGGGATCCATGTATGAAAACAAAGTATGGACTTTGGAAGTATTACCTGAAGGGCGAAAGGCCATTCAGAACAAATGGATCTTTAAGAAGAAGACAGACGCGGACGGTAATGTCACCGTCTATAAAGCTCGACTTGTGGCAAAGGGTTTTTCACAAGTTCAAGGAGTTGACTACGATGAGACTTTCTCACCCGTAGCGATGCTTAAGTCTGTCAGAATCATGTTGGCAATAGCTGCTTATTTCGATTATGAAATTTGGCAGATGGATGTCAAAACGGCGTTCCTCAACGGTTTCCTTGAGGAAGAGTTGTATATGATGCAACCCGAAGGTTTTGTCGATCCAGAGAATGCTGACAAAGTTTGCAAACTCCAGCGATCCATTTATGGACTAGTGCAAGCATCTCGGAGTTGGAATAAGCGCTTTGATGAGGTGATCAAGGCGTTTGAGTTTATACAAGTTTATGGAGAAGCTTGTATTTACAAGAAAGTGAGCGGGAGCTCTATAGCGTTTCTAGTATTATATGTGGATGACATATTGTTGATTGGAAACAATATAGAAATGCTGGAAAGCGTGAAGGAATATTTGAACAAGAGTTTTTCAATGAAGGACCTAGGAGAAGCTGGTTTCATATTAGGCATTAAGATCTATAGAGATAGATCGAGACGCTTAATAGCACTTTCACAGAGCACATACCTTGATAAAGTTTTGAAGAAGTTCAAAATGGATCAGTCCAAGAAGGGGTTCTTGCCTGTGTTACAAGGTGTGAAGTTGAGTAAGACTCAATGCCCAGTGACTACAGAAGATAGAGAAAAGATGAGTGTCATCCCCTATGCTTCAGCCATAGGCTCTATCATGTATGCAATGCTGTGCACAAGACCTGATGTCAGCCTTGCCATAAGTATGGTCAGAAGGTTTCAAAGTGATCCTGGAATGGAGCACTGGGCAGCGGTCAAGAATATCCTTAAGTACCTGAAAAGGACTAAGGAAATGTTGCTCATTTATGAAGGTGATGAAGAGCTCGTCGTAAAGGGTTACGTGGATGCAAGCTTTGACACTGATCGGGATGACTCTAAGTCGCAAACCGGATACGTATTTATTCTCAACGGGGGAGCGGTAAGCTGGTGCAGTTCCAAGCAAAGCGTGGTAGCCGATTCTACGTGCGAAGCGGAGTACATCGCAGCCTCGGAGGTGGCGAAGGAAGGTGTCTGGATGAAGTAGTTCATGCCAGATATTGGAGTAGTGCCCAGTGCACTGAATCCAATGAACCTGTTCTGTGACAACACTGGTGCCATTGCTCTGGCCAAGGAACCAAGGTTTCACAAGAGGACTGGACACATAAAGCAACGCTTCATATCCATCCGCGATTACATCGAGGAGAAGGACATAAATATTTGCAAAGTGCACACGGATCTGAATGTTGCAGACCCGTTGACTAAACCTCTTCCAAGGGCTAAACATGATCAACACCAGAACTGCATGGGTGTTCGATTCATTACAATGTAAATCACATAGTGATGTGAACTAGATTATTGACTCTAGTGCAAGTGGGAGACTGTTAGAAATATGCCCTAGAGGCAATAAATAAAGTGTTTATTATTATATTTCCTTGGTCATGATAATCGTTTATTATCCATGCTATAATTGTATTAATTGGAAACACATTACATGTGTGGGTAAATAAACAGCACTCTGTCCCTAGTATGCCTCTAGTGAACTAGCTCGTTGATCAAAGATGGTCAAGGTTTCCTAGCGATTGACATATGATGTCATTTGATAACGAGATCATATCATTAGGAGAATGATGTGATGGACAAGACCCAAAATACAAACATAGCATATGATCGTGTCAGTTTATTGCTACTGTTTTCTGCATGGCAAGTATATGTTCCTATGACCATGAGATCATGCAACTCACGGACATCGAAGGAGTGCCTTGTGTGTATCAAATGTTGCAACGTAACTGGGTGACTATAAAGGTGCTCTACAGGTATCTCCGAGGGTGTCTGTTGAGTTGGCATGGATCAAGACTGGGATTTGTTACTCCGTGTGACGGAGAGGTATATCAGAGCCCACTCGGTAATACAACATCACAATAAGCCTTGCAAGCAATGTGACTAAGTATTAGTTGCGGGATCTTGTATTACGGAACGAGTAAAGAGACTTGCCGGTAACGAGGTTGAACTAGGTATGGAGATACCGACGATCGAATCTCGGGCAAGTAACATACCAAAGAACAAAGGGAACATCATACGGGATTAACTGAATCCTTGACATAGAGGTTCGACCGATAAAGACCTTCGTAGAATATGTAGGAACCAATATGGGCATCCAGGTCTCGCTATTGGTTATTGAACGTAGAGGTGTCTTGGTCATGTCTACATAGTTCTCGAACCCGCAGGGTCTGCATAGTTAAGGTTGGGTGACGTTTCGGTAGTATAGAGTTATGTATGGTGGTGACCGAAGGTTGTTCGGAGTCCCAGACGAGATCCCGGACATCATGGGGAGCTCCGGAATGGTCCAGAGGTAAAGATTCATATATAGGAAGTCCTGTTTTGGTCGTCGGAAAAGTTTCGGGCTCATCGGTAGTGTACCGGGAGTGCCGGTAGTGTACCGGGAGTGCCGGTAGTGTACCGGGAGGCCTCCGGGAGGGTTATTTCGACCCAAGAGGCTTCATGGGCTGTGGGATAGTGAATATCAGCCCTTAGTGGGCTGATGGAAACTCCCACACAAGGCCCATGTGGCTGGAGGAAAAAAACCAATAGGAAAAGGTGGAAAAAAGGCAAAAAAGGAGCAATCCTAGTCCTACTAGGATTGGAGGAGGAGTCCTCCTCTCCTAGTAGGTTCGGCCAAAGCCCTTGGCTTGGGAAGCCAAGGCTTCCTCCTCTCCTCCTCTCCTCCTATATATACTGGTGGATTTTAGGGTTTTGCACTAGTTTTTCCAGCCACGTGCTACCCGGTCCTCCAATGCATAGTTTCTCCTCTAGATCGGATTTTTGCAGTGCTTAGGCTGCTCCACCACCATCGCCGGAGCGCCGTCACGCTGTCGGTGAACTCTTCCTCCTCTCCACTTCCTCTTGCTGGATCAAGACAGTGGAGATCGTCATCAAGCTGCACGTTTGCTGAACGCGGAGGTGTCGTCCATTCGGCGCTAGATCGGAAGGATCGTGATCAAGTTCGTGGGACGGATTGTAATCAAGTTCGTGGGAAGGATCATGATTGGATCGTGGGACGAATCATGATTGGATCGCGGGACGGATCGTGATTGGATCGCGGGACGCACGACGATTTGGATCGTGAAGACGTTCGACTACACCAACCGCGTTTCTTAACGCTTCCCGCTTAGCGATCTACAAGGGTACGTAGATCCACTCTCCCTCTCGTAGATGCTCATCACCATGGATAGATCTGCGTGTGCATAGGAAATTTTTTGTTTCTGATGCAATGTTCCCCAACACCGATGTCAAGTGGTGATTTCATATCTTTCCTAAGTGTTCTCATATGTCTCTGGGATTGCTAATTCTTTTGCTCAACCGGAGTTGTCATATAAATTCTTTTTATTCGGTGTGCTTCTCTTCAAGGCAATTCAATCCTCTACAATTTTTGCAAGATCTATCCCCATATTCTTCTCCGGAGTTCGTCTCATCTGTCTCAAGTTTTCTTTGTTTTCCCCACCCTCCCGCCCTTTTCCTTTAATGATTAAATTCTCATCCAAGTGTCTTTTCTATTCATGTAATGCTTCCGCTATCTTTTCTTCTATCTTGTTTCCGGCGATTCTTTGTGAATATTCTCAGGAGTTTCAATTTTAAGATCTATCCTCATATCCCTTGTTCTCATTGTTATTCTTCTCCGGTGGATTCAATTCTAGTTCTTGGTGTTCATCATATCATTTTCATTCTCTAATTGTTCTCCCATGTTGGAGTTCTTATCTGAGCCTCTCTTGCTTATTCATATCTCTATTCTTCCAGAGTGTTGAAGATATCTCAGAAGATTCATGTTTTCTTTCAATCCTTCCAAATTATTTTGAGGTTCTCACCTCATCAAGTTTTCATTTATACCAGTGCAATCTCTCTTTCTAATCAATTGTTTCAACGGTGGTTTCTTTTGAGTGGGCCCATAACCCATAGGTTTTTCCCTAGGATCTTACCTGGCTCTTCTAATATTTCCGGAGACATTCTCAAGTTCTTTTGATATGACGTAAGAATGAATTTCATCAGTCATATGCCTTCTCAAAGATCGCTTCTAAATCATTTGCATTGTTGGCTCAACCTTTCTTAATTCATTATTCCGGAGTATCTCACTAATCCATTGTGTTGTTTCTCGTCATCATTCTCAGCACTGAAGACCGAAGGAGAGTTCTCTTCAATCGTTGTTCGTTCTTCCAAAGATTCATGGTTTCAGCTTCTTGCTATCCTCTCAAATTGTTTTGGTCATGAGTAATTCCATCCTTATCTATCTGGAGCATTTCATAATTGTTTTCATTTCTCGATCCTCCCAAGGCCATCATTTCAGAAGATTTCTTCGTTCTCAGCTTTCAGCTTTCGTTCTCAAATTCTTCTCACTTGTCGTCTCTTCATTCGTATCTCAATTATTCCGATGCCTTATGAAGTTTTCCATTGGGTGGATCATGCTCTCTTCGTTCTCATGTTATATCATTGATTTGTATTATCCTCTTTAGTTTCTAATTCTTTCTGGTGTATCGTTCAAGACCTCTTCAAGTTTGTGCTCTATCTATCTTTCCTATCTTTTCCAAAAGAATAAGTAGTATGCGAAATCCGTTGCTTGTCAGCAATCTATCTTGTTTAAGGATAAGCATAACATAATTCTTATTATAATTTCATCAAGGTGATTTCAATCCTTCTTCCGGAGTGTTTATGGTATGAATTTTCAATTCTAAGTTTCTTATCTTTTTCTTTCCGGAGTTCCATGTTTTCTCAAGCATCTCTTCGCGAAGCTTCCTCTAAATCTTTGCTACATCATAATCTATTCTTCCCAACCTCCATTCGTTGATCATCATTGTTTTCGGAGTTCTTCAAGATGCTTCTTCATGGTGGTTTGTTAAGGATGTAATTCTTCTCGAATTGTTCTTCAAGATTCTTGTTGGAGCTGCTCAAGTGTTCTTATCTTGGATTTCTAAGTTCAATTCCTTCTCCATTGTCTTTTGAGATGGTGTTATTAAATTCTTGATTATGAGGAGTCTCAAAGAAAAAAATTGTCAAGAACAAGATAAGTAATCCCATCTGCTTTTCTCGGAGTTATCTTGGGTTGGATTTCACCTAAAGCATTTCCTAAGGGTTATTGCCATTGTGGTGTCATAAATGATTCAAGTGTCTCCTCCACCTCTTGCTGAAAGAAGCTTTGCATATCTTGTTGCTCTCAATCAATCAATTGTTTCTGTTGTGGCAGGTTGTCACCTCATAATTTTGAGATGTTTTTCCATAAGCCCATAACAAGCTATTCTTTTCATTGTTGATTCTTAATCAACTCCATTCAACCTATGCTTTTCAAATTCATTTGTGCTGGAAGTTGTCATTTTCTTATCCGTTCTTTTCCTTCCATCAATCCAGTTTTTATTCTCTTGTTACGGAGGCTTTGTGATGTTGCTCTCTTCAATCTATCATCTTGCTTTGTAAAGATCATGTTCTTTCTTTGCTTATTCGTTTAACCGAAGTGCTGCCAAAATTTCTTGTGAATTCTTGCTTGTTCCTCATATCGTTCTTCATCTCTTTGCAACTTTCAAGGTTTGTGAATTTCACTTGTTTGTCAAATAAGCAATAAAGTTTTACCTCTTCATCTTGCTATTTCTCTTCCCCTTCTCATTCTTAGATCTCGGGACGAGATCCTCGTGTAGTGGAGGAGAGTTGTAACAGCCCGGGACCGACGCTCCAGAAGATTCTCCTTTTATTTCCATTCTCGTCTCTATTTTGTTTGGTTGTCGCATTCATCATCACATCATCTGCATGGCATCGCCACTCATTTTCGAAAACTTGCATCCGTTTGTAGTTGCCGGTTCTCTCCATTCTTGTCGTCGCGTGTTTCGAGACCAACCACACACGCACGCGCCCGCGGCATCGTTCAAAATAACCGTTTTTAAAGCGTGCGAAAAATATTCTCGGATTGGGTTGAAACCTGGCGTGCGGTCTTATTATAGCGTAGGTACACCGCCTGCCAAATTACATAGCATTCCGAATTCATTTGATACCCGAACGATCGACCGTAGCAGTGCGGTCATCGGTTTATTATCGGACATTTTTCGATGTTTTAAAACCTCGTGTCACGGGCCGCAAACCTCCCTCTCATCTCTCCATAGCCCATCTGCACAGCCACCTCAGCCCACCTAGCCTACCTCGCGACCGGAGTTGTCCGATCGCGACCGGAGTTGTCCGATCGCGATCGGAGGGTCCGAAAAACGACAAAACACCCCCTAACCTAGCCCCAAACTGCTATTTATAGACCCTACCGACATCCACCTGCTATATATAGCATATGAACCCCTGGCCTAAATAGTCCAGCCCTAAAATCTAGGCTTCTTGTCCCCACCGCCAAACCAGCTCCACCTCGGGATCCTCCCCGTAGTCACCTGGACAACCACCTCCCTCCTCGTTTTCAACCAACACCCAATCGACCCCAGACCCCAGATCCATCCATCCCAACCATCGGATCAAGATCTGACGTCCACGAGGTGTTCCCCCCGCAGCCCTGCAGCCACCAACTCCTCGATCCGATCTGCTCGGGAGCCAACCCTGAGCGCGCCCGAACCCCGCCGTCTTCGGCCATCTTCGAGTGCCACTACCTGAACAGCATCATCGGAGGCGAGTCCCTCGCCGTCCCTGTGACCCCCTCCTTTCCTCTCCCTCCTCTAACCCCTCCCCCTCTTGCTCGTTTCTTCCTTTCAGGAGATGAATGGAACCAGCCATGGAGCCATCGCCATGGAGTTGCTTGTCCATGCCCCCGAGGTTCGTCATCGTCAGGAATGGGCTCTAGGGACCCGGATCTGCCCATCCCCGTGCTAGATCTGGTCCGCCTCGTCCTCGCCGGTTGGACCTTGCACCGCTGCTGGGCACCTCCTGGCTCCTGCGCGAGAAGACGAGCTCGAGCTCCCCTGTTTGCCCACAACCGTGTTGACCCGCACGAGCACCACGTGAGTGCACCTCGCCCTATGGCCCAGCTGCCAACACGCCTCCAAGTCCCGCGAGCCCACAGCCGCGTTAAGGCCCAGCTGCGAGGCCATCCACAGCGACCGGGCCAAGAGCCCATGGTGAGCGCCGCGCTATCCCGCGCCTAGGTGCATTTTAGTTGTTTTGCCCATCTATGAATTTTGGGGCTAGTTAGTTTCGGCCCATTGTAGTTTTTCCCACATTTTGCAATTTATCCAATTAACCAGTGATTTGCAGAATTGCAAAAAAAAACCTTGTTGCCCATGCATTTAATAACTCGTGATCCGTGCGTCATATGAGAAAACTTTATATATGAAAAGTGACTAAAATTTCGTGTTGATTCACAATATCCAAATTTCACATGTGATAAAAATGTTTAACTTGTTGTTTCCATGCAATTTGCATAATTGCCATGCCGATATGAATTATTTAATAAATTTTGAACCGTAGCTCCGTTGAAAATGTTTTACATATGTAACTTGACTAGAAAATGTGTAGAATCACATGGTGACATTTATTTTACTGTTTAACAACTCTAAGATATGGTTAGTACAGATCTGGACCAAATTCAGATTATGCTTATGGGGATGTTTCGGAAAAGCTATATGTTGCTTCCGGTCCCATTTAAAATGCCTAGACGATATAGTTGTTCATGCTTCACCTCTTGTCATGTTTAACAACATTTAATATTGATGAGAACCTAAACGGGAGTGAACTAAATAATTCGAACGTGGAGTTTCGTCAATATGCAACTCATTGCATATTGAACTTCACTTAATATGTAGTAGTTGTTTGTGGTTCTTACCATGCCATGCCATGCGTTGCACATTAAACCGGACATGCATCATATTTGTCTAGGCATCATATCATGCATATGTTGTGGTGTATCGTGTGTTGATTGTTGTTTCCGGTTTGCTTCTTCTCGATAGAGTTCCGAAAGCGTTCAGAGTTTGAGGATTCGTTTGACTACGTTGGCTCGCCTTCTTCATGGACTCGTTCTTCTTCCAAGCGGAATCTCAGGCAAGATGACACATTTCCCTGGATACCACTACTATCATTGCTATGATAGTTGTCCCGCTTTTATCGTTATGTGTCGCTACCTACCACTTGTTTGTCAAGCCTCCCAACATTGCAATGAAAAGCCTCTAACCCTCCACCTTCCCAGCAAACATTTGTTTGGCTATGTTACCGCTTGCTTAGCCCTTCTTATAGCGTTTCTAGCTGCAGGTGCAATTGCTTTCATGTGACAACATGGACATTCTTTTGTTATCACAATATTATTGCTATTTAATTTAATGCACTTATACACTTGGTAAAGGGTGGAAGGCTTGGCCTTTTGCTCGGTGTTTTGTTCCGCTCTTGCCGCCCCTAGTTACTTGTGAACCGATGTTATGTGCCATAATTGAGCGCTCCTAACATGCTCGGGGTTGTTATGGGGACCCCCTTGATCTTCGTTTTAGGATAAAAGTTGTCTGGCAAGGCCCAACATTGGTACTATTTGCTTAATAACAACTAAAATTTGCATAGGGCATGATCACCCCGTGGATAATTAATCAACAACCCGGGCCAGTGCTCCTCATGAGTGTTGGTCCAAAACGGGCTGCCTGTGGGGGCGCCTCGAGGAAACTCGGGGATTGTTTTTTTCCCTGTAGCTAGACCCATCTGTCGTGTCCTGAGAACGAGATATGCGGCTCTTATCGGGGTTGTCGACACGTCGGGCGGCCTTGCTGGATTTGTTTTACCTTTCTCTAATGTCTTGCATGAGGAACTCTGATCTTCTTCGGGCTATCTCGAGGTGTCGGATTTCCTTTGGAATTGCTTATGAAGATCATAATATCCGTGGTCAACGTTATTCCCACGGTGTGTGGTTAATTTGTGATGGATGAGTTGGAGCACCCTGCAGGGTTAAATCTTTTGGAAAGCCGTGCCCGCGGTTATGTGGCAAACTTGAATACTTTGTTTAACACCAGGTCATAGCAAACTTTAAGTAAACTCAAATAAAATACACCAACTATGTGCGTAACGGTGACTGTCTCTTCTTGTGAGTCCTTATCCGAGAGAGAACACGGTGGGGTTATGTTTGATGTAATTAGGTGTTCAGGATCAGTTAGTGATCATTACTAGTTCACATCCGTTATGCGTAGACCACCATACTTTACTTTTTGCATTCGTAAGTTAGCCACTCGAATAAATGCTTAGTCGCTTGCTGCAGCCTCACCACTTAGCCATACCTCACCCATTAAGCTTTAATAGTCTTGATAGCCTTGGAAATGAGATTGCTGGGTCCCTGTGGCTCACAGATTACTACAACAACAGTTGTAGGTATAGGTAATTTGATGCTTGAACGTGAGAGTGATGCTTGTTTGTTTGGAGTTCTTCTTCATCGATCTAGGATGGGTTCCAGGCGGCAGCCTAGGATAGCAAGGATGGATGTCATTTTACCGTTTGTTTTCATCCGTAGTCGGACCCTGCTTTTCTGTATGATGTTTGAGTATGTTGTTGTATTGATGTGATCTTGTTGTAGCTTATGGCGAGTGTAAGCCAATTCCATATACTCATTTCTTCTGTACATGTACTTGTAATGATATCCATTCTTGCAACACGACGAGATGCGCTCCTATCCCCGTCGAGGCCTTGTGATGTTGTGCTCTTCAATCTATCATCTTGCTTTGTCATGATCATGTTCTTTCTTTGCTTATTCATTTAACCGAAGTGGTACCGAAATTTCTTGTGAATTCTTGCTTGTTCCTCATATCGTTCTTCATCTCTTTGCAACCTTCAAGGTTTGTGAATTTCACTCGTTTGTCAAAGAAGCAATAAAGTTTTACCTCTTCCTCTTGCTATTTCTCTTCCCCTTCTCATTCTTAGATCTTGGGACGAGATCCTCATGTAGTGGAGGAGAGTTGTAACAGCCCGGGACCAACGCTCCAGAAGATTCCCCTTTTATTTCCATTCTCGTCACTGTTTCGTTTGGTTGTCGCATTCATCATCGCATCATTCGCATCATCTGCATGGCATCGCCACTCATTTTCGAAAACTTGCATTTGTTCGTAGTTGTCGGTTCTCTCCGTTCTTTTCGTTGCGTGTTTCGAGACCAACCACACACGCACGCGCCCGCGGCATTGTTTAAAAAACCGTTTTTAAAGCGCGCGAAAAAATTCTCGGATTGGGTCAAAACCTGGCGTGCGGTATTATTATAGCGTAGGTACACCGCCTGCCAAATTTCGTAGCATTCCGAATTAGTTTGATACCCGAACGATCGACCGTAGCAGTGCGGTCATCGGTTTATTATCAGACGTTTTTCGGTGTTTTAAAACCTGGTGTCACGGGCCGCAAACCTCCCTTTCATCTCTCCATAGCCCATCTGCATAGCCACCGCAGCCCACCTAGCCTACCCCTCGACCGGAGCCATCCAATCGCGATCGGAGGGTCCGAAAATGGGCAAAACACCCCCTAACCTAGCCCCAAACTGCTATTTATAGACCCTACTGACATCCACCTGCTATATATAGCAGATGAACCCCTAGCCTAAACAGTCCAGCCCTAAAATTCTTGTCCCCACCGCCAAACCAGCTCCACCTCGGGATCCTCCCTGCAGTCACCTGGAGAACCACCTCCCTCCTCGTTTTCAACCAGCACCCAATCCACCCCAGACACTAGATCCATCCATCCCAACCATCGGATCAAGATCCGACGTCCACGAGGTGTTCCCCCCGCAGCCCTGCAGCCACCAACTCCTCGATCCGATCTGGTCGGGAGCCAACCCCGAGCGCGCCCGAACCCTGCCGTCTATGGCCATCTTCGAGAGCCACTGCCGGACCAGCATCGTCGGAGGCGAGTCCCTCGTCGTCCCTGTGACCCCCTCCTTTCCTCTCCTTCCTCCTCTAACCCCTCCCCCTCTTGCTCGTTTCTTCCTGCGAGGAGATGAATGGAACCAACCATGGAGCCATCGCCATGGAGTTGCCCGTCCATGCCCTCGAGGTTCGTCGTCGTCGGGAATGGGCTCTAGGGACCCGGATCTACCCATCCCCGTGATGGATCTGGTTCGCCTCGTCCTCGCTGGTCGGATCTTGCGCCGCCGCTGGGCACCTCCTGGCTCCTGCGCGAGAAGACGAGCTCGAGCGCCCCTGTTCGCCCGTGACCGTGTTGACCCGCACGAGCGCCGCGTGAGCGCACCTCGCCCTGCGGCCCAGCTGCCAACTCGCCCCCAAGTCCCGCGAGCCCACAGTCGCATCAAGGCCCAGCTGCGAGGCCATCCACAGCGACCGGGCCAAGAGCCCATGGTGAGCGCCGCGCTATCCCGCGCCTAGGTGCATTTTAGTTATTTTGCTCATCTATGAACTGTTGGGCTAGTTAGTTTCGGCCCATTGTAGTTTTTCCCACATTTTGCAATTTATCCAATTAACCAGCGATTTGCAGAATTGCAGAAAACCCTTGTTGCTCATGCATTTAATAACTCGTGATCCGTGCATCATATGAGAAAACTTTATATATGAAAAGTGACTAAAATTTCGTGTTGACTCACAATATCCAAATTTCACATGTTATAAAAATGTTTAACTTGTTGTTTTCATGCAATTTGCATAATTGCCATGCCGATATGAATTACTTAATAACTTTTGAACCGTAGCTCCGTTGAAAATGTTTTGAATATGTAACTTGACTAGAAAAATGCGTAGAATCACATGATGACATTTATTTTACTGTTTAACAACTCTAAGATATGGTTAGTACAGATCTGGACCAAATTCATATTATGCTTATGGAGATGTTTTGGAAAAGCTATATGTTGCTTCCAGCCCCATTTAAAATGTCTAGACGATATAGTTGTTCATGCTTCACCTCTTGCCATGTTTAATGACATTTAATATTGATGAGAACCTAAACGGGAGTGAACTAAATAATACGAACGTGAAGTTTCGTCAATATGCAACTCGTTGCATATTGAACTTCACTTAATATGTAGTAGTTGTTTGTGGTTCTTGCCATGCCATGCCATGCGTTGCACATTAAACCGGACATGCATCATATTTATCTGCGCATCACATCATGCATATGTCGTGGTGTATCGTGTGTTGATTGTTGTTTCCGGTTTGCTTCTTCTCAATAGAGTTACGAAACCGTTCGGAGTGTGAGGATTCGTTTGACTACGTTGGCTCGTCTTCTTCATGGACTCGTTCTTCTTTCAAGCGGGATCTCAGGAAAGATGACATATTTCCCTGGATACCACTACTATCATTGCTATGCTAGTTGTCCCGCTTTTATCGTTATGTCTCGCTACCTACCACTTGTTTGTCAAGCCTCCTAACATTGCCATGAAAAGACTCTAACCCTCCACCTTCCTAGCAAACCTTTGTTTGGCTATGTTACCGCTTGCTCAGCCCTTCTTATAGCGTTTCTAGCTGCAGGTGCAATTGCTTCCATGTGACAACATGGACATTCTTTTGTTATCAAAATATTATTGCTATTTAATTTAATGCACTTATACACTTGGTAAAGGGTGGAAGGCTTGGTCTTTTGTTCGGTGTTTTGTTCCGCTCTTGCCACCCCTAGTTACTTGTGAACCGGTGTTATGTTCCATAATTGAGCGCTCCTAACATGCTCGGGGTTGTTATGGGGACCCCCTTGATCTTCGTTTTAGGATAAAACTTGTCTGGCAAGGCCCAACATTGGTATTATTTGCTTAATAACAACTAAAATTTGCATAGGGCATGATCACCCCGTGGATAATTAATCAACAACCCGGGCCAGTGCTCCTCGTGAGTGTTCGTCCAAAACGGGATGCCTACGGGGCCGCCTCGAGGAAACTCGGGGATCGTTTTTTTCCCTGTACCTAGACCCATCTGCCGTGTCCTGAGAACGAGATACGCGGCTCTTATCGGGGTTGTCGACACGTCTGGTGGCCTTGCTGGATTTGTTTTACCTTTCTCGAATGTCTTGCGTGAGGAACTCTGATCTTCTTCGGGCTATCTCAAGGTGTCGGATTTCCTTTGGAATTGCTTATGAAGATCACGAGATCCATGGTCGAGGTTATTCCCACGGCGTGTGATTAATTTGTGATGGATGAGTTGGAGCACCCCTGCAGGGTTAAATTTTTCAGAAAGCCGTGCCGCGGTTATGTGGCAAACTTGGATACTTTGTTTAACACCCGGTCATAGCAAACTTAAAGTAAACTCAAATAAATACACCAACTATGTGTGTAACCATGACTGTCTCTTCTTGTGAATCCTTATCCGATAGAGAACGCGGTGGGGTTATGTTTGACGTAATTAGGTGTTCAGGATCAGTTAGTGATCATTACTAGTTCACGTCCGTTATGCGTTGACCACCATACTTTATTTTCTGCATTCATAAATTAGCCACTCAAATAAATGCTTAGTCGTTTGTTGCAGCCTCACCGTTTAACCATACCTCACCCATTAAGCTTTCATAGTCTTGATAGCCTTGGAAATGAGATTGTTGGGTCCCTGTGGCTCACAGATTACTACAACAACAGTTGCAGATACGGGTAATTTGATGCTTGAACGTGAGAGCGATGCTTGTTTGTTTGGAGTTCTTCTTCATCGATCTAGGATGGTTCTAGGCGGCGACCTGGGATAGCAAGGATGGATGTCATTTTACCGTTTGTTTTCGTCCGTAGTCGGACCCTGATCTTCTGTATGATGTTTGAGTATGTTGTTGTATTGATGTGATCTTGTTGTAGCTTGTGGCGAGTGTAACCCAATTACATATACTCATATGTTCTGTACATGTACTTGTAATGATATCCATTCTTGCAACACGACGAGATATGCTCCTATCCCTGTCGAGGCCCTCGAGCCAAAATAAGGATAGGGTTGCATCTTGTGCGTGACACCTAAAGAATTAAAAAAGAAAAGTAAAACTAAACTACCAACCGGGACTAAAGGTCTCCCAGACCACGACATCGTCTGATGCCACGTGGAGGGCCTTTGGTGTCGGGCCGTGTTGAACCGGCACTAAAGGGGGTAGGCTTTAGTCCCCACCCTTTAGTGTCGGTTCGAGAACCGACACTAAAGGCCCTTATGACCCGTGACTATAGGCCTGTTCTGCACTAGTGAACAACGAAAACTGCATTGAAAACTTCTCTTATTTTCAAGTGATACAGTCCAGAAAACGCTAGAAGAAAAGTTACCGGGGAAGTGAGCCATTGCGTTTTTTTAGGAAGGCATGAAAATTCTCTCTTCTTACGGCGTGATGTTGATGGATGCAGGAGGAAGGAGACTTCACTATCCCAAAAATATGAATGTAATTTTATCTAAGGATATATGATACTCCCTCAGTTCGGAATTACTTGTACTAGAAATGAATGTAGTACAAGTAATTCCGGATGGAGGGAGTACTTAGCATATGGCATTGAGCGATTAGAATGAAAAATCTCTTTAACCAAAGGTGATTTTGCCCCTCTTTTCTTGTTGCATTATGCCCTTGATAAAACCGTTAAGAATTACAAAACCAATAGGTGGTTGGATGGTTAGGAGGACAATGGTATTCTTTACCCATCAGAGTGCAAGTTTCAGACTTGACATTAATGCTTGTATTTTTTTGAATTTATTCAGGCTTTTCGGCAATGTGCGAAGTTTCGTTGACTACGAAAACGTCTTTAATGACTTTGTCAATCTCAAGGTAATGTGTCAGTTCAGTCTCTCGAAGGTGCTTATAAAGATATGGTGTACGTATATGCATTCATAACGTGGCGTATGCTTGTGTATATGAACGATTGTAATTATATTGTGTTAAAGAAATAACGAGAATTCCCTTAGAAAATGAAAAGAAAACACGTACGCACACGCAAAACTGGCGGGCATTACACAGAGTACGGAACCGTGCAAACTCAGATTCCATTGCGGACTGACTGACCACGGCTGCGCAAAAAGGCGATGCGCGTGGTCGAACTCCATCGCCACACCATGTCTCTTGCTACGCTCTGATTCCATTTCGGATTTTTGTGGTCTTGTTACCAATGAACAGCATTATTTCTCAAATACTGACATCGAAGGGGTGGTGGCGCAGTTGGCTAGCGCGTAGGTCTCATAGCTATCAGCGAGTGATCCTGAGGTCGAGAGTTCGAGCCTCTCTCACCCCACATTGAATTTGGCCATGGTTGTGATGAAAACGCTCAGTGGCAACTTGGGTTGGCCACATGAACATCTGAATCATCAGGTGAAACCGAGAATGTCTGAACCTTGGTCTATTCTTTTTTTCTCTTTCCTTTGCTGAAAACATCAAATCTTCTTTCATCTTGTTTTTGACCGGACGGAACCGAGTTAGCACTGCGCTGTCTCTTCTCTTGTTTTTGACCGGACTGAACCGAGTTAGCACTGCGCTGTCTCTTCTCTTGTTTTTGACCGGACTGAACCGAGTTTAGCACTGCGCTGTCTCTCTAGGCAACCCTACTCCAAACTGTATCTTCTCTGGTGGGTTGTTGGCAACTGACGGTAGAGGATTCTCACACTTGTACGAGTATGTGGTTACTTATCTGAACCTACCAACCGAGCTGCAGACTTGCAATTTGCTGGTGTTGTATTGCCCATGTCGTTTTCATCCTATACACGCTAGGCTAACCGGACACAGAGCCGTCGGCGTCGCGGACGCAAGCAAGCAGGCTAGGATGGCGACCGCACGTACGTCGCCGTCGATCAGCTGCCTCACTGGTCACTAGCTAAAGCCAAAAGCCCGAATGAACTGCCGTCGGTTGGGTGCCTGTTCCCGGTTTGCGCATGTCTGCATTGGTTGGCGAATTATTGGGGCTGGCTTGGCTTGCAGTTTTCGGGGGCGCCAAAGCTAAGCTTCGTGCCATGCCACGTGTGTGATACAACTAGCTCTTGTAGATGCTCAATAACTCAACTTGAACGATCCATTTTCCTTTCAAGCCATGTGGCCTAAAAATGTTACTCTTATAAGCATATGGTACGTGTTACGTTGATCTCTCCCGCGTGGGCCCAACGGCCCATCGGACCCTTGATCTGCGCCCTGATCGGGGGCGCCCAACCCATTATGGTTGGTGGGCCTCTGTGACCCGCACAATATATAAACAAAGGTGGGGGCCGGGGCACGACCGACGAAGTTCACCGCCGCCACAAACCCCCACCAATACTTCCTTCCGATCTAGGGTTTCGCGCGGTGCTCACGGAAAGTTCCACCACCTCTCCCACTCCTTGTCATCGCCGCCGTCACCATCCCACCATGGCCAACGGCGGGAGCACCTCAAGTGCAGGAGAAGGTAATACTCTACACCCCCACTACCGAAAATCACTGACCCATACGATCTAGTGGGTTTATCAATGGTATTAGAGCCACTGGGTTCTAGTTGTATTTTCGGTAAGAAAAGAAAGCAACAAAGAAGGAACCCTCCCAACCAAAGAACCCTAGAACAGGGAACAACAAAAGTTCACCGGAGTAGGGCCCCGGGCCCTGCAGCAAAGTAGCGATGTCGTACCGACCGCGCCTGTTCCTCTCGATCCCCACACACATTGGCAAGCCGAGGTGCGGGGACGAAGAACCACCCCACAAGGGGCAAAGGGCACCGCAACCAATCCGCTCGACGGCGGCACGCTCACCGCAAGGTGGACGCGCAGCCGGCGAGGGGAAAGGCCACGGCGCCGCCGTCGTCTGCTCCGCCACTGCATCAGTCGCAAGGAGAGCAGAGAGGGCATCGGCCCGCGTCTCTTTCTCCAACAGAGAGGTGGCTAGCGGGAGAGAAAATGGGAGGGTGCTCGCGCGGCTCGCGCGGGGCGGCAGCTAGACGTCGTCGCCGGCGGCCGATGAGGTTTTTTCCTCACTGTCGGGCATGCCCATGAGCGCAGAGAAGAGGCTCGCATGGTGGTCTCTCTCTCACTGCGACAGAGAAGAGAAAGGAAAAGGAAGGGGAAGGAAAGAGAGGCTCGGCACGGCGCAGTGGTTCTCCGCCGCCGCCGGCCGGACTGGACGATCGGGGCGTTGCCCTGTTCCCGACCGCTGCGGGAAAGAGAGAGGAGAGCAGAGCGGCGGGTCGGGGGGGAATGATTAGGGTTTCCCCCACCCCGTCGACGCTAGGAGTTTTTGGCCTCCCGATCTTGACGTGTGGTCGTTGGATGATCCACTGAGTGATCCGACGGCCACAGGGCTAACCCTAGTCCGAGCCGGGACTTTTGGGCTGAAAGTCCAGGGAGGCCTCCATGCCAAGTGATGGTCCTAGGCCGGGCAAATGAGCCCGAGCCGTGTTTTTTTATTTAGTTTATCTGTCTAGTTTTTGGGCAGATTCAATCAGTTTTAATTTTCTTTGCAATTTTTTCCAACGAAAATCTTGTTTAGAAAATAGAAAAGTTTTTGAAAATAAAATAAAATTTTCAGGAAAAGAAAAGTTCATGAATTTTGTAAAGAAAAATATAATAAAGTTCATGAATTTTTTATTTAATAAAAGAAAAGTTTCTGTCAAGTGTAAAAATTTCATGAATTTATTTTCATGTTTTTCCGCTGCGTAAATATTTATAGTGCTCTTTTACAAAGAAAATAAAGTTTTAGAGAGAATAATTTTTTAAAGAGCACATTAAAGTGATTATTAGAATTAATATGATTATGTTATTTTAAAGGGTGCAATGCGTAGATTGCATTAAAGGAAAAGTGTGTAAAACAAATCAAAAAGGGTGCAATTCATAGCACAGGCACACTAGAAATCATCCACACTGATATTTGTGGACCATTTCCGATGAAAAGTGTGGATGGATATGACTCGTTCATAACATTCACATATGATTATTCTCGTTTTGGTTATATTTATCCAATCAAAGAAAGATTTGAAGCATTGGATAAATTTAAAATATTCAAAGCTGAAGTTGAAAATCAGCATGATAAAAGAATAGAGATAGTAAGGTCCGATCGTGGGGGGGGGGAGTACTACGGTCGGCACACCCCATATGGCCAAGTCCCTGGACCTTTTGCAAAGTTCTTACAAGAGACTGTCATAGTAGCCCAGTATTCAATGTCGGGCGAGCCTCAACAAAATGGAGTAGCTGAAAGGTGTAACCGTACTCTGATGGATATGGTGCGCAACATGATGAGTTACTCCACCTTGCCATTAGGATTATGGATGGAGGCACTGAAAACCGCCATTCACATTCTCAATAGAGTGCCAAGCAAGTCGGTGCCCAAAACCCCGTACGAGCTGTGGACAGGAAGAGTGCCCTCTTTACAACACTTCAGGGTGTGGGGTACCCCGCTGAGGCCAAAATGTTTAATCCAAACATTGCAAAGTTAGATCCCAAAACAGTGAGTTGACACTTCATTGGCTATCCAGACAAATCAAAGGGTTTTCGTTTCTACTACCCAGACAAATATACAAAGTTTGTAGAAACAAGACATGCAGTCTTCTTAGAGGATGAAATGATGAGGGGGAGCTTGGTAGCTCGGAAAATTGATCTTGAGGAGAAGAGGGTGCATGCACCTAATCCGATGATTCGGGAGCCATTTTTCTCACTACCAGCTGTAACTTTACCCATGAAAACTATGGGAGAAGACCCCGAACCTGTCCGTCAGGAGCCGACTGAACCCGTTGTTGAGCATGAAAGGGAGGTACAACAGTCAACAGTAAAAGATGTGCCCCAAGTTAAGGCACAAAATGTGCCAGAAACTGAGGCCCTTAGAAGATCTAATAGAACAAGAAGATCAACTATTTCTACTGATTATAAAGTTTATAACACAGAAATGGTTCATATGGAAGGTGATCCCGCTACATATGAAGAAGCCATTAAAAGCCCTAACTCATCAAAATGGCTACAAGCAACGGCAGATGAGATGAATTCTATGAGTTTCAAAGATGTTTGGGACTTAGTGGAAATTCCTAAAGGAGCCAAAACAGTAGGCTGCAAATGGGTCTAAAAAACTAAGTATGATCCTAATGGGAATGTAGAAAAGTATAAAGCACGACTTGTAGCAAAAGGATTCACACAAAGAGAAGGGATAAATTACAATGAGACTTTTTCTCCAGTCTCATGTAAGGATTCCTTCAGAATCATAATGGCATTAGTTGCTCATTTTAATTTAGAGTTACATCAAATGGATGTCAATACGACATTTCTGAACGGTGATTTAAAAGAAGGTCTACATGAAACAACCCAAGGGTTTTATCATGGAAGGCAAGGAAAATATGGGATGCCGCCTAAAGAAATCCATTTATGGATTAAGGCAAGCCTCTAGACAGTGGTATCTAAAGTTTAATCAAACGATTAAAAGTTTTGGGTTCAAAGAAAATATTGAGGATAATTGCATTTATGCAAGGTTTAAAAATGGGAAATATATTTTCCTAATCTTGTATGTGGATGGTATCCTGCTTGCTAGCAGTGACGTTAGTATAATACTAGAAACAAAGAAGTTCTTATCCTCAAATTTTGATATCACAGATCTTGGTGAAGCATCATATGTTTTGGGCGTAGAAATTCACCAAGATAGGAACAATGGAGTCTTAGGACTATCACAGAAAGCATATTTGGAGAAGGTTCTTCAACAGTATAATATGCATGCGAGTAAAGCCACACCTGCTCCTATAGACAAGGGCGATAGTTTTGGGAAATTCCAATGTCCCAAGAACCAGTACGGGATCGATCTCATGAAACCAGTATCGTATGCTTCGACTGTTGGTAGCTTACAGTATGCACAAAGTGTGCACTCGCCCTGACTTAGCTTTTGTTACCGGGGTACTCGGTAGATATCAAGAGAATCCAGGCATGAAGCACTGGAAGGTGGCAAAGAAGGCATTACGTTATGCGCAAGGCACGAAGCACTACATGCTAATATACAGGAGGTCTGACTCCCTAGAGATAAAAGGGTATTCATACGCAGATTTTGCGGGGGACAGAGATGATAGAAAATCCACGTCAGGATACGTCTTCACTCTCGCTGGAGGGGCTATTTCGTGGAAAAGCTCCAAACAGTCAATAGTTGCATCATCCACGATGTATGCAGAGTTTATAGCATGCTTCGAGGCCACGGGGCAGGCGATATGGCTAAAGAAATTTGTACCTGACTTGAAAGTGGTAGATTGTATTCACAAACCACTAAAGATGTACTGTGACGACCATCCCACAGTATTTTATGCTCACAACAACAAGTCGAGTAATGCTGCCAAAACAATAGAGATAAATTAAGTACTATGTTGTGAAAGATAAAATCCAGGATCACACTATAAGTCTTGAGCATATAAAGACAAAGGATATGCTTGCGGATCCGCTAACGAAAGGCTCAACACCCAATGTGTTCAAGGAACACTTAGCCGACATGGGTTTAAGGGAAAGCCTTATGATTCCTGGATCATGAGAGGCCCAAAAAGAACATAATTTGTTTTTGAACAAAACGTATGTTGTAGCTGTATGATTCTATTGGCAATTAAGCTCTGACGATGAAACATGCTCTATGTATCAATATGTGATGAAACAAATAAACTAGAAAGTATAAAGTTAAAAGTAAAAGTTGAGATCAAGGGGGAGAATGTTAGGTTGATCTCTCCAGCGTGGGCCCAATGGCCCACCGGACCCTTGATCTGCGCCCTAATCGAGGGCGCCAACCCATTATGGTTGGTGGGCCCCTGTGACCCGCGCAATATATAAACAGAGGTGGGGGGTCAGGGCACGACCGACGAAGTTCACCGCTGCCACAAACCCCCACCAATACTCCCTTCCGATCTAGGGTTTCGCGCAGTGCTCACGGGAAGTTCCACCACCTCTCCCACTCCCTGTCATCGCCGCCGTCACCATCCCACCATGGCCAACGGCGGGAGCACCTCGAGTGCGGGAGAAGGTAATACTCTACACCTCACTATCGAAAATCACTGACCCATACGATCTAGTGGGTTTATCAGTACGTGCTTACTACTCCTAGTATAGTACTCCCTCTGTTCCAAAATATAAGACCTTTTAGATATTTCAGTATAGAGTACATACGGATGTATATAGACATATTTTAGAGTGTAGATTCACTCATTTTCCTCCGTATGTAGTCTCTTATTGAAATGTCTAAAAGGTCTTATATTTAGAAACGGAGGAAGTACTACAATAACAACGGTCAATGAGAGCAACGTTATCTTGATTAGTCGGAGAAGAAAAATGCATGGTACTAGGAGTAACTATCAAATGGACCCCTGTTTTGGCACTCCAAAGCGTAATGGAGGAACTAGTGGGAACCCAATAAGTTCTTAATACACATTTGTCATTCTTCCGGGGCGATCCAATAAGCCAGCTTTTGTCGGTTTTCTGGACAAAAGGAACAATGAAAGCACAAATGGTAGTACCATTTTCACAAGTATAGTTCCACTCCACTTCCACACCATTATACAGTATACATGTGCGTGTCTTGCTGCAAAAGTGTAATGGAGGTTGGAGAGGAAGCGAGTATAGCAAGCCAAAATGCTGGAGGAAAGCAAGGGAACGATCCCTAGAAACGTATCCATGCGTTGGGATGCACTGGCACTCGATCGCTCTGGGCAAGCTAGCTCTGGGTGAGTCCATGCAGATGAACCAGGTCGGGAAGTCGTCCTCATGCAGGATGTGCGTGGACGTACGCGTGCCACCTCACCTCACCTCACCCACCTGGTGTGCAGGCCACTAGCTAGGCAACTTCTCTGATTTGCTGATCCGGAGGCCGAGTGCTCCTGCTTTTGATAGAAAAATGAATGGAACGATAAGGGGACCTTTCTTTATTCAGCCGGTGCAAACACCACTACTTTGGATCGGATGAATGCCGGTAAAAACAGAATCACACGCATGCTTTTCTTGTGTCTCGCTCAAGACTGATCCTTCCAGTGACAGTATAAATGGCTCAGCTGCGCGCGATGAACCATAAATTCAAAAATACTAGCAAATAAATTCGAATATTACTTTTTTTGACATGTGCTCTGGTGCACAAGGTGCATGCAAAAGTTAAAAAAATAAAATTGATCGGTGTGGTCGGGACTTAAACTGTAAGCTGGTTGTTTTGTCGCACGGTCGAAAACTGTATGCCAGCGAACCAACTCGCGGTTAGATGGTTAGAGGGACTGTGATATCCCTAACCTATCATGGTTAAAATCTTGGTGCTCGCATTTATTCCTGGACTTATTTTAGAATTTTCGACGATGCGCATTCAGTGGGAGGAGACGTTCCCGTCGACGATGAGGTGCCTACGGTTACTTTGTAAATTTCAAGATGATATGCCGGCTCAGTCTCTCAGATGTGCTTATAAAGATAGAGTGTGCGTGTGACGTTCATAGGAATGAGTGTATGCGCTTGTATATGAACGTTTGTATTGTGTTTTAAAAAACTACTCCCTCTGTCAGAAAATACTTGTCCTCGAAATAAATAAAATGGATGTATCTATAATTAAATTAAGTCTAGATACATCCACTTCTAGGATAAGTATTTCCGGACGGAGGGAGTACATACCAACAGCTGCGCACGATAGACCGGGTACAGTACAGTTTATTCTTAGTAAATGTTCTGAGATTTTTCTAGTGGGCTCCGAATAGTCCGTTTTGTCATGGCCGCCTGTTTGTGCAGTCTGCTGGAGGAGCACACTTCTGAAGTCTTTCAAGGGGGGAGTCCCTAGTCAGTCAGCTGACTAGTCAGGTGCCTTCCGCACCCATTAGGAGAAGCGGTGCTAGCTACAGCTCGAAATGGGTCGGCCCACGTCGGGGCACCGCAGAAAAAAGCATGAAAAGAGTTAAAAAAATCAAGTTCCAGCTGAGAATCGAACTCGCAACCTGCACTAACTTAAATGTCTTCCACTCGGGCATGCCGCCCCAAGTGACATACTGCAGCGCTAACTCTTTAAAACTATCTTAGCCGCTCATATACGATTTTCTTTGGAAAAAGAAACTTTACCGATTTCGGAAAAAGTTCATAAACATGCAAAAAAACTTACCCTATTCAAGAAAAGTTCAACGATTTTGAAAAAAATAGACAAAATATTCAAAACAAATCGTCAAAAATTTGGGAAAAAGTTCACCAATTTGAAAAAAGTTCATCAATTTTGAAAAAAGTTAACAGATATTTAAAAATTTCATCTAGGTTTAAAAATAATTTCATCCAATTTTAAAAAAGTTCATCGAATTTGATTTTTTCCAGAAATTTTATCAAATCGAAAAAAGTTTATCTAATTTGAAAAACAAATGATCAACTTTTTAAAATAGTTCACAATTTTTTTTAAAACGTACAACTATTTTGGAAACAAAATTTAATCAAATTATAAAACATCATCGATTTGGAAAATGTTCAGGCATCTAGGAAAAGAAACAAAATCGATGAGGGAAGAAACCAGGAACAAGGAAAACAGAAAACACAGAAAAGGAAAAAAAAAAGGAAAAAAGGAAAAAGAGAAGGAAGTAATAAAACAAAATGAAAGTTGAATCCTAACAGAACCCGCTCCTTGGTGTTGTGGTTAGACGAAGAAAACTCAACTAGTGAGCCAGGTTGCTAGTACGATTCCCAATGAACGTTGTTGTTTTTTGCGGATGCAAATACATAATAACGGCCCGGCCCAGTTTGGAGTGCTGCAGGCGCTAAATAAGATATGCCTTCCAAGGGTCACGCTGAGTGGCGCACTCTCAGCGTCCGTCGCGTTTTGGACATTTTCTTTGAATTTCGTTTTTTTGCATGTTTTTCGCTTTTGAGATTTTTTTTTGTTTTCACTGGTCTTTTTAAACTTTTGGACAAAATAAAAAAATGCATGAAAATAATATATATTTTTTGCTTTCGTGGGAGGCACGATCGTGCCTATCGGAAACGGAAAAAAACAGGTTTATTTCCTTCCATAAGAAGCATGGAAAACAATAATAAACGTGTTTTTTTGTTTCATGAGAGGCATGGATTTGTCTTCACGAGAGGCACGGTCATGCCTCTCAGAAAAGAAAAGAAAACGTGTTTTCATTGTTTTGCTTGCGGGAGGTATGGTTTTGCTTCCATGAGAGACATGGATTTGCTTTTGCGAGAGACACGGATTTGCTTCTGTGAGAGGCATGACCGTGCCTCTCAGAAAAGAAAAGAAAATTCGCGAGAGGCATGAGTTTGCTTTCACAAGATGCATGAAAAAACGTGTTCTCGGTTTAGTTCTTTCGTTCTGTTTTTTCATTTGTTTTTTTCTTCAAAATGTTTGTTAAAACCTATCAACATGGAATCTAGTTTTAAAGATTTCGATGCGAAGAATCCAACAGTGGAAACAATAATAAATGGATCTAGGAAAAAAAAAGAAAACTCACAGATTACGATAAATGACGCAGAAGCAGCGTGCCACTTGGCGCGACCTGAAAAGGTAAAAGTGATCTTTAAAAGAAATACCTCTCAACTAATGATTTCGCGGATGCACCTTTTTTACATACTTTTCGTATTAATTAGTGTTTGTATTTCTGCAATGAACATTGACGTGCAAATGGGCCTGCAGCTCGTTTAACGATGATATTATAAAATGTTTTCTTTTACATGAGTGATATTGTAAAAATTGCGGGGTCAGTTTCATCATTATAAATCTGAGTTTGTTCCTGGTCCATAAGGAACGCTAGCTATTTTAACTCAACAGAGGACCCTATATTGAGAAACTCTTATCGTCGGATTGTAGGTAGGGCTGCGAACGAGTCGAGTTCGAGCGAGTTGTACTTGACTCGGCTCAAATCATATCAAAAATCGAGCGAGTTCAAACTGAGTGAAGCTCGAGGTCAAGTTACAAAACATGATTCGTGCTCAGTTTGTAACGATCTCGAGTTGATCTCGAGCTAGCTTCGAGCTAAATGAAGCAGTAAAAATACAAAATCTCTGGGGATTATTTCAACTAGATAAGGCACATCATGACATAAGAAAACACTAAAAATATTATTCCAGTGAAAGACGATGATTATGTAGTTTATTCAAAGTAGTTTGACTTATTCTCTCTTAACCAAAAGTCTAGCATCAACAAAAGATGACAATTCACTGTAGATATATAATTAGGGAAACAAATTATTTTCCGAAGATCATACAAAAGCTGTTGCGTAGTGTAGGCCGGAGATGGTCTTGGAGTTGTCGTAGGACTTGAAGTAATTCTCTCCATCACCGTAACAAGAAACGCAACTGACCTGCATATTAGAATTTTTTGATGTTCTTCTCACCATGATGTGCAAAGCAGCCAACCAGATGCCTCTTCATTGTAGTTGTGGTTCCAGACTTCCGGTACATGTACAGTTTGCTGCAAGCCTTGCACTTAACCTTTCTTTCTGTTTCTCCTTTTTTCTTCTTTGAAAGCACCTCAACCAACTCAAAGTGCTCCCATACATTTTTCCTTTTTTCTGCTGATTTTGGCGATTCATCATCCTCAACAATCATAACTTCCTTAGCATCCTTGGCTTCATTCTCATGGAAGACCTAAGATACAGAAGTATTAAGCATATGAGAACGAATATTCAGATGCAAAGTATCAGTGATAAGATTGTTCATGAAAATACTGGCGGAGTGTGATCAAAGCTGAAGAGGGGGCCAACTCCATATTAAAACTCACAATATGCAAGAAAAAGGCCACCAACTCGTATAACATATGTTGCGTATCTTGTTCACACAAATACAATAGTCATAACATGTTGACACATAACTTGGCATCAGGATCAGGACCTAATGAAGATTCGACAATTTCCTCATCATCTGTTTTCTTTTAAAAAGAACTGCTTTTTGAAGTACGTGTCAATTAAGAGATTGGGTGGACATCTAAATTATCAGAAGATGAGAAGAACATCTAAATTACTAGACATACAGGGAAATATGCAGTACGTCAAACAATAGATGAACAACATTTACGTCGCAAACAGCTGGCCTGGTCAAAAAACCACACAAAATGGAGAGATTCAACCAGCAGCTAACAATGCATACACACACCTAATCAAAAGCAGGGGCTCAGCCGTCCAGGGACCGGGGCGATGGCATCGGGCGCGGCGTGCAGGGCTACCGGCGCGGCAGCATGGGGGTGCCGCGTGGGTGTGGCGGCGCGCAGGCATTCGCTGCAGTCACTTCGGCTAACAATACTCTTAATCACATGCACCCTATCTAAGAGTATTTTACACGTGAACAGTCTAAGCATAACTCAGATCTTGAGAAGGAACATCATACGTATTGAGATATCATTCATTTATTTAAAAACGAGAGTGCCAACTACTAGATGATGTGAAGTGAAAGTAGAGAAAATGCTTACTTTGACCGATGGTACAACCATCTCGTTGTTCTCGACAAAGCTCATCTTAAACTCTTGAACAAAGTAGCACCAGATGGCTTCATGGAAGAAAGGCAGGAAAACGAAGGTCATATGCTTGAGAATTTTTGCCAAAAGCAACAGGCTATTTAATACACAGCCAATCATGTACCAGGCCTAAATTTCTCTACACTTAATTAAACTTTCATATTTGCTAGTAAATAAAATGAAGAAAGAACATGGACAACATATATAATAATAAATTACCCTATTTACATTTAATATATGACATGATAATTTAAAATAATGATATTATGCCGAGTTATTGAGGTAAAATCGAGCAAGCGAGCATTGACTCAAGATCGGCTCGTTTCTCAATCGAGCTACATAAAATGTTCATACTCAGCTCGTTTCTTTTCGAATCGATCTCGAGTCGAGCCAAAAGACGAGTCGATCTCGAACAGCTCACGAGCCTTGAACTTTTCTTGCAGCCCTAATTGTAGCCCTATCCATTTGAAATAAACTACTATTGATCTAAAAGAAGAAGAAAAAAGCGTACTCGACTCCTTTCGGTAGTCATCAAGCACAAAGAGCGCGCGAGAAATGGAAAATATCTACGCAAACAGCGCGGGAGCCACTCAGAAACACTCCGTGCTTACACGTAGGCACGGGAACAGAGGAGAGGAGACGTTCTAGAGGCGTCGCGAGCGCGAACCCGAACCTTCTCCAAATCTCCGCTCCCCCCCTTTCTTAACACTCGCCGCCGCCGCCGCCGCCCCCCGCCGCAGAATCCCCACACGACAGCCACTCCCCTCACCCCGCTCTGGACTGAGTTGATTAGCTTCTCGATTCGATTAGCACCGGGACCAGCCGATCGACGGTCGCTCGTCATCCATGGACGTGGACGCGGCGCCGGCGCCGAAGAGGAAGGGCGCGGACACGCCGGAGCTCTGGGTGGACGACGACGTCGGCCACGGGTTTCCTATCACCTCTCGCGCCACCAAGATCCGCCGCCTGGTACGTCTCCCCTTGCAACCCTGCCCGAGTCGCTCCCCTTCCCCGTTCTCTGCTTCTCGAATTTGCTAATTAAGCGGTGGCGGTGCATGTGTTTCGTCTTGGCTGTGCGCAGGACCCGGACATGATGCCTGTGGTGCCCGGCGCGATCGTGCCGCCTCCACCGCCGACGCAGCCGCCGGTGGCGGGCTTCGGGGTGGCTGAGGAGGCGCCGATATGCGGCAACGTGGCGGTGGTGCCGCTGGAAGGGGCGCAGCCGGCGAACGAGGAGAGGGCGATCGTCTTGTACCGGCCCGCGGAGGCCGAGCGCAGGCTGCTGCTCGGTCCGCTCCGGCCCGGCGGCCATCTCCGCGTCAACCCCGACTGGATCCAAGCGCTCAACGGTACGTGCCCCCCGTCCCTCCTCCATTTCCTCGAGTTATGCTCTTCAATTAGACTCATCCCTCTTGGGTTTAATCGGCGAGTGGATTCGATTACGCAGGCACGATGCTGCAAGAGGCCAGCAACCACCGCGCGCTGTTCGAGGGGCTCGCCGGAACGGAGACCTCGAACCTGGCGATGGTCCCCTGGGCGCCGCCCCGCGCCGAGGCGGCGTCCACGGCCGCGGAGATGATGGAGGCCGAGGATGGCGAAGGCGCGTCCATGGAGGTCGAGCAGTACAGGACCGACCAGCTCCCGACGCCCCAGTGGCCGCCGCAGCAACCGCACTGCATGGTGCAGCAGCAGCCGATCCCGGCGGCGAGCTTCCAGCCGAGCCCGGTGACGTGGTCATGGTGAAGCACGCGTAATGGAGGGAGGAGAATTGGTAGGTGCAGGTGTAGGTAGTGGTTTGTTTCCATGGTGGTTTTGATCTTCGCGCTGCTCTTGCTGCGCTTCAGTGGCGGCGAACGAGCAGATTAGTTAGGTAGGATAGGAGGCGCGGAGGGTAGGAGATGGCCTGGTGATGACGCCGTACATTTTCGCTGGAGTGGGGCGGACCGGCGGCGGCGTAAGTGGGTCCGAACACTAGACAGGAGATAAAGCAGAGGAGGTCCGTTCATGCTGTATCCTGGAGCCCGTCCATGGCGTGATCCTCGATCGCTTGTTCAATCGAGTCCCAATGATACAAAGAAGTTGCCAAAAAAGTAGAGTCCCAGTCGTGTGCATCTCGCCCTGCTCTTTCAGGCAATGAAGAAAGAAATTTACGGCTTATATTCACTCGAGCAAATAAGCGTATGAACTTACAAGTGTAATGCATTTTTTTTAGCTTTTATTTGACTCAGAATGTAGCCCCTCCATATCTAAAATGCACACGCACAAGTAATAGAGAAATAATAGAAAACCCACACGCAAATCTACTACTCACCGCATCAAAACTTTGTGGAACATGCTGCCAAGGTCATTCTGTTGCTATTGCAGTCACGCAGATTGGCTCGCGGCCACGGATGACAACTGACACTATTGTTACCTTTGTGAGCTTCTCCGTTGCGGTCCTCAAGTAGCATAAGGCCTCAAGTATGAACTTCAAAAATGTCGATTTGAATTTCAATCGATTCAGAACTGCGGTGGAGCTGGCAAACTTGCGTTAACCGATCTTCTATTGATGCTCACCCCCAGAGAACAAATTAACTCATCTCTTGATGTACTGTCAAAAGACCTTTGTTACATCAAACGAATGAGATCGATCTTATCTGAAGTTACAGACTCGTTAAGAAAAAGAAATAGCATATGATGCTAACCTTCTGGATGAACTACAGAAGTACTATAAGAGATACACCATGAGCAAAATATATGCACACAAAGTAAAGCAAACGCAGCCAACCAGCAAAGACACAAGGCATTTGTT
Source organism: Hordeum marinum (assembly GCA_022496015.1). Lineage (NCBI taxonomy): Eukaryota > Viridiplantae > Streptophyta > Magnoliopsida > Poales > Poaceae > Hordeum > Hordeum marinum. The sequence goes on along the minus strand of CM039676.1, from coordinate 346,323,075 downwards.
AACGAGGTTCGGCAATGTGCCTACGTCCCCGGGAGCCGAATTTCGGCGGCTCCATCCGTATATTATCTTATCCACATTTTAGGCAGTACATCAGGGGTATTATATACCCAGGTATTTAGGCTGTTCCCTGTGATCTGTACACACACAACACATATCTGTCCATAGGACCATATCAAGTTGGAAGAGATTGTTCGGATTGTTCGTCTTATCGAATATGGTTGAAGCTGTTGAACATGCCGGTGTGGGAAGCCTTGGGTGCAGGCTTGGCCACCTCAGGAGTGCCAAACACGTTCCAGAACCGGAGGGTCTCGTCCGCAGAAGCCGATGCCACCGTGCAACCATCAGGACTCTGCAGTTTCACAGGCCGAGAAGACAATCAAACGACGAACAGGTTAACATGTACATAGTATCAGCAAAGAAAAGAAATGGTGATGGGAATGTACCTGTGCCATGAAGAGAACACGGGAGGTATGGCCAGTGAGTTCGGCCATCTTGACCATCGAAGGGTACTTCCACAATGTCAGCTGGTTCTGAGTGAACCCGTGTGAGCTCAGCAGCTCCCTCTCGTTCTTGTTCCACAGAAGAGAGCACACCTGTGACCCGGTGTCAACTGAGTTCAGGCATGCGCCGGTGTGCGTGTTCCAGAACTTGATGCACCGGTCGCTACCCCCGCCGCCGGTTGCCAGCAGGTTGCTCTGGAATGGGCACCATGCAAGCGCCTTCACGGCGGCCATGTGGTCCTCGAGCCTGTGCAGCCACTGGTTGCGGCCTGCGGATGGCATGGAGGATGCCATCGACACGTCCCAGATGTGCAAAAGGTTGTCGTTGCCACCGCTCGCCAGTTGCTGCCCTGAGCCAGACCACTTGAGCCCGCACACCTCCTGGCTGTGCCCCTGGTACGTCTGCACGGCATGGTCCCTGATCCTCACGTCGTTGTTCACGATCCTACCGTCCATGCCGCCCGTCGTCAGGATGTTGTCGTTCCATGCCAGCGAACCCACCCTTGACTCGTGCACACCTCTCAGTGTTCTCAACTGCATACAAAGAAGAAATGTAATTAAGCATCTCTGATCAAGCTTGTTAGGACATGGACAACATTTTGGGATGCTGGAGGTGTATACTGACCAGGCGGCTGGAGCTGGTGTCCCAGAGCTGGATGTCAGAGGAGTTGAGTCCAATAGCAAGATGCCGGCCATCAGGAGCCCAGCTGACGCTGGTGATGGGGCCGTTGTCCTCCTCGACTGTCACGAGCTCAGATGTGGATCCACTTGAGGCGTCCCACAGGTACATGGTGTCGCCCAGCGCGATGGACAACACGTTGCTGCTGCCCCAGTCCATGAGGTTGAGGTAGTAATCGTCGACGAGGTCCGGTGCATCCAGAGTCCTCTCGGCAGACTGCAATTGCCAAGTGACATCAGTAACCACCACCAAATGCCACTACATCTGTAGCTTCAATGTGCATTAGTAGAACCAAGCAAAAGTATGTGCATACCTGGGGGATGTAGCGCCTCTGCTTGGCCGGCTTGGCCTGGTGAGAAGAAACCGTGTCGGCAGCAAAGAGGTTCTCGGGCTCCGGCGGCTTGTTCCTGAAGGCGAGGATCCGCGTCCGGTTGTTGAGCAGCTTCTCGGCGAGCAGCCTCCGGTAGGCCTCCTTGGACGGGGACGCCGCCGCGTTCTCCTTGTCCTTCTTGCCCTCCGTGAGCAGGTAGTGAGCCACGTCCATGTCCATCGCCGACCGGTCCGGGATGAACCTGTCCCCCTGCACGCACCGAAAGGGAAAAACACCCTGGTCAGACATTACGTCGAACAGCTTGCGCACAAGGGCAACTACGGGATCTCGGAGCTAAGGACTCACGTAGCACTTGGCCGACGGGTTGCGCGTGCTCAGCGACGGCATGTAGGGGCGGGATCCGGCCTCCTGGAGCGGCGGCCGCTGCACGGCGGCGCGGTTCTCGCCGGAGGAGATCGCGCAGGAGCCTGCATCCATGGTTAGAAGAAACAGAACAGCAAACAAATAACAGTACTCGCAACAAGAAAAGGAATGCACAAGTAAACGCGGATCGATGGATCGGTCGGGCGAAAATTGACACAAGAACGGGATGCTGCGACTGAACGACGAGCGGATCTTTCGAGAGCGAGAGGGGTTCGTCTCCCCCGGATCGGCGCGGGGAGACGGCGGCGAGCACGAGAGGGAAGGAGAGAGAGGAAGTCGCAGATTGCTCGATGACTTGTGAGATTTAGGAATTTGATTGCGAGCGGTATTTGTAGGGGTCGACGACGGGGGGCGCACGGCGGGCGGGCGGCAGCAAGCTCGCAACGGCTAGTCGCCAGGGAAGAGACACGGGAAGAAGTGAAACGTTTGGTGGCCTGGCCCAGCCAGGCCCGCGTGGGTTATTTTTGGTCTTTTTGATTGTTCTCGTCACATTAAAATTTGAGAACCCCTGTTCCGCGCGTGGCGCACCCTTTTATTTCGAGGTTTGGAATAAAATCTGATTTTCAAAAACGTTCACAGATTCAAAAATATGTTTTGATGAATTCAAAAGCATTTCCTGAACTAAAAACATGTGAGTGAGTTCAAAAGAATTAAAATTTCTTTATTAACATTTTTTATGATCATTTTCAACAATGATGAACATTATTTGGTATTCGATGTACAAATTTTGAATTCGATGAACATTTTTTGAACTTGATGAACAAAATTTGTATTCTAGAATATAATTTTGAAAAAAATAGATGAACAAGTTTTGAATTCAATGAACGAATTCTGTATTTGATGCACATTTTTTAAATCAATGAACATTTTTTGATTTGATGACCAAAAAATGTTCGTGGATTTGAAAACAAAATTCACAAGAAAGGTGAAAAGGTAAAGAACAAAAGGAGAAAAGAAAAAGGCTAACATGAAAGAAAAAGGAGGGAAAAGAAAAGAAAAACCAAAATAAAAGAAAGGAAAAAACGGGAAAATGAACCGGCCCATACAACACCTGCACGCCAGGTGGTACGCTACGTTGATCCGCAGCGACCAACGCGCCACGTAGGAAACCCCTAAAAGTTTGGTCCGCCCGGAGCTTAAAGCACGTGTGAGCCTGCATCTAGAGGAACAGTCGAATCGATCGTTTTTCAGTCAGGCCCCGAGAGGTGCAACCCGAGGCACGTGGGTGGGGCGTGAGTGGTTGCATGCGTGGATGCGGTCTCGAGACAACGTGTTGTGAGTCCGGCATTCCGGTTATCATATACTAACCCTCGACAACGAGGAGAGGGATGAGTCAACGACACACGTGTGTGTTCGTAGCGACCTATGGACAACGGAAATTGTCTAATTTCGACCAGGATTCCTGCTCCGACAAGAGGGGAGGCTGGTGCTGCTCGACAACGGCGAGCGGGTGGTGGACTCATGCATGTGATGCAATGACGTGGCTATCAGGAATGGGGAAACAGTGTGCTTCACATGTCACTAGGGCCGGCTGGGTGCGACACACCACATGGGCTCGGGTTTGGATCGCAACAGGTATTTTAACCAAATTTATTGATTTAACATGATCAGAGCCAAAGAATATTTATGAGTCTTAGCAATTGAGTTGTCAACTCAACCACACCTAAAATATCTTTTTCCAACAAAATATTTAGTATCACAAGAGTTTGATAGTTTTGATAGTTTGGTAATAATAGGAATAGTAAGAGAGAAAAGTAACAGTAGCAGTAGTAGTAACTTAGCAAAAATTAAAACGCAAAAAGCATATGCATTGGGTCAGTGATGGATAAATATGTTGGATGACATTCATCATGTAACAGTTACAACCTAGAGCTACACGGAACTATCTCCAATTCATCATTGTAATATAGGCATGTATTTCGTATATAGTCATATGTTTTTATAATAAGAACTTGCATGACATCTTTTGTCCTACCCTCCCATGGCAGCGGAGTCCATAAGGAAATCTAAGGGATATTAAGGCCTACTTTTAATAGACAACCGACACAAAGCATTAACACATGGTGAATACATGAACTCCTCATACTACGATCATCACCGGAGACGATCCCAATTATTGTCACTTTGGGGTCTACGGATCATAAAACATAATAGGTGCATACAACTTGCAAGATGGGATCCAGAATACTCTCATATTCGTGGAAACATAATAGGTTCAGATCTAAAATCATGACACTCGGCCCTGATGAAAAGCATTAAGCATAGCAACATCAATCTCATAACATAGTGGATACTAGCGATCAAGCCCTATCAAAATAACTCGATTACATGACAAATCTCACCCAATCTCATCAATGTACAACAAGCATAGGAAGGTATTACTCGCTCCCGATGGTTGATGGAGAAGGTTTGGTGATGACAACAATGATGAATCCCCCTCTTCGGAGCTCCAAACGGACTTCAGATTAGCCCCCCAAGGAAGAACAGGAGGTGGCGGTGGCTCCGTCTCATAAAACGCAATGAAATTTTCTCTCTGATTGTCTTGTCCGCAAGATGTTAGTTATAGCGTTGGAGTTAGGTCAGCCAGAGGTTTGTGGGACCCGTGAGTTTGGCGGGCGCGCCCTCCAGGTAGATCTTTATGCCAGATCTTTTATTAATTCCAAAATTATTCTTCGTAATATTTCAGCTCAATCCGTGAACTTCTATTTCTGCACAACAATAACACCATGGTAGTTTTGCCAAAAACAACGTTAGTCCGGATTAGTTTCATTCAAATCATGCAAATTAGAGTCGAGAACAAGAGGAATTGTTTGGAAATATAGATACGTTTGGGATCAACTCCCCCAAGCTTAACTCATTGCTTTTCCTCAAGAAATTCAGTTGATAAACTAAAAGTGATAAAGAAATTTTTTACAAACTCTTTTGTTCTCATTGTTGTATATATGCTTATCTAGTGTTCAGGTTTTCAGAAAAGATTATAAACCAACCATGTCAATGATAACACCTAGGTCTCATATTTACTCATGAAAATAACATAACCAACTAGCGAGCAATAATAAGATATCCCATATGCCAACAATTTGTCAAAACACTCATGATATAATATGATATCACGATATCTCATTAGCCCTTCCTGAGGCTGCAAAACATAAACTAAACTCAATTCTCACATCCAACATTAACTAAACTCAATGCATAAAAAATGACAACGATGTTATCAGGTCTCGTGCTTTGATGACAAGATGATGACTCAACAATAAAATTGCATGGCATTAATGTAAATAGAAGGGCCCTTCGTGGAGGGAAGCATTGATTTGCAGCGGTGCTAGAGCTCATGGTTTGAAACTAAGACAAAAGTTAAGTGGTGTGCTTTTCTTGTCAACGTCACGATAAAGGATTTCAGTGTCTTCCATGCTAAACACATTATTAGCGGTTCCCAAGCGTAATTCTGAAGTTTACTCCCTTCCACCATACATACACAAGCCATGGCTAGACTTGAGTCCATGCGCATTCTTCTTGCTTATGTCAATCATTATGATATCACGCTTTACCAAAATGGACATTAAAAGTGCCTTTTAGATGGTGAAATTGAGAGGAAGTCTAGGTTAAATAACCTCCCGGATCCTTCAACCCTAACAAATCTAATCGTGTTTATAAACTTCACAAAGCTCTCTATGGACTCACACAATCCCCTCGAGCTTGGTACAAATGCTTGACAAAGTTTCTTATATGAAACAGTCTTTGGATTGGTAAAATTGATGCAACTTTGTTCACTAAAAGTGTTATCATTGACATGGTTAGTGTGCACGGTACCAAGCGAAAACGAAAGAGTGTTATCTTAAGGCCGTGAAATGAATTGTGAGATACTTGACGCATACACCAAACTTTGACATTTGGTATCCCAGAGGATCTTCTTTTGATCGTGTTGGCTATTCTGACTCGGACTATGTCGGAGACAAGGTTGATAGAAAATCCAGTTTGGGTACTAGTCAATTTCCTGGAAGATCCCCTGTGTCTTTTTCATCCAAGAAACAAAACTCGGTATATCTATATACCGTCAAAGTGGAATACATTGCCGTCGGATCCTGTTGCGCACAATTACTATGGATGACTCAAACTCTCAAAAACATGTTCCTTTTCTTTGTGAGAATGAGAGTTCTATTCAGATTGCACACAAGCCCATGCAACATTCTCGAACTAAGCATATAAAAATTTGTCACTATTTCATTCATGATCATGTTGCCAAAGGAGATATTAATATCAAGCTTGTTTGTACCGACAAGCAATTTGCAGATATCTTCACAAAACCGCTTGATGAGTAAGTGTTTTGCCACTTGAGGAGTGATACGTCTCCAATGTATCTACTTTTCCAAACACTTTTTCTCTAGTTTTGACCTCTAATTTGCATGATTTGAATGAAACTAACTCGGACTGACGTTCTTTTCAGCAGAACTACCTTGGTGTTATTTTTGTGCATAAATAAAAGTTCTTGGAATTGGACGAAACTTTTTGTGAATTATTTCTGGGATTTATAATGAATTATGGAGCAAAGAACTGCCAGAGGGCGTGTTCCAGGGGGGCACCAGACATCAAGGCGCCCCCTAGGTCGCGCCTGATGGCTTGTGGGGCCCTCATGGCTCCTCCGACCCTAATTCCAGTCCTATAAATTCACATCTTCGGAGAAAAACATCATAAAGAAGTTTTCATCGCGTTTCACGAGACGGAGCCGCCGTCACCTCCTGTTCTTCCTCCAAAGGGCTAATCTGGAGCCTGTTTTGGGCTTCGGAGAGGGGAAATCATCATCGTCGTCATCACCAACTCTCTATCATTAACACCGCCATGATGCTCGCCATCGGAAATGAATAATTCCTTTGAGGCTTGTTGGACGGTAGTGGGATTGGATGAGATTGATCATGTAATCGAGTTAAGTTTGATAGGGCTTGATCCCTAGTATCCACTATGTTCTGAGATTGATGTTGATGTGACTTTGCTATGCTTAATGCTTGTCACTAGAGCCCGAGTACCATGATTTCAGATCTGAATCTATTATGTTTTCGTGAATATAAGAGTGATTTGGATCCTATCTTGCAAGTTGTATGCACCTATTACGTGTCATGATCCGCATACCCCAAGGTGACAATAATTGGGATTCTTTTCGATGATTGTCGTAGTTTGAGGAGTTCATGTATTCACCATGTGTTAATGCTTTGTTCCGGTTCTCTATTAAAAGGAGGCCTTAATATCCCTTAGTTTCCAATAGGACCCCGCTGCCACGGGAGGGTAGGACAAAACATGGCATGCAAGTTCTTATTGCAAGCACGCATGACTATATATGAAATACATGCCTACATTATATCTACGAATTGGAGCTAGTTCTGTGTCGCCCTAGTGTGTAACTATTATATGATCAATGTCATCTAAATCATTATCCATCACTAATCCACGTGCGTACGCTTTACATATACTGAATCTTGCTAAATTACTACTGTTGTTGCTACTTTCACACTGATACTTGTGATCTGCATTGGGTTTTCCATGAAGAGGAACAGGTTATCGCAACACAAAGTGGGTAAGTATTTCCCTTAGTTATGAAACCATTGTTTATCGAACCAATAGGAATACCAATCTGTTGGGGAACGTTGCATGGGAAACAAAAAAATTCCTACGCTACACCAAGATCAATCTAGGAGATTAGCATCTACGAGAGGAGAGAAGCGGAAGCGGAAGCATTAAAGAACACGGTTCATGTAGTCGCACATCTCCATGATCCAAATCACAAGCCGTCCCACGAACTCACGATCAAGTGTCGAATGGACGGCACCTCCGCATTCACGTGCAGCTCGATGACGATCTCCGCCTTCTTGATCCAGCAAGAGGGAGCGGAGAGGAAGATGGGTTCACCGGCAGCACGACGGCATGGCGGCAGCGGTGGTGGAGCTGATCCGGCAGAGCTTCGCTAAGCGTCACCGAATCAACTACTAGAGGAGAGGCTATCGGGGAGGGAGGAAGGATTGCGTCGTGGCTTAAGGTGTGGCAGCCTTCCTACCTCTCTCATATATATAGGGGGAAGGGGGAAGGGGCTGCGCCCTAGGGTTCCCACTCCTAGGGGCGACAGCCAAGAGGAGGGGGCGACAGCCAAGAGGAGGGGGCGGCGGCCAAGGGGTGGCTTGGCCCCCAAGGCAGGGTGGCCGGCCCCCTTAGGGTTTCCCCCTCCACCCTTCGGCGCATGAGCCCTTGTGGGAGGGGCGACCAGACCACCAAGGGCTGGTGCGCCTTCTATCACATCCCATGTGGCCCTTCGGGGCTGGTGGCCCCTTTCGGTGGACCCCCGGGACCCTCCTGGCACCCCCGGTACGTTACCGGTGACGCCCGAACTTTTCCCGGTGACCAACACGGAACATCCTATATATGAATCTTCTACTCCAGACCATTCCAGAGTTCCTCGTCATGTCCGAGATCTCATCCGGGACTCTGAACAACCTTTGGTCACCAACACACATAACTCATCTATACCGAAACATCACCGGACCTTAAGTGTGCAGACCCTGCGGGTTCGAGAACCATGTAGACATGACCGAGACACCTCTACGATCAATAACAAATATCGGGACCTGGATGCCCATATTGGTTCCTACATGTTCTACGAAGATCTTTATCGGTCGAACCTCTATGACAAGGATTCAGACAAACCCGTATGTTGTTCCCTTTGTTCTTCGGTATGCTACTTGCCCGAGACTCGATCGTCGATATCTGCATACCTAGTTCAGTCTCGTTACCAGCAAGTCTCTTTTACTCGTTCCGTAATACAAGATATTGTGGCTAACACTTAGTCACATTGCTTGCAAGGCTCGTTGTGATGTTCTATTACCGAGTGGGCCTTGAGATACCTCTTTTTCACACGGAGCAACAAATCCCAGTGTTGATCCATACCAACTCAACAGACACTGTTGGAGATACCTGTAGAGCATCTTTATAGTCACCCAGTTACGTTGCGATGTTTGATACACACAAGTTACTCCTCCGATGTCAGTGAGTTGTGTGATCTCATGGTCATAGGAACAGATACTTGACACGTAGAAAACCATAGCAATAAACTAATATGATCATATGCTACGTTTGTAGTTTGGGTCTTGTCCATCACATTATTCTCCCAATGATGTGATCTCGTTACCAAATGACATCTCATGTCCATGGCTAGGAAACCTTAACTATCTTTGATTAACGAGCTAGCCTGCTAGAGGCATACTAGGGACATAGTGTTGTCTATATGCTCACACATGTATTTAGTTTCCAATCAACACAATTATAGCATGGACAATAACCGATTATCATGAACAAGGAAATATAATAATAAACACTTTATTTATTGCCTCTAGGGCATATTTCCAACACAATCCTCAACCGTCTTCAGTGGCTGCACACAAAAGACCAAACAACTTGCACACAACGCCGACAAGAGGGTTGTCAATCCCCTTGAATCTTGTTATTTGCAAGCTAGTGAGTTGTGTAGATAATTGTAAAGTGCAAAATAAAATAAAAGAAAATAAATAACAGCAAGGTAATGATAGTTTTTGTGAATATATAAGTGAATAGACCCGGGGGCCGTAGAGTTCTCTAGTGGTATCTCTCATAAGCAAAGCATACGATGGGTAAACAAATTATTGTTGGGCAACTGATAGAAAAGCGAATAGTTATGCGATTTTAACGACAATGACCATGTGTATATAGGTATCACATCCATAAGAAAATAGTCTGACTCCTTCCTGTACCTATTACTATTACTCCACCCATCGACCGCCACCCAGCATGCATCTAGAGTATTAAGTAAAATAGAGTAATGCTTGGAGAACATTGACATGATGTAGACAAAGTAGACTCAATCAATATGAATAAGCCCCATTGTTTTATCCTTAGTAGCAGCAACATAAAGACGTAACTTCTCCCCTTATGTCATTGGGATGTAGAGCCTCCCCAGGTTGAACCTATTACAATGCACCACTCCCACAGAAGAAATATCAATCTAGTTGGCCAAACTATCTCAATAGATCAAAGAGTATTACAAAGTTATGATGGTCATGCAAATAATAATCATAGTATTCAGATTTGACTCAAATAATTTTTCATGAATAATCTTAACATAAAATCACAATTCATCGGATCCCAACAAACACACCAGACAAAGGGATTACATTTGATAGATCAGGGAAAAGATGCGATGAACATTGCATTGAAGATCGAGAGAGAGAGAGAGATTGCCATCTAGGCACTACCTACAGACCCATAGGTCTGTGGTGAACTACTCACACATCATGGTGAGGGAAACAAGGTTGATGAAGAAGCCCTTCATGACCGATCTCCCCTCCGGAAGGGTGCCGGAACGGAGGTGTAGATGGCCTATCGTCACAACAGAGACTTGCGGTGGCGAAAAAGTGTTTTGTGAGTGCTCCTTGCAGGTTTTAGGGTATTTCTGAATTTATAGGCCAGAGAGGGATGTCGGGAGGCAGCTGAAGGGGCCACCATATATCAGGGCGCCCCCTGGTGGCGCTCCCTGTTGCGTGGTGGGTCCCTCGTGCACCTCCCGACCTTCCTTCGAAGCTTCTAGGTCTTGAATTTGTCCAAAAAAATCGTTAAAAAGTTTATTGGCAATTGGACTTCATTTGGTACTGTAACTCTGAAAAGGCAAAAAGACACAGAAAACAAGAACTGGGACTAGGCACTAGATCAATAGGTTAGTGCTCAAAATATTATAAATTGGTAAATAAATACCCAAAAATTATCCTAGAATGATAATAGAATGGAAAAATTAAAAATTATATATACGTTGGAGACGTATCGGCATCCCCAAACTTAATTCCTGCTCGTCCTCGAGTAGGTAAATGATAAAAACAGAATTTTTGATTTGACATGCTACCCATTATGTAATCTTTGGTATGTATGCTCATTGAGAAATGATGAATTAATAAACATCAACATTGTAATACTTATAAGTATAGGAAACAAAATCATTGATTTTTCAAAGTATACGATCCTAAAAGAATGTTTACCCCTATTCATCTTATTATATTAGCAAGGCATGACTCCGTCTTCACCACATAGATACAAATATTGAGCACCACGGTGTCCGAGTCAAGCAATTGGATCGTACTTTTTCAATATGCATCAATTTTTTATTTTTCACGCAATACATGAGCGTGAACCATTGGACATAGCATATAGGTGGTATAGAATATGGTGGTATATATCAAGGGGGTAAAAGGTGGAGAAGATGGTCTCACGTCAACTAGGCGTACCAACAAGCTATGGAAATGCTCATCGATAGATGTCAATGCAAGTAGTAGGGATTGACATGCAAATGATGCACTAGAGCTATAAGTGTATGAAAGTTCAACTAAAGCTAAGTGCGGTGTGCATCCAACTTGCTTGCTCATGAAGATCTCGGGCATTTGAGCAAGCCCGTCATCGGAATACACAAGCCAATTTTATTATATGAAAATATAATTCCCACTAGCATATGGAAGTGCCAACATAGGAGACTCTCTGTATGAAGAACATGGTGCCACTTTTGAGGCGCAAGTGTGGTAAAGGATAGTAGCAAAGTCCCTTCTCTATTTTCTCTCATTTGTTTTTTTATGGTGTGCTTTTTTCAGCTTTTTGCCTCCCTCATTCTCTGTTTTTTATATGGGGGGCTCATTTGGCCTCCCCCATTTTTATTTCATTTTTCGTCCGGAGTCTCATCCCGACTTGTGGGGGAATCATAGTCTCCATCATCCTTTACTCACTGGGATAATGCTCTAGTAATGATGATCATCACACTTTTATTTACTTACAACTCAACATAAAGACTGATAGGAAGATATGACTTTGTATGAATGCCTCTGGCCATGTACCAGGATGTCCAATGATCTAGCGTGACATGTATAAAAAACATGATGAACGGAGGCTTTTCCACAAATACTATGTCTGCTCTATATGATCATGCAAAGCATTATGATGATGAACAAACTAGTCATGTGAAGTGACGATGGAATTTGCATGGCAATATGTCTCAGAATGGCTATGGAAATGCCATAATAGCTAGGTATGTTGGATGTTTTGGGGAAGATACAATGACGCTTATGTGCAACAGAGCGTATCATGTCACGGGGTTTGGATGCACCGGCGAATATTTGCACCAATCCTCGAGGTGAGAATGGGCTATGCACGGTACCGAAGAGGCTAGCAAATATGAGAAGGTGAATATGCCTATGTCCATGGTGTCACATTAGTCGTAAAGAAATCACATACTTATTGCAAAGTTTTATTAGTTTTATCACAAATCAAAGTACTCTTCACATGCCCCGAGGGAGGAGGTTGGTAGGATTTAACCATCGTGCACCCCCAACTCGAAACAACACTAGGATTTCGATGAGGCATACAAATGCTCACACATCATCACCATGCCTCTTTAATTTTTGGATGAATAACAAGTTAACACCTCTTAATATCGACACTTCTAGGAATCAATAATTTTGCACTCACACCTTTTTCATATTACTACATAAATGTCATTAACCCACAACTTCTCTATGTGTGCTACATGAAGGTTTTGATTATCATTCATTGAATACCTAATATTCTTGGACTAGACTTATGACCCATGCAAATTATTGTCACTATTTATTCAGCTCTCAAACAAATATAAGTGAGGAACGAGAGCATATTATTTCTATAAAATCTACACGCCACCATTGTGACACCCCCGAAATTGACCGTACGTTAAACATACACGCAAATGCATATGACCAAGATTAGGGACTCACTAATCAATATCACAACACAACTCTAGACACAAATTAAATCCATACAACTTCATATTACAAGCCAGGGGCCTCGAGGGCTCGAATACAAAGCTCGACAAGCACGAGTCAGCAGAAGCAAATAATATCTGAGTACAAACATAAGTTAAATAAGTTTTGCCTTAAGAAGGCTAGCACAAACATAACAAGGATCGAAAGAGGCGAGGCCTCCTGCCTGGGAACCTCCTATCCTACTTCTGGTCGAGGGCAACATCCACATAATAGTAAGCTCCAGCGATGGTGTAGTAGTCGTCTCTGGCATACTCCATCTCCGGGGCTCTGTCATCTTAACGTAGCAATCGCATCGAGGGGGAAAGAGAAGCAAAGCAGCGGTGAGTACTCATCTAAAGTACTTGCAAGACTGACATCAGTCATATGCTAAGTATGCATCATTATCAAGGAATGGGGTTATATCTGGACTGGCTGCAGAATAGCAAGAATGAGGGGGAAGGCCTAGTCCTATCGAAGACTAGCATCTTCAACATCTTCCAACATTAGAAGAGAGCAGATTGGTATCTCATATGTAGCAATATTTTATTGTACCAAATTTTATTAAGTAACCACGCCGAGAGATTCTTCCTCGACTCCCCACGAGGAAGCAATCTTGAAGCCAACATTTATTTCAATTTAAATCACAATTTTAGTTGTAGTAGGTCAAGGTACAACTCCAAGTCGTCCTATTACCGTGGATGTAGTTATTCGAATAGTTGAATTCATCCCTGCAGGGGTGCACCTCATTTCCAACATGCTTGATCGCCTCCAGCCGGACACTATTTCCTGGGTAATGCCCGTCCTCGGGATTTCAACACGTCGTCGCCCCATCTAGACTCAACAGAGAGGCCAGCCAGCCAGTATAAATCCTAAGCGCGTAGGAGTCATGGGCCCACTCGCCCTTTGCACTCTTGCACGATGTGAGGGCGGACGAGGTTAGTCCTAGCATCTCTTAAATACAAGCACAATGTCGTTGCAGACCACTTGGGCGCGCGCCACTCCATTGCTGACGTCCGAAGAGCTTCGGCTGATACAACGATGCTGAGTACCCATAACTTATCCCACGTGTAGGTTTAGTGCGTAAAAGGTCAATCGACCAACTCAGATCAAATACCCAACCCATTAGCATTTTATTAATGCGGTGACGAGCACGACCCATGATGTGCGGTCCTGTCGCCCCGTCTCGAGGTCTTGTGGCAAGGGCCTCACCTTCCCGGCCACGCCTCGTCGTCATTAATCCGTGGGTACCCTTCAGGGCCGACCCATCACCAACAGTTGTCTGTAACCAAGTTATAGTACCCGTGTGTATAAACATCAAGGCGAGAACTGAGGAATCACTCTCAATGGTCCCTGCTCGATGTAACCGTCAAGGTGGACTTAGAGGAATCACCCTTTGTTTACCACGTCCGACTAGCTACACTACAGAACTAACATCATGAGTACTTCACGAGGTGTCACCCTCGGTACTTGATAGTAGCTCTGCATAATCGTATAACCAAGGGGGTGTGCGGTGCTGTGTCGGGCCTGGCTCATCGATCATGATGACTGATACGTCTCCAATGTATCTATAATTTATGAAGTATTCATGCCATGTTAACAATAGTTCTATATGATTTTGGTATGGTTTTATTAGAACTAACCCGGACTGACGTTGTTATCAGAAGAACTACCATGGTGTCGTTTTTGTGTGCAGAAATAAAAGTTCTCGGTATGGGCTGAAGATTTATGGGGAATATTTTTGGAAAATATAAAAAATACTGGAGCAAAAAGATAATGGAGAGGAGTCCCGAGGCAACCACAAGCCTAGGGCTTCCCCTAGGGCGCGCCTCTGGCTTGTGGGTCCCTCGGAAATCCCCCTGACTTGATTCCAACGCCAAGTACTCCTATAAATCCCGTAACCCCCAGAAAGAAACCTAGATCGGGAGTTCTGTCGCCGCAAGCCTCTGTAGCCATGAAAAACTAATCGAGATCCCGTTCCGACTCCCTGCCGGAGGGGCAAACCATCACCGGAGGCCATCTTCATCATCCCGACAGTCTCCATGACGAGGAGGGAGTAGTTCACCCTCGGGGCTGAGGGTATGTACCAGTAGATATGTGTTTGATCTCTCTCTCTCTCTCATGTTCATGAGATGACATGATCTTGATGTATCGCGAGCTTTATTAATATAGATGAATCATATGGAGTTTTCCCCTCTCTATCTTCTTGTGATGAATTGAGTTTTCTCTTTGAAGTTTTCTTATCGGATTGAGTCTTTAAAGGATTTGAGAACACTTGATGTATGTCTTGTGATGGGATATCCGTGGTGACAATGGGATGTTCTATTGATCCACTAGATATGTGTTTTGGTGATCAACTTGCGGGTTCCGTGGCCTTGGGAACCTATGCATAGGGGTTGGCACACGTATTCGTCTTGACTCTCTGGTAGAAACTTTGGGGCACTCTTTGAAGTTCTTTGTGTTGGATTGAACATGATGGATCTTAAATTGTGTGATGCATATTGTATAATCAAGCCCATGGGTACTCGTGGTGACATTGGAGTATCTAGATGACATTAAGGTTTTGGTTGATGTGTATCTTAAAGTGTTATTTTAGTACGAACTCTAGGGCTGTTTGTGACACTTATAGGAATAGCTCATACGATTGATCGGAAAAGATAACTTTGAGGTGGTTTCGTACCCTACAATAATTTCTTCATTCGTTCTATGCTATTTGTGACTTTGGAGTGAACTCTTTATCGCACGTGAGGGATTTACATATGATTCAACTATGTTACTATTGTTGAGAGAACTTGCACTAGTGAAAGTATGAACCCTAGGCCTTGTTTCTAAGCATTGCAATACTGTTTGTGCTCACTTTTATCATTAGTTACCTTGTTGTTTTTATATTTCAGATTAAAAAAACCTATATCTACCATCCACATTACACTTGTATCACCATCTCTTCGCTGAACTAGTGCACCTATACAATTTACCATTATACTGGGTGTGTTGGGGACACAAGAGACCCTTTGTTATTTGGTTGCAGGCTTGTTTGAGAGAGACCATCTTCCTCCTACGCCTCCCACAGATTGATAAACTTTAGGTAATCCACGTGAGGGAAATTTGCTACTGTCCTACAAAACTTTGTGCTTGGAGTCCCAACAACGTCTACAAGAATAAAGTTTTGTACTAGACATCATATGCCAAAAACTGGTTTGTTTTTATCTAGCTCATCTTGCTTGTTTCTAACAGGTTTTTCAATTCAAGCATATTCATCACAAAAATAAATAACTCGTCCATCAATATTATCACACGGGTCACTGATCCACTGTAACATCCCAAACTTTGGAATGTTATAATAAATATAGAATGATTGTTTGTTTGCTTGAATGATTGAAAGTGAGTGAAATTTGAAACTTTTTGAAACTTTTGAAAGTTTATTGAGAGGGAATGAAATGACTTTCCCAAAACTTTCAATCTGCATTTTGATCACCAGGAATTCAAATTCATTTCATCACAAAACCCTAGAGTGAAGATGACATGACTTCTTCCATTTAAAGAAATGAAAAGGGATTTGAAAATGATTTGAATTTCCATTTTGAAAATATTTCAAATTCAGAAAACTTTATGCAACTCAATGATTTTCATGAGAGAGGATAATATGACTTCCTCAAATTTTAAGAAATATGAGTTGGAAGTTTAAAATAAGGAATTGAAAGAGCTTTTGAAAACCTCTGGATTATTTTGAAAATCCATTTCATATTGGTCCCTATCCAAAATTTTCAAAGAATTCAAAACCCTGACAAAATTTGAGAGGAGTAACATGACACTCCAAGACAGGGGGTAATTTTTGAAGTTTTTTTGAATC
The DNA here is from genome assembly GCA_022496015.1 of Hordeum marinum. Taxonomy (NCBI): domain Eukaryota; kingdom Viridiplantae; phylum Streptophyta; class Magnoliopsida; order Poales; family Poaceae; genus Hordeum; species Hordeum marinum. The sequence goes on along the minus strand of CM039676.1, from coordinate 346,306,469 downwards.
ATCAAACCCAAAAAGTTATTTGAAAAATATTTGCAAAAGTAAATAAAGCCAATTAAGGCATTTTCTGAAAAATGGTTTTTTTTAAAGTATTCAAATGCCAGAATAAAAATGTCCATTAAATTGCATTTATTATTCTGTTAATTTTGATATAAAATTTGACTATAGTTGGAATTTATTCGAATGCATTGATCAAGTTTTATGGCTCTGGTAAAATCATAAATAGGAAACGGTAACGGTTTATAATAAAACCGGCCGGCCCACAGCCTTTAAAGCCGATTTTATTTCATAACGGTCACCGCTAATAACACCCCCTCTCGCTCTCTCACTGACAGGCCGGTCCCACGCGCCCGACCGAAACCGTCGCCGGTCATCACCCTCCTCCCGCGCCCGACGCCGTCGTCGGTTTTCCCTCGACGCGGACCCCCTCCCTCCTTACTCCCCCGACCCCCTGAGACCCCTATAAGTAGCCGGCACCTCTCCTCTCTCCATTCCCCCCCTTCGCCCCTCTGCCCGTGCCTCTCTCTCGCCGGGATTCCTCGCCGAACATCACCACGGCCGCCGCGCCATTACCACGCCACCGCTCCACCCTGCCCTCCCTGAGCTCTCCCGAGCCCATCACCGAGCTTCCCTCGCTCGCCCGCATCTCCCCATCCCCTGCCTGAGCCTCGAAGACCCCAGAGCCGCCACACCGTCGACCTCGCCGGAGTCCGAACCGCCCCGAGCTCGTACCTCTCATCTCCGTCGTCCCCAAGCTCGTCCGACGCCACCACTGGACGCGCCACTCATCGCCGCGTCGACCAGTGCCAACGCCGTCGTCGTAGACCCACCAGAGAGCTCGCCTGCATCACGCCGTCGCCGTCGCCGTCGCCGGAGACGCTCATTGCCGGCAAACCACCCCTGTGAGCTCACCCCATCTGTGTGTGTTGGATCTGGATCCAACGATCCAGATCATAACATTTAAATTCGCGAAACGTTTTCTGCTAAGTACCGGTCACCCGCTCGTATTCGCCCGCACGCTCACATCCGTAGCCAACTAGAGAGCGACACGTAGCCCACCTGTCCGTTAGAAACGTATTTTCATTTCTGATTTAATTTCTGTTTCCAGAATAGTTTCAGATTTGTTTTGCTTATAACTTTTATGTTTTTAATTGTTTTCAATTGATTTCTTTTGCATTAGATCAAAAATTTCGTCTAGTTTCTGTGAATACCAGATTTGACTATGTTTGAATAACTCAATTTGAATTTGGACAGATTTGATTTAAATTTTATTTTCTGAATATCTTGAGTTCTAAAATGAATTTTTGATTGATTCTTTTTCCTACTTGTCACTAGTGATCTTAGTTATCGTTAGGCAGAGTTTGAGAATTTTTAAAATAAAATTTATTAGGGTTTTAACTAGAAACAGAATCTGTTTAGTTTGTTAATATAGTTTAATTAGTTTTATTTTGTTAGTTTAAATCTGAGTTAATTATATATTTGATTTAGTATATTCTGTTAGTTAAACTTTAGGTGAATTACTTGTTGTTAAAATAAAAATAATTTGCTTAGTTTACTACCATGTTGTTATAGGAACACTATACATTTTCAAATAGGTTTAATTTGTGATAAACAAACTAGTTAGTAATAGCTTATTCCAACAAAGTTTATATAATTAGATTCTGTTTTCAAATAAAATTTGTAGTAATACCTTTCTGTTAAGTAATGTTTTGTTAATAAATAATTTAGTTTTGCTCTATTATGATAGGAAAACTATATCCTTAATCATTAGGTAATGTCTTATAAAACAATTTAGTTTTTCATAGAAATTATTTTCACAAAGTTTTAGATGACTTAATTCTGTTTTGTAATAAAGATTTTATTTAATTACTTTCTGTTAACTAAGTTGTTTCATAATTTGTTTTCTCTTAGTTTATGGTTGTGCTTGTAGTTAAGTTCATTAGGCAAACACTTATATTGTTTAGAAGGTTGTTTTTATAGTTCTAGTTGTCATTCAAAAGTGATTCATTTTTTCTAGAAAAATAGTTACAAAAATCTTTTATTATATTTTACTTTGTTTTGGGTTTTGTGTTACTTTTGAAATTGTTGGAGTTTTGTGTTTCAACTTTGTCTTAAGTATTTCTTCCATCAACCTTGTTGCTTTTGTTTTGTGTTACTTTTGATTGTTAGAACTGATTGTTAGTATGATTGCTTATAAGTATGCAATGCTTGATTATAGATTTCATCGGAGAGTGACGAATAGTTTATCAAGTTATTTCTGAGAGCGATATCTTATCTTCATCAACAGTACAGGCAAGTTCACCTTGACCATCTATTTCATACCTATGTTTTTATTGCATGTAGTGACATCATTCAACATATCCCTCCCGTAGTGTTATTGAAATTCTTGTAGTTCAGTAGAATGCATGAGGTAGGAACCCACCACTTGTTACTAAAGCCCCGGGAACGCTAGTTAGTGCAATGCTATGCTAAGTAGACGGGGTCTGGTATGAGTGTTCGTGAGTGGTGTGAAGAAGGACTCCACGTCAAAACGACGACTTCATGAAGACATCTTCAAGTCCTGCATCTTCAAGACCTCAAGACTTCAAGACTCGAGAAGACAAGTTTTCAATACACACTACCGGGTGAAGGATGGTTGATTGGGCATCCCTGGAGAAACCAGTGGATGGCCGGGATGCATGGAGAAGCGCCATGACATCTTGCGGAAAGCTTCACCCAGACTCAAAGAGAAGGATGAATACTTCATGCCCGGAAGCTTACCTGTGTAGCCACAAGTCATTATGGGCTCTGGCTTGGTTGATCTTTGTTGTGACTCTGCTGGGCAGTGCTACGAGATGTAGTCGACGTTAGGATTGGGATGGGCACTGTCGGACAGTCAGGGAAGCACTCTGAAAGACCATGTTTCTTTCATCCTGTTCTCAAACACCAGGCAGTGCGAGGACTTACCAGGAGGGAAAGAATCTTGTGGGTAAAGTACACAACACTCTGCAGAGTTAAACCTAATCGATTAGCCGTGTCCCCGGTTACGGACAATATGAGCTTCTAGACTTGGATCTATCTCTGAACTCTCAACACTGGACTGATAACTAATTGTGGGCAACTTAATGATACTTATGGGCATTGAGACATTGGTTGGCGGAACCATGTCATGATAGGTAACTCTATAGTGAAATTCCTGATATTCCTTTGTTGTAGGAAAATAAAATCAGCTTTTACGCAAAAACTCAGACACAGAGCCACAAAGCCTTTGCATATAGAATAGTCTTTATGCTTCTGTTTTTCTATGGTGATCTTGCCAGCATATTCAAAATGCTGACCTACACGGCTGCAACGTCTTATGTTGCAGATACTCTTCTACGACGGGTAAGAGTACGATTCAGGGTTACGGTCCGCACTCAACTTGCCGTTGGTGTTATTGGGACTCCACTCCCGTTGACTGTATCCGCTGCTATTTTAAGGTATATATCAGTTTTACGCTATTTACATGTGATTGCACTTTGATATATACATTGATGTACTGTGTGTGCCAGCATACTGATCCAGGGATGGCACAGAAAACACAGAGGCTTGACTCGTTTTGAGTCGGGTCGCTACATCCACCTATACTAAGAAGTTTAAAGAAGCAGTAGGTACAATAACAGTTCATCAAAAACAGGCTATGCACCAGAATAGGAGCTATCTATAACAGCAGCAAAATCTAATGCAAGATTGAGAGGGAAAGAAATGGGCAATATCGGAATGCTCAAGGGGGTTTGCTTGCCTTGCTGCTCTGCTGCAAAGGCCTGATCGTCAGTCGGGTAGTCATACCCGGCAGCAGCGTCAATCTCGGGGTCTACCGGTAAGAAGAGAAGGGAGAAACAATAAATATAAAGCACAGATGAAACGCGATGCATGACATGGCAATATGCAGAGCTAGGCATGCACTAATGCAGTATTAGAGCATCTCCACCCGTCCCCCAGGACGCCCCCAGAGCACCTTTTAAGGCTCGGGAGTAGGCTCGGGAGACGCTTTTTGACGAAAAATGGCCCAGCCACGTCCCCAGCGCGCCCCCAGGACGTAAAAAAAGCGCCGGCATACCCAGGCGAAACCCAATGCGCTAGGGGTCTCTTGGGGACGCTGGCAAAAGTTTCAGCGAATCGCGTCCCCCCACGTGTACTTTTTCATGGCCCACTTAATCATTCCCCACACAAAGTTTGGCTTGGGTTGGGATGTGGCTGGGAAGATGCCCTCTTATTTTTGCCGAATGAAGCCTTTGGTCCCCCAAGACACCAACTTTTTTGGTTTGGTGGTGTCCTGGGGAGCTCCAACGGCTGGAGATGCTCTTACACGTCAAGACGGGTCGGAAGAATATCTCGCAATATTTTCCGGGTCTCTGGCTTTTACCGAACAAACGAATTTGATGGAAAAGTTCCATGTTCGTTATGATAGGGGCATGTGAAAAATGACCGGACTGCGCATTCAGAACCGTGGGATTTTTCTAAACAACTTTCATGTATAAAATATTTTCATCCGAGTTACGGATTATTTTATATAAACTTTTAAAGATTTAATAATATTCAGAAATTAATAGAATTAATTTAATTTGAAAAAGGTAATTATGACGTCATCATGATATCATGATGATGTCAGCAGCCAACCGGGGGGTTGACTGGTCAATTGACTAGTGGGCCCCACTATCATAGACATAGTGTTAATTAATGTTTAATTAACATCTAATCGGGTTAATCATGGGGTGGGACCCACCTATCATACCCTGTTTAGTACAAATTAGTCAACAGAATTAATTAAGAAGTTTAATTAATCCTAATGTGGGTTGGGCCCACATGGCATCCCCAAGTTTAGGCTCTTGCTACTCCTTATTCCGTAGTCCATCATGATCACACCCAAAACTTGAAAACTTCAATCACACAAAACTCGACAAAACTCTATGAGATATGTTAGTATAAAAAACATATTGCCTACTTGTGGTACTGTGATAAATTGATTCTTAATTCCTTTTTGCATAATAGGTACTATATTCTAACTTCTCCATGGCTTACACCCTGATGACCCACAAGTATAGGGGATCAATCGTAGTCCTTTCGATAAGTAAGAGTGTCAAACCCAATGAGGAGCAGAAGGAAATGATAAGCATTTTCAGTAAGGTAATTTCTGCAGGCACTGAAATTGTAAGTAGCAAGTAGTTTGATAGCAAGGTAATTTGTAACAAGCAAGTAACGGTAACAATAGGTAAGTGTAGCAAGGTAGCCCAATCCTTTTGTGGTCAAGGACAGGCCAAAACTATCGCTTATGATAAGCAAAGTGTTGTTGAGAGTACACGGGAATATCAGCTAGTCACTTTCATCATGTCAGTTTGGTTCGTGTTCCCTACTTTTATAAGTTGGTATGTGGGTGGACCGGTGCTAAGGTGTTGTTCTTACTTGAACTAACGATCTACTTATGATTAACCCCCTCACAAGCATCCGTAAGTACGAGAAAAGTATTAAGACAAAGTCTAACCATGGCATTAAACACGTGGACCCAAAGAATCCCCTTACGAAGTAGCACATAAATTAGGGTTTAAGCTTCTGTCACTCTAGCAACCCATCATCTAATAAATACTCCACAATGCATTCCCTTAGGCCCAAGGATGGTGAAGTGTCATGTAGTCTATGTTCACATGACACCACTAAGAGAATCACAACATACATACGCATGATCACGATCAGAGGTAACTACTCACAAATAATATGCATGCTCAAGATCATATGTGTATTGAATAGCATAATGGATCTTAACATATAATCTTCCACCAAATAAACCATATAGCAATAAAATACACAAGGTAATCAACACTACTAGTCACCCACAAGTACCAATCTGAGGTTCGGTACAAAGATTGAACACAAGACATGAACTAGGGTTTGAGAGGAGATGGTGTTGTTGAAGATGTTGATTAAGAATGGACTCCCCAATATGAGAGGGTTGTTGGTGACAACGATGGTTTTGATTTCCCCCCTCCGTAGGGGGGGAGTTCCCCCGGCGAAATCGCTCCACTGAATGGCAAAAGTGCTCCTATCCAAGTTCCGCATAGAGATGACAGGGCCTCGTCCCAAAAGTCCTCCCCCTAAATTTTTAGTTTTGGGGGGAATTTATACCAAAAGATGGGCTCCAGAGGTGTGCTAGGGTGAGCACCACCCACGAGGTTGTGCCTAGGGGGCCTGGCACGCCCTGGTGGGTGTTCCTCACCCGGTGGCCCCGCTCCGGTAGTTTTCTGGTCCAATATTGCTCATTTATTACACAAAAATTCTCCATAAAATTTTAGCTTCATTGGGTGTGTGCAGAATAGGTATCTCTAACATGCTTTTTCAGGTCCCGAATTTCAGTTGCCGGTATTGCCCCTCTTTGTGTAAACCTTGCAAATTATGAGAGAAAAGGCATTAGAATTACTCCCCAAAGCATTATTATGCACAAAAACATTATAAATAACAGTAGGAAAACATGATGCAAAATGGACGTATCAACTCCCCCAAGCTTAGACCTCGCTTGTCCTCAAGCAAAAGCCGATACCGAAGAACATGTCCTCATGGTTTGGGAGAGAGGTGTCGATAAAAACAAAATACGAACATAGTAGCATCATGCTTATTACTATAACAACAACAAACCTTAACATATAACTCTTTCATATAACTTTTATTTCATAACAACATCATATAACTTCTCATGAGCAAGTAACAATTCATCACAACGTGGAAGTATAAAGCATAAACCTTATTGGAAATCTACAAACTATGTTCGAAGTCAACTTTGCAACTACAATTCATCATATTTTCAGGAAGGGTCTCATGTAGGAGCCTTTTGGCCAGTCCACATACTCAACCATCATTTAGTCTTCTATGATTGCTAACACTCACAACATACCCATGAGCAAAAAGTTTCAACTGGACACATAGAAAGGTAGGGGCTTATAGTGTCGCCTCCCAACGTATTCACCTCAAGGGTGATGTCAACAATAATAACTCATGATCTCTCATATCCAACTAGATATATGTGCCTAGATCTTTCCTCACCACATGATGCTTGCAAAAGGAGAAAAATAAAAAGGAATAGGGAAGAATACTTTGACTCTTGCATAAAAGTAAATACATAAAGGTAAAAGATAGGCCCTTCGTAGAGGGAAGCAGAGGTTGTCATGCGGTTTTTAATTTGTATGCCAAATACCTTAGCACAAAAGAACGTCACGTTGTATTGCCCCCTTGTGATAGAAACCTTTATAATGTAGTCTGTCGCTTTTATTACTTTGCCATCACAAGTTTGTGCAACGCTCGGTTTTCTCTTACACTAATTGATCCAACACTTTCAGAAGCAATTTTTATTGCCTTGATGCATCGATTACAACTTATTTGGAGGATGTTATTCAATCCATAGGTAGGTATGGTGGACTCTCAAACATGAGTTTGGGTTTGGGGTTTTTGGATGCACAAGTAGTACCTCTACTTAGTGCGGAATTTTTGGCTAGCAAAGATATTGAGCAAGCACCACATGTTGAAGGATCTATGACAATATAACTTCTATGTGAATATGAACAAGCATAAATCATTACATTGTCTTCCTTGTCCAACGTCAATAATTTTGGCATATAATATTTAATGGGGGCTCACAATCATAAAAGATGGTCATGATAGTATATTTGCATGTGAATATTCTCTTCCCTAATTAATTCTTTCATGAATTACATCATTGACTAATGCTATGTTTGCCAATCTCCAATAAATTTTACCACTTATACTTTTCTTTATTGTGATGTCATTACTCACCATAAGATTAGCATATGATCTTTTTTCAGTTATTCTCTTTTATCATGATTGCAACAACAAAGTAAAGGGGCAAAAAGCTCAAACTAAACTTTATTATATAACTCCCACTCGATTACATAGATAGATAGATCAAGAAACTAGCACTCGAAAATAAATCATGCTAAACTTTTATTCAACTAAATCACAAAAAAGCTAAGGATTGAAATAAAGAGCAAAGGTAAAAGGTGATGGTGATACGATACCGGGGCACCTCCCCCAAGCTTGGCTCAAGCCAAGGGGAGTGCCCATACCCGTGTACTCAAGTCTCCTTTGGTGGTGAAGATTATGAAGGTGGTGGTGATGAGGTAGTAGGATGTTTATCCTATGGCTTCCAGGGCAAGGGATCGCCATCAAAAGTTGATGCACGAGTCCTTGGAGTCCTGCAATTGGCAGCTAAACTCATACCTTTAAATCTCGTTTCATATTCAAAAACTTGATTTTGGAGATCATAAATTTGACTCTTGAGAAATTTGATTTGCTCGTTGATCGTGAAGATGATGTCTTTCATGGAATGGCCATCCACCATATTATCATGGGTGAATTCCATGATCATGGAGTGATTGGTACCAAGTCCACGCTCCACCATCCCTTTGCACTTGAAGATGTCTTGCTCCACTGCTCCAGCCTGGCCTCCATGCTTCCCGTCTTCTTGGGCCCCTGAACAACCCGTATGTGGAGCACCCCCTCACGCATCTCAATGGTTTGATGGTGCTTCATCACCTCCGGCAAGTACGAATTTATAACCTTCTCGAAGAACTTGTCCTTGGGGGAACTTGGTGAAGCCGTGGAGATTTAGATCTGACAAGAAAACATCACGAAACAAGAATAGAGAAAAATCTCGTGATGCGGTGGTCAAAACAATCGGGGGGTATATATAGAGAATTTTCATTATTGGAAATCAACCAAACGAAAGGAAACGGAGTCGGGAAGATTCCCGAGGTGGGCACCACCTGAGGGAGTCCTGGATTAGGGGGTCCTAGGATAGCCGACCTATTGTTATGGGCCGAACTATATGGGCCGCAAAGCAGACATCGGATGATCGAAGGCCACCTATGCCAGATGGAAGCTTCGAGGATCCATGACGTATTCTCCAAGTTATTATATGTAGTTAGGCATGTTTATCTCTTCGGCATGTAACCGACCATGTGTAAACCTAGGACACCCCCGGCGTCTACATAAGCCGGAGGTGTCGGGGGTATAGAGAGGACAACTCATCTAGGGTTAGCTATACGATCTCGAGGTAGATCAACTCTGTAACCCCTCACATCATCAATACAACCAAGCAGGAGATAGGGTATTACCTCCATAGGAGGGCCCGAACCTGGGTAAAATCGTGTCCCCTTCGTCTCCTGTTACCGTCGATTCTAGTCTCACAGTTCGAGCGCCCCTACCCAAGATCTGCTAGTTTTGACACCGACATTGGTGCTTTCATTGAGAGTTCCTCTGTGAGCATCGAAGGAATCGATGGTTCACCTCGTCACAAATAGAGAAATCTGCATCGAGGGGATGCACGCCCCCGATCAGAGTTTCATCAGCAACGACGTCTTGTCACAGGCCATCTCGATCGGTCGTCATGGCCAGATCGGAAGGTTTCCCCCCAATTAGAGTATCAAGTTCGGAACCCTAGAGTTTGTGGCTGATTCATGGGGAACACTCGTTCCAATGGAACCCTCAACATTTGAAGAAAAACTTGTAAGACCGGATGCTTTAACGTCCGAGACATCAGGTCCATGGTGGAACGGAACATAGATCTGCTTCGGCGTAACTCTGGAACCGTCACACCACTTGATTAATCCACTCGTATCAGTGACATGCACCCTGCCATCGCCTCGTTCTTAAACGAGTTGTTCGATCGGATCGAAGCTATGCATATATCGGATGACCAGGTTCCGATCTATGATCGACTCGGGATCAGACCTGACGACGGGGAGATCCATGTCCCTCCGATCACCCACCTCATCGCTACCATAGAGTGTCCGGCTACGGATTCTGCTCGGCGGCCGGAATTAAAAACCGACTATACTCCAGTCCTCGATCTCCAAGACCCTGACGGTGAATCAGAGGCAGAGAATCACTCTAAAGCTGGACCGTTACCGGTCTGGAATCCTTCAGATGATTTGGAGACTGCAGTTCCGAACACTCATTGTGACAGGGAACCAAATTTTTCCCACCCATCGCCCAAGACGATCATCCAAGTATCGCACCAGAGCCCCTGTTTTCGGACTTTCGGGATATCAAGCAGCTACAAGGAGAATTAGTCCACCACTTTTGGGCAAGACTCCTACTCGCTAGGAGCAGAGTAAAAGGTCTTAGTGACCAATATGTAATGGCAATTTTCATTAGCAATTGCCATGATGAAGGGATTCCTAATGCCCTAGCCCGCCGACGCATAAGCGACTTTTCAGAGTTATCCGAATTGGTACAGAAGTACTGAGCCAAGGAGAGTGTCTGGCAATCCGAGCGGTTGTTCTCAGAACCAATTTTCTCCGAACACCCTAGAGGAGCTCGGAAAAACAGGATACCTCCAAATCGTCCAGCCAGGTACGAACCCGTCGAAAAAAGAAACAAGTCCCTTTCTGGGACCGGCACCGTCCTCCACGGACTTTTGGAATAACCTTGCCCCATTCATTCTGTGTTGTTAAACACGAAACCAACACATAGTCTTCAAGCTTGCTGGGTCGTCAGGCAAGTCGCAAAAAGTGGCGTGTCCATCCTTGACACACCTCCGTCGAGCAGGCGCTCTCCTTCACCACCCGGATTTAATGCCGAAGTCCTGACGGTCTGTGAGATCTTCCCCTCAAAGAGTAGGCGTAAAATAGCTCTTAGGAAGCATGAGCAAGTCTACCACGTGGCAACTACTAGCCCATGGGTAGACGTGTCGATTACTTTTGGGTACACTGACCAGCCACCCATCCATCCCGGTCATTCACCGGCCGCTCTAGTCTTGAATGCCATCATTGATGGATATAGGATACATAAAGTGCTAATGGAGGGTGGCAGTGGTCTTAACCTCATATAGGAGGCCACTCTGGAAAAAATGCAGTTCGACTGATCCCGCATCGAACATAGCAACACAACCTTCCGGGGAATTATCCCAGGGAAAGAGGCACGTTGTTCCGGATGTATCATCCTGGACGTTGTGTTCGGCACGCCCAAAAACTACCGATCCAAAGAACTTCTCTCCCACATCGTCCCCTTTCCAAGTGGCTATCACGCCCTATTGGGACGCGACACCTTTACAAAGTTCTAGGCTATACCCCATTATGGGTACATGAAACTCAAAATGCCAGGACCATATGGAGTGATCACGATCGCCAGTGATCCGGACATAGCCCTTCGGGCCGAAAACAAAACGGCAGCGCTCGCCCTCGAGGCATTAGTGGTAACTTTCGTCGCCGAAGATTTGACCACTCTATGGTTGACTATTAATAGGGACGATGTGATCTTTAGCAAAAGGCCCAAGTCTACGTCCTTTAAACCCACAGAGGAAATCATTAAATTTCAGGTGCATCCAATGGACCCCAGTAAGACAGCGTCCATCGGAGCCCAGCTCGATCCCCTCATGGACGAAGCATTGTGGAATTTCCTGCGTGAGAACTGGGACATTTTCGCTTGGCATCCTTCAGATATGCATGGAATCCCACGGCGGCTCGCCGAACACAGCTTAAACATTATTCCGGGCTTTAAGCCCGTGAAACAGACTCTGTGCCGCTTCTCCGAGCCCAAATGGCAAGCCATGGGTGAAGAATTAGCCAAACTACTCGAGGCCGTATTTATTCGGGATATTAAACACCCCAAGTGGCTAGCAAACCTGGTGATGGTACATAACAAAGACAAGTCTTGGCGGTTGTGTGTCGATTTCAAAGACCTCAACAAAGCATGCCCCAAGGACCCTTTCCCCTTACCACGCATAGACCAGATCATCGATGCCACAGCCGGATGCGATTTGTTGTGTTTCCTTGATGCTTACTCTGGATACCATCAAATTAAAATGAAGTAATCCGATCAAGCGACTACTGCATTCATCACCCCCTACGGACCGTTTTGCTTCAACACGATGCCCTTCGGGCTAAAAAATGACAAGGCTACATACCAGCGCATGACCCAAACCTGCCTTGCAACACAGGTCAGTAAGACTGTCGAGGCATACGTGGATGATGTGGTAATCAAAACCAAACACGCCGGCCAGTTGATCGGCGACTTATGCCAAACTTTTGCTAATCTGCGTGAAAATGATATACGGCTCAATCCGGAAAAATGAGTATTCGGAGTTCCCTCTGGTAAGCTGCTTGGATTCATCGTATCCCATAGAGGAATAGAGGCAAATCCAGCTAAAATCCGTGCTCTATCAGAACTTGCAATTCCCACAGAGCTAAAGCATTTCCAGAGGCTAGCCGGGTGCGTAGCGGCGTTAAGCCGCTTTATCTTCCGCCTCGGAGAAAAGGCTTTGCCGCTCTATAAGCTGTTGAAACGGACCAACAATTTCAATTGGACCGATGAGGCAACGACTATGTTAGAAGAAATCAAAACACTACTAGCAACCAACCCCATACTCACGGCACCAGGCGTTGGTGAGCCCATGTTGTTATACATATCGACCACCAACAAAGTCATCAGTGCGGTGCTCGTCATTGAATGAGATGAGGAGGGACATAAATTCCAGACTTAGAAACCGGTATATTATGTGTTAGAGGTGCTAACGCAATGCAAGTCCAGATACCCACATTATCAAAAAATAGCCTATACAGTATTCATGGCATCGAGGAAACTCAGACACTACTTCCAGGAGTTTGCGGTAATGGTGGCACCGGAAGTCCCCCTGAATGATATAATCAACAACAGAGACGCCACCGACCGCATAGCCAAATGGGACATTGAGCTCCTTTCGTTTGAAATAACCTACAAGCCACGCCGTGCCATTAAATCTTAGGTACTGGCGGACTTCCTGGCTGAATGGATAGAGGCCAAGCTCCCCAAGGAGTATGGTGCATACTCCCATTGGACAATGTACTTTGATGGATCCAAGACCTTGGCTGGTCTGGGGGCTGGAGTTATCCTCACATCCCCCACAGGCGACAACGTGCGATACGTGTTGCAAATCATGTATGCCGAATCCAACAATGCCATCGAATATGAAGCTCTTCTTCATGGTCTTCGGATGGCGGTATCAATGGGCATACGACGGCTAGAGGTACGGGGAGACTCAAACTTGTCCATATCCCAAATTAACGGCGAGTTCGATGCCAAAAATCCAAAGATGGCGGCATATAGAAACATCGTCCTCAAGATATCTGCTCGGTTCGAGGGGTTGGAATTCCACCACGTTGCTCGAGACAACAACCAAGCCGCCGACATACTGGCCCGTATGGGAGCCAAGCGTGATCTCGTTCCAAGAAACACCTTCCTGGAGTAGCTCTTTAAGCCCTCAGTAGTGTGGCAGGACAACGACAATGACGTCGGTCCGAATACGGCGGACAAAGTTGTTCCCCCTATAAACGAGCCAAATGATGGCATTATCAGCGGCTCCATGATGAATGAGACACCCTCGTCTCATGAGGTAATGGCAGTAATTGCGCCATGGACAGAGCCCTTCCTCGATTACCTTCTTCACAAGGAACTCCCCGATGATCAAATTGAGGTACGACGCATAGTTCGGCGATCCAAGGCCTACAAAGTACACGAGGGTGAGTTATACAAGAAAAGCACCACCAGAGTATTACAAAGGTGTATATACGAGGAGGAAGGATGGGATCTCCTCGCCAAAATCCATGCAGGCATGATCGGGCATCACGCTACGGCAAGATCCCTTGTCAGCAAGGCCTTTTGAGCCGACTTCTTTTGGCCTACGGCTCACATGGACGCCCAGTCACCTGTTCAACATTGCGTTGGGCGTCAACTCTTCGCAAATCAAGTCACATGCTCCCAATAGTTCTTCGAACTATTTCGATCACCTGGCCTTTTATGGTCTGGGGGTTGTACATGGTCGGACCCCTTAAAGGGGGAACCAAGAAAAATAAATACCTACTGGTCATGGTTGACAAGTTCACCAAATGGATAGAAGCAAAGCCTGTTAAATCGGCTAAATCCGGACTAGTGATTCACTTTATATCTAGCATAGTACACTGTTACGGTGTCCCATATAGTATAATAATGGATAATGGATCCAACTTCACGGCCGAAGAGGTCAAGGACTGGTGCAAAAAAATGGACATAAAGCTTGATTATGCATCGGTTTATCATCCGCAAACCAATGGACAGGTCGAGCGAGCAAACGGTCTCATTATGAGCGGCATCAAGACATGTTTGTTCTGAACTCTTCACGAGTCCAACTATCATTGGGTGGAGGAACTCGACTCCGTTGTATGGGGCCTACGTACCACCCCGAACAGATCAACGGGTTACACGCCGTTTTTATGGTCTATGGGGCAGAGGCAGTTCTCCCCTGCGATATTATCCATGACACACCAAGAGTGCGCATGTACGGGGAAAAGGAGGCCGAGTTGGATTGGCAGGACGACTTAGATGCCTTGGAGGGGGAGCGGGACATAGCTCTGGCTCGATCCACTCTTTATGAACAACAAGCTCGGCGGTACCAAAGTAGGGAGGTCAAGGCAAAATCATACAACGTAGGAGAACTCGTCCTACGGCTCCTAGAGAAACGAAAGCACAAACTGAACCCCAAATGGGAGGGTCCTTTCATCATCGACAAAGTGCTCACGGGAGGGTCCTATTATTTGCGCAGTCCATTCGATAACCGCCTTGAACCAAACCCAAGGAACACAGCTCGTCTTTGGCGCTTCTACGGATAAACCGGTGTCGTCTAAACTCCCCCACATTTTTTCCTTTTTGTTATTTTTTTGCCTTTTTTGCCTTTTCCCTTCCCACTTTGCCGTTCGATAGGGACAATGTCTTTTATTACCCTATGTTCGGCTAAACCAATCTTGTACTACAGATAATCGGCATACACCATAAAGTGTTAAATCCGAACACAACATGTGGGGGCTTCTTTCAGTAGCCAAACTTTTATTTGCTCATACTTACCGGGCGCACATTTTACTTTTGTCATGTTCTAGCCATCATATGCATCAATTCAAACTAAGACTTTGCCAAGCTGGGTTGCCTCGCTCCTGTGATTACTGTCTACGTTCTCGATTGTTCGGCTAGAGAGTAAAGGGAGCACCTTTGTGATTGTTACAACCGGGTCATCCGGACACGTACCTTAGACGGGTGAAGCCAAAAGCTAGATATCTTACGTAGACAATTGGTCAGCTATGACGGAAACACCTTATACGGCTCTAGTCGCTATTATCGTTGTTTGGGTCTTTTCTTCCCGAAGGACACTTAGCCGCATACTACAAGTATGTGGACTTCTATCTACGCCCTTCGTAGAGCCCCGATGAAAGGTATCGATAGAGGTACTATTTTCATCGAAAGATGTTTCTTACACTACGTTGTAATATAACATATCTCTCTATGTGTTTTCTGTCTGTTCACACCACATGGCCGGATTGCCTGGTTCCCTGAATGCAGTTCGCTCTTTTGCGAGGGAATAATAAGGAGGAACACTCCTAAGCTCTTCACACGGGAGGGAGAAGTCGATGGCCGGTTAAGACAAAGTTTACAACATAGATTGTTTATACACATGTACATATAAATTACGTGTGCGCATGATGGTCGAGATTATCAATTATTGTGTTAAGGCGGCAGTCTGCTTGCGAAAGTCGGCGGCTGGCATCACCTGGTCATATACCAAGTGGAGTGGCACTTCTTTTCCATCCAATCCCACAGGACCAACCCGTGCCATATGCTCGGGGTTAAGTCCGGTGAAACGGGTCTTGACCATTGCCCATGCCTCTCGTGCTCCCTTGGGCAGGCCGAAGACTTCCACAGCTCGAACCTATTTCGAGCCCCCTTAAATCGAGCCACAAGTGCGGCTAGCCCTTCAGGTGGCTGTTCGGTGGGCCATAGTGCCTTCACCATACCTTTCATTGATTTTTGCACGCACTTATGGAGAGAGGTCAGCTCCTTCAGCAGGTCCCCTTGGTATGATTCGATCTCCTCTTTAGGATGCCTAGACAGGAGGCCTGCACATGATATAACAGCGCGGTTATTATCATTCCCTACATCAGAAATATTTGCTGATAGCGGAATCTTACTTACCGAATACGCCCCTCTAAAGCTTTCAATTCTCTTCTTGATCTTGGGCCAATTGAATCTTTAAACTCTTTATTTCTCCGACCTGTTTTTGTATAACAAGGCAGCCAGCCTGATGCTGAGACTCCGCATACCTCTGAGAATCCCGGGCTTCTTCCAGCTGCCTTTCCATACATCCTATTAATTCGGCTGCTACACGGAATTCATATGTCAGGCACGATGATATAAAAAATATTAGCGGTAAATGCATACTCACCATGGCCCTCTCGCGTGAAGCTCTTCACTTGTGCTAGTTTGGCCTTCACGGATTGTACTTCCGTGCGGCTCTCCTCGAGCTCCTTGGCCAATCGCTCGGACTGTTGCTTTGAGGCCTGCGTTAGCAGTCAAACAGTGCGGAGATCCTTAATTCGTTTGTTCTAAAACAAATTAAGGCTCGAGGGCTACTAGGCTTACACAAATATTTGGATTCCATAAAATCCGATCATTTACCTGTATGCTGGTTGTTACCAACTTCATAGATTTGCCGAATCCAGCTCGGGCGGCGCCAAGGTGTGCATCCGCCTAGCATAGGGCGCCGAACTCCTGGTCAGAGAAAATTGGGTGTCGCATGGCCTCCCATCGGTGCCGATGATGCATGGCACTCTCTACCTCCAATTTGGTGACAGATACTCCATCACCATATTTGGCGGGCACCGAATTGGCCATGGGGGCTTCTGTAATAGAAGCCGCTTGGGTCGTGGCCCGGGAGCTTCGGGCGTCTCCGGACACCCGGGTAGCCCCTACAATAAGAGAGTATTGGGTGTTTCGCCTAGGTATTTCAATAAAACAAGCTACTATGTGTGACGGCCCCAATTTCGACCATACGCTAATCATACACACAATGCGTATGGCCAAGATCAGGGACTCACTAATCAATATCACAACACAACTCTAGACACAAATTAAAGTCATACAACTTCATATTACAAGCCAGTGGCCTCGAGGGCTCGAATACAAAGCTCGACAAGCACGAGTCAATGGAAGCAAATAATATCTGAGTACAGACATAAATTAAACAAGCCTTAAGAAGGCTAGCACAAACATAACAACGGATCAAACGAGGTGAGGCCTCTTGCCTGGGAACCTCCTATCCTACTGCTGGTCGGGGGCGCCTCCACGTAGTAGTAGGCTCCTACGATGGTGTAGTAGTCGTCTCCGGCGTACTCCATCTCCTGGGCTCCATCGTCTGAACGCAGAATCGTATCGAGGGGGAAAGAAAAGGCAAAGCAGCGGTGAGTACTCATCCAAAGTACTCGCAAGACTGACATCAGAACTATGCTAAGTATGCATCATTATCAAGGGGTGGGGTTATATCTGGATTGACTGCAGAAAGCAAGAATGCGGGGGAAGGCCTAGTCCTATCGAAGACTAGCATCTTTAGCATCTTGCAGCATTAGAAGAGAGTAGACAGGTATCTCACATATAGCAATTTTTTTATTGTAGCAATTTTATTAAGTAACCATGCCCAAAGATTCTTCCTCTACTCCCTGTGAGGAAGCAATCCCAGAGCCAACATTCATTTCAATTTAATGTCACAATTGTAGTTGTATAAGGTCAAGGTACAACTCCAAGTCGTCCTTTTACAGTGGACACAGCTATTCGAATAGATAATTTCTTCTCTTCAGGGGTGCACAACATATTCCCCAACACGCTTGAATCACCTCCGGCCGGACACACTTTCTTGGGTCATGCCCGACCTCGGGATATCAAAACATCATCGCCCCACCTAGACTCAACGAAGAGGCCAGCCCGTCGGTCTAAAATCCTAAGCGCGCAGGTTCGTGGGCCCACTTGCCCTTGCACTCCTGGATGATGTGTACGCGGCCGGAAGCAAACCTAGTACACTCAGTCCGGGAGTTGTACCTTCCAGCCCAATCCGGTGCGCGCCGCTCCATTGCTGGCGTTCGAAGAGCTTCGGCTGATACAACGACGCTGAGTACCCACAACTTCTCCCACATGAAGGTTAGTGCGTATTAAGGCCAACAACCTAACTCAGATCAAGTACCCAACCCATTAGTAGTTTATTAATGCGGGTCAAGCGCAACCCATAAAGTGCGGTCCCGCTGCCCCATCTTCGAGGATGTGTGGCAAAGGCCTCTCTCGGCAGTCCATGCCCCAACATAACCTGGATGCCTTATCGGGGCATCCCACCACATCTCACACACGGGTACCCTTGGGGCCGACCCGCCTCAAGACTGTCGGGAACTCAGGTTCACCTCAACTAGGGTGGTACTACCTGTCCCTCCAGTCCCGTCTTTCACATGTAAACAAGGTCAAGTTGAAGTAACTCTGTGTTTATACACCAAGTGGATATCCGAGGAATCACCCTCGATGGATCCCACTCGAGGTATGTGTATGACAAGAGTCGCTATCGACAAATGGGAAGGAGGAATCACCCTCAATACCCACGATCGATTAGCTACGCTACAGAATTAACACCGAGAGTGCTAAGTGAGGTATCACCCTCGGCACTCGGTTGTAGCTCTGAAGTGCCATACTAAAGGGTTGTGCGGTGATGTGAGGGGCCTGGCTCGTCGGTCGGTTGACCGAGTCTTAGAGTCGTCGAGTCGTTGGGTCGTTGATGAAGAAGCAGGGGCAACTAGCACTAAGGGGTCACTGGGGTTCATTGATCAACCGATACTAAGCAGTTGATATGATTGTAGGTATAGTAACGGTTTATCAAAAACAGGCTATGCATTAGAATAGGAGCTAACTAATGTAGTAGCAAAATCTAATGCAAGAATAAGAGGGAAAGGAATGGGCGACATCGGAATGCTCAAGAGGGGGTTGCTTGCCTTGCTGCTGTGCGGCAAAAGACTGATCGTCAACGGCGTAGTCGTACCCGGCAGCACCGTCAGTCTCGGGGTCTACCGGAGAGAAGAGGGGGGAAGAAACAATAAATATAAAGCAGACAAATGCATCACGATGCATGACATGGCAATATGCAGAGCTAGGTATGCACTAACGCAGTACTACACGTTGCAGACGGAGTGGGAGAATATCTGACGATATTTCCCGCGTCTCGGGCTACCACCAGACAAATGATCTTAACGCATAAATTTTCATGTCCATCATGCTAGATGCATGTGACAAATGAACGGACATCGTATTCAGATTCGTGGGATTTTTCTGAGCAACTTTCATGTATAAATTATTTTCATCTGAGTTACTGATTATTTAATATTGATTTTTCAAATTTTATTAATATTCTGAAATTTAATTAGATTAAATTTAATTCAATAATTCAATATGACATCAACATGATGTCATGCTGACATCAGCAGTCAACAGTCATGTTGACTAGTCAAACTGACCAGTGGGTCCCACATGTCATTGACATAGTTTAATTGAGTTTAAATAATCTTAAACAGGTTTAACTAGGAGGGGTGGGACCCACGTGTCATCCACTGATGAGCCCTAATTAATTATCAGAATTAATCAATCCAATTTAATTAGCCTAATTAGACTAGACCCACATGTCATAGACTAATATATTAATAATAGATTAATTATATTAATTAATCTTAATCGCACTAATTAACTAACTAACTAAATAAATAATTTAATTAACTAATTAACTATTTATTTAATTATACATTATACATTATTTTTATTTTATTTTTAAAACGTCCATTAGGGGGTGTGGGCCCCTTTGTCATAGGGAGTGGGGGTGGTTAGTGGGTGGTCAACCCCACTAACCAGATCGGGTTAGAGGGGGGCAAGGCCCCAAGGCCAACGGTGGCCAGGGCCAACCGGCGGCTCGCCGGCGGCCAGGCGCGACGCGGCGCATGGGTGCATGGGGGCGAGCGAGTGGTTTGCGAGGGGAGGCGGGCACGACCGGGATGCGCCCGATGCGCGGCCAACACGGTGGCCGCGGTGTCTGCGCACGAGCGGGACGGGCCGGGGGCGTGGCAACGAACGGAGCAGGGCGGTGCTAAATCGTGCGTGCGGCGGGGAGCGGCAAGCGGCAGAAGGGAAGGGGGAGGAGGATGAAGGAGCGCTGGGAGGGCTCACCGGTGAGGAGGGAAGAGGGTTAGCGAGGCTCGGTGTAGCCGGGGTGGGGAGGAGGCCGGGGAGGTCCGAGGCCAGGCGGATGGCGGCGGTGCACGGTGGCGGTATGGATGAGGCAAAGCGGCCCGGCACTGGAGCGGAGGGGGGCGACGGGGAGGCGACGATGGCGAGGGGAGCCGTCGACGGGAGGCGCTAGGGACGGCGGGGCGAGCTGGCACGGGCCGGCGCCGTCGGGTGTGTTGGGGCGGCCCCCGATCTGGACCGGGTGGGGAGGAGCGAGGGGGAGTGGGGGTGCAGGGTGAGTGGGAGGAGTGGGGTGGGGATTGACCTAGTAGGCCCGAGTGGGACGACTGGTAGGTGGGCCGGCCAGTTGGGCTGGCCCATGGGGAAGGGGGTTTCTTCTTCTTCATTATTATTTTTTTGTTTATTTTGTATTTTTATTTTCTTGTTTGCTTTTAGTTTCTTTTTAAAAAAATTATATATAAAATATGTAACTAGTTCCTAATTTAGTTTTAATAATTATGCCACAGCCACAAAAGTTTTAACCTAAAATAAAATAGTTTAGTGTTCTATTAATTTGGAAAAGTCATTTTATTAAATGTTTTGCTATTGTTTAAATTATTTTAGTGCCTTTATACACTCTATAAAAATTTGGTTTCAACATGACAAATATCCAGAGAATATTTGCCACAGTTTGAACATTTTTGTTTTCATGTTTGACAAAAATTGAATTTTGAATTTAAATTTAAATTTGAATTTGAATAGGATTTGGGTTAACGCGAGATTAACAACAGTAACAGTGTTGACATGGCATCATTAGCATAGGATTATTGTTGCTTAAATATTCGGGCATCACACTATGAGACTCTACTGACTACAATGATAAGCGGATAACTGAAAAATGTACCTTCGGGATGAGCGGGCAGGTGGATTTGTCCCCATGTCCGGCTCCTTCGCAGGGTCCCGGTTGGCCTCTGATTCGGCCATAGCTTCGGCTGCCGGCATATGGTGTGCGGATCGACGACGTTTGGGGGTCGGGACCAGCACATCCGGGGCGCTCTTGGTAGCTGGCCTCTTGTGGGAGGAGCTTTTCGTCTTGCCCGCGGTAGGGATGGAGAATGACCCAGGGTAATAAATTATGATAGCCAACAGGGTCTGGACGATGTTGTCCTAGAAATAGACTCCGTTTTCGAAGTCAAGGAGAAGATTTGGGTCCTCGTTGAAACCCGGATCATTGTCACGTGAATGGTTCTCGGGTTGAGGAGTTGGACAGTTGACTGTCTCGATGAAACTCCTCCATTCCTGTTCACATCAGACCTCAGTCAAATAGAGTACAGAATGGAAACCCTGAACTATTTAATGATTTAAAGAGAAAGGCTTACCCGTTTGATGGGATTGTGGGCCGAATACCCTTCCTTGGTTGACCACCAAATGAAGTCTTCTTGCTCTCTTTGTACAGGTCGGCAAGTGCGGAGGCCAACGCTGTCGGGTTGGCGGGACCTTGCTTTCGGGAGTGCATGGCGCCGCTTGTCCCATTGTACTTACATAGGGGGTGTACCCTCTATTGGAGGGTTGGAGGGGTTGCACACATTGGGAGATGTCAGCGGCCATGACGTCGATCATGGTCAGATAGTGGTTGACGAGCATCCGCACTTGCATAGCTACACATCGCACTTTGGCGCTTTCCTCCTCGGATGAGCTCTTTGGTCGCCAATTTTACCTCTTCTTCAGGAGGACATCAGAGTATTCAGGAAGGCCTGTCTGGGTGGGCTCGAACAAGGGCACATCTTCAATATAGAACCACTCTGAGGTCCATTCTCCAGATTTCCTCGGTGTGCCTGCCGGATACCCCGTCCCCGCTATGTGGCACACTTCGGCCCCGCCGACCTCTAAAATTGTCTTATCCCGACTTCGGGGGATGAGACAGAAGTATTTCTTCCACAAATCGAAATGTGCTTCGCACCCTAACAACATCTCGCAGAGGGCGACAAAGCCCGAGATGTGTAAGACTGACCCTAGAGTGAGATGATGGAGTTGGATCCCGTAGAACTCCAGTAACCCCCTCAGGAACGGATGGATTGGAAACCCAAGACCCCGGAGGAGGAAGGGGACAAAGCACAAGCGCTCCCCCTTGTTAGGATTGGGGAAACGCTCGTCAAAAACCTCATCGCCATAGGAGAGCAAACCTGCGCGGGTCACCGCCAGATCTGATGATGGGAGGTATCCCTGGGTCTCCAGATTACGGAGCCGGAGGAGTGTAATAGAACAGCTGGTCCAATCCCCTGGGCGTGAGCCGTAGGGACGTGCGGAGGAGCTGGGGACGTTGGCCATGGTTTGCATAGAGCTTCCGCTAGGAGTTTCTTTCAATGAGGAGGGAGAGAATGTGGTCTGTGCCACGATTTTGTTTGATTAAATGGGCTGGTGCCCCTATTGTGGAAGGGCAAGATTATAAAAATCACTGACCACTCGCCTTCTCATGACGGGCGAAAGTCGAGGAACATGCGTAGTTATTATAATAAACCTGCGCCCGTAACGCTTGAGATCTTACGGAAGACTGGTCGGTTGCCGAACTAAGAAGGATGAGTGACTCGCCTCGCAAGCCGAGGACAACGACAGGAGGAGATCGATAATATATAAATCGGTATTGAAGGCTAGCCTGGGGGCTACTGAGGGAGTCCTGGATTAGGGGGTCCTCGGATAGCCGACCTATTGTTATGGGCTGGACTATATGAGCCGCAAAGCAGACATCGGATGATCGAAGACCACTTATGCCAGATAGAAGCTTCGAGGAGTCATGACATATTCTCCAAGTTATTAGATGTAGTTAGGCATGTTTATCTCTTCGGCATGTAACCGACCATGTGTAAACCTAGGACACCCCCCGCGTCTATATAAGCAGAGGTGTCGGGGGTATAGAGAGAACAACTCATCTAGGGTTAGCTATACGATCTTGAGGTATATCAACTCTATAACCCCTCATATCATCAATACAACCAAGCAGGACATAGGGTATCACCTCCATAGGAGGGCGCGAACCTGGGTAAACTCGTGTCCCCTTTGTCTCCTGTTACCGTCGATTCTAGTCTCACAGTTCGGGACCCCCTACCCGAGATCCGCCAGTTTTGACACCGACACCACCCACCAGGGCGTGCCAGGGATGGCAACAACACCCTGGTGTATCGTGGTCACCTCGGTCGCCTTTCGGTTTATTTATTATTTCCTAAAATTCTAAAATATTCCAAAAATGTTAAATAATATTTTTATGGATTTTTTGAGTCTGTTTACTTACCATATCACGTACCTCTTATTTTTCACGATTCTGGAGTGTTCCGGAAGGTTTCTCTTATGTGTTCCTCTGGTGTCATGGTTTGGATAACATTGCTTTCAACATTAATAGGCGTACATGAGATATAGTGTTTAATTCTTTGTCCATTAAACACCTTCGGGTTAGTACCTTCAGCATTATTAATCTTGATAGCTCCAGAGCGATAAACTTCTTCGATAACATATGGTCCTTCCCATTTGGAGAGAAGTTTTCTTGCAAAAAATCTGAAACGAGAATTGTACAAAAGAACATATTCTCCAACTTTGAATTCTCGCTTTTGGATTCTTTTGTCATGCCATCTTTTAACTTTTTCTTTAAATAACTTGGCATTTTATAAGCTTGGGTTCTCCATTCATCTAATGAGCTAATATCAAATAACCTCTTTTCATCGGCAAGTATGAAGTCATAATTGAGTTCTTTAATTGCCCAAAACGCTTTATGTTGTAACTCTAGAGGCAAATGACAAGCTTTCCCATATACCATCTTGTAGGGAGACATACCCATAGGATTTTTATATGTTGTCCTATAGGCCCAAAGTGCGTCATCTAATTTCTTAGACCAATTCTTTCGAGACATATTGACAGTTTTTTGTAATATCAATTTTAATTCTCTATTGCTAAGTTCAACTTGGCCGCTAGATTGAGTATGATAGGGTGATGCAATTCTATGGTTAACATCATATTTAGCAAGCATATTACGGAAAGCACCATGGATAAAATGTGAACCGCCATCAGTAATTGGATATCTAGGGACTCCAAACCTTGGGAAAATAACTTCTTCAAGCATTTTAATGAAAGTGTTATGATCAGCACTACTAGTTGGAATAGCT
Source organism: Hordeum marinum (assembly GCA_022496015.1). NCBI lineage: Eukaryota > Viridiplantae > Streptophyta > Magnoliopsida > Poales > Poaceae > Hordeum > Hordeum marinum. The sequence continues at coordinate 346,282,278 of CM039676.1, read as the reverse complement.
TCTACCCACTTAGTGACATAATCAACAGCAACCAAAATATGAATATACCCATTAGAGGAAGGAAAAGGTCTCATATAATCAAAACCCCAAACATCAAATGGTTCAACAACAAGTGAATAATTCATAGGCATTTCCCGACGCTTACCGATATTTCCAATTCTTTGACATTCATCACAAGACAAGACAAACTTGCGGGCATCCTTGAAGAGAGTAGGCCAGTAAAACCATATTGTAATACCTTGTGAGAAGTTCTATCTCCCGCATGATGTCCTCCATAATCTTCGGAATGACATTTCCATAGGATTTGTTCTTGTTCATGCTTAGGTACACAACGTCTACTAATACCATCTACTCCTTCTTTATAAAGATGTGGGTGATCCCAAAAGTTGTGTCTTAAATCGTAGAAGATTTTTTTTTGTTGGTATGTGAAACTAGGTGGAATATATTTATGCTTCCTTTGTATGTAGATATTCAGGGCTAGAATTCGTATTTGGCATTCGCAACACCCGAATGCCAGCGTTTGGATGGTCTCGGTATCCGTCCGTGGAATTGAACCATGATATTGGGTAGAGCCCGCGAGCACTGGCGTTGCAACCCCCGAATTCTTTGCCTCCCCGCTAGGTTTTCGGGTGAAATTGCCCCTTCCCCTCGCTTATCCCTTTGACCTCTCCCGAAAACATGAAACATAACGACCTAGCATGAGAGCAGATCAGAGCTCGCGGCGGCGCATCTGAGCCTTCATTGCCCGTCGTCATCCTACTCCTCTCCCTCTTAGATTCGCTCCTATCGCTCATCCCTATGGCATCCTCTTTGCTCCATCCTCATGGGCCATGATTGATCGTGTCGGCCTGAAGCAACAGTACCGGCCGCTGCCCTTCCTCCTATCTTCCATTTGCCTCTGCTGGTGCTGAGTGCTGACTCGAGGATGGACATCTTGGCGATCATCTTGTGCTCATCTCATCTCCTGGAGCTTCTAGATGTACTCTATGGCGTCCCAAGTAATGGACACTTTGTCCACCTGTAAGTCTAGTGTCTTCCCAAGTTTACAGTTTAACAATCAAATACGTAGGTGTGCACATGATCTGCTATGGTGTGTAATCTGAATGCACATGACTTTTTAACTTGTTGTAATTTGCTATGGTGTGTAATCTGTTATCCCATTTTTTTGGAGAACTACTGTTGTTTTGACTATTTTCTAAATTATTCAAATCCATTCTAATTGTTTTCTGGTAAATGATCTTTCAAATATATGCACATGATCTGCAGATTTCACTTTTAAACTTGCTAAGGAATTTATATTGTTCATACACCATTTCTAAATATGCAATTCCACACTCAGTGCATCCAAACAAGATTTGGCATTGTTTCCACCAATAAATTCCAAGGGCCCAATATATGCACATCCAAACACTAGATGTGGTATTGAAGCTCAATACCAATGTCTTGTGATATTTGGCATTGAAGTCAATACAATGCCAAGGCCTTGAATGTCTACATACAAACGAAGCATTAACAACAATGTAATTAGCATAATCATCATACCATGGAGTGTTTTGAGAGATATTTATTGCAGCTAATTGTTCATCAGGAAAACTATCATCAATAGGTAGTGGGTCATCAAGAATATTTTCTAACCTAGACAAGTTATCAGCTACAGGGTTCTCAGCTCCTTTCATATCAGTGATATGTAAATAAAATTCTTGAAGCAAGAGAACCCACCTAATGAGTCTAGGTTTAGCATCTTTCTTTTCCATAAGATATTTAATAACAACATGATCGGTGTGAACAATAACTTTGGAATCAACAATATAAGATGTAAATTTATCAGAAGCAAACACAACTGCTAAAAATTCTTTTCATTAGTGGCATGATTTCTTTGGGCATTGTCTAGAGTTTTGCTAGCATAATAGATAACATTTAATATCTTATCAACTATTTGTCCTAGGACAACACCAACAGCATAATCACTAGCATCACACATAATTTCAAAAGGCAAGTTGCAATCAGGTGATCGAACAATAGGTGAACTGGTTCAGGCTTTCTTAAGTGTTTCAAAGGCTTCCACACAATCATCATCCAAAACAAAGGGGATATCCTTTTGTAAATATTAGTAAGAGGCCTGTAAAATTTTAAAAGGTCTTTAATAAACCTCCTATAGAAACCAACGTGACCAAGGAAACTTCGAATAGCTTTGATATCTTTAGGACATGGCATTTTCTAAATTGCATCAACTTTAGCTTGATCCACCTCAATACCTCGTTCAGAAATTTAATGACCCAAGAGAATACCTTCATTAACCATAAAGTGGCACTTATCCCAATTCAAGAAGAGATTAGTTTGTTCACATCTCTGTAAAACTCGATCAAGGTTGCTTAAGCAATCATCAAAAGAAGTTCCGTAAATGGAAAAATCATCCATAAAAACCTCCACAATCTTTTAACAAAAATCATAGAATATAGCAGTCATACATCTTTGAAAGGTAGCAGGTGCATTTCATAAACCAAAAGGCATACGTCTATAAGCATAGGTTCCAAAAGGACAAGTAAAGGTGGTTTTCTCTTATTCAGATTGTGACACAAGTATTTGAGAGAAACCAGAATATCCATCCAAGAAACAAAAATGTGTGTGCTTAGATAATCTTTCAAGAATTTGATGAATAAAAGGAAGAGGGTAATGTTCTTTTCTAATAGCTTTATTTAATTTTCTTAAATCAATTACCAATCTATAGACGGTAACAATTCTTTGTGGGATAAGTTCATTTTTATCAGTAGGAACAACGGTAATACCTCCTTTCTTAGGGAGAAATGAACGGGACTTACCCATCTACTTCAGCTATGGCGTAGATTATACCTGCTTCCAGAAGTTTTAATATCTCAGTTCTTACCGCTTCTTTCATCTTAGGATTCAATCGTCATTGGTGATCAACAACGGGTTTAGCATCAGGTTCCATATTGATCTTGTGCTGACATAGAGTGGGACTAATGCCCTTAAGATCAGCGAGAGTATATCCAATAGCAGCCTGGTGCTTCCTTAGAATTTATAATAATCTTTCTTCTTCATATTCTGAAAGGTTAGCACTAATAATATCAGGATATATCTTTTTCTCATCAAGATAAGCATACTTTAGAGTGTCTCGCTATTGTTTTAATTCAAACACAGGATCACCTTTAGGTGGAGGAGGACGTCCTAGAGGTTCAATAGGAAAATTGTGCTTTAGTAGAGGTTGTTGTTCAAAGAATTTTTTATCTATTTCATTTCTTTCACGCAAGTGCATATCATTTTCATGGTCTAGCAAATATTGTTCTAGTGAATCGTTAGGACGAACGGCAATAGAAGCAAGACCAATTATTTCATCCTTACTAGGTAATTCTTTATCATGAGGTTGTCTTTCTAGTCCTACTTTGAGCCTCTGGTTGAAATGAACCGGAGTTATCGAGATGGCAACTACGTTTCATAAAGGTTCTTTGGTACCACTGCTATGAACCCTCTCGGTGCCACCAATGTGCTTTAAAGACTGAATATTATTTTCGGTCTCACCAACTCATTATCTCTCAGAGTCAAAGACTTTGCATCTTTCAAATCCACTTTGAAAAATATTCTACATGTCATTCATTTCCAGCTCCGCTGAATGACCCTATTCTCTCTAATACATTACTCCATATGTGTTGATATTGTCAAGGATCCCTTACCATGTGACCCTTCTTTGAAATTGATGTCAAAGGGGGAGAGATATCAAAGCTTAAGACATGAACATAATGATACTTTAAGGAGGGAGAATGGACCTATCTAGTGCATATTATAAACAGGATAGATCATGTTGTATGCTTCTAAAAGGGGAGAAACATATAGCTGATAAACTAATTGGTTGATTTAATCATTCCACAAGATCTGGATTTATCTCACCCTACCTACTCCTGATATCTACTTGCTAAGATTCAGGGGGAGAGGACGTTCAATATTTAGGGGAGAAAATTTCGTTGATATTTCATTGCAAAACCTTTTGATAACTTTTGGGGACATGTTAATCTTAAAGGAATATCAATTCTTCTATGTGTCATCCCAATTTTAGTATTCTTGAAACTCTTGCATTATGTTGAAGAAATATTCTTGTGTCATCTAACCCTTGTTTTCTCAAGTATGTTTGTTCAGGTAAAATGCTCAAGTACTTCAAGGTAAGTATATGCATCTCACTCATGCTCATGATGATCTCTTGTTTCTTGCACATATTGTTTGCAAGAGAGAGTCATGAATATGAATATATCTCGTTCACACGTTTGCTCTCATGCATATGGCCAAGATACATATGACTTGTCATGTTTCCCATCTCTGTGTGCTCTTGCATTCCAAAAGCAACTATTCTCTAAAAGGACCACACACTTGTATGGGGATCTTGCTCTGGTCATATCTCTCTCAAAGCTCTCGTATACCATGCTACTTATTTTAAATTGAAGCTTTGATGTATGTTGTCATCATTACCAAAAACAGATAGATTGAAAACAGAACCGCTCCCTTGGTGGTTTTGATGATTAATGACAACATACATTTCTTTTGGGCTAATAGTTTTATGAAGAATATTTCAGGAAATGTTCAAAGGATTGGCATGGCTAGGATATGTGATGTGGAACCCTTATGATACAAAGGAAACATATTGACAAAAGCTTCAAGACTCTATATTCTGCCTTAAGTGATTTTGATCGCATTGAGTCCATAGGAAAGCCAATATTATTAAGAGGGGATGAGGTATTGATAATGATCTGGTTGCTCAAGTGCTTAAAGATTTGCCACCAAAAACCCTCAAACACATTCTCACATAATTTCTGTCCAAAACCCTAAAATCTGAATCGATCCATTAAACCATTCCTTTTGGTGCCACCAAGTCACCTATGAGAGAGCCCTAAGCCAAACCCTAGCATCTCAAGGTGACCGACATTGCACTCGGTCAGACTGAAATGCAATGACTAAGTTTCTATGGTCGATCATTTTTCATTTCGGAATCTTCGAGATGAACCATCCGGAACCTCCAAAGCATTAGATCTGCTTAGGTCATGACGAATCGGTTTCACCGAGTTGTTTCCTTTGGTCTCATCGAAACACCAAAAGTTGGAACCTTTTGCACTAGTCGGTACCACCGAAGTTTTATTTCGGTGTCAGCGAGTTGTGTACTAAAGTTGCAACGGTTGGATTTTTGGTGAAGGATATATTGTTGGGTAACGTAGTAGTAAATCAAAAAAAATCCTACGTGTCACCAAGATCAATCTATGGAGAAACTAGCAAAGAGCAAAGGGGGAGTGCATCTTCATACCTTTGAAGATCGCAAAGCGGAAGCGTTACAAGAACACGATTGGTGGAGTCGTACTCACAGTGATTCAGATCCTGGTGGATTCCGATCTAAGCGCCGAACAACGGCGCCTCCGCGTTCAACACACGTGCAGCCCGGTGATGTCTCCTATGCCTTAATCCAGAAAGGAGGAAGGAGAGGTTGAGGGAGAGCTCTAGAAGCACGATGGCGTGGTGACGGTGGAGCTACGTGGTACTCCGGCAGGGCTTTGCCAAGCGCTATGAAGGACGAGGAGGAGGAGGGGTAGGGCTGCGCCGAGAGAGAGAGAGAGAGAGATCTGTGTGTCGACAGCCCCAAAACCCTCCAATATTTATAGGGGGGAGGAGGAGGGTGCGCCCCCTCTAGGGTTCCCACCCTAGGGGGTGCGGCAGCCCTAGATGGCTAGGAGGGCCGGCGGTCGAGGTGAGGAGGAGGGGCGGCGCCCTAGGGTGAGCCTAGGGCCCCTCCACGACTAGGGTTTGCCCCCTCCACCCTTTGCTACGCCTTGGGCTGAGGTGGGAGGCGCATCAGCCCACCTAGGGGCTGGTTCCTTCCCACTCTTGGCCCATGTAGCCTTCCGGGGCCGATGGACCCCCGGAACCCTTTCGGTGGTCCCGATACATTACCGGTGATGCCCGAAACACTTTCAATGACCAAATACTCACTTCCTATATATGAATATTTATCTCCGTACCATTCCGGAACTCCTCGTGATGTCCGGGATCTCATCCGGGACTTCGAAAAACCTTCGGTAACCACGTACACAATTTCCCTATAACCCTAGCGTCATCGAACCTTAAGTGTGTAGACCCTACGGGTTCGGGAGGCATGTAGACATGACCAAGACACCTCTCCGGTCAATAACCAACAGCGGGATCTAGATACCCATGTTGGCTCCCACATGCTCCATGATGATCTCATCGGATGAACCACCATGTCGGGGATTCAATCAATCCCGTATACAATTCCCTTTGTCTACCGGTATGACACTTGCCCGAGATTCGATCGTCGGTATCCCTATACCTTGTTCAATCTCGTTACCAGCAAGTCTCTTTACTCGTTCCGTAACACATCATCCCGTGGCTAACTCCTTAGTCACATTGAGCTCATTATGATGATGTCTTACCGAGTGGGCCCAGAGATACCTCTCCGTCACACGAAGTGACAATCCCAGTCTCGATTCGTGCCAACCCAACAGATATTTTCGGGGATACCCGTAGTGTACCTTTATAGCCACCCAGTTACGTTGTGACGTTTGGCACACCCAAAGTATTCCTACGGTATCCGGGAGTTGCACAATCTCATGGTCTAAGGAAATGATACTTGACATGAGAAAAGCTTTAGCAGACGAACTACATGATCTTGTGCTATGCTTAGGATTGGGTCTTGTGCATCACATCATTATCCTAATGATGTGATCCTGTTATCAACGACATCCAATGTCTATGGTCATGAAACTGTGACCATCTATTAATCAACAAGCTAGCCAACTAGAGGCTCACTAGGGACATGTTGTGGTCTATGTATTCACACATGTATTACAGTTTAAAGTTAATACAACTATAGCATGAACAATAGACAATTATCATGAACAAGGAAATATAATAATAATCACTTTCTTATTGGCTGTAGGGCATATTTCCAACAGTCTCCCACTTGCACTAGAGTCAGTAATCTAGTTACATTGTGATGTATTGAACACACATAGAGTTTTGGTGTTGATCTAGTTTTGCTCGTGAAAGAGGTTTAGTCAACGGATCTACGACATTCAAATCTGTATGTACTTTACAAATATCTATATCTCCTTCCTGAATGTAATCACGAATGGAGTTGAAGCGGCGCTTGATGTGTCTTGTCTTCTTGTGAAACCTGGGCTCCTTGGTAAGGGCAATAGCTCCAGTGTTGTCACAGAATAGAGTCATTGGGCCCGACGCATTGGGAATCACTCCTAGGTTGGTGATGAACTCCTTCATCCAGACTCCTTCCTTTGCTGCTTCCGAAGCATCTATGTACTCCGCTTCACATGTAGATGCATACACGATGCTTTGCTTGCTGCTACACCAGCTGACTGCCCCTCCGTTCAAAATATACACGTATCCGGTTTGTGACTTGTAGTCATCTGGATCTGTGTCGAAGCTAGCATCAACGTAACCCTTTACGATGAGCTCTTCGGCACCTCCATATACGAGAAACATGTCCTTGGTCCTTTTCAGGTACTTCAGGATATTCTTGACCGTTGTCCAGTGTTTCGCTCCGGGATCACTTTGGTACCTCCCTACCAAACTTATAGCAAGGTTCACATCAGGTCTGGTACACAACATGGCATACATAATAGAGCCTATGGCTGAAGCATAAGGGATGACACTCATCTTTTCTCTATCCTCTGTCGTGGACGGGCATTGAGTCGTACTCAATCTCACACCCTGTAACACAGGCAAGAACCCCTTCTTGGACTGATCCATATTGAACTTCTTCAATATCTTGTCAAGGTATGTGCTTCGTGAAAGACCTATGAGGCGTCTCGATCTATCTCTATAGATCTTGATGCCTAATATGTAAGCAGCTTCTCCAAGGTCCTTCATTGAAAAACACTTATTCAAGTAGGCCTTTATGCTTTCCAAAAGTTCTATATCATTTCCCATCAACAATATGTCATCCACATATAATATGAGAAATGCTACAGAGCTCCCACTCACTTTCTTGTAAATACAGGGTTCTCCATAAACCTGTATAAATCCAAACGCTTTAATCACCTCATTAAAGCGAATGTTCCAACTCCGAGATGCTTGCACCAGCCCTTAGATGGAGCGCTCAAGCTTGCATACTTTGTTAGCATCTTTAGGATCGACAAAACCTTCTGGCTGCATCATATACAGTTCTTCCTTCAGGAAACCATTAAGGAATGCCGTTTTGACGTCCATTTGCCAGATCTCATAATCATAAAATGTGGCAATTGCTAACATGATTCGGACGGACTTCAGCGTCGCTACGGGTGAGAAAGTCTCATCGTAGTCAACTCCTTGAACTTGTCGATAACCCTTAGCGACAAGCTGAGCCTTATAGACGGTCACATTACCATCCGCATCAGTCTTCTTAAAGATCCATTTATTTTCTATAGCTCACCGATCATTGGGCAAGTCCACCAAAGTCCATACTTTGTTCTCATACATGGATCCTATCTCGGATTTCATGGCTTCAAGCCATTTGTTGGAATCCGGGCCCTCCGTCGCTTCTTCATAGTTCGAAGGTTCACCGTTGTCCAACAACATGATCCCAAGACAGGGTTGTCATACCATTCTGGTGCGGAACGTCTCCTTGTGGACCTTCGAGGTTCAATAGCAACTTGATCTGAAGTTTCATGATCATCATCATTAACTTCCTCTCTAGCCGGTGTAGGCTCCACAAAAACAACTTCCTGTGCTGCGCTACTCTCCGGTTCGAGTGGAGGTACAATTACCTCATCAAGTTCTATTTTCCTCCCACTTACTTCTTTCGAGAGAAGCTCTTTCTCTAGAAAGGATCCATTCTTGGCAACAAAGGCTTTGCCTTCAGATCTGAGGTAGAAGGTATACCCAACAGTTTCTTTGGGGCATCCTATGAAGACACACTTTTTCACTTTGGGTTCGAGCTTCTTAGGTTGAAGTTTCTTCACATAAGCATCGCATCCCCAAACTTTCAAAAACGATAGCTTAGGTTTCATGCCAAACCATAATTCATACGGTGTCGTTTCAACGAACTTAGATGGTGCCCTATTTAAAGTGAATGCGTCAGTCTCTAACGCATATCCCCAAAATGATAGCGGTAAGTCGGTAAGAGACAACATAGATCGCACCATATCCAATAGAGTGCGATTATGACGTTCAGACACACCATTTCGCTGAGGTGTGCCAGGCGGCGTGAGTTGTGAAACAATTCCACATTTCCTTAGGTGCGTGCCAAACTCGTGACTCAAATACTCTCCGCCACGATCAGATCGTAGGCACTTTATTTTCCTGTCACATTGATTCTCTATCTCACTCTGAAATTCCTTGAACTTTTCAAAGGTTTCAGACTTGTGTTTCATTAAGTAGACATACCTGCTTAAGTCATCAGTGAGGGTGAGAACATAATGGTAGCCACCGCGAGCCTCAACGCTCATTGGACCGCATACATCGGTATGTATTATCTCCAACAAGTCAGTTGCTCGCCCCATTGTTATGGAGAACGGAGTCTTGGTCATCTTGCCCATGAGGCATGGTTTGCACGTGTCAAATGATTCAAAATCAAGAGACTCCAAAAGTCCATCAACATGGAGTTTCTTCATGCGTTTGACACCAATAGGACCAAGGCGGCAATGCCACATGTAAGTGGGACTATCGTTATCAATCTTACATCTTTTGGTACTCACACTATGAACATGTGTAACATCACATTCAAGATTCATCAAAATTAAACCATTGACCAGTGGGGCATGACCATAAAACATTTCTCTCATATAAATAGAACAACCATTATTCTCAGATTTAAATGAGTAGCCATCTCGCATCAAGCGAGATCCAGATACATTGTTCATGCTCAAAGCTAGTACTAAATAACAATTATTAAGGTTTAAAACTAATCCCGAAGGTAGATGTAGAGGTAGCGTGCCGATGGCGATCACATCGACCTTGGAACCATTCCCAACGCGCATCGTCACCTCGTCCTTTGCTAGTCTCCGCTTATTCCGCAGCTCCTGCTTGGAGTTACAAATGTGAGCAACTGCACCGGTATCAAATACCCAGGAGCTACTACAAGCGCTGATAAGGTACACATCAATAACAAGTATATCACATATACCTTTAGCGTTGTCGGCCTTCTTATCCGCTAAGTACTTGGGGCAGTTCCGCTTCCAGTAACCGGTACCCTTGCAATAAAAGCACTCAGTCTCAAGCTTGAGTCCATTCTTGTTCTTCTTCCTGGCAACTTGCTTACCGGGCGCGGCAACTGCTTTGTCGTCCTTCTTGAAGTTCTTCTTACCCTTGCCTTTCTTGAAACTAGTGGTCTTATTGACCATCAACACTTGATGCTCCTTTTTGATCTCGACCTCCGCTGATTTCAGCATCGAGTACAACTCAGGAATGGACTTCTCCATCCCTTGCATGTTGTAGTTCATCACAAAGCTCTTGTAGCTAGGTGGGAGCGACTGGAGGATTCTGTCAATAACCGAGTCATCCGGAAGATTAACTCCCAGCCGAGACAAGCGGTTATGCAACCCAGATATTTTGAGTATGTGCTCGCTGACAGAACTATTTTCCTCCATCTTACAACTGAAGAACTTGTCAGAGACATCATATGTCTCGACCCGGACATGAGCTTGGAAAACCATTCTCAGCTCTTGGAACATCTCATATGCTCTGTGTTGCTCAAAACACTTTTGGAGCCCCGATTCTAAGCTATAAAGCATGCCGCACTGAACCAGGGAGTAATCATCACTACGCGACTTCCAGGCGTTCATAACGTCTTGAGTTGCTAGGAGAACGGGTGTGTCACCTAGCGGTGCATCAAGGACATATAATTTCTTGGAAGCTATGAGCATGATCCTCAAGCTACGGACTCAGTCCGTATAGTTGCTTCCATAATCTTTTAGCTTGGTTTTATCTAGGAACGCGTTGAAGTTGAGGGAAACATTAGCATGGGCCATTGGATCTACAATATAGATTGTAAAGCCAATTTTAGACTAAGTTCATGATAATTAAGTTCACATAGTCAAATTATTTAATGAACTCCTACTTAGATAGACATCTCTCTAGTCATCCAAGTGACACATGATCCACATCAACTAGCCCGTGTCCGATCATCACGTGAGACGGACTAGTCATCAATGGTGAACATCTCCATGTTGATCGTATCTTCTATACGACTCATGTTTGACCTTTCGGTCTCCCGTGTTCCGAGGCCATGTCTGTACATGCTAGGCTCGTCAAGTCAACCTAAGTGTATTGCGTGTGTAAATCTGGCTTACACCCGTTGTATGCAAACGTTAGAACCTATCACACCCGATCATCATGTGGTGCTTCGGAACAACGAACCTTAGCAACGGTACACAGTTAGGGGGAACACATTTCTTGAAAATTTAGTGAGAGATCATCTTATTTAAGCTACCGTCGTTCTAAGCAAATAAGATGTAAAACATGATAAACATCACATGCAATCATACAATGATATGATATGGCCAATATCATCTTGCTCCTTTGATCTCCATCTTCGGGGCACCATGATCATCATTGTCACCAACACGACACCACGATGTCCATCATCATGATCTCCATTATCGTGTCTTCATGAAGTTGTCTCGCCAACTATTACTTCTACTACTATGGCTAACGGTTAGCAATAAAGTAAAGCAATTACATGGTGTTTTTGATTGACACACAAGTCATACAATTAATTAAGAAAACTCCTATGGCTCCTGCCGATTGTCATACTCATCGACATGCAAGTCGTGAATCCTATTACAAGAACATGATCAATCTCATACATCACATATATCACATCACATCCTTTTGCCATATCACATCACACAACATATGCTGAAAAAACAAGTTAGACGTCCTCTAATTGTTGTTGCAAGTTTTTACGTGGCTGCTATAGGTTTCTAGCAAGAACGTTTCTTACCTACGCAAAAACCACAACGTGATATGCCAATTTCTATTTACCCTTCATAAGGACCCTTTTCATCGAATCCGATCCGACTAAAGTGGGAGAGACAGACACCAGCTAGCCACCTTATGCAACAAGTGCATGTCAGGTGGTGGAACCAGTCTCATGTAAGCATGTGTGTAAAGTCGGTCCGAGCCGCTTCATCCCACAGTGCCGCCGAATCAAGATAAGACTAGTAACGGCAAGCAAATTGACAAAATCGACGCCCACAACAACTTGTGTTCTACTCGTGCATAGATTCTACGCATAGACCTAGCTCTGATACCACTGTTGGGTAACGTAGTAGTAAATAAAAAAAATCTACGTGTCATCAAGATTAATCTATGGAGAAACCAACAACGAGCAAAGGGGGAGTGCATCTTCATACCTTTGAAGATCGCAAAGCGGAAGCGTTACAAGAACGCGATTGGTGGAGTCGTACTCGTAGCAATTCAGATCATGGTGGATTCCGATCTAAGCGACGAACAACGGCGCCTCCGCGTTCAACACACGTGCAGCCCGGTGACGTCTCCTATGCCTTGATCCAGCAAGGAGGAAGGAGAGGTTGAGGGAGAGCTCCGACAGCACGACGGCGTGGTGACGGTGGAGCTACGTGGTACTCCGGCATGGCTTCGCCAAGCGCTACGGAGGACGAGGACGAGGAGGCGTAGGGCTGCGTCGAGAGAGAGAGAGAGAGATCTATGTATCGGCAGCCCCAAAACCCTCCACTATTTATAGGAGGAGGAGGAGGAGGGTGCGCCCCCTCTAGGGTTCCCACCCTAGGGGGTGCGGCAGCCCTAGATGGCCAGGAGGGTCGGCGGCCGAGGTGGGGAGGAGGGGCGCTGCACTAGGGTGGGCCTAGGGCCCCTCCATGCCTAGGGTTTTCCCTCCTCCACCCTTTGCTACGCCTTGGGCTGAGGTGGGAGGTGCACCAGCCCACGTAGGGGCTGGTTCCCTCCCACTCTTGGCCCATGTAGTCTTCCGGGGCCGGTGGACCCCCGGAACCCTTCTGATGGTCCCGATACATTACCGGTGATGCCCAAAACACTTCCGGTGACCAAATCCTCACTTCCTATGTATGAATCTTTATCTTTGGACCATTTCGGAACTCCTCCTGACGTCCGGGATCTCATTTGGGACTCCGAACAACCTTCGGTAACCACGTACACAATTTCCCTATAACCCTAGCGTCATCGAACCATAAGTGTGTAGACCCTACGAGTTCGGGAGGCATGTAGACATGACCGAGACACCTCTCCGGTCAATAACCAACAGCGGGATCTGGACACCCATGTTGGCTCCCACATGCTCCACGATGATGTCATCGGATGAACCACGATGTCGGGGATTCAATCAATCTCGTATACAATTCCCTTTGTCTACCGGTATGACACTTGCCCGAGATTTGATCGTCGGTATCCCTATACCTTGTTCAATCTCGTTACCGACAAGTCCCTTTACTCGTTCCGTAATACATCATCCCATGGCTAACTCCTTAGTCACATTGAGCTTATTATGATGATGTCTTACCGAGTGGGCCCAGAGATACCCCTCCATCACACGGAGTGACAAATCCCAGTCTCGATTCGTGCCAACCCAACAGATACTTTCGGGGATACCCGTAGTGTACCTTTATAGCCACCCAGTTACGTTGTGATCTTTGGCACACCCAAAGTATTCCTACGGTATTTGGGAGTTGCACAATCTCATGGTCTAAGGAAATGATACTTGACATTAGAAAAGTTTTAGCAGACGAACTACACGATCTTGTGCTATACTTAGGATTGGGTCTTGTCCATCACATCATTCTCCTAATGATGTGATCCCATTATCAACGACATCCAATGTCCATGGTCATGAAACCATGACCATCTATTGATCAACGAGCTAGCCAACTAGAGGCTCACTAGGGACATGTTGTGGTCTATGTATTCACACATGTATTACGGTTTCCGGTTAATACAATTATAGCATGAACAATAGAAAGTTATCATGAACAAGGAAATATAATAATAATCACTTTATTATTGCCTTTAGGGCATATTTCCAACATATATATACCCCTCCACTACCACCTACCCTCAGGGAGAGCCATCAGAACGAAACTACACTTCCACCATTTATTTTCCGAGAGAGAACCACCTACTCATGTGTTGAGATCAAGAGATTCCATTCCAACCATATGATTCTTGGTTTCTGGCTTCCTCAAGTTGCTCTTCATCCAATCTTCCTCTTCCACCAAGAAATTTTTTGTTTTGAAGCACAAGAGCAAGGAGTTCATCATGAACACAACATCTATTACCTCTTGGAGAGTGGTGTCTCCTAGATGGTTAGGTGTCGCTTGGGAGCCTTCAAATCGTGTGGAGTTGAACCAAAAAGTTTATAAGGGCAAGGAGATCGCCTACTTCATGAAGATCTACCCCAAGTGAGGCTAGTCATTTGTGGACGTAAGCTATGGTGGAATAGACAAGATTGCTTCTTCGTGGACCCTTCATGGGTGGAGCCCTTCCTGGACTCGCACAATCGTTATCCTCTATGGGTTGAAGTCTCCATCAACGTGAACGTACAATATCACCATCTATCGGGACCATGCCAAAAATCATCATGTCTTTATTGCGTTTGATCTTATAATCTCTACCATCCCTTACTTTCTTGTACTTGTATGATATTTAATTTTCGCTGCTCAACCTCTAGATATGCATGTGTAGAAAGTTTGGGATGTGACTTAACTTGTGCTAAAATCTGCCTAAACTTCAAGAAAACTAAAAATTGCTCATTTTCCTTGTTAAGTGTCTATTCACCACCCTCTAGATCCCACTTCTCGATCCCACAACTATGCAAAACCTAAGTTGAATAATACCATGTCCAAATGGAGCTCAAGTTTGGCCCAACCCTCGGGCTTTCGTGTTGGGATGATCATATTGTTCTTGGGGGGATGTTCATGCCTCATACGGGTTATTTTAGACTGCACTATGGGCCGACCAAGTGATGATACTGTTGGGGAACGTTGCATGGGAAACAAAAAATTTCCTACGCACATGCAAGATCTATCCATGGTGATGAGAATCTACAAGAGGGAGAGTGGATCTACATACCCTTGTAGATCGCTAAGCGGGAAGCGTTAAGAAACGCGGTTGGTGTAGTCGAACGTCTTCGCGATCCAAATCGCCGAGCATCCCACGATCTCATCACAATCCGTCTCGCGATCCAATCACGATCCGTCCCGTGAACTCATCACGATCCGTCCCGCGATCTCATCATGATCTGTCTCACGATCTTGATCACGGTCCTTCCAATCTAGCGCCGAACGGACGACACCTCCGCGTTCAGCACACGTACAACTCGATGACGATCGCCACCTTTTTGATCCAGCAAGAGGGAGCGGAGAGGTAGATGAGTTCTCCGGCAGTGAGACAGCATTGCGGCGATGGCGGTGGAGCTATTCTAGTAGGGCTTCGCCTAAGCACCGCTGAAAATCGATCTAGAGGAGAAACTGTGATCTAGAGGATAGGTAGCACGTGGCTATTAGGGTTTGCTTTTTTCTCTAAATCTTATAGTATATATAGGAGGGAGGGAGGGGAGGAGGCAGCCTCAAACCCTCAAGGTTTGGTCGAAATTGGAGGTGGAGGAGTCCTACTCCAATCCTATTAGGAGTAGGATTCCTCCTTTTCACTTGGAAACTCTTTCCACCTCTCCACCTTTGGTTTTTTCCTTCTCAAACCACTACAGCCGCATGGGACCTTAGAGGAGGCTTTGGCTAGCCCACCAGGGGCTTGTTTACCTCCTCCCACAACCCATGTAGCCTCTTGGGTCCAAATACCTCCCCTGATGGTCCCCCGATACACTACCGGCACTCCCGGTACACTACCTATGAGCCCGAAACTTTTTCCGGCGACCAAAACAGGACTTCCTATATATCAATCTTTACCTCCGGACCATTCCGGAGCTCCTCGTGACGTCCGGGATATCATCCGGGACTCCGAACAACCTTCGGTCATCACCATACACAACTCTATACTACCGAAACGTCACCGAACCTTAAGTGTGCAGGCCCTGCGGGTTCGAGAACTATGTAGACATGACCGAGACACCTCTACGGTCAATAACCAATAGCGGGACCTGGATGCCCATATTGGTTTCTACATATTCTACAAAGATCTTTATCGGTCGAACCTCTATGTCAAGGATTCAGTTAATCCAGTATGATGTTCCCTTTGTTCTTCGGTATGTTACTTGCCCGAGATTCGATCGTCGGTATCTCCATACCTAGTTCAACCTCGTTACCGGCAAGTCCCTTTACTCGTTCTGTAATACAAGATCCTGTGACTAACACTTAGTCACATTGTTTGCAAGGCTTATTGTGATGTTGTATTATCGAGTGGGCCCTGAGATACCTCCCCGTCACACGGAGTAACAAATCCCAGTCTTGATCCATGCCAACCCAACAGACACCCTTGAAGATACCCGTAGAGCACCTTTATAGTCACCCAGTTACGTTGCAACGTTTGATACACACAAGGTACTCCTTCGGTGTCAGTGAGTTGCATGATCTCATGGTCATAGGAACAAATACTTGACATGCAAAAAACAGTAGCAATAAACTAACACGATCATATGCTACGTTTGTAGTTTGGGTCTTGTCCATCACATCATTCTCCTAATGACGTGATCTCGTTATCAAATGACATCTCATGTCCATGACTAGGAAACCATAGCCATCTTTGATCAACGAGCTAGTCTATTAGAGGTATACTAGGGACATGGTGTTGTCTATGTATCCACACATGTATGTGAGTTTTCGATCAACACAATTATAACATGGATAATAAACGATTATCATGAACTAGAAAATATGATAATAACCAATTTATTATTGCCTCTAGGGCATATTTCCAACAGATAGGATGACCTCCAGAACCGTTGGATGGCACACGACAACGTCCGATTTGTGTCGCGACAATGGCTCTGCTATGCCCCACCGCTTTAAAACAAAGCTCGTGTTGCACTTAGTGGTTTGCAACATGATCCGTGTTGTGCTCTGTCCAAGCGTTTTCAATCTTTGCAACATGACACGAGTGTGCAAGGTGGTCAGATGGGAAAGAGAGCTACATCGTTGTGACAAAAGATGAAAAGAGCCATGACATCACCCGTGTTGCGGTTGCCATCATAATGTCATCCATGTTGCGCTCCTCGTTGCAACATCGCCGACTACCTTGCGTGAACACTGGCTTGTCAGTGCCTTCTAACTGGAGTTGGAGGTTCATCAATTTCGGGCCCCCATGCCGATGACCGGAGGTTGCAACGCTCCTCTTTGCAACGTCGGCGGCCTTGACCCATTGTCGTGGAGGGTGGCAACATCTCGCAGTGCTTGTCGAGGAGAACCGATTACAATGGAGACATGACTTGTTGAAGATGGAAGATGACGACACGACGCGGTGCGAAAGCTGAGAGAGAGAGGCTGGGGAAGACGTGACGCTTGGAGATAAGATTTGCGAGAAGGAGAGATAAGCGGTGTGGGCCTTATAGAAAGGCGATCGACGCGAGGAGTGGGATCCGTCGGTTGAGGGGAGCGTTTCCCTTACTTTTAGCGGTTCACGAGCTCAGAGTTTTTTCTCTCTCTCTCCCTCTCACCTTGGCTGGATTTTTTCTCATTTGGACCCGGACGCGTGCTTTATTTTCAGACCGATCGGCGTGAGGGCGTCACGCAGGCGGACGGAGAAGGCTAGTCATCAGCCCTCTAAATCCCCCAACCCATCCGCCGCCGGTGGCGGCGACCACCACCGGAGCTCCCCAATCCCTACCGCCAGCCGCCCGTACCGGCCTCGATCTCTCCTCAGAGGTAATCCCCGTTCCCGCGCCTTTGTTCTCTCTCCCATCCCGAGTCCATGACCTAGCAGCACGGCGGCACGGTCTAAAGCTCCCCCCGTAGCCTACGCCCACGCGACCGTACCCTAGCATCGCCGCCGACTGCCCCAGTCCCGCCCCTCTCTCCCAGCACCCCCGGCTCTCACGCGCGCGTCCCTTTCCCGTCCTTCCCCGTCGTGACATCGCGAGTCATCCGGCGTTCCCGTTCGGGGCATCGTCAGCCATTAGGTTTGGAGGTACGAGGTTGTTTTCGTCCAGCGATTAGCTAAATCCCACCGGCCCTGGCAGCTTCCGGGCGCACACCCGGCGCACCATCTAGATCCGCTCCTCGCTGGTGCGGAGATCTGCTTATTGTGTACAAATTTCCTTGACTGCTACGGACGAACATTGAGCGTGTTGGGGGTATTCATGCGTGCATGAGATGTGCATGTTTTTGTTGATTAAGGTGGTGAAGCTTAAGCCCACATGATACTGAATTGAAGCCGCCTCTGGCGAGTCCGGAGGCGGCCACCACCGCCACCAAAACAAAGCCTTCCGGTCGCTGGAATTGCCGTTGCTGCTTCCCTCCTTTCCAGATCTGCGGCCGTCACCTCTCGTGGTTGTTGATCTGGGCGGTACCCGGCTGGACAGGATGCTGCAGCGGGCGAAGGTGCTGCATCGCCGGATCGTGCTCTAGCTATTGGTACATACGAAGTAGCGGAAGGTATAATTGCTGCTAGTGCTTTGTGTTCTAACCTAGTCAGTTCCCTTAAGCAGGCCAGATTGTTGAATCTACATGTATACCCCTATATAGTACACCAGTGGTTGAATCTGGATTTAGCCTGCATCTAAGGTGTTCCTGCTAAAGTACGAGCATTTTTGGCTATTGATTGAATGCATCAGACGGTGAAATATGAGCGAATCCATTCTACGTGGGCCGCGCATGTATTTTGTTAACGGCTTGCGTTTGCGCAGAGCACTGGCCCCACATGCAGAAAAGGCAGTGGGAACTAGAAACTACTAGACTCGCAAGCCGACACCACAATTGAACTGGTGCTGTCGTGTTCCTGCCTTGTTGGCCCATACAGAGTACTAGTGAATAGCTAAAATAAATAGAAGTGGTTAATATCAGTCAGCTCCGATGCACTGGAACACAATCTGCTGGGTTCACGCATATAGCGGCAGTGTTGCGTTACACTTGGCTGGGTATCCATGGCTTCATGCTACATTCTACACTATTTTTTTTACGAGAGACAAGAGGTCAAATTGGTACGCTCAGTTAAAAAAATCCAGAAAAATTACACATATAACTGTTTCGAGTCCTGTAAATTCTTAAGCACTTTCCCCTACGTGCTATGCACACACCATTTACTAGCCATCTTAGTAACGCAGATATGACTTGGCAAAATGATGTGTATATTTATGAAGTCACTAGTTATAGAAGCAGCTACCAGGCGATATTTTCAATCTAAAACTACACTGGCATCACTGTTTGCCCTTTCCTCATGCGCACTTCTCACCCACATTTTCTGGATTCCACATTAGGACTTTATCAATTACATTCCCATCCATTGTTGAATCTGCAGAATCGACTGTCCGAACCATATATTTTAATATTTTCTACTACTGTCCTGACTTCCAAACTCCCACTCTGGATGCTCTTCTCCTTTATCCTCACCTGATCCTGTTGTATTTGTTTCTAGCCAAACAAACAACCCCAGGGAAAGTGTCACAACAGATGCTTGGTCTTGAGGACTGGCATGTGGGAGCATATGCATGTATACATGGGACCAAGCAACTAAAACAATTTGGTTTGTTGGTTGGAGTGGTGCTTGTGTTGCTCTGCAGTGACCTGCACTGCAATTCAAGTTACTTCCATGTAGTTGTCTCTGACATCTGAAATTTCTTTTCTCTTATACACAATGTGAAGTTATAGATGTTAACATGTTATTAGTAAAATAGGACTTGTTGAAGGATGATTTGGAAGGGTGAAGAAAAATATCTGCAACTGACGATCTGTTCATCTGTTGTAAAGGGAAACAAAAAAGATTGCGAATTTGTGTGCTAAGCTAAGGCTTAAAGTTACAGCATTATTGTTGAACTATTACCCCCAGTTCACAAATAAGGGGCGTTTTGGATGTTCCTTCAATAAAAAATAATAATTAAAACTTTGACTGCCAGTTTGCTAATATCATTTTTAATATCGGGATTGAAAACTTGAAAAGTCATATGTACTCCCTCCGTCCCATAATATAAGATGTTATTACAGCCGATATACTCATATGTCAGATTATAATAATATCTTATATTATGGGACGGAGGGAGTATTGTTTTCCCTTGAAAAAATGATAAGTATTTTTGAACATAATGTTTTTCATGGGTGTTATACATACTGCTGTATAAATTAAATCGAACTTGGGTTAGCAAATGCACCGGAAGAAACTTTTGTTGATTAGTAAACGATCATGTTTCACTTGGTTATCCGTTCTAAATTTTTGTGGGTTCGGAACAAGTCAATCTCTATCTTTTTTTTATGTTCCTGTTGTATTACATAAGTAAAAATTGTACGATCTCATGTGCAACATTCTCATTGTTCAGTCTATTGTTTACACTAGTCCAAAGGCTGTGCATGTAATTTGCACAGTGATTGTAATATTTCATCCTGTACTTGGGAGAGTCTCGTGGTTAATACTGGTATTGCCACTCAATTGTTGGACAACATTCAAAATTAGTGTTGGAAGACAGAACAACTTCATTTTGTTTAGCTTTATCGTGCAGTTAATTCGAGCTATCTTCTTGTTCATATCTATCAGTGGGCTAGGCATCTCCTTTCTATTAAATTTGCATGCTCCACATCATATTTGTTACATCACGGATTTCTTGTGATTGCGGGTACCAACTGCAGGTATCTAGGCCCTAATAATTTGGCAGTTGGTGCAGGCAATCTCTTGCAGAACCTATGGACAGTTCTAAATCTCCCCAACCATTGAAGAAGAGCCGGACTATGTTGTCTGGCACGGATGGCCACCAATTTGAGAATGACGAGTTACCGTCTGAAACTGCATCAGATAAAACGCCTGGTTTGAAGTTGGAAACAGTAGATAAAGTGCAAGATGATTTTGGAGAAGACAGTTCCCCATTGCAGCAATCAGCTGCTTCCAACGTTTCATACCGTGGATCGCCATGTATTGGGGCATTCACTATCCAATGTGCTAGGTGCTTCAAATGGAGACTTATTCCAACGAAAGAGAAGTATGAAGAAATACGTGAGCATATTATACAGGAACCTTTTGACTGCGAACGAGCTCGTGAATGGAAACCTGATGTAACATGCGATGATCAAGAAGATATATCTCAGGATGGAAGCAGACTCTGGGCTATCGACAAACCCAATATTGCACAGCCTCCTGCTGGATGGGAAAGGCAGATTAGAATAAGAGGCGAAGGAGGCACCAAATTTGCTGATGTGTGAGTGATGCTTTTCTGTCATGCCTCTATTTGCTTGTCAGGCTATTTGTGCAAGGGCATTGATTTCAATTTTTTATTGTCTGCCACTTTTATCTCTACATGCTGAAATCAGTTTTTAATGCACATGGAAATAAGAGAAAATTAGCCAATTAACCCACACATTTGTATTTATTTCTACACCACACCTTTTCTAAGTCGCACGCATAAACCATTTCTGTCTCAGTTACAAAGAGTTCAAGTCAGGAATATAGAAACTACTAAGCATATTATGTTACTTCTTCCTAACGGTGATCTCCGGGTTGATCCCCTGAACTCCAGGGAAGTAAAGGGTACCTTTCTGCATCAAAATATTAGATTGTTGTATGAGTGCTTAGTTTGTGCTTGATTAAATCGCACTAATTGATTAGTTACCCTCAATTAATGTGCTCGTTTTCCTCAAAAAATTCTGTTTAGCAATGCGTTAATTGCAACGCATGCATGCGTGACGAACAAATGACCAAGAACTTTTACATGCATTGGTTAGTTTTCTCTTAATCCTTGCATGCAGTGATTTAATGCACCTCGAAATCTGAACATATGACGGGGAACAGTAAAAATGAGATTTATAGAACAACAACATTTTTTTTGAGATAAGCCCTAGTATGAACCTGAAGGGAGATACCCTTGCTACAGTATAACATGTACCCTTGCTACAGTATAACATGTACCCTTGCTACAGTTGCTGTAATTATCGTAATGCCCTTTATCTTGGTTTCAGGTACTACACTTCTCCTACTGCAAGGAAACTTAGGTCACTGGTTGAAGTTGATCGGTATGTGATGCAAATTTACTCAAAATTTCCCTTCAAATCAATCTTCATCTGTTGAGCTGTAATTTATGTCCTCAAATTTGCATCTGAAGTCAAAACATCTTGAAGTAGCACTTGTACTGCAAATCTTATGCTGCTTTCTTCTCCATATTTATAACTGGACTGCAATTAATAAGCATCTAGTACTCCCTCTGTTCACAAATGTAAGATTTTTTGGCAGTTTAAACTGCCAAAACGTCTTATATTTGTGAACAGAGGGAGTAATTATTATTGGGGTACATCTAAATTGTTCAAGAAGTAAATATCTATATATGCGTATGAGTGGTACACGAGGACTAGACTCCTGAACCATTTTTCATAAAATATTATTCCATAGTGAACTAGAAACAGTTTTTGTACATATGTGGGAAGCTATGCACAGCATTCTGCTTTGTACTCTGTCTTATGCGTGGGGTCCCTATGAACACTTCACCGGAAACTTTAGGCAAATAATTAAGATCACTACACATACCCCTTATGATGCACTTTAAGAGGCCTTTCTTATATACGGCGTACGAGCGTACAGTAACGGGATCCCTCTTATTTGTGCTGATAGTAATGGGACCCCTCTTATTCGTGTTCATAGTAATGGGACCCCTATTATAGCATATATTAGTGGACTAAAGGATCCCTGGAAACTCAAAGGTTCAAATTTGTGCACGGGATAGACTGAAAGTTGCCAATGATTGCATGGTGTAAAAAATGAGTTTTGTGTCATGCAACGTCATGCAAAAGCTTACAAATTGAACTCATGTGCATGGGCCGATGGGCGTGTGCGTGCTTGCCTACAAGGCTTTTGCAGCTCTAGGGGTAGTGCTACAGAAGGGAATTGGATGAAAAACCTCCTATCTGATCTAACGGTGGATAATGGTTTGTAGCTAACAACATTGGTGCATGGTCAATACTGCCTCTTTTTTGTCTCTAAAATTGCTAGGTGTGACTCATCTGCCTATGCTCTAAACTCTCTATGCCATACTTTGCAGGTACCTCCAAGAAAATCCAGAGTATGGCGCACAGGGTGTAACATTAGCTCAATTTTCCTTCCAGATTCCTAGACCTCTGCGGCAGAACTATGTCAAAAAGCGCCCTAAGAACACAAGTCCAAGTGATGAAGCAACAACTAAGCCTGTTCAACCAGTGGAAGGTGTGTATGGTGTATAAATGAACTCTTCATGATTTGTTAAAGCATAGCATACTATATGGTTTTTCTGACCTTTTTTTGCTTGGAAATGGGAGTCATGAATTAAGTTTATTCTATCCAAATATTTTGACTATAACCTGAGAATTCAATCTATTTCCTTTAATCTACTTGGGATGTGGCAACTATAACATACCACGAGCACCCATGGTCAAGAGACCAGTTGAACCATACTGCAGACTGTACAGAGATGTGCAGACTACTTCCTGTTTGAAAGAACTGCAACTGCATTCACCACTATGGCCATCTCATATTGTCTTTTTTCTTTCAGTTAACCCCATATCCTGGGCTGCTCCTCTTGCAAGCGAACCAGCTTCTAATGCTGATGAGCCAGTTGGATCGGCAGATGGGGAGCCGGTCCGGAAGAGGAAAGCAGAAGGCTCTCAGCCAGGAGAGGCAAATGCTAGCAACCATGTGTCTGATGGGCCGGAAACCAAGTTAGAGGATGCTCAGAATGGAGATGCTACCACCGCTGCCTGAAAAGCTGCAGTCTGACGTACCCAGTGCTCCGCATCGACGATTTCCTCGACTCTATATTCCTTGTCCATTGTATGCGGGAGCCGGTTTTTTCTGTAACGCGACGCCGTAATGGCCTTATATGTACCAAGGCACGCACCTTCGAGGTCGACCCAAAATCCGACGATTTGGGACAGTAAGTTTGACTGAATGTTGTATCGGAGTCGGAGAAGCCCCGTCGAACCCTTTCGGATCATGTATGTTCTGTTACGTGCTTATGTAGGAGACCTTGTCATGCAAGATTAGATGCCCTTTATTTTCTCCTTTGTAAGATACAGAGATGTTGGTAGGGAACTGTTGTGTTGTGCTGTATGCCGGAGTCGACTCTTCTATTATCTACCGAGACATGCCAGTTGTAGCAGTGGCGGTTCGTTATTCTCTGAGCTCGTGATGCTACCCTAGCATGTCCTATTTCTACCAGTATGGTCCATGCCTTAACGCAAGGAACAACACAAAGTTTACATTTCTATGCATGAACAACACTAAGTATCATTTTAACAAAATCTCTTCAAGCTTCTCTAGCTTTTTTAGGCATGTAAAACACAATGATTGTGCAGCAAAACCTAGTGCTTTCCTAGTTTCAAAACAATGGCTGTTCATAGATTACGTTTGCTAAAGATGGCCCTTCACAAATGGTTCAGTCAAGCAACACCTTTAGTCAGGTCAAACTGGTATTTATACATGGATAAATCAAGAAATACCTTGCTCAGATCCATACACTACCAACAGTAGAGCATCTTCCTGAGAATAGTGTAAGGAATATCTTTCAGTGCAACATATACAGAAAGTTGGGCAAAGCCATGGTAGGATATATTGGCTATGTTCAGTTTGAGTTCTCCTCTTTTTAGACATATGTGTGACACAAAAAATGAAACAAAACGACTGAAAATAGACACCGTGGTACACACCCAGGCTACAGTATCCTCAATTCACATACACAGCACATACAGAGCCCTCGGATCAAGATCAACTACCCAAAATGGTGTGGCAAGAATATCTGAACATGTATACAACAACATGGTGCTCGGCTGCTAGCCCGACGGCTTCTGGCCGCCAGTGGGCTGCTGCTCGTCGTCCTTCTTGGGGGCGGGGTTGAAGGGGGCCTGCTCGGCGCAGTCGAGGTTGAGGCCGGAGCGCTCGCGGCCGAATCCCATGAGGTCGAGGTAGTACTGATAGTGGGAGATGATGACGTTCATCTCGTCGATGAAGCCCCTGCCGCAGATGGACTCGCCGTAGAGGAGGTTCATGGTGGCGCCGAAGCCTGGAAGGCGCTTGCTGAGCGTGTCGTTCTTGGTGGGCTTCCACACCCCCGTGAAGGCCTCGTGCGCCGACGGCTGCTTCTTCTTTATGGGCGTCATCCATCGCCACATGGCCGCCGCGAACGCCAGCGTCGCGTTCTGCTCCAGCAGCTCCGGGTGGTGCAGCAGGTCCACCTTCAGCCCGTCCCCCGCCGCGCCGTAGTTGAAGTTCCTGCCCGGAGAAACCACATCATGCATCTAGCTGAGCTACTCTGATGGAACTCTGATGGATTGATTGGCATCTGTGTGCGTGTAATCGATGAACTGAAACTGAAGCTGAAGATGGTGGCGGCGGCTTACCAGTAGACGGGGATGGCGCCGCGGCCGTAGTACTCGGCGCCCTTGACGCAGGGCCACTGCGTGTAGGAGTCGTCGCAGTAGCCCTGGTCGGGGCTCATCTCGTGGTTGTAGCACAGCCCCCACGCCGTCGGACCGCCGGTGGCCACGCCGAATCCGCCTGCAAGAAGACTCAATCAGTCGGTTACTTGGATCTAATCGAGGCAGGGGAAGCAACAGGAAGCAGAGCAAGCCAGAAATCCATCGGAATCGAGCCACCCCACCGGAGAAGAAGAGGAAGAAGAAGAGGAACAAGGATACATACATGAGGTCTTTGCGCCGACGTGGCCGAGGAAGGCGCAGAGCTCCATCATCTGCATGTCGATGCCGCCGGTGGTGCAGAAGCCCTGGTTCTCGAAGAGGGAGGCGGCGGTGATGAAGGCCTGGTAGTCCCAGAAGCCGACGGCCTTGGCGACGGGGAAGTTGCGCTTGGCGAAGAGGTTCTCGAACTGGTACACCTTGAAGAAGTCGGTGATGGTCTGGTTGCAGCAGTACTTGGTCCCGGAGCACTCCCACCCCTTGTTGCACACCTTCTCCTGCGACTCCTTGAGCTTCACCTTCCACGTCCCCGCCGTCAGGATCAGCGCCAGCGTGCCGCCGATAAGCACCGCCGCCGCACCCAGCAGCAGCACCGTCACCACGATCTTGTTCCGCGTCTTCCGCTTCATCTTCTTGCTCTTCTTCCTCCTCTTCTTCGCCTCCGGCGGTCAGGGCAGCTCAGCTCAGCTCAGCTCGATCTGGATCTCGCTTCCTCTCGGGAGCTCGGGAGCTCGATCTGGATTGCTTGGGTGGTTTGGTGTGATCTGGATCTTTTGGGAATGCGGTAGCTGGTGGCGGGGATCTGGTGAGGAGATAAAAACTGCGAGTGGGATGAAAGCGAAGTGGCAACCGCTCGCGCCGACCGGGGGAGGGAGGAGTGGTGTCGGTGGCGGGAGGGCCGTCAAGGCGTCAAGCAAGATGAGGGAGGAAGACGGGAAGAGCAGCAAGACAGCTGGTCCGGTAGGTAAGACGTTACCGTTAATTTTGTTTTTTTAATAAATTGCATATTTCTTACGTCCCGTAATATAAAACGTTTTTGTAAGCTTGCAACTAAAACGGAACCCCATGCAAAAAAATAGACAAGTGAAACCCGAGGATTACACCGTTGCACTTGGGGCATTCCATGAAAAGACAGCAAAATCCTTCCCATTATCCAAAATTATTTGCTACAAGAAAAGTGTGCAATCTAACGGTACCTCTGAAATCATCCTCATTTGTATAAATGTGTCAGGCCTTTTATTTCATCCATCAATTAGAAATTGGATAGGATGTCCGGCGCCGTCCATCCAAATCATGCCGGCATGCCCACCCACCGACCCATTTGATATTTCTAGCTGTATTTTGTCGAATAAAGCATATCTTACGTAAACATTATAGCACAACATATCTTGTTGAACAAAAATGCGCCACAAAATTTGTAATCCAAACTTGATTGTAGCTTGCGAGACAAAGAAGGCAAATCAGACTGTGAATGCTTGTACTATTTATTTGTGTAAAATCTTATGTTTCTATTGCCGCTCGAGTCATAGACTGGATTTGGAGACATGATAAATGTATGTTGTATCGATGTTTTCAGCTTTTTAAAAACTTTTCATTACCGTGAAAGATACTAATCCCTCAGCTAGTGCATTAATATCATATATCCTATTTTAAAGATACTAATTACCTCCCGCAAAAAAGTAAAATACCAATCACTCAGCTAGTGCATTAATACATCTCATATATGCGGATATAGTATATGTGAGTTGTATATACTCCCTCCGTTCAGAATTACTTGTCGCATAGATATATAAAAATAAATATATCTAAAATTAAAATACATTTATTTTTATGATAAGTATTTTCGAACGAAGGAAGTATCTTCGATGGCTGTCACGCGTGCAGAATTCTGGTGCAATTCATGTGGCGTCTCAGTGTCGCGAACATGGTCGTATACTCGTATGGTGGCTCACAGTCATAGCTCACGCGGATGGAATAAAGTAGAAGATGGTTGGTGTAGGGAGGATTACTTAATCTGTGCTCCCAACAACCAAAAAAATCTGCTGGTGTTGGCAGCATATGCTGCTGGTTTGTGAGAACGATGGGGAGAAGCTTCACTTGCACACAGCAAGCCCACGGAATGGATCCGACCATGCGATGCGCGCTCGTAATTTGGAGATTTTGATAAATTGCTCCGTTTTAGTTTGATACTTCCTTCGTGAAGAATAAGAGTGTTTGAATCGATTTTTTTTAAAAGTAGTATTTATTTTGTATCAAATTCGAAAAGCATATGTCAAAATTAAAAATAAAATAAAAAATAGCACCCCGTCGGCCTCTCGTGGGCCGAAGAGGGGCTAGTCGGCCACTGAAAGGCCGAAGAGGGGCCCGTCGGCCATCACCAGGCCGAAGAGTGGCCTGTCGGCCAGAGGGAGGCCGAAGAGCTGCATGTCAGCCACTGGCAGGCCAAAGAGGCCTGGTCGGCCTCTAGGAGAACGATAGGCCCCTGGATAAGGCCGAGCACTCTTTTCTTTCTCCTCTGACCATTCTTTTCACCCTCCCCCGTCCTCTAGGATCCCCATCTCCACCTCCCACTCCCGTTTCTCTCTAGTGCTTCCATCGCTGCGCCGATCTCTTCGCTCATCCACCCATTTCGTATTCAACCCGCGTAAACAATAAATCAAGACGCTCTCCACAGCCTACGGTATTTTTGTTTTGCTTCCAACTCAATCAAATGTCAGCTTTCAACTCGGTTGTGGATTCAGTTCTTATTGGTCACCATCTGTTTGCAGGTAAATGACTTGCCAATTTTGCCGTGCTCCAGGTGGCCCTTGTTCCGTCGTTGATTTCGATGCGTCTGTATTCACTGTGGTGCTGGATCGTCGATGTTCAAGATGTGTTGTAAGATTCTATATCTCATTTATCTGACTGTGGCATATGGTTGATGTTGTTTTGGTTGAAATGTATTCGAATGCATTTGTTTATATGATTATGATGTTTGCTTCCATTCTTGTTGTAGTATGTTTCGTGCAGTATTAGATCACATCTTGCTCGGTACATTGAGGAGTGCAGAACTTTAACTATTCGGAGGGATGACACAGATATTGATCTTGCTCTTCACAACAGTGAGGGTAACTTATATCATGTTCTGTTTAGACATGGTCGGATGAGCAGTAAATTTCATGGTCCTTCGTAGGAGGAACTTGTGAATGATTATGGTCTCCGTCATCGTGACATGATGATTGTTAGGCTTGAGCACTATGAAACTATGATTAGTGTCGATTTTCATCGGGATGGTGTTATGTTGTTTCCTTTACCCTGTGTTGGCAAGTTATTTGTTTGACTGTTTTTTAGTTTTGTTTCAGCTTATACGTTTTGCTGTTCTGTTCAGTTTGTGAATTTTTTTGTAGCTCTTGAGGATCTGAGTGAAACCCAGATGGAACTTGTTGACAGCTGTTTTTATAGTCGTGGTGTCACTCTGAATTATCATCAAATGTATGTCATGTTGCGGCAGCTCTTTGATGACAACTACATATTGTGTACTCCTTTCGTTCATAGGATGGATTCCATGAATGTTATTTCTCAATATATGGTAAGCTTTGGTTTCGGGTATTTTTTGTTTATTTGTTCTTTGCTGTAGCATAATGTTTTAAATTTTTAAGCTGAATATCATATAACCTGATGTTTTTTGTCAGGTTATTCCTACCATGGTTGTGAGGAGTTTGAAGGAATTTGTGTCAATTCCTAAGACTGGTTCTTTAACTCTTGAAATTACTTTGGATTCTGAAGATGATGATATATTTGTGAGCATTCCTTGTTCCTAATTCATTGGCTTGAGTGGTAGAATGGTGTTGAAGAAGGAAGGTTTCGGTAATTTTGTGTTGGCATTGTCTATTGAAGTCAACAATTTGGTGCTCATAACCTTCAAAGAGCGTGAACAGGAGCTAACTGCCACAATGATCGTATTGTCTCGCCCTACTATCCCCCCATTTTGTTTTCCCGCCCTACTATCCCATCATATTCTTTCCCACCATACTCTGTCGCCACTTTCTTTCCTGCCATTCTCTACCGTCATTCTCTCCCGTCACTTTCTTTCCCGCCATTCCCTCCCGTCATTTTCTTTCCCGCCTTTCTCTCCCGCCATTTTCTTTCCTGCCTTTCTCTCCCGCCATCTTCTCTTGTGAACTTATATAACCACATACGCAGTAAGTTGGGTCAGCAGGTCCTTCTTTTCCCTTTCGCTCCCGCCATCCTTTCGCTCCCGCCATCCTTTCGTGGAGATTTCTCATACTCATTATCCTTTTGATCGTAGTTTTCACTCTGGTATGTCCGATCGTCTTCTCCGTCTAGCCGCCAATTTCAAGATGGATGATAGAGTAGTTCCGTGGGAGGAACTCATTAGTAGTGACACCATAATGAATGAGTTGGCTCACTCATTAGCTAGGAGTGGGTGGCCTCCCACGACTTTTGAGGAGAGATACGGAAAGAACTTCTTAGGTTGCATGGCAGATGGCAAAAGCAACTGCATAAGGGTGAAGCTTACCTCGAGATTGCTATGAATAATTCAGATTTATGGTCAGCAGATAGTGAGGACGAAGATGACCTCTTCATGCCGAGCACCAAGGTCAAGACTACCGCATCGTGGACGGGCAAGATTTCTACATCGACGAAGGGGAAGAGTTCTACATCGACGAAGGGCAAGAGTTCTACATCGATGGAGGACGAAGACGACCTCTTCATGCCGAGCACCAAGGTCAAGACTATCGCATCATCGAAGGGCAAGAGTTCTGCATCAACAAAGGGCAAGAGATATGCATCGACGGAGGATGATGATGATGATGCATTCATGTAGTACTGTTTTCTGTAGTGCTGTTTAATTTCAGTTGTACTGTTTAATTAAGTTGTAACGTTTAATTCACTTGTATTGTGTAATTAAGTTGTAACTTTAAATTCAGTTGTATTGTTTAATTCAGTTGGATGCATTTAGTTTGCGGTACTAGTGTTATCTCTCTAAACCAATTGACCACTGAAATAGAACATGCATATGTCTCATACATGAATATGTCTCATACATGAATATGTTCCATACATAAAATAGACATATGTCTCATAGATAAATAGATAGTCATGTCTCTTACGTACATAGCTATATCACTACTGGGGACGACGA
The DNA here is from genome assembly GCA_022496015.1 of Hordeum marinum. NCBI lineage: Eukaryota > Viridiplantae > Streptophyta > Magnoliopsida > Poales > Poaceae > Hordeum > Hordeum marinum. Next base: position 346,251,612 of record CM039676.1, on the reverse strand, counting down.
CGAATCTTGGGCTTCCTTGGACGAGGGCCGGAAGGCGATAAGCGCTGAGGCGGTGGACGAGTGTCATGATGACCACGACCATAGACCACCTCGTCCGTCAGTGTCTGTGTCTCCTGCATCGATGGTGATGGTGGAGTGACAAGAACTGTCTTCGAGATATCATAGGTGTTTGCACCTCGGTCATCGTCCTCGCCGTCGCCGGGTATGTACGAACCAGGACTAGTAAACACATGTGACTGAACTAAAGTCATGAACGGTTGCGACTGGCTGCCGATTGCGGTAAAGTAAAACATGTAAAATTGATTTACGAGGCTACAATTTTTAAAAGAATGTACAAAGTAAAGTTACCTGGGTCCATCTGATGAAGCCAAGAAGAGCCGCCGGGTTGTGAAGGAGGTGTCTGCTACTAGGAGGAGCCCCCGGGTTGTGAGGGAGGTGTGTGCTGCCAGGAAGAGATACCTGGTTGCGAAGGAGGTGCCTGTTGCCAGGAAGAGATCACTAGCTACGAAGGAGGTGCCTGCTGCCAGGAGGAGCTCCCTGGTTGTGAAGGTCGAGGTTCCGAACGCTGCACAGAGGTTCAAGGTTCTGAACGCTGCAGAGAGGGGCATGGCGAACGATGTGCTGCATGAGTGTTAACAACATCCGAAGATCGTCTACATGTAACAGCTGCGTAAATCCCGCGTAGCTTCCCTTGAAGACTCTTCAACCTTGTCACTTGTTCTCGCGGTGGGATATTTTCTCCTCTCTCAAAGCGGTCCACTAAAGCGGTAACCTCCTCTAGCGGCTCAGATGTCAATTTACCCTGTACACAAAAAGTTAACCAATTGTACATGTTCAGGTTAAGGGAAAACTTAACATGCAAGAAAAATAGCACATACCGCGTGGTGTCTGGTTCCCACAACTGAGGCAGTTGGGAACAGATCGCTGGTGAGAGGGGCTTGGATATGATCCGGAGCTGATGATGGAACCAAGTAGATCCTCGTTCTATGCCGGTAACACTACAGATACAACCCAAACTTGTCCCAGTCAAAGGCCCGAACTTCATCCCAGATATTTGTCGGCGCAGTAGTCCATTCGTCGACGTAAGGGCTGATGTCGCGAAGCCAAGAAGCCTGGGACTTGTTTCCTCCTACGTGACTATACCTGAGATTGAAATGCACGTTACATGTTTAGTTATATGCCGAATGTAGACATGAGAACTAAAGTAGTATTACTTACTTTTGCATGTGATCTGGTAAGTGTGGAATAACAGGAATGCCAGGCTCTTGGCATAGACCAAACTGTCTCATCACCCTATGAAGAGCCATCTCCTCAACCGTCACGTCGAACACCAACTTGGCCTTGGTCATCCAATAATGTCGATCTCTAGTGCACAATCCAGAAATTCCAACTGGGCATCTTTGTGAAATAGCATGATCGGAGTATGGCTCCCATATAACTTGATCCTCGTGCAAACTATCAAACTACGCCGTGAAGGAGGGGTAGCAGCCCCTCACCTGGCTATGCGCAAACTGTCTCTGTGCATGACAACAAACATTAGTAACTAATATTGAATAGCCAGAAATAAACATTAGTAATTCATATTGTTACTAATTATGAAAATACCTCTCTCTGTACCCAAACAGATCCCATAGTAGGCAAGTCGCCAATAGAAGGCACGTAAGTCCTAGCCATGTCCTCATTACCAAAAGGTTTTTCAATGCTAATGTAGGGTCGACCAATAGGGAATCTCTCATATGACCAAAGCTGCAACAATAGTGGACTGTTGGGGAATGTTGCATGGGAAACAAAATTTTCCTACGCACACGCAAGATCTATCCATGGTGATGAGCATCCACGAGAGGGAGAGTGGATCTACGTACCCTTGTAGATCGCTAAGCGGGAAGCGTTAAGAAACACGGTTGGTGTAGTCGAACGTCTTCGCGATCCAAATTGCCGAGCGTCCCGCGATCCAATCACGACCCGTCCCGATCAAGCACCGAACGGACGACACCTCTGCGTTCAGCACACGTACAACTTGATGACGATCTCCGCCTTATTGATCCAGCAAGAGGGAGCAGAGAGGTAGACGAGTTCTCTGGCAGCGTGACGGCGCCACGGCGATGGTGGTGGAGCAATTCCGGTAGGGCTTCGCCTAAGCACTGTAGAGAACCGATCTAGAGGAGAAACTATGCACTAGAGGAACGGGTAGCACGTGGCTCAAAATCAAGTGCAAAACCCCTAAAACCTCTAGTATATATAAGAGGAAGAGAGGAGGAGACTTGGAGCAAGGGCCAAGACCTCTAGGCTTCGGCCGAAGTGGGAGGAGAGGAGGAATCCTCCTCCAATCCTAGTAGGACTAGGACTCCTCCTTATTTTGGCCTTTTTGCCTTTTTCCACCTTTTTCTCTTTGGGTTTTTCTTCCCAGCCGCATGGGCCTTGTGTAGGACTTCCACCAGCCCACTAAGGGCTGGTATTCACTCTCCCACAGCCCATGTAGCCTCTTGGGTCTAAATACACCTCCCGATGGTCTCCCGGTACACTACCGGCACTCCCGGTACACTATCGATGAGCCCGAAACTTTTCCGGCGACCAAAATAGGACTTCCTATATATCAATCTTTACCTACGGACCATTCCGAAGCTCCTCATGACGTTCGGGATCTCATCCGGGACTCTGAACAACCTTCGGTCGCCACCATGCATAACTCTATACTACCAAAACGTCACCAAACCTTAAGTGTGCAGACCCTGCGGGTTCGAGAACTATGCAGACATGACCGAGACACCTCTATGGTAAATAACCAATAGCGGGACCTAGATGCCCATATTGGTTCCTACATATTCTATGAAGATCTTTATCGATCGAACCTCTATGTCAAGGATTCAGTTAATCCCGTATGATGTTCCCTTTGTTCTTCGGTATGTTACTTGCCCGAGATTCGATTGTCGGTATCTCCATACCTAGTTCAACCTCATTAACGGCAAGTCTCTTTACTCATTCCATAACACAAGATCTCGTGACTAACACTTAGTCACATTGCTTGCAAGGCTTATTGTGATGTTGTATTACCGAGTGGGCCTTGAGATACCTCTCCGTCACATAGAGTAACAAATCCTAGTCTTGATCCATGCCAACCCAACAGACACCTCGAAGATACCTGTAGAGCACCTTTATAGTCACCAAGTTACGTTGCTATGTTTGATACACACAAGGTACTCCTCCGGTGTCAGTGAGTTGCATGATCTCATGGTCATAGGAACAAATACTTGACATGCAGAAAACAATAGCAATAAACTGACATGATCATTTGGTACGTTTGTAGTTTGGGTCTTGTCCATCACATCATTCTCCTAATGACATGATCCCTTTATCAAATTACATCTCATGTCCATGACTAGGAAACCATATCCATCTTTGATCAACGAGCTAGTCTATTAGAGGCATACTGTCTATGTATCCACACATGTATCTGAGTTTCCGATCAACACAATTATAGCATGGATAATAAACGATTATCATGAACAAGGAAATATGATAATAACCAATTTATTATTGCCTCTAGGGCATATTTCCAACAGTCTCCCACTTGCATCAGATTCAATAATCTAGTTCACATCACCATGTGATTCGCGTTGTTATGAATCTAACACCCAATGAGTTCTGGGGCTCGATCATGCTTTGCATGTGAGAGAGGTCTTATAGTAAACGGGTCTGCGACATTTAGATCCGTGTGTACTTTGCAAATCTCTATGTCAAACTGTAAACACTGCTACCACATTCCACTTGGAGCTATTCCAAATGGCTGCTCTACTATACATATCCGGATTGCTACTAAGAGTCATCCGGATTGGTGTCAAAGCTTGCATCGACGTAACTCTTACGATGAACTCTTTCTTACCTCCATAATCGTGAAGCATTTCCTTAGTATTTTAGTTACTAAGGATGATCTTGACCGCTATCCAGTGATCCACTCCTGGATCACTCTTGTACCCCTTGACGGACTCATGGCAAGGCAGACACAGGTGCGGTACACAGCATGGCATACTATACAGAGCCTATGGCTAAGGCATAGGGGACGACATTCGTCCTTTCTCTTTCTTTTGCCATGGTCGAGCTTTGAGTCTCACTCAACTTCACACCTTAGAAAGCAGGCAAGAACACTTCTCTCTGACTAATCCATTTTGAACTCTTTCAAAATCTTGTCAAGGTATGTACTCATTCAAAGTCTCATCAAGCATCTTGATCTATCTCTATAGATCTTGATGCTCAACAATTAGGTAGCTTTATCCAGGTCTTCCTTTGAAAAACTTCTTTCAAACAACCCTTTATGCTTTCCAGAAATTCTACATCATTTCCGATCAACAATATGTCAACCACATATGCTTATCAGAAACTCTATAGCGCTCCCACTCACTTTATTGTAAATACAAGTTTCTCATAAACTTTGTATAGACTCAAAAACTTTGATCACCTCATCAAAGTGTATATTCCAACTCCGAGATGCTTGCTTCAGTCCATAGAAGGATCAATGAAGCTTGCTCACCTTTTAGCATCCTTAGGACTGACAAAATCTTCTGGTTGTATCACATACAACTTTTCCTCAAGTAAACCGTTAAGGAAACGATGTTTTGTCATCCATCTGCCAGATTTCATAATTGAAAAAATGCAGCAATTGCTAACATAGTTCCAACAGACTTTAGCATCGCTACGAGTGAGAAAGTCTCATCACAGTCAACTCTTTGAACTTGTCGGAAACTTCTTCATGACAAGTCGAGCTTTATAAATGGTGACATTTACCATCAGCATCTGCCTTCATCTCAAAGGTCCATTTGTACTCGAAGACCTGCCATCCAACGAGCAAGTCTACCAAAGTCTATACTTGGTTTTCATACATGGATCCTTTCTCGAATTTCATGGCCTCTAACCATTTGTCGGAATCCGAGCCCATCAGCTTCTCCATATCTCGTAGGTTCATCGTTGTCCAACAACATGACCTCCAAAACAGGGTTGTCGTACCACTCAGGAGCAGTACGCATCCTTGTCGACCTACGAGGTTTGATAGTAACTTGATCCGAAGCTTCATGATCATCATCATTTACTTCCTCTTCAACTAACATAGGTTCCACAGAAACATCTTTCTGCGCTGCGCTACTCTTTGGTTGAAACAAAGGTTCAATAACCTCATCAGGTTCTATCTTCCTCCCACTCAATTCTTTCGAGAGAAACTTTTTCTTGGGAAAGGACCCATTTTAGCAACAAACACTTTATGCTTGGATCTGAGATAGAAGGTTCACCCAACTGTTCTTAGGGTAATCTATGAAGATGCATTTGTCCGCTTTGGGTTCGAGCTCATTAGGTGAAAACATTTTTCCACACAAGCGTCGTAGCCCCAAACATTAAGAAATGACAGCTTAGGTTTCTATCAAACCATAATTCACACGGTGTCATCTCAACGGATTTAGATGGTGCCCTATTTAAAGTGAATGTAGTTGTCTCTAATGCATAACCCCAAAATTATAGTAGCAAAACGATAAGAGACATCATAGCACGCACCATATCCAATAGAGCACGACTATGACGTTCGGACACACCATCATGCTATGGTGTTCCAGGTGGCGTGTGTTGTGAAACAACTTTCACATTGTCTAAAGTTGTATGCCAAACTTGTAACTCAGATATTCACCTCCACGATCATATCACAAACATTTTTTATCTTCTTGTCACGATGATATTAAACTTCACTCTAAATTTTCTTGAACCTTTCAAACGATTCAGACTTGCGTTTCATTAAGTAAATATACACTATATCTACTCAAATCATCAGTGAAGGTAAGAAAATAACGATATCCACCGCACACTACAAGACTCATTGGATTGCATACATCAACATGATTCATTTCCAATAAATCACTTGCTCGCTCCATCAATCTGGAAAACGGGGTCCTTAGTCATCTTGCCCAAGAGGTATGGTTCGCATGTCTCAATCGATTTGAAATCAAATGAGTCCAAAGATCCATCAGCATGGAGCTTCTTCATGCACTTTATACCAATATGACATCTAGCGGCAGTGCCAAAAGTATGTGGTACTATCATTATTAACTTTGTAACTTTTGGCATCAATGTCATGAACATGTGTATTACTACGATCAAGATTTAACAAACCATTCTTACTGGGTGCATGACCATTGAAGGTATTATTCATGTAAACAGAATAACCATTATTCTCTAACTTAAATGAATAACCGTGTTGCAATAAACACGATCTAATCACGTTCATACTCAACGCAAAACACCAAATAACATTTATTTAGGTTCGTCACTAATCTCAAAGGTGGAGAGAGCGTGCGATGTCGATCACATCAACCTTGGAAACATTTCCAACACACATCATCACCTCACCCTTAGCTAGTCTCTGTTTATTCCGTAGCTTTTACTTCGAGTTACTAACATTTAGCAACTGAACCGGTATCCAATACCCAGGTGCTATTAGGAGTACTAGCAAGGTACACATCAATAACACGTATATCAAATACACTTGTGTCGATGTTGCCAGCCTTCTTATCTACCAAGTATCTAGGGTTGTTCCGCTTCAGTGACCGCTCACCTCATAATAGAAGCACTTAGTCTCGGGTTTGGGTTCAACTTTGGGTTGCTTCACTAGAGCAGCAACTGACTTGCCATCCATGAAGTTTCCCTCCTTGCCCTTGCCCTTCTGAAAACTAGTGGTTTTACTAACCATCAACACTTGATGCTCCTTCTTGATTTCTACCTTCGCGGTGTCAAACATCGCGAACATCTCAGGGATCATTATTTCTATCCCTGGCATAGTTCATCACCAAGTTCTAGTAGCTTAGTGACAGTGACTTGGAGAACTGTATCAATCACTATCTTATCTGGAAGATCAACTCCCACTCGATTCAAGCGATTGTAGCACCCAAACAATCTGAGCACATGCTTAATGATTGAGCTATTCTCTTTCATCTCGCAGGCAAAGAATCTTGTTGGAGACTCATATCTCACAACATGGGTACGAGCTTGAGATCCCAATTTCAGCTCTTAGAACATCTCATAGGTTCCGTGACGTTCAAAACATTTTGGAGCCTCAATTCTAAGCCGTAATGCATGACACACTAAACTATCAAGTAGTCATCAGAACGTGCCTGTCAGATTTTCACAACATCTACAGACGACGCTAGAGGGGGTGGCGCACCGAGCAGTGCATTAAGGACATAAGCCTTCTGTGCAGCAATGAGGACAATCCTCAGATCACGGACCCAGTCCGCAATATTGCTACCATCATCTTTCAACTCTATTTCTCTAGGAACATATAGAAATTCAAGGGAGCTACAACGTGAGCTAGTAATCTACAACATAATTTTGCAAAGACACTACTGACTATGTTCATGATAATGAGTTCAATTAATCATATTACTTAAGAACTCCCACTCAAATTGACATCCCTCCGGTCATTCGAGTGATACATGATCCAAATTCACCAACTCAAGTCCGGTCATCACGTGAGTTGAGGTGGTTTCAATGGTGAACATCATCATGTTGATCATATCTACTATATGACTCATGTTTGACCTTTCGGTCTCTTGTGTTTCGAGGCCATGTCTGTACATGCTAGGCTCGTCAAGTTTAATCTGAGTGTTCTGCATGTGCAACACTTGCTTGCACCTGTTGTATGTGAACGTAGAGTCTATCACACCCGATCATCACGTGGTGTCTCGACACGACGAACTTTCGCAACGGTGCACACTCGGGGAGAACATAATTTATCTTGAAATTTAAGTGAGGTATCACCTTATAATGCTACCGTCGTCCTAAGCAAAACAAGGTGCATAAAAGGATTAACATCACATACAAATCTTAAGTGACATGATATGGCCATGAACTTGTGCTTTTGATCTCCATCTTGAAAGCACCGGCATGATCTCCATCGTCACCAGCACGACACCATGATCTCCATCATCTTGTTCTCCATCAATGTGTCGCCAACGGGGTTGTCGCGCCCGTCATACTTCTACTACCTTGCTACCGTTTAGCGATAAAGTAAATCATTACATAGCGCTTAATGATTGACACGCAGGTCATACAATAATTAAAGACAACCCTATGGCCCCTGCCGGTTGCCGAACTCAACGACATGCAAGTCGTGATATCTTATACAACACATGATCATCTCATACATCACATATATCACATCATGTAACTGGCCATATCACATCACAACATACCCTGCAAAAACTAGTTAGACGTCCTCTAATTGTTGTTCCATGTTTTACGTGGCTGCTACGGGTATCTAGGAAGAACAATTCTCACCTACACATAAACCACAACGGTGATACATAGTTGCTTTTCAACCTTATCAAGGACTGCCTTTGTTGAATCCGATCCAACTAAAATAGGAGAAACAGGCACCCGCCAACCATCTTTGTGCAACGAGGTTACACGTCAGTTGATGGAACCGGTCTCTCCTAAGCGTACGAGTAAGGTTGGTCTGGGCCGCTTCATCCCACAATACCGCTGAACCAAAACACGACCAAGGGAGGAAGCAATCTAAGCATTGATGCCCACAAACTCTTTATGTTCTACTCGAGATCTCATCTACACATAGACCTAGCTCATGATGCCACTATTGGGGAACGTTGCATGGGAAACAAAATTTACCTACGCACACGCAAGATCTATCAATGGTGATGAGCATCTATGAGAGGTAGAGTGGATCTACGTACCCGTATAGATCACTAAGTGGGAAGCGTTAAGAAACGTGGTCGGTGTAGTCGAATGTCTTCGCGATCCAAATCGCCGAGTGTCCCGCGATCCAATCATGATCCGTCCCGATCAAGCACCGAACGGACGTCACCTCCGCGTTCAGCACACGTACAGCTTGATGACGAGCTCCGCCTTCTTGATCCAGCAAGAGGGAGCGGAGAGGTAGATGAGTTCTCCGACAGCGTGACGATGCTTCGGCGATGGTGGTGGAGCAATTCCGGCAGGGCTTCGCCTAAGCACTGCAGAAAACCGATCTAGAGGCGAAACTATGCACTAGAGGAACGGGTAGCACGTGACTGAAAATCAAGTGCAAAAATCCTAAAACCTCTAGTATATATAAGAGGAAGAGAGGAGGAGACTTGGTGCAAGGGCCAAGCCCTCTAGGCTTCGACCGAAGTGGGAGGAGAGGAAGAATCCTCCTCCAATCCTAATAGGACTAGGACTCCTCCTTATTTTGGCCTTTTTGCCTTTTTCCACCTTTTTCTCTTTGGGTTTTTCTTCCCAGCCGCATGGATCCTGTGGGGGACTTCCACCAGCCCACTAAGGGCTGGTATTCACTCTCCCACAGACCATGTAGCCTCTTGGGTCGAAATACCCCTCCCGATGGTCTCCTGGTACATTACCGATGAGCCCGAAACTTTTCCGGCGACCAAAATAGGACTTCATATATATCAATCTTCGATACTTGCCCGAGATTCGATTGTCGGTATCTTTATACCTAGTTCAACCTCATTACCGACAAGTCTCTTTACTCATTTCGTAATGCAAGATCCCATGACTAACACTTAGTCACATTGCTTGCAAGGCTTATTGTGATGTTGTATTACCGAGTGGGCCCTGAGATACCTCTCCGTCACATGGAGTAACAAATCCCAGTCTTGATCCATGCCAACCAAACAGACACCCTCAGAGATACCTGTAGAGCACCTTTATAGTCACCTAGTTACGTTGCGATGTTTGATACACACAAGGTACTCCTCCAGTGTTATTGAGTTGCATGATCTCATGGTCATAGGAACAAATACTTGACATGCAGAAACCAGCAGCAATAAACTGACACAATCATATGCTATGTTTGTAGTTTGGGTCTTGTCCATCACATCATTCTCCTAATGACGTGATCCCGTTATCAAATGTCATCTCATGTCCATGACTAGGAAACCATAGCCATCTTTGATCAACGAGCTAGTCTATTAGAGGCATACTAGGGACATGGTGTTGTCTATGTATCCACACAAGTATTTGAGTTTCCGATCAACACAATTATAGCATGGATAATAAACGATTATCATGAACAAGGAAATATGATAATAACCAATTTATTATTGCCTCTAGGGCATATTTCCAACACGCCCCGGCCCCAGGTGACAGCGGCAGCTATCAACGTCGAGCGCCCCCTGTTTGCCAGCCTATTGCAGTAGCACAGCGACCTCTTCGACGAGCCACAGGGTCTCCTGCGAGTCCGGCTCTACGACCACCACATCCATCTGCTATCGGACACCGCCCCCATCACCGTGCGGCCGTACCGCTACCCCCATCTACAGAAGGATGAGCTGGAGCAACAGTGTGCGGTCATGCTCACCCAGGGTATCATCTGGGTTTTCACGTCACCGTTTTCCATGCCGTCGGTCCTCGTGCACAAGGCCGACAACTCATGGCGTTTCTGCATCGACTACCATGCTCTTAACGCCAAGACATCCGAGGACAAAATTCCTACACCTGTCGTTGTGCAACTCCTGGATGAGCTACACTGGGCCCGCTTCTTCACTAAGCTCGACCTTTGCTCATGCTACCATCAGGTGCGGATGCACCCAAATGATATCGCCAAGACAGCTTTTCGCAATCATCGTGGCCACTTCGAGTTTTGGTGATGCCCTTCGGCATCTCCAATGCCCCGACGACATTCCAGGCCTTGTTGAACGACGTCCTCTGGCCCTACTTGCGATGGTTCGTGCTTCTTTTCTTTGATGACATTGTGATCTGTAGTTCATCATGGGCAGAGCATTTGCAGCACGTGGCCATCGTCTTCAACGAGCTTCGAGCGCACCAGCTGCACCTCAAACGCTCGAAGTGTTTGTTCACCATGACCTCAGTCGCCTATCTCGGCCACGTCATATTGACGGAGGGTGTCACCATGGATGCCAACAAGGTCGCGGCGGTCGTGGCTTGGCCAACGCCACACTCGCCACGGTCTCTCCATGGATTCCTAGGCCTCGTGGGCTATTATAGGAAGTTCATCTGGGAATTTGGCCTCATCGCAACACCACTCAGACGCTTGTTGCGCCATGAAGCCTTCTCCTAGGATACGGAGGCGACCGAGGCTTTCCAGACCCTCAAACATGCTCTTACTACAGGGCCGGTCCTTCAGATGCCGGACTTTGACAAGCTATTCATGGTGGACTGCGATGCCTCGGGCGTGGGGTTTGGTGTTGTCCTTCATCAGGGCGAGGGCCTACCCGTGTTCTTCAGCGGGCCCTTCTCCGCACGCCATCACAAGCTCGCGGCATACGAGAGCGAGTTCATCGTCTTGGTGCAGGCTATGCACCATTGGCGGCTGTATCTGTGGGGGCGCCCGTTCTGTATTCGCACAGATCATTGTAGTCTCAAGTTCTTGTTGGACTAGTGCCTCTCCACCGTGCCACATCATCAGTGGATCAACAAGCTTTTCGGCTTTGACTTCACCGTCGAGTACCACCCGGGTCGCCTCAACACTATGCTGGGCGCATATTCTCGCCGCAACGCCGACCTTGACACATGCGTTGTCGACACCGCAGGGGCGGTCCTCTAGATCCGCTTGGGCCCCTCTTTCACCTTCATCGATGACATCCGCCGCGCCATTGTGAGCGCCACGGTTATGTAGATCCTCCGCCAGCGCCACGCGCTTGGCGAGCTGGAGGAGCCATGGCGCCTAGACGATGTCTTGCTCCTGCATGGGCGGCGCCTCTTGGTGCCGGAGCACGGGGACCTCCGCCACCAGGCCTTGCTGCTGGCCCATGCGGCCGGCCATGAGGGCATCCAGAAGACCCTCCACTGCCTCCGAGCTAATTTCTACATCCCGGGTGACTGTGCCCTGGTACGGGAGTGGGTGCGGTCTTGCGTGACGTGCCAGCACAACAAGACGGAGACACTACAGCCGGCGGGACTGTTGCAGCCCCTTGACGTCCCCTCCCAGGTTTGGGCCGACATCCCCATGGACTTCATCGAGGGCCTTCCCAAGGTGGGTGGCAAGTCTATCATCCTAACGGTGGTCGACCGCTTCTCCAAGTATGCACACTTCATCGTGCTCGGCCATCCCTACACTACCACCTCTGTAGCACGTGCCTTCTTCGACGACATCGTTCGCCTCCTCGGGTTCCCCTCCTCGATCGTCAGTGACCGTGACCCGATGTTCACCAACCATGTCTGGTGCGATATTTTTCGGATGGTGTTGGGGATATAACCCCACGGTGAGACCCGCCTCTAAGGCTCCGGGTCACACCTAGCGACTCATACACCAGCCCAAGGATAGGCCGTGAAGACTTAAGCCCAAGACGTTGGGTGGCTTGACAAGATGGGCCGGGACGTGGCCCAGACGGAGAAGGTATGAAGACCCGGGCGGGTGAGCCGCCCGGAGACAACTTGCTTAGGAAGGCAAGGCAATGTAGAGATAGACTCAAACACATTGTGAGAGTCGGTTACGACTTGTATGACTCGTGGTCTTGACCTCCTATATAAAGGCGAGACCCGGGGCGACTTAGAGGGAGATCAACTATCGAGAACTAGGTCAAGCAATCAGCTCCCTTGTAATCGATACACCAAGCAATACAAACACAAGCATGATGTAGGCTGTTACCTCTACTTGAGGGGCCGAACCTGGGTAAAACCGTGTCCTCCGTCCCAATCAACCCCTTTGAGCACATCACCTTAGCGATGGCCTCGAATCCAAGTCCGTTCACCCGGACATCTATTGTGACAAAACCTCGACAGTTGGCACCCATCATGGGGCTAGCGCTCGGTGGTGTCGAGTTCTCAAAGGGCTCTCTCCTGGGGTTCGAAGGATACATGGTCGGAAGGATGAGCAAGAGTCGCTGCAGCCAGCTCTACATCGACGACGCCGGCTGGGGTCCTGAGGCCGATTTTGTCGAATATGGATTCCGGGTTCCCTTTGGTGGAATCCACTTCTTCATCGGCAAGGTTGACGGATCTACACCCGGGCCGGACGTCTGCACCAACACCGTCGAGCCGGCTCGGTGCGCACAACCCGCCCAATATGTGCGACCCGCCCGCGTTAACCCGGGCCGGAAGCACGTCTTCGTGGGATTTACTCAAGGTATGGATCTTGAAACTTCTACGTCACATGAGACTCTTGTCTATTCAGAGGATGGATCTTCGAGCAGAGAAGCAGAGTAGATCTATCAGCTTCACAACGGCGGGCTCGGGGGCTATGACGAGCCTTACCCTGAGTCGGAGCGTTCTGAGCCGGACGATTTTGGGCTACCGGTTCATGTGGCTGTGTTCATGGCAGGGTCAGCCCCAGGCACGAGCAACACAGCCGTCGGAGTAGCAAACACGGGGACTGACCCGCCGCCGCCGGCTCAAGTTCTTCTAGATCTGATGAATGAGCTTGCAACCCTATGACCACCAAAGTCACACCAGATAATCAAGCCGCTCATAACTTGGAGATCGCAAGACTCAAGGACCGGATGGCGGAGGTGCAACAGAGGATAGCCGAATTAAAAGTTTAGATGGAGGCGGAGGCAAAACGCCTTAAGACAGATGCTTTCCGCCTTGAGTTAGAGCAGCAATCAGCGACTGCGATGCAGCGGACGAGGCATCAATCCCGCTTACTGGAACAGTATGAGGCTAGTAATCTTTTTAATATGCCAGGAATGGGACGAGCAGTGAATGCGCTTGGAAGTCAGCCGGCGGCTCGACAATAGCTTAACCCACCTCGACGAAACCAGGCCTCACCAATGGCTTTTCCAACACCAGCGGGCCATTATTCTAACCCGGCAGAGAACATGGTGGCCACAGCAACCTGGCTTGAAACAATCCCTATTCCAGATGAGGCGCCTTTTGCAGAAGAGGTGCAGAACACCATTGGGTACCTTCAGACGACGATGGCCCAGCAGGAGAAATATGCTTACAGCCGGAGCTGCGTTCACTCAACCCCCCTCCCCAGCCATAGCTTTAGCCAGCGCTATGAGTCACCGGCGGTTTCTAGCAGCTATCGGCATCGGGGGGCCTCCAGGGGATGATCAGGCGGCTCTAGATGCATAGGCGCTCATAAACCGGGCAAGAAACCAGCAAGAGGCGGTGGCTCACCAAGAGCCCGCGCCCTCCATCTCAGTAGGAGCGGGAGTGACCACCAGGGCCGTGGGAGTACTGTGTTTAGTACCGGCTCTGCGGAACGAGCGGTTGCCAAAGGATTTCAAAGGACCTCGCAAAGTCCCGAATTACACCGCCGACTTACCTCCAGAGGCCTAGATCGAAAGCTATGAGCTGGCTATGGAGATGTTGGATGTCAATGACGCGGTGTGTGCCAAGTATTTCATCATGATGCTTGAAGGATCGGCTCGCACGTGGTTGAAGGGTTTGTCGCCGAATACCATCAATTCATGGGCTGAGCTGAAAGCAAGGTTCATCAAAAACTTTCAGGGGACTTGCAAACAGCCTATGATGATTGTGGATCTGGATCACTGTGTCCAACAGGAGACTGTGTCCAAGCGGGTGTCAACCGCCATCCACTCGTCTGAACAGATCATGGCGGCTCAAGCGGTGCTGATCCTAGAAAAGAACTGTCACTTCATCCCTCTGAAGCAGAAGCTCGGCCGGCTCAAGCGTACATGTCAGGACATGGGAGAACTCATGGTGTCTCTCACAACGTATGCCGACTCTGATAGCACGAAGGATCCAGGCTCTGATGAGGAGAAGACTAACCAAGGTAAAAATAACAATCATGGCAAGGGTGGGCAGGTAAGGGTAACCAAGGCAAACGGAAGAACCCGGATGGCGGGTCAGAATTGGTGGCCAATGCCAGCACCGGCCATAACCGTCCTAAGGGCAATGGGAAGTTTAGGCCGCCTTTTAACAAAAATAAGACTCCTTTCAATTTGGAGGAAATGCTCAATAAACCTTGTCCGGAGCACAGCCGACCCGATAGAGTTGCGGGTCACACATGGGGTAATTGCCACATCATGCAAAAGTTTAAGAACTACAACATGCAACAACATAACAATAATGGTGGTGGCCCGCCCGGTGGCTCAGGACCAGGCGGGTCAGGAGCTGGGTTTGGATCCGGCGGCTCAGGATCCGGTCATCATGGCTAGGGCAACCAAGGAGGACATCCTCAGCATTCTGGTAGCAACAATCAGCAGCAACATAATCAGTCTGGGTATCAGATAATCCAAAGTAGCTCAGTTCGGGCCAGTATCATGTTTTTACGACTACCCTTAATAAGCGGGATCAATAGTTGTGCAAGCGGGTGGTTAACGTAATCACGTCGACTCTACTGCAATACTTGAAGTGGTCTGAGTATGACATAACATGGAGCCGGGAAGATCACCCGTCGCGTGTTGATGACCCAGGGCGGCTAGCCCTGGTAGTTGTCCCCCAATTGGGAGGATATATGGTGAATAAGGTGCTTATGGATGGTGGTAGCAGCATCAATATCCTGTACTATTATACCTTCCGGCGGATGAAGCTGCTTGATAAAGACCTTAAGCCCTCATCAACAGTTTTTCATGGTGTAGTGCCGGGCAAGTCAGCTTACCCAGTGGGTAGGATTTCTTTGGAAGTCGCCTTTGGTGACGAGTACAACTACAGGGTGGAGTCCTTGTGGTTTGAAGTAGTCAAGATCAAGAGCCCTTATCATGCATTATTTGGGCGGGCGGCTTACGCCAAGTTCATGGCTAGGCCCTATTATGTCTACTTACAGCTCAAGATGTCCGGGTTAAAGGGTACAATTACTATTCATGGTGATTGGAATATGGCTATTGAGTGTGAAGAAGGGGACGCGGCTTATGCGGAATCCAGTTGTGCTGAGGCAGAGCTCAAGTTCTATAAGGAAAATGTTGACCCGGAGGATATGACCCCGCTGAAGAAGCCTACCACAGAGGTTGAGCCGCCCCTCAAAGTTTCGGCGGATGATACCAAGGCGGTGGATTTTACTCCGGGTGACTCATCTAAACAGTTCAATATTGGGGCCAATATGGATCCCAAATAGGAAAGCGCGCTCATCGAATTCATACGTGAGAATCGGGACATCTTCGCATGGAAGCCCTCTGACATGCCAGGTGTGCCGAGAGAGTTCACTGAGCACAACCTTAATGTGCACCCTAAGTTTAAACCTGTCAAGCAATTTCTACGGCGGTTCAACGAGGAGAGACGCAAGGCCATCGGGGAAGAGGTCGCCCGGCTCTTAGCGGCGGGTTTCATCGTCGAGGTCTTTCACCCGGAGTGGCTTGCTAACCCAGTGCTTGTGCTCAAGAAGAACAACACGTGGCGTATGTGTATGGACTATACAGATCTTAACAAGGCCTGTCCGGCTGATCCTTTTGCTCTCCCTCGTATTGATCAAATCATTGATGCTACGGTGGGTTGCGAAAGTTTATGCTTCCTGGAAGCTTATTCGGGATATCATCAGATCAAGATGGC
This sequence comes from Hordeum marinum, assembly GCA_022496015.1. Classification (NCBI taxonomy): domain Eukaryota; kingdom Viridiplantae; phylum Streptophyta; class Magnoliopsida; order Poales; family Poaceae; genus Hordeum; species Hordeum marinum. The sequence continues at coordinate 346,235,217 of CM039676.1, read as the reverse complement.
GGTTAAGGACCAAGATAAGACGGCTTTCATCACGCCTTTTGGGGCCTTCTGCTATGTGTCTGCCTTTTGGGCTCAAGAGTGCGCAGGCGACTTATCAGCGTTGTGTGCAGAATTGTCTTCACAACCAGATTGGCCGCAACGTTCATGCTTATGTGGATGATATTGTGATAAAGTCAAGGAAGAAGGAGACTCAGCTTGATGACTTAAAAGAAACCTTTGACAATCTGCGGATCTATAAGATGTTGCTTAACCTGACAAAGTGTGTGTTTGGTGTTCCGGCTGGCAAGATCTTGGTATTTCTGGTCTCTGAGCGTGGTATTGAAGCTAACCCGGATAAGATCAAGGCTATCACCTCCCTGGCTAAGCCGGTTTGTATCAATGATGTTCAACGCCTGGCAGGGCGGATCGCTGCGTTGAGCCGGTTTATAAGTCGCCTTGTTGAGAAAGCCATCCCTTTATATCAAATGATGAAAAAGATAGACAATTGTGTCTGGAGTACGGCAGCGGGTGAAGCGTTTGAGGCACTCAAGAAGCAGCTCACTGAGCCGCCGGTTTTAGCCGCTCCATTAAGAAAGAACCCTTTCTCTTGTACGTGGCGGCTAACAACAAGGCTGTCAGCGCTGCAATTTTGGTCGAGCGCAAGGAGGCAGGGAAAGAAATATCCGGTTCAGAGGCCGGTTTATTATATCAGTGAGGTCCTGACAGAGTCCAAGCAGAGATATCCACATTGGCAGAAGCTATTGTATGGGGTGTTCATGGCCAACCGCAAGCTAAAGCACTACTTGTTAGGGCACCAGATCACCGTGGTCATCTCTGCTCCGTTGGGGGACATAATTCAAAACAGAGAAGCCACTGGTAGGATTGCTAAGTGGGCATTGGAGCTGGGATCTCTGAATCTGAAATACGTACCTCGTACGGCTGTCAAGTCTCAAGCCCTTGTGGATTTCATAAACGACTGGACAGAGTGTCAGGCGCCCGAAGAAAAGCCGGATAACACATACTGGACAATACACTTTGATGGATCCAGGCAGCTGGAAGGATCAGGGGCATGGGTTGTCTTAACATCCCCCAAAGGTGACAAGTTCTGTCATGTGCTCCGGCTGATGTTCCCTTGCACTAATAATGCAGCTGAATATGAAGCCCTGCTTCATGGCCTCAGGGTAGCTAAGGAAATGAACTTAAGAGGTATTAAAACGTTCTGCGTCATTGAACACATGCGGCTTGATGTTTCTGAGGTTGCTCATCCACAGTCAAACGGTCAGGTGGAGCATGCTAACCAAGAAATCATGAGAGGTATTAAGACCTGGCTTATGGTTCCTTTACAACGAACGCTGGGTTGTTGGGTGGAGGAATTGCCATCCGTCTTATGGAGCATCAGGACTACCCCCAACAGATCAACGAGTTATACACCTTTCTTCATGGTTTACAGTGCAGAGGCCGTGTTACCAAGTGACATCCGGCATGATTCGCCACGAGTGGCGGCTTACGTTGAGACGGACAATGATACGGCATGTCAAGACGTGTTGGATGCCTTGGAGGAGGAACGTGATCTGGCGGCTGCTCGTTCGGCGATTTATCAGCAAGACCTGCGCCGCTATCATAGCCGCAGAGTCAAGACCCAGACATTTCAAGAAGGCGACTTAGTGCTACGGCTGATTCAAGACCAGACAAATATGCATAAGCTATCTCCTCCATGGGAAGGACCTTTCGTGGTTAGCAGGAATCTCAACAACAGGTCATATTACCTCATTGACATCCGAGATGATTCAGATACCTCGGGGCAGGAGACCCGCCGGTCGTGGAACATAGTGCACCTGCAGCCTTACTACACCTAAGTCGTTGAGACTTGACATTGTACACTATCATTGTACACATCATATTTATATATGAATAAAGTTAGCATCCCTACAAGCCGGGGCCTCTGCTATTTCGCATATCTTCATCTATGCAAGAAAGATCCAACATGAACGTCCAGGGGGCTTCCCACCCTTCAGGTGTAGCTTATCAAACCCTATCGGTCGGCTCTCAAGCCAAAAAGTTGACTCCGTCAACATGATTGTCCAGGGGGCTTCCCACCCTCTGGGTGTAGCTTATCAGACCCTATCGGTCAGCTCTCAAGCCAAAAAGTTGACTCCATCAACATGATCGTCCAGGGGGCTTCCCACTCTCCGGGTGTAGCTTATCAGACCCTATCGGTCAGCTCTCAATCCAAAAAGTTGACTCCATCAACATGATCGTCCAGGGGGCTTCCCACCCTCTAGTTGTAGCTTATCAGACCCTATCGATCGGCTCTCAAGCCAAAAAGTTGACTCCGTTAACATGATCGTCCAGGGGGCTTCCCACCCTCCGGGTGTAGCTTATCAAACCCTATCGGCCGGCTCTCAAGCCAAAAGGTTAACTCTGTCAACATGATCGTCCAGGGGGCTTCCCACCCTCCGGGTGTAGCTTATCAGACCCTATCGGACAACTCTCAAGCCAAACAATTGATTCCGTCAAAAAAGGGCAGGGGGCTTCCCACCCGCCGAGTGTAGCTTACACACCCTCTTGATCGTCTCTTAAGCCAAACAGGGTTAAACCTGCCTGTAAGCTGATGCTACTCTGCTAGGTGATCCGCTGGACTCTTACCAGTTAATCTCTCCTAGAGACCCTAAGCCGGTTCAAGTCAATTGACGGCCAATCTCCATAGAGACCCTGTACTGGTTAAGGTTAAAACGGCGGCTCTTGTCACTTGAGGGCCGGCTTACGGAAAGCTAGGATAAACTCTCCCATTTATTGCCGACTCTCCACTATGTGGCCCCCTCGTACTCTTAGACAGTTAATCCTTGAGGACCCTATACTGTTTAAGGTTAAAATGACGGATTTATGTCATGTGAGAGGTAATTTTTGGGCTATCAGGGTACTCATGCCCTGCAATGTCTCTTCTGGGATGTCACACTTACTTTCAGTTAATCTCGCTTAGAGACCCTAAGCCGGTTCAAAAACCTGATGGCCAATCTCCACAAAGACCCTGTACTGATAAGGAGTTTTAAGTGGCAAGTCAGCCCAGTAGAACCGGCACATGAGCTGTTTTTGAAAAAACATGTTAGGAAGATACAACATCTTGGGGTTATGCTTTTAAGCCGCCCTACTAACAATGTCAGGATACATCTATTCTTGCAGGTCAATTAAGCTGCCAAGAGTCGGTAAAGCATCCAATGGGAAGTGCAAGGAAGATGATATATATATTAAGCCGGGCTATTTAATATGTGCATGATGGCACAGTTCAGGCAAAGGCAAAGTTACTACAAGCCTATTACATATGCTCTCTGTAGAGCCCAAAAATATTTTAAAGTGTTTTACACCGCTCATGGCGGGTCACAAGAGTCGGTTTATCAATGGCATTCACAACTCCATTAGTTGACCGACAGGTCACCCTGCTCTGGGTCTTCGACCTCCTTGATTTGAAGATTGTCCAAGTCCCAGTTGCAGTGGGTTAAAGCTGCAAAGTTTCCTTATTCAAAGAAGTGGGACGGGTCAAGTTCAGAAGCAAAAAGGTGCTTACTGCGGGTAGGCATCAGGTCCTTGGACTCAAAGAGGGGGCCGCGGATTCTCTTCTGATCGGCGCTGTAAGCCGCCTGATATGTTGCCAAGTTGACTTCTTCTGCTAACACAGAGGCAAGGACTTTGGAAGCCTTCACACACCATGCATAGTCAGCTTTTGTAAACTCGGATCCATCATCTTTCTTGGAGGGAAACCCGTCCATCATGTCTACAGGAGTCAACTCTGGAGCAAAGGCCAATGCTTGGCTTATGGTTGCGATAGCTCCCTGTCGGGCGTCTAATTTCTTCAGCTCTACGATCTGTTTTGGCAGCGTGGAAAGAAGCTCTATGACCCATTTGATAGTTGAGGGGGTGGTATCCTTGTAGAGCATAGCTTTGATCGTGCAAACAGTTCCACAGTAAAGTTGTTCCGTCAGAGTATAAATAGCCTTTAGGGGCAGCAAGCTGTCGAAAGCAAGTTGGCGGCTCCTTGGACCTACATAAGACGGACTCTTCATCATAAGTCACCAGTACAAATACACATACACAATTTGGGTTAAGCTGTCAAATACTTACCAAATATGGCGGCTGACATCTTTTTGATATGGCACTTCAAAGATTGTAGCTCATCTGACACAATCATCAGCCGTTGGTCAGCGTCATCCGCCCGTTGAGTCAGGGCGGCTTGTTCAGTTTTAGCAGACTCTTTGTAAGCGGCAAAGTCGGCTTTGATCTTGGCCAGTTCCTCAGCAAGGAGCTGGCACTTTTCATCAGCCTTGCTTCGGGCGGCTTGCTGCGTGGCTAGATTATTCTTTAAGCCGACCACTTCTGACCCGGCTTCGTTTAAAGCTTCCTGTGACATCAAAATAAGGAATGAGTCATCAAGAGGGAATTTTTTCAGATAATGAAGGTTAAGCAAGTTTCAAGCAGATTGCAAGCAATATGTTTGACACTTGGGGGATAATGCCTATTTGATCTCAAAGATTAATATGAAGTTCCAGATCATTTTTATCAATTTAACCCAGAATTTGGGGGCTACGGGCTGGTTTTTCAAATTGTTTTCAATGAAAGCTCCGACTCAACTTTAACAAGATTGAGCCGACCCTTGGGGGCTACAATTGGCTCTATTACCTATCTTCAATAAAGCCTCGGTTGAATGTTGTCAACTTTGAGCCGGCCCTTGGGGGCTAAGAACGATGATTTGCGATTACTTCTAAATAAGTTGAGGCCTACAGGCTAAGCATTTCTACTTCTACCATGTTTTGAAGACCTGGATTATCATCAGCTAATATTAACCTGGCTCTTGGGGGCTAGGTAAGGGTATAAGGAGAGTGAGAATACCTCGTATTTCTTATTCATCAAGTTGACAAGCTTGAGCTCCAGGTCCCGGCTTATAGATAAGCGGTTCAGATAACCGGCATGAAGTTCATCAGTTGTCATCTTCTCTAGCGCGGGGAGCTCAAACTCCAGCTTGTTGGAAGTATCAGTCATCTCACTATGCTTTGTCAGCACATGAGGTTGAGGAGAGTGGAAGCCGGTGCCAGTAATAAGGATGTCCGGAGTGGTTGGTTCATCACCAACCTTTGTAGGGTTTGGTGGCTTGGAACGGTCCCTCGGAGGACTCTCAGGAATTATGTCGTCGGCAGCCGGCTATGTAGAAGGACAAGCCTCTTTAGGTGCCTCTTTGGAAGCTGCTGAGGGATCAACATCCGACATGGGAGCATCTGGTTTAGCAGGTTCTGGTTCTTGAGCATTCGGGCCAGGGGAGGACTTGTTGGTTTTCCTTCGCTTGGCTTGAGCCCTGAAGAGCACAAAGGTTAGAGCCCAAAATTTACAACCACCAAAGACTCGGATATAATGCCTGAAAACACACATATAGCGGGTGAATCTTTGGAGGCGGCAGAGCAGTGGCCGTAGAGTCGCCAGACGAAGGAGGTGATCCTTGAAAAGCAGTTCAGGTAATATAAGGCAATTTTGGAATTACAAAGGAAGGATTAGTAAAATCAAGCAGAGAAGGAATAGATACCTCAGCTGGACGCTTCTTCTGAGCCGGAGAGTTAGGTAACCCGGCCATGAGAACGGTAGAGCCGACGCTTCGGGTCTGGCGACGGGCGGCTTGTTGTTGCTTTTTCAAAAGAAATTGGGGGTCTAAGTAAGCAAGAGAATGAGAAAGTGGAACTTTTTGAATGACCCGCCATATCTTCTGGGGTACAAAATAGTCAGAGTCGGACGAAACATAAGTTACCTCAGGGGCGTTGGTGTCGTTGGTCTCTGTCTCGTCCTGTGAATAATTGTTGTCAATAAGGTGAAAAAAGAGGCGACAAAGATAGTCAGGTTATACCTCTGAGTCATCAGATTCCGGCTATTCTTCTGGCTCTTCCTGAGGAGTGGTCTTCTTCTTCCAGACCATGCTCTTCTTCTTTGATTTCTTCAGAGGAGGAACGTATTTCTTCTTCCAGAAGTCTGAATTGGCCTGAAAATATAAGCCGGCAAAAGGTGAAGAGATTGCCAAGATATAGCTAATACATAGAACAGAATATAAAGAGACGCCCTTACATTCGGAGCCGGGTTCGTGGCACAGAAAGGTGCTAACCCGATGACACCGCAAGCTTCTGAAGACTCATGAACGAGGCTCTTGATTGAAGCCATGATGTTATCCTCTGATAACATTGCCGAGTTAAAGCAGAGGGGGTCGTCAGGTCGGCCCGTGTATTCATGCATGAGACGGCTACGCCGGCTTAGAGGCATGACCCTCCAAGAAATCCAGCAGCGAGTTAAGTCCAGGCCTGTCAGTTCGTTGGCCATAAGGGCTTTGATCTTTGCGTGAGCTGGAGCGTATTTTCACGCTTGGAATCTGACAGCCGGCCAGGGAGCTCAGATGTTGTTTTCAGCCGGGACGGATGATAACCCGATAGGGAATGCTCTCCTTCAGGGGAGGTATCTTTGCAGTAAACCAAGTTTTGTTCCAATCTTTAGGGTGGCTTGGCAATTGAAGAGCCGGGAAGGTTATGTCCCGCCGCCTCTGAATGGAAATTCCACCAAGCTCTAAGCTTGGGCCGGCCTTCACCTCTGTCTGGCGATTTGCATAAAAGAACTCGCAGAATAAATCCACGGATGGCTCTTCTTGCAAATAGACTTCACTGAGTATTTGGAAGTTGCATATGTTGGAGACAGAATTGGGAGCAAGGTCTTGAGGGTGCATCTTGAAATAATGAAGGACATCCCGGAAGAATTTTGAGCCGGGTGGGCTAAACCCGCGCGAGAGATGATCTATAAATACAACTACCTCACCCTCCTGAGGACGGGGCTTCAATTCATTGCTCGGAACCCGCCAATGAATAACACTTTTTGTTGGAAGGGTCCCCGCGTTTACAAAGTCTGTCAAATAATCTTCCGTAATGGCAGAGCCGACCCAGTTGCACGAGTTGGATGCACGAGACATGGCGGCGGTTCAAAACTGTGCAAGGTAACAATGCACGGCGAGTCAGGGGCGGCAGACAACTAAGGGCGGCTAAAAGCCTAAGATTTTATAAGATTAAGCCGCCAGGAGCCGGTTAGTGAGAGCCGGAACTTCATGGCGGGTCAAATTATAAGAAGACGAAGCAAAAATTTGGCTAAGTGTGGAAAACAGGTTTCACAACATATCTCTGTGGTTACGGATCTACAAAATAGAGAAAAGTGGTTTTATTTCAAACCTAGCAACGAACCGTCGAAACGGCGAAAGTTTGAAAGTGGCAGACAGAGCAATTATAGATCTATGCGGTGCTGCCATCAGTTTCCTACAGTACACCACAATGGGGAAAAAGATATCATCGAGTTTTATGGACTAAGCATGGCTGGCATTGGAGAAAAGCTCGTGTTCTAAGCGGCAGAGGAACTTCATGAAAACCCTACCAAAAACTATGGATCTAGGGGAGGAAAAACGTATCGGAGATGGCACAGCAGGCGCGGGCAGAGCTCTGGAGCAAATAGGTTGATGCAGTAGCCTCAACAACGACGCCGTGAAGACGTCACCGGAGCGAGGTGCATTGGAGCGGCAACATCGGAAGGAAGAAGAAGAAGAGCGAGTAGGGAGGAAACAAATGCCACCCTTCGCGGTCCTATTTAATAGGCAAAGGTGGAAACAGGCGCGAAAAACCAGGCGATAGATATTGATTGACCGAGGCGGACGCCTCGATTCTCGGACTATCCATTTAATAAGGGAAGATTCGTTGTGGGTGTCACGGGATATTTCTGACATATTTGACATGATGTCACGGCAGGTTATTGTTTACTTTGAGGTGACATAACTGAGGCTTGCCGCTAGTTAAGAAGGAGGCTGAAGTGAGCAAGCTCAAATCAACCTGGGGCCTAATGTTGGGGATATAACCCCATGGTGAGACCCACCTCTAAGGCTCCGGGTCACACCTGGCGGCTCATACACCAGCCAAGGATAGGCCATGAAGACTTAAGCCCAAGATGTTGGGCGGCTTGACAAGATGGGCCGGGACGTGGCCCAGACGGAGAAGGTATGAAGACCCGGGCGGGTGAGCCGCCCGGAGACAACTTGCTCAGGAAGGCAAGACAATGTAGAGATAGACTCAGACACGTTGTGAGAGTCGGTTATGACTTGTATGACTCGTGGTCTTGACCTCCTATATAAAGGCGAGACCCATGGCGATTTAGAGGGAGATCAACTATCGAGAACTAGATCAAGCAATCAGCTCCCTTGTAATCGATACACCAAGCAATACAAACACAAGCAGGATGTAGGCTGTTACCTCTACTTGAGGGGCCGAACCTGGGTAAAACCGTGTCCTCTGTCCCAATCAACCCCTTTGAGTCCATCACCTTAGCGATGGCCTCGAATCCAAGTCTGTTCACCCAGACATCTGCCGTGACAAAACCACGACATATGGCAAGCATGAAACTGCGCCTGAGTACAACATTCCACCCTCACACGGACGACCAATTCGAGGTGGTAAATAAGGTGATTGCTATGTACTCACGTTGTGTTACACGTGATCATCCCCGTGCTTGGGTGGACTGGCTTGCTTTGGGCAGAGTACTGCTACAACACCTCCTAGCACTCCGCCCTGCATGCCACCCCTTCGAGGTAGTGTATGGTCATCCTCCACCGCCTATACTGCCATTTCAACTCGGCACGGCCCGGACGGAGGCGGCAGGCGATGTTCTTCGTAGCAGGGATGAGATCCTTACCGAGGTGCGCCAGCTTGTTCTCCAGGCCCATCAGCTGTCTAAGAAGTACTACGATGCCCACCACCGTGAGATGGAGTTTGAGGTGGGTGACTGGGTGTGGCTGCGTCTCCTTCATCGCACCACGCAGTCACTGGACCTGCACGCCAAGCGCAAGATGGGTCCTTGCTACGTCGGACCGTTTCTAGTCTTGGAACGCATCGGCAAGGTCACCTACCGACTTCAGCTTCCACCTGACACCCGCATCGACAACGTATTCCATGTGGGCTTGTTGAAGCCTTTCCACGGCGATCTGCCGCCAGCAGCGCCGGCGCCCCCTCTGACCTTCGATGGACGTCTTCTTCCGGGTCCGGAGAAGGTGTTGAAGGCCCAACAGAGCCGTTGTGTTTGGCGCCTGTTGATCCTGTGGCAGGGCCTTCCGGAGGAGGAAGCCACTTGGGAGCAGCTCGAGGAGTTCCGCCAAAATATTCCAGACTTCCAGCTCGAGGACGAGCTGTTTGCGCACACGGGGAGAGATGTTATGACCGACATGTGCTATAGCCGGAGGAGGCCCATTGGCACGTCTAGTTAGGGGCCTAGCCCAACGTATCTTTATTTTTTAGCACATATAGGATTATATAAATTCTTGTAAGGACTCGTTTTAGAATCAAGCAATAAGTCATATCTATTTCCCAGATCCCTCAGGAGCCGGAAACCCTAAACCCTAGCCACCGCCAGCGCATCTCTCTCTGCCTAGCGCGACAACAACGGCGCATCACCGCCGCTCACGCCCCTCGCCTCGAAAGCCTTCCTTCCACCCATACAACCTGCAGGCTAGACTTGATAGGATCCTAGCTCTTACCAACTGCATGCTGCACCCCTATCTTGTAGTCCTCCCCACTCTTCGATGCATCTTGTGCATGTGACACAAGGCTCTAAAAGAGCCCATCCTTGGGCTTTGTCTTACTGGTACAATAGGGGCACCGGAACTTCTTTCTCTTATAGTGGGCAGCCGTTCACTGATCCTTAAGCTTCTGGATTTCCTTTGCCATGAAGGACTCGATGTTCCCATCGTTCACATCATCTCCAGAGTTATATTGCACACAAAAATGAATTTCACCAATACATTATGCATTAATATAGTAAAAAATGTCACACGAACTTAATTAACAAACAAAATTTCAAGTAGGGCTTACCTCGTAGATGTCGTTGTCAACAAAGTCAGGATCATATTGGTCCTTGAATACAGTCATCGCTAGCTTCCTCTTGTTGCCCACGGGATCCTCCTCCTACAATATAAAAGTACATCCATTCCTAGTAATTACAGAAAACCAACAAAAAATTTAAATAGTCACATTGATCATATTATCCATAATACTAACCTATTTGCATTTTGCATAGGCATGTGCACATATTTCACAACAAAGCTAATAAAACTATATGGTGGAGAACTTTATAATTAGAGGAAAATATAAATGAAGCTAGTAATATCTTAAGCAGTAGGGTTGTCATGATAAAACATAGTTGATAAGTACACATAAATTAATGCATTCCTTTCGGGCATATGAAATACATAATCTAAGAGTGATGAAGTTGAAGCAAGCAACACGTTAAGCAGTATTTTCAATTATAGCCAAATCCACACAAGATCAATGCTCGAATTTATGATCAACTGAAGCATGATATAGGGATATATGCCCAAAATGAGTGCAAATGAAGATGACAGTGAAAAATCTAGCCATGTGAATTAATGAAATCAATTGTAACATAATCCAATTCCAAATATTTCTAACTACTTGTTTATATAGTTGTTAAGGGGATATCAATTGGTTTAGCAAAACCAATCTTACAATATATTGAGCAGTGAATAAATCTGAACACAGGCATCAAGCACGAATCTAATGCAAAAAAAATATCTCTCATTATGATCTCTGTAACATTCAAGCACGAATATAATACAAAAAACCCATCTCTCATTATGAATTACCAACATGAATAAGAGGGTGGAGCATTCACGCACAAATCTAATAAAAAAACTTTCTCTCAAACCAACTATACTAACGGTAGAATCAACATCTAACTAACTGACCCTATATTCTAAATCTTAGCACTAACTACGAAAGGGGTATGAGAGTAAGTAGCTCCCCAAGCACCTTCTCATCACCACCCTGTGCACCTGCATGTAGTGGATCGCTCGATGCCTTCACGTGCAGCTCTGGCACGACCGAGTCAGATCCTGCCACCTCCTTCTCCTCCAGATCCGTCACATCAGTGACCAATCCAGCGATTGTAGTTGCAGCATCTCCCGCACCATCGTGGACGCAGGCAACTTCCTGCATGGTATATGGTGTAGTATCTGCACCCTACTTCTCTAGTAGATCTCCAGCCGCAGCGGCGGCAGCGCCACTTGCGTCCTTCATTGGAGCTGAAAACAAGCGGCCTGACAGAGGGAGGTGGTGGTGGTGAGCGAGTCAATGCGGTGGTGTTGAAGGAGATGGTGCAGCGAGGGAGACGATTTGGGGGGAAATGGTGGGGGCGATGTGACATGTCATGGTGCCTCTCCTCTTATACGATGTGACGTTTTTGAACATTTTCCATCCACATGTGCACGTCCATGACTGCGGTACGACACACTATAAAACGAAATGCCCACGTACAAATACTAGTATACGATCAGTGTACAAACTAAGAAGGTCCCACCTGTCGTAGGTTGTAATGGCCAAGCCCACATGCTATACGCAGCCCACATGTCCTTATATCTCTGGCCCCACGCGTCAGGAACTGGGGAGGTAACGGTCAACTGCGTTGACCCGACGACAAGGCTCCATTTGGGATTTTGTGAGAGTGGGGCGAGTAGGGGGGCAAAAGTGAGGAAATATAGACCCCTTGGGCAAAACTGAGCACAACTAAGCAACGAGGACCACATAAATAGAAATCCCTTAAAAAGGGAACCTTAAGAAAACTCATATATGTATGTTAATATTTGAGGTGCTTCAATATTGCGTGATATGAGTACCATGGCAAAAGATGTACCCCCTGTTCCATTCCCCCCACCCCCGCGGAAAACAACACCTCATATATAGATGAAATTAAAATGTCGTTACAATTAATCATTACAACATACACCATGCAAGTCTAAACATCACTAACAATAACCCCAGCGGTTATAAAAACTAAATTAACTAACTCATGTGCCATCATATTGGCTTTATGATTTATCTTCACCAATTTAAAGTTTTGAAGATAATTTTTATGCACAATACTTCTCCCTTTAGATCAAAGGATCTCATCTACTAGAGAAACATACACATAACCGTATAACGAGTTATACTCCCAGTGAATGACAAACATAATCATGCTTGTCTGGAATTGTATCAAGGAATAAGATATCAATGGTACAATGTATAAGCCCAACGACTCACACACAAAGTTGTTGGCTTTTGAGCTGGTCGAACTAGACATGATTTTCTTAGATCAAATCTATTCTAGGATAAACTAGGGATTCAAATGCGTCATATTGGTCATCCCCTCAAAAGTTGCCCTCCTTGTCTTGGTAATACCAGGTCTTTGGTCGGTTTGGCTTCTTCTGCCCTTGTCTCTTGGTCATGGAGGGCTTGGTAGCCTTTGTCACAGGAGTAGCCTGACTTCCTTCTTCGGAGTTAGGGGGTTCCTATTTGGTACCCTTCCTTTCACAGACGAGGATCATCGGTGGCCCCTGATCGTTTACTTTAGGAAGGTTTTCCCACGCGTGTGGACGACTAGTCATGGCCTGATTTCACCTTCCACCGACAAGTCTCAGTTTGCAAGAGCAAGTACACAACATTGTCCAATAACATGTACCACTTAGGAACAAACTAATGTGATTGGTGACTTGGAGTTTAATTAGGCCACCTAGTCTCTTGCCAATGGCCAACCTGTAGGTTATACTAAAATCTATGTTAACTATATTAATTTTCATATTTGATTTATTTCATGGTATTTTATTTGAGAAATTTGAAAGAGCTCCTCTATCTGTCAAGATGAAACCAAGTGTATTGCATGCCACAATAATAAATAATGAAAGAATATGTATGCCAAAATAAAACCCTAGTGATATTTTTTATTCCCGTCGGCAATCACTATAGGCAATGTTATTACAGTGGAACGTATCGACGATGCATTATTTAGTGAATATATTTATAGAAGTTACAGATTATAAATTGAATTGTTGGCAAATATATCTTTCAAGTTGGGCTCAATATTAATACATTGATAACAAACGCATTATACTAGAAACCATATCAACATATTTGTTAGATTGTACGCTTTTGAGATATTGATCACGAGATTTAAGGATATTGGAACATAACAATAACCACATGCACAAAAAATATATACAATATATAATTTATACAACTTCTCAAAAAAGAATTCAATAAGAACCTTCGTCACAACATACAATTTTAATTTAGCGCAGCAAAAAATTTTAAATGACATACATTAGAACGGTACAAGAACTAAGATTGCAATTAATATTTAGCAACATAATTATATGGGTAACTATGTCCACTCCATAAAGAAAACTCTATTTGTTAAAGATTATAGTATAATGAAACATATGTTACATAAATAGAAAAGTTTAGTATAAAGTATCCTCTCCCCCACTTTATTTAGCCTCCGCGCTTACGCGATCCACGTGATGCAACTGCGAGACGATTGATATTCAGATGATTTGGGTGGTGCAGCCGGTTGGTCCAAGTGAGCCCAGCTCCACCCAATATACAAGCACCACATTTGAAGAAGCAAAACATCTCTCCATGACTCTTGTTGATTGGGTGGCACGGAAGGTTAATCTGCGAGAATAAAGCTCCATCCAACCAGAAAGTGACACATAACAATGTTCGCGTGCATTCCAAATGCCAACTACACCCAGTTTATTTTGTGTTACATTAATGTTAGTTGCCTATTTTATTAATTTTAAATTCATTTTAGAGCATCTCCAACAAATGATGTAAAACTTTTTGCCCCAAATACAATTATAGAGTTGGAGAGAGAAGGGTTTTGGGCACTGCAATCTCAAAGGATTGACGACTGAGAGGGAGGTGATTAGTAGACTACAAATTTTAATATTAATTGCCAAATTTTAGAGAATTGCGAATAAAGTATGTTCTCTAGACTACAACCTATATGGCGAGAAAGCTTAGAGCAAATATGATGTGCAACAATCTACTCCCTCGGTCCCAAATTAAGTGACGCGGATGATTTTTTTTGCACTACCATCAATTTTACACTACATTACAATATATTTTAAATTATGACTTCAGGCTCCCCAACACAGCAACACCTCGCGACCCCTAGTGCTTTGCCGAGCTAGGATCTCGCAATCCCCAACACCTCGCCCGGGTAGGATCTCGCCAGCAACTCCTTTTGTTCTCCGCTTCCCTCAAGCTCCTACTGGCACCCTTGTAGGATCCCTAGCACCTCGATAGGGCAGGATCACCCTGCTCATGCTCGAGGAGCTTAAGGTCCTAAATCTCGTGCTCGAGGCTCTACTTGTTTGAGCACCTCCCCATCAGGCTCTTGCTCACACTACAAGATCTGCCCGTCGAAGCTCCTTCTCTCCTACTACAAGTGGAGCTCCCTCCTCAAGCTCCTGCCCTCAAGCTCCCACTCCTGCCGATGGCTTTGCTTGCCAGGTCCCCTCCCCACCAGGTTCCGACTCAGACTCCAGGCTCTGCTTGTCAGATCTCCTTCTATCCCGGCCACTGGTGGAGCTCTTGCCCTTGTCCCACGGCCGCTGCACTTCACCGTGCCTCCCCTAATTCCAACAACAACTCAATTTTTTCAGTATTCAAACTTTCCCTGAGATAAAAAAAGAATAACAAGACAATTTTAACAAGGAAAAAGAAGACAAGAGTCTACTAGAGTAGAGTGATGCATCTGCTACTACAATTTTCATAGACAATTTCATTGAAGGAGCGCGAGGAACAAGCCAGTTCAATCCCTATGAAATTTCAAGAACGTGGCGGGAGTAGACAATCTGTAGTCCCTATCAAATTTCAAGAACATGGCAAGAGTAATCCCGTTTCTATCAAATTTGAGGAACATGGCAGGAGTAGTCTAGTTCCTATCTTATGAACATGTCAGGAGTACAAGAAGTGATAATCACACAATATTAGGATAGCATCATTATAGGATGAGGATAGCATCACACGTGTCGGGCCCATGGGTCTGGGGGTACCCAGGCCCATCTTCCCACGGCCCAAGGAGTGGCGCATGTCATAGGTCCAGGGAGGTTCCCCCGCTAGGCCTCGGGGACGAGACCCTCACGAGGACACCGTCCTCGTGAGGCGCACGCCGACAAATGCCATCAGGAGGCCAATGGAGTTCCCCCTTGAGGTCGCCTCCCGGAGCCCTCGTCGCGGGGTCGCGTCCCGAGGTTGCCCCCAGGGGCCAGTGCAGGGCGGGCTAACCGAGGGTGGCTTGGCGGGGTCGCACAACCCAGCCCCTTCACGTGGATGATGCGGGCCACGCAGGGCGGCGCCAGGAGCCATACCAGCAAGCGCGGACAAATAGGCTTTCCACTTTTGTGATAAGGGGGCAAGGCATTCCGCGGGTTCCCAAAGAAATCCCCCAAAGGTTTCCTATTTGGTGTAAGAGGACCAATGCTGGGGGCTCGGCAGGATGAAGGTCACCCCCGAGCCCACCAGCGCGTCATGACAGGAAGCTTTGGCAGGCAAAGACTACTTTTGTCAGGATAAGCTGTAGTCTTGTCTCCCTTCAAACCGGCCATTGTGGCAACCCTTCTCGCCTTGAGTTTTTAGGGTAAGAGTACCAAGGCCAGTATAAGAGGGGGGAACCGGACACCGTAGAGGGGGATCGACCCCAGTAGGCAAGAACTCACTTTATACTCGTTCCCACCCTCAATCAATCTAGACAGGCAGGAGTAGGGTATTACACCGCGAGGTGGCCCGAACCTGGGTAAACTGTGGTGTTCTCTGTTCGTCTTCCTTAGCTTGATCCGCTGGAGAGTCGTCGTGAGGTCACGAGGTAGAGCAAGGCAGGAGAGCGAGCGCACCCGAGAGTTCGAATCTTTCTGGGTCCCCGGAGCCCCGATACTGACATTTGGTGTGCCAGGTAGGGGTTCGACAATGTTCTTCAGCTCCGTTTCGGCTTTAGCTTCACCAACCCCATGGCCGGTGCTCGTTGTGTGCGTGCTGGGCGCTGGGCGAGCCGCGCCGCCCAAACCACGGTGGCTGGCCATGACGGTCGTCGCCACTCCACCGGCGTCGTAGCTGCCGCCGTCATCGACCCTGCCGCCCGCGAACGCCGGGACTCCTTCATGTACCTCTCCGTACAGCGGGATGGCCACACCACTAGGGCTTCCTCCTCCCACACCTGCCTTGGGCTTGCAGACGGGCTGCTCATGACGCATGAACTGCCTCGCTGCCGCCCGGTGGACGATGATTACGGCGCTTGGCGGGATCACATCACTGAGCTCACAATCGTCGTTGGGGGAGCCCCGACACCCCTGCTACCTCTTGAGCATGTGTTGGTTTTCCCTTGAAGAGGAAAGGGTGATGCAGCAAAGTAGATAAGTATTTCCCTCAGTTTTTGAGAACCAAGGTATCAATCTAGTGGGAGGAACAAGCAAGTCACCAATGGATGCACCTACACAAATAATCAAACTCTTGCACCCAACGCTACAAAGGGGTTGTCAATCCCTTCACGGTTATTTGCAAGGATTAGATCCGATAGAGATAGATGTAACGAGTGCGGAAAGTAAAAGGTAAATAAATTGCAGCAAGAATAGATCTGAAAATATAGGATGGAAAATAGACCTGGGGGCCATAGGTTTCACTAGAGGATTCTCTCTTGAAGGCAAATATCATGGTGGGTAAACAAATTATGGTCAATCAATTGATAGAAAAGCAAATAATCACGTAGTTATCCAAGGCAATGATCATGCATATAGGCATCACGTCCGTGACAAGTAGATCGGAACGATTCTGCATCTACTACTATTACTCCACACATCGACCGACTCTTGCCTGCATCTAGAGTATTAAGTTCGTGAAGAACAGAGTAACGCATTAAGAAAGATGACATGATGTAGAGGGATAAATTCAAGCAATATGACGAAAACCCCATCTTGTTACCCTTGATGGCAACAATACAATACATGCCTCGCTACCCCTACTTTATCACTGGGTGAGGACACCGCAAGATTGAACCCAAAACCAAGCACTTCTCCCATTGCAAGAATTACCAATCTAGTTGGCCAAACCAAACCAATAACTCGAACAGACTTGCAAGGATATGAAATCACGCATATAAGAAATCAGAGGGGATTCAAATAAGATTCATGGATAATCTGAACATAAACTCACAATTCATCGGATCTTGACAAACACACCACAAAAGAATATTACATCGGATAGATCTCCATGAAGATCATGAAGAACATGGTATTGAAGATCAAAGAGAGAGACGAAGCCATCTAGCTACTAGCTATGGACCCATGGGTCTATGGTGGACTACTCACGCATCATCGGAGGGGCAATGGAGTTGATGTAGATGCCCTCCGTGATCGATTCCCCCTCCGGCAGATTACCGAAGAAGGCTCCAAGACTGGATCTCTTGGGAACGGAGGCTTTCGGCGGCGGAAAAGTATTTTCGTAGCTTGTTCTGATGTTGGGGGAATATTTGGGAATTTATAGGCTAGGGGATAGGGTTAGGAGACCTGCCAGGGAACGACTAGCCTACTAGGCGCGACCAGGGGGGCCCGCGCCTAGCAGGCTTGTGGTGCCCCGGCACCTCCCCTGACAGGCACTCCAAGCTTGGATGACTTGTTTCCTTCTATAAAGATTCCTTCCGAAGGTTTTATTCCGTTTGGACTCAGTTTAATATTCCATATCTGCAAAACTCAAAAACAAGGACAAAACAAAAACTGGCACTTGGCTACAGATTAATAGGTTAGTCCCAAAAATAATATAAAATAGCATATTAATGCCTATAAAACATCCAAAACAGATAATATAATAGCATGCCATCATAAAAAATTATAGATACGTTGGAGACATATGAACCCTCGCGGCCGTTTCGCCCTACATCATCCTGCATTGCGAACGCGACACGTGGGACGCCCCCGCCATCCTGGTCGAGCCCCAGCAAGATGCGCACCCGCGTGATCAGCTCCGCGTCTTCCTCCTCTTTCTCCGGTTCCCTATGGTAGAGTCAGAGCAGAGATGAGGCTGCGAACGTGACATACCCGAGGGAGCCCGCTGCCCGTGCTATGGCTACCACAACGTGTGCACCCACAACACCGAGGGCTGCCAGGCGCTCAAGCCCCCTCACGATAGGCGCATCAGCTGGCGCACGGGCCGCGGCGGCCTCGGCGCCGGTCGCATAGGCAGCACGGCGGCATCAGGAGGGACAACCAAGGCAATGACCCCCACCAGAGCTAGTGTGAGCAACCTCGCGGTGATAATAGGAGCGATCGGCCTCATGAGAACACTCGGCATGTGCGGCTCGTGAGACACGCCCCTAGGATAGCAATGGCCTTTCGCCATGACTGTGGCTACCCAGGGGGCGGCAAGAGCTCATGTGATGAGGGGATTGGGGGCTATCAGAGGCCTCGCGCGGTAACCTGCATCCTTGGCGGAGCCCAAGCCCCTTCATCGAATCACCAGTTCAAGCAATTCTCCTGCATGGTGAGCGACACTCTCCAGAAGCCGGAAGCTGCGCATACCCTTAGGCAGTCCCCGTGCGCCATCTCCTTCAACTCCAGGGACAACCTCAAATCCATGGCTATCGTGGGCACGCTTCCCCTGCTACGTTCGCTGCCAACTACGACCACATGCCCTTTGGCTTGGGGAACACCAACGTCGCCTTCCAAAGGTTGGCGCAGCTCGCGGTGGCACCTCGCAAGGTACCAGGACCCCGTGAGGCCTCGAGGGCCTGGAGCCAGCCGACCCCTGAGTGGTGAACCTCCACGGCACGCTTCATCAAGCGGCCTGACACTTCTGTAGCAGCACAATTGCCAGGTGACTTTTTGGTTTGTTCAAATTGAGAGCACCCTTCGGGTTGCGGCATCCTTAGGCTGGCAAGGGTCCGCCCCTACGACATTATCGCCTTTTGGTTGTGTAGTAAACCCTGTTATCCCTTTTTGAGTTTATGTCATTTGCTTAAGACTTGTGTTCGGTGCCTCGCCACCATTTGAAACCGCTGCGCTCCCGCGACCCTTCTCTCGGTTGTCCCATGGCTGGGGCTAGACACATCGTCTGTGTTCGGGTTTGTCCCTGTAGTGTTGAGCTCCGTCTTGTGGGCCTGCTCCCGTGCTCTATCTCGTGGGCTTTCTCCCATACACGTCACCTCCTGGGGTCCTTGGTGTCTTGCCCCTTCATGGGATCGCGGCGAGTAGGTGAGTGAGAGTGCATTCCAATATGTATGACTGCCAGTTTGGTGTTTCGTCACCTCAGGCACCATGCGCCGGGCGACATTCCCTTGTTCATTCCATGAAGGAACTCGACACATCATCTGTGCTCGGGTCCGTACCTACAGCGTCACTAAACCCGAGTGACTAAGCTCTATCTGACGGCCCGACCCCATACACATCACCTCCTAGGGTCCTTAGTGTCGAACCTCTTCATGCAGTGGCCTCGGGACGGCCACCCGACATGTGTCGCCCCCGTGTTCTAGGCTTCATGCGCACGCAGCTACATAAAGAGTGAGGCACAACCCACCTGGAGACTAAGGAAGGAGCTCTTGAGCCCTGTGCTAGGAGCGTCAGACACCTCCACAATCGCCACTCGTGACCCTCTCACGTAAGAATGAGGTGGAGTTATACATGCCCCGGAGCCTCCCATAGCGCCACCCCTTGGCCTCGGGAGGACTCCCACCCATGCCCAAGTGGAATCCCCATGCTCATGCACACACCTAAATGGAAGTCCCATGCTTCGCACTGGTGGAAACGATCGAACCGCTATCATGCCCATGCCCAAGTGGAATCCCCATGCTCCACACCGGTGGAGGATCGACTGAGCTCCACGCTCGCCAGTTTCCCCTTGTACCTCGTGCAAGCGCAGGCTGGGCATAGTGCATGTGCTTAGGTTTGTCCCAACAACGCTGAAAACCCCAAGGAACCAGGCTCTGGCTCGTGGGCCTACCCCCGCGCACGTCACCCCACCAAGGCCCTTGGTGTCTAGTCTCCTCGCGTGACACCCAAGTGTAAGCTGGCAAGCGCGCGACGTTCCAAATATAGTTTTCTGTGTGCAAGATTCTTCCTCGGGGTGGCCCACTCAAGGGATCTGACAAGGCACGCCGACGAGCAGCAACCTACCGGCGTTGCAAAGAGGTAAGTATGAGAGCCCCTCCGGAGCAGCCTTGCCATCGCTAGTTTTTCCTCGCATGGGACGCTTGTGCATCAAGGGGGGGGGCTCTCGAGCATCGTGCCTCAGGAACCTTTACTAGCTCCTGTAGCCCCTCACCTCCTGGTTCCGTTCAGGCACTGTGACCTGGCATTCCAGCGACGACTGAGGTATGCGCGGGGCTAGGCCCTGCCGATGCAGAGCACCAAGAAGTAAGGGAGAAACCAAGCACGGAAAGGAAACTCACGGATCGTAAATAGTTTTTACAAAGTTTGAAGTGTTCCCCACATTAAATTCTCATCTTACACCTCCTCGAGGCAGAATCAATGTATTGCAGAAAGATAAAAGGAGGCTCGTTGCCAGGCTCTTCGTCACCGTCACAGAAGAACTTCCCAAGCAGTGCGTTCACGTGGCCTTCCATAGCTGCCTCCGGGTCACCGCGAGATTCTTTGGGCACGGAGACTGTCACCTTGTCGAAATTAAAGCGAGGATCATGGAGAAGGAGATGGCTAAAGACGTGGGTCGCCGCCACGGTGAAGAGATCGCGACATTCCTCCTCCAGGATGCCATCCACCTTCTAGGCCGCGTCCTCGAGATCTCCCATGAGATCGGAGGAAAGCTCAGCATAGCTGGTGCCCTAGGGGGCAAGAGGAGCCTCGAACCTCCCTCTGCAAATAGAACTCGGGGCTTTGCAGGGCCTGAGTTCAAGAGAAGAAAAGGCGACGTGGTCCGCTGTTGCCTTTGCGTCGGTAGCGGCCCGAATCTCCTTCTCCACGGCGTCTAGCTTAGAGTTGGCCTCGGAGACTTGCTTGGCGTGAGCTGCTTGGGCCTTGGCCACCTCTCGCTAAAGCATCTCCAGGCGTCCGCGCTCCATGGCCTGTTCGGCCATCACCTTCGCAAGCTTGGAGTCGCGGTCTACGAGCTTCATCTCGCGGGCCTTGACGACGTCTTCCTGCAGCTGGAGCTACCGTGCCTGCATAGCCTGTTCATCTCAAAGCGCCTGCAGGACGGCTTCTAATTCCTCGCAACACTAGGTGATTGCCTCTTTCTCGGCCTTCGCCTCGGTGGCCTCCTTCTTGACTTTCGCAAGGGTGGCCTCGGCCCTATCATGGGCCTCTTTGGAGGAGGCGTCGAGCTGGCGCTACCTCACGGTGAGCTTTGATGACACACAAGTATAGGGGATCTATCGTAGTCCTTTCGATAAGTAAAAGTGTCGAACCCAACGAGGAGCGAAAGGAAATGACAAGCGGTTCTCAGTAAGGTATTGTCTGCAAGCACTGAAATTATTGGTAACAGATAGTTTTGTGATAAGATAATTCATAACGAGTAGCAAGTAACAATTGTAACAAAGGTGCAGCAAGGTGGCCCAATCCATTTATAGCAAAGGATAAGCCTGGACAAACTCTTATATAAAGCAAAGCACCCCCGAGGACACATGAGAATTTATGTCAAGTTAGTTTTCATCATGCTCATTTGATTCGTATTCGCTACTTTGATAATTTGATATGTGGGTGGACCAGTGCTTGGATGTTGTCCTTACTTGGACAAGACTCCCACTTATTATTAACCCCTCCCGCAAGCATCCGCAACTACGAAAGAAAAATTAAGATAAATATAACCATAGCTTGAAACATGTGGATCCAAATCAGCCCCTTACGAAGCAACGCATAAACTAGGGTTTAAGCTTCTGTCACTCTAGCAACCCATCATCTGCTTATTACTTCCCAATGCCTTCCTCTAGGCCCAAACAATGGTGAAGTGTTATGTAGTCGATGTTTACATAACACCGCTAGAGGAGAGACAACCTACATATCATCAAAATATCGAACGAATACCAAATTCACATGATTACTTATAACAGGACTTATCCTATGTCCTCAGGAACAAATGTAACTACTCACAAAGCATATTCATGTTCATAATCATAGGAGTATAAGTCATGATCAACGATCTGAACATATAATCTTCCACCAAGTAAACCAACTAGCATCAACTACAAGGAGTAATCAACACTACTAGCAACCCACAGGTAGCAATATGAGGTTTTGAGACAAAGATAGGATACAAGAGATGAACTAGGGTTTAGAGAGGAGATGGTGCTGGAGATTGACCCCCTCTCGATGAGAGGATCATCGGTGTTGGCGATGGCTTTGATTTCCCCCTCCTGGAGGGAGGTTTCACCGGCAGGATCGCCCTGCCGGAGCTCTAGATTGGTTCTACCCAAGTTCCGCCTCGAGACAGCGGCGCTTCGTCCCGAAAGGTCTGATATGATTTTTTCCTCGACAAAACCCTCAATATAGCAGAAGATGGGCACCGAAGGACTGCCAGGTGGGCCACAAGCTCGCTAGGCATGGCCAGGGGGGTGGCTGTGCCCAGCAGGCTTGTGGCTCCCTGGTGGGCCCCCTGGTGTATTTCTTTTGCCCAGTATTTTTTTATATTCCAAAATAATTCTCCGTAGATTTTCAGGACTTTTGGAGTTACGCAGAGTAGGTATCTCAGATTTGTTCCCTTTCCAGTCCAGAACTCCAGTTGCTAGCATTCCTCCTCTTCATGTAAACCTTGTAAAATAAGAGAGAAAAGGCATAAGTATTGTAAAAAATGTGTAATAACAGCCCATAATGCAATAAATATTAATATAAAATCATGATGCAAAATGGACGTATCAACTCCCCAAGCTTAGATCTCGCTTGTCCTCAAGCGAAAGCCGAAATCGATAAATATGCCCACATGTGTAGAGATAGAGGTGTCGATAAAATAAAATATGGACATGAAAGCATCATAATCATCTTTAGAACAACAACATATATTGACATATAATTTCTTATGATAAAGTAATAATTCATTCACAATGGCAAAGTATGAATCAAGAACTCTATTGAGAACTGACAAACTATGATCTCAATCATTGAATCAATTCCAATTTATCATAACTTAGGTAAGAGTCAATATAAGATCTTGTAAAGAAAACCCACATACTCAATCATCTTTTGGTCTCTCACAATTGCTAACACTCACGAGGTACCTATGAGTTCAAAGTTTCAATCGGACACAGAGAAAGATAGAGGCTTATAGTGTTGCCTCCCAACTATTTACCTCAAGGGTAATGTCAACAGTAATAACTCATGCTCATCCACTTTCGAGTGGATGTATGTTCTTAGATCATTCCTCAACACATGACACTTGCCAGAAGATAAAGGCAAAAATAATGAAGGTGATGGAGATCACCATGACTCTTGCATAAAGGTAAGTGCTAGAAAATAAAAATAACAGATAGGCCCTTCGTAGAGGGAAGCAAAGGTTGTCATGCGCTTTTATAATTGGATGCATAATCTCTTAATGCAAAATAACGTCACTTTATATTGCGCCTTGTGATAGAGAACTTTATTATGTAGTCCGTCGCTTTTATTTCTTCCCTATCACAAGTTCGTATAAAGTTTATTTTCCTCACACTAATATATCACACATATTTAGAGAGCAATTTTTATTGCTTGCACCGATGACAACTTACTTGAAGGATCTTATTCTATCCTTAGGTAGGTATGGTGGACTCTCATGGCAAAACTGGGTTAAGGGTGTTTGGATGCACAAGTAGTATCTCTACTTGGTGCGGAAGTTTTGGCTGATATGAGGTGTAAGCAAGTGACACATGTTGAGGGATCTATAACAATATAACTTCTATTCGAAAATAAGCAAACACAACCCATGATGTTGTCTTCCTTGTCCAACATCAACTTCCTAACATATAATATTTTAATGAGTGCTCACAATCATAAAAGATGTCCAAAATAATATATTTATATGTGAAACTCTCTTTCTTTATTACTTCCGTTTAATTGCCCCAATGACCAACACCTATGTTTGTGAACCCACAACAGGTTTCAATCGACATACTTTTTATATGTGAAGTCATCACTCCCCATAAGATTTTCATATGTATTCTTTGCTTTTATTCCACACCTCTTTATACTATATCTTTCTCAAGATTAAGATCATACCAAACAAGCAAAGCCCTCAACTCAAAAGCACTTTTTATTATATAACTCACAGACTTGCTTACATATGAGGAATCATAAAGAAAAGACTAAATGCTAGATCACATGAAAGCTTTATTCTACTAGATCAAGATATAACCAAAAGGATTGAACTAAGAAAAGATGAAAATAAAAATAAAAAATGTGTTGGTGATACGATATCGGGGCACCTCCCTCAAGCTTGGCACAAGCCAAGGGGAGTGCCCATACCCATGTGTTTAGTCGTCTTGCTTCGAAGGTGATGGTGTGGGAGTTGTTGACGGGCTTAGAAGCCTTTCTAGTTTCCTCCTAAGCATAAAATTCTGCTCCCTCAAATCGTCCACTTCCTTCTCGAGATTCAATATCCTTTGACATAATTCTTCCTTGCTCTCCTGCAGGAAATAAGAAGGGATAAATAGAACCTTGGATTTCCGCCTTGTGTTTGGGAGGCTTGATTTCTTGAACTCCACATGCATATCTCCTGGCTGAAGCAGGGGAGCCTCTTCTTCATTCGAGATTTCTTCCTCGTACTTGCCTTCTTGTTCCTCCTCCGAGAACAATCCATAAGGGTCCAAGTACCCATAGAGCTTGGGATTGGCAAGATAATGCGATATGAAGCTCTCCCCATCAAAATCTTGGGACGACATATTGCTCTAAATCTGCTGCAGAAACAGCTTAAAAAGAAAACGGGAGGTATTGTCGTGATACGAGAATCAAAACCTTCGGGAGATTATATAATGAATTTTTACCGATCCGAAGGAGTATGCCACAAGAAAACAGAGTCCGGGTGGTGCACGAGGTGGCCACAAGCCCAGGGGCGCGACCAGCGGAGTGGCCGTGCCTAGCAGGCTTGTCGCCTCCTCGTGCACTATTCGGACTACTTTAAATTTTCCTAATTTTTTAAATATTCCAGAAAAAGATAAAATTTGCCATTGAAAAAGTTTTGGAGTCTTTTTTCTTACCGTACCACATACCTATTCCTTTTCGGAGTCTGAACCGTTCTGGTAAGTCTCCCTAATGTACTCCTCCAGATTTATGGTATTGATGATATTGGTTTCAACATTTATGGGAGTACCTGAGATATAATGTTTGATTCTTTGACCGTTCACCACCTTTGGGTTTGTGCCTTCAGCATTGTTAATCTTGAGGGCACCGGAACGGTATACCTCTTTGATGACGTAAGGACCTTCCCATTTAGAGAGAAATTTTCCTACAAAAAATCTTAAATGAGAATTGTATAGCAAGACATGATCACCTACATTAAATTCACGCTTTTGTATCCTTCTATCATGCCATCTGTTAACCTTTTCTTTAAACAACTTGGCATTCTCATAGGCTTGGGTTCTCCATTCATCAAGTGGGCTAATGTCAAATAACCTCTTCTCACCAGCAAGTTTGAAATCATAATTGAGCTCTTTGATTACCCAATAAGCCTTATGTCCTAGCTCTAGAGGTAAGTGACATGCTTTACCATAAACCATCTTATACGGAGATATACCCATAGGGTTTTTGTAAGCAGTTCTATAAGTCCACAATGCATTGTCGAGTTTCTTAGACCAATTATTCCTAGATCTATTAACAGTCTTCTGCAAAATCAATTTAATCTCTCTACTCCTCAATTCTACTTGACCACTAGACTGAGGATGATAAGGAGATGCAACTCTATGATTAACATCATATTTAGCAAGCAATTTACGGAAAGCACCGTGAATAAAATGTGAACCACCATCAGTCATCAAATATCTAGGGACTCCAAATCTAGGGAAAATAACTTCTTTAAGCATTTTAATAGAAGTGTTATGATCAACGCTACTAGTTGGAATAGCTTCTACCCACTTAGTGACATAATCAAAAGCAACTAGAATATGAGTATACCCGTTAGATTGTGGAAAAGGCCCCATATAATCAGAGCACCAAACATCAAATGGTTCGATAACAAGAGAGTAATTCATAGGCATTTCCTGACGTCTACTAATATTACCAATTATTTAACATTCATCACAGGATAAGACAAACTTATGAGCATCCTTGAAGAGAGTAGGCCAATAAAACCCAGATTGTAGTACCTTGTGTGCGGTTCTATCTCCAGCGTGATGTCCTCCATAGGCTTCAGAGTGACACTTGCGTAAGATCTGTTCTTGTTCATACTCAGGTACACAACATATAATAATACCATCTACTCCTTCTTTACAAAGATGTGGGTCATCCCAAAAGTAATGCCTTAAATCATAGAAGAACTTTTTCTTTTGTTGGTATGTGAAACTAGGAGTTATAAATTTAGCAACAATGTAATTTGCATAATCATCATTCCAAGGAGCATTATGTGAAGTATTCACGACATCTAATTGTTCATCAAGAAAGCTATCATCAATAGGTAGTGGGTCATCAAGAACATTATCTAACCTAGACAAGTTATCTGCCACAGGGTTATCAACACCCTTTCTATCAATGATATGCAAATCAAATTCTTGTAGCAGAAGGACCCACCTAATAAGTCTAGGTTTAGCATCTTTCTTCTCCATAAGGTACTTAATAGCAGCATGATCGGTATGAATAGTTACTTTGGAATCAACAATATAAGGCCTAAACTTATCACAAGCAAACACGACTGCTAAAAATTCCTTTTCAGTAGTAGCATAGTTTCTTTGAGCACTGTCTAGAGTTTTACTAGCATAATGGATAACATTTAATTTCTTATTGATTATTTTTCCTAGAACAACACCAACAGCATAATCACTAGCATCACACATAATTTCAAAACGTAGGTTCTAGTCAGGTGGTTGAACAATAGGTGTGGTAATCAAGGCATTCTTAAGAATTTCAAATGCTTCTACACAATCATCATCAAAAACAAATGGAACATACTTTTGCAAAAGATTTGTGAGAGACCTAGAAATTTTAGAGAAATCTTTGATAAACCTTCTATAGAAACCAGCATGACCAAGGAAACTTCTTATACCTTTGATATCTATAGGGCACGACATTTTTTCAATAGCATCAACTTTAGCTTTATCAACTTCAATACCTCTTCCGGAGATCTTGTGCCCTAAGACAATACCTTCATTAAGAATAAAGTGGCACTTTTCCCAATTCAAGACAAGATTAGTTTCTTCACATCTTTTGCAAAACTCGATCAAGGCTGCTCAAACAATCATCAAATGAAGTTCCATAAACGGAAAAATCATCCATGAAAACCTCAAGAATTTTTTCACAAAAGTAAGAGAATATATCCATCATACATCTTTGAAAGGTAGCAGGTGCATTGCATAAACAAAAAGGTATACGTCTATAAGCAAAGGTACCAAAAGGGCAAGTAAAAGTGGTTTTTTCTTGATCTTGGCTTGATACAGGTATTTGAGAGAAACCAGGGTAACCATCTAGAAAGCAAAAATGAGTAGGTTTGGATAATATTTCTAGCATTTGATCAATAAAAGGTAAAGGGTAATGATCTTTCTTAGTAGCTTTATTTAATTTCCTAAAATCAATTACCATTCTATAACCTGTAACAATTCTGTGCGGGGTCAATTCATTTTTATCATTAGGAACAACGGTAATACCTCCCTTCTTAGGGACACAATGGACGGGACTAACCCATCTACTATCAGCAACAGGATAAATTATACCTGCCTCCAAAATCTTTAGTACTTCTTTTCTGACCACTTCTTTCATCTTAGGGTTCAATCGTCATTGGTGATCAATAACTGGTTTGGCATCTGGCTCCATATTAATTTTTTGCTGGAATGGAGTGCGACTAATGCCCTTAAGATCATCAAGAGTACAACCAATAGCAGCATGGTGCTTCCTCAGAGTTTTCAATAATCTCTTTTCTTCATGCTCTGTCAGGTTAGCACTAATAATAATAGGATATATCCCTTTTTCATCAAGATAAGCATATTTCAACGTATCGGGTAATTGCTTGAGCTCAAATACGGGATCACCCTTGGGTGGAGGAGGATCCCCAAGTATATCAACAGGTAAGTTGTGTTTCAAAATAGGTGCTGCTCAAAGAAAATTTCATCTATTTCATTCCTCTCATTCATATGCATATCATTTTCATGGTCTAGCAAATATTGTTCTAAGGGATCAGTAGGAGGCACAACAATAGAAGCGAGACCAATAATTTCATCTTTACTAGGAAATTCCTTGTCATGGGGTTACGAAATTTAGAGAAATTAAACTCATGAGACACATCCCCAAAGCTCACAGTAACTATTTCTTTCTCACAATCAATCTTAGCATTCACAGTATTCAAGAAGGGTCTGCCAAATATAATGGGACAAAAATTATCTTGTGGGGAACCAAGAACAAGAAAATCAGTAGGATACTTTATTTTACCACACAAGACCTCAACATCTCTAACAATCCCTATCGGTGCAATAGTGTCTCTATTAGCAAGCTTAATAGTAACATCAATATCCTCAAGTTCAACTGGTGCAATATCATGCATGATTTCTTTGTATAAGGAACGGGGAATTGCACTTACGCTAGCACCCATATAACATAAGCCATGATAACAATGATCTCCTATTTTAACAGAAACAATAGGCATGCCAACAACTTGTCTATGTTTATGCTTAGTATCAGGTCTAGCAATTCTAGTAGCTTCATCATAGAAATGAATAACATGCCCATCAATATTATCAACCAAGAGATCTTTAACCATAGCAATACTAGGTTCAACTTTAATTTGTTCAGGGGGTGTAGTTGTTCTAATACAACTCTTACAGACCACAGCCAAAGCTTTAGCATGTTCCTTTATCCTAACAGGGAAAGGTGGTTTCTCAATGTAAGTAGTAGGGATAATAGGATCAACATTGTAAGTAATAATTTTCTCTTCAAATCTAATAGGTTCCATTACTTTCACTTTAATGGGAGGACGATATTTAAACCACTTCTCCTTAGGGAGATCAACATGAGTAGCAAAAGATTCACAGAAAGAAGCTACTATCTCAGAGTCAAGTCCATATTTAGTGCTAAATTCACGAAAAGCATCGGTGTCTACGAAGGATTTAACACAATCAAACTTAAGATTTATACCTGACTCCTTACCTTTGTCGAGTTCCCGATCTTCAAAGCTGCGTTTAACTCTTTCCAATAAATCCCATTTGAATTCAATATCCTTCTTCATAAAAGAACCATCACAAGAAGTATCGAGCATGGATTGATCATTACGAGAAAGCCGAGCATAAAAATTCTGAATAATAATTCCTCTCGAGAGATCATGATTGGGGCATGAATATAACATTGACTTAAGCCTCCCCCAAGCTTGAGCGGTTCTTTCTCCTTCACGAGGCCAAAAATTATAAATATAATTCTGATCACGATGAACTATATGCATAGGATAGAACTTCTGATGAAATTCCATTTTCAGTCGGTTGTATCTCCATGATCCAATATCATCACATAGCCTATACCATGTCAAAGCGTTCTCCTTCAAAGATAAAGCAAAGACCTTCTTCTTGACATGATCCTCGGGCAGACCTGCAAGCTTAAATAATCCACAAACTTCATCCACATAGATTAGATGCAAATCAGGATGTACTGTTCCATCTCCTGCATAAGGATTAGCTAGTAGTTTCTCTATCATACCCGAAGGAATTTCATAATAAATATTTTCAGTAGGTTCAGTAGGTTGAGGGACAACTCTTTGTGTTTCCCGTCGAGGTGAAGATACCCCGAACAAGCCCCTCAAAGTATTACTTTCCATAGTAACAAGTGGCCATAAATTTCAGCACGCTATATAAATTTTTCCTTACAAAGATCCACTCACCAAAGGCGCTTCACTACCTGGCGACGGCGCCAAAAAAGAGTCTTGATGACCCACAAGTATAGGGTATCTATCGTAGCCCTTTCGATAAGTAAGAGTGTCAAACCCAACGACGAGCAGAAGGAAATGACAAGCGGTTCTCAGTAAGGTATTCTCTGCAAGCACTGGAATTATTGGTAACAGATAGTTTTGTGATAAGATAATTCGTAACAGGTAGCAAGTAACAATTGTAACAAAGGTACAGCAAGGTGGCCCAATCCTTTTTATAGCAAAGGATAAGCCTGGACAAACTCTTATATAAAGCAAAGCGCTCCCGAGGACACATGGGAATTTATGTCAAGTTAGTTTTCATGATGCTCATTTGATTCGCGTTTGCTACTTTGATAATTTGATATGTGGGTGGACTGGTGCTTGGGTGTTGTCCTTATTTGGACAAGCCTCACACTTATGATTAACCCCTCCCACAAGTATCCGCAACTACGAAAGAAGAATTAAGATAAATCTAACCATAGCATGAAACATGTGGATCCAAATCAGCCCCTTACGAAACAACGCATAAACTAGGGTTTAAGCTTCTGTCACTCTAGCAACCCATCATCTACTTATTACTTACCAATGACTTCCTCTAGGACCAAACAATGGTGAAGTGTTATGTAGTCGACGTTCACATAACACCGCTAAAGTAGAGACAACATACATCTCATCAAAATATCGAACGAATACCAAATTCACATGATTACTTATAACAAGACTTATCCCATGTCCTCAGGAACAAACGTAACTAATCACAAAGCATATTCATGTTCATAATCATAGGAGTATAAGTGATGATCAAGGATCTGAATATATAATCTTCCACCAAGTAAACCAACTAGCATCAACTACAAGGAGTAGTCAACACTACTAGCAACCCATAGGTACCAATCTGAGGTTTTGAGACAAACATCGGATACAAGAGATGAACTAGGGTTTGGAGAGGATATGGTGCTAGAGATTGACCCCCTCTCAATAAGAGGATCATTGGTGATGACGATGGCTTCGATCTCCCCCTCCTGGAGGGAAGTTTCATCAGCAGGATCGCCTTGCTAGAGCTCTAGATTGGTTCTGCCCAAGTTTCGCCTCGAGACGGTGGCGCTTCATCCTGAAAGGTCTGATATGATTTTTTCCTCGACAAAACCCTCAACATAGCAGAGGATGGGCACCGGAGGACTGCTAGGTGGGCCACAAGCTCGCTAGGCGTGGCCAGGGGGTGGTCATGCCCAGCAGGCTTGTGGCTCCCTGGTGGGGCCCCTGGTGTATTTCTTTCACCTAGTATTTTTATGTATTCCAAAATAATTCTCCATAGATTTTCAGGGTTTTTGGAGTTGTGCAGAATAGGTATCTTAGATTTGTTCCCTTTCTTGTCCAGAACTCCAACTGCCGGCATTCTCCCTCTTCATGTAAACCATGTAAAATAAGAGAGAAAAGGAATAAGTATTGTACCAAAGTGTGTAATAACAGCCTATAATGCAATAAATATTAATATAAAATCATGATGCAAAATGGACGTATCAAGCTTCAAGCGCTCTGCGGCAAGAGGTGCCTCAACATCCGGCAAGTCTGCCCCGAGCCGGTCGAGCGCATCCCGGAAGCCTGCTCCAAGCTAGTCGAGTGCATCATGGGCATCGGTCATGGCCCCACGCCCGAGCAAGGTGTTGTGGTCCACAAGGGAGAGAGACTGTCGGAGGGTGGCATCTCTGTGCTTGTTGCTACCATGACCGAATGGGCCCTGACACCCCTCACTTGAGGAGCAGGGGGCTCCAGGTCCTCCCCCATGCTCAGCTCCCATGACACGCCAAGAGGGACTGTCGCGCCAGTCTCTAGGACCCGGGAGTGACTGCGGCTTGGGGTTTCCCCAAGTCGCGCCCTGCACCTTGGCTAGTTGCAGGGGTCAAGACGACCGATGGAGGTTGAGGCGCTCCTTCCTTACCCGTGGGGTGAGAAGCCGTAACCTTGGCAGGTGGCGTCGGGGGCTCCACCGTTGTAGCCTTGGAGATTGGGCCCCCTCGCCGAGCCTGGGCGGCGTTGAGCACGGCCGCGGCGCCCACGTGCCCGAGCACAATGTCGGGTGACGTGGCTTGAGACTGCGTCGGTATTTCCCCAAAGAGTAAGGGATGATGCATCACAACGACGATAAGTATTTCCCTCAGTTAAGGAACCAAGGTATCAATCCATAGAGGAAGATCAATCAACTATGTAAATGACAGTTGCACACAAAGAACAAATACTTGCAACCCGACACGTAAGAGAAATTGTCAAGCTCTCAACAATAAAAAGATAGACTAGGTTGTGATAGTTTAGGCAAATAGATCTCGCAAGAACACAAAATAAAAGAAGTAAACAAAAAGTGCAGAAAGGTATTTTGGGGTTTTTGGATTAGTATATGTGAAAACAAATGCGGCAAAAAGGTATATCATAAAGCAATATGTTGGAAAAGTAGACCCGGGGGCCGTAGGTTTCACTAGTGGCTTCTCTCATGAGTATAGAACACGGTGGGTGAACAAATTACAGTTGGGCAATTGATAGAAGATCGAATAGTCATGACGATATCCAAGGAAATGATCATTATATAGGCATCACACCCAAGATAAGTAGACCGAAATGATTCTACATCTACTTCTATTACTCCACACATTGACCGCTATCCAGCATGCATCTAGTGTATTAAGTTCATGGAAAAACATAGTAATGCAATAAGAATGGTGACATGATGTACACAAGATCTATTCATGTAGGAATAGAAACCATCTTGTTATCCTTAATAGCAACGATACATGCGTGCCTTGCTGCCCCTTCTGTCACTAGGAATGGACACCACAAGATCGAACCCATCACAAAGCACCTCTTCCCATGGCAAGAAAAATCAATCTAGCTGGACTAACTAAACCAAAGATTTGAAGAAGAAATACGAGGCTATAAGTAATCATGCAAATAAGAGATCAAATAAGACTCAAATCATATGCATGGATAGAAACTGATCATGAACTCAAAATTCATCAGATCCCAACAAACACACCGCAAAACTCATTACATCAAATAGATCTCCAAGATACCATTGTATTGAGAATCAAGATAGAGAGAGGAAGCCATCTAGCTACTGCCTATGGACCCGTAGGTCTATGGTGGACTACTCACGCATCATCAGAGAGGCACCCATGAAGATGATGCACCCCTCCGTGATGGTGTTAGATTGGATATTGAGGTTCTTGAATTTGGGGCGGCTGGAATTGTGTTTCGTCGACTCTCCTAGGGTTTTCTGAATATTTGAGAATTTATATAGGAGATAGTCGGTGGAGGGGGTCCTCGAGGCGGCCACACCCATAAGGGCGTGTTTGAGGCCTCTAGCGTGCCTTTGGTTGTAGGCGGCATGGGCTCCCGACTGACTGCTTCTTTGATCCATTGGCACTCTTCTGGTCCTAAAAAATCTCCAAAAAGTTTTGTCTTGATTGGACTCCGTTTGGTACTAATTTTCTGTGAAGTAAAAAACAAGCAAAAACAGCAACTAGCACTTTGGCACTATGTTAATAGGTTAGTCCCAAAAATGATATAAAGTTGCTATAAAATTATTGTTAAACATCCAAGATTGATAATATAACAGCATGAAACAAGCAAAAATTACATATACGTTGGAGACATATCAACATCCCCAAGTTTAATTCCTACTCATCCTCGAGTAGGTAAATGATAAAAACAGATTTTTTTATATGGAATGCTTCCTAACATGTTCATCACATATTCTTTTCTTTTGTAACATGGACATTTGGACTTTTAGATGGTTCAAAGCAATAGTCTAGTTTTGTCATAGAGACTTTAATACTCAAGCATATCAATAAGCAACCATGTCTTTCAAAATATCAACACTAAAGAAAGTTATACCTATCACATTATGCTCAATCATTGATCCATTCATGAAACACACTCAAATATTAGCCCCACCAAATGCTCAAGTACGATCATAGTGCCCGCTAGTTGGTGCTTTATAAGAGAAGATGGAGACTCAAGAAAAAATAAAAATTGCATAAAGTAAATAAGGCCCTTCGTAGAGGGAAGTAGGGATTTGTAGAGGTGCGAGAGCTCAAGGTTTAAATTGATAGAGAAAAATATTTTGGGTGGCATGCCTTTCCTGTCAACAAAAACGACCGAGAGATTTCAACATCTTTCCATGCTAGATACATCATAAGCAGTTCCCAAACATAAAATAAACTTTATTCCTTTTCCACCATTCTTTCACTTTCCATGGCTAGCCGAATCCACGGTTGCCTACCATACCAACACTTTCCAAGGAATTTATCATTTGAGAACATAAAGTAAATTTATTTATTTTTCATTTCGGGACTAGGCATCCCTATTACCGCCATACTCTCGTGCAATGACAAATGAATAAACAATCATCTTGAGAATAACACATTTAGCATGGAAAAAATAACGGTCACCCCCTTCCGCTTCATGAGCGGTACGAGCACACAAAATGGAAAATTTATTTTGAAAATTAGAGATGGCACATACAAATTTGCTTGTAACGGCATGGAAATATCGTATATAGGTAGTGCATGGTGGACTCATGTGGCAAAACTGGGTTTAAGGATTTTGGATGCACAAGTAGTATTTCCACTTGGTACAAGTGAAGGCTAGCAAATATATTGAGAAGCAACCAACTAAGAAACAAAAAATCACATAAGCGAGCATTAAGCATAAATAAAACCAAATAATGCACCATAAGTAGGATGTAATTTCATAGAACAACTATTGACTTTTGTGCTTGCATAAGGAATCACAAATGTTAACACCAACATTCTTACTAAGCATAATTACTTACTAACATAACTCACATGTTACTATCATCATGTATCAAAACCATTACAAAGAATCAAGTTTAATTTTTCCAATGATATTCATGAAAGTTTTTATAATATCCCTCTTGAATATCTATCACTTTTGGGACAAGTTTCATATGTTGCCATTGCTTTTGACAAGCTCACGTAGATTTAAGTGAAGACCATGAGCATAAAAAATCATCTCTAAAAATAGTATAAGTGAAGCATGAGAGGATTTATTCAAAATTTACTAACTCTCAAATTAATATAAGTGAAGCATGATAGCATTTCTTCAAACATGTAAAAGCACGCCGTGCTCAAAAAGATATAAGTGAAGCATAAGAGCAATTTTGTATCTCAAAAGATTTAAGTGAAGCATATAGAGAAATTCTAACAAATCATAACATAATTTTGGCTCTCTCAAATAGGTGTGTCTAGCAAGGATAAAAATAAAAGAAAGCAAAAACTCAAATGATACAAAACGCTCCAAGCACAACTCATGATATGTGACGAATAAAAATATAGCTCCAAGTAAAATACCGATGGTTGTTAGAAGAAAGAGGGGATGCCACTCGGGGGCATCCCCAAGATTAGTTTCTTTTTACTCTTTGGATATTATCTTGGGGGATCCATGGGCATCCCTAAGCTTAGACTCTTCTTACTCCTTATTCCTTCATCCATCGTGATCTCACCCAAAACTTGAAAACTTCAATCACACAAAACTTAACAAAACCCTCATCAGATCTGTTAGTATAATAAAGAAAATCACCACTATAAGTAATGTTTTAAACCCATTCATATTTTATTATTGCATCATATCTACTATATTTTAACTTCACCATGACTTATACCCTCCAATACAAGCCATAGATTCGTCAAAACAAGCACACAATGCAACGAAAACATAATATGTCTCTAACAGAATAGTTTGTAGTGATATGTACTCTACACATACTTCTATAAATCTAAAAATTATGAAAAATTAGTATAACATAAAGAATTTGTATATAAATACTTTGTTAAATTTCAGCTCATTATCACGTTTGCACAGGAGGTAAAGTTTCGGTTTCACATTCAGCATTGTTTCTACTCATCTTATGTATCATCCTAAAGGTTCTACTTGGCAAAAACACTAAATAAAAAATAAAAACACAATCATAATAGAGTAATAATTGTGAAAACACTAAAAACATAAAGGAAAAGATAAAATAAATTTCATTCATTGGGTTGGCTCCCAACAAGCGATATCGTTTTACGCCCCTAGCTTGGCATAACGCATAGATTCAAGTATTGTCATCTTTAGTTTTTACTCCATACAAGGCCATCATGATTGATTAATATGGTGGATTAATTATTGTTCTAGGGAAGTTTTCCATACCCTTTCAAGGTGGAAATTCAAATTTAATATTGCCTTCTTTCATATCAATCACGGCGCCTATAGTGCATAAAAACGATCTACCAAGTATGATAGGACAAGACAGATTGCAATCCATATGAAGAACAAAATCAATGGTAATATAGTTCCTATTTGCAATAATAAGAACATCATTAATTCTTCCCAAAGTCTTTTTAATAGTACAATCCGCCAAGTGCAAATTAAAAGAACACTCTTCAATATTGGTAAGACCAAGCACATCACATAGAGATTTCGGAATTGTGGTAACACTAGCACCCAAATCACATAAAGCAAAACATTAATAATTTTAATCTTGAATTTAATGGTAGGTTCCCACTCATCATGTAATTTTCTATGAATTGAAATCGATAATTCCAACTTTTCTTCTAAGGATTTCATCATGACATCAATAATATGTTTAGTAAAAGATTTATTTTGTTCATAAGCATGGGGTGAATTTATAATGGATTGAAGAAAATAAATACAATAAAACAAGGTGAAACTATCATAATTAAAGTCTTTGTAATCAAAAATAGTTGGCACGTCACTAGTTAAAGTTTTGACCTGTCCACTTTCATCAATGTTTTCATCCAGATTTCCACCCTCCAAATTATTGGGATGCCCTCTAGATAAAGTTGAATCTTATTCAGTCCCTTTATCATAAATTTTAACATTACTAAACAAGGAAGAAATAGAGCAAACACCAATCATTTTAAGATCTTCATCATCGTTATGAAAGTAATCGCTAGAAAACGCTTTTTTAATCTCTTTTAGCACTAAACATAGGGGTTCTTTTCTTACTTTCATCCATAGAAACACATAAATATTTAATTGATTCATTAATATTAGGTGGAAAATCATTCAACTTGAGATTTTCTACATCATGGGCAATTCTATCAATGTTTCTAGACATGTCATCAATCTTATTCAACTTCTCTTCTATCGTAGTATTGAAAGACTTTTGAGCATTGATAAATTCTTTAAAATTAATCTCAATATCAGAGGTGTTCCTACTATTATTGTAAGAAGAATTACCATAGGAATTACCATAATTATTAGAGGAATTTCCAGGAAAAGGCCTAGGATTAAAATTACCTCTATAAGCATTGTTATGGGAATTGTTTCGCGAGATAAAATTCACATCTACAGAATTATTATTTTGCTCAATCAAAGTGGACAAAGGCACATCATTAAGATCAATAGGAGTATTTTACTAGCAACCAACTTCATAAGAGCATCAACTTCTTCACTCTAAGTACTAATTTCTTCAACCAAATTCACTATTTTACTAGTAGGTGCTCTTTCAGTATGCCATTGTGAATAGTTTGCCATAATATTATCTCGCAATTTAGTAGCATCACCCAAAGTAATTTCCATAAAAGTACCACCCATAGCAGAATCTAAAAGATTTATAGAGACAAAATTCAATCCCGCATAAAAAATTGTATGATCATCCAAAGATTTAAACCATGAGTAGGAAAATTTCTTAGAATCAATTTCATTCTTTCCCAAGATTGTGCAACATGTTCATGCTCAAGTTGCTTAAAATTCATGATTTGAGTCGGAAGGGAAATAATTTTCGTGGTTGGAAAATACTTAGTATTAAAAGTGCCCTTGCACTTATCCCAAGAATCGATACTATTGCGAGGCAAAGAAGAAAATCAAATTTTTGCACGATCCTCCAAAGAGAAAGTAAATAATTTCAATTTCACAATATCATTGTCCACATCTCCTTTATTTTGCATATCACACAATTCTACGAATGTGTTCAGATGGGACGCGAGATCCTCATTAGGAGTACCGGAAAATTGATCTTTCATGACAAGATTCAACAAAGCGACATTAATATCACAAGACTCTGCACTAGTGGTGGGAGGAGAAATCGGAGTGCTAATAAAATCATTATTATTGGTATTGGAAAAATCACAGAATTTGGCATTTTCTTGAGTCACCATGACTATGCAAACAAGATTGCAAGCAAACAAGAGATCTGATGAGAAAAAGGCAAACAAAAAATAGGGCGAATAAAATGGCAAATTTGTGAAGTGGGGGAGAGGAAAATGAGAGGCAAATGGGAAATAATGTAAACTGCAAGGACATGAGATTTGTGATTAGGAACCTAATAGATGTTGATGGTGTCTCCCTGGCGCCAAGATTGGCATGCTAGAGAGATTTCTTCCTCCCCGACGACGGCGCTAGAAATTGTTTTGACGTGGCTTCAGACTATGTTGGTATTTCCCCAAAGAGGAAGGGATGATGCAACACGGCAACGGTAAGTATTTCTTTCAGTTAAGAAACCAAGGTATCAATCCTCAGAGGAAGGTCAAGCAACTATGTAAGCGAGACCTGTACACAAAGAACAAATACTTGCAACCTGATGCGTAAGAGAGGTTGTCAAGCTCTCAATGATAAAAAGATAGATTAGGTTGTGATAGTTTAGGAAAATAGATCTCGTAAGAACACAAAATAAAAGAAGTAAACAAAATGTGCATCAAGGTATTTTTGGGTTTTTGGATTAATAGATCTAAAAACAAATGTGACAAAAAGGTAGATTGGAAAGCAATATGTTGGAAAATTAGACCTGGGGCCCGTAGGTTTCACTAGTGGCTTCTCTCATGAGTATAGCACATGGTGGGTGAACAAATTACTGTTGGGAAATTGATAGAAGATCAAATAGTCATGACGATATCCAAGGCAATGATGATTATATAGGCATCACGTCCAATATACGTAGACCAAAACGATTCTGCATCTACTTGTATTACTCCACACATCGATCGCTATCCAGCATGCTTCTACTGTATTAAGTTCATGAAAAACAGAGTAATGCAATAAGAACGGTGACATGATGTAGACATGATCTATTGATGTAGGAATAGACCCCATCTTGTTATCCTTAATAGAAACGATACATGTGTGCCTTGTTGCCCCTTCTGTCACTAGCAAAGGACACCACAAGATCGAACCCATCACAAAGCACCTCTTCCCATGGCAAGAAAAATCGATCTAGTTGGCGTAACTAGACCAAAGATTCGAAGAAGAAATGCGAGGCTATAGCCTATAAGTAATCATGCAAATAAGAGATCAAAGAAGACTCAAATCATATTCATGGATAGAAACTAATCATGAACTCAAAATTCATCGGATCCCAACAAATACACCACAAAAGTCATTACATCAAATAAATCTCCAAGAGATCATTGTATTGAGAATCAAAAGAGATCGAGGGAGCCATCTAGCTACTTCCTACGGACCTGTAGGTCTATGGTGGACTACTCACGCATCATCGGAGAGGCAGCCATGAAGACGATGCATGCCTCCATGATGGAGTTAGATTGGATCTCGAGGTTCTGGAACTTGTAGCGGGTGGAATTGTGTTTCGTCGACTCTCCTAGGTTTTTTTAAATATTTGAGAATTTATAGAGGCGATAGTCGGTGGAGGGGGGGTCCCCGAGGTGGCCACAACCCATCAGGGCAAGCATGGGGACTCTGGCATGCCCTGGTGGGTTGTGGGCGCCCTGGGCTCCCTCCTAGCTGCTTCTTTGGCCCATTGGCACTCTTCTGGTCCAAAAAATATCTCCAAAAAGTTTCGTATCGATTGGACTCTATTTGGTACTGATTTTCTATGAAGTAAAAAAAGCAAAAATAGCAACTAGCACTTTGGCACTATGTCAATAGGTTAGTCCCAAAAATAATATAAAGTTGCTATAAAGCGATTGTAAAACATCCAAGATTGATAATATAACAACATGGAACAAGCAAAAATTATAGATACGTTGGAGACGTATCATCGGGCTGGCGCAAAGCACCCCCGCCCCCACCGAGGCTTCGGCCGGGGGCTGAGGTCGCCTTTGGGATGGGCGTCACCTTTGCCCCGATGATCACCTTTCTCTTCTTCTCCTCGCTGCCATCGTGACATGTACGCGGGCAAGGGGTTAGCCTGAACAGACTAGTCACAGATGCGCATCATGGGAATGGACTGAGGAGCTTACTCGTCCTCGAAGGCCCACTTCCTATTCTTCTTAGTGGCGGATGGCGTGCCTTCACCACCTCTGCATGTCGTCCCGGCACCGCTCGAGGGGTGCTCGACGCGGTCCCTGGCGAGCCCGACTTGGTCTCCCTCCTCCCTAAGGGCCTGGGAAGCCCCCTGAGGGGGTGTAGCCGCCGTTGAGGCGATCACCGCACCATCAATGTGGGCTCCCGCCGTTGGCACATGAGTGATCGCGGGGCCCGGCCCCGTTCCTCCTTCCATAACCACGGGCTTGGGGTGTCG
The DNA here is from genome assembly GCA_022496015.1 of Hordeum marinum. Taxonomy (NCBI): domain Eukaryota; kingdom Viridiplantae; phylum Streptophyta; class Magnoliopsida; order Poales; family Poaceae; genus Hordeum; species Hordeum marinum. Next base: position 346,194,876 of record CM039676.1, on the reverse strand, counting down.
CCTGGCGTTGCTCATCTACGGCGGCGTCATCGTCCTCGAGGCCGCGGAGGGACATGCGGAGATTGGGCGGCAGCGCCCGGTCGTCGTCCTCCTCCCCTTCCATCACCTCTGAGTCCTTGTCATTGTCACCCTTGCTCGAGGATGACACCGTGATGGAGGAGCCTTTGTATGGCCCAACAAGCCCCCACTCGTCAAAGACGGGCATCTCCGTGACCAGCTCCGTCATGTCTTCGCAACCATAAAACGGTGATGAGGCCTCTAGAGGACCCTTGGGGTCATAGCCGAGCAGAGCCCCCAAGGCCCCATCCAGCTCATCGTCCGTCAGGCAATTGGCACGCAGCCTCATCAGATCCCTCGCGCCGGTGAACTCCCACACGGGTCGTGAGTGTGCTTGGAGCGGCCCGATGCGCTGCCCCAAGAATTCCTTGACAATCATCGCCCCCATCAGTTGGCCGTCCCCATGTGCAAAGATTCGCTCTAGGACGGGCTCCATCCTCTGGTCAGTGAGCTTCTCATGGCTTCATCCGGGGATCTGCTAAGGCTGGTTCGTGGGGGTCATCAGGAGCGGGCTAACCCGACACGCGTCCATGAACACCTAGCGGTGTCAGTAGCCCTTCACCTTCTTCCTAGCCTTCAAATGGATACTCGCACCCGTGACATCGACGAAGGAGATGCATGCGGAGCGCTGGTCCGGGGCAATGAACCGCATGTTGAAGAAATGGCGAAAGAGTGCCATCGAGGGCCTCACGCCCACAAAATCCTCGCAGCAGAAGGCGAAGATAGCCAGGAGGATGGAGTTGGGCTGAAGGTGCGGAGCATGTATTCGGTAATAAGAAAGGATGGTGTAGAATAACTCGAAAAACGGCGGGACCAGCCCAGCGTAGATGCCGTGGAAGAAGAAGGAATAGGCGGACTTCCCCAAGCTGCTCTGCGTTGCCAAGCCCGGCTAGATCCCGGTCACCTGCCCCTCATTCAGCTCGCCAGCCACCAGCGGAAGCACCGGGCCCAAGTCCTCCTCCATTGAGATGGTGGAGGGCAGGAGAGCTAGCCCGATGGTAGCAGGGCTCGTGGCAGAGTTCGTGGCCTTCGCCTTCTTGTCGGTAGGCAAAATCCATGTATCGGAGCGGCTGATGGGGCAGAGGAGGTGCCTCGCGCGAGATTGGATCTAGAGTGGTTTCACGCAGAGGGGGAAGATACAAAGGGGTGGACGCAACACGAAGGGTAGCAGTGATGACTTCACATCGCGTGCTAGCTTTCTGTCAGCCCGAGCAATTGTCGAGGCATCATGGGGAAGCGAGGGTGCCTCGCGCCCTGTCACGTGCCACGTGTCGAGCCAGGCCCGCAGGCAGTTGGAGCCTGCACCGTTTCGCCCCCCTGGTCGGGTCATGCATGCCGTGGGCTCAGGGGATACTGTTGGGCCGATGGGACTCAGGGTACCCAGGCCCGTCTGCCCACGGCCCAAGGCGTGGAGTGTGTAGTGAGTCTAGGGAGGTTCCTCCGTCAGGCCTCAAGGACCAGACCCTCGTGTGGACCCCCTCCTCGTGAGGCGCATGCCGGCAAATGCCCTCGAGAGGCTAGGGGATTTCCCCCTCGAGGCGGCCTCCCAGAGCCCTCGTTGTGGGGTCGCCTCCCGAGGTCCTCCTCGGGGGCCCGCACAGGGAGGTCTAACCAAGGATGGCTTGGCGGTGTCGTGCAGCCCTGCCCTTTCACGTGGATGACGCGGGACACGCAGGCTCGGGGGCTCGACAGGACCAAGCTGGGGGCTCGGCGGTAAGACGGTCACCCCCGAGCCCACCAGTGCATCATGACAAGAAGCTTTGGTAGGCGAAGACTACTTTTGTCAGGATAAGCTACAGTTTTGTCTGCCTTCAAACTGGCCATTGTGTCAACCCTTCTTGCCTTGAGTTTTGGGGGGAAGAGGACTAGGGCCAGTATAAGAGGGGGGAACCGTCCACCATAGAGGGGGATCGACCCCAGTAGGCAAGAACGCAATTTGTACTCGTTCCCACCCTCAAGCAATCCAGACAATCAAGAGTAGGGTATTACACCGCGAGGTGGCCCGAACCTGGGTAAGTTGTGGTGTTGTTTGTTCATCTTCTTTAGCTTGAGCCGCTGGAGAGTCGTCGTGAGGTCGCAAGGTAGAGCAGGGTAGGAGAGCGAGCACACCCTAGAGTTCGAACCTTTTTGGGTCCCCGGAGCCCCGATTCCGACAACACAATATCAGAAAAATTTATCATTACACAACACCAGGATATCATCGTTATAGAATCAGGATAGCATCACACAATAACAAAAAAAATATCATTACACAATTTCAAGATACTCGTGCTCACACAATATCATTTCTTCTGTTTTCAGATACCAAAAGGTCAGCCAACAGTTTGAAGCAGCAGCAACAACACATACCTGTATTAACAGCAACAACAACATCACTACTCCAGAAATAGTATTAGCAGCCATGAACACCACCGGCTACAACACCAACAACAATAGTAACTAGCACATTACTGAAGATAGTTTTCAATTAAATTTACTATCAAATTTCATTGCACTTAACTGGATTTCTAGTTAACTATTAACTGAACTTCCAGTTAACTCTTAACTAAATTTCTAGTTAACCGTTAACTGGATTTCTTTTGTTGGCTAATTTAAATTTACAATACCTAATTTGAAGTTAACTGTTAACTGAATCACATGATATCTAATTTAAATTACTATCAACACCAACAACAGTAGTTGACTCTTTGCATGTTCTCTATCTCACGATTTAACCTCTACTTGCAATGACTAGATTACTTACCCTTTGCTCCTTAATTAACATGAGATGAGATGCTGCTAGATGAGGAAGAAGCAATTCATCAAGAAGCAATAGGAAGAACTTCAGTTAAACTGTCAGACAAGGAAAGATTTGGTCTTTATTTTGCTTTGAAAGTGATCAAGAGCAGAGATGGAGCTATTCAGATAGAGGACAAGATACTCATTGCAAGCCTATTAAATATAAGCATATGAACGGTTGAAATAATATGGAGAGGTGCAAATAAACAAATTGCAAAAGGCCAAGGTGTGGTTTTTGCCAACAAAAGGAAAGGTAGAGTTGGAAGGAAGAGAAAAGATTTGGATTTGTCAAGGGCATCGACAATTCCACTCAATAGAAGGATAATAGTTCAAGCTATAGCAAGGTCTCTCGGTATTCCCCACTCAACCCAACACATGAGATTCAAGTTAGGTGAGCTTAAGCATTTCAGTAGCACTGTGAAGCCTTCCCTGAAGCCAAAAAAAATTTACAAGACTGAATTTCTGCATCTCAATGCTTGATGAGCTTTGGATCTCAACTCCTTGTATTCTTTTCAAGACAATGAAAAATATGGTACATATATAGTAGAAGTGGTATGACATGATAAGAGTGAAGAATACGTACTATCTACTCCTAGGAGGGCCTACACCCGGGAGCCCCGTGCCAAATATGAACTACATTGGCAAGGTCATATTTCTGACCGATGTGGCCAAGCCAAGATATAGTGATGATGGAGAGGTCATATTTGATGTCAAGATTGGAACTTGGGCTTTCGTCAAAGAGAAAGTGACAGTTATAACGAGTCAAAACAGAGCTAGGGGACTGAATGTAACAAGAAATGTGATGAGGGATTATCTATGCAACAAGGTGATCCCTGCTATACAAGACAAATGGCCTGATGAAGATATTGGAAGAACCATCTTCATACATCAAGATAGCACCAAGCCACATGTCTCGTGGTTTATCAAGAGGCTCTAGGACAAACAGATCTTGACATCCGATTGTTGCAACATCCACCCAACAACCCCGATCTGAATGTGTTAGACATTGCCTTGCACAACTTCCTTCAATCCCTAACTAATTGCTTATCACCTAAAAATATTCAAGAATTGGTAGATGGTGTGGAGGAATAGTTCGAGAACTATGAGGTTGAGAAGTTGTTTAGAAGCTTTGTGACACTACAGGCAGTTATGATTGAGGTGATGAAAAATAAAGGAGGTAATGATACACTCCTGCATTTGCATAAAGAGCACCGTCAAAATGAAGGAAGGCCAGGAATCTTTCTATCTTGTGATGCTCGGCTAGTTGCTAAGATCAAGACCCTTATATAGGAAGGAGAGAGAGAGGAGTGAGGGAAGAAGAGAGAAAGATCGGGTTTATCTTGTGTATTGTTGTATTCAAAGAAGTGGAGTAATGTGGAGTATTGTTGTATTGTTTGTCTTCTTTATTTGAATTTATTGGAATCTATTTGAATTATTTTAGTATTTATTGGAATTTATAGCAATTTGAGTAGCTGCTTAGCATGATCATCTACTCATGGACAATGCTACTCCACAAGAACAACACATATTAGCAACCTAACACATTTGGGGAAGGGAAAGGAAAGGAGTACCTATCAGCAAGCAATAAGTTGGGCTAACACATTCAATTACTGTCAAGCAATTTATTTCTAATAGAAAACAAGAAATGTGTTCCATTACTCCATAGCAAGGTAACAAATGGAGACTAACCATTTAAATAATGGCAAGCAATTTATTTCTAACAACAAACAAGAAATGAGAAATGGAGACTAAAATATGGGTTGTTAAATGGATCACAAAAGTCTTGGTGGCTCAAAGGCTTATCGTTATTTATGTATTTTGATGAAAATATGGCCCTAGGACCTAATTTCATTGATTGATCATAGGGGAGAAAAATACAGAGTTTGGGGAGTGACGGTTAAAGCGAGATTACAAGCAGCTCGGTTTCCACTTGGGGCGGCATCCTACAGTATAGGACTGCGACAAACTGGGTTTGTCAAAAAAATGGAGCATAAATTGGGTAACTAATAGTTATCCTCCCCTCTCACTGTACCTAGTTTCTAATAATATCTAGTGAGCTTAAAATAGTCATCACTTGATCTCTAGTTACCTAGTTTCTCTATATTCCCTCTGACTGTAACGATAATGCATATGAGAGCCACTCAACATCTTCAATGTGGTATTCTCCTTTCAATGACTTAAGAAAAGGAAAATAAGTTCAGAGAAACATACTGAGATAATTTTTGGAGTTTTTTGTTTTGTGAAGAAAGCAAATGAACAAACGAAAAACAAAGAACGAGGAAAAACTATTTACACGGAAAGCTCCCAACAAGCAAAGGAAATCTTTGTGGGTTTTCTTTTAATACTGAAAACTAACTAAACAAGAAATAAAAACCGAAAAGAAGCAAGAAATATTTTTGGATTTTCAAAGCTTTTTAGGCACACGAGAAGAAGGCGAAAATAAAATTAACATGGATATAAAATGAAAGAGGATGAACACCGACAATTGAAATGAAATGTGTGAACGTGAATGTAATGTCGGTGAGAAATACATATTCCCCCAACCTTAGCCTTTGGCCTAGCTTGGTGATCACCATTGTTGGTCTGGATAATAATCAAAGTGGTAGCTCGTGGAGGCATTCCATGCCGCCTCCTAGGCCAAGCGAGTGGCCTCCACTATTGCGATGTGCTCCCGCGCTTCGTTCTCGAGAATGTAATATCTTCATTTTTTCTGAAAATCAAAGAGATAAGGCTCATGCAACACAATAGAGATGGTATGGTATTTATTAAATATTAAGTTGTAATCATAACGCCGAGCCCTGTCCTTAATAAAGTCATGACGCTACATGGCTTCAAACTCTAAATATCCCTCAGGCAACATAGGATCATTAGGTTGAGGTGAGACGCTTAGTCTTGCAGCTAAGCGGGGGGGGCATAAATTCCTTCATACAAATCACCATTATGCGCGTTAAGGTGTAGTCTACTGGGAACAATTGCACCAAGGTTATATTGTTTATCACCAGTTACAGCAGTGTGAATGATGCTCAAGTTAGGAGCACACAACACACTACAATCTTGCTTGCCCACAATACATTTCCCATTGAACAATGCAAAGTAGCGGATAGAGGTAAATTGAATACTTTTTATTCTAGCATGCGTAACTCCTCTATCTTATCCAACACAAAGACTCTTAAGGAACATATTATAATCAGATTTTTGTGGTTTGTCAAGTGAGCCCCAATTCGGAAGTTTGCATCCATCACATAATTCTTCTAGAGTCGTACTATAAGAGTTACCATAAAGATGCAACAACACTCTAGAAGCACAGGGGTGATATTGAAACCTGTGTGTAAATGAATGGTTAAGATTATAGTGTTGAGCGCACTTATCTGCGAGGAAGCCAGTGAGGTCGGTATTATAAATGTACTGATAAAATTCTTCTTTAATACCGACACTCATCATGAACTCATTGCATGGCCACCGACATGACCACTAGACTTGTCCTTGGTTTAGCAAAAGCTTGTCATACTGAGATCTCGCCTGACGACTCGTCGAAATACCGTCTCCTTGAAGTACTCCTCCTAAATAGGTTCATTTTCCTAAGGACAAATTTCTGAAATTTTTGGGCCACAAAAGTATGTCAATAAAGCTTTGTAAGATTGATAGTAACTACTATATGGATGCCTAGAAGCCATATCAAGCATTCATACTACTTGGAACACAAAGAATTCAACATGAAAGCTCATTTTTAGTAGCACCAAGTGCAACAAAATATGAAAAATATAATCCACTAAATAAAAAAACTAATTGGAGCAATCGGAGAGTTAGATACCAGGGAGCAATTCCTCAAAACAGTTTCGAAAATGAAGTTCCGAGCAAAGAGATCAAAAATCTTCGGTTTATGAGTAAGAACACAAGAGAGAGAGAGAGAGGAACCAGTTTTTTTCTAGAGGTAGGAGAAGGAGTGTGTTGAATGAATAAGTGAGGGAATACGTGTGGGCCCACCAAGCCATCAAGGCGCCCTATTGGCTTGGCACCAGGGGGTGCACCCCGAGGAGTGTTTTCACCACTAGAAATTTTCAAATATTCTAGAAAATTTCATGTAATTTTTTGTGACATTCTGAGCATTTTGGAGGGTCCTTTTTCATTGCATGGATAATTCAGAAAACAGGGATATCGTGGATTTTAATTTTATTTAACTAAAAATAATAGAGAGTAAACTAATGGTACATAAAGTTGTGCTTACTAAATTCATCAATCCCATGCCTTTCAAAAAGGATCCATTAATAAGGTTGATCAAGTCTTACTAATAATAGTTACCGATTGTCATGAAACTGAAGAATTTTCATATAACACTAAGTTACCTCGATGGGGATTTGCATATCCCCAACAATAAGAATATCATATTTCTTCTTGGCAGTTGGAAGAGGAAATTTAAACCATCCAATGGTGATTGTGGACACTTGCTCAATGACATTAATATTAGTTACTGAAGCTTATTTCTTCAGAAAGTGCATTGTATGTTTTTTACCATTGACATGAAAAGTAACCTTGCTTTTGTTGCAATCAATAACAACCCTTGTCGTATTTAAAAAGGTTCTGCCAAGGATAATCGACATGTTGTCGTCCTCGGGCATCTCAAGAATAACAAAGTTTGTTAAGATAGTAACATTTGCAGCCACAACACGAACATCTTCACAAATTCCAATAGGTATAATAGTAGATTTGTCATCTATTTGCAAAGATATATCAGTAGGTGTAAGCTGATTCAAATCAAGTCTTTTATATAGAGAGAAAGGCATAACACTAACACCGGCTCCTCGATCACATAAAGCAGTTTTAACATAACTCTGTTTAATGGAGCAAGGTATTGTAGGTATACCCGGATCTCCCAACTTCTTAGGTACTCCACCATCAAAAGAATAATTATAAAGCATGGTAGCAATTTTAGTTCTAGGTATCTTTCTTTTGTTGGTAATAATGTCCTTCATATAACTAGCATATGGAGGCATCTTCAAAATATCAGTCAAGCTAGTGCACAAAAAGACAAGTCTAACTATTTCAGTAAAGCATTCAAACTCCTCCTCGTCCTTACTCTTAGAAGTCTTACGAGGGAATGGCATGGGTTTTTGGACCCATGACTCTCTTTCTCTACCATGTTTCCTAGCAACAAAAACTTTCTTATCATAACGTTTATTTTCAAGATGTGGGTTATCAAGATCTTCAACGGGTTCTATTTCCACATCATTTTATGTTCTTTATTACTATCTAGTTGAGCATCTATGTGAATATCATTGTCATGATTCTCATTTTCATTATCACTAGGTGAATGTTCTCTACTAGATTGTGTCTCGGCATCAGAAATAGAAACACCATTATGATTCTCAGTAGGGTTTTTTATAACAGGTTCACTAGAAGCATGCAAAGTCCTATCTGCTTTCCTTTCCTTTTTGTTTTTAGATGGACTAGGAGCATCAACATTAATTCTCTTAGAATCTTGTTCAATTCTTTTTGGATGACCTTCAAGATAAAGATGGTCCTAAGTCATTCTACCTCCTCTAGTCTTTACTCTAACGACATGGTCATTCATATTATTATTCATTTCAGAAAGAAAAGCATTTGTGCCTTAGCAACTTGGTCTAGTTGAGTATAAACCATGGAAGCATGTTTCTCTAGACCTTTAACATCATTAGCCATTCTGAACATTAAGTCACTCAAGCAATCAATCATGATAGCATTTCGTTGTAATTGATCTTTAACATAATTATTGAAATGTTCTTGTTTAACAATGTAGTTATCAAATTCATCCATGCATTAACTAGGAGTTTTAGTGTAAGGTATATCAATTGCATCAAATCTACAGAGAGAATTTACCTCGATTACATGTGTAGGGATGCTAAGTCCATGTATTTCTTCAATAGGTGGTAAATTATTGACGTCTTCAGATTTAATACCATTTTCTTTCATAGTTCTCTTAGCTTCTTGCATATCTTCTGGACTGAGGAATAGAATTCATCTCTTCTTTTGAATAGGTTTCGACGGTGGTTTAGGAAGTGTCCAATCATCAACATTTTACAATATATTATTCAATAGTTATTTAGCTTGTCCAATAGTTCATTTCCTAAAAACACAACCAGCACAACTATCTAGGTAGTCCCTAGAAGCATCTGTTAGGCCATTATAAAAGATAACAAGTATTTCATTTTTTGGGAGGATGATCATGCAAAGCTCCAAGTAGCTGGAGAAACCTCCCCCAAGCTCGAGGGAGATTCTCTTCTTCAATGTGCACAAAGTTAAATATTTTCTGTAAAGCAGCTTGTTTTTTATGAGCAGGAAAATACTTTTCAGTGAAGTAATATATCATATCCTAGGGGCTACACGCATAACCAGGAGCAAGAGTGATGAACCATTTCTTAGCATCGCCTTTTAGCGAAAAAGGAAAAAATCTTAGGCATATAGTAATAATGCATCTTCTCCTCATGAGAAAACAAGGTGGCAATATCATTCAATTTAGTGAGGTGTGCCACAACAGTTTCAGTTTCATAACCATGGAAAGGATCATATTCTACTATAATAGTTAACTCAGGATCAACAGAGAATTCCCAATCCTTATCAATAACACATATAGGAGAAGTAGAAAATTTAGGATCACGTTTCATTTTCTCCATCATAGATTTTTTTTCTTTCAGTTTGCATAGAAATTTCCTCAAATCATCTCTATCATTACAAGCAAGAAAGTCTCTAGCTATCTTACCATCCATAAGATAACCCTAAGGTACCTCAGGATTTTCATATCTATTAGGAGAGCTAGGCATAATAGGTGGATCATAATTGTCTTCAGTTTTAGCATTTTCAGTTTCTATAGATCTAGCAATATGAGCATCAAGTAATTCACCAAGTGACACAGTTTTAGTTTTATCAAGCATAGCAGTAGCATCCTCATAAGTTTTAGAAGTAGCATCATCAAGTAATTGTGACACATCAGAACGAGTAGCAAGTGGTGGTGTCATAAGCTAATTCAAAACAGTAGGTGAATCAAAAGCAGAGCTAGATGGCAGTTCCTTACCTCCCATCGTCTTAGAGGGTATGATCTTGGTTCTAGTATCTTTTAGATTTTTCATACTAGCAATTGAATATCCTCAGGTAAACACAACGAATAGAACTATGCTCCCCGGCAACGGCGCCAGAAAATAGTCTTGATAACCCACAAATATAGGGGATCACAACACTCTTCACTGATAGTGTCGTGGTTTTATCACGGCAGATGTCTAGGTGAACGAACTTGGGTTCAGGCCATTGCTAACGTGATGGACTCAAAGGGGTTGGTTGGGACGAAGGACACGAGTTTACCCAGGTTTGGCCCCTCGAGTTGAGGTAATAGCCTACGTCCTGCTGGTGCTTGTATTGCTTGATATATCGATTACAAGGGAGCTATTGCTTTACCTAGCTTTCGATAACCTGATCCCTAAGTCGCCCCGGGTCTTGCCTTTACATAGGAGGTCAAGAACACGGATCATACAAGTTGTAACCGACTCTCATTACATGTCCGTGTCTACCTCTATCTTCTCTTGCCTTTCCTGACCAAGTTGTCTCCGGGCGGGTTATACGCCCGGGTCTTCTTCATCCGGGCCACCTGTCGGCCCATCCTGTCAGCCGCTAAACTTCTTGGGCCCTGAAGTCCCCACGGCTCACTCTTGGGCCGGTGTGCAAGCCGCTTGGTGTGACCCGGAGCCCTTAGGGCGGGTCTCACCATGGGGTTATATCCCCAACATTAGGCCCCAGGTTGATTTGAGCTTGGTCACTTCAACCTTACTTTTTACTCCTCGGCGAGCCGCCTGGAAATGACCCGCCATGACATCATGTCAGATCTGTAGAAAAGACCCTCTGACGCACGCAACAAATCTTTTATTAAATGAACAACCCGAAAATCGAGGCGTTTGCCTCGGTCAAATGATATCTGATGCCTGGATTTTTGTGCCAGTTCCGCGCTTTCCCTATTAAATAGGACCGCACGGGGCGTCATTCGGTTTCTCCCGCTCGCTCCGTCATCTCCTTCCTCTGATGCTTCCATTTCCAGCGCTTCCAGCTCCGGCGCTGTTTCCTCCTCATCATTGACAGGGCCGCTGCATCAACCTGACGCGATCCAGAATTCCTTCCGCTTTCATCGCACCGTCCTCGGTGAGTCCTTCTCTCCTTAGATCTGCGATTTGTTCTGGCAGGGTTTTCATGGAGCTCCGCCGCTGCAGCTTTAGAACTCGGGCTCCATCAATGCCAGTCATGCTTAATCCATGAGCCCTCGACCATATCGTGCCCCCATGGCGCTGCTGGGTAGGAGACCGATACTGACGCTATTTAGATTCACCACGGCTCCGCTCGTTGTTTTCAAATTTTCTTTACTTTCACCAGTTCATCGCTAGGTCTAGAAATAAAGATATTTCTTTTTGTTTTATAGATCCACAACCGTAGCAATACTTTGTGAAACCTATTTTCAGCACTTAGCCAAATTTCACTCTGCCCATTCCTCAGGAGGGCGAGGTAGCCATGTTGTTCTGGCTCTCATCAGCCGGATCTTAGTATCTCATCTTTTAAGGTCTTAAGCTTTTAAGCCGCCCAGTTTTATTCGTATTTTTCTTGACTCGCCGTATATGGTTACCTTGTGCAGTTAAAAACTACCGCCATGTCTCGCGCATCTAACTCCTGCAACTGGGTCGGTTCATGCATTACCGAAGAGTTTCTGATGGATTTTGTACATGTGGGCACCCTTCCTGCCAAAGAGGTCATCCATTGGCGGGTTCCGGGTAATGAACTGAGGCCCATTCCTCAAGAGGGCGAAGTGGTTGTTTTTTTGGATCATATTGAACGTGGATTCTTACCCCTCGGCTCAAAATTCTTCCGGGACATCCTTCGTTTCTATAAGCTACATCCTCAAGACTTGACCCCAATTCCGTCTCAAACATCTGCAACTTCCAAGTGCTCAGCGAGGTCTACCTATAGACTCAGTCGTCTGTAGGTCTCTTCCGAGAGTTCTTATATGCGAACCAGCAAACTGAAGTAAAGGCCGGCCCGAGCTTAGAACTTGGTGGAATTTCCATTCAGAGGTGCCGGGACATTACTTTTCCGGCTGTACCAATGCCGAGTCATCCAAAGGATTGGAATAAGACTTGGTTCTACTATAAGGATACCTCCCTAGAGGATGAGCATCCGCTACCAGGTTATCGCCCCTCCCGGGTCAAGACAACTTCGGAGCTTCCTGGCCAGCTATCAACTGCTGAACGTGCAAGGCTCGAGTCGGCTCATGCCAAGATTAAAGCCCTCATGGCCAATGGATTGACGGGTTTGGACTTGATCCGCTGCTGGATCTCCTGGAGAATTATGCCTTTGAGCCGGAGAAGCCGCCTCATGTGCGAATACCCTGGCACGTATGACGGTTCCCTATGCTTCACCCGGACAACTTTAACCGAAGACGATATTACCAATGTCATCCGGAGTCTTGTTCATGAGACATCAGGAGCTTGCAGCGCTATTGGGTTGGCGCCTTTCAGTGTCGTTAATCCGGCCCCAAACGTAAGACGACTCTTCATTGTCTCTTCTTTTTGTGTAATTATGACTTTCAATCCATCGCTATTAACCGGCTTACCTTTTCAGGATGACTCTCATTTCTGGAAGAAAAAGTATGTTCCTCCTTTGAAGAAAAGCAAGAAGAAGGCCCCGGCCAAGAAGACGAAGAAGACCACCACTCAGGAGGAATGGTTTGACCCGCCAGAATCATCTGGCTCAGAGGTATAGTTTGACTATTTTAGTAACCTCATTATTCACCTTACTGATAATAGCTTATTCAAAGGACGAGGTAGAGACGAGTCGCGTCAACATTCCTGAGGTAACTTATATTTCATCCGACTCAGAATGTTTTGTACCCTAGAAGATACGGCGGGTTGTTCGAAAAGTTCCCCTTTCTCATCCTCTTGCTCATTTGGATCCCCAATTCCTTTTGAAAAAGCAACAGCAAGTCGACCGCCGTCAGACCCGGTGCACCGGCTCTACTGATCTCGCGTCCGGATTGCCTAACTCCCCGGCTCCGAAGAAATGCTCCGCAGAGGTATGTATCTCTGTTTGATTTTATTAGCTTTTCCTTTATACTCTCAACCCTACCTTATACCATTTGAACTATCTCTCAGGGATCACCCTCATCCAGCGACTCTACGGCCACCGCTCTTCCACCTCCAAAGATTAATCCGCTGTAAGCATTTTGTAACCTTTACATCCGGCTCCTCGGCGGTTGTAACCCTTGAATTCTGGCCTCCATGTCTTTTCTAGGGCTCAAGCTAAGCGGAAGAAAACCAACAAGTCCTCCCCTGGCCCTGCTGCTCAAGAACCGGAGCTGGCCAAGCTGGACCCCCCAGCGACTTCCGCAGAGCTGGCAACCGATGACATTATCCCTGAGAGCCCGCAAAGGGACCTTTCCAAGCCGTCGAGCCCTTCCAAGGCTGCTTATGACGCTATTGCCCCGGACGTCGTGATTACTGGCGCCGGCTTGCACTCTCCTCCACCTCACGTGCTAACAAAACCTAGTGAAATAGCTGAAGCTTCGAGGAAACTAGAATTTGAGCTCCCTGCTCTAGAAAAAATCATAGCTCATGAACTTCATGCTGGATGTATGGACCGGCTGTCTACAAGCCGGGATTTAGAGCTCAAACTGGTTAACTTAATGAAGAGACGATATGAGGTACTCCTTTTTCCTCCTTATACCCTTACGTAGCCCCCAAGAGTCGGGTTAATATTGACTAATAATAATCCGGCTCTTCCATCTTTAGCAGAAGTACACATATGTAATGTGTAGACTTTAATTTATTTAGCCGTGATCTGAAATCATATCTGTTATCCCCCAAGGGCCGGCTCAATAATTGATAATTTTGAACCGGTACTTCCTAGAAGATAGTTACCAGAGCCAACTGTAGCCCCAAGGGTCGGCTTAATCTTTTCCAAAGTTGAGTCGGGACTTACACGTTAACCTCCTTAGAAAACCAGTATGTAGCCTCCAAGTTCTGGGTCAAACTTGTTGAAGTTGAGTCGGAACTGTCTTGAAAATAAACATTAGCCCCCAAGTGTCATGCATATTGCTTGCAATCTGTTAGAGACTTGCTTATGTACTCCATATTTTGATACTTCGCATGAAGCTTTAACCGAAGTCGGGTCAGAATTGGCCAGCTTAAAAGTGAACTTAGCTACTTAGCAAGCCGCCCGAAATGAAGCTGACGAGACCTATTGGCTCCTTGTCGAAGAGCTAGCTAAAATCAAAGCTGACTTCACCGCCTTCAAGGAATCTGCTGAGGCTGAAAAAACGACATTGACTAAACGGGCAGATGATGCCGATTAGCGACTCATGATCGTATCTTAGGAGTTGCAGTCTTTGAAGCATCACATCACCAAGATGACAGCTGCCCTCTTTGGTAAGTTTTTAATAGCTTGGCTTGATCCAAATTTTTGTATTTGTGCTGGTGACTCATAACGAGGCCTCCGTCTCACGCTGGTCCTAGGAGCCGCTAACTTGTCTCCGACAGTCTGCTACCTTTGAAGGCTATATACACATTGACAGAACAGCTGTACTGTGGGGTGGTATGCACAATCAAGGTTGTGCAATATAAAGCGAATATTCCTTCGACTCTCAAAAATGTCTTGGAGCTCCTGTCAACGATGCCCAAACAGATTGTAGAGCTGAAGAAATCAGCCGCCCGCCAGGGGGCGATTGCGGCCATAAGCCGGGTATTGGCTTTCGCTCCAAAGCTTACTCCAGCTGAGATGATGGATGGGTTTCCCTCCAAGAAGGATGACGATTCTGAGTTTACCGACGCTGACTATGCTTGGTGCATAAAAGATTCCAAAGTCCTAGCCTCCGTCTTAGCCGAAGAGGTCAACTTGGCGACTTACCAGGCGGCTTACAATGCTGATCAAAAGAGGATCCGTGGTCTGCTCTTTGAGTCCCAGGACCTGACACCCACTCGCAGTAAGACTCTCTTCGCTTCTGATCTTGACCCGTCCCCCTTCTTTGAAGAAGGAACTTTTGCGGCTTTAACCGACTGCAATTAGGACTTGGATAATCTCCATATCAAGGCAGCTGAAGAGCCGGAGCAGGATGACCCGCCAGCCAGCTGATCGCTTTGTTTAGAAAAAAATGTAATAGTCGGCTCTACGTGACCCGCCTGGGGCGATGTAGAAAACTTAATGATATTTTGAGCTCCTTAGAGAGCATCTGTAATAGGATAGCAGCAATTTTTGCCCTTGTTGAACTTGTGCCATCGCGCACGTATGAAAGTCTGGCTTAAAATAGACATGTGCCATCTTCCTTGTCCTTCTCATTGTATGCCTTACCGGCTCTTCATAGCTTAATTTCCTGTATGTATAAATGTACCTTTACACCGTTAGGAGGGCGGCTTAAAAGCGTAACCCGAAGATATTGTATCTTCCCAACATGTGTGACAGAATTAATCGCTTGGCTTTAGAGCCGGTCGAAAGGTTTGATAAGCTTCACCTATAGGGCAGGAAGCCCCCTATATGGTTATGTTGACTTGTCAACATTTCTGGCGCGAACGCCAGTTGTTAGGGATAGATAAGCTACACCCGGAGGTGGGAAGCCCCCTTCGACAATCGCGGGTAACATGTTAACCAGAATGGCATAAAGCTGGTTGTTAGGGTGAGATAAGCGATACCCAAAGGTAAGAAGCTCCCTTCAACAGCCAATGTTGACTTGTCAACAATTTTGGCGTGAACGCCGGTTGTTAGGGTGAGATAAGCGATACCCGAAGGTAAGAAGCCCCCTTCGGCAACCGCGGCTAACATGTTAACCGGAAATGGCATAAAGCCGGTTGTTAGGGTGAGATAAGCAATACCCGATGGTAAGAAGCCCCCTTCAACAACCGCAGCTGACATGTCAACTGGAAATGGCATAAAGTCGGTTGTTAGGGTGAGATAAGTGAACCCGTCGGTAAGAAGCCCCCTTCGACAATCGCGGCTAACATGTTAACCGGAAATGGCATAAAGCCGGTTGTTAGGGTGAGATAAGCGATACCAGAAGGTAAGAAGCCCCCTTCGACAGCCGCAGCTGACATGTCAACTGGAAATGGCATAAAGCCGGTTGTTAGGGTGAGATAAGTGAACCCGTCGGTAAGAAGCCCCCTTCGACAACCGCGGCTAGCATGTTAACCGGAAATGGCATAAAGCCGGTTGTTAGGGTGAGATAAGCGATACCCGAAGGTAAGAAGCCCCCTTCGACAGCCGCAGCTGACATGTCAACTGGAAATGGCATAAAGCTGGTTGTTAGGGTGAGATAAGCTAACCCATCGGTAAGAAGCCCCCTTCGACAACCGCGGTTAACATGTTAACCGGAAATGGCATAAAGCCGGCTGTTAGGGTGAGATAAGCGATACCCGAAGGTAAGAAGCCCCCTTCGACAGCCGCAGCTAACATGTCAACTGGAAATGGCATAAAGCTGGTTGTTAGGGTGAGATAAGCGATACCCGAAGGTAAGATGCCCCCTTCGACAACCGCGGTTAACATGTTAACCGGAAGTGGCATAAAGCCGGCTATTAGGGTGAGATAAGCGATACCCGAAGGTAAGAAACCCCCTTCGACAGCCGCAGCTGACATGTCAACTGGAAATGGCATAAAGCCGGTTGTTAGGGTGAGATAAGCGATACCCGAAGGTAAGAAGCCCCCTTCGACAACCAATGTATTTGCATCGATGAAGACATGCGATGTGGCAGAGGCCCCGGCTTACAAGGATGCTATTTTATTTATATATAAATATGATATGTACAATGATAACGTACAGTGACGATTCTCAACAACCTTAAGTGTAATAAGGCTGCAGATGCGCTATGTTTCATGGCCGGCGGGTCGCCTGACCCGAAGTATCCGAGTCGTCCTGGATGTCAATGAGGTAATATGACCCGTTGTTAAGATTTCGGCTGACCACAAAAGGCCCTTCCCATGGGGGAGATAATTTATGCATATCTGTCTGATCCTGAATCAGCCGTAGAACTAAGTCGCCCTCTTGAAACGTCCGAGTCTTAACCCTGCGACTATGATAGCGGCGCAGGTCTTGTTGATAAATTGCCGAATGGGCAGCCGCCAGCTCTTGTTCCTCCTCCAAGGCATCCAACGCGTCCTGTCATGCCGTCTCATTGCTCGTCTCATCGTAAGCGGACACTCGTGGCGAGTCATGTTGGATGTCACTTGGCAATACGGCCTCGGCACCATAAACCATGAAGAAAGGTGTATACCCTGTGGATCTGTTGGGGGTGGTTCTGATACTCCATAAGACGGAGGGCAACTCTTCTACCCAACAACCGGGTGTTCGTTGTAAAGGAACCATGAGCCGTGGCTTGATACCTCTCAAGATTTCTTGATTGGCACGCTCCGCCTGACTGTTGGACTGCGAATGAGCAACTGTTGAAACATCAAGATGGATGTGCTCCTCGTCGCAGAATTTTTTTCATAGCTCCCTTGGATAAATTTGTGCCATTATCAGTGATGATGCTATGGGGGTAACCAAAATGGTAGATTAGTTTTTTTAAAAATTGAACCACCATAGCCGCATCACACTTGCTGATCGGCTCAGCCTCTACCCATTTGGTGAACTTATCAACCGCCACCAGGAGGTGTGTTTTCTTATCCTTGGATCTCTTGAAAGGTCCTACCATATCTAGCCCCCAGACCGCAAACGGCCAAGTAATTGGTATCATCCGTAACTCTTGAGCCGGATTATGAGCACGCCGGCCGAATTTTTGACAGCCGTCACACTTGCGGACCAGATCCTATGCGTCTTTGTGAGCCGTCAACCAGAAGAAAGCGTGACGAAACACCTTAGCTACCAAAGGTTTTGAGCCAGTGTGATGTCCTCAATCTCCAGTGTGAATTTCATTCAAAATTTCTTGACCTTCCTCTGGTGAGACACAACGCTGAAAAACCCCGGTAACGCTGCACTTGTGTAACTCACCGTTAACTATTGTCATCGACTTAGACCGCCGGGTGATCTGTCTGGCTAGGTTTTCATCATTAGGTAATTCGCCCCGAGTCAAATAGGCCAGGTCAGGCACAGTCCAATCCGGAATAGCATGTAGAGCCGCCACCAATTTCCCCTCCAGGTCAGGGACAGCCAAATCTTCCTCTAAAGGCAATTTGACAGTCGGGTGATATAAAACATCAAAAAAGATATTGGGTGGCACCGGCTTTCGCTAAGAGCCTAACCGTGATAAGTCATCGGCAGCCTCATTCTTGCGACGATCAATGTGATCTACCTGATAACTTTTGAAGTGACCAGCAATGACATCCACCGCCTGTCTATAAGCCGCCATCTGCGGGTCCCTGGAATCCCACGTGCCTGAAACTTGCTGAGCCACAAGATCTGAGTCGCCCAAACACCTTACCCGGCTTAAATTCATCTCCTTGGCTACTCTGAGACCATGAAGCAGAGCCTCATACTCAGCCACATTGTTGGTGCAAGGGAGCATCAGCCGGAGCACATAACAAAATTTATCACCTTTGGGAGATGTCAAAACAACTCCTGCTCCTGATCCTTCCAGCTGCTTGGATCCTTCAAAATGTATAGTCCAGTATGTGTCATCCGGCTTTTCCTCAGGAGCTTGACACTCTGTCCAATCGTTGATAAAATCCACAAGGGCTTGGGACTTGATGGCCGTACGAGGCACATATTTCAGATTGAGAGGTCCCAACTCCAATGCCCACTTAGCAATCCTACCAGTAGCTTCTCTGTTCTGGATTATATCCCCCAACGGAGTAGAACTGACCACGGTGATCTGGTGCCCTAGGAAATAGTGCTTCAACTTGCGATTGGCAATGAACACTCCATACACTAGCTTCTGCCAATGTGGATATCTCTGCTTGGATTCAGTCAGAACCTCACTGATATAATAAACTGGTCTTTGAACCGGATACTCCTTCCCGGATTCCTTGTGCTCAACCACAATTGCGGCACTAACTGCCCGGTTGTTAGCCGCCACATACAAGAGCAAAGGTTCTTTCTCAGTCGGAGCAGCCAATACCGGCGGCTTAGTGAGTTGTTTATTGAGTGCCTCCAATGCTTCACCCGCCTCCGTACTCCAGACAAAATTATCTGTCTTTTTCATCATCTGATATAAGGGAATGGCTTTCTCACCGAGGCGGCTTATGAACCGGCTCAATGCAGCGATTCGCCCCGCCAGGCGTTGGACATCGTTAACACAGGCTGGCTCTCCCAGGGAGGTGATAGCTTTGATTTTATCTGGGTTAGCCTCAATGCCACGCTCAGAAACCAGAAATCCCAAGAGCTTGCCAGCCGGGACACCAAAAACACACTTCGTCAGGTTAAGCATCATCTTGTAGATTCGGAGATTGTCAAAAGTTTCCCTTAAGTCGTCCAAAAGGGTCTCCTTCCTTGATTTGATCACAATATCATCCACGTAAGCATGAACATTGCGCCCAAACTGTGAAGGCAGTTCTGCACACAACGCTGATAAGTCGCCTGAGCACTCTTGAGCCCGAAAGGCATATATACATAACAGAAGGCTCCAAAAGGCGTAATGAAAGCCGTCTTCTCTTGGTCCTTAACTGCCATCTTGATCTGATGATATCCTGAATAAGCATCCAGGAAGCACAGGCTTTCGCAACCCGTTGTAGCATCAATGATCTGATCAATACGAGGGAGAGCAAAGGGATCAGCCGGACAAGCCTTGTTGAGGTCCGTATAATCCACACACATCCACCACGTGCCATTCTTTTTGAGCACCAGAACTGGGTTAGCAAGCCACTCCGGGTGAAAGACCTCAACGATGAAACCCGCAGCTAAGAGTCGGGCAACCTCTTCTCCGATGGCCTTGCGTCTTTCCTCATTGAACCGTCATAGAAACTACTTGATAGGTTTAAACTTAGGATCCACATTAAGATTGTGCTCAGCGAACTCTCTCGGAACACCCGGCATGTCAGAAGGTTTCCATGCAAAGATGTCTCGATTCTCATGGATGAATTCGATGAGCGCGCTTTCCTATTTGGGATCCATGTGAGCCCCAATGATGAACTGTTTGGATGAGTCACCCGGAGTGAAGTCTATTGCCTTGGTATCATCCGCCGAGAACTTAAGGGGCGGCTCAACCTCCGTTGTGGGCTTTTTCAGTGGCGTCATATCCTCCGGGTCAACATTCTCCTTATAAAACTTGAGCTCCTCCTGAGCACAACTGGATTTTGCATAAGCCGCGTCTCCTTCCTCACACTCAATAGCCGTATTTCGATTACCATGAACGGTAATTGTACCTTTTAACCCAGGAATCTTAAGCTGTAAGTAGACATAGCAGGGCCTAGCCATGAACTTAGCATAAGCCGGTCGCCCAAACAACACATGGTAAGGGATCTTGATTTTGACCACTTCAAACCACAATTGCTCCACCCTGTGGTTATATTCATCACCAATGGCAACTTCCAAAGAAATCCTGCCCACCGGATAAGCCGACTTGCCTGGCACCACACCATGAAAAACGGTGGATGAGGGCTTAAGATCCTTGTCAAGCAGCTTCATCCGTCGGAAGGTGTCATAATAGAGGATGTTGATACTGCTGCCTCCATCCCTAAGCACCTTATTTACCATATAACCTCCCACTTGAGGGGCAACAACCAAAGCCAGCCACCCCTGGTCATCCACACGCGACGGGTGATCCTCCCAGCTCCATGTTATGTCATATTCAGACCACTTTAAGTACTGTGGCAAAGTCGACGCAGCCGCATGGACCGCTCACTTGCGTAATTTCTGATCTCGCTTGTTAAGGCAGGTTGTGAAAACATGATACTGGCCTGAGCTGAGCTGTTTCAGATTACTTTGATACCCAGATTGGTTATGTTGCTGCTGGTTGTTGTTACCAGAGTGCTGCAGATGCCCTCCGTGATTACCTTGACCATGATGACCGGACCCTGAGCCGCCGGATCCAAACCCGGCTCCTGATCCGCCCGGTCCTGAGTCGCCGGACGGACCGCCGCCCTGGTTGTTGGCTTGCGTGTAGTAATTCCTTAACTTCTGCATAATGTGGCAATCACCCCATGCGTGCAATGCAGGTTTGCCGGGTTGGCCGTGTTCTGGACAGGGCTTCTTAAGCGCCTCCTCCAAATTCAAGGGAGTCTTGTTTTTATAAAAGGTGGTCTGAACTTCCCATTTCCCTTAGGAGGATTTTGGACGGTACTTGCATTGGCTACCAGTTCTGATCCACCATCGGGGTTCTTCCGCTTATTCTGGTTACCATTGCTAACCACACCTTTTCCTTGATTATTCTTTTTACCCTGATCGACCTTCTCCTCGTCAGAGCCTGGGTCCTTCGTGTTATCAGAGTTGACGTACTTTGTGAGAGCCGTCATGAGCTCTCCCATATCCTGGCACGTACGCTTGAACCGGCCAAGTTTCTGCTTCAGCGGAACAAAATGACAGTTTTTCTCTACAATGAGCATGGCCTGGACTGCCATGATCTGCTCAGATGAATGGATGATGGTTACACCCGCCGAACCCAATGATGAGCCGACTCACCCTCCTGCTGGACGCAGTGATCAAGATCCACGATGGTCATAGGTTGTTTGCAAGTCCCTTGAAATTTTTTGATGAACCTTGCCCTTAACTCGGCCCATGAATTGATGGTATTGGGGGGTAACCCCTTTAACCATGTGCTAGTAGGACCTTCAAGCATCATGATAAAATACTTAGCGTACACTGCCTCACTAACATCTAGCATCTCCATAGCTAGTTCATAACTTTCTACCCAAGCCTCCGGAGGCAAATGAGCAGTGTAATTCGGAACCTTGCGAGGTCCTTTGAAACCCTTTGGCAGCCGTTCACTTTGCAGAGCCGGCGATAGACATGGCACTCCCACGGCCCTGGTAGTTACTCCCGCTCCTACTGATATCGAGGGCGCGGCCTCTTGGCGAGTCCTTGTAGCCAAAGTTGTAGTCGCTGTAGCCAAAGCTGCCACCTTTTGCTGGTTTCTCGCCCGGTTCACGAGCGTCTGCGTATCTAGAGCCGCCCGATCGTCCCACGGAGGTCCTCTCCGGTGATCACTGCTGGAAACCTCTAGCGACTCATAGCGTCGGTTAAAGCTCCGGCTGGGGAGAGGGGTTGGATGAACGCGGCTTCGGCTGTGAGTATACTTCTCCTGCTGGGCCATTGCCGTCTGAAGGTATCCAATGGCATTCCGTACCTCTTCCGCAAAAGGTGCTTCATCCGGAATAGGAATTGTTTCAATCCAGGTAGCCGCCGCCACCATATTCTCAACTGGGTTAGAATAATGACCCGCCGGTGTTGGGAAGACCGTCGGTGAAGCCTGGTTTCATCGGGCCAGGTGAGACATCGGTCGAGCCGCCGGGCGGCTGCCAGGTGCATCCGCTGCCCGTCCCGTTCCTGGCATGTTGAAGAGGTTCCTAGCCTCATAGCATCCTGGCAAGTGAGATTGATGCCTCCTCTGGTGTACCGCATCCGCCGATTGCCGTTCCAGCCCAAGGCGGAAGGCATCCGTCTTAATGCGTTCTGCCTCTTCCTCCATCTAGACTTTCAGCTCAGGTATCCTCTGTTGCTCCTCCATCATCCGGTCCTTGAGCCTCACAATCTCTAAGTTCCGGGCAGCCTGATTATCTGGTGTGACTTCAGTGGCCATCAGGGCCATAAGCTCGTTCATCAAATCCAGAAGAACTTGAGCCGGCGGTGGCGAGTCAGCACCTGAGGTTGCTGCTCCTACGGTTGTACCGCTCGTGCCTGGGGCTGACCCCACCATGAACACGTCAACGTGAGCCGGCGGCCCAAAAGCGTCCGACCCAGAATGATCCGACTCAGGGCAAAGCTCATCGTAGCCCCCGAGCCCGCCATTGTGAAGCTGGTAAATTGATTCCGTCTCTCCACTCGAAGACTCGTCTTCTGAACAGACGAGAGTTTCCTATGACCCGGAAGCTTTCAGATCCATCCCTTGAGTAAAGCCTACGAAGACGTGCCTCCGGCCCGGATTAACACGAGCGGGCTGCACATCTCGGGCAGGTTGCGCGCGCTGAGCCGGCTCGATGACGTTGGTGCAGGCATCCGGTCCGGGTATAGATCCGTCGGTCCTTCCGATGAAAACGTGAATCCTGCCGAAAGGAATGCGGAATCCATATTCCACAGAGTCGGCATCAAGCCCCCAGCCGACGTCATCGATGTAGAGCCGGTCACGGCGACTCTTGTCATCCTTCCGACCATGTATCCCTCGAGCCCTAGGAGAGAGCCCTTTGAGAACTCAACACCACCGAGCGCAGGCCCCACGGTGGGCGCCAACTGTCGTGGTTTTATCACGGAAGATGTCCGGGTGAACGGACCTGGGTTTGAGGCCATTGCTAACGTGATGGATTCAAAGGGGTTGGTTGGGACGAAGGACACGAGTTTACCCAGGTTCGGCCCCTCGAGTTGAGGTAATAGCCTACGTCATGTTGGTGCTTGTATTGCTTGATATATCAATTACAAGGGAGCTATTGCTTTACCTAGCTTTTGATAACCTGATCCCTAAGTCGCCTCGGGTCTTGCCTTTATATAGGAGGTCAAGACCACGGATCATACAAGTTGTAACCGACTCTCATGACATGTTTGTGTCTACCTCTATCTTCGCTTGCCTTTCCTGACCAAGTTGTCTTCGGGCGGGTTATACGCCCGGGTCTTCTACATCCGGGCCACCTATCGGCCCATCCTGTCAGTCGCTAAACTTCTTAGGCCCTGAAGTCCCCACGGCTCACTCTTGGGCCGGTGTGCGAGCCGCCCGGTGTGACCCGGAGCCCTCAGGATGGGTCTCACCATGGGCTTATATCCCCAACAGATAGTATTACGCCCTAATTTATTGATTCAACACAAGGGATCCAAAGAATATTTATTGGTCGTAGCAGTTGAGTTGTCAATTTAACCACACCTCGGATATCTCTTTACAACACCTTGTCAATTCAACCACACCTTGTCAATTCACCAAGTGGAACAATTTTAGTTTTATCAAGCATAGTAATAGCATCCTCATAAGTTTTAGACGTAGCATCATCAAGTAATTGTGACATATCAGAACGAGTAGCAAGTGGTGGTGTCATAAGTAGATTCAAAACAGTAGGTGAATCAAAAGCAGAGCCAGATGGCAGTTCCTTACCTCCCATCGTCTTAGAGGGTATGATCTTGGTTCTAGTATCTTTCATATGTTTCATACTAGCAATTGGATATCCTCAAGTAAACACAACGAATAGAACTATGCTCCTCGGCAACGACGCCAGAAAATAGTCTTGATAACCCACAAATATAGGGGATCACAACAGTCTTCATTGATAGTATTACACCCTAATTTATTTACTCAACACAAGGGAGACAAAGAATATTTATTGGTCTTAGCAGTTGAGTTGTCAATTCAACCACACCTCGGATATCTCTTTACAACACCTTGTCAATTCAACCACACCTTGCCAATTCACAAAGTGGCACAATTTTAGTTTTATCAAGCATAGCAGTAGCATCCTCATAAGTTTTAGGAGTAGCATCATCAAGTAATTGTGACATATCAGAACGAGTAGCAAGTGGTGGTGTCATAAGCTGATTAAAAACAGTAGGTGAATCAAAAGCAGAGCTAGATGGCAGTTCCTTACCTCCCATCGTCTTAGAGGGTATGATCTTGGTTCTAGTATCTTTTAGATTTTTCATACTAGCAATTGAATATCCTCAAGTAAACACAACGAATAGAACTATGCTCCCCGGCAACGGCTCCAGAAAATAGTCTTGATAACCCACAAATATAGGGGATCACAACAGTCTTCACTGATAGTATTACACCCTAATTTATTGATTCAACACAAGGGATCCAAAGAATATTTATTGGTCTTAGTAGTTGAGTTATCAATTCAACCAGTGCTCGGATGTCTCTTTACAACAAAAGTTTTAGTAGCACAACAAAATAGTAGTAGTAACGGTAACGACAACAACAACAATTTTGTAGTGATTGTAATAGTAGTAACAGCAATAGTAACTTAGCAACATTCAGTATAGGAAAAGTGTAGGCACGTCGAACGGCGATGGATAATGATTTAGGTGATATTTATCATGTAATAGTTACACACTAGGCCAACACAGAACTAGCTCCAATTCATCAATGTAATGTAGGCATGTATTCCGTATATAGTCATACATGCTTGCGATAAGAACTTGCATGACATCGTTTGTCCTACCCTCCCATGGCAGCGGGTTCCATAAGGAAACTAAGGGATATTGAGGCCTCCTTATAATAGAGAACTAGAACAAAGCATTAACATATAGTGAATACATGAACTCCTCAAACTACGGCAATCACCGGAAACAATCCCAATTATTGTAACCATGGGGATACGGATCATGACATGTAATAGGTGCATACAACTTGCAAGATCGTATCCAAAACACTCTCATGTTTATTAAAACATAATAGGTTCAGATCTGAAATCATGGCACTCGGGCCCTAGTGATAAGCATTAAGCATAGCAAAGTCATAGCAACATCAATCTCAGAACATAGTGGATACTAGGGATCAAGCCATATCAAAATAACCCGATTACATGATCAATCTCATCCAATCCCATCACCGTCCAGCAAGCCTATAAAGGAATTACTCACTCCCGGTAGTGAGCATCATGATGGTGTTCATGGAGAAGGGTTGATGATGATGACTGCGACGAATCCCCCTCTCTAGAGCCCCAAACGGACTCCAGATCAACCCTCCCAAGGAAGAACATGAGGTGACGGCGGCTGTGTCTTGTAAAACGTGATGAAAACTTCTCTCCTACTTTTCTCTTCGGATTAGGAATTTATAGGACTGGAATTAGGGTCGGAGGATCCACGAGGTGGCCCCAAGCCATCAGGGCGCGCCCAGGGGGTGGGCGGCTTGGCACCAACATGGGGCCCCTTTGGTGGGTCTTTGATCCATTATTTTCTATATATTCCAAAAATCCACAAAAAGTTTCGTCTGATTTTGAGAAATTTTATTTATGCACAAAACAACACCATGGTAGTTCTGCTGAAACAACATCAGTCCGGGTTAGTTTCATTCAAATCATGCAAAAAAGTCAAAAATAAGAGCAAAAGTGTTTGGAAAAGTAGATATGTTTGGGACGTAACAATCACCACCGCAATGATGCCATCGGATCGAGCTTCCCGCCACCGGATCTGGCGCTTCTGCCACCGGATGTGTCAAAAAAACAAAGCCTTTTCACCTCAAGGTGGAGTGCAAGGTGAGGTGGATTGTGAAGTGCAGCCCCACATTGCCAGGAGGGGAGAAGGCGGCGAGGCGAGGCGAGGTGGACGGCGGGGAAGCGGAAGGCGGTGAGGTGGACGGGAGGGACATCGGTGAGTAGGATGGCAATGAGGAGCATGGCAGAGGAGTGATGCAGGGGAGGAGAGGTGTGAATGTGGGGGTGGGAGGACCCATTCGTGGTTAAGTCAAACATCATTTTTTTCCAGCAAATACAGCGACACATCACTTAATTCGGGATGGAGGGATTAACTACCAAGCCCATAAGCATACAAAGCAAGTAAAGGTACGAGAAGTGATTAACCAAAATTGAATCATGGACACTTATTTATCCCAAACTTTGAACTCCTTTGGAAAAGTGATAGTATTTGTTGGAGCGGTGCAGGAGCCAAAGCTTCGGAACGCCAGCAAATAGCTCACTGTATTCTCCTTTCGAGTCACTCTAACTAATAAGCTTGATTCGGTCATGTTTGGTCTTGAAGGCAACCACAACGCCTTTACACACGTCTACGGAGCACACCACACGCAAGGAAGCTTCCAGAGGAACATCTAACTAGCTAGGAACCCAAGATCGAAGAGTAACAAGTGTTGATGAATAAATCAAGCGAGGAACACAAATCGATTAGGTGGAAGTGTAGATCGGGTCTTGCTCTCTCAAATCCCAAAGTATTGAAGTGATTGGTTGGAGGTATTGACACCATTGAGCAAAATGGAGGTTTGGAAATGGTGGCGCTTCCAAGGCTTGTAAAGTTAGGTTTGGAGGAGGAAAAAAGCCCCTTTTATACTCCACCTCAATAAGTGACCGTTGTCTGCTAGCAGGCCCTATGCACACAAGACAAGTTGGCCACGTGTGTACAGGATGTCTAGGAACATTGCCCATAGCTTGCATATCGACCCCATTCTTGATGATGAAGCAGACTTCCTTTAACATGACAATTTTAACTTGTCATTAATGAATTGAAGTTTGCTACAGTCAAGGTAGTCGTGGCTACGAGAGCAACAGACGGTTGGGTAGTGGCGAGAAAGCTCGACAAATACCCCAAGAGAACTTCCAAAAAAAATTGTTCCACACC
This sequence comes from Hordeum marinum, assembly GCA_022496015.1. Classification (NCBI taxonomy): domain Eukaryota; kingdom Viridiplantae; phylum Streptophyta; class Magnoliopsida; order Poales; family Poaceae; genus Hordeum; species Hordeum marinum. The sequence goes on along the minus strand of CM039676.1, from coordinate 346,167,704 downwards.
CCATCCCCATCATCGACTATATTCTCTTTAGGCAGTTAAGGCCGAATAAAGAGCCAAAGCTTACCAATCAAAAGGATTGAGAGGTTGACTATAGGAGGGGGAGGGGATGAATACGTGACTACAAATTTTAAGCTTAACTTTCTGTTTTAGGGAAAGGTGGATAAAGTTAGGTATTTTGGATATGCAGTTGAGTAAGAATGACCTAAATGGCAAGAACCTACGAACTAATTAGAAAGTCAACAAGTATAAACAACAATTAAGGGTATGTGAGGAGATTAGTTATTATCATATTTCCTTGTTCATGATAATCTTTTATTATCCATGCTATAATTGTATTGATCGGAGACTTAAATGCATGTGTGGATACATAGACAAAACCATGTCCCTAGTATGCCTCTAATGGACTAGCTCGTTGATCAAAGGATGGTTAAGGTTTCCTAGCCATGGACATGAGATGTCATTTGATAACGGGATCACATCATTAGGAGAATGATGTGATGGATAAGACCCAAACTACAAACATAGCATATGATCGTGTCAGTTTATTGCTACTGTTTTCTGCATGTCAAGTATATGTTCCTATGACCATGAGATCATGCAACTCACGGATATCGGAGGAGTGCCTTGTGTGTATCAAACGTCGCAACGTAACTGGGTGACTATAAAGGTGCTCTACAGGTATCTCCAATGGTGTCTATTGAGTTGGCATGGATCGAGACTGGGATTCGTTACTCCATGTGACGGAGAGGTATCTCGGGGCCCACTCGGTAATGCAACATCACAATAAGCCTTGCAAGCAATGTGACTAATTGTTAGTTGCTGGATCTTGTATTACGAAACGAGTAAAGAGACTTGCCAGTAACGAGGTTGAACTAGGTATGGAGATACCGACGATCGAATCTCGGGCAAGTAACATACCGAAGAACAAAGGGAACGTTATACGGGATTAACTGAATCCTTGACATAGAGGTTCAACCGATAAAGATCTTCGTAGAATATGTAGGAACCAATGTGGACGTCCAGTTCCCGCCATTGGTTATTGACCGTAGAGGTGTCTCGGTCATGTCTACATAGTTCTCGAACCCGCAGGGTCTGCACACTTAAGGTTCGGTGACGTTTCGGTAGTGTAGAGTTATGTATGGTGGTGACCGAAGGTTGTTCGGAGTCCCGGATGAGATCCCGGACGTCACGAGGAGCTTCGGAATGGTCCGGAGGTAAAGATTCATATATAGGATGTCCCGGTTTGGTCGCCGGAAAGGTTTCGGGCTCATCGGTAGTGTACCGGGAGTATCGGTAGTGTACCGGGAGTGCCGGTAGTGTACCGGGGGACCTCCGGGAGGGGTATTTCGACCCCAAGAGGTCCATGGGATGTGGGAGAATAATAACCAGCCCTTAGTGGGATGGGAAAAGAGCCCCAAAAGGCCCATGGCGCAGGAGAGAAAGTCCTAAAGCAAAAAGTGGAAAATCAGCCAATAGGAGGCAATCCTACTCCAACTAGGATTGGAGGTGAAGTAGGATTGCTCCCACCTCCTATTTCGGCCGACCCAAAGGCCTTGGCTGCCTCTCCTCTCCTCTCCTCCTATATATACTAGTGGATTGGGTGGTTTTTGGATAGAATTTCCGGCCACGTGCTACCCGTTACACCGGTGCATAGTTTCTCCTCTAGATCGGTTTTCTGCAGCGCTTAGGCGAAGCCCTGTCAGAATTGCTCCATCACCGTCACCGGAGCGCTGTCACGCTGCCGGTGAACTCTCTCTCCTCTCCACCTCCTCTCGCTGGATCGAGACGGTGGAGATCGTCATCAAGCTACACGTGTGCTGAACGCGGAGGTGCCGTCCGTTCGGCGCTAGATCGGAAGGACCGTGATCGAGATCGCGAGACGGTTCGTGATGTGATCACGGAACGGATCGTGATGAGTTCGCGGGACAGATCGTGATCAAGATCGTGAGACGGATCGTTATGAGTTCGCGGGACGGATCATGATGTGTTCGCGGGACGGTTCGTGATTGGATCGCGGGACGCTCGGCGATTTGGATCGCGAAGAAGTTCGACTACACCAACCGCGTTTCTTAACGCTTCCCGCTTAGCGATCTACAAGGGTACGTAGATCCACTCTCCCTCTCGTAGATGCTCATCACCATGGATAGGTTTGCGTGTGCGTAGGAAAAATTTTGTTTCCCATGCGACGTTCCCCAACACCCCATGTGTACATGGACAAGAGGTTCGTGTGCATGAGGTGTCCGGAGAGTTTTCCCTGGACCCGTGTGCACAACCGTTTCCCCCAATTTGCATAGGATAGCCTGCCTTGGGACACATTTAGGAGTGGGTATGTGGTACTTAGTGTGTGTGTTATAAGTTGTGAAGGTTGTTGTATATGTTTTTCATGTTACCACACTTTTCATCCAAGCATCTCAATCCTTCTTAATAGTGTGGTTGTCCTATGACTCAAAATCAAAACAAAACCTCGAGTCGCCGAAGGACTAGACATTTTTACTGTTTGAAGTGGAGGCCAACCATTTAAAAATAACCTCTGAGGGACAATGACCTGAGAAAACTTAGTGACCATGTCCCACTAACCATATTGTCATTACACCAACATACCATTTAGAGATAAATGCATTTTCATTAGTACTATTTTGGCCTCATATTCAAGAGAAGTCATTGTGTCATTGCAAATCCTAAATCAAACGGGTAGTTGTGTTGTGAGATTGTAAATCTTGAGATGTCGGGATGCTTTTCCTTGGACCCACTCGCATTTACGTTTGCATACCATCAAAAATTGTTTCCTAAATGTTATTGAACCAACGTCAATTCTAAGCCATTTTTGAGAGAATGAATTGCGGGCCATCAGATGAGGCACACAAATCTCGAAACATGCATGGGGTAGATCATTGGGAGGAACACTTGGACATACCACAATCGTTCACTCGTTTGACACTACATGGGGGAACAACCTTCGCGAGGGAACTTTTTTCGCTATATTTACGTCATGGCAGTTTCTATGTCGAAAGAAGCAGTTTCATTGTAATGCACAAGACAAATTTGTGTCTTCTACAACATGGCAATTCTCCGCGCTGTAATACATAAATTCTCCTTTTTGCATCATGACAAATTATGAACATTTTATGGCAACTTTCTCTTGCTGTAGGATGACTCTTTTTGCCATGTGCCAATCTTTGGTACACATGTCAATTTACTCAACATGGTAAATTTCAAATGATTATTTGCTAGTATGACAACCTTTTCTGTTCAACATGGCAAAATTTTGTACAATAGCATGACTAATATTTTTGTTATAACATGACAAATTCAGAGTGTTTGAAGTGAGGTTTTGAGTAAACACTATCTGATGACATAATCTCTACTACTTATAAAAAAACAAACATGTTAACATACATTTAATCTCACGCGCTTAATTGTCTCTGACCAACGCCTCATATCATTCCAATGTTAAGCACAACTCAACACAATTCAAATCCCACACGTCGTCCAACTCCCACCATAATAAAACCACGCTACAAAAGAAACAAATTACAACTGTTGTATCCTCTCATACGACCACACGTTACAAAGGAGTTGAAAAAAAATCAGCATCCATCTTACAAAGATTTTGTTTTACAGTATTTATCTCCTTCCATGGAAACGCATGTTATAAGGTTCACTTGTGCAGATACCAATCACATCATTAGTTTGACCGTGTCCACCATGTTGCGTCGGCCACGGCGGATAGCCTCTGTCATTGGCAGCCGATACGTCGGTTAGGGCCATCCAAGAGGAAAAGACCTCGCCAGGATCACGGGCCATGCATTGTGATCATGATTTTTACGTCAAGACACGTGTGTTACATGTACATAAAATGTTTAAGTTGTATTTGAAAAATCTTGAATATTAGATATATACAAAAAAATGTTGATCATGTATTAAAAATGTTAAATTTGTATTTAAAAATTTGAAATGTGCATATAAAAAATGTTGACTATATATTGGAGAAATGTAAACATGTATTTATACAATAAAGCATTTATAAAAGTTAGATGTGTATATAAAAAATGTTTATCATGTATTAGAAAAGTTTAGCTTATTTCAAAAATATTATTTATGAATTAAAAAAATTAAGCATGTATTAATTTTTATTATATATACCAAAAATATGTCTAAAAACCAATGAAACCCGAGAGAAAGAAAAAAAGAAAAAAGAAAGAAAACAATGAGAATCATGAAAAAAAGCAGTAAAAAGGAAGAAAAACCTGTGAAAAAAACCCCGGTAAACTAATGGAAAGTCCGGCTCGATTTGTCTCAAGGAAGTCGTCTTTTTAGTACTTATTATCTGTACTACAGGACTCCAACGCAGTGGCTAGCAGTGCCGGTGAACTTCTAGGAGATCAAGGGTCGATTCCGGCTTTGGCCGGCTCGATTCTCTAGACGCTTCAGCGAGTTATAATAGTGTTCAAGGGAAGTCAGGGAGCTACAGTGGTTTTTTTTTTTGTGAAAAAACGAAAAGGAAAGTCAGGGAGCTATAATGAAATTGAAATTGTTGTTTTGAAAAATGTGAAATGAGTTTAAAAAAATTAGAACCAGTCCTCTAAAGTCAAAATTGGTATGTCACGAATTGAATTTGATCATTTAAAAATTGAAATCAGTCTTTTAAAAATTAAAAAAACACTGTTTATGGGCTAAGAGTAAAGAAAACTCAGGTTATGTAGCTTACCTGACATCCCTTGGAATGTTAGAGGATCCAGCTCCTTTCCTTAGTGCGAGATCTAGTCGCCATGTAAAACCGACGCCTTTGCACAATAACCACCAGTATGAAGTGCTTTTTCTCGTCCGTCATACCTATTACAAAAAAACCTTATTTTTCTTTAAAATAACCCACAGTCCAACATTAAGTGCCTTTTTCTGTTGAACTTCGGCTCAACAGTGGTACCCACTATCTCTCACTCTTGGGCGTTGGTTAGTATTTTGTGTATGTTTAGTTTTGTCTGTTTTCGGTCCCTAGCCTTTTATAATTTACAAAACAAATATGTTAAACATGATCATGCTATAACCTTGCAACCATAACTCGGATTAAAATAATTTTTATATGTAATTTGATCAGAAAAAATGTGTAGTTTCCAACCATGATATTATCTGTTTTCTGTTAACCACATTGTGTTTCTATTTAGTGCAAACCTTAATTAACCTAATTAATTGAATGGTGTATTTTTGAAAATGTTAACAGACAATATAATTTTTTATATAACCTTTATAAATATAAAGTATGTTTGAAGGTCCTATATTAATCGGAGGGATTATGAATGATCGATTTCAATGGGCATACAATAGTAATAAATAAAGGAGACAATAAAGGGTGTGAGGATAAAAAAGAATGGAAGATTCTAAAAAATTGAATTTTGAGAATAATGAAAAGGAATTGGTATTAATATCAAGGACGTGACATGCATACAATGCAACAATGAAAAGAATTTAATACCGAGGTACATCAAAGGGGACGCATATATGTGTTATTGTGTTATGTGCGACCATATGTGCAACAACAGAAAGGTGAGATGTGCTTTGTGGTTGTCGAATTGCATGCAACTAATTAGGATCATTTCTCTCAGTCATAGCCATTTTTTTATCAACCTTCAAACGTATGCATATACAGAGATCATTCATAATCCCTTCGATCAATATAGGCCCTTCAAACATACTATATTTATAAAGGTTATATAGGCCCTTCAAAAAAAATTAATCTTCAAATGTATGCATACACATTTAATTGAATTCTTTTATAGAGATTTTTCTCACGACTTGGTGTAAATTCGAAACATTGCTTCATCTTACCAATAATTCCTTGATTAGAAAAAAATTTGAAAATTAGGCTCTTTAAGATTAGAACCGCCATAACAAAAGTATTGTCTGTGTAGCATTCTTCTTAATATACTACTAACATAAATTTTTGTTAGACCACATTGTGCGTCTCTCTATCGTGAACTGCCTCTCTATCGTGAACGAACACAATTTAAATGATGAACTTGTGGACGAATATTTTTATCTTTGTCTTTACCTAATAATAAAGCAATAGTGTTTCTGATCGTCCGTCATCATATTGCCCCTGAAGTTTTAAATATTTACCCCCATGCTACCGATAAGTGGAAAAGAACGTTTGATTTCTTATATTCGTACGCCAACGTGTTAGCTCAATACCAGGTGTTCTTCTATTTCATAACAATAATGCATGCAGCCCACTGGTTTGGCCCTTTGCCTATTATGTCAGGGATCGTGGGTTCGGGTTTGAATCCACTACTCTCTCACTTTATTTTTCGTTTTTTTGGAAAGATCAAATACTTTTAAAAATATTTATATCTTTGAAATCCTAAATCCAAATCTAACATGTCATATATGAAAATCCATAAGAAAAATGTGTAGATTAATCGATTATCGGCCCAAAAGATAAACGGTAATCGACCGATTAATCGATTTTATTGGTCGACTATTAATCAACCATTTTTTTGTAAATTTCAGGTTTTGAACACTGAAATATTGAAATATGTTATATTTAATACAAAATACATATTTGACAAAAGTGTTACCTTGATTCTTAGCCTTTGAATCCTTGAATAATGACAAACAAATAAGAAAATAGTACATGTTGCATAACAAAGTCCACAAAAATATAAATAAACATATTTTTTACAAACATAGTGCTAGGAATATGCCTTATTTATCGGAAGATTCCCGATAATTCGTTTGTCAGGGAGATAAATCGGTCCAAAAAAATAAACAATAAAAATAAGACATAATCTTATCGGTCACCCCACGAGTAGCGATAAATCGAAAGATAAATCGTTGAATCGGAAGATTTTTAAACAGTGATAAATATATACCGGCAATTAGGTAGATATTTGTGTTATATAATGAATTGTAAACACCTTGAATACACTTAAAAACTCGTCACATATTTATGTTTTTGCGCGACACCACTTATCATGTTGCTTGTTGTGTGACATCATGAAAAGTTTCAAGGGATTTGCTAATGTCATCAAGTGTGTGTATAAAGGGTAAAAATAAAATTCTGTTGCACGTACGGGCATCATTGCTAGTTTTACTAAACACGTGAATTATCTTTTAAGTTGCAAGACACGCGCATATGTGTGTTAGTCAGTCTATAAACGAAAAAGCCCAATAAAACCCATCGAGGTAGCTCCACCGAAGCGATTTGCTCCCCTGACCTGGCCCCTCGATTCCTCGTCTCTGCGTACCATGGGGGTGCTGGCGCTGGGGCGGCTCATCTCCGCGCAGCGGGAGCGGCGGCGGCGGCGGCAGCGGCGTCGCCGGATACAAGCCCGCGGTGAGGCCCTCGTCGTCTTACCTCGCCCGGGGAGGCCTCTCTCTCTCTCTCTGCTCTGCTCGTCCCTGCTACTTTCGTGATCATGTCCTGGCATCTGTAGAAGAGTATCTCTTCTGTTGCGTTTGCTGATTAGGGTTCCTTTTCCAGAAGAACAAAAGAAAAGAAAAGAAATCTGATCTCAGTGATGGAATTATGTGTAGTCCATTGTATATTATATTGGGATGAGATTTCGGAGGAGCCATATGTTGGAGTTGACCCCAATCCCCTCGAGTAGCAACTACGCGATTGGGGGTTAAATCCTTTTTGAGGCAGGCTAGGCTTTAAACACCTTTTTCAGGCAGGCTGGGAATTAAACTTGTGATCAAGGACCAGCAAAGTTTTTTTTTTGTGTGTGTGTGTACATGATAAGGATCTCACTTGAGCACGCGGATGAACCTCCACGCCAAGGGCTGCTCCCCCACCCCTTCGTGCGAAGCCTGCGGCGCCGACGAGACTTCTGCTCACCTGTTTATTGACTGTGCTCGAGCTTCCGAGGTTTGGGAGCGGCTCAACATGGGCACCCTGAGCTGCGTCAGCGAGGTGCTCTACTCCTCTCCCCCTCCGTCTGTCTCGCGGCCGTGCTGGCGCGATGGGCTGCTTGTTTTCCTCTGGCACGTCTGGAAGGCCAGAAATGACATGGTCTTCAACAACCGACGGTGCACCGCGACTATGGTCCTGCAGAAGGCGTCCGACGACCTTCTTGTGTGGAGTAGGCGGTTCGACGACCGGGAAGGTCGTCAGCTGCTGACGATCCGCACCTTATTCCTTTCCTCGGCTTAGCGTAGCCGAGTCCCCGCCCTTGGTTGTATTGGTGCATTTTTTTCACTTGCCTTGTTGTTTTTATCACTTCGATGAAAACACTGTGTGACTACCAAGTCCTTCGAGTAATATAACAACCGGTGGGGAATTCCCCCCCCCCCCACCCCCGTCATTCTCGGAAAAAAAAAAGGATCTCACTTGCTGATGGTTGAATGTTCTGGTGCATTGTAGAAACTACAAGGTTGGGGGTTAAACTTGTGAGATGTTGCGGATGGATAGGGATCTCACTTGCTAATGGTTAAATCAATTGTTCCGTCAGATTTGGCACAAATGTGTGGCACTCGGGAGAGTCTGTACTGTTCTGCAAAAAAAAACCCGAAGCATTAGCGCTCTTGTGTAAAAAGTTGAATGCCAGATCGAAATTGGACCTTTGTTTTGCGCAAGCGTGTGCCTTGTTGCTTTCTTCTGTTAGCATGTGTCCTTAACGATGATGTGTTGCAGATGAACCAGTTCCTTTGTTGGCGAAAAGAGGACGCTCATCCTGGCAACAAGATGATCATTCAGAGGGTAGGAAAAGAGTTAAATACTTGATACCAGACCTTCCACAGGTATGAATAATGGAAGACTTTGGTTGCAAGTAAATAAAATATCAACGTCACTGCCCTGCTGCACAATTTTTTTGACCTGTGTTGGCTCAGTAAAGATGTATTTCCTGTGCTAGTAACTCGTCTTCTTATTTTACAAAAGGGGGAAGATTAGTGTTGGGGCTTTAACTTTCTGGAAAACTGTCTGTCATGAGTCTTCATCCTGCCACCTTTGATGTTGGTTATAATTCCTATAGGCCCTTATAAGCAGTTCATTGTGCTTCATTTATTGTGATCGATGCGTTCTAGCTACAATCTCTGCAGTTTATGCTTACCCAAATTCTTAGTGTGTGACTTGTCGCTAGTATCTATCGCATATAGCACATGCCTTGGTTATATGGCCACTCTTGCTACCGTCTACGCCTGAGTGTGTATCTACCGAAATACATGTTTAAGATAGGATCTCCCACCTCGTAGGCAATATGCTTCTCAAACTCTGTAGATATGTTATTATGGATGTCCCACTGTTATTCTTATAATGTCATTTGTAACATGTAGAAGGTCCAAGATTGAGTGCGGATGGACTGGTCGAAAATTATAATGTCATTTGTACCATGTAGAAGTTGCATGCTCGTGCTGTTTCTTTGCTGTATTGGCTTATCTAGAGCAAATTAGCAATGCTATAATAGCATGCTATTGTGCAGTAGACACCATTCAAGGCAATTTGTTACAGAGATGCATAGGAAGCCGATACTATTGGCTACTCCATGACTAACTCAAGAATATATTTCTTAGTTGCCATCTATAGCAATCTTCTAGGAAAACCATTATAAACATGTAGGAAAAAGGGATGCCCTATCTTTGTCACCAGTGCATGCTTGCATACATTTGACTGCTCAGGTTTGGATGGTGTTGTGCTTGTTGTCATCCATTAAGTCTGGCCTTCGGGCAGATTGTGACCAGAACATTACTAGTTATAATTAGGCTCAGGCTTCCCGGAAACAAAGAAACATGATTAAACCATGAGCAGCACGAGCTTGGACCCATGTCAAATATGCATACTTGCTTATTCAGACTAGAAATTTGGGCGTAACATTCCGTCTATACTATTTAACACAAGAGGGACTTTGCTGCACTCTTGAATCTTGTTTCCTATAATCAGGTTCCTGCAAGACCAAAATTTATATGTGATCCATCTGCACTCTCCATACAGTTGAGGCTAGAGCTGTAGAACACCAATATTTATCTGGTCTCTTCAATCTCTTCTCATCACAGTTACCTTGTCGTGTGTCATTTATCTTTTTGGGTAGCTGCCAGAGTTGTTACATGAGCTTTCTGGCTGATTAAATATTAAAATGGCATTTGTCCAATGCAGAAATTACATGTTTGTTGCTGTTTCTTCCACATTGACCTATGTATACCATGATATTCTGCAAACATCATTCAAGGCATCTTGTTTACAGAGATACATAGGAAGCCGATATTGTCAACTACTCCATGACTAGTTCAAGAATATACCGCGTGTCTTTAGGAAAGCCATTAATAAATCTGGAAGGGGAAAGCATGCATTATTTTCTTCCCAACGAATCGCACCACGTGTCTTTTTTTTTCTTTTCCTTTGCCTAGTCAAAAGTAATCATTATCCTTTGGAAATCCAGTGTTTAACTCTTCAATGCTTGGGCATGCAGAAAATTTGGCGTCATATAATCTCACTAGTGCCAATGCAAGATGCTGCTCGTGCTGCCTGCGTCTCTCGCGCCTTTCTATGTTGTTGGAGGTGCTACCCGAACATCAGATTCAGTAACTCGACTGTAGGCTGCAATGGAGTTTTGACAAAGGCTGAAACAGCGAGAAAATTCGCCAGCAAAGTAAACCAAGTTCTGAAAAAACCACTCCGGCATTGGCTTGAAAACTATCAAGCTTGAATTCCTTGGCTACAATTCCAGCGACTGTTCTTCTCTCGATAACTGGCTTCAGCTTGCTATTACATCGGAGATTGAAGAACTCAGCCTTCTGTTGTCTTCAAAGGTGGCAACATACAGCTTCCCATGCTCACTTTTATCTGATCAGAGTGGGAAATCGATTCAGTATCTACACCTCTCGGGTTGCGTCTTCTGTCCTGTGGTCAGACCCGGCTGTTCCAGAAACCTGATGAATCTGCGCCTGTATCATGTGCATATCAGTGAGGATGAGTTAAGATGCCTTCTTTCCAGTTGTTCTGCTCTGGAGCTGTTTGCGTTTGGGTACTGCAACGAAATAACTTGCCTGAAGATACCCGTCATGCTGCAGCGCCTCAACGACCTGCAAGTGGTGGGATGCAAGGCTCTACGAGTGGTAGAGAGCAAAGCTCCGAATCTCTCCAATTTTTACTTTGGTGGTAAACAAGGACAACTCTCACATGGAGAGCAATTGAAGAACCTAACATTGCCGCATCCACATACCCTCGATGATGCTCATGCCATGCTTCCAACTACTATGCCGAATCTTGAAACTCTTGACATAAGTTTGCGTCTCAAGGTATATTCATCTGACAGATACATGCATATGAAAATGTTACATCTTGCTTGATAATTAACCTGAAACATCTCTTTATACAGGCTGATACCCCCATGATGCATAACCAATTCCTCTGCATCAAGTACCTGATGATAACTGTTGATGGATATGCATTTCCTCATATCAATGATTATATTTCCCTGGTTCCTTTTCTGGATGCTTGTCCTCGCTTGGAGTCTTTTATCTTGCAAGTAAGTTAATGCTCATCCTGCAAAGGTATCTAGTGATTATAAATGGCAGAACCATTAATTTAGTTGGCTTTTCATCTTTAGGCAGCAGAACCCGTTGAGCACGAGTCAATTTTCAGAGATCCCTCGCCTCTGAGGCGGATGCCAGGACACCGCCATGACAAGCTGAAGAGCGTGACGATCATCGGCTTTAACTCTGCAAAGAGCTTGATCGAGCTAACCGTTCATATCATCGAGAATGCAGGGTCACTGGATTCCTTAGCATTGGACACCGCTGATTGTTCTCTTAGATGTTCTGATGACAGAGGGACGGAGAGATGCTCTACCTTTAGCCAGAATACTCTCATGGAAGTTCCTAGAGCGCTCTTTGCTATCCGAAGGTACGTGGAGGGCATAGTTCCCTCCGCCGTTAAGCTGACCGTTCTGGAGCCTTGTGCCCGCTGCTGCGATGCTTCTTGAGTTTTAGATGTCAAGCTATATTAGTAGTTTGCATGATGTTTATGTGATTTTAAATGGGATGTGATCAAGCGAGACCCTTTACCTGGAGTAGTACAAGTGTGTATTTTGCTCGTAAATCAATTATATGAAACAGCACTATCAATGGTTATTACCGATGCTTTAGATGTTTAGTTCTGATATAATATCTGGTAATTGGTAATAAATCAGAAACAGTTTTCAGAAATGTGATGTATGAGGTAGCAGGCCATGTACAGATGGAGTTGAAATGAGTTCCATATGTGAGCATCTTGTAAGCCTTGAAGGGGTATGAACTGGAGGCAACAGTTTGTATTGGTCTTGGCATTATTTAGAACTTTCAGAAATGCAGCGCAGAATCTAGTTCAGTACAGCAAATCAAACTGTGTCTTGGCATCAGAACTTTGACAAGTACGATGCAGGAATACAGTTCGGTACAGCAAACCAAAACAGGTGTGCAGTACAGCAGAGTCAAAACGTTCAGAGTTCCCTTTTTTTCAGTACAAAACTTACTTCAAAATAAGGTGCTCTACCTTGATGGATATGTTCAACACTTGTTTCCACTTCGTCTGTTCTGTTTACCTATCTTATTACATGTTCAATCAGGCAGAAACATGACTGCTACAAATGATCACCTGCAGTAGCATACAGGTCAAGGCAAAGATGAGACGTCAGATGTGTGTTACCATCCCAAGATAGACAGTATGCCAAGCCAAATGTAAGAAATTATAAAGATTCACAAACAATGTTTAGTTGCACCGGATACAGCAATATTAAGTACAACGGACAGTCTGGTAAACGAAGTTTACAAGAATGTAATATCACAGACCCCTAAACGTTGGACAGCTCTGGTGACTTGAAAGTAGCATGGCACAAGACAACAAAAACATATCACCATTAAGCATCGGATAGCTAGAATTATGTTGACACCTAATAATTTCCGAAACGATGGCATCGCCGGCAAGGCTCCGGAACATTTAACTTGACTGTAGAAGGAACATTCCCCACAATGTACTTTTTCACAGCCAAGACTGATTTACGTGCCTTCACTATAGCCGTGGCTTTCAGGGGGCAGCATTTCCTGCCCCTGCCAGAACACCGGTAATTAGCAGGACTAGCATCCACTGTAAGGGACTCAAGTGACGTTGCATTCTCGAGAAGATGACATGTTAGCTCAACCATGCTCTTTTGGGGGAAGAAACCGATGATCTTCACACTCTTGAGGTTCCCATGGCAGTGTTGTGGCATTCGCCTCAGAGACGAGGGGTCTCCCTCAAACCAGTTATACATTAAATGCTCCGATACCTGAAGATCAAAAACCAAGGTATTTCCAAACATGGTTATCAGATAATCATTACAGGATGGAGTGGGGTTTTTTTCCTCTTTTTTTTTTTTTTTTTTTTTGAGGAGAAGGTGGACAGCGAACTTACAAATAAGCGAAACGTCTCCAGGGAAGGAGAAGCATCAAAAAAAAGGAACCAACAATAAATAATCATAGTCCTGGTTAAAATTAGATCCACTGATAAGAAGAATACTCAAGAACTTGAGGTGGAGGAATTTGCTAGATGCCGCCATTGGTGCATTGATTCTCTGCACAAAGATGTCTCAGGTTAATTATTCCGACATTCGGCTACTTTAATATGTACGCCTGCCAACTTAAGAGTAAGTAGAATATATGGTAAGAGTCTCAAGATTCGGCGCACGGGAAGGAAGGTTGTCAATAGCATAACTGATGGCATGACTCTGAATCAACTGCACGCACTTCACTTTGGACTCTCCAAATGAAACTTGCACCCGCCCACCTGCTTCCAACCAAAATTTGCAGAGATTTGGAGCTTTGTTCTCAATCACTTGAAGACTCATGCATCCAGCCACCTCCAGGAAGGTGAGCCGCTTCAGCAGGCAAGGTATCTCCAGCCGAACTATATCATCGCAATATACAAGCTTCAGGTGCTCCAGAGCAGTGGAACCAGACAGAAGGCACCATAACTCTTCCCCCGTGACATGCACATCGCGCAGATGCAGCGTTTTCAGGCTTCTCAACCAAAGTTGAAATGTGGGATGCAAGGCGCATCTGAAAAGTAAAAGCTTCTGAATCGAGCACCCACACCTGCTGTCAGATAGTAGTGTGCATGGGAAATCAAAGCTCGCCTCTTTCGACCATACTAGAAGCTCGAGTTCTTTGGTCCTCGGCGTAACAGCAATCTGGAGCCATCTATTGAGACGATGATATGATATACCGCCATCAGGAGGAACATGGTAGTCAAGCTTGAGTTTCGTCACGGCGGCAGCACCCGAGCGGTTCCTCAGAACACGGTCGATTTTGTTGTGGTAGTCTCTTATAGTAGCGTTTGATCCCGCTGTTTTTAAATCTTCTTTCGGGCACATCGTTTCGTTGGTGAAGGTGAGATTGGGATGGTATCTCCAGGAGTGTAGGAAGGAGCGAGAAACACAGGCAGCATGGGCAGCGTCTTGCATTGGCAATAGGAAATGTATACGACACCAAATGTCCTGCACGCGTGCACAAGTAGAGAAGATCATCATGAGAAATAGAGAGGTAAAAGCTGGGAAAGGATGTCATAATCAGCAAGATTCAGCCAAGGTTAGGAACAAGAATGACATAAATAGGAATGCTGTAATGATTTTCTATCTAGCTATTCTGCTGAGAATATACCTCTGGAAGGTCTGGGCCCGGATATCTGGCTTCTTTGCCACCATGGGAATTAACATCCAGTCGGCAGGGTGGGCTGTTACTTTCGGATAATGAAGAAGCATTCCGTCCAACTGCAACAAACGCATCAGTGTTATGATCAGTACGGACAGGGATGAAAGGAACAAACGAGTTCGAGCACAAGCAAGCAAAGTGAGATCCCTAATGCGGACAGGGCTCTGAAGAAGTTCCTTTTTTCCTATATACCAGCAAGGCACACAAAGGAAGAATTAAGTAGCCGAAGAAGGGCCGAAGAGCACGGACGAGTTCAAACACATGCCAAGTTGGATCCTCTGTCTGATTCTCTGCAGGAACACAGACAAAATCTACAATCTACAAGACCGATATCAAATCGTGTCAATCTGAAAATTGAACTCCAACTGAGCACAGGTGTTTTAACAAAGCAACGCCTGCATTTTCCTTCAATCCCATATAAACCTAGATCCCATAAGTTGCTGAGATCCTCCCCAATGCGGATCGACATGGCTCCCAAATAAAGTTGTTTTTTGCTTATATAGCAGCAACTTGCATATGAATTAATTTCAGCTAGCAATCCGATCAAATACTAGATCATACTCTATAACGCAACAGCACGATCATATAACGCTACAGCAACTTGCATATGAACACATTTCGACCTACTAGACGAATCCAAAAAAAAAAGGGGGGGGGGGGGGGGGGGCCCCCCAATCTTTACCTGGGGAGAGAAGAGGAGGAGGAGCTGAAGAGAGCATCGGCAGGATTGGAGAGCGAGTAGAGGAGGAGCCCCCGCGAGGCTCCGCTCGGTCCCCGGTGCTTCCCGACGGCGGCCTCTTCGAGAAACATGGCGGCGAGGACGGCGCCATGGAACGGAGGGAGGATTGGAAGGGGGAAGGGAAACGATTGGGTGCGGCGCGCCGGCCGAACTTTCGGCCGGTCGCCCGCTACCACGCGCCCTGTTTCTTCTCTGCCACTGCAGCGGCGAGCAGCTCCGGCGAGCGAGCGGCGACGGCGCACGGCCCCGGTGAGTGACGAAGGCGCGCGGCCCCGGAGATTCCTCCGTCTACCCCTCCCCCCCATCGACGGCGAACTGCGACGCCGAGCAACCACGACGAACGCGCGACGGCGAGCGACCCCCGTGAGGCTGCCGTCTTCCCCGTCCCTGCGTGCACGAGCGCTTCTTATCCACGGCTCCGGCTATTCCACCGCAAAGTCTTCAGTTCCACCGTTTTCGTAGCTCGCCCGGACGAGCTGCATAACTGCTACAGCGAGACACATGATGCTGGAACAAACATTGAAAATTGCTACATGTTTCAACCCGCATCATAATTTACTACAATCAGCATCACATTTTGCTACCATCGGTGTCACATTTTGCTATATCGCACATGACATCGTGATTTTTACTACATCCATCATTTGATTTTGCTGCAACCGTCGTTGATTTTTGCTATAACCGGCAATTGTTTTTCCTACGTCCATTCATGACGAGTTCCGACCCACGGGGACGATGACGACATTTTTTGTTGCAACCGTTGTTGCCTTTTGCTACAACCTAAAGTTTTTTTTGCTACAACCATGTTATGGTGCGATTGAAGCTCTTTCGGTTGAAGTTTTTTTTCATTCCGATTGAAACATTTTTTCACAGCGGTTGAAGCTTTTCTTGACGCCGGTTCAAGCTTTTTTCCCATGGTTGAAGCTTTTCTTGACAACGACGGCGAGCGGCCACGGCAGGAGCTACAAGGACGGCGACCAACGGCGAGGACGGGGCGGCTTGCGGCGCTGCGGCGGGGGACGGGGCGGCTTGCGGCAGTGCAGGGCGGGGCAGAGCTGCGCTTGAAGCGCGCCGCGATCCACACTGGCGAGCGGGCACGACAGGAGTTGCAAGGACGACGACCAGCGGCGGGGTGCGGTTTGCGGCGCTGCGGCGGAGGACGCGACGGCTTGCAGCAGTGCGGGGCGGGGCTGTGCTCGAAAAAAAATCAATGCAATCGAACGGCGGGGCTGGCTGCATCGGACGGCTAGGGCACGACCGGCCCAACTATTGGGCCGACGCGTCGACGCCTAGCAGTGCCCAAGGAGGAAGCGATGCGGGCGGCGACGGCGACTAGGGCATGCGAATGCGGAAGGGAAAAAATTGAGCTTAACGCGGAAGAACTAGGGAAGAAGGCGCCCTGTGTCGAGACCGGGAGCTCCTATGCAGCGCTGCAGACACCCGTTAACGATCCGGCGCCTGCAGTGTTGCTACCATGGGCCGGCCCACTAGGGTGTTGTCTAGTGTGTTTTTTTTGATGAAAATAAAAATATGACATCAAAAAAGGTTTCCAGATTTCAAGAAAAAAGATTCATTCATTTGAAAAACAGTTCATATCTTTAAAAAAGGTTCATATATTTTGTAAAAAGTTCATCAATTTGAAAAAAAAAGTTCATTGAAATAGAAAAAAAAGTTCATCCAATTTAGAAAAAGTTCATTAAATTTGAAACGTTTTCATAGAAATTCAAAAAAAGTTCATATATTTTTTTCAAAAAATCATTGAACTAAAAGAGAAGTTCATAAATCTAAAAAAAAATCATCCATTTTTAAAAAGATCTTCGTCAAATTTCAAAAAAGTTCATCAATCTTAAAACATATTTTTTGAAATTTAGAAAAAATCATCGATATTCAAAAAAATTCATAGATTTTCTAAAAATATCTTCAACCGGTGGCTAGATGGGCCGGCTAATTTACGAACGCCACACGCGCCAGTTAACAGAAATGCACATTAACTGACGCCACGGAAATGCCGTCCTAGTCGACGCCTTAGGCGCCCCGGAAGGAACTGGCGCTCACAGGAAAACCTATTGGGCCGGCCCATGAACACATAAAGCGCCACAATACTATATCGCGAAAACCACCAAAACATGCGTGCGTCGCGGGAAACAAACTCACACCGCACATAGCCTGCACTACAACGTCTACCACTACACCTTTCTGGTGCTAGTAGTCAAATGCAGCGCGCATTACTTAGAGCATCTCCAGCCACACCCCCAACAGGCCTTCCCAGGAGCCAATTTTACCGCCGGCACCGAAAAATCGGCTCAGTCACGCCCATAGGACCTCGTTTTTCGCTGGTTAGAACCCTTTTTGGGCCGGCGAACCCAGGCCGAACCCAGGACGCTGGGGGCCTTATGGGGAGCTCCGTCGGTAACAACCCGGCGTGTGGGACACCATTGTCAGGCGAATCTTGTCCTTTTCATCGCCCGACTACTCCCACCAGCATCCTTCCCAATGCCAATCCCGACGCCCCTCGCCCGTTCACGGCCATTGCGTCACCGCTAGAAGGCCCCCTTCACCCCCCCTTGTCGGATTTCGCTTCTCCCGACCCCCCGACCCTCGCCCATCGACGTCCTCTGGCCCAAACCACACCGAAAGGGCGCCCGACGGCTGCTCGCCCGTCACGCCGACAAGGTGTTCGTCGTTTTGCCTGCCCGACCATGGACTCGGACGAGGAGGAGGCGTTCACGGTCCTGTTGGAGGAAGAAGCCGAGGCCGGAGCCGCTGACGAGGAGCACCTCATGATACTCGCCTCGCTGGCCGGCCTGTTCGTCAACAATGACAAGCCCCAGCGAGGTGGCTCAGCGCCGGGCCGGCGCAAGAGCAAGCAGAGGCATCGGATGGAGGGGTATTGCATGCTCTACGCCGACTACTTCGCCGACTCTCCATTGCATGGTGAGAAAGTATTTTGGCGTCGCTACCGGATGAGCCATAAGCTCTTCCTTAGGATTATTCATTCCGTCCGGGAGTTCGACAACTATTTCGTTTGCAAGAAGGATTGCACCGGCACAGTTGTATTCTCCACACTCCAGAAATGCACCCAAGCTATGAGGATGCTTGCATACAGAGCTCCCGTGGACATACAAGAAGATTATGGCCGAATGGCCGAGTCCACCATCATTAGTGTCAATACAAGTTTTTAGGGCAGTGGTGGCAGCGTTTGGACCACGGTATTTGCGATCACCTAATGCCAAAGACACTGCTCGGATCCTAGGACAAACGTAGCAAGAGGATATTCTGAGATGCTTGGAAGCATTGACTACATGCATTGGTCATGGAAAAACTGACCATTTGCTTGGTAGGGGATGTACAAAGGCGCCAAAGGTGGTTGCAGCGTGGTACTTGAGGCAGTAGCCACACATGACCTATGGATTTGGCACTCTTTCATTGGTATGCCAGGAACTCACAATGATATCAACGTCTTGTATCGCTCGAATGTCTTCGACAAGCTTGTGAAGGTCATGCTCCTCCGGTGAACTTTGAGGTCAATGGGCGCCACTATAACAAGGGATACTATCTAGTAGATGGTATCTATCCGAGGTGGTCCACATTTGTGAAGACTATCTCAAAACCTGTGGCACCAAAGAAGGTAGACTTTGCTAAGTTGCAGGAGGCTTGCAGGAAAGATGTCGAGCGGGCATTTGGTGTGCTCCAAGCGCGATTTGTTGTTATACGGTACCCCACTATGACCTGGTCGAAAATGCAGATGTGGGAGACCATGAATTGTTGTGTCTGCTTGCACAACATGATCATTGAAAGCGAATGGGAAGAGCTAGTGTTTGACACTGAACCATATCACATGATGGGACCTCTTGCAGTTATTGATCACTAGGTACCAGCAACATGGACTGTCTACCTCAATATGCGCCAGAAGATCCGAGACCCATAAATGCATCAAGAACTGCAAGACGATCTAGTGGAGCACCTATGGAGCCTCAAGGGCAACGCCTGGCTCGATTTGTTTTAATTTATGTTCAAACTTGCTTCATTGAACTATTTGATCTTGTATTAATTTCTATGATGAACATTTAGTTTTTTGTTGAATTTGTGCCCATTTTGTTGATTTTAAGCCGAAAGAGCGACGAGATAGCGCCGAATCTGGGCCGAATCTACGTCCATAATGGGCCAATAGCGACGGTTGGGGGCGCCCCTGGGGCGACGACTGGGAAGCCGAGCCCCCAGGCCGATTTTAGCGCCGGCTTGGCCCCAAGCGGCGCTAAAATCAGCCCTAGGGGGCCAACGGCTCGAGATGCTATTAACAAATACTCTAGCCATGCTATTTGAATTAAAAGAAGTACACTAATTTTGAGGAAAAACTAATTGGCCGTTCTGACCAGTTGACGGTTCAAAGTATATGAGTATGTTTAAAAAAACCAGGAATAAAAAATATCAATTAAAGGTTCACAGATTAAAAAAGGCTAACGAAATTTAAAAGAAAAACTCACAAAAATGGAAAAAGTTCATTGATCTTCAAAAAAAGTTCGTCGACTTTGCAAAAAAAAAGTTCATTGATTTGAAAAAAGTTCACTGATTTTGCGAAAAAGTTCATCGGTTTTGGAAAAAAATTCATCGAAGTTGAAAAAAAGTCATCGAATTTGAAAAAAAATCATGGATTTTTTTAAAAGTTCATTTGATTTGAAAATAGTTCATCGACTTTGTAAAAAAAGTTCATCGGTTTGAATTTTTTTAATCAAATTTGAAAAAAAGTTCATCGATTTTAGAAAAAAAATATCGATTTTGAAAAAAAGTCATTCAATTTGAAAACACTTCATCGAATTTGAAAATAACTTCATCAATTAAGAAAAAATGTTCACAAAATTTATAAAGAATGCGCATTAAAATAAAATAAAAACGATGAGAAACAGAAAAAGAAACAAGAAAAATAATGAACCAAACTCAAGAACTAATCGTAAAAGAAAACAGAAAGAAGTAATTGTACACTAGCCGCATGGTGGTGTGTTGGTTAGAGGAGAGCGCTCACGTTGAAGAAGTAGCGGGTTTGAATCTTAGTGCATACATATTTTTGAATTTTCTAAAATGGAAAAAAAACACTATCTAAACAGGCCGAGCTCAGCTAACTGATACGTCTTCATCGTATCCATTTTTTCAAACCCTTTTGTCCTTATTTTGGATTCTAATTTGCATGATTTAAATGAAACTAACCCGAACTGACACTGTTTTCAGCAGAATTGCCTTGATGTTATTTGTGTGCAGAAATAAAAGTTCTCGGATCGTCCTGAAAATTTACGAAGAATGGATTTAATAAAAAATACTGACGCAAAAATTAACCAGAGGGGGGCACCTACAGGCCACAAGCCTGCTAAGCGTGGCCACCCCCTAGCCGCGCCTAGCAGGCTTGTGGGGCCCTCGTGGCTCCTCCAACCTTTTCTCCAGCTCCATATAACCCTATTCGCGGAGAGAAAAATCAGAGAGAAGAGTTCATCGCGTTTCATGATACGGAGCCGCCGCCATCTCCTGTTCTTCCTCGGGAGACCAGATCTGGAGTCCGTATTGGGCTCCGGAGAGGGGAAATTGACGCCATCGTCATCACCAACCATCCTTCATCACCAATTCCATGATGCTCTTCGCCGTTCGTGAGTAATCCCATCGTAGGCTTGCTGGACGGTGATGGGTTGGATGAGATTTATCATGTAATCGAGTTGGTTTGGTTAGGTTTTGATCCCTAGTATCCACTATGTTCTCAGATTGATGTTACTATTGTTGAAAATATGCCCTAGAGGCAATAATAAATTAGTTATTATCATATTTCCTTGTTCATGATAATCGTTTATTATCCATGCTATAATTGTATTGATCGGAGACTTAGATGCATGTGTGGATATATAGACAAAACCATGTCCCTAGTATGCCTCTAATAGACTAGCTCGTTGATCAAAAGATGGTTAAGGTTTCCTAGCCATGGACATGAGATGTCATTTGATAACGGGGTCACATCATTAGGAGAATGATGTGATGGACAAGACCCAAACTGCAAACGTAGCATATGATCGTATCAGTTTATTGCTACTGTTTTCCGCATGTCAAGTATGTGTTCCTATGATCATGAGATCATGCAACTCATAGATATCGAAGGAGTGCCTTGTGTATATCAAACGTCGCAACGTAACTAGGTGACTATAAAGGTGCTCTACAGGTATCTCCGATGGTGTCTGTTGAGTTGGCATGGATCGAGACTGGGATTTGTTACTCCGTGTGACGGAGAGGTATCTCGGGGCCCACTCGGTAATGCAACATCACAATAAGCCTTGCAAGCAATGTGACTAATTGTTAGTTGCGGGATCTTGTATTACGGAACGAGTAAAGAGACTTTCCGGTAACGAGGTTGAAATAGGTATGGAGATACCGACGATCGAATCTCGGGCAAGTAACATACCGAAGAACAAAGGGAACGTTATACGGGATTAACTGAATCCTTGACATAGAGGTTCGACCGATAAAGATCTTTGTAGAATATGTAGGAACCAATGTGGACGTCCAGGTCCCGCCATTGGTTATTGACCGTAGAGGTGTCTCGGTCATGTCTACATAGTTCTCGCACCCGCAGGGTCTGCACACTTAAGGTTCGATGACGTTTCGGGTAGTGTAGAGTTATGTATGGTGGTGACCGAAGTTTGTTCGGAGTTCCGGATGAGATCCCGGACGTCACGAGGAGCTCCGGAATGGTCCGGAGGTAAAGATTCATATATAGGAAGTCCCAGTTTGGTTTCCGGAAAAGTTTCGGGCTCATCGGTAGTGTACCGGGAGTGCCGGTAGTGTACCGGGAGGGGTATTTCGACCCCAAGAGGTCCATGGGCTGTGGGAGAATAATAACCAGCCCTTAGTGGTCTGGGAAAACAGCCACAAAGGCCCATGGCGCAGGAGAGAAAGTCCTAAAGCAAAAAGTGGAAAATCAGCCAATAGGAGGCAATCCTACTCCAACTAGGATTGGAGGTGAAGTAGGATTGCTTCCCACCTCCTATTTTGGCCGACCCAAAGGACTTGGATGCCTCTCCTCTCCTATCCTCCTATATATACTAGCGGATTGGGTGCTTTTTGGACAGAATTTCCGGCCACGTGCTACCCGTTACACCGGTGCATAGTTTCTTCTCTAGATCGGTTTTCTGCAGCGCTTAGGCGAAGCCCTGCCGGAATTGCTCCACCACCATCACCGGAGCGCCGTCACGCTGCCGGTGAACTCTCTCTCCTCTTCACCTCCTCTCGCTGGATCGAGACGGTGGAGATCGTCATCAAGGTGCACGTGTGCTGAACGCGGAGGTGTCGTCTGTTCGGCGCTAGATCGGAAGGACCGTGATCGAGATCGCGAGACGGTTCGTGATGAGTTCGCGGGACAGATCGTGATCAAGATCGTGAGACGGATCGTGATGAGTTCGCGGGACGGTTCATGATTGGATCGCGGGACGCTCGGCGATTTGGATCGCGAAGAAGTTCGACTACACCAACCGCGTTTCTTAACGCTTCCCGCTTAGCGATCTACAAGGGTACGTAGATCCACTCTCCCTTTCGTAGATGCTCATCACCATGGATAGGTTTGCGTGTGCGTAGGAATTTTTTTGTTTCCCATGCGATGTTCCCCAACAACTATGACTTTGCTATGCTTAATGCTTGTCACTAGGGACCGAGTGCCATGATTTCAGATCTGAACCTATTATGTTTTCAGGAATATATGTGTGTTCTTGATCCTATCTTGCAAGTTGGAGACACCTATTACGAGTTATTGGTCCGCATCCCCCAGGGTGATAATAATTGAGATTCTTTCCAGTGATTACCGTAGTTTGAGGAGTTCATGTATTCGCTAAGTGCTAATGCTTTGGTCCGGTTATCTATTAAAAGGAGGCCTTAATATCCCTTAGTTTCCATTAGGACTCCACTGACACGGGAGAGTAGGACAAAAGATGCCATGCAAGTTCTTTTCCATAAGCACGTATGACTATATATGGAATACATGCCTACATTACATTGATGAATTGGAGCTAGTTCTATGTCACCCTATATTATAACTATTGCATGATGAATTACATCCAACATAATTGTCCATCACCGATCCATTGCCTATGAGATTTTCTTATACTGAGCTTTGCTAAGTTACTTCTCCGTTGCTACTGTTACTTTTTGCTACCGTTACCTTTACTTCCATACTAATTTGCTAGTGAATACTTTGCTGCAGATATTAAGTCTTTTGGGTGTGGTTGAATTGACAACTCAGCTGCGAATACTCGAGAATATTCTTTGGCTCCCTTTGTGTCGAATCAATAAATTTGGGTTGAATACTCTACCCTCGAAAACTGTTGCAATCCCCTATACTTATGGGTTATCAAGACCTTTTTCTAGCGCTGTTGCCGGGGAGCATAGCTCTATTCTCTGAGTCACTTAGGATTTATATCTGATGATCACTATGAAGAATCTGAAAGATCCAAAAACCAAGATCTATCCCTCTACTACGAGGGGAGGTAAGGAATTGCCATCTAGCTCTGCACTTGATTTACCTTCTGTTATGAGTAAGTTCGTGACACACCACCTGCTAGTAATTCTGATATGTCGCAAGTAATTGATTATGCCACTTCTGCTATGCATGATGCTTATGATGATACTTTGCTTGATAATACTGTGCCACTTGGTGAATTTCTTGATGAACAAATTGCTAGAGTCAATGCTGGAAATTATGATACTTCTGAAACTGATGAGATTATTGAAACTGAACACTTTGAGACACCTGCTAGACCTAGCTCTCCTAGATATGAATTGCCTGATGTTCTTGAGGGTTATGTGATGGAAGGAGAGGTAGCTAGGGACTTTCTTGCTTGTAATGATAGAGATGATCTTAAGAAATTACTATGCAAGTGGAAAGAAAAATCTTTGAATGCCAGAATTAAATATGATCCTAAGTTTGCTACTTCACCTATCTTTGTTACTGATAAGGATTATGAATTCTTTTTCAATCCCAAGTTAATTACTTTGATTGAATCTGATCCTTTTCATGGTTATGAATCTGAAACCGTTGTGGCGCATCTTACTAAATTGAATGATATAGCCACCCTATTTACTCATGAGGAGAAAATTCGTTATTACTATATCCTTAAGTTGTTTCCTTTCTCGTTAAAGGGTGATGCTAAGATATGGTTTAATTCTCTTGCTCCTGGTTGTGTGCGTAGCCCCTAGGATATGATCTAACACTTCTCTGAAAAATATTTTCCAGCCCATAAGAAACAAGCTGCCTTGCAGGAAATATTTAACTTTGTGCAAATTGAAGAAGAGAGTCTCCCACAAGCTTGGGGGAGGCTTCTCCAATTACTTAATGCTTTGCCTGATCATCCTCTTAAGAAAAATGAAATACTTGATATCTTTTATAATGGACTAGCCGATGCTTCTAGGGACCACCTAGATAGTTGTGCTGGTTGTGTTTTCAAGGAACAAACTGTTGAACAAGCTGAAATACTATTGAATAATATATTGAGCAATGATAATGATTGGACTATTCTCGAATCACCTCCGAAGCCAACTCCGAAGAAAAGAGGTATTCTATTTCTCGGTCCTGAAGATATGCAAGAGGCAAAGAAATCTATGAAAGAGAAAGGTATTAAAGCAGAGGATGTTAAGAATCTACCACCTATTGAAGAAATACATGGTCTTGATAACCCGACACAGGTAGTAGAGGTAAATTATCTTCATAGATTTGATGAAAGCGATATTCCTTATAATGAGTCTGCTAGCCAATGCTTGGATGAATTTGATAGTTTTGTTGTTAAGCAAGAAAATTTTAGTAGACAATTGAAACATAATGCTTTCATGCTTTATCGCTTAGGTGATTATATGAATAGAACTATCAATGATCTTAAAATGATTAGTAAACATGCTTCCATAGTAACTACTCAAGTAGCAAAAGTGCTTAAAGCACAAAATGATTTGCTTAATGAGATGAATAGTAAGAACAATGATCATTCTGTTAAAGTTGTGACTAGAGGTGGAAGAGTGACTCAGGAACCTTTGTATCCTGAGGGCCACCCTAAGAGAATTGAACAAGATTCTCAAAGGGATAATACCGATGCACCTAGTCATTCCAATAATAGGAGGAATAAGGATGACGATAGAACCTTGCAGGTTGCTAGTGAACCTGTTATAGATACACCTTGAAACCCAAATGATATTTCTGTTTCTGATGCTGAGACACAATCTGGTGATGAACATGAGCCTAGTGATAATATTAATGATGACGTTCATGTTGGCACTCAACCTAGTAATGATAATGATGTGGAGATTGAACCTGTTATCGATCTTGATAACCCACATCCTAAGAATAAAAGATATGACAAAAGAGATTTTATTGCTAGGAAGCATGGTAAAGAAAGAGAACCATGGATTCAGAAACCCATGCCCTTTCCTCCTAAACTATCCAAGAAAAATTATGAAGAGGATTTTGAGCGCTTTGTTGAGATGCTTAGACCTGTCTTTTTCCGTATGCACTTGACTAATATTCTAAAAATGTCTCCTTACGCTAAGTATATGAAAGATATTGTGACTAATAAAATAAAGATACCGGAAGCTGTGATTTCCACCATGCTTGTTAATTATACTTTTAAGGGTGGAGTACCAAAGAAATCAGGAGATCTAGGAATACCAACTATACCATGCTCTATTAAGGGGAATTATGTTAAAACTGGTTTATGTGATTTAGGAGCTGGTGTTAGTGTTATTCCTTTTTCTTTATATCGTAGAATTGATTTGAATATGTTGACACCTACTAAAATCTCTTTGCAAATGGCTGATAAATCAACGGCTCTACCTATCAGTATTTGTGAGGATGTACCTGTCGTAGTTGCAAATGCTACTATCTTAACGGACTTTGTTATTCTCGATATTCCCGAGGACGACAGTACGTCGATCATCCTTGGTAGACCCTTTTTGAATACTGCAGGGGCTATTATTGATTGCAACAAGGGCAATGTCACTTTTCATATTAATGGTAATGAGCATACGGTACACTTTCGGAAGAAACAACCTCAAGTTCACAGTATCAACTCCATTGAAAAAATTCCAATGATTATTATTGGAGACTTTGAGTTCCCTCTTCCTACTGTCAAGAAGAAATATGATATACTTATTGTTCGGGATATACATATCCCCATTGAGGCAACTTAGTGTTATTCGAAAATTCTTCGGTTTCATGTTATTCGAAAGAAGTTTATTAATAAGACTTGATCAACCTTATTGATGGATTCCTTTTGATGAGCATGAGATGGATGAATTCAGAAAGCACAACTTTCTGTACCCAACTTTTACTTTCTGTTAGTAAGTTGAAATTAAGAAAAAATGCTATTATTTTTCTGTTTTTTGAGTTTTCCGTGCAATAGAAAAATGATGTAAAAATAAAAGTTCTTCAATTGCCCTGAATATGGACTATGATTTTTTCTGGAATATTTAAATTTTTTTGGCATTGAGCACACTGCAGGGGGCTGTACCAGTGGGACACAAGCCCACAAGGCACGGGCACCCACCTGTTCGCGCCTAGCAGGCTTATGGGTCTTATGTGCCCCCCTCCACTTATTTCAGCACCCATCTACTTCATCCTCCTCCAGAAAAAAAATCCCACCATTTCTCAAACCCGTGTTCTAGCTCATTTTACTGCCATTTTCGATCTCCTTGCTCAAAGCTACATTCGCAAAACTATTTTGGGGGATTGGTCCTCGGTATGTGACTCCTCCAATGGTCCAATTAGTTTTTGTTCTAGTGCTTTATATGGTGCACATTTTTACTGCTATGGTGACCTTGTTCTTGAGCTTGCATGTCAAATTTGTATGGTCCCAAGTAGTTTTGATGCATGATATAGCCTCTAGGCACTTGAGGGAGTAGTTGCTATGAGTTTCTTTGAGTTTTGTTCACCTTTATTTTGAGTCACTAAAAATTTCAGAAATTTTCAGAGAAAGAAATGCTGAGGAGATTGTTAAGAGGCTCTTCAAGTCGGAGTTCTAAGGAAGATGAAAATGAAATGAGGGAGAAATCCAAGTATAATCTTCCTCGCATCGCAGAAGTTCGACCATGTGAATGGTCGTGTGACACATTCTTGAGAGCGGCCGGTATTTATGAAGATTTCTATTATTTGGCCGAGAATGCAGGCATCACCGACTTCCTCAACGATAAGTGTGACCAGTACCTCTTGCTCATGAATACCTTTGTGCAAAAAAATTCACTTTCATTCTAGGGAATACCCTCCTATAGTAGAATTTCACTTATATGACGTGCCTATGAAAATGAACCTTTATGTTTTTTGCAAAGTTTGCAAAATACCCTATGAGGACAGCATCAGGGAACCATGTCCCAGAGACATGGGAGATTTTATTGCCGCAGTCATTGTAGGGAAAGAGAGAGGTGTGTCAAAGGCAAGAGCAGCTAGTTTACATTTTCTTGTGCTACGCTATTATTCATTATTTGTGGGAAGATGTTTAGTTGGTCGCTGGGAGAGTGGAAGTCTTAGTGCCCCTGACCTTGCCATTTTGCGCCATGCTTTATTTGCTGACAGAACCTTTAGTCTTGACGCTATGGTGGCCCAACAGTTGAACACCAACCGTTCGAAGGGGCCCATATTCAGAGGTATCTATGCATCTCGTTTAGCTAAACATTTTGAGATACCCATTAAGCTTCACGAGAAAGATGAGAGGCTACTACCCGTGAAGTTTTTAGATTATGACCGTATGGTAGCCCATGATGTTATTAAGAAAAATGATGATAGGAGGCTGCTTTACAACTTAGTTTTTAGCCAGGGTACTCGTGAAATTATTACTCCGCCTGTTTCTTGTTTGTTCGATATTCGCTTAGGCAGGTACACCATTATGCCCGGAGACATTTATAGACATTGGGGTCTGGCGCAACCCCCAGCTCCGGAACCGGCACAACCTTTGATCCGTACCCAGGGCCAGTCTTTCAGTGGGAGCCGCAGGAGTTCGCCAACCAATGGAACTATGAGCACGCTCCTGAGTATCCTAGAGGGAGCTCTTTCTAGCCATGGCCATAGACCAACTTAGGACAAAAGCCTAAGCTTGGTGGAGTACGTATTTCTCACCGACTTTATATTCATATTCACACACTCATCTTAGTAGTCGGTGTTCATACTCTTTCATTGTACTATCCATGGTAGTTTATTTTCTTGTTTCGCGTTATTCTTGTGTGTTTATTTAACCTTGAGAAAAATACAAAAAAATAGTTCTAGCTTTATTTTCTAGTTGCTTAGTTGTAGCATTAAAAAGAAAACCCAAAAATATTTTTCGTTCTTCTTTTACTTGTTGGGAGCTTTCCCGTGTAAATAGTTTTCTCGTTCTTGTTTTCATTTTTCCTTCTTTGGGTTCTAATGAGAAGACCACAATGAAAATGTCGAGTGGCTCTCATATGCATTATTGTTTATCTATCAGAGAGCCCATATTAGCTTGTCTTCTCCTTTGAGTTATTATTTACAGATTCCATCTTAGTCCAATGCACGTGCACTCTTATTATTATCCACACCATTCGGTCATGCAAGTGAAAGGCAATAATGACAATATTTGATGAAAAGACTGAGACGGGGAAAAGTTGGTATGAACTCGGCCTATCTTGCTTCTGTAAATATGATTAGCTCATCGTTCTGAATTCAGTTCATCATGGGTGAAACATATTTGCAATGACAATTAGAGATTATAGTTACTCATGCCATGCTTAATTAGCTAAGAGTGGATAATGGTTTGTTTTGGGTGCCAACATGCATATTAAAATGGTTGTGATGTAGTATGATGGGATGGTATCCTCCTCTGAACGATTCAAGTGGCTCGACTTGGCACATGTTCATGCATGTAGTTGAAACAAATCAACATAGCCTCCACGATATTTATGTTCATAGTGTTATATATCCTACTCATGCTTGCATTCAATGTTGGTTAATCTCAAAGCATGTTGATGACTGTGTCGCTCTCTAGTTGGTCGCTCCTCAGTCTTTGCTAGCCTTCACGTGTACTAAGCGAGAATATTGCTTGTGCATCCAATCTCTCAAACCCAAAGTTGTTCCATATGAGTTCACCATATCTACCTATACGCGGTATTTACCTGCCGCTCCAAGTAAATTTGCATATGCCAAACTCTAAACCTTCAAATAAACCTTCTGTTTTGTATGCCCAAATTGCTCATGTGACGACTGGGGGCTGTCAGTATCTTCCATGCTAGGTGGGTTATTCTCACGGTATGTGTTGATTCACTATCATTCACTAGAAGATGGTTGATATTCGGGATGCCCAGTTCCATGCTCAAATTAAAAAGTAAAATATAATTAAACAAACTCCC
The DNA here is from genome assembly GCA_022496015.1 of Hordeum marinum. Taxonomy (NCBI): domain Eukaryota; kingdom Viridiplantae; phylum Streptophyta; class Magnoliopsida; order Poales; family Poaceae; genus Hordeum; species Hordeum marinum. Next base: position 346,137,955 of record CM039676.1, on the reverse strand, counting down.
CCGGAACTGTGTTTGTATGGACGGTAGCCGTGGATATGGCTTGTCGTGGAGTGTGATTGATTGGTGGAGGGGGAGTAAAAATTTTGTCATTCTGTTTGGGAACCGCTTATAATGTATCTAGCATGGAAGATGTTGAAAACCTTTTGGTCGTTATGTGAGCAATGAAAGCATACCGCTCAAAAATCATTACTTATCTTTGTTTTAAAAACTCGAGTTCTGGCACCTCTGCAAATCAATGCTTCCCTCTGCGAAGGGCCTTTCCATTTACTTTCTTGTTGAGTCATCATCTTCTTATAAAAGGCGCTAGTTAGAGAGCACCACCGTCATTTGTATGCTTGCTGTTAATTGATATTGAGAATGAGCATGACTGGATCTATCTCACCGTGAATTACAATGTTTAGTCAGTCGTTGTTTTTTAGAGGTGCTCTGCATTTATGTTTTGCGGTCTCACAAAGGGCTAGCGAGATACCATTTTGTCATATTGTATCATGATTGTTTTGAAAAAATGTTGTCGTCCGAGAGTTATTATTATTGCTCACTAGTTGATTATGTCATTGATATGAGTAAATGTGAGACCTAAATGTTATTGTGAACATGGTTAATCCATGATCTTTGCTGAAAATCTAAACATCAATTAGACGTATTTACAATAACAAGATCAAACAGAGTTTGTAAAAGTTTTTCTTTATCACTTTCAGTTTATCATCTGAATTGCTTGAGGACAAGCAATGGATTAATCTTGGGGGAGTTGATACATCTCCATCGTATCCACTTTTCCAAACCCTTTTGCCCTTTTTTGGACTCTAATTTGCATGATTTGAATGGAACTAACCCAGACTGACGCTGTTTTCCGCAAAATTGCCTAGCTATTATTTTTGTGCCGAACTAAAAGTTCTCGGATTGTCCTGAAAATTTACGGAGAATATTTTTGGATTTAATAAAAAAAACTGGCACAAGAATTAACCAGAGGGGTCCCACCTGCTGCCACAAGCCTGCTAGGCGCAGCCACCTCCTGGTCGCGCCTAGCAGGCTTGTGGGGCCCTTGTGGCTCTCCAACCTCCTTTCCAGCTCCATATAACCCTATTCACAGAGAAAAAAAATCAGAGAGAAGAGTTCATCGCGTTTCACGATACGGAGTCACCGTCACCTCTTGTTCTTCCTCGGGAGACCAGATTTGGAGTCGGTTTTGGGCTTCGGAGAGGGTAAATCGACGCCATCGTCATCACCAACCACCCTTCATCACCAATTCCATGATGCTCTCTGCCGTTCGTGAGTAATGCCATCGTAGGCTTGCTGGACGGTGATGGGTTGGATGAGATTTATCATGTAATCGAGTTAGTTTGGTTAGGGTTTGATCCCTAGTATCCACTATGTTCTGAGATTGATGTTGCTATGACTTTGCTATGCTTAATGCTTGTCACTAGGGCTCGAGTGCCATGATTTCAGATCTGAACCTGTTATGTTTTCATGAATATATGTGTGTTCTTGATCCTATCTTGCAAGTTGTAGACACCTATTACGAGTTATGGTCCGCATCCCCCAGGGTGACAATAACTGTGATTCTTTTCGGTGATTATCGTAGTTTGAGGAGTTGATGTATTCATCAAGTGCTAATGCTTTGGTCCGGTTCTCTATTAAAAGGAGGCCTTAATATCCCTTAGTTTCCATTAGTACCCCGCTGCCACGGGAGGGTAGGACAAAAGATGTCATGCAATTTTTTTCATTAAGCACGTATGACTATATATGGAATACATGGCTACATTACATTAATGAATTGGATCTAGTTTTGTGTCACTCTATGTTATAACTGTTGCATGATGAATTACATCCAACATAATTATCCATCACCGATCCATTGCCTACGAGATTTCCATATACTGAGCTTTGCTAAGTTACTTCTCCGCTGCTATTGTTACAATCACTACAAAACTGGTACTGTTACTTTTTGCTACCGTTACCGTTACTTCCATACTACTTTGCTACTGAATACTTTGCTACAGATATTAAGTCTTTCAGGTGTGGTTGAATTGACAACTCAGCTGCGAATACTCGAGAGTATTCTTTGGCTCCCCTTGTGTCGAATCAATAAATTTGGGTTGAATACTCTCCCCTTGAAAACTGTTGCGATCCCCTATACTTGTATGTTATCAAGACTAATGCACTGCAGGCGCCAGTTTGCAAAAACGAACTAAAACCGGTACCTGTGGCGCTAAATAGGGCTTGTCGTCGAGACCACGAGGAGAAGGAGGTGTTCACGGGCCTTTCTGGGCTGTCCACTTACGCCACTTATTTTTTTTCTGGATATTCACCAACGCCATTTAAGTTTTTTTATGGGTGGCATTTGTGGGTAGTGGTAAGTGGGAACCAACGCCATTTACATCTGAGCAGCAAGGCCTGCATTGATGCATGGGAGAGAATTAACGTAGGGACGGAGCTGCCAAACCCTAGGTGGTATGTTTACTTGGGATCAATGGGCGTGAAGGGAGGAGGGAGACGGCACCACCAAACCCTAGGCAGTCCTTGGGCAAAGGTCAGCTCCCTACTATAGTGCTATTATCGTTGCTTCTAATGGTCTGCTTGGAAGCCTGGCTGCCATTTTGACATGTTTGATTACACGTTGTATTGGATTCTTACCCCGCACCAATCGAGCCTGCTAGGAGCCTAGGAACGCTCAAATCGACCATTTTTAACGAGTTGGGCTGAATCGACCACAGAAACGGGGCACCTCCATGTCCTGCTTATTGCGAGATGTAGACTAGTCTCGCCTACGCGCGCGACAGACTAGGCCAGAACAGTATGCGGGAGGCCATAGGCCAAAACCTTTTCCTTTGGGCAATTCCTCGCATTTTTTGTTTACTTTGTTTATACTTTTATATATGTAAATATATATGTGTTACAAAAAACACTTTACATAGAATATTAAAAAATGTAATCAAACATTTTAAAAAATATCTATAGAAAATTATTTTTCACGTATACGAAAAATGTATACAATGTGTGAAAAATAGTTAAAAGATGTATTAAAAAATTTAATCAAGCATCTAAAAAAGTTAATTAATTATTTGAAAAATATTAAATATGTATAGGAAAAATGTTTCTATACACTTTTAAAATGTCAGTATACACGCTGATGTATACAAAAGATGTACAATGTGTTAGAAAGAAAACTTCAAAACCTATAGATTTTACAAAATGTTAATCCTGCATTAAGAAAATGATAAATGTGTATATAAAAATGTTTTTGATGTATACTAAAATAGTTAATGAGTGAAAAAAAAGTTGATCACATAGAAAAGCAAAGAATCAGTGTGTGTGTGCGCGCGCGTGTGTGCACAAAAAACATGTTAATTATGTACTTGGAAATGTTATTCATGTTTACAAAAAAATTCTACTTGTAAACATCATAACCAAATATTTTGAAAAATAATGTTATCACATAGAAAAGTGAATATAAATGAAACAAATAAAAATAAAAATAGAAACCAAAGAAAACGAATGCAACAAATGGAAACAAAAAATTGACAAATGAAACAGAGAAAAATGAATAGAACCTATAAAAACCAGAAAAGAAACAAAGAAACCCAATTCAAAATAGTGAAAACAATAAAACGAGAAAAATGAAGTAAGTCGTGAAGAAGTAAAAACACCAAAGAAAAAAAACTAATGAAAACCAAGAAAGAAAGAAAAAGAAATTGAACAAATAATAAACAAATAAAAACAAGTGAAAACAGGGTAATACCAAAGAACACGTGAAAAAAGCAAGAAAACAGAAAAACAAGCGGTGAAGAAGCAAAGAAACCAAAAGAAAAGCAAAAAGAACACAAAAACCAATTCAAATGAAGCTACAGCGAGCAATCAAAAAAATTGTTTACAACATGGAAGAAAAAGTTTCGGCCAGATGGAAGCAATACTCGCTATAATCCCCTACAAAATAATATGTAATTTATACTCACTATAGCCTTCACTCACTCTGTTCATTTTTAAGTCAAACCTAAAATCCGTAACGAAAATAAACCAAACCGAACCAATTTGTATGTTTTTTTGGTTTCGGAATGGTATAGACTTTCCCTATCGATTTGTATTTTGCTTTTATGGTATATCCGAAAATCTGAACGGTTAAACGAATAAACCGAAGTAACAAATATATTTATATTTCTTGATTGAACAACCATACAAGTAGTCATTTCTCTTGCACAGGAGCAACTAAGCACGCCAATTTTTCTTGTTACGTAGATACGATGTATGCATGCAATGTACTTATATATGTTTATAAACTGATTTGTATATTTAAAAAGGTATGTGTTTTGCGTCACAAATTTATAAATTATTATTATGTCATTTTTAAATTCGTGTCAATTTGGGTTTTATGGTATATACTGAAATTATACCAAAAAAATTGATATATACCAAAACAGGACTATATTTACTGAAGTATTCCCTCCTTCCCAAAATCTTAGGCATCTGAGTTTTTTTTCTTCTCAAAATCCCAAAATCTAAGGCGTTTTAGCACTCAAATCTTGATGTTTTCTTGTGTACGGTCAACATAAGCTAACCATTATTAATTATAGATCAGTCACACACGGTTGTTAAAGTATATGACGGAGAAAGCTTTCTATAACCATCTCTCGGTAATTTACGATTAGTCTTGCGTTAATTCCCGTGCCAAGATCTTAGACGCCCTACATATTGGGAAGGAGGGAGTATTAGTACCGTACAAACTGAAAAACCTTATAAATCGAATGCACAAAGTTAATGTTCACCATAAAAGAGAGCCAACGGGTGCACGTGATGGACCCACGAGTCAACAAGGGCGCCTGGTGGGCCTCGATGTATGAGAGGATGAGATCAAGTACAAAAGATACACTTGGAGTGTTTTGTTACCTCTCTAATCTCTTTCACATAATCTATTATAATCTACACAACAATGCTTCAATTTGAGGTAGAATCTACACAAAAAAATGCACATCAATGTGTGGTTCCATTTAGACGATTGGTTCGTAGTTTTGTTGTGTGTAGATGTTTGATTTCATGTTCATATTGAAAGTTGCTCGGGATGAAACTTATCGTGCACCGTTGGCTGTTTGAAAATTTCTTCGACAAGTAGTTTCGCACAACTTTCATGTTGTACGTTCTTTGTTTCGACATTGTAGATGAGTAGATCTATATCTATGGACTATACAAATTCATATATGTAGTTTGTTTGATGACACTCTTTAATCACCTTGACCTAGTCCATTTTAATGTACACAACGATGATTTCATTTCAGATAAGGTCTACACGAAAAGGATGCATGGTTCCATTCAGTACAGTAAATGCATATGTTTTCGTATTATAAACAATAAAATAATTATTTCAGGGATTAATACTATAGTACTATCCCCGCAAAAAAAATTACTATAGTACTATGCCTGTATTTATATAAGAAGCTGGAAAATCATGTTTTGTCGGGCTTTTCCCGGGCTGCGGGCTGGAAAGCGAGGCTCGAGCCTGGCCCGGACGCCGGGCTTCGGGCCGGGCCGCCCGTGCCTAGGATTTTAGTCCAAACCCACCCAACCCTGGGCGTCTCCTCTACTGCATCGCCGCTAGTCTTCTAACCGGCGGCACGGCGAGATTAACGAGAGGGGAATCGATCCCCATTGGAACCGGAACGGGAGGCGGGCGTTCCAAATCGGGCGGGTTTCTCCGCCATGTCAACGTGACTCATCCCCCCACTATTCCACGCGAGAAAGAAAGCGAGCACAACGAATTATTCGTCCCTTTCCGTCGTTCCACGCGCTTTATGGTCGCCCGGCGAGGGATCCCATCCCATCCCACCCCCCTGCCCGAGCCGCCACCCCGCCGGCCTCCCGTTCCTCCGCCCACCACGCCGCGAAGAGGAGGAGGAGGAGGAGGAGCAGGAGGAGATCCCGCGTCGAGCCGAGGCGGAGCGCGAGATCCCGCGTCGGAGAGCGGGCGGCGGTCTGATTGATTAATTGATCGGTTGGTTGATCGATTGGTTCGACGATGGTGCGGGAGACCGGGTACTACGACGTGCTCGGGGTCAGCCCGGCGGCCACCGAGGCCGACATCAAGAAGGCGTACTACGTCAAGGTGCGACTGCCACGCCCGCCCCTGCCGCCCCCCTCTGTCCCTCTCCGGCGAATTTCGCTCTCATTCCGGTTGTTGTTGTTGCAGGCGAGGCAGGTCCACCCCGACAAGAACCGCAACGACCCCCTCGCGGCCGAGAAGTTCCAGGCAAGTGCTCCCTCTGCCATGCTGCTGTTTGCTTCCCCACTGCCATAACTTCTCGCGTGAGACATCGGCATCATGCAAATTCTGCTGTGACTATCGCCAACAGTGCTGCCAGCGACTGATCAGGCAATTAGCTATACAAGTGTCAACACTGATGTAAATTAGTGGGGATCATGCGTCTTCACGCACTCTGCAAGATGGGCGTTTCGCCTTTCGGGGATTCAGTCAGCTTTTACATGGATGATGAATGCCGATGGTGGTTGCGACATCGATATTCCTTTGCTGCTGCCTTGCTGGTAGGAACCAGAATTGTAGTATTACAGGTGGTTCATTTCGAAAAGTCCTTCGGTCACCATAGTTGCTGCCCCTGTTACTAGCTTAGGAAGGGACATACCAAAGCAGCTACTGCATCAGTGATAACGGGCATCGACGTTGCAACCTCACTGAATAACAAACCAATGCTAAACCAGCAACTGTTTTATTTTGCCATGATTTTGAAAATCATCTTCCAGTCCATGGAACTCCAACAACGAACTCGTGAATTACCAAGAACATTTGTATTTACATGTCTAGTGATGTGCAGGTGTTTTTTTGGCATCAGAATGGCTGAATTGGTTTCTGTGCGTCACTGCCCAACGGGTTTGGTGACAAATCTTTGCCTTGCAATAACCGGGCATATGCACCTTATGTCCAACAATCAATCGGCATTGAAGAAGTCGCAAAACTTAATCCAGTCTCCCCATTGATGATCATCGAAGTTACTGTGGCCAAAACAAATTTCTAGTGTCAGTTTGCTCCTTTGTGCACCATGAATCATTCTTACTGTGGCCAAAACAAGTTACTGTGGCCAAAACAAGTTTCTAGTGTCAGTTCCCTAATGAATCATTCTGACTGAAGCATGTGAAACTAAAACCCGACAATAGCAGTTCCCTTTGTCGCGTGGTTCAGTCTCAACAACAGATTGCTTATATCAGCCATCATGCAAGACAGTATAATGCATTATTGAGTTACTTTTGCAGTGTGTTGGCAATTGCTGCAGTAGTGCTACTTTGCGGTGCATCTTGTTACTTTAAAATACTATCTGGCTTTGTAAGACAGGAAGATGTGATTTGCAGAGTTAACCTTTTATATATAGCGTGTTTACAAAGTTACTGTAATTGCAGGAACTGGGGGAGGCATACCAAGTACTTAGTGACCCAGCACAGCGTCAAGCATATGACTCGTATGGAAAATCTGGTATTTCAACGTAAGTGTGACTGACCAATACTTACTATGAACTTGTTGGAATAATTTCAAAGAGTTGGGATGTTCTTGGGGGATATATTAGCTTAGTTGACTGCCAATTTGTTCCGTTGTTTGCTAGATATAGGTTTGACAATGTAATTGGTGATTTCGTCTCGTATGCTGCAGAAACTGGTGAGATGATCACCTTCTTACTAGTTTCCTGCCATCATTATACAGGGAAGCAATGATTGATCCAGCAGCAATTTTTGCAATGCTATTCGGTAGTGAGATTTTTGAGGATTACATTGGTCAACTGGCGATGGCATCCATGGCCTCACTCGACATTTTTGGTGAAGATGAAAAGATTGATGCAAGGAAGTTACAAGAGAAAATGCGAGTATGTCCCTGTTAACAGAATAGTTTATGTGCTTTCTTGATTAGAGATTCAGAAAAATATTCCTTCTCCGTAGAAGATTAGGGTCTGTTTGTAGCTTCCAACTGTATATTGTACAAGCAAGCCATAGTACATGCTAAAATTGTAGCACAATGCCTCTGCTACACTGAAGGCCACAATGCCTCTGGGAGGGCCTTCAAACAGAAGAAAATAAAGAAAGTTGAATGTTAGAATGTAGACCTCTTGGCATTCCTCTTTGCCCATTCGTTACCCTTCTAATTTTAGTACAGCCATGATTTCTCCCATTTTCAATGTTATGGTAGCACATTTTTGTACTTCAACCCCTGGCCCACCTCTATATAAGATAAACTAGTGAAACTCAAACGTTGCATGATGCACTCTTCTTTCAGCATGACAATTCTCATGCAGAATATCAGTCTTTGCACTTTTCAGTCTCTACACAGGTTTGTTTAGTCTTTGCTGTAGCAATTAGATGAAATTAGGGGCTGATGGCTTAATTGTTAGATTACAAAAGCATGCTTTGCAACGTTATATTGTATTGTAAGGAAAAAAGAAATGCTAGCTAAGATGTCTCTTCTTTTTCAGTGTTGTAATTATGTAAAGTACTAAGCGGTACCATACTCTTCATATTGTCGTATATTTAAGGCTCTTCACAACTACTGCAGGCTGTACAAAAGGAAAGAGAGGAGAAACTTGCAGAGAAACTGAAGAATAGATTGCACATTTATGTTCAGGGAAACAAAAAAGAATTTATCCAGGTTGCTGAGGCTGAGGTGGCTAGACTTTCTGATGCAGGTGACAAACTTTTTCCTCACTTGCTAACTGTTCTGTCTATTTTTCCTTTAAACTTTGTAACTGCCTCTGGCTGCCTTTTTTGCCTTTATTCCAACCCAGTAGCTCTCGAACTGTTTGACCACTTTTTCCTTGTGTATTCCCAACATGAATCAAACTTGGGGACTACCCTTTTCATTCTTTATGTTTATAAACCTGACTTTATTTTCTGATTTTGACGTCCTGCAGCATATGGGGTTGATATGCTGAGTACTATCGGTTACATGTATTCAAGACAAGCTGCCAAGGAGCTTGGGAAGAAAGCTATCCTTTTGGGGGTTCCCTTTATAGCTGAATGGTTTAGAAACAAAGGTCATTTTATTAAATCCCAAGTGACAGCTGCAACAGGTAAAACTTACTTTATAATTTACTTTCTTGAATAGCAGTACTGATTTCGATATTTTCTATGTTGGTGTTAGCAATATATATTTGTATCTTGGTTTGAAATTTGCTTTGTTTCTGCAGGTGCAATAGCTCTTATGCAGTTGCAAGAAGACTTAAAGAAACATCTCAGTTCGGAATGTAATTACACTGATGAGCAGCTTGAAGCTTACATGCAAAGTCATAAAAGTGTTATGGTGGATTCCTTATGGAAACTTAACGTTGCCGATATAGAAGCAACTCTGTCACGTGTCTGTCAAATGGTTCGTCTTCGTGTTGACATTATTCTTATAGCTCTGTTTTTGTAATCTTACACATTATCATAAGTTGTATCAGTTAATTTAAACATTCTACCAATACCAGGTTCTTCAAGAGAGCAATGTTAGGAGAGAGGAACTAAGAGCTCGAGCTAAAGGATTGAAAACTTTAGGCAAAATATTCCAGGTATAATTTTCCGTATATCCATTCATTCACTTGTGTGTTTTGATATGCAAGTTGTCTGGTGCTCTTGGTGAACTAACTTGGGTTATTTCTACACAGCGTGTTAAGCTCAATAGTGAAGGAGAAGCAGCAACAATGAAGCATACGATAAATAATTTGGATGAGAATGTTGGTACCTCTCCGGATTCATCACCAAAATCTCCCAGGGTCCAGCCATTCGATGCAGACCCACCATATTCTCAGGTGCCTGCCATCTTCTGTGATCATTGTTGTGACATGTGTAGCATATTAAAATGCAAGTTATTATACATGGCTGTTTTTTGAATTATCATTAGATAAAAAAATATATCAAAATTAGAGTTCCGAAAATGAACTTTATCATGATATATTGAGTTCAAGCTGTATCCAACTTTAGTTAACCCATTTTTTCTTTACATGCAAACACGGTTTATTACTACCATCACCACTAGGTCAGATGACAGATTCACCATGTGCTTTGCAAAAGATCTTAGCTATCTGCTCTAGACCCATCACCAACAGGCCGACACTTACCTGCCAATAAGATTGTCTTCTATGCATCACCTAACCGACAAAATTATTGACAGCTGCCAAAAGAAATAAAATAAAAATTGGCGTTTATTCGCATATCAGCAAACTCACTATCACTGCTCGTTCCATTGGTTGTACTACCTCCACAGTGGCACACAACTCTCTTCATCAACTCACAGTAGAAATATTTATCTGCTCCATCAAACAGAAGACTCAGAAATGTTACTCTTCTTTTTTGTCCAGAGCCCATATGTGGAGGCCCCTCGGTTCGCTGGCGCTTATAGTTCGTTCAACTTCCCGATGCCCACCGCTCCACCTGGTGCGCAGAGGGATCCGGTCCCATGACCCGCTCCAGGGCCGCAACTTTTTCTCGTGGGTCTTCTTTTTTGTACAATATTATTGCTTGTGTTAGTAGATGATCACATGGCATTCATTTGTGCCACTAGTATAGTAGAGCGAAGAAGCAGCTGGGTATTATCAATTTGCTTTCTTCGGATGTATAATCGATCGATTAAAATGATTCGTACGTCGACGGGGTCCCCGTGTTGTGTACAGGCGTGTCGCACTGCTTCTGATGGGTTGTCGAGGCAGCGACCGGCCGGCATTGTTGTATACATAAACTATATCACACCACATATTTTCTTTTCCTTGCGTCTATGGGTGCATAATTGTTTTAATATATGGCCCATTTGTGCAAAACAGTTGTGGATCATCTCCTGTTATCTGAAGTGTTCAATCACGTGATGGCAGATTATTGTATACGCATCTGAATTATCTTTGTGTATGGAAAGTACCGTTAAGCACTGACTGCATTGTACTACAATTTTCTTGCTACAAACTTGTGTAGTTGTTTTTCTCTTGAAACTGTAAATATATGAAGGATCCCCCGGCTGTGAAAATTGCCAGATTGCTGCTCCGGGGATGGATGCAAATCTGCTGCTATATGGTTGTGGTGGAGTCAGCACTCTGCTTGGCACAAAGGAGACGCAACTGTCGTCAAAGCCGGCGCCATCGCTTTTCTTCAGTGTGGACGGGGCTTTCTTTTTCTCCTCCTCCCGCGAGGGAGGAGAGGGTACAGTCAGGGTTTTGCGCCGGGGACAGCAACGGCGAAGTCTGCATCGCCCCAATTACCCAGTTTAGACCATCTACAGGGGGACCCGTCTTAAACATCGGATAGGCTGCCCGGTCATTGTCCGGTCACAAAATATCGACCGAACCGGACCCCTCAAACGCTCGGATTGATCGGCATCCTTTATATTCAGCCCAAATATGAAATGGATATGGGGAACCCGGGCACACCCGCTCTGGCCCGCATCGACCCCACATATATTCGTCTTCATCCGCTCGTCGGGCCAAACCCTAGTCACTTCACTTCACTCCCCTTCACTCCCATCTAGCACCCAAAGCTCACCTCCGACGATCTCCTGCCTTCTTCGGCATGGCGGGCAGCGGATCCGAGTCCACCTCTAGATTCGTCGACCACGAGCTCATCCCATACGGCCCCAAGGAGAAGATGGTTGTCCGGCTTGCGCTCCATCGCTCCCGGAAGGCGACACCCTTCGGCGGCACTCCGACTCGCAGTGTCGAGAATCCATTGTGTCGGCATAACCGGTGTCTGAATCACGCGTCGCTGCTTCACCGAGGGTGGTGCGGTCTGTCTGGCGTCCGAACGCCGTGCACAACCCCTTCGTTGGCGCGCCAAGGACGCACCTTGGGCGTCCTTGGACGCTAACATGGCACGGCGTGCCCGTCGTGTGAGGTAGCGGGTGCTGGAGGCGGCGAAGGCCCTAGCGGCGATGGACGTTGGAGAGGTGGAGTCGCACTCTCCGGTGCCCCGTATAATGCATGTGCGCGGGCGCCGCAACAGTGTCGTGGTCGACATCGTCTCCTTCCAGAAAGGATCCGTCATCGACTTGACGTCCACTAACACCGTTCGGATCACGGGTTCCGACGAGGAAGAGTAGGGCATGTGAGACAACGAGAGCTCGACTCCCGTGTGCCAGCTAGTGTTCCATGTCCCACTCTACCTCGCCGGCGACCGGACCGACACTAAAAGGGGTGCAGTCACCGCCGGACATGGGCACGACGAAGCCGGACGAGCTCCGCTTGTATTAGCTTTATGTTGCACGTAACAATATGAATTTAATTTTTTTAATTTAAGATATACAATTATAAAATGCATTATTTAATGTATGACCAGTCAGCGTCCGTGGAATGGACAGACGACAGCAACCTCAACTGAAGCAGCAATCACTACTGTCGAACCAGCACGACACGGCAAGACACAACATCTTCTCCGAGACTGAGGTGACCAAATTCTTGTTATTATTTTACTAGGAAACATGCCCGTGCGTTGCAACGGGAAAGAAAAACCTTCGGTTAAGCATGCCGCCACCCATCACGGTACACATGCGCCAGGCCCAGCAGAGCCATTCGTTGTAACCACTATCTACCCCACTCTGCTAAGGCCTTCGTCTCTCTCGGGTGGGAGCAGATGAAGCATATGAAGAAGGATAAACTTGCGGGGATTAGTCCGGATGTAGATATGTAGTGCCCACTCGATCATTCTTTCCTAATATCGATGACCCCTATGTATGACACAACCTTTCATAATAATAGGTATATAATGCAATTACTTTGAATTGTGTGCATTTCAAATCTTCCAATATAAGGTTTTGCACATTTTTCATAATTTTTGGGATGCAAAACTCACTTATTTTTTTAAACTAAACTCCTTTTAAATACAAAACATTGCTAGAAATACTTCAGAATGTATTATTATGGAGTTGCATTGAACCAAGAACCCTTATGAGAATTTCCTCTATTTTATGTTGAATTTTGAACCTCCAAATAACTTAGATAGATTATTTGATGATTTGAAGGAGAATATATATTATATAAAAAGGAAGTAGACCCATCATTACCTACCAGCCCCAAAAGTAGCCATCAATCTTAAATCTATGAGAAAAAGATCCTGCCTTCATTAATAAAATTTCCCCAATCTAAAATCCATGAAAAAAAAATCATGCATCCATAAATAAAATTCTCCTAGAACCCTCTTTTTCACAGGCAGCAGCTCGACCGACGCTAACATTGACCCATGGGCCCGGGGCCATAGCGTCGTAGCCGCGTGGTGCGCACGAGATCCCTTTTTCACAAGGCGAAAAGAACTTTATGTATCAATGGGTAACATGAGTTTTACAATCAAAGATTACATGCTCTCTAATCAACTCAGGAAACGTTTCCTAGACTCCCCGTGCAAACTCTTGCCCCATGCTCTAGCATGTCTAAGCCAGTGAGTCGGCAGCCTTGCTACATTTTCTCTTAGTCTGTGTACTACTTGCGCTCTTCTAGACAGAGCAAACATATCTTTGTTTCTTCGTCAATTCCACACCACTTCGATTTGTCCAGATTTTTCGAACGGGGAGCATTGCCCACTGTAGCCAGGGCCGGTCCTAAGATTTCAGGGGCCCGGGACGAAACTATAATCCGAGACCCTTCGGGGCCTTTGGCCTTAAGTACAAATGTCTAACTAGTAATCATAATATGTAGATATAACTTTATTAAAGAAACCAATTAAGTACATCAAAAATTGGTGTGCATATCACATAACGTATTACATATTCCCATAAAAAAGATTATCCTAACATTCTCAGATGCAAAATCACTAATGATAGTATCAATATCAATTTCATCAAGCATTTTTTTCCCTCAATGTATAAAGTGGCCAAGCCATTTAACCTCTCTTGAGACATTGTAGATCTCAGGTAGGTCTTCAATAATATCAACTTTGAGAAATTTATTTCAGTCACAAGCATTGTAAGAAAATTTATTTCTCTCAATGTATAAAGTAGCCAAGCCATTTAACCTCTCTTTTTTCTTTTGTAACTTCCGGATGGATACTTTCTCCCGGACCCGGCATGACCTTGCTGAAATCAAAAGAAACAATCAGATTTTACAATTTGCACAAAGCTAATACAAATATTAGATTAATTACAGATCTACGTATAATATGATGACAAAATCTGATAGGGCATTGTATAGTACCTTCTCTCTATAATCTAATCTAACTATGTGTGCTCAATGATTTGATCACCCAGCCAGCAATTTCCTATTGACCTGTTGATTTGGGGAATCAGGATTAGAATAAAAAAACAGAAAGAAGAACGTGCGCGATTGAGAACGTGAGAGCAGACAATGAGAGCAGCCGGCAGACAGACGTGAGCATACACAGTATCTGCTGCAGTCGGCGTTCGTCATGAGGCCCCGGGCACTCAGGCAGAGCGCTGTGAAACAGAGTCGAAGACGACGATTAGACGAGACGAACAGCCGTCAACGGTCAGCGGAAAAAACGACGATCCGAATAAAAAGGAAACCGGGAATCCAGCGATCTCCTTTCCTATACACATCCTGTGCATGTACTCATACGTGACGCAAACCTAGGCCAGACTGGCAGGCCCACCTGGCCACGTCTTTCTTTTTGTTTCCTATAGGATGAGATGTCGCTGACTTTGGTTACAATTTTTCTGTCGCTCGATAAAATCACCTGTACTGCAGCCTACGTAGTACGTACATATGCCCAGGAGGGTCCCCTGACTTTAGGGGGCCCGGGGCGGCCGCCCCGTTCGCCCTGCCCTAGGGCCGGGCCTGACTGTAGCATTCAGTTTCGAGAATGATCCGTCCATGCCAGTTAGTAATCATTGATAGAACATGTAGATCGACTAGGCTAGATGAATCCGGTAGTGTTGAGAGAGGGGCTGTGGAGATTACCTGCTCCCTGTTCAAAGGAGCTCGAACCACCTTCCATGTCGTTGCGGTGGTGGTGGTGGTGACAGCAGAAAGATGGAGGGGTGGCGGTGGTGTTTTCCGTGAGCACTGCGATTGCCCTAGATCGAAAGGGGTTTCGATGGGAAGACTGGCGGCACGATGAACCTCATACCGTGTGTCCCGGTCCCCACCTCTCTATATATCACAGGTCACAGGGGCCCACCAACCATAAGAGGGTTGGGCGCCCCCGATCAGGGCGCGAATAGATCAGGATCCGATGGGCTGTTGGGCCCGCTCGGTGGAGAGATCAACCTAACATTCTCCCCCTTGATCTAAACTTTTACTTTTAACTTTATACTTTCTAGTTTATTCGTTTCATCGCATATTGGTATATTGAGCATGTCTCATCGTCATAACTTGGTTGCCGATAGAATCATACATCTACAACATACATTTTGTTCAGAAACAAATTCTGTTCTTTTTGGGCCTCTTATGATCCAGGAATCATAGGCTTTCCCTTATACCCATGCCGGCTAAGTGTTCCTTGAACACATTGGGTGGTAAGACTTTCGTTAGCGGATCCGCAAGCATATCCTTTGTCTTTATATGCTCGATACTTATAGTGTGATCCTGGATTTTATCTTTCACAACATAGTACTTTATCTCTATTGTTTTGGCAGCATTACTCGACTTGTTGTTGTGAGCATAGAATACCGCGGGCTGGTTGTCACAGTATATCTTTAGTGGTTTGTGAATACAATCTACCACTTTCAAGTCGGGTACAAATTTCTTTAGCCATATCGCCTGCCCTGTGGCCTCGAAGCATGCTATGAACTCTGCATACATCGTGGATGATGCAACTATTGACTGTTTGGAGCCTTTCCACGAAATAGCCCCTCCTGCGAGAGTGAAGATGTATCCTGACGTGGATTTTCTATCATCTCTGTCCCCCGCAAAATCTGCGTCTGAATACCCTTTTATCTCTAGGGAATCAGACTTCCTGTATGTTAGCATGTAGTGCTTCGTGCCTTGCGCATAACGCAATGCCTTCTTTGCCATCTTCCAGTGCTCCATGCCTGGATTCTCTTGATATCTACCGAGTACCCCGGTAACAAAAGCTAAGTCAGGGTGAGTGCACACTTGTGCATACTGTAAGCTTCCAACAGCCGAAGCATATGGTATTGGTTTCATGAGATCGATCTCGTACTGATTCTTGGGACACTGGAATTTCCCAAAACTATCGCCCTTGACTATAGGAGCAGGTGTGGCTTTACTTGCATGCATATTATACTTTTGAAGAACCTTCTCCAAATATGCCTTCTGCGATAGTCCTAAGACTCCAATGTTCCTATCTCGATGAATTTCTATGCCCAAAACATAGGATGCTTCACCAAGATCTTGATATCAAAATTTGAGGATAAGAACTTCTTTGTCTCTAGTAGTAGACTAACATCACTGCTAGCAAGCAGGATATCATCCACATACAAGATTAGGAAAATATATTTCTCATTTTTAAACTTTGCATAAATGCAATTATCCTCAATATTTTCTTTGAACCCAAAACTTTTAATCGTTTGATTAAACTTTAGATACCACTATCTAGAGGCTTGTCTTAATCCATAAATGAATTTCTTTAGGCGACATCCCATACTTTCCTTGCCTTCCATGATAAAACCCTTGGGTTGTTTCATGTAGACCTTTTCTTTTAAATCACTGTTCAGAAATGCCGTCTTGACATCCGTTTGATGTAACTCTATATCAAAATGAGCAACTAATGCCATTATGATTCTGAAGGAATCCTTACATGACACTGGAGAAAAAGTCTCATTGTAATCTATCCCTTCTCTTTGTGTAAATCCTTTAGCTACAAGTCTTGCTTTATACTTTTCTACATTGCCACTAGGATCATACTTGGTTTTGTAGACCCATTTGCAGCCTACTGTTTTGGCTCCTTTAGGAATTTCCACTAAGTCCCAAACATCTTTGGAACTCATAGAATTCATCTCATCTTCCATTGCTTGTAGCCATTTTGATGAGTTAGGGCTTTTAATGGCTTCTTCATATGTAGCGGGATCACCTTCCATATGAACCATTTCTGTATTATAAACTTTATAATCAGTAGAAATGGCAGATCTTCTTGTTCTATTAGATCTTCTAATGCCTCAGTTTCTGGCACATTGTGTGCCTCAACTTGCGACACATCTTCTACTGTTGACTGCTGTACCTCCCTTTCATGCTCAACAACGGGTTCAGTCGGCTCCTGGTGGATAGGTTCCGGGTCTTCCCCCATAGTTTTCACGGGTGGAGTTACAGCTGGTAGTGAGAAAAATGGCTCCTGAATCATCGGATTAGGTGCATGCACCCTCTTCTCCTCAAGATCAATTTTCCGTGCTACCAAGCTCCCCCTCATCATTTCGTCCTCTAAGAAGACCGCGTGTCTCGTTTCTACAAACTTTGTATATATGTCTGGGCAGTAGAAACGAAAACCTTTTGATCTGTCTGGATAGCCAATGAAGTGGCAACTCACTGTTTTGGGGTCTAACTTTGCAATGTTTGGATTAAACATTTTTGCCTCAGCGGGGCACCCCCAGATCCTGAAATGTTTTAAAGAGGGCACTCTTCCTGTCCACAGATCGTACGGTGTTTTGGGCACCGACTTGCTTGACACTCTATTGAGAATGTGAATGGCGGTTTTCAATGCCTCCATCCATAATCCCAATGGGAAGGTGGAGTAACTCATCATGCCGCGCACCATATCCATCAGAGTACGGTTACGCCTTTCAGCTACTCCATTTTGCTGAGGCTCGCCCGACATTGAATACTGGGCTACTATGCCAGTCTCCTGTAAGAACTTTGCAAAAGGTCCAGGGACTTGGCCATATGGGGTGTGCCGACCGTAGTACTCTCCTCCACGATTGGACCTTACTATCTTTATTCTTTTATCATGCTGATTTTCAACTTCAGCTTTGAATATCTTAAACTTATCCAATGTTTCAGATCTTTCTTTGATTGGATAAATATAACCAAAATGAGAGTAATCATCTGTGAATGTTATGAACGAGTCATATCCATCCATACTTTTCACCGAAAATGGTCCACAAATGTCAGTGTGGATGACTTCCAGTGTGCGTGTGCTATGAATTGCACCCTTTTTGATTTGTTTGACATACTTCCCTTTAATGCAATCCACGCATTGTTCTAAGTCTGAAAACTCTAACGGAGGAAGAATTTCACTTTTGACTAATCTTTCTATTCTCCCCCCGGAAATATGGCCCAAACGACAGTGCCATAATTTCGATGAGCATCAGTTCCTTTTCTTTTCTTTTGTTCTTTGTTCGACGAGGTAGCTTGAGCATTCACATTGGACACATAATGCACTTTTTCACGGAGTGATAGCAAATAAAGCTCATTAAGAAGCAAAGCATCACCAACATAAGCATTATTACACCATATGGCACACTTGCCATGTCCAAAGTAACACTCATAATTGTCTTTGTCTAAACAAGAAACACTAATTAAGTTTCTATTACATGAGGGAACAAATAAGACATCACGAAGAAGAAGGTTGAATCCATCAGCTAACTCCAAAGAGACATCGCCGACAGCTTCAACTTCTGCTTGGACTCCATTAGCTACCTCAATGCATCTTTCTCTTCTTTCCATGGTCCTCGTCGAACGGAATCCCTGTAAAGAGTTTGCAACGTGAACAGTTGCTCCAGAGTTAATCCACCAAGTAGATTTTGAAAACTTTACATACAAGGATTCATTTACAAAGGAAACGATGTCGTTACCTCTCTTTGCCATAACAGACTTTAGCCAAGCAGGGCAGTCCTTCTTGTAGTGCCCTGTCTGCTTGCAGTGGAGACAAGTGTCTTTGTCCACTGGAAAGAACCTCTGCTGATTCTGATGCTGATAGGGTGCTTTTCCATGTGGCTTAGAAGGAGAACCTTTGCTGTTTGGATTGTACTTCTTCTTCTTTTGGTCCTTCACATAGTTGATAGAATCACCATTTGAGGCTTTCAGTCTGCCCTCTTCTTGGACACACATGACTATTGTCTTTTCTATGTCCCATTTTTCAGGCGACATGTTATAATTGACAACAAATGTGTCAAACTCTTTAGGCAACGAAGCCATAATCAGGTGGACGAGGAGCGCAGGTTTGAGCTCCAAGTCTGCATCCATGGGCTTGAGTTTTGCAGCCATGTTGCTCATCCTGAGAATGTGCTTTCGAATGCCATGACCACCACCAGTGTAGTTCTCTGTTACCAGTTGTTTTATCAACTGGGTAGCATATGTCTTTGAAGAACCAGTGAACTGGCTCTTTATCTTTTTAAGCAACTTCCCTACGGAAGTGCACTCTGCAATCGAGCCCACAATGGCGTTCTTAATTGTGTTCTTTATAAACGCCATACATTTTTTGTTGGTATTTACCCACTTTTGATTATTGAGAGTGTAGGAGAACTATAATGGAGCATAGTCACTCCTCTTTTTACTCCATGCATCATCATCATCAGTGGCCGCTCTGACTGGCTCTGTAGGCCTGACCGGCTGTGGTTCATCCACAACCTAGTCAACCTCAGCACAGACAAAGGCCAAATCAACTTTCTTCCTTCACTCGGTGTAATTATCACCTCTGAGCGTTGGAACTTCTTTTAAACAACTCATCAAGTTGAAACCTCCTGAAAATTATAACAACCATATGTGTTAATCTAACGTTGGTCAAATTAAACATATAATTGTCTATGCAATTAAATCTATATCACCGTTGGACAAATAATAGAAATAAAAGCACCTTTAAAAACATGATCATGTTATTAATAACGTTGGTTATAAAAATAACACAATCATATTAATTCTAATAATCACTTTAATGTGCTCTTAAAAAACAATTCTCTCTAAACTTTATTTCTTTATAAAAGCACACTTTTAAATATTTATGCAGCGGAAAAACATGAAAATAAATTCATGAACTTTTAATTCTTGACAGAAACTTTTCTTTTATTAAATAAAAAATTCACAAACTTTATTATATTTTCTTTATAAAATTCATGAACTTTTCTTTTCTGAAAATTTACAATTTTATTTTTAGAAACTTTTCAAAAACTTTTCAACCTTTTCTTTTCTATTTTCTAAACATAATTTTCATTAGAAAATAATGCATAAAAAACTATTTAAAACTGCATAGTATTCTGCCTAAAACTGGACAAAATAGACAAAAAACTGCCAGGGCTATCTAGACCTAAAAATGGCCCAAACACCTAGCAACCCGAGCCTGGGCACGGGCCTGGCCGGCCCATTTGGCCCAGACGGCCTGTTGAGGCGCTAGGGTTAGCATCCCTGCCGTCCATAGGATCGGACGGTCGAGCGGGAGGCTCGCTCGATCAAAACCGGCAGCGAAGTGGCCAACCGAAACCCTCGGCCACTCCTCCCCACCCCGCGCCGCTCGCCTCTCTTTCTCAAGCGTCAGCCGGCCATGTCGAGGCGGGCACATGCCTGACCATCGTCGCGCGTGCGCGAGCCTGGCCGTCGCCGCATGTGCGCACGCCTGGCCGCTCCGCCACCACGCGAGCGCGAGCCTGGCCGCCGCGGTAGTTCGGCTCCCCTTTCTGTGCCTTTGACCGCCGTGGCGCCGTGGCCTTTCCCCTCGCCGTTTCGGTGGGGAGACTGGCGGCACGGTAGAACCTCGTACCGTGTGCCCCGACCCCCACCTCTCTATATATCACAGGTCAAAGGGGTCCACCAATCATAAGAGGGTTGGGCGCACCGATCAGAACGCGAATAGATCATGGTCCGATGGGTCGTTGGGCCCACTCGGTGGAGAGATCAACCTAACAATCGTGAGTTTGACACTCAGAAACGCTGCTTTAGCCTCAGCTTCCTCCACCTCAGAGCAGTTCTGGATGGAGTTGCAGGCAGCCAGGCAGCCAGCACAAGCACAACCGAAACGTCAGGTCGTCGGGCAATCATACCAGCGCCACTTCTGTGTTGCCACTTGAAGAAGGAGCAGTCGATATTTAAGCTGATCCAGCCTTCCGTTGGCTACGTTCACCTGGGAAAGTTGTCCACGCAGAGGTTGCTTCCAATAACAGAGTCAGGGTAACGATGGCTGCCTCTCGCCCACGGGTCTGTCGATGAGGCTGGAGTACACCAGGGAGTCCTAGTTACCACGTCCCGCGGCTGCCTCGTACCACGAGCTCGACCCAGGCATGTGGGCACCAGATCGCGACGGTGCCGTGTCCATGCTTCCCCGGCAGCCACCTTCCGTTCCGACGAGATTACTACGGCCGCCTCACCCCGGGATGACAGTGAGGCTGGATGTTACCGGAGCTATGTAGGCGTTGTTGGTTCCCGCGCTGCAGACAGTCGGGCCCTTGCCGCCGCTGAGCAGCATGAAGTCCATGCATGGCAGTTTATTGCCGCCGGCCATGCGGCCCAGTGAATCGCTAGGTATATGAAGTTCGAGGAGTTGACGCGGTGCAGCGCATAGGTGTACGGGAGGAAGCGGCCCGTCGGGTGTCCCGCGTGTACCACTCGGACTCGAATTACCAGATTGCAGGTCGACGGACAAAGGAAATGATGGACTATAGTTCTGCCAAGATGACTCGTCGATCCGATCTGCCCGCAAGATATGATCATAAGCTAGACAGGTTGCCTCGGCTTAAATTGGTTCTGGTCGCCATCGCCGGAACAGACGTCACGGTGGAATCGATCTGGTTTGCCAAAGGCGTCGCCCCGAGCTTCTAGTTGAGCGCTCAGGTGACCCTGCCTACGCGGGCTTAACCCGGCGGTTCCTCGCATGGTCAACTCAGAAGGGTCGAGGGCCTAGCTGCCTCGTCGCCGGCCTGGCCTCGCGCGTCGCCACCAGCGGGTCGTTTTTATCGTGATCGATCTCGCCTCTCCTCGATGTCAGGTGTCTCCTCAATCTCACCTTATATTTATACAGGGAACCAGGGTGAGGGAGCTACAGAACGTGCCCAATACGAAACCTATACGCTATCAATGTAGAGTCTTTTGTATGTACGTGAGCTAAACGGACAGGATCGGAGGACCAAAACACATATAGACACGGACGAAAGCGCAGGACAACGGTCGGACCAAAAACGGACGAAATTACTATTATTATTATTATTAAATTATTATATATATATATATCTTTATCTTCACCTAATATTTATCTTTACTCTTTACCTAATATTAAAGGAAGGGTTCTTTATCCATTTTTTTCGTTCATGGTAGGACCTAACTAATTTTCGACCGTCATGGATGTTAGCGTTAATTTTTACGTCTTTTCTCGAATGACTGGGCCGGCCCATGAAGACAATGATAGCCTACGATAACGTCCTGTAGCTCCAAAAAAACAATGCGGTGTGGGGGAATTGAACCCAAGATGTTACACTACAAACACTGCACACCAACGAATTGACCTATCAAGCTTAACTGGTAGCTAAGCAGTACAAAATTATAAGAACCAACCACAAATGCAGATACGAATAATTCCAAACTTTCGAACGCAATTGTTTTTGAACAAAATACCAGAATGTTTTCTGAGGCGCAAATACTTTACAAATTCGAAAACCTACTTAAGAAAAAAACGAAAACATTTTTATAAAAACACGAACATTTTCTGAAAATCATGATTTTTTTTTAAATAGGAAATTTTTTAAAATTCCAAAATAAAACATGTAAACACCAACATTTTTTGAAACTCTTGAACAAAATTGGAAAACACAAAAAAATTGAAAATCCTAAAAAATGGAAACATGAATATTTAGAAAAAAATTGGACAATCTGTGCAAACGGTAACATTTTTTTGAAATTACAAAAAACGTTCTGATAAGTTGTGAAAATTTTGAGCCAAAACATTCATAGTTTTATGAAAAACCCAAATAAAATTTGAAAACACGTTTTTTAGAACATTTTTAAACATTTTTGAAACGAGAACATTATTTGAAACTCCTGAATATGAAAACTTGAACATTTTTTAAATTGGCGAACAATCTATGAAGACGGGAACATTCTCGGAAATTCTGAACATTTTCAAAATGTTGTGAAAATTAGAACAACACCATTCCAAACAAACTTTGAAAAACACGATCATTTTTTAAAAACTCAAAACATCTTTGTATTTATGTACAAATATGAAAACACAACCATTTTTTTGAAAATTTTAAAAGCGCGGACATTTTTGATATATATAGAGGGTTCACTTGAATATTTATCCCACCTCGTTTCGATCCACAAAAATCCACCAGTTTATATACGTTGGAGAGTTGTCGAGTAATCATCAAGCTCCACAAAGGGTAAGGTGCGGGATTGAACGAATTAAGGTTGGCTCTAATTAAATGAAATTGTTGGAATAAAGCCTGGCGAAAAAAAATATTGTCTCTAAAAGGAAATGTAGGATGTATGGCTGGATTCTTGGCTCGTGATGTGATTGCATGTCCCATGAAATATATGATATGATTGAATCTAACTAACAAAACATATAAGATACCTGATCGGAGTGGTATATATAGCTGATGAGTGATGCCTGAATCTTAATGCGCATTGACGAAACAATCCCCTAGGTTTGTGCAACACGAGAGATGTTGCTGCCTTCTTTCCATGGGATCAATTGAGTCTCGCTAGCAAACTACTCAAAAACGAAAACATAAGTAAATGACCTGCCGTTAGCTTTGATCTTTGGGCGGCCTATTAACCTTTTCACTTTGCAAGGGGGTGTTTTTTATTTTTTTCAATGTTTTTGTGGTTATTGAAAAAATATGTGGTTAATCTACATGCAACTTTCGATCACGCATTTTTGCTGCAAACGACACACAACAGATTTAGACCCGATGTTATTGCTCGAAGCAAAATACAATCGTTGAAAGGCCAATCGCTTGTTACGTCCCGAAAGCATGCCAATGTAACACCAATCACCATTATTATTTTTCTATTGGGAAGTTGGACCGTCATGTAAAACCGATTGCGTAAACCCTGCTAGGACAAAAAGTCATACGAACAACGTAACAAAGCCGACCACATGGACACAACAACGATGCCTGCCATTGTAGCAAGTCGGACGCGTGTCATAATGAGGTCAATCAGGAAGTGTAAAACTAACTACGTGTAGATGTCAGGATTATAAGGAGATCTAATTGATCCTTAGCACCGGTGTTATGGGTTGTTACGTGATTAATGTCTGATTAATATGCATTTTTTTGAAGTTTGATGTGTGTCTCCCTGTCGTGTCTCCTTGCCGTGTGATAACTTCTGAATACCATGATACCGCATTGATGGACACGTTAATTTTTACTCCCGTTATAACGAACGGGCATATGTGCTAGTATATATCTATAAGCGGGACGAAATCAAGAAGCCAAGTAGCGCAACGCACGACTCGCCGACTGGCTCTTGTGATCCATGTGGTGGCCAACGACATCGCCGTGCCTGTGCCATGTGGCCAGCTGTACAAACACCTGTTCCAATTAGCCAGCTACAACTACGTACGTACGTACAAGAGAGAAAACAGATGGTGTGGCGCCGTTGACAAACAATAAGCACCGAGTCAGACGTGTGAAAAAAAAGGTCAACTGGGAAGCAACGGACGCTATTATTGAAGCCATGTTTCAGATATAGTACTAATTCATCCAAAGAGAGCCCCACAATATATTTCAACAGGTACGGACAGTTTTTAGAGCCTGCGTCGTGGAGTAAAAATGAACCGGATCGGTGTGCAGTGCAGGCTGTAATTTTGGTGAGACAAGTTCAGGCGAGTAAAGCGGACTTCTTTTTTTCCAAGCTAGAAAAAAACAAACAGAATGCATCTTCAAATTGATCGATCACACTGACGTCACTGGCCATTACTTTCATTTCCTTTCCGTGGGCGACGTCGGCCGTTGTTGACCCCAGCTAGGTCTACGCGGTAGCGGTACCGCACAACGATGTGTGATCGAGCAACGCCGTCTCTTTCCTACTACCCTATCCGGGCAAGCAAAGGAACGTGTCACCTGCGCAACGCCGTCTCTTTCCGCCGTGCCGTCAACGCGCCATTTTATTACTAACCTTAAACACGCCCTCCTCGTCAAACAATTAGCTGACAATGGCCGGCGAATGAAGCTTGACCAGAGCAGCTGGCCGGGAGTTGTAGAGACACCACTTATCTATATCTTCCGCGCGCCAAGCACGCACGGCACGGCCCGCCGCCGCCGCCGCCGCATCGCTCCCCGGAAGCGAGCACCCACACCGCCACCGCTGTCTATTTCTTCCCGCGCGCACGGTCACCACCGTCAAGCTCCACACCGCAAGCTCCGTCGCCCAGCTGCAGTCAGCCGTAAAACCTCAACTCAGAACACACCAAGACAAGAGCAGCAGGTCCACGGGCCTGCTACCTCGGTTCAGCGCGGCGCTAGCTACTCATCGAGCGGCGGCCATGTTGGCGAGGGTCATGGCGCTGCTCCGCGGCGGCGATCGCGGCGGGCGCCGCGCATGCTACGGCATCGCGGCGTCGTGCGCGTGGCTGCTCCTCTTCTGCGCGCTCGCCGTCGCCCTCCGCAGCGCCTGGAAGGCCTTCGCCTTCGCCAGCCTCGCGCTGGTGGCCTTCGGCGCCGTCGACCACTTCGCGCCCGACACATGGTGCGGCGGCGCGCCATGGGACGGCTCGGGCGCGTCGGAGCGAGACCAGTCCGCGGCGGCGGCGGCGGCGGCCCGGCGGTTCGGGCTCGGGCGTGCCGCGATCGACGCCCTGCCCACGTTCGAGTACCGCGCCGAGGGCGGCGGCGACGATCTGGACCTTGAGTTGGGGGGCGACAACGCGTGCTCGGTGTGCCTCGAGGACCTGCGGGCCGGCGAGACGGTGCGGCGGCTCCCGGCGTGCATGCACGTGTTCCATGTGGAGTGCATCGACATGTGGCTGCACTCGCACCGGAGCTGCCCTCTCTGCCGATGCGACCTCTCGCCGCCGCGGAAGGTTGTTGTCAAAACGCCGGCGGTGGAGAGTGGAACGCCTGCTGAGGATGCTTTGCCTGCGGTCGCAGAGACGGAACCGCCGGCAGATGATCATGATGCTTCGCCGCCGGTGGTAACAGTAGAGACGAAACCGCCTGCTGATGTTTTACCGACGGTGTAGATCCTGTGTTTAAGAAATT
Organism: Hordeum marinum; assembly: GCA_022496015.1. Taxonomy (NCBI): domain Eukaryota; kingdom Viridiplantae; phylum Streptophyta; class Magnoliopsida; order Poales; family Poaceae; genus Hordeum; species Hordeum marinum. Next base: position 346,111,989 of record CM039676.1, on the reverse strand, counting down.
TTTAGGCTAGAAAAATGTCATTTTTCAGCACGTCACCCATACACACAGTAGGAGCGCCGCACTTTCGTGTTGTAAATCTTGTGCATTCCTCCGTATTCCGCGGTATAGTTTGTATATAGCCGCTGAGACTTGAGACTACAGAAATTAAACAGATCTTGTGAATTGACAGTACCATGTAGGAGTATAGCAGCTAATACGAGAAAACTTTTGCAGCCACTTCCTCCCCCGTTCCACAATGTAATATGTTTTTAAAAGCTATGTTGTGTCAGTTGCTTGAAATTTTAGTATGTTTCAGTTGTGTCCAATATGGTAACGCTACATCAACAGAAGGTTACGGACGTTTTACAAGATGATATTAATTTGTCACGTTGTGATTGGATTAAGGGAGGAGTGAGGGGCACCGCCCGGTGAAAATCGGGGGGTGGAGAGGTTATTAGGAAAGGGTACGTAAAACACATGTACGAGGCCCGTACGTTTAACATTTTTTTGTCCAATATCACTAGTTGATTCTGGTTTAAGGATCTGGTTCTAGGAACGTGACTAATTTCAGTCACATTCTAGACACCAGGCCAACATACCAAGGCCCAACAAGAACAATGCGGTTGACCAATGTAAGAATGAGTTCCTATAAAATGCTTTTTCGAACCGGGCTTCTCCCCTTTTCATTATAAACATAACGGAAATACATCGTCTTTTTTCGAACCAGAATAAGTAGGGTTAGGGAAAGGAAAGAAGCGAGTTCGGGACAATGCTAGGAAACCCACCGTCTGCGCCTGTCATCAAGAACACAAACTATGAGGCGAAAACCTGGGACATCATCCAAAACCGCACTCACAGAACTATCCTAAGACCACAAAGTACCGCAACAAGCCCCTCATAGTACATATGTAATGGTCTGGCATATTAGGGATGATAGACTCTCATATCAATAAGGAATTCTTTCTTTTTCGGAAGCCCATTCAAACAGAACTCTCAGGTTAAGCGTGCTTGGCTTGGAGTAGTTCTAGGATGGATGACCGACCGGAAAGTTGGTCCCGGATGCGCATGAGTGAGGACAAAGTGCGCAGAAAAGACTAGTATTAATCTGTGAGGCCAGTCTAGATCCCACCAGGAGTAACGACTACCGGCGGGTGTGTCCGGGACATTACAAGTTGGTATCAGAGCCGACCCTCGCGGTTACACGGATGTTTGCCGACAGGTGCGCGATCATGTTGTTCACGAAGTTGGTGATCCGCCGTGGCACACAGAATGACACATGTATCTGACTGGAAGCATAGACGTTTGTGCCAAGAGGGAACGTTCTTGTGATCCGACGAGGACGTTGGTTCCTCTGAGTGGTGGTGTATGTAATAGTCTGGCATATTAGGGATGATAGACTACTCATATCAATAAGGAATTCCTTCTTTTTCGGGAGTCCATTCAAACAGAACTCCCAGGTTAAGTGTGCTTGGCTTGGAGTAGTTCTAGGATGGGTGACCGATCGAGAAGTTAGTCCTGGGTGCGCATGAGTGAGGACAAAATGCGCAGAAAAGACTAGTATTGATCTGTGAGGCCATTCTAGATCCCGCCAGGAGTAACGACTACCAGCGGGTGTGTCCAGGACGTTACAATAGAACAAACCAAAAGCAACAAGACAGGATCACTAGTCTAATAGAGCATGGCTACCAAAAGCACACCAACAACAGCTCCCACTATTCCACCAGCTTCAACACGATCATCATCCAGCCAGATCACCACTTCTCCCATTCTTCTCCTACGTTGGCGTGGCCCTTTGCTTCAGGTACTGGTGGGCCACACAGCAGCAACATCTGCGATGCATTCTCCTTCAACATCTCTGCACCTTTCTTGGTCACCTCTACCATCCCAGGTTTCTGCAGACCTGCCCAGTATTTAAGAAATGCACAAGACATAAATACAATTTCAAACGGGGAATTGATGCATTTTTCTCAAAGGTGGCCCGGTTACGAGCCAGCCAGATTGCCCAACAGAGTGCTGTTAAGCCAACAGTGTATAGTTCACTAAAACCAGGAAGGAAATCATGAATCCACGCATAGAATTGCCACATAGAGTTTGTACAACAATTTGTCCCGAGCATAGCTCCAACAATTCTCCATACCACCCTGGCCACTGGACATAAAAACAACAAGTGCTGGGCAGATTCCGGCTGTTCGCAGAATGAACACCGGGGATCCCCCTACCAATGTCTTTTTTCCAAGTTATCCCTAGTTAGAATAGAGTCTTGGTAGAGTTGCCACATAAAAATTTACAATTTTAGAGGAATCTTTGTCCCCCAAATCCATTTATAACCAGACCCAACAAGGTTTCTTTCCAACCATCGGTACATAGATTTAGTTGTATATTCTTTGGAACTATCAAGTTTCCAGTAGACCTCATCCTCCTCTTTCTTTTTTATCACTTTCAACACATATCTTTTTAGTTTATCCCATTTCTGTAGCAGGTCATTAGACAGCCTGCTTCTAAAAGAAGAGAGAGGGTTCAAACTATTTATCTTGTCTACAATACAATTTTGATCCACACAGATATCAAACAAATCAGGATATCTGTCTTTTAGGATAAAATTATCTCCTGGGTCATCTAGCCAAAGGCTAGCAATATTACCTTTCTTTAACTGGATGCCTCTACCAGCCATGTAATATTATTTTACTTTCATCAAGGCTTTCCAACAAGGGGAATCATTAGCTTTCTGCTTGACCATAGTCACAAAAGTTTTTATAAGATACTTGGCTTTCAGAATATCTTGCCACAACCCCTCTTTTTTTCTAATTTCCACCACCATTTCGTTAGCAGACTTATATTTTGTTTTCTCAAGTCTTTTACCCCAAGGCCCCCTTTCATTTTGGATCTGCAAACACGGCTCCATTTTACCATATGGTAGCCCCTCCTTTTCCCATTGCGGTGCCAAAAGAAATTTCTTCTAGGTTTGTCCCATCTCTCCAGAGTACACTTTTTTAGCAGGAACATGGACATTTAATAAGATGGAATGTGCGACAGGACAACATTAACTTTAATGAGCCTGCCATCACTAGATAGTGTTTCACTAATCCAAGTTTCACCATGATTAATGAATTTGTCATCGACAAACAACCAATCACCCCCTTTAAGTCCAGCATAGCTGACAGGCATACCTAGATACTTAATGGGAAAAGTTCCAATCTCACAGTTAAACATCTCTGCATAATTTCTCATTGTTTCATCATCAGCACAAATCGAAAATATCTCACTTTTCAAAAAATTGATTTTCAACCCTGACATGATTTCAAAGAGATACAACAGCAATTTGATGTTTAGAGCGTTTCTCGGATTATCTTCAAAGCACAAAATTGTGTCATTCGCATACTGCAATATGGCCACCCCATGTGTGACCAAATCGGTTGCCAAGCCAGTAAAAAGGCCGTTTTCCTGGGATTTAAGAACCATCTTAGTAAGGCAGTCAGCTACCAGATTAAACATAAAGGGGGAGAAGGGGTCACCCTATCTCACCCCTTTGGCGCTTTGAAAGTATTCTCCTACCTCCTCATTCAGCTTTACGCTAAGAGTGCCCCCCACTAGATTTTTTTAACCCATTCGATCCATTGAGGGTTAAAATCTCTTTTTTATGACACTCTAACAGAAAATCCCAGTTTACTTTGTCATATGCTTTCTCGGAGTCGAGTTTAAGCACGATCCCAGTTTTTTCCTAGCATAGGAATGATACAAAATCTCATGTAGTGACATAATACCATCCATGATATCTTTTTTTATGAACGCATTTTGATGTCTACTAAACAGGATGTCGACAAAAGGTTCAAGTCTAAGGATCAACTTATATATGCAATGAGCAAATAGATAGGCCTAAATTGTTGGATTTTATCAGCCCCAACCACCTTGGTAAGCAATGTAATAATACCATAGTTAAGTCTCTCCACATCAAGTTTATTCTTGTAACCATTCGAAAAGTAACATCACATCTTTTTTCACAATATCCTAACAGTACTAAAATAACTCAATTGGAATATTATCAGGGCCAGGGGCTTTGTTGTGTTTCATGGAGAAAAGGGCATTCTTAATCTCAATGTCTGAGAAAGGTCTCATAAGTATAGAGTTATCAATATCAGTCAATTTTTCATGTTCTTTCCACATATTAATGTCGATCTCGCACAAGTTTCCAGGTGTAGGGCCAAAGAGTTCTTTGTAGAAGTCAGTTGCATGCTTAAGCAAGTTTTTGTTCCCCTCTATTATCACATCTCCATAGCTAAGAGAAAAGATTGTATTTCTTCTCCTTCTACCATTCACAGTTCCGTGAAAGTATTCAGTATTGCTATCTCCCTTAAGCAACCAGTTTTCATGGGATTTTTGCAACCAAGCCACTTCCTCTTCTATTAAGAGGTTATTTAATTCAACCGAAAGCTCAACTTTTTTGCAGTATAGTTCAGGAGTTAAAGAATCTGTCCCTTCCAGTTTCTCAAGGTGCCCCAGTTCTTCTCTCAACCACTTTCTTCTTTTTCTAGCCTTACCAAAATTGTTCGAGCCCCATCCTTTAAAGTATTTCTTGAATCTCTTCAATTTGATATTCATAATGTCAATAGGATTTCCAGAAACTACAGGTTTCAGCCATATTTTGGCCACAAGAGGTAGGAAATCAGGGTTCTGCAACCAATTCAAGTCAAATTTGAATTCTCTCTTTTTAATAAGAGTGGGAACATTGTCTTCAGTATTTAAGATCAAAGGGCAATGATCTGAGATCTCTCTCACTATCTTTCTCACAAAGTAAAAGGAAATAAGCACTCCCAAGAATTCGACATAAGGACCCTATCCAGTTTTTCTAGGGTTGGTTTTTGCTGGTTGTTAGACCAGGTGTATTGGCCGCCACTCATATCTATCTCTCGCAAGGAAAAGGTGTTGATAATGGAGTTGAGAAGGTCAGAGGAATGCCCCAGTTTGATTTTCTTATTCTTCTCATTAGTAAATCTTAGGATGTTAAAGTCACCTCCTATAATATATGGGCAAGAGATATCTCCACACATAGCTGAGAGTTCTGTAAGAAATTCTACTTTAAATTCTTCATGAGCAGAGCCATAAACCACCAGGATACAACAATTTAATTTCGAGCATTTATTCCACAGTTGAAGTTTCATGACATACTTGCCCGCAATACAATTCTTAATATCAAAGGTATTATTTTTGACACCACACAAGATGCCCCCAGACCTCCCTTATGAAGGTACCCATTTCCAACAAAAGTTATCCCTAGGATCAATTTTCCTCAAGAATTTAGAGGAAAAGTCCTTCTTCATTGTTTCCTGAATAGCTATAAAGTCAATGTTATGATCTCTAATCAGATCAGACAAATATGTCGCCACTCTTCCCAATCCCCCTACAATTCCAAAAGATACCAATCATTTCTTCTTACATTTCGGAGACTGAGCTTTGTTGCCAGGTTTACGAGGAGCCATGGTCTTATCTGCAATCCCACTCAACTTTTGATTTTGACTTCTAGTCATAGGTTTAGATATTAACACATTAACCTTCTTTTTTTCCTTTTTTCTGGATTTGACAGTTATAAAACCATCATCATCCAGGCCCCCTCATCCACCCAAGATGTGTTTAGAGGAGACACCTCTCTAGCAGCATTAGTTATAAACAACATACTTTCTTGTTGTTTTTCATTGTTATCAATTTTTTTGGCAATATTAGCTCTAGATTTCTCAAGTTCTCTAATAATATTAATGACAACGAAATTATCATCAGGGATATTCACACCCATTTGTGCAACAGTGGAAATAATTTCCAAATTCCATAATACTTCAAAGGAATTGCCAGAAGATGAATCATTACCTTGCAAGTTTCTCCTCTTGGCCATCTTCTCAGCCCTGATGCCCACATGTTCCATATTAACACTAGCTGTCCTTTTGCTGAATCTAATTTGTACTTCTTCCACAACAGGAGGAGTAGGGATCACATCCATATTCTCATTAGATGTAACAGGGGAATGCACAGAATAATTCTGGTTTTTTTGTTGGCAAGAGTTGTCATCAGGATCAAGTTTAGTCACAATAGGTTCACCAACACATGCTTCCAAATAAGATGAGAATATTTTGCCAGTCACTGGGCTCGGGACGATTTGCATTGAATTCACCACAATTTTATCATAAGAGATAACTCCAGGGGACCGAATTTCTTTTTTCCTTCAACAGATTTTTTTGCTTCAGCAACCATACTGTCAATAAGCAACTCATTGTCCACTTCCTCACTCTCTTCCTCCGACTAGAGTTCCTCACTATTGTTATGATTTTCTTCTTCTTCCTCAGCCTCCTCTAAAGGTTCCATGTTCATTTTTCACATTTTTCTCCCCAGCCGCACTAGGAGGAGCCGAAGACTCCTCCATAGTAGATGATGATGCAATCTGCCCTTCCGGTTTTTTTCCTCATTGAATCTGGCCCTTTTTGGCGAAGCCCCCCCATCAGCATCTTGCTGAGCATTCACTTTTTCTTTTGGTGGATTTTTCACTAAGATTTTTTCCACAGAGAAGAAGTCATAGAAGTGTCCTCCCAACACTCCCTCTGCTGAAGCAGGGATATTTTCAGCATCTCTACACCCCAATTTTATTCTCACAGACTCAGGTCTGTTAATAGTAGCTTTGTCAATTTCCAATGTCACCCCAACCAAAGTGCCCACATATGCAATATTTTCCTCATGCCTTTTGTCCAGAGGGATATTGCTAACGTTGACCCAAGCAACATTAAGTATACCCTTAGAACCCACTGATTCAAACCATTTTCTCAGATTGATAACTGCACCACAACTCTTAACATTCATACTTTCTGTAAAACAAGCCTTATCCACATCTCTGGGTGAGGGAAACCTCATCACAAAAGTGTTAGGCCCAATAGATCTAGCTGAGCACTTCCAATCTGTGTGTTAATGTAAGCATTAAAGAATTCTTCTAACTGCCTCCTAGAAGCATTCCCTTCCACAACAGATATCACAATAAATCTATTCCTGTCTATGTTCTGTTTTGGGGTACTGCGATCATGTATGTAAAAGAAACCTTTCCCTCTAGCCTAAAACCCACACATTGGAGCCACACATTCCCAAGGAAGCACAGTGTTGCAGATTGGCACCGGATAACCATGATTACCACATCTACCACATATTGCATGCAGACAACAAATAGGCAAATGCCCAGTTTCTTTGCAAGTAACGCAAACCTTAGCGCCTCCCACTAGTGGGGAAAAATTCCTCTTGCCGGGGGTTGGGTGGCGACGTTCTTGGGACTAATAGGCACCTTTTTGTTGATGCAGATCTTGCTGTCAACCACCCGCAGCTCCTCTCATCACGGTCTGGTTGTTGTTGTCGCCCCACTTCTCAGATCCATGGCCTCCACCTTGCGCCTCCATAACCACAGCCTCCCACCTTGCCTTGTCGGACGGCCCTTGGCGTGGATCCATGTTGGATGAGTTCTGGCCGTCGTCGTCGGTGTCGCGTATCCACACCAGGTTGCGGCCGCCCCCGCCGCCACCGTGGTGACGACCTCCGCCCTGCCCGAATCGGCCAGCACCTCGCCCGAATCGTGCCTCCTCGACACCATCCGCTCGATTAGCGTGGTTGCCCATCTCCCGCCCCGCCATGGCCTGAGCCTATGGTGGCGAGGCAGTAACCTGCGTGAAGGATCTATGCTCTCCTCCCGCCTTCCCCTCCCACCAGCCAAACAAAGAGGAAACCCTAGGGGTTTCCCAGAAGTGGTGGAGGAGCGAGTCGAGATCTGGAATGGGAACGACGAGGGATGTGGGTGTGTATATCTCCGAAACCCTAGTCGCATGTCCTGTAGAGCATGGGCCCTCGTGGACTGGGTTCGCAACACACCCAGGTCTAGCCATGGACCGCGGTTCAGGCTTAGGCCCGAGAATCCGAGGTTGAAGGACTGCTACGGTACATGGCAACCTCGCAGCGGTACATGGACGCGACCCACAGTCACTCCCTCTAGCGTGGCGGCAGACTGCATCGCCGGCGGCGTGGGTCGGTGTCCGAAGTTGGCGTGCAGCGAAGGAGAGGAGAGAGAGGTGAGGAAAGCCATCCCCAGTAATGTATTTGGGTTGTGTGTTTGGGTCCGGGTTCCCGCTCTTTTGCTGAGGTTGTGAAGCAGGGGAGGGAGATGTCAGATCATTGGGGTGGCAGTTCTAGTGCGGGCATGGCTGGTCAGTCTAAGGCTGTAGTGCACAGTGGTGGACCTAGGAATAAAATGATGGGTGTGCACACTCTAAAAAAAATTCTACCTAATCCAAGTGTAACAAAATATGGCAAAATAATAACATAAATAGCTCAATTCAAATCTCACAACCATTTAGTTCACAAAATATATCCTAAATGTGCTCAGTTACAATATAAAAGGCTTACATGAAAGAAATAGAAGTAGAAAATTACAACACTAGGTAACTCTACGTTGTTGCATTGCCATGAAAGCATCAAGTATGTCATCTTCATTTACTTTCATGAACACATATCGCTCAATGAATGTCACCAAACAATCATTCAAGCGATCATCACTCATACTAGTCCTCAATTTATTTTTCACTAGATTCATTGCAGAAAATACCTTTTCAACACTCGCCGCTGTCACCGGTAAAATCAATATCAATTTGATGAGTGAGTAGACCAAATCATAAAGAACGTGCTTTTTTGTTGCAACAAGCATAATAGAGAGCTCACCAATATTAGTTGCATTTCTAAACCTATGATCTTGTCTCGTATCATCAATAAAAGTAGCAAGTTGAAATTCTAGCCTAATCAAATCCGTGCTTGATATGTCCATGGGATAGAATTCATCAAGTCTCATTACCTTGAGTGCATCATAATAAGCAAATGAATTGAGGGGATTCAAAGCTAACATGCAAATAAGCAACTCCGTATTAACCTCATCAAACAAATTGTCAAGCTCTTGAATGGTTTGATCAATGACACCAAGATATACTTCTCTTCTATAATGATCATCATTTTTTTGTACTTCATAATACCGACGTGATCTTGCATGATGCTCATAAGCATCCTCCCACAAAGGAACTTCAATGTCATGTTTGTTGCAAAACAAGAGTAGCTTTGCAAGAAATTCTTCCCAACCAAGAGACCTCATGTGTTGCATTCTACTCTTTGCCAAACTAACACGTGCCATTGCATTAACAATGTCTTGATCTCTCTTTTGCAAAGATTTGGACAACTCATTTGTATAGCCAAGAATAACAAGCATCAAGTGAAGATTGAAAACAAAGTCAAATGATTCAAAGGCTTGAGTAACTCCATGTATTCTTGCCCACTCACCATTTTGTGACAGATCTTTTCCAACATCATCCATTACTTCAAGGATTGTGGAATACATGCTAACAATGTGCATAATGGTTTTAAAATGAGAACCCCAACGAGTATCGCTGGGTCTAGCTAGTCCCATCTCTTGACTTAGCCCACTTCCACTTTCAATCTCACCATTTCAAGTGCTTCCAAAAACTTTTGAGCTCTAACATCTCGAAGCATGTCATGGCGCTTACAAGAAACTCCAACAATATTGATCAAGTAAGAAACATGATCAAAGAACCATAAACATGGTTCATTTTCCTTTGCCACGGCTATAAGAACCAATTGAAGTTGATGTGCAAAACAATGGATGTAATAGGCCGAGGGTGACTCTTTCATGATCAATGTTTCCAACCCTTTAATCTCCACTTTCATGTTGCTAGCCCCATCATATCCTTGCCCACGTATTTGACTAGGAGTCAAATGATGATCTTTAAGCATAGTTTGACTTGCATCCTTAATTGACAATGAAGTTGTATTGGCAACATGAACAACTCCAAGGAACCTCTCACATCCTCTTCCCAATTTATCAACAAAACGTATGCAGAGAGCAAGTTGTTCTTTGTGAGATGCATCACTGGACTCATATGCTAGGATTGCATAGTGGTCATCACCAATATGTTCAATAATTCTTTTAGTTGTTTGCGCCGCACAACATTCAATTATTTGATTTTGTATCCTTGGACTAGTCAAGATGCAATTCCCAGGAGCATTGTTCAAAACAAGTTTATTAACTTCCTCATCATTTGCAGAAAGCCATTTAAGAAGTTAAAGAAAGTTTCCTATGTTGCTAGATTCTTCACTCTCATCATGTCCATGAAATGCCAATCCTTGGTTCAAAAGATACCTCAAGCATCTAAGTTAATAAGTTAGTCTAGCCTTGTACATACGTAGCTCCTTTTTAGACACCCTCACAATGATATTATCAATTGATGGTTGGGGTGCCACAAATAAATTGTACTTCTCTTGAGCTTTGTTGTGAATGCTATTAATACCACCCTCATGTTTGTCTAATGCATCAGGCCTATACCAATTTTTCCAACCACCTTTAACAAATGCATCACCCCCAGGTCCCCCATTTGATTTGCCTTTGAACAAGTAACACACAAAGCAAAATGGTGCCTCATATTTGACACTATATTCTAGCCATCTATAGTTCTCAAACCAAGCAAAGTTGAAGTGTCGATTTTTACCATACATTTTCTTGACTTCAAAGTTGTGTGGATATGGTTAGACTGCATTCTTTACAATGTACTGTCTGTGAACTTCATCTTGATCATGAACGTCATAGTATGAAATAGGAATTCTTTCCCCTGGATCAGGTGGAAGGCTTTGAATATTATATGAACTTTCATGTGGATGTTGGGGTGATGGTTGACGTGGCGCTTCAATATCAATATCAATGTCAATCTCTGGATCGGAATGGGCTGGAGGTGGATCAATATCATTGTCAATCTATGAATCGGGATGGACTGGAGGTGGATCAATATCAATGTCAATCAATGCATCTGAGTGGACTGGAGGTGGATCAATGTCAGGTTCAGGTTGCTCTTCGGCTACAACCTTTCTTGCTTTTACTTCATAATTCCAAAAAAGAACTTGATGTCACCATTCCTCTTCATCTTCAGTTATACATTTAGAACATAATTTCAGCAAGGGGACAACACTGCAACAATACTGGTACATTCCTAGTTCTTTGGAGCTATTTTTGTTCACAAAACAGAGACATAATAGCAGTAGGCGCTTCTCAAGGACTCACCCACGAGTCCACGACTAGTGGACCAAGGCGGCGGGCTGGGATCGTCGCATCAAAGTCACCAATGGATGCACCTACACAAACAACCAAACTCTTGCACCCAATGCTATAAAGGGGTTGTAAATCCCTTCACGATTATTTGCAAGGATTAGATTCGGTAGAGATACATGTAAACAAGAACAGAAAATAAAAGGTTGCAGCAAAGTATTTTTGGTATTTTTTGTTTATAGATCTGAAAGTATATTATGGAAAGTAGACCCGGGGGCCATAGGTTTCACTAGAGTCTTCTCTCTTGAAGGAAAATATCATGGTGGTTAAACAAATTACTGTCAAGCAATTGATATAAAAGCGAATAATCATGTAGTTATCCAAGACAATGATCATGCATGTAGGCATCACGTCCGTGTCAAGTAGGCCGAAACGATTCTGCATCTATTACTATTGCTCCACACATCGACCGACTCCTGCCTGCACTAGAGTATTAAGTTCATGAAGAACAGAGTAACACATTAAGAAAGATGACATGATATAGAGGGATAAACTCAAGCAATATGATGAAAACCCCATCTTGTTACCCTTGATGGCAACAATACAATACGTGCCTCGCTACCTGATACGTCTCCATCGTATCCACTTTTCGAAACTCTTTTGCCCTTGTTTTGGACTCTAATTTGCATGATTTGAATGGAACTAACCCGGACTGACGCTGTTTTCAACAGAATTGCCTTGGTGTTATTTTTGTGCAGAAATAAATGTTCTCGGATTGACCTGCAAATTTATGGAGAATATTGTTGGATTTAATAAAAATACTGGCGCAAGAATCAACCAGAGGGGTGCCACCCACAAGCCACAAGCCTGCCAGGCGCGGCCACCCCCTGGCCACGCCTAGCAGGCTTGCGGGGCCCCTCCTGCTCCACCAACCTCAATTCCACTCCTATTTATTCCTATTCACGGAGAAAAAAAATCGAGGATAAGAGTTCACCGTGTTTCATGATACGTAGCCGCCGCCACCTCCTGTTCTTCGTCGGGAGACCAGATCTGGAGTCCGTTTTGGGATCCGGGGAGGGGAAATCGACGCCATCGTCATCACCAACCATCCTTCATGACCAATTCCATGATGCTCTCCACCGTTCGTGAGTAATCACATCATAGGCTTGCTGGACGGTGATGGGTTGGATGAGATTTATCATGTAATCGAGTTAGTTTTGTTAGGGTTTGATCCCTAGTATCCATTATGTTCTGAGATTGATGTTGCTATGACTTTGCTATGCTTAATGCTTGTCACTAGGGCCCGAGTGCCATGATTTCATATCTGAATCTATTATGTTTTCATGAATATATATGTGTTCTTGATCCTATCTAGAAAGTTGTAGACACCTATTACGAGTTATGATCTGCATCCCCCAGGGTGACAATAACTAGGATTCTTTCTGGTGATTATCGTAGTTTGAGGAGTTCAAGTATTCACTAAGTGCTAATGCTCTGGTCCGGTTCTCTATTAAAAGGAGGCATTAATATCCCTTAGTTTCCATTAGGATCCCGCTGCCACGGGAGGGTAGGACAAAAGATGTCATGCAAGTTCTTTTCCATAAGCACGTATGACTATATATGGAATACATGCCTACATTACATTGATGAATTGGAGCTAGTTTTGTGCCACCCTATGTTATAAGTGTTGCATGATGAATGCAATCCAACATAATTAACCATCACTGATCCATTGCCTATGAGCTTTCCACATATTGATCTCTGCTAAGTAACTTCTCCGTTGCTACTGTTATAATCACTACAAAACTACTACTATCGCTTTTGCCATCGTTACCGTTACTTCCATACTACTTTGCTAGTAAATACTTTTCTATAGATATTAAGTATTTTAGGTGTGGTTGAATTTACAACTCAGGTGCTAATGCTCGAGAATATTCTTTGTCTCCCCTTGTGTCGAATCAATAAATTTGGGTTGAATACTCTACCCTAAAAAACTGTTGCGATCCCCTATACATGTGGGTCATCAAGACCTTTTTCTGGCGCCGTTGACGGGGAGCATAGCTCTGTTCTCTGAGTCACTTGGGATTTATATCTGTTGATCACTATGAAGAATCTGAAAGATCCAAAAACCAAGATCTATCCCTCTACTACGAGGGGAGGTAAGGAACTGCCATCTAGCTCTGCACTTGATTCACCTTATGTTATGAGTAAGTTTGCGACACCACCACCTGCTAGTAATTCTAATATGTCGCAAGTAATTGATGATGCCACTTATGCTATGCATGATGCTTATGATGATACTTTGCTTGATAATACTGTGCCACTAGGTGAATTTCTTGATGAACAAATTGCTAGAGTCAATGCTGAAAATTATGATACTTCTGAAATTGAACACTTTGAGACACCTGTTAGACCTAGCTCTCCTAGATATGAATTGCCTAATATTCCCAAGGGTTATGTTATGGAAGGAGAGGTAGCTAGGGACATTTTTTCTTGTAAGGATAGAGGTGATCTTAAGAAATTACTATGCAAGTGGAAAGAAAAATCTTTGAATGCTAGAATGAATTATGATCCTAAGTTTTCTACTTCATCTATCTTTGTTACTGATAAGGATTATGAATTCTCTGTCGATCCCGAGTTAATTACTTTGGTTGAATATGATCCTTTCCATGGTTATGAATCTGAAACTGTTGTCGCACATCTCACTAAGTTGAATGATATTGCCACCCTATTTACTCATGCAGAAAAAATTCGTTATTACTATATCCTTAAGTTGTTTCCTTTCTCATTAAAGGGTGATTCTAAGATATGGTTCAACTCTCTTGCTCCTGGTTGTGTGCGTAGCCCCCAGGATATGATATATCACTTTTTTTTAAAATATTTTCCTGCCCATAAGAAACAAGCTGCCTTGCAGGAAATATTTATCTTTGTGCAAATTGAAGGAGAGAGTCTCCCACAAGCTTGGGGTAGGCTTCTCCAATTACTTAATGCTTTGACTGATCATCCTCTCAAGAAAATTGAAATACTTGATATCTTTTATAATGGACTAATCGATGCTTCTCGGGACCACCTAGATAGTTGTGCTGGTTGTGTTTTCAAGGAACGAACTGTTGAACAAGCTGAAATATTATTGAATAATATATTGAGCAATGATAATGATTGGACTATTCCCGAACCACCTCCGAAGCCAACTCCAAAGAAAAGAGGTATTCTATTTCGCAGTCCTGAAGATATGCAAGAGGCAAAGAAATCTATGAAATAAAAAGGTATTAAAGCTAAAGATGTTAAGAATCTACCACATATTGAAGAAATACATCATCTTGATAACCCGACGCAGGTAGTAGAGGTAATCTCTCTTCGTAGTTTTGATGAAAGCGATATTCTATATAATAAGTCTGCTAACCAATGCTTGGATGAGTTTGATAATTTTGTTGTTAAGCAAGAAAATTTTAATGCTTATGTTAGTAGACAATTGAAACATAATTCTTTCATGCTTGATCGCTTAGGCGATTATATGAGTAGAACTATTAATGATCTTAAACTGATTAGTAAACATGCTTCCGTGGTAATTACACAAGTAGAACAAGTGCTTAAAGCACATAATGATTTGCTTTATGAGATGAATAGTAAGAACAATGATCATTCTATTAAAGTTGTGACTAGAGGTGGTAGAATGACTCAAGAACCTTTGTATCTTGAGGGCCATCCTAAGAGAATTGAGCAAGATTCTCAAAGGGATAATATTGACGTACCTAGTCGTTCCGGTAATAAGAGAAATAAGGATGATGACAGAACTTTGCATGCTGCTAGTGAACCTGTTATAGACACACCTGAAAACTAAAATGATATATCTGTTTCTGATGCCGAGACACAATCTGGTGATGAACATGAGCCTAGTGATAATATTAATGATGATGCTCATGTTGATACTCAACCTAGTAATGATAATGATGTGGAGATTGAACTTGGTGTTGATCTTGATAACTCACAACCTAAGAATAAAAGATATGACAAAAGAGACTTTATTGCTAGGAAGCATGGTAAATAAAGAGAACCATTCGTTCAGAAACCCATGTCCTTTCGTCCTAAACCATCCAAGAAAAAGTATGATGAAGATTTTGAGCGCTTTGTTCAAATGCTTAGACCCGTCTTTTTGCGTATGCGCTTGACCGATATTCTAAAAATGTCTCCTTATGCTAAGTATATGAAAGATATTGTGACTAATAAAAGAAAGATATCGAAAGCTGAAATTTCCACCATGCTTGCTAATTATACTTTTAAGGGTGGAGTACCAACGAAATTAGGAGATCCAGGAATACCAACTATACCATGCTCTATTAAAGGGAATTATGTTAAAACTGCTTTATGTGATTTGGGAGCTGGTGTTAGTGTTATGCCTTTCTCTTTATATTGTAGACTTGATTTGAATAAGTTGACACCTGCTGAAATATCTTTGCAAATGGTTGATAAATCAACTACTCTACCTATCAGTATTTGTGAGGTTGTACTTGTCGTAGTTGCAAATGCTACTATCTTAACGGACTTTGTTATTCTTGATATTCCCGAGGACGACAGTATGTCTATCATCCTTGGTAGACCCTTTTTAAATACCGCAGGGGCTGTTATAGATTGCAACAAGGGAAATGCCACTTTTCATATTAATGGTAATGAGCATATTTTACACTTTCCGAAGAAACAACCTCAAGTTCATAGTATCAACTCCATTGAAAAAATTCCAACGATTATTATTGGAGATTTTGAATTCCCTCTTCCTACTGTCAAGAAGAAATATGATATACTTATTGTTGGGGAAATGCATATCCCCATTGAGGCAACTTAGTGTTATTCGAAAATTCTCCAGTTTCATGTTATTCAAAAGAAGTTTGTTAATAAGACTTGATCAACCTTATTGATGGATGCCTTTTGATAAGCATGAGATGGTTGAATTTAGAAAGCAAAAGTTTCTATACCCAACTTTTACTTTCTGCTAGTTAGATTAAATTAAGTAAAATGCTATTGTTCTTCTATTTTCTGAGTTTTCCGTGAAATAAAAATTGCCTTGAAAATAAAATTTCTTCAAATGCCCTGAAAATGTATTATGATTTTTTATGGAATATTTAAAAATATCTGGCATTGAGCACACTTCAGGGGGTTGCACGAGTGGGTCACAAGCCCACAAGGCTGTGCCTAGCAGGCTTGTGGGTCCCATGTGGCCTCCCTTCACTTATTCCAGCACCCATCCACTTCATCTTCCTCTATAAAAGATCCCACTATTGCTCAAACCCATGTTCTAGCTCATTTTGCTGCCATTTTCGATCTCCTTGTGCAAAGGTTCATTCACAAAATTGTTTTGGGAGATTGTTCCTCGGTATGTGACTCCTCCAATGGTCCAATTAGTTTTTGTTCTAGTGCTTTATATAATTGCAATTTTTTGCTGCTGTGGTGATCTTGTTCTTGAGCTTGCATGTCACATTTGTATGGTCCCAAGTAGTTGTGATGCATAATATAGCCTCTAGGAACTTGTGGGAGTAGTTGCTATTAGTTTAGTTGAGTTTTGTTCACTTTTATTTTGAGTCACTAAAAAATTCAGAATTCTTCAGAAAAAGAAAAAAATGTTTAGGAGGGTGTTTGAAGGGGGTTCATCGAGCAAGAAGGCCCCGAGAATCGCAATACTTGAGCACGACCTTGAACCACTAAGGGAAGCACAAGTATGACCTTGTGAATGGCCATCAGATCAATTCACGAGTGATGCCGGTTTCAAGGAAGAATTCTATGCATACACAAGAAATGCTTGCCTTGAGGAATTCGTTTCAGACAAATGCAAGCAATACCATCAACTCAAGGATTCTTTTGTGCGGAGGTTTGAATTTTCACTCAATCGTAATAAACCTTTCGTCCTATTTGACCTTTATGACAAATCATATACTTTGGACATAGATGATTTTAATCATGCATGCAAAATTCCACAATGGGCAGCTATAGTGATCCGCACAAAACTAAATATAATGATTTTCTTGCTAGCATTAACGTCGAAGAAACTAGAATTATTACACAGGCTACCATGGGGAGCATTCACTTTCCTACTATACACTATTTTGCTTTGTTCATAGGTAGATGTATTAACGATAAAACTAAGCATAACCATCTTTGTGCAACCAATCTTAGTATTCTTAAAAGTGCAGTAATGGGTGAAAGGCGATATAACTTAGGAGCCGTTATTGCTAAGGTTGCATAATAATACTAAGGATGGAGATTTCTTTGGTGGGATTTATGCCACTCATTTAGCTAATTATCTTGGGGTACCCATACGCGGAAATGATATTCAGTTACCACCTAATTTTCTTGATTATGAGGCTTTAGTACGTTTTTAGTTTCTTGAAAGGAACGAACAATCCCTCCAGTATCGACTAATTTTTGATAGACAGCGCGCTGTCCATGTTACCCTTCCTACTCCTGTTTTCTATAACTTTCAGGAAAAACAAAGATACTTTATAACCAGAGAGGAGGCAAACGAGTACGAGAGAAATGCGGAAGCATCTCGCCTTCACGCTGCAGTCGTTCAGGCGGTGGTCGCTGCAGCCCAACACAACCCCGGCTATGACTTCGGATATTACCCGAGCCATCCATGGCCCTAGACCAACTTAGGCCAAAAGCCTAAGCTTGGGGGAGTACGTATTTCTCACCGACTTTACATTCATGTTCACACACTCATCTTAGTAGTCGGTGTTCATACTCTTTCATTATACCATCAATTTTTAGTTTATTTCCTTGTTTTGCTTTCTTCTTGTGTGTTTAATTAACTTTGAAAAATAAAAAAAATAGTTCCAGCTTTGTCTTCTAGTTGCTTAGTCGTAGCATTAAAAGAAAACCCAAAAATATTTTTCGTTCTTCTTTTGCTTGTTGGGAGCTTTCCCATGTAAATAGTTTTTGTCATTCTTGTTTTGATTTTTCTTTCTTTGGGTCGTAAGGAGAAGACCACAATGAAAATGTCGAGTGGCTCTCATATACATTATTGTTTACCTATTAGAGAGCCCATGTTAACTTGTCTTCTCCTTTGAGTTATTGTTTATAGATTCCAACTTAGTCCAATGCACATGCACTCTTATTACTGTCCACATCATTCGGTCGTGCAAGTGAAATGCAATAATGACGATATTTGATGAAAAGATTGAGATTGAGATGGAGAAAAGCTGGTATGAACTCGACCTATCTTGTTTTTGTAAATATGATTAGCTCATCATTCCGAATTCAGTTCATTATGGGTGACACATATTTGCAATGACAATTATAGATTATAGTTACTCATGCCATGCTTAATTAACTAAGAGTGGATAATGGTTTTTCTTGGGTGCCAACATGCAAATTAAAATGGTTGTGATGTAGTATGATGGGATGGTATCCTCGTCTGAACGATTCAAGTGGCTCGACTTGGCACATGTTCATGCATGTAGTTGAAACAAAATCAACATAGCCTCTACGATATTTATGTTCATAGTGATTTATATCCTACTCATGCTTGCATTCAATGTTGGTTAATCTCAAAGCATGTTGATGACTGTGTCGCTCTCTAGTTGGTCGCTCCCCAGTCTTTTGCTAGCATTCACTTGTACTAAGCGGGAATACTGCTTGTGCATCCAATCCCTCAAACCCAAAGTTGTTCCATATGAGTCCACCATACGTGCCTATATGCGGTATTTACCTGCCGTTCCAAGTAAATTTGCATGTGCCAAACTCTAAACCTTCAAATAAAGATTCTGTTTTGTATGCCCAAACCGCTCATGTGGTGACTGGGGGCTGTCAGTATCTTCCATGCTAGGTGGGTTATTCTCACGATATGTGTTGATTCACTATCATTCACGAGAAAGTGGATGGTAATCGGGATGCCCAGTTCCATGATCGAAATAAAAGCAAAATATAATTAAACAAAACTCCGCCAGGACTGTGTTTGTATGGACAGTACCCATGGATTCGGCTCGCCGTGGAGTGTGACGGATTGGTGGAGGGGGAGTAAAAACTTTATCATTCTGTTTGGGAACCGCCTATAATGTATCTAGCATGGAAGATGTTGAAAACCTCTTGGTCATAACGTGAGCAATGAAAGCATACCGCTCAAAAACCATTACTTATCTCTGTTTTAAAAACTCGAGCTCTGGCACCTCTGCAAATCAGTGCTTCCCACTGCGAAGGGCCTTTCCATTTACTTTATTGTTGAGTCATCCTCTTCTCATAAAAGGCACTAGTTAGAGAGCACCACCATCATTTGTATGCTTTGCTGTTAATTGATATTGAGTATGAGCATGACTGGATCTCTTTCACTAGGAATTACAATGTCTAGTCAGTCCTTGTTCTTTAGAGGTACCCTACATTTATGTTTTGCGATCTCAGAAAGGGCTAGTGAGATATCATTTCATCATATTTTATCATGATTGTTTTGAAAAAGTGTTGTCATCCAAGAGTTATTATTATTGCTCGCTAGTTGATTATGTCATTGATATGAGTAAATGTGAGACCTAAGTGTTATTGTGAATGTGATTAGCTCATGATCTTTGCTAAAAATCTCAACATCAGTTAAACGTATTTACAACAAGATCAAACAGAGTTTGTAATTTTTTTCTTTATCACTTTCAGTTTATCAACTGAATTACTTGAGGACAAGCAATGGGTTAAGCTTGGGGGAGTTGATACGTCTCCATTGTATCCACTTTTCCAAACTCTTTTGCCCTTGTTTTTGACTCTAATTTGCATGATTTGAATGGAACTAACCCGGACTGATGCTGTTTTCAGCAGAATTGCTGTGGTGTTATTTTTCTGTAGAAATAAAAGTTCTCAGATTGACCTTAAAATTTACGGAGAATATTTTTGGATTTAATAAAAAATACTGATGCAAGAATCAACCAGATGGGGGCCACCCATAGGCCACAAGCCTGCTGATTCGTCTCCGTCGTATCTATAATTTTTGATTGTTTCATGCCAATATTCTACAACTTTCATATACTTTTCGTAGCTTTTTTACTATTTTTGTGACTAACATATTGATCCAGTGTCCAGTGCCAGTTCCTGTTTGTTGCATGTTTTTTGTTTCTATGAATATCCATACAATATGAAGTCCAAACGCGATAAAAACTTCCGAAGATTTTTTTTGGAATATATGGTATTTTTGGGAAAATGAATCAACGCGAGACGATGCCCGAGGAGGTGACAAGCCTGCTAGGCATGGCCCACTCCCCTGGCCGCGCTTGGCAGGCATGTGGCCACCCCTTAGGTCGGTTGGATCTGTTCTTTGTCCACAAGGAAGATATTTTTATAATAAAAATCCCCTCAAAATTTCAGCCCGATCGGAGTTACGGATCTCCGGATATTTACGAAACGGTGAAAGGCCAGAATGTGGAGCATAGAAACAGAAGGAAACAGAGAGAGAGATCCAATCTCGGAGGGCTCTCACCCCTTCGCAACCATAGAGGCCAAGGACCAGAGGGGAAACCCTTCTCACATATAGGGGGAAGGTCAAGGAAGAAGAAGAAGAAGGAGGGGGGCTCTCTCCCCCTCCCTCCTGGTGGCACCGGAACACCGCCGGGGCCAGCCTCGTGATGGCGATCTACTCCAACAACTCCGTCATCTTCACCAACACCTCCATCACCTTACCCCTTCTATCTATAGAGGTCCACTCTCCCGCAACCCGCTGTACCCTTTAATTGAACATGGTGCTTTATGCTTCATATTATTATCCAATGATGTGTTGCCATCCTATGATGCCTGAGTAGATTTTTGTTGTCCTATGGGTTGATTGATGATGATGATTGGTTTTTGTTGCATGTTTTGTTATTGGTTCTATCCTGTGGTGCTCTTCGTGTCGCGCAAGCATGAGGGATCCTCGCTGTAGGGTGTTGCAATGTGTTCATGGCACGCCTATGGTGGGTTGCTTGAGTGACAGAAGCATAAACCCGAGTAGGTGGGTTGTTGCATATGGGAGTAAAGAGGACTTGAAACCTTATAATGCTATGGTTGGGTTTTACCTTAATGATCTTTAGTAGTTGCGGATGCTTGCTAGAGTTCCAATCATAAGTGCATATGATCCAACTAGAGAAAGTATGTTAGCTTATGCCTCTCCCTCATATAAAATTGCAATAATCATGACTAGTCTAGTTATCGATTGCCTAGGGACAATTCCGCAACTCCTACCACCACTTTTCCACACTCGTTAAACTAACTTAATTGTTACTTTATATTATCAGCCCCTATATTTTATTTACATGCTCTTTATTATCTTGCAAACCTATCTCGTCACACATACAAAGTACTTCTAGTTTCATACTTGTTCTAGGTAAAGCGAACGTTAAGCGTGCCTAGAGTACTATCAAGGTTAATAGAACTTGAGGGAATATTTGTTCTACCTTTAGCTCCTCATTGGGTTCTACACTCTTACTTATCGAAAGAGGCTATAACTGATCCCCTCTACTTGTGGGTTATCAAGACCTTTTTCTGGCGCCGTTGCCGGGGAGCAATAGCGTGGGGTGAATATTCTCGTGTGTGCTTGTTTGCTTTATCACTAAGTAATTTTTATTTTTCTGTTATTAACTTGTTTTCTATCTTTAGATATGGGTAGGAAACGCAAAATACCAAAAAATTAGATGTACTTGCTGCTCCAGAAGTTGAGGAACCACTAGTATTTCGTACCACCGAAGAATATTACTTGGGCCATCTTTGATCCACTTGTGCTCATGCTGAAAACCCAACTAGCTTAGTTGAGGGAAAATCATTAAATGATCATGCTCACTATGTGCGACACCGCATATCTCAAAAAGGGAAACTCTTGTGGCGTCAAATTAATACTTTGTGTTGCTATGCTTGGAATCTATGTGAAATTTATTATTTTACTTGTTCTTCTAAAGAAGCTAATAAACACCTTCCCTACCAATGTGTGTTTAATGATAATGAAATATTATCCTCTTATGCCAAGGAGGCCTATTGCTATAATGATGTTGAACAAATTGAAGAATTTGTTGCTTTCAAGGGTGCCTATGAAATTGCTTCTTTCATTGTAAAGTATGATGCTACTCTTTACGAATCTGAATTTTTTGCCATACTTAAATATTGATATGAAAACTATGCTTCTAATGCTTATGTTAAAGAGTTTATTGAAATAATGACCGCTGCCTTGGAAGAGATTAATATTTCGCAGGAATCTATAGAAGAGTAAGTTGCTGAAATTGTAAGATCATTAGATGAAAAAGATGAGGAGGGGAACGGAGAACAAAAGGAGGACGAGTGGATTAGCTACCCATGCCTACCTTCTAATGAGAGTAACTCTTCAACTCATACATTGTTTAATTTCCCTTCGTGCTTACCAAAGGATGAATGCTATGTTGATTGCTATGATCCCTTGGATTCTTTTGAAATATCCCTTTTTGATGAACTTGATGCTTGCTATTCTTGTGGCCATGATGCCAATATGAATCATGCTTATGAAGATGAACTTCCTATAGTTTCTTATGTTAAGCATGAAATTGTTGCTATTACACCCACACATGATAGTCCTATTATCTTTTTGAATTCTCTAAACTACACTATATCGGATAAGTTTTCACTTATTAAGGATTATATTGATGGGTTGCGTTTTCCTATTGCACATGATGATTTTAATGAATATGATATGCATGTGCTTGTTACTCCTACTTGCAATTATTATGAGAGAGGATCTACATCTTCCCCTCTCTATGTTTCTGATACAATAAAATTGCAAGAAACTACGTATGCTATGCATTG
Source organism: Hordeum marinum (assembly GCA_022496015.1). Taxonomy (NCBI): domain Eukaryota; kingdom Viridiplantae; phylum Streptophyta; class Magnoliopsida; order Poales; family Poaceae; genus Hordeum; species Hordeum marinum. The sequence continues at coordinate 346,089,140 of CM039676.1, read as the reverse complement.
GCCTTTACTTGGTGTGAACGAATTGTTCTTGTATGACATGCCAATGCATATGAAGAGAGTTAGACTTCATTGTTGCATGATATATGTTACTTTGTGCTCACTACTAAATTATAAATAATTGTTAACTAAAATTGGCTTTGATATACCTTGGGATCCGGGTGGATCCATTACTTGAGCACTATATGCCTACCTTAGTGGCTTTAAAGAAAGCGCTGCCAGGGAGACAACCCGGAAGTTTTAGAGAGTCATTTATTATGTTGTGTGCTTTTATATAGTTTAAAAACAAAAAAATAAAGTGGGGAACTTAAAAACTTTTCAAAAAGAAAAGTGAAAGTGAAAAAGACGAGCAACATTGAAGTGGGGATTGCCTTGAACTTTGTTCATGCCCATGGAAACTTTGCGAATCTTGATTACAGAAACTTTTAAACAAAAATAATTATCCCCTTGTAGAAATCCATTGTATTATAAAAATAATGTGCCAAGATTTTCCTTTAGGATGATTAGATTGCTTGTTTGGTGTGTGCAGTGCAAAAACAGAAATTTTGGCTGTAGTGCGTGAATTTACATGTTTTACTGGAATGTCAAGAGTTTATGAAATTTTTACACAATACTGATATGAAATTCTTTTATGTTTTAATAATTTTTCAGAATTTTAAGAGTTACATAAGTATGGTGAATGTTCATATTACTACAGACTGTCCTGTTTTTGATAGATTCTGTTTTTGATACATTGTTTTGCTTGTTTTGGTGAAACTATCGATATTATCGGTGGTATAAGCCATGTAAAAGTTATAGTACAGTAGCTAAAATGCAAAAAAATAATTGGTTTGCAACAATATCTAAAGCGGTGATTTGTTCTATTATACTAACGCATCTCACGAGAGTTTTGTTAAGTTTTGTGTGATTGAAGTTTTCAAGTTTTGGGTGAGATCACGATGGATGAAGGAATAAGGAGTGTAAAGAGACTAAGCTTGAGGATGCCAGAGGAATCCCAAGGTGATATTCAAGGACTCCCAAGAAACTAAGCTTGGGGATGCCCCAGAAGGCATCCCCTCTTTCTTCTAACGACCATCGGTAATTTTACTTGGAGCTATATTATTATTCGTCACATGATATGCGTAAATGTTGGAGATTCGTGTGCTTTTTATTTTTATTTTAATAATTCACCATGCTGGTATGTGATTGTCCTTGGTCGATTTATAGAAGGCTCTTTGCACCTCACTGATATCTTTTGAGTATGGCTTTATAGAATGCTTCATTTGCTTCACTTATATCATTTGAAGTTTGGATTGCCTGTTTCTCACACATAGAAAACCACCATTTGTAGAATGCTCTTTTGCATAACTTATATTTGTTAGATCGTGGGCATATCTTTTGTATAAAAAATTAAACTCTCATGCTTCACTTATATATATATTTAGAGAATCAACAAGAATTGGTCATTCACATGGTTAGTCATAAAATCCTACATAAAACTTGTAGATCACGAATATGATGTGTTTGATTCCTTGCAATAGTTTTGGGATATAAAGATGGTGATATTAGAGTCATGCTAGTGAGTAATCATGGATTGGTAGAAATACTTGTGTAAAGGTTTGTGATTCCTGTAGCATGCACGTATGGTGAATCGTCATGTAAGGAAGTCGGAGCATGATTTGTTTATAGATTTTCGGCCTTTGTGTGAGGGTCGGGAGCACGCGATGGTTAACTCCTACCAACCTCTCCCCTAGGAGCATGCGTCTAATACTTTACTTTGATGTCTAATAGACTTTTGCAATAAGTATGTGAGTTCTTTATGACTAATGTTGAGTCCATGGATTATACACACTCTCACCCTTCCACCTTTGCTAGCCTCTCTAGTACCGCACAACTTTCGCCGGTGCAATAAACCTACCTTCCTCAAAACAGCCACCATATACCTTCCTCAAAACAGCCACCATACCTACCTATTATGGCATTTCCATAGCCATTCCGAGATATATTGCCATGCAACTTCCACAGTTTCCTTTTGTTATGACATGCACCATCACTTTCATATTGCATATAGAGTCATATTTTGTTCTAGATATCGAGTTGTAATTCTTGAGTTGTAAGTAAATAAAAGCGTGATGACCATCATTATTAGAGTATGTCCCATGTGAGGAAAGGATGATGGAAGCTATGATTCCCTCACAAGTGGGGATGAGATTCCAGACTTTATGAAAAATAAAAGAGGCCAGCAAAGCCCAATTAAAAATTAAAATAAAAGAGGCCTTAGATTCCCACCAAAAAAGGAAAAAAGGAAAACATGAAAGAAAAGATAGAAGGGACATTGCTACTATCTTTTTCCACACTTGTGCTTCAATGTAGCACCATGATCTTCATAATAGAGAGTCTCCTATTTTGTCACTTTCATATAACTAGTGGAATTTTTCATCATGATGCACGTCCACTTAGTTTCTTTTTGAGCTTTCATACTCTTATGCTCTAGTGCATTCATTGCATGGCAATCCCTACTCACTCACGTTGATATCTATTAATGGGCATCTCCATAGCCCGTGATATGCCTAGTTGATGTGAGACTATCTTCTCCTTTTTCTTCACAACCTCCACCATATTCTATTCCACCTACAGTGCTATATCCATGGCTCACGCTCATGTATTGCGTGAGAGTTGAAAAAGTTTGAGAACATAAAAGGTGTGAAACAATTGCTTGACTTGTCATCGAGGTTGTGCATGATATAAATACTTTGTGTTGAGAAGATGGAGCATATCCAGACTATATGATATTGTAGGCATAACTTTCTTTTGCCATTATATGTTGAAAAGATACAATTGCTTTATTGGTATGCTTGAAGTATTATTGTCTTAATGTCAAATAATAGACTATTGCTTCGAATCACTCGTGTCTTAATAATCATTCCATGATTAGATTATATGAACAAGATTATGCTAGGTAGCATTCCACATCAAAAGTTATCTTATTTATCATTTACCTACTCGAGGACAAGCAGGAATTAAGCTTGGGGATGCTGATATGTCTCCGTCTATCTATAATTTTTGATTGTTTCATGCCAATATTCTACAACTTTCATATACCTTTGACAACTTTTTATACTATTTTTGGGACTAACATATTGATCCAGTGCCCAGTGCCAGTTGGTGTTTATTGCATGTTTTTTGTTTCTCAGAATATCCATACCAAACGAAGTCCAAACGGTATAAGAACTTACAAAGAGTTTTTTTTGTAATATATGTGATTTTTGGGAAAAAGAATCAATGCGAGACGGTGCCCGAGGAGTTGACAAGCCCGCTAGGCGCGACTCATCCCCCTGGCCGCGCCTGGCAGGCTTGTGGTCACCCCTTAGGTCGGTTGGAGTCGTTCTTTGTCCACAAGGAAGATATTTTTATAATAAAAATCCGCTCAAAATTTCAGCCCGATCGGAGTTACGGATCTCCGTATATTTAAGAAATGGTGAAAGGCCAGAATCTGGAGCGTAGAAATAGAAGGAAACAAAGAGAGAAATCCAATCTCGGAGGGGTTCTCGCCCCTCCGCCGCCATGGAGGCCATGGACCAGAGGGTAAACACTTCTCCCATCTAGGGGGATGGTCAAGGAAGAAGAAGGAGTGGGTCTCTCTCCCCCTCTCTCACGGTGGCATCGGAATGCCGCCGGGGCCATCCTCATGACGACGATCTACTACAACAACCCCGTCATCTTCACCAACATGTCCATCACCTTAACCCATCTATCTATAGTAGTCCACTCTCCCGCAACCCATTGTACCCTCTACTTGAACATGGTGCTTTATGCTTCATATTATTATCCAATGATCTGTTGCCATCCTATGATGTCTAAGTAGATTTTTGTTGTCCTATGGGTTGATTGATGATCATGATTGGTTTGAGTTGCATGTTTTATTATTGGTTCTGTTCTATGGTTCTCTCCATGTCACGCAAGCATGATGGATCCTTGTTGTAGGGTGTTGCAACGTGTTCATGACTAGCCTATGGTGGGTTGCTTGAGTGACAGAAGCATAAACCCGAGTAGGTGGGTTGTTGCATACGGGAGTAAAGAGGACGTGATACCTTATAATGCTATGGTTGGGTTTTACCTTAATGATCTTTAGTAGTTACGAATGCTTGCTAGAGTTCCAATCATAAGTGCATATGATCCAAGTAGAGAAAGTATGTTAGCTTATGCCTCTCCCTCATATAAAATTGCAATAATGATGACCGGTATAGTTATCGATTGCTTGGGGACAATTCGAGCAACTCCTATCACCACTTTTCCACACTTGTTAAACTAACTTAATTGTTACTTTATCTTAGCAGCCCCTAGATTTTATTTACGTGCTCTTTATTATCTTGCAAACCTATCCCGTCACACCTACACCGTACTTCTAGTTTCATACTTGTTCTAGGTAAAGAAACGTTAAGCATGTGTAGAGTTGTATAGGTGGTTGATAGAACTTGAGGGAATATTTGTTCTACCTTTAGCTCCTTGTTGGGTTCTACACTCTTACTTATCGAAAGAGGCTACAACTAACCCCCTATACTTGTGGGTTATCACCTGCCAGGCGCGGCCACTCCCCCGGCCACGCCTAGCAGGCTTGTGGGGCCCCTGCTACTCCACCGACCTCAATTCCACTCCTATTTATTCCTATTCGCAGAGAAAAAATCGAGGAGAAGAGTTCATTGCGTTTCACGATACGGATCCGCCGCCACCTCATGTTCTTCTTTGGGAGACCAGATCTAGAGTCCGTTTTGGGTTCCAAAGAGGGGAAATCGACACCATCGTCATCACCAACCATCCTTCATCACCAATTCCATGATGCTCTCCGCCGTTTGTGAGTAATCCCATCGTAGGCTTGCTGGACGGTGATGGGTTAGATGAGATTTATCATGTAATCGAGTTAGTTTTGTTAGGGTTTGATCCCTAGTATCCATTATGTTCTGAGATTGATGTTGCTATGACTTTGCTATGCTTAATGCTTGTCACTAGGGTCCGAGTGGCAAGATTTTAGATTTGAACTTATTATGCTTTCATGAATATATATGTGTTCTTGATCCTATCTTGCAAGTTGTAGACACCTATTACGAGTTATGATCCGCATCCTCCAGGGTGACAATAACTAGGATTATTTCTGGTGATTATCGTAGTTTTAGGAGTTAATGTATTTACTAAGTGCTAATGCTTTGGTCCGGTTCTCTATTAAAAGGAGGCCTTAATATCCCTTAGTTTCCATTAGGAACCCGCTGCCACGGGAGGGTAGGACAGAAGATGTCATGCAAGTTCTTTTCCATAAGCACGTATGACTATATGTGGAATACATGCCTACATTACATTGATGAATTGGATCTAGTTCTGTGTCACCCTATGTTATAACTTTTGCATGATGAATGCCATCCAACATAATTATCCATCACTGATCCATTGCCTACGAGCTTTCCACATATTGATCTCTGGTAAGTTACTTCTCCATTGCTATTGTTACAATCACTACAAAACTGCTACTGTCACTTTTGCCATCGTTACCATTACTTCCATACTACTTTGCTACTAAATACTTTGTTGCTGATATTAAGTCTTTAGGGTGTGGTTGAATTGACAACTCAGCCGCTAATACTCGATAATATTCTTTGGCTCCCCTTGTGTCGAATCAATAAATTTGGGTTGAATACTCTACCCTCGAAAACTGTTGTGATCACCTATACTTGTGGATTATCACTACCCCTACTATGTCACTGGGTGCGGACACCGCAAGATTGAACCCAAAACCAAGCACTTCTCCCATTGCAAGAATTACCAATCTAGTTGGCCAAACCAAACCAATAACTCAAAGAGACTTACAAGGATATGAAATCATGTATATAAGAATTCAGAGGAGATTCATATAAGATTCGTGGATAATCTGAACATAAACTCACAATTCATCCGAACTTGAGAAACACACCACAAAAGAGGATTACATCGGATAGATCCCCATGAAGGTCATGAAGAACATGGTATTGAAGATCAAAGAGAGAGAAGAAGCCATCTAGATACTAGCTATGGACCCGTAGGTCTTTGGTGGACTACTCATGCATCATCGGAGGGGCAATGGAGTTGATGTATATGCCCTCCACGATCGAAACCCCCTCCGGTAGATTACCGGAAAAGGCTCCAAGATTGGATCTCTCAGGAACGGAGGCTTCTGGCGGCGGAAAAGTATTTGCGTGGCTCTTTTTGATGTTGGGGGAATATTTGGGTACTTTTAGGACGAAGAATAGGGTTAGGAGGCCTGCTAGGAGACGACAAGCCTGCTAGGCACGCCCAGGGGGGCCACATCGACCAGGCTTGTGACTCCCTGGCAGTTACCCTAGCGTGCACTCCAAGACTGGTTGATTTGTTTCCTTCCAGAAAAATTCCTTCCGAAGGTTTTATTCCATTTGGACTCCGTTTAATATTCCATATCTGCAAAACTCAAAAACAAGGAAAAACAGAAAGTGGCACTAGGCTCTAGATTAATAGGTTAGTCCCAAAAATAATATAAAATATCATATTAATGCATATAAAACATCGAAAATAGATAATATAATAGCATGACATCATCAAAAATTATAAATACGTTGGAGGTGTATCACCATCCCCAAGCTTAATTCCTGCTCGTCCTCGAGTAGGTAAATGATAAAAACGGAATTTTTGATGTGGAGTGCTGCCTAACATATTTATCCATGTAATATTCTCTATTGTGGCATGAATATTCAGATCCATAAGACTCAAAACAAAATCATAATATCGATATAAAAACAATAACATTTCAAGCACACTAGCAAAGCAATTGTATTTCTTAAAAATATAATGGCAAAAGAAAGTTATCCCTACAATATCATATGGTCTGTCTATGCTCCATCTTCCCCACACAAAGTATTTATATCATGCAAAACCCCGATGACAAGTCAAGCAATTTTTTTGACACCTCTATGTTCTCAAACTTTTTCAACTCTCACGCAATACATGAGCGTGAGCCATGGATATAGCACTATAGGTTGAATAGAATATGATGGAGGTTGTCAAGGAAAGGGAGAAGATAGTCTCACATCAAATAGGCGTATCAACGGGCTATGGAGATGCCCATTAATAGATATCAATGTGAGTCAGTAGGGATTGCCATGCAACGAATGCACTAGAGCTATAAGTGTATGAAAGCTCAAAAAGGAACTAAGTGGATGTGCATCATGAAGAAAATTCCACTAGTTATAGGAAAGTGACAATTAGAGACTCTCTATCATGAAGATCATGGTGCTACTTTGAAGAACAAGTGTGGAAAAAGATAGTAGCAATGTCCCTTCTCTCTTTTATCCCATTTTTTATTAGTGGGCATCTAAGGCCTCTTTTATTTTTTTTATTTGGGCTTCGCTGTCCTCTTTTTTTTCATAAAGTCCGGAATCTCATCCCCACTTGTGAGGGAATCATAGCTTCCATCATCCTTTCCTCACATGGGACATGATCTAATAATGTCAATCATCACACTTTTATTTACTTACAACTCAAAAGAAAATTACAACTTGATACCTATGACAAAATTTGACTCTATATGCAATATGGAAGTGATGGTGCATGTCATAAAAGGAAACGGTGGAAGTTGCATGGCAATATATCTCGGAATTGCTATGGAAATGCCATAATAGGTAGGTATGGTGGCTGTTTTGAGAAAAGATATATGGTGGCTGTTTTGAGGAAGGTATATTGTGGCTGTTTTGAGGAAGGTGTTTGTTGTACTGACAAAAGTTGTGCGGTACTAGAGAGGCTCGCAAAGGTGGAAGGGTGAGAGTGCATATAATCCATGGACTCAACATTAGTCATAAAGAACTCACATACTTATTGCAAAAGTCTATTGGTCATTGAAGCAAAGTATTCAACGCATGCTCCTAGGGGAGAGGTTGGTAGGAGTTAACCATCGCGCGCTCTCGACCCTCACACAAAGGTTGTCAATCTATAAACAAATCATGCCCCGAATTCCTTACATAACGGGTCACCACACGTGCATGCTACGAGAATCACAAACCCTACATAAGTATTTTTACCAAATCACAATTACTTCCTAACATGACTCTTAACATTACCATCTTTATATCTCAAAACTTTATGCAAGGAATCAAACTTCTCAAAAATACTCAATGCACTTAATATGGAAGTTTTCATTATATCCCTCTAGGATGCCTATCATATTAGGAGTTAATTCATAACCTAGACCAATTACCATGCTGTTTGGAGACTCTCAAAATAATATAAGTGAGGTACAAGAGTTCAAGTATTTCTATAAAATGCAAACACCACCGTGTTCTAAAAAATATAAGCGAAGCACATAGAGCAAAATTGCCTAACTAAAAAGATATAAGTGAAGCACATAGAGTATTCTAACAAATTCATGATTCAGCGTGTCTCTCTCAAAAGATGTGTGCAGCAAGGATGATTGTGGAAAACCAATAAGAAAAGACTCATATCATACAATATGCTCCAAGCAAAACTCATTTCATGTGGTGAATAAAAATATAGCCTCAAGTAAATTTACCGATGGATTGAAGACGAAAGAGGGGATGCCTTCTGGGGCATACCCAAGCTTAGGCTCTTTAGCATTCTTGAATATTACTTGGGGTGCCTTGGGCATCCCCAAGATTAGGCTCTTGCCAATCCTTATTCCATAGTCCGTCAAATCTTTACCCAAAACTTGAAAACTTCACAACACAAAACTTAACAGAAAACTCGTGAGATCCGTTAGTATAAGAAAGTAAATCACCACCTTAGGTACTGTTGTGAACTCATTATTTATTTATATTGGCGTTATACCTACTGTATTCTAACTTCTCCATGGTTCATACCCCATGATACAACCCATATATTCATCAAAATAGGCAAACAACTCAAACAAAACAGAATGTGTCAAAAAATAGAACAATCTGTAGCAATCTGAAAACTTCGTATACTTATGTAACTCAAAAAATTATGAAACATTAGAAAAACCTGAGAAATTTATATATAAATATTTTGTAAATATGTGAGACTCATTCAATTTCTGAAAAAATTACAAAATTCCTAGACTGAGCGCAAAAGTTTCTGTTTTTCAGCAAGATCAAATCAACAACTACCATAGATCACCACAAAGGTTTTACTTGGATCTAACACTAATTAAAAAACCAAAACACAATTAACACAGAAGTAAGAATGTGGGAAACACTCAAAAACATAAGCAAAAAAAACACAAAAATAAAATTGGGTTGCCTCCCAACAAGCGCTATTGTTTAACGCCCCTAGCTAGGCAAAACGCAATAGATCTAGGTATTGTCATCTTTGGTATGCAATCCAAAAGTAGCTATCATAATAGATTCATAATGCAATATTATTTTATTTATAGGAAAGTGTTCCATGCCTTTCCTTAATGGAAATTGAAATGTAATGTTTCCTTCTTTCATGTCAATAATTGCAACAATCGTTCTAAGGAAAGATCTACCAAGAATAATAGGACATATAGGATTGCAATCTATATCAGGAACAATGAAATCTACGGGCACATAATTACTATTTGCAACAATAGGAAAATAATGAATCATATGGCAAGTATATTTAAGTCTAACCCACTTCCTATGCATAGGGATTTTGTGAGCAAACAAATTATGGGAACAAAAATCAACTATCATAGGAAGGCAAAACAAGCATAACTTCAAAGCTTTGAACACATAGGGAGGAAACTTGATATTATTGAAATATGTAAAATAATATGTTCCTCTCTCATAGTAATTTTCAGTAGCATCATGAAGTACTCTCACAATAAAACTATTGCACAAAGCATTCTTTTCACGATCAATTATAGCATACGTGTCATCACCAAAACATGGGGAACAAAAAATGTCATTTTCATCAAGCATAGCATCCCCAAGTTTGTGGTTTTGCATATCATTAGCATCATGGATATTCATAGAATTAATACTAAAAACATTGTAGTCATGCTTTTCATTCAAGGAACTATCATGAATCTCCTTACAAATTTCTTCTTTCAATACTTCATCAGAATTTTCACATTCACGATTTTCAAACAAACTTCATAGAGATAATCAAGTGCACTCAACTCCCTAGAAATTGGTTCATAATAATTTGGTCTTTTGAAAAGATTATCAAGTGGATGAGTATCCATATTAATATATTTTTAGCAAGCGAAGATGCAAGCAAATAGAAGGCACATGGCAACACAAGCAAACGAAAAAACGAACGGAAGAAGGGCGAATAGAAAGGAAAATCTTTTTGGTATTTTCTGAAAATCGTTTTAGAAGTGTGGGAGAGGAAAATTAGAGTAAAATGGAAAATAATGTAAATGCAAGAGATAAGTTTGTGATGGGTACTTGGTAGGCTTGATGTGTATCCTCCCCGGCAAAGATGCCATAAATTCTTCTTGCAACCTCTTGAGCTTGAGTTAGTTTTCCCTTGAAGAGGAAAGGGTGATGCAGCAAAGTAGATAAGTATTTCCCTCAGTTGTTGAGAACCAAGGTATCAATCCAGTAGGAGGAACAAGAAAGTCACCAATGGATGCACCTACATGAACAATCAAACTCTTGCACCCAACGCTATAAAGGGGTTGTGAATCCCTTCACGATTATTTGCAAGGATTAGATCAGATAGAGATAGATGTAAACGAGAATGGAAAGTAAAAGGTAAATAAATTGCAGAAAAGTATTTTTGGTATTTTTGGTTTATAGATCTGAAAGTATATTATGGAAATTAGAGCCTGGGGCCATAGGTTTCACTAGAGGCTTCTCTCTTGAAGGAAAATATCATGGTGGGTAAACAAATTACTGTCAAGCAATTGATAGAAAAGCGAATAATCATGTAGTTGTCCAAGGAAATGATCATGCATATAGGCATCACGTCCGTTTCAAGTAGACCAAAACGATTCCGCATCTACTACTATTACTCCACACATCGACCGACTCCTGCCTGCATCTAGAGTATTAAGTTCATGAAGAACAGAGTAACGCATTAAGAAAGATGACATGATGTAGAGGGATAAACTTAAGCAATATGATGAAAACCCCATCTTGTTACCCTTGATGGCAACAATACAATACGTGCCTCGCTACCCCTACCATGTCACTAGGTGAGGACACCGCAAGATTGAACCCAAAACCAAGCACTTCTCCCATTGCAAGAATTATCAATCTAGTTGGCCAAACCAAACCAATAACTCGAAGAGACTTACAAGGATATGAAATCATGCATATAAGAATTCAGAGGAGATTTAAATAAGATTCATGGATAATCTGAACATAAACTCACGATTCATCAGATCTTGACAAACACACCACAAAAGAGGATTACATCTAATAGATCCCCATGAAGATCATGAAGAACATGGTATTGAAGATCAATGAGAGAGAAGAAGCCATATAGCTACTAGCTATGGACCCGTAGGTCTGTGGTGGACTACTCACGCATCATCGGAGGGGCAATGGAGTTGATGTAGATGCCCTCCGTGATCGAAACCCCCTCCAACAGATTACCGGAAAATACTCCAAGATTGGATCTCACGGGAACGGAGTCTTCTGACGGAGGAAAAGTATTCGCGTGGCTCTTTTTGATGTTGGGGGAATATTTTGGTATTTATAGGACAAATAATAGGGTTACGAGGCCTCCTGGGAGACGACAAGCCTACTAGGCGCGGCTAGGGGGCACCTACTAGGCTTGTGACTCCCTGGCAGGTGCCCTGGCGTGCACTCCAAGCCTGGTTGATTTGTTTCCTTCCAAAAAAATTCCTTCCGTAGGTTTTATTCCGTTTGGACTCCGTTTAATATTCCATATCTACAGAACTCAAAAACAAGGAGAAAATGAAAACTGGCACTAGGCACTAGATTAATAGGTTAGTCCCAAAAATAAATAAAATAGCATATTAATGCATATAAAACATCCAAAATAGATAATATAATAGCATGACATCATCAAAAATTATAGATACGTTGGAGACGTATCAATAGTCAATGTAGATTTATATATATGAAAAATTCTCAGATTTTCTGGGTGTGCTACGGCACACCCGGCACACCCTCTGGTTCCACCGCTAGTAGCAGAGAAGACCAACTCCGGTGGGGCTTGGAAGCAGGCTCCCGCGCTGATCCCTAGAGACCCTGTCCCTGCTCCAAGACCTACCAAATCAACTACTTCTATTGTGACATCATCCTAGGCTCAATCATCCCATGCTGTTGAGTTCGAGGTGGAACAGGTTCTGGATCCCAGGTATAAGGATATAATATGTTTTAATTGTGGAGGCCATGGACATTATGTAGGCAAATGTGTGAAACCCAAATCTTGCTTCATTTGCTAGCAAAACCACAATGTTAATAGTTGTGCTTCTTGGCCCAAGGTTCAAACTACAGCTGCCTTTTTGGTAGTGGTGCTAGAGGACTTGGTTTTTACCATGTGGATGTTCCCGTTGCTAATGAGTCTAATTGGTTTAACTTTCAGAATTGTGTTGTGATGGAAATTTTGAAAGGTGAGGTGGATAAAACTCTGTTGATGAGTCTTCTAACTGATACTTTTTGCAAGACAAAGCACTGGCCCTGGCAGGTAAGAGATTTATCAAGCAAGACTTTCCTTGTCAGGTTTCCACCATGAAAGAATGTGGATGACCCAATTGAGCTACCTGGATTTTGCCTGCCTCAAGATGTATATGTTAATATGATTGAATGGAAAGGTGCTTGTGACCCTTTTGGGGAACTAGTTGAATCTTGGGTTATGATTGAGGGGATCCCTCCTAAATGGTGTACATGGAAGGTGTTTACTCAGGTTGCTTCAATGTTTGGGGTCCTCACTGATATGGACTGGAATGGAATGTTGGGGACCTTCTTTGAGAATGTAAGAATCAAGATTTCATGTAGTGACCCTACCAAAATTCCTTTTGAAAGGTTGATTGAAATTAAAAAGAAACTTTTCCTTCTTGGTTTTACTTTGGAAGGATTCAAATGGGTAGGTGGTGTTGGTTCTGTGATCAACCTTGAAACTGGCGAGGAAGAAGATAAGGATGGTGCAGAACAAGGACAAGATAAAACTAAGGAGGATAACCCTAAAAGTAATTATAAAGATGATTTTTTGACGAAGACTCAACTATTGATGAGACGGACAAGGCTAACTTTCCTTCTCAAGGCAAATCTGGTGGTTATGCTAGTAAGTCTAGGGATTTTGCCTTTTTGTTCATTCCTCATTCAGACTCTAATAAGGAGGATTTCATTATGGCTATGCTACAACATGTGGGAATTTCTCCCATGGTACTCCTTGTTGGAAATATTCTATAGAGGCAATAATAAAGTTGTTATTACCATATTTACTTGTTCATGATAATCATTTATTATCCATGATAGAATTATATTGAAGGGAAATTTAAATGCATGTGTGGATATATAAACAACACAACGTCCCTAGTGAGCCTCTACTAGACTAGCTCATTGATCAAAGATGGTTAAGGTATCCTAACCATGGACATGAGTTGTGATTTGTTAACGGGATCACAACATTAGGAGAATGATTTGATGAACAAGACCAAACCATAAGCAAAGCACATGATTGTATCAATTAGTTTGTTGCTATTTCTTTCTTCATGTCAAGTATCTGTTCCTAAGACCATGAGATCATGCAAATCCCTGACACCATAGGAATGCCTTGTGTGTATCAAACATCACTTCATAACTGGGTGATTATAAAGCTGCTCTATATGTATCTCCGAGGGTGTCTGTTGGGTTGGCATGGATCAAGTTTGGGATTTGTCACTCTGTATGACGGAGAGGTATCTCTGGTCCTTCTCGATAATACATAATCACAAGAAGCTTGCAAGCAATGTGACTAAGGAGTTAGTCACGGGATCTTGTATTACGGAATGAGGAGAGAGACTTGTCGATAATGAGATTGAACTAGGTATGAGATACCGACGATCCAATCTCGGGCAAGTAACATACCCATGGACAAAGCAAATTGCATACAAGATTGAATGGATATTTGACATCGTGGTTCGACCAATAAAGATCTTCGTGGAATATGTAGGAACTAATATGGGCATCCAGGTGACACTATTGGTTATTGACCGGAGAGGTGTCTCGGCATGTCTACATGATTCTCGAACCCGTAGGGTTCGCACGCTTAACGTTCGATGGCGATATAGTATTACCAGGATATGTATGTTGCTGACTAAATGTTGTTCGGAGTATCGTATGAGATACCGGACGTGATGAGGAGCTCCAGAATGGCCTGGAGGTAAAGATTCATATATGGGAAGTTGGTATTTGGGTTCCGGAATAGTTTTAGGTTTTACTGGTTTTTGTCGGGGATGCCGGAAGGGGTTCCGGGGCTCCACCGGGGAGGTCCACCTACCCCGGAGTGCCTAATGGACTGACAGAGGAGGCACAACAGCCCCTGGTGGGCTGGGAGCCACCCCCTCCCAAGGGCCCATGCGCCTAGGGTTTGGGGGAAACCCTAAAGGTGGCGCCAACTTGCCTTGGGGGACAAGCCTCCCCGTCTAGGATGCCGCCCCTCCCTTGGAGGAGGCCCTAGGGCCGGCGCACCTCCCCCTTCCCCCTATATATATGTGGGGAGAGGGAGGGCAGCCGCACAACAAGCCTTGGCGTAACCCTCCCTCTCTCCCAACTATATTTTTCCTCCATTTGTGTTCCCGGTTGTGCTCGACGAAGCCCTGCTGGGATAGCACCACGGTTGCTACCGCTGTCATGCTACCGGATATCCCATATACTAATCCGTCATCGCTCGCTGGATTGAGGAGGTAGAGACTTCATCGAGTTGCATGTGTGTTGAACGCGGAGGTGTTGTTCGTTCGACGCTCGGTCAGGACGGATCACGATTGGATCGTGAAGACGCATGACTACATCAACCATGTTTGAATGTTTCCGCTTACTAGTCTACAAGGGTACATAGACACACTCTCCCTCTTGTATCTATGAATCTCCATGGATAGGAAAATTTATGTTTCCCATGCAACATTCTGCAACACTCCTTCTGGAGATGAGATGGGTGCATCTGACATGGGTTGTTTGCCCAATGCTATATCTCATCCATGTGATGTTGAATTTGTTGTGTGTGAACCCATTGGACTCAAGGTTGATAATGTGGATTTTACCCTTAAGGCATCTCATTTGAGGAGACTGATGGATATTGAGAAATCTGGAAGCCTGGAATATTGTGACAACATGGTGAAATCTGTTGATCTGGTTGTATCTGGGATGAAAAGGATATGGAAGATGATGAATAATGGGGATTCTTTCTCCTGAGGCGGTCCAGGTGCTGCAATCCAATGTTCTCAAAAGATCCCTTATGGAGTCTCTGGACCAATCTCAAACTGATGTTCATATCCCTGCCAAAAATGCTAAATGGGGGCCATGTTATGGCACCAAAACATGGGACTAAGGGACATGATAATGTCAACATTATGGAGAAAGTTGCAGCATATAAGATAAAAACAATTTGGAAATCCCAAAAAATCTTCAAAGGTAAGTCTTTTCCCTCTGTTGATCCCTCCTCTTTATATGACCAAAGTACTAAAGTTGGTTTGGTGTTTGGTGGGGATAAGGTAAATGAACTTGCTATTATTGAGGACGGGATCAAGAAAAATGTTTAGCTTTTGCTAATGACCACCCTGGGATTGTTTTACCTGCAAACATTGATGTCAGTCCTGATGATTTAGTTGGGACACCAAGAGGTATTCCTCTTAACAAGCCAGTGGGCACTGCTCATGCTTTTAGAGTAACTCCTACTTTCCCTACTAAAGGGAATCCTTATGGCTTGTCTTACCCATTAAAAATATATTAATTATGATAGGTTTGATTTGGAATATTAGGGGATTGAGTCAACCTGGTAAAATTCAGTGCCTATTTGATGTGATTGCCAAAACTAATCCAGATTTCATTGGTTTCCAAGAACCTAAGAGAGAGAACATATCTGTGGGTTTCCTCAAAGCTTTAGATAGAAGGGGTGACTTTGCTTGGCAATTTTTTCCTGATGATAACACTTCTAGGGTATCTTGCTTGGGGTTAGGAAGGATTTATTTGAGGTATTTGGCTTTATTCACTAGTAGAAAACAGAGGTGTTTGGCTTTATTCACTAGTAGAAAATAGGGCATTGGTCCCGATTCTGAAGGGCCTTTAGTCCCGGTTTTGCAATTGGGACTAAAGGCCCTCACTTTTAGTCGTAGTTGTGTTACGAACCGGGACTAAAGGAGCTCCAAGTGGCCGTTGTCAGGCGCCCAGGGAGGAGGACCTCAAGACTAAAAGGCAGCCACGCGTCAGCACTAGCCCAGCGTTGGATTTTTTTTGAAAGGAGGAGTTTAGAGTTTTGGAGGATTTAGAGGTTTCATACTTTGTTTCCCCCTTTTATACCATTTAATTCTTTACCATTTAGGTTTTTCCTTTTTATTTTATGTTTTCCATTTAACTTGACGCTAGCTACTAATAGCAATGAAGAAACCATTACACAACATCATGATGAATATATAGAAGTGATGAATATATTCAACGCTACTACAATAGTACACGTTCATGCATATATACAGTATAATATCCCTTACTATCCCTAGTATCTAATTACAAAAATCAGCATGCGATTCCCGATGGTATTCTCCGTTTTTAGCCATGACATCTTCAAGTAAGATCCCGCCAATTCCTCTTGAATTGCTCATTTGTGACTCTTTGGTAGGAGTTCGTCCCGCTTCCATTGGATCTAATTTAAAGAAGAGGGGTCAATATATATATATATATAGAAACTCTATTCATCATCCATGGTGCAGAATAAGTTATTTTCACCCGAGATAATCTTACAATCGATTTATAAATAAATTATGTTCGGAATACAAAAAGTTACATTTATATTGCATCACGACGTAAAAATTGACATAAGAAAACAAAAATATAGTTCACAAGACCAAAAAATTGAATTTATTGTATATTTTCCACTATTTTTGTATGTTTGTAATTTTACCTGACATAAATATTTTTATGTTGATTATAAATTTTCTTACGGTCTCTTTTTACGTATGAAATGAAACAAGAATTATGGAACGTAAAATTAAGGTGCATTGATGTTAAAATTGAGGGGGTGAAGAATAACTATTCCTCATCCAGGGTGACGAATAGCGCGACCATATATATATATATGTGTGTGTGTGAATGAAACTCAACACAATTGATGGTAATAAAATAAAACTGTGAATATTGTTTACGTACTTCAAGTTGTTCTAAGATTCCGCCCTTCTCACAAGTCGTTTGGCGAATGAACTAGCAAACGTGGTATCCACATAAATTATTCTCGGACCCCTGCCTCGAGCACTTTACGAGAATAGAGTTCAATCAAAATAATAATCAAGGATGATAATGGAATCAAAACTAGAATCAAAGAGATATGCGGACCTAGCTAGTACTAATTACATTGACAGGTTGAAATTGCAGCTCGTCTCTCCATTCACCCTTAGCCTTCTGGGTGAACTTTTTCCAAACCCTGCCCGACAAAGAACATGGATAAATGAGTTATTAATTACATAATATCAGGAAATGAACGAAAGTTGCCGATATAGTGTGATAATGATTGAAATTACCTGTGAAGCATTTTTTCCATGTCCGCCCACATCTCAGGGTCTTTACGTAACGAGTCCATGACAGGTACTTTTCCTGTGTCAAACTGAATGGCTAGTAGAATAAAGTGGAACCTGCGCATGCATAACTCATCAAGTACACTTAACATCGAGTAAGCGAAACATAATGTGTACAAGACAGTATAATTATCACTCACTTCAAGTTGTAAGGAAATAGTATTTCCCTTTTGGTTTGTTGTTCAAGTAACGCCCTCAGAAAGATCTTCTCCGTTTCCTTGACATACATTTGTATCGTAACTTCATTAACAACATTTGGGTTAATGAACCCAATGTCATAGATTCATTCTATTTTGCATCTAGGATCTTCTTCCTGCATAATTAACTTAATGAGGATTATTATACATGCAATGAACGAGTTGAGCTATAGAGACTTAATTACAGAAATGATACTTACAAAAATAGCAACTGATGATAGATTTGTCGATGGTGTCTTGATTGTATAACTAAAATGATTCATCAAATTCAATGTGAATCTCCTCATTTCCATTGAAGTAATGCTCATCTTTAATTCTCACAATGAGTCAGTTGGTCCCTGCTTTTGAGGCTTCCACGTACTAGTCATGCAATTTTTGCATTTGTGTTGGTAGATCCTTGAGCTCCTCACGTATGACGAGAGGCTTCCCATGCTCGTATTTATAGGATAACTTGGAAATTTTGAACCTTACCTCATCGCCTAAGTAATCACCAAGAGTGAAACCAGGAGCAGTGGCCGCTACCTCTGGATCATTAGCATTATCGACAAACACCTTCAGCGGGGGGCACGATTGGTTTTTCTGTTCGCCCAACTAGGGAATTCTTTTCCCCTTTGCACTACTACTTGTACTTGTCGATTGCTGTTCTAGATCTTGTCGAACCCAACGAGGAGCAGAAGGAAATGATGAGCGGTTTCCAGTAAGGTATTCTCTGCAAGCACTGAAATTATCGGTAACAAATAGTTTTGTGATAATTCGTAATGAGTAACAAGTAACAAGTGTAGCAAGGGAGTAGGAAGGTAGCCCAATCCTTTTTGTAGCAAAGGATAGACCTAAAAAAACTCTTAAATAAAGCAAAGCGCTCCCGAGGACACATGGGAATTTCTATCAAGCTAGTTTTCATCATGCTCATTTGATTCGCGTTCGTTACCTTGATAATTTGATATGTGGGTGGACCGGTGCTTGGGTGCTGCCCTTACTTGGACAAACCTCCCACTTATGATTAACCCCTATAGCAAGCATCCGCAACTACGAAAGAAGAATTAAGGTAAACCTAACCATAGCATGAAACACATGGATCCAAATCTGGCCCTTACGAAGCAACGCGTAAACTAGGGTTTAAGCTTCTGTCACTCTAGCAACCCATCATCTACTTATTACTTCCCAATGTCTTCCCCTTGGCCCAAATAATGGTGAAGTGTTATGTAGTCGACGTTCACATAGCACCACTAGAGGAGAGACAACATACATCTCATCAAAATATCGAACGCATACCAAATTCACATGATTACTTATCACAAGACTTATCCCATGTCCTCAGGAACAAACGTAACTACTCACAAAACATGTTCATGTTCATAATCAGAGGAGTATTAATTATCATAAAGGATCTGAACATATGATCTTCCACCAAGTAAACCAACTAGCATCAACTACAAGGAGTAATCAACACTACTAGCAACCCACAGGTACCAATCTGAGGTTTGAGACAAAGATCGGATACAAGAGATGAACTAGGGTTTGGAGAGGATATGGTGTTAGTGAAGATGTTGATGGATATTGACCCCCTCTCGATGAGAGGATCGTTGGTGATGACAATGGCTTTGATTTCCCCCTCTGGGAGGGAAGTTTCCACGGGAAAACAACCCTGCCGGAGCTCTAGATTGGTTCGGTCCAAGTTCTGCCTCGAGACGGTGGCGCTTCATCCCGAAAGCTCTCTTCTGTTTTTTTTCCAGGTCAAAACCCTCTATATAGCAGAAGATGGGCGTCGAGGGCCTGCCAGGTGGGCCACAAGCTTGCTAGGCGCGGCCAGGGGGGTGGCCGCGCTTGGCAGGCTTGTCACCTCCTGGTGGCCCACCTCTCGCATCTGTTTCACCCAATATTTTTTATATATTCCAAAACAATTCTCCATAAATTTTCAGGACTTTTGGAGTTGTGCAGAATAGGTATCTTAGATTTGCTCCTTTTCAAGTCCAAAATTCCATCTGCCGACATTCTCCCTCTTCATGTAAACCTTTTAAAATAAGAGAGAAAAGGCATAAGTATTGTACCATAACGTGTAATAACAGACCATAATGCAATAAATATCAACATAAAAGCATGATGCAAAATGGACATTTCAACTCCCCCAAGCTTAGACCTCGCTTGCCCTCAAGCGAAAGCCGAGATCGATAAATATGTCCACATGTTTGGAGATAGAGGTGTTGAAAAAATAAAATACGGACATGAGGGCATCATGAACATCCTTATAACAACAATACTTATTGTATAAGATTTCTTATGCTAGAGTAACAATTCATTCACAAGATAAAGTATGAACCAAGAACTCTATTGACAACCAACAAACTATGATCTTAGTCATTGAAGCAGTTGGCAATTTATGATAACATCGGAAAGAGTAAATATAAGAGCTTGTAAAGAAAACCCACATACTCAATCATCTTTTAGTATTTCACAATTGCTAACACTCACGCGGTACCCATGAGATCAAAGCTTCAACCGGACATAGAGAAATATATGGGCTTATAGTTTTGCCTCCCAACTATTCACCTCAAGGGTGATGTCAACAATAATAACTCAAGAGCACCCACATCCGAGTGGATCTATCCGTCTAGATCATTCCCCAACACATAAGGCTTGCCAAGAGAGAGGCGAAATATAGGAAGTGGTGAGGATCACCATGACTCTTGTGTGAAGGTAAGTACATAAAAAGTAGAAATAACAGATAGGCCCTTAGCAGAGGGAAGCAGAGGTTGTCATGCACTTTTTATTTTGGGATGCACAAACCCTTAGTGCAGAGGAATGCCGCAGTATATTGCCCTTTGTGATAGCAACCTTTATTATGCAGTTTGTCGCTTTTATTTCTTTACTATCACAAGTTCATACAGTATTTTGTGGGATTTTTATTGCTTTTTGCACCGATGACAACTTACTTGAAGGATCTTATTCAATCCATAGGTAGGTATGGTGGACTCTCATGGAAAAACTGGGTTGAGGTGTTTGGATGCACAAGTAGTATCTCTACTTGGTGCAGAAGTTTTGGCTAATATGAGGTGGAAGCAAACACTACATGTTGGAGGATCTAAAACCATATAAATTCTATCCGGAGGCAAGCAGGAATAACCTATTATGTTGTCTTCCTTGTCCAACATCAACTTCTTGGCATGTAATATTTTAATGAGTGGTCACAATCATAAAAGGTGTCCAAGATAATATATTTATATGTGAATCTCTCTTTGTTCATCACTTCCTTTTCAATTGCACCAATGACCAATTACTATGTTTGTTAACTCCCAACAAATTTCAATCGACATACTTTTTATAAGTGAAGTCATCACTCCCCATAAGATCATTATGTCCACTCTTTTCTTTTATTCTATTATTCTTTATTCATTACTCTCAAGAGCATAGTAATCTAGAAAATCCCTATCATCAAAACTACTTTTTATTATATAACTCTCGGACTTGCTTACATAGGGGGGGCAAAAGAAAAAACTAAAAGGTAGATCATACTAACACTTTATTCTACTAGATCAAGGCAAAATCAAAAAGGATCAAACTAAGAAAAACAAGAAATGCGAAAAAGGAAAAAGGTCTAATGGTGATACGATGCCGGGGTGCCTCCCCCAAGCTTGGCACAAGCCAAGGGGAGTGCACATACCCATGTGTTTAGATGTCCTTCTTCGGAGGTGATGATGGTGGATTTTTTGATGAGGATGGAAGCTTGTCCTTCGTCTTCCAAGGCATAGGCTCACCATCGTAAAAAGGTGAACGAGTCTTCGGAATCCTCAAATCTGTAGCCAAACTCATTCTCTTAAATCAGTATTCATACTCACATTTTGGTTTTGCAGATCATAGATCTGGGCTTGGAGATGCTCAATTTTCTCGTAAAGCTTGAAGATGAGCTCCCCGATGTTCTTGGTGTCCAGCTTGTGTTTATGGGTAAACTCCGAGAACATCATATGATTGGCATTGAGTCCATGTTCCACCATTCCTTAGCACTTGAAGGCTTGTTGCTGCATTGCTTCGAGCCTTGTTTCCATGCTTCCGGTCTTCTTTGGCCCCTCAACGTCGCGGATGTGCAGCACCCCCTCATGCATCTCAATGGTTTGAGTGTGTTGCAGCACCTACGCCAGGTAAGGGTGATGACCTTCTCAAAAAACTTGTCTTTCGGAGCACTAGGGGACGCCATGACGATCTAAATCTGCTGCAGAAATAGCTCAAATGAAAACAGGAGGCATTGTCATGATACGAAATTGCAAACCTCCAGAAGATTATATAATGAATTTTTGCCAACCCGAAGGGGTGTACCACAAGAAAATGGAGTCTGGAGGGTGCATAGGGTGGTGACAAGCCCCCAAGATGCGACCAGGGGGTGGCCGTGCCTAGCAGGCTTGTCGCCTCCTCGTGCGACTTTTAGACTACTTTTATTTTTTATAAATTTTTAAATATTCCAAAACTGAGTAAAATTGCTATTGGGAAAGTTTTGGAGTCGGTTTACTTACCGTACCACGTACCTATTCCTTTTCGGAGTCTGAAATGTTCTAGCAGGTCTCCCTAATATGCTCTCCCGGAGTTATATTATTGATACCATTGGTTTCAACATTAATGGGAGTACCTGAGATATAATGTTTGATTCTTTGCCGGTTTACCACCTTCGGATTTGTGCCTTCGGCATTGTTGATCTTGATGGCACCAAAACAAGATACTTCCTCAACAATGTAAGGCCCTTCCCATTTAGAGAAAAGTTTTCCTGCAAAAAATCATAACCGAGAATTGTATAAGAAGACATGATCACCTATATTGAATTCATGCTTTTGTATCCTTTTATCATGCCATCTCTTAACTTTTTCTTTAAACAACTTGGCATTCTCACAGGCCTAGGTTCTCCATTCATCAAGTGAGCTAATATCAAATAACCTCTTCCCACCAGCAAGTTTGAAATCATATTTGAGATCTTTGATTTCCCAATAAGCTTTATGCTCTAGCTCTAGAGGTAAGTGACATGCTTTACTATAAACCATTTTATACGGAGACATACCCATAGGATTCTTATAGGCAGTTCTATAAGCCCATAATGCATCGTCAAGTTTCCTAGACCAATTCTTCCTGGATCTATTAACCGTCTTTTGCAAGATCAATTTTACTTCTCTATTGCTTAGTTGTACTTGACCACTACACTAAGGATGATAAGGAGATGCAATTCTATGATTAACATCATACTTAGCAAGCAATTTACGGAAAGCACCATGAATAAAATGTGAACCACCATTAGTCATTAAATATCCCGGGACTCCAAATATAGGGAAAATAACTTCTTTAAGCATCTTAACAGAGGTGTTATGATTAGCACTACTAGTCGGAATAGCTTCCACCCACTTAGTAACATAATCAGCAACAACTAAAATATGAGTATACCCGTTGGACATTGGAAAATGTTCCATATAATCAAAACCCCAAACATCGAATGGTTCAATAACAAGAGAGTAATTCATAGGCATTTCCTGACGTCTACTAATATTGCCAATTCTTTGACATTCATCACATGACAAGACAAACTTACGAGCATCCTAGAAGAGAGTAGGCCAATAAAAACCAGATTGTAATACCTTATGTGCAGTTGTATCTCCAGCGTGGTGTACTCCGTAAGCCTCGGAATGACACTTCTGTAGGATCTGTTCCTATTCATGTTCAGGTACACAACGTCTAATAACACCATCCACTCCTTCTTTATAAAGGTGTGGGTCATCCCAGAATTAATGTCTTAAATCATAGAAAACCCTTTTCTTTTGTTGGTATGTGAAACTAGGCGGTATAAATTTAGCGATGATGTAATTAGCAAAGCAGCATACCAAGGAGCATTACGAGAAGCATTTATGACAGCTAATTGTTCATTATAAAAGCTATCATCAATAGGTAGTAGGTCATCAAGAACATTCTCTAACCTAGACAAGTTATGTCTACGGGGTTATCAACACCCTTTCTGTCAACAATATGCAAATCAAATTCTTGTAGCAGAAGAACCCACCTAATAAGTCTAGGTTTAGCATCTTTATTTTCTATAAGATATTTAATATTAGCATGATCAGTGTGAACAGTTACTTTAGAATCAGCAATATAGGGTCTAAACTTATCATAAGTGAACACAACTGCCAAAAATTCTTTTTCGGTAGTAGCATAGTTTCTTTGAGCACTGTCTATAGTTTTGCTAGCATAATGAATAACATTTAATTTCTTATCACCTATTTGTCCTAGAACATCACGAGTGGCATAATCACTAGCATCACACATGATTTCAAAGGGTAGGTTCCAATCAGGTGGAACATTTACTTTAGAATCAACAATATAGGGTCTAAACTTATAACAAGCGAACACAACTGCCAAAAATTCTTTTTCAGCAGTAGCATAGTTTCTTTGAGCACTGTCTATAGTTTTGCTAGCATAATGAATAACATTTAATTTCTTATCACCTCTTTGTCCTAGAACATCACCAGCGGCATAATCACTAGCATCACACATGATTTCAAAGGGTAGGTTCCAATCAAGTGGTTGAACAAGAGGTGCATAAATCAAGACATTCTTAAGAACTTCAAAAGCTTCTACACAATCATCATCAAAAACGAATGGAACATCTTTTTGCAAGAGATTAGTGAGCGGCCTAGAAATCTTATATAACTCTTTAATAAATCTCCTATAGAAACCAGTATGACCAAGGAAACTTCTTATACATCTGATATCCATAGGACACGACATTTTTTCAATAGCATCAACTTTAGCCTTGTCAACTTCAATACCTCTTTAGGAAATTTTGTGTCCCAAGATGATGCCTTCATTCACCATAAAGTGGCACTTCTCCCAATTCAAGACAAGATTAGTTTCTTCACATATCTGCAAAACTCGATCAAGGTTTCTCAAACAATCATCAAAAGAAGTTCCATAAACGGAAAAATCATCCATGAAAACCTCAACAATCCTTTCACAAAAATCAGAGAATATAGCAGTCATGCATCTTTGAAAGGTAGTAGGTGCATTGCATAACCCAAAAGGCATAGGTCTATAAGCAAAGGTACCAAAAGGGCATGTAAAGGTGGTCTTCTCTTGGTCCTCTTTTGACACGGGTATTTGAGAGAAACCAAAATAACCATCTAGAAAGCAGAAATGTGTGTGTTTGGATAGTCTTTCTAGCATTTGATCAATAAAAGGTAGAGGGTTATGATCTTTTCTAGTAGATTTATTCAATTTCATAATATCAATTACCATTCTATATCCTGTAACAATTCTCTGTGGGATCAATTCATTTTTATCATTAGGAACTATGGTAATACCTCCTTTCTTAGGGACACAATGAACGTGACTAACCCATCTACTATCAGCAATAGGGTAAATGAGAACTGCCTCCAGAAGCTTTAATATTTCATTTCTTACCACTTCCTTCATTTTAGGATTTAACCGTCGTTGGTGATCAACAACTGGCTTAGCATCAGCCTCCATTTTAATTTTGTGCTGACATAGAGTGGGACTAATGACCTTAAGATCATCACGAGTATATCCAATAGCAGCATGGTGCTTCCTCAAAGTTGTCAATAATCTTTGTTCTTCATGCTCTAAAAGGTTAGCACTAATAATAACAAGATATATCTTCTTTTCATCTAGATAAGCGTATTTCATAGTATCGGGTAATTGTTTAAGCTCAAACACGAGATCACCCTTGGGTGGAGGAGGGTCCCCAAGTATTTCAACATGCAAGCTATGATTCAGAATAGGATGCTGATCAAAGAAAATCTTATCTATTTCATTCCTTTCATTCATATGCATGCCATTTTCATGGTCTAGCAAATATTGTTCTAAATTATTAGTAGGAGGCATAGAAATAGAAGCAAGACCAATAATTTCATCCTTACTAGGAAATTCTTTATCATGGGGTTGACTATGAAATTTAGAGAAATTAAACTCATGAGACGTATCCCCAAAACTTACGGTAACCATTTCCTTCTCACAATCTATCCTGGCATTAACGATATTCAAGAAGGGTGTACTAAATATAATGGGACAAAAATCATCTTGTGGGGAACCAAGAACAACAAAATCAGTAGGATATTTTATTTTCCTAGACAAGACTTCAAGATCTCTAATAATCCCAACTGGTGATATAGTATCTCTATTATCAAGTTTAATTTTAACATCAATTTCCTCTAACTCAGTTGGTGTAATATCATTCATAATCTCTTTATATAAGGAAAATGGAATTGCACTCACACTAGCACCCATATCACATAAACCATGATAACAATGATCTCTTATTTTAACAGAAACACATGCGTGCCAACAATGGGTCTATGCTTCTCTTTAGCATCAAGTTTAGCAATTCTAGCTGCTTCATCACAAAATTGAATAACATGCCCATCAATATTAGCAACCAAGAGATCTTTAACCATAGCAATACTAGGCTCAACTTTAATTTGTTTAGGGGGTGTAGGTTTTCTAGCAGAGCTCTTATGAACCATAGTTGAAGCTTTAGCATGTTCCTTTATTCTAACAGGGAAAGGTGGTTTCTCAATATAAGCAGCGAGAATAATAGGATCAACACTATAAGTAATAGTTTTCTCTTCAACTTTAATAGGTTCAACTACTTTCACTTCAATGGGAGGATGATATTTAAACACTTCTCCTTAGGGAGATCAACATGAGCTGCAAAAGATTCACAAAAATAAACTACTATCTCAGAGTCAAGCCCATATTTAGTGCTAAATTCACGAAAAGCATTGGTGTGTACGAAGGATTTAACAAAATCATACTTAAGGTTCATACATGACTCCTTACCTTCGTCGAGTTCCCAATCTTCAGAGTTGTGTTTAATTCTTTCCAATAAATCCCATTTGAAGTCAATATCTTTCTTCATATAGGAACCAACACATGAAGTATCGAGCATGGATTGATCATTGCGAGAAAGCCAAGAATAAAAATTCTGAATAATAATTTCTCTTGAGAGCTCATGATTGGGGCATGAATATAACATTGACTTAAGCCTCCCCCAAGCTTGAGTGATTCTTTCTCCTTCACGAGGCAAAAAATTATAAATATAATTCCGATCACGATGAACTAGATGCATAGGATAGAACTTCTGATGAAATTCCATTTTCAATCGGTTGTAGCTCCATGATCAAATATCATCACATAGCCTATACCATGTCAATGCCTTCTCCTTCAAAGATAAAGGAAATACCTTCTTGACTGATCCTCGGGCAGACCTGCAAGCTTAAATAATCCACAAACTTCATCCACATAGATTAGATGCAAATAAGGGTGTAGTGTTCCATCTCCTGCATAGTGGTGTTAAGTAAGAGTGTCGAACCCAACGAGGAGCAGAAGGAAATGACAAGCGGTTTCCAGTAAGGTATTCTCTGCAAGCACTGAAATTATCGATAACAAATAGTTTTGTGATAAGATAATTCGTAACGAGTAACAAGTAACAAGTGTAGCAAGGGTGCATCAAGGTAGCCCAATCCTTTTTGCAACAAAGGATAGGCCTAAACGAACTCTTATATAAATCAAAGCGCTCTGGAGGACACATGGGAATTTCTGTCAAGCTAGTTTTCATCATGCTCATTTGATTCACGTTAATTACTTTGATAATTTCATATGTGGGTGGACCGATGCTTGCGTGCTGCCCTTACTTGGACAAACCTCCCACCTATGATCAACCCCTATCGCAAGCATCCGCAACTACGAAAGAAGAATTAAGGTAAACCTAACCATAACATGAAACATATGGATGCAAATCAGCCCCTTACGAAGCAACGCATAAACTAGGGTTTAAGCTTCTGTCACTCTAGCAACCCATCATCTACTTATTACTTCCCAATGCTTTCCCTTAGGCCCAAATAATGGTGAAGTGTTGTGTAGTCGACGTTCACATAACACCATTAGAGGAGAGACAACATACATCTCATCAAAATATTGAACGAATACAAAATTCACATGGTTACTTATAACATGACTTATCCCATGTCCTCAGGAACAAAAATAACTACTCACAAAACACGTTCATGTTCATAATGAGAGGAGTATTAATTATCATAAAGGATCTGAACATATGATCTTCCACCAAGTAAACCAACTAGCATCAACTACAAGGAGTAATCAACACTACTAGCAACCCACATGTACCAATCTGAAGTTTGAGACAAAGATCAGATACAAGAGATGAACTAGGGTTTAGAGAGGAGATGGTGCTGGTGAAGATGTTGATGGAGATTGACCCCCTCTCGATGAGAGGATCGTTGGTGATGACGATGGCTTAGATTTCCCCCTTCGGGAGGGAAGTTTCCCCGGCAGAACAACCATGTCGGAGCTCTAGATTGGTTCTGTCCAAGTTCCGCCTGGAGACGGCGACGCTTCGTCCCGAAAGCTCTCTTTTGATTTTTTTTCCAAGTCAAAACCCTCCATATAGCAAAAGATGGGCGTCGGGGGCCTGCCAGGTGGGCCACAAGCCTGCTAGGCACGGTCAGGGGTGTGGTCGCGCCTGGCAGTCTTGTCACCTCCTGGTGGCCCAACTCTAGCATATGTTTCTCCCAATATTTTTTATATATTCCAAAATAATTCTCCGTAAATTGTTAGGACTTTTGGAGTTGTGCAGAATAGGTATCTCAGATTCGCTCCTTTGCAGTCTAGAATTCCAGCAGTCGCCATTCTCCCTCTTCATGGAAACCTTGTAAAATAAGAGAGAAAAGGCATAAGTATTGTACCATAATGTGTTATAACATCCCATAATGCAATAAATATCAACATAAAATCATGATGCAAAATGAATGTATCAGATCTCTATATGACTTTACAAGAGAGCAGTCATAGTTTGATATTGGCGGAGGCGGCGGTGGTTTCGTAAGATTTTTCAGAAAGCGCCTCGCTTTTGTCGGATCTATTTTCTCCATTGGAACTGGACGTTTGGGTGCAAGCTGGCGTTTCACGTCTGCAACCGTGTTCTCGTTCAATTCCTCGTCAGTTTAGCGTATGGTAACTTGGCAGTAGCCTTCTTGACGCTATCTGCTCTAGATTTCTTCGTTGTTGTACTACTAGCCACCGGAGCGACGCCAGATCTCTTCCGCTGCTACTGAGGCAGCGGAGGAGGCGGAGTCAACTGACGCTGTGGATTCTGCTGAGGGGCCTCATCCATCATAGTCCGTTGATGCGGCGAAGACATCTAAGGCGGTAGAGGATTTTGGTGGGCCTCCTCCAGTGGAGTCTACTGAGACGACGAAGAAAGCTGAGGCGGCGAAGTGTGCTGACATGGCGGAGACGACAGAGGCAGCGAAGATAGAGCTGTATTGTGAGGAGTCGTCTGCTGAGGGGCCTCCTCTAACTGAGTCTGATGATGTGGTGTCCATTGTGGAAGCATGATGTTTTCCTTTCTCCATAGAATTGTAGTCCTTAGGGCATCTCCGAGATTACTCTCCCCTTCACATGTAGGGTACTCAACATCTAGCCCCTCAAATCCATTGGAAATTTCATCCACCCCGACAACAACATATTCATGTCGAATCGGATTGCAATGGAAAGTTCAATCGGGTCCAGGAGGTAAGACATAGCCGACCGCCACCTTCAAGGTTATGTTCAAGCATTTCGCAATTATCTCACAATGTTCCCTCTTTGTGATATAATCCATGGGGTAGTGAGGAGAATTCATATCAGGCCAAACGAGCTCCATGAAAGCCATGCTGCTTTTCCACTGAGATTGTGGGGTAGCTTCGTGGGCAATATCGAATGAAGGATCTTGGTGCTGTTGAGGTGGTGGGTCGGTAGCTCGCTGACTGGTAAGTGCCTCTAAATTCTTCTCGTGTAACACTAATCTTTCTTCTACCTTCTGTATCCGGTCTTTTCCCTCTGTCTTCTTTCTCCCTCAACTTCTATAACCAGTGCTCTTGAGAAACCCATGCACCCACAGAATAGAGCCTGATGTGCCTCGTGTTTGTCCAGGGTGTTTAGGATTTCCGAGGGCGCATGATAGCTCGTCCTTCTCTCTACCGGGATGGAACCTCCGTTACTGCATTACCTCGATTGCTTTTTGAATCAGTTTGACCGGTGTTGCAAGTTGAGCTTTTGTGTAAACACACTTCCCTGTTTCTAGGTGCAAAGTTCCCCCATGCCCGAAGAACCAAGTCCTTGCCCGTTCAGGCCATTTCCATGTCTCTGGTTTGATATCTTTAGCAAGAAGGTCATTCTCAACTTTGTCCCATGTAGGTCAGGCAACCTTGTAGCCACTTGACCCTGTAACATGGTGATATTGCTTCTTTGCAGCATTTTGCTTATTTATCTTTGATCATTTCTTAGCTTTCTCCAATTTCTTGTACGCCACAAATGCGGGCCAGTGATCTTTTAACTTCACATATTGATCGATGAATTATGGAGCCTCATCTTTCTCGACAAACTGTTTGTTCAATCTTTTATTCCAGTTCTTGAATTGTTCTGCCATCTTCTTAAGGGCCCATGCCTTGACTTTTCGCTGTATAACTTGGTTATTTGGTTCCTCCTATGGCGGTAGGCTGAAATTTTTCACGAGCGAGTTCCATAGCTCATGTTTGCATCTATCGTCGACATAAGAAACTCCATCATCCTTCTTATTCCATTCTTGGATGCTAATGAGGATGTTGTCCCTAAAAACAACTCTACACTGATGTATAAATCGGTCTTGGGTTCGCTTGGGAAGAGTCGGTTTGCCATCTGGAGTGACTTCTTCGACCGTGAACCTTTCATTCTGGTCCAATCTTTTCTTTGGGCCTCGTCTCCTTATAGAAGGTTGGCTCGATACGGAGGGCTAAAAGAAGAAAGAAGCTTTAATATATGTACATACAAAACAATTAATGCATCTAGTCAGTAGAGGTTTAAATAACATATATACCTTGCCAGACTTTGAAATAGTTAAGGCTCCAACACCAGCAGAGCTGTCATCTCCTCCCTCCATTCGATCACTGGAGTCGTCATCCTCTCTTCCCTCACCATCAGTGTCGCTGAGAAACGACAAGGCGATATCACCTCCGTCGCGGATTATATATCCCAACACCTATTCTTGTTCTAAGTCTCTCTCGTTTTCCATAGTTTCTGCAAATATTACAACATAGCAATATACAAACATGAGCGATGGATTAGTGGCAAACATAAAACTAATCACAACAAGGAATCATATGCATATGAACAATGGATTAGTGGCAAACATCATGCAAAGTTGACAAGTTTGTTAACAGTCATTTTCACATGATCGTCGAGGCCTCCTCACCCCCTCATGTCAAAGTTATACGGAAATTATTGGGGTTATGTTTTAACAACCCCCTTCATGTTGAAGTCATTGAACAACATTAAATTTCTAAGTGATTGCTAAACTTTCATGCTTCATTTATATAAAGATCAATTATCCAATATAACTATGTTCGCAATATGAGGCATTGAACATTATCTAGAATCAAAATCTGGTGAGTCGTCCTATCTTTCGAGAGAGGATATTTTGAGGACCGCCTCTCTCATGCCTGTTTGACGTGCAAATCGTGTTTTCATATGCCTCACAATCAAAGTTATCTGGGTTATGTTTATTTTAATGACCCCCCTCATGTTGAAGTTACGATGATATTTGTACAATATGAATACAAGAGATTTATCAATGTTCGGGATATCGCTTCTCGTAAACTTATTAGTCGACCCATGAGAAGAGATAAATATGCTTATCGGCCGATTTATCGATTTTATCAGTCGATTGTTTATCGACAAGGTTTTTAAGAAATCTCAGGTTTTCGTATCATCGGGATTGATCAACATGGCAAACTTGTAAGCCATGTCATCCATATTCCTCATAAGCGACCCGATATGTACTAGAAGTAGCCATCTACACAAATAGAAGGCATCAACCATGTCTAAGACTACAAAAACTCAACCAAAATAAAAAAACAAGAGCTAAATCGGTTGGATCCTGCAGATTTATCGATGAATATAGGCAAATATCGGTGATATATCGGTTTTCAGACAGATATATCGTTCATACCGATAAATGCTGAAGATATCCACTTATCTTATCGGCCGGACCCCGATACGTGATA
The DNA here is from genome assembly GCA_022496015.1 of Hordeum marinum. NCBI lineage: Eukaryota > Viridiplantae > Streptophyta > Magnoliopsida > Poales > Poaceae > Hordeum > Hordeum marinum. Next base: position 346,057,218 of record CM039676.1, on the reverse strand, counting down.
AATCGGCCGATAAATCGGTATATCGGCCGATATTTTTAACAGGGAGATTTATACACAAGATGAATACAAGATTTATGCACAACATGAATACACAACTCAATAAATGAACCAACCATCATCCTTTGAACAAAACAAAACATACAACAAATGGACACCTTTTGTCGAACATCGGAGGGATGACCAGGGACCAACTCCATGGAGATGCAACACCACAACCTGTAACTGCACCGAGTAAAACTACACAAAACAAACAAAAAAAATCGTGCATTTCTTCGTGATCTACAAGACAGCAACACTTGCATCCATAGTAGAATTAATTTGCTTGTTCATCCATGGCAAAAAAGAAGTATATTTTTCACCAAACTACAACACTTGACATGGCAAAAAATATTTTTAATGAAGGAGAAAATAGATCTTGTTGAACTTCAAAATTTCTCAGACTTTGAAATGCTCCTGTTGAACTAAAACTTTTCAAACAAATTTCCTACAAATTCCACAAAATACTATGAGACCCTCTAACGTCCATAGATCACTTTTATGCAAAAATCCATCTTATTCATTTGAAAAGTTTGGCCACAACATTCTCTTTTCAATTCTGGTCCATAACTAAAATTGCATTGAAGAATAGAGGGGGAAAGAACGGTGCTCATCAAGGAGCATGATATGTCTCCAACGTATCTATAATTTTTGATTGTTCCATGCTATTATATTATCTGGTTTGGATGTTTTGTATGCATTAATATGCTATTTTATATTATTTTTGGGACTAACCTATTAATCTAGAGCCTAGTGCCAGTTTTTGTATTTTTCCTTGTTTTTGAGTGTTGCAGATAAGGAATATTAAATGGAGTCCAAACGGAATAAAATCTTCGCGATGATTTTCTTGGAGCAGAGGGCTCCTACCAGACTTGGAGTGCAAGGCAAGGGACCTGCCAGGAGGTCACAAGCCAAGGGGCACGACCACCACCCCTGGTCGTGCCTAGCAGGCTTGTGCCTCCCCTGCAGGTCTCCTAACCCTAATTGTCGTCCTACAAATACCCAAATATTCCCCCAATACCAAAAAGAGCCACGCAAATACTTTTTCGCCGCCAGAAGCCCCCGTTCCCGAGAGATCCAATATTGGAGCCTTTTCCGGTAATCTGCCGGAGGGGGATTCGATCACGGAGCGCATCTACATCAACTCCATTGCCCCTCCGATGATGCGTGAGTAGTCCACCACAGACCTACGGGTCCATAACTAGTAGCTAGATGGCTTCTTCTCCCTCTTTGTGCTTGAATACCAAGTTCTTCATGATCTTCATGGAGATCTATCTGATGTAATACTCTTTTGCGGTGTGTTTGTCGAGATCCGATGAATTGTGGGTTTATGTTCAGATTATTCATGAATATTATTTGAGTCTTTCCTGAATTCTTATATGCATGATTTCATATCTTTGCAAGTCTCTTCGAATTATTGGTTTGGTTTGGCCAACTAGATTGGTAATTCATGTAGTAGGAGAAGTGCTTAGTTTTGGGTTCAATCTTGTGGTGTCCTCACCCAGTGACAAAGTAGGGGTAGAGAGGCACGTATTGTATTGTTGCCATCAAGGGTAAAAAGATGGGGTTTTCATCATATTGCTTGAGTTTATCCCTCTACATGATGTCATCTTACTTAATGCGTTACTCTGTTCTTTATGAACTTAATACTCTAGGTGCACAAATGAGTCGGTCAATGTGTGGAGTAATAGTAGTAGATGCAGAATCGTTTCGGTCTACTTGACACGGACGTGATGCCTATATGCATAATCATTGCCTTGGATATCGTCATAATTATTTTCTTTTCAATGAATTGCTCGACGGTAATTTGTTACCCACCGTGTTATTTTCCTTCAAGAAAGAAGCGTCTAGTGAAACCTATGGCCCCCGGGTCTACTTTCCATATTATATTTTCAGATCTATAAACCAAAAATTCCAAAAATACCTTGCTACAATTTATTTACTTTTTACTTTCCGCAATCTTTTACATCTATCTCTATCAGATCTAATCCTTGCAAATAACCGTGAAGAGATTGACAACCCCTTTATAGCGTTGGGTGCAAGAGTTTGATTGTTTGTGTAGGTGCATCCATTGGTAACTTGCTTGTTGCTCCTAATGGATTGATACCTTGGTTCTCATCGACTGAGGGAAATAGTTATCTACTTCGCCGCATCACCCTTTCCTCTTCAAGGGAAAACCAACACAAGCTCAAGAGGTAGGAGAGCACATGAAGTCTCTAGTAGCAAATGGTAGCAGAGCTCGACTGGGGCGGCGGCGATGGCGAGGAGGCCCGACAACAATGGCGAGGAAGCCTGACGATGAGGCCAAGCGGGCCGGCAGCGATGGCGACGAGGCCAAGCAGGCCCACGATGATGGCGACGAGGCCAAGCGAGCTGGCGATGAGGACAAGGTCGAGAAGGCCGGCGACAAGGACGAGGCTGAGCGGGCCGGGGGCGATGGAGACTAGGTCGAGCAGACTGGCGATGAGGATGAGGCAGAGCGGGCCAGCAATGAGGATGAGGCTTAGCGGGCCGACGGAGATGGCGAGGAGGCCCGGTGATGAGGCCGAGCGGAATGGCGGCGAGGACGAGGCCGAGCGGGTCGGAACGAGGATGAGGCCGAGCGGGCTGGCGACAAGGACAAGGAGGTACGGAGACGAGGCCGAGCGGGCTCGGAGGTGATGGCGATCTCCGGTGTAGCAGCCTGGCAGCGTCATGCTGTGGTTTGCCATCGGGGGAGAGAATAGGAGAGAATGGGGTGAAATTTCTAAGTGTTGCTTGATGTGGCTTGAGACTGCGTCGATATTTCCCCAAAGAGGAAGGGATGATGTAGCACAACGAAGGTAATTATTTCCTTGAGTTATGAAGCCAAGGTATCAATCCATAGCAGAAGATCAAGCACCTACGTAAACAACGCCTGCACACAAATAACAAATACTTGCAACCCGACACGTAAGAGAGGTTGTGAAGCTCTGAACGCTAAAAAGATAGATTCGTAGTGATAGTTTTGGCAAATAGATCTCGCAAGAACACAAAATAAAATAGGTAAACAAAAAGTGTAGCAAGGTATTTTTTGGTTTTTTGGATTAATAGATGTGAAAACAAAAAGGCAAAATAGTAGATCGAAAAGCAATATGTTGGAAAAGTAGACACGGGGGCCATAGGTTTCACTAGTGGCTTCTCTCATGGGTATAGCGCACGGTGGGTGAACAAAATACTGTTGTGAAATTGATAGAAGATCAAATAATCATGATGATATCCAGGCAATGATCATTAGGCATCACGTCTAAGATAAGTAGATCGAAACAATTATGCATCTATTACTCCACACATCGGCCGCTATCCAGCATGCATCTAGTGTATTAAGTTCATGGGAAAACGGAGTAATGCAATAAAAATGGTGACATGATGTAGACAAGATCTATTCATGTAGGAATAGACCCCATCTTGTTATCCTTAATGGCAACAATACATGTGTGCCTTGCTGCCCCTTCTGTCACTGGGAAAGAACACCGCAAGATCGAATACATCACAAAGCACCTCTTCCCATGGCAAGAAAAATCGATCTAGTTGGCCAAACTAAACCAAAGATTCAAAGAAGAGATATGAGGCTATAAGTAATCACGCAAATAAGAGATCAAGGAAGACTCAAATCATATTCATGGATAGAAACTCAACATGAACTCAAAATTCATCGGAGATCTCCAAGAGACCATTGTATTGAGAATCATAAGAGAGAGAGAGGAAGCTATCTAGCTACTACCTACAGACCCGTAGGTCTATGGTGGACTACTCACGCATCATCCAAGAGGCACCTATGGTGAAGATGAGCCCCTTTGTGATGTTGTTAGATTGGATCTTGAGGTTCCGGAACTTGCGGCGGCTGGAATTGTGTTTCGTTGACTCCCCTAGGGTTTTCCGGATATTTGTGAATCTATAGAGGCGATAGCCGGTGGAGGAGGGTCCCGAGGTGGGCACCACCCACCAGGCCGCCAGGGGCCTCTGGCTCGCCCTGGTGGGTGTTGCCCACCTCGGGCCTCCTCTCTGGCACTTGTCTGGCCCATCTGGTGTCTTTTGGTCCAAAAAAATTCTCCAAATTTTTTCATGACGTTTGGGCTCTGATTGGTACCGATTTTCAGCAAAGTAAAAACAAGCAAAAACAACAAGTGGCACTTCGACACTATGTCAATAGGTTAGTCCCAAATAATGATATACAGTTGCTATAAAATGATTGTAAAATATCCAAGATTGATAATATAACAGAATGGAATAAGAAAAATTATAGATATGTTGGAGACGTATCGTTGCTTACATACCCCACCCTTTAGTCCCGGTTGGTAGCTCCAACTGGGACTAAAGGTGAATTTCACCAGCCGGGACTAAAGGCCCCCCTTTAGTCCTGGTTTGTTCGAGCCACAAACCTAGACTAAAGGTGAATTTCATCATCCCAAAGGGCGCGAAACCCAGGCCTTTAGTCTCGGTTGGTGGCTCGGACCGGGACTAAAGGCCCCCTTTAGTCTCAGTTGGAGCCACCAACCAGGACTAAAGGGGTGGTGGGAGTTTAGTTCCACCTCGCCAAGCGAGAGGCGATTGTACCGGTTTATAAGCGCGCGTGCGGCTACCGTGGAAAGTACCTCTCAAAGCAAAGCTCATCGTCTAACCTGGCCCCTTAATGCCCTATGGGGCCTACTAACAACACATATTCATGCCCCGTGGGCCTGCATCCTGACCCATATATAGTTTGGTTTCTAGTCGTATCCAGGCCGTGGTGTTTGAATTCTCCTGCTAGTAGGCGGACATTTTTTTATTTTTGCATAGGTTATGCCAATTTTTTACCTTCTTCAAATCACATCCTAATTTTTATACATACTCACTTATGTGTAATACACATGATTATCAAAGAATCTCAACAAAATATATGAAATTTTAAAAAATGCAAAACTTTCATATTGTTTCTGTGTTAATGAAACAAAGAATTTCAACAAAATATATGAAATTCTAAAAAATGCAAAACTTTCCTGTTCTTTGTGTGTTAATGAAAGAGATCATGCCTATTTATGGTTTTAATTCTAAAGTTTTCTTTTGGACACATGCATACATATCATCAATTCTCCTTGCATGTTAGGTAAACTTGGATCATGGTTATTTCTCGAGAATGGCCATATGGAGCCACCAACCGGGACTAACTGCGTATGATCAACCTTCTAAAACTTGGGACTGAAAGGATAGAAATAATTGAAATTTCATAACTTAATAAATAATTATTCTAAAATCATGTTTCAAATGCCAAAATGCCCTAGCTAGTTCTCACAAAGATTCCCCTCGGTTTGTCCGAAGTGGTACTTTCCAGATATAAGTCAGAAACTCACACTAGAGAGAAAGTGATGGCAGTGAAGCCGATCACATCCCAAAGTGGGGTCTTGGGGTATAAAACTATTTCTTCGCGTGTGTCCCTTGCTTATTGCATCATAACCATGGCTAATCTTCATCATTTAATAGTATGCTTGGGTCAGTCTTCACTCTGAAGGGAGGAATTTCATAAAATATTTCATAATCTTCTGACACGTATGTCTTGTCCTCCAGTCCCACGATGTTTCTTTTCCTTGAAAGAACTATGTGGAGCTTTGGATTATCGTATGATGTATTCGCTTCCTTATATTTTCTTTTTTTGGTTTGGTAGACATGTCCTTCACATAGAAAACCTATGCCACATCATTGGCTAAGACGAATGGTTCCTCTATGTACCCAAGATGTTGGGGAACGTTGCATGGGAAACAAAAAATTTCCTATGCACACACAGATCTATCCATGGTGATGATCATCTATGAGAGCGAGAGTGGATCTACGTACCGTTGTAGCTCGCTAAGCGGGAAGCGTTAAGAAACGTGGTTGGTGTAGTCGAACGTCTTTGCGATCCAAATCACCGAGCGTCCCGCGATCTCATCACGATCCGTCCCACGATCCAATCGCGATCCATCCCGTGAACTCATCACGATCCATCCCACTATCTCATCATGATCCGTCCCGCAAACTCATCATGATCTGTCCCGCGATTTCATCACGATCCGTCCTGCAATCTTGATCACGGTCCTTCCGATCTAGCGCCGAAGGACGGCACCTCCACGTTCAGCACACGTACAGCTTGATGACGATCTCCGCCTTCTTGATCCAGCAAGAGGGAGCGGAGAGGTAGAAGAGTTCTCCGGCAGCATGACGGCGCTGCGGTGATGGTGGTCAAGCTATTCCGGCAGGGCTTCGCCTAAGCACTGCAGAAATCCGATCTAGAGGAGAAACTATGCACTAGAGGAACGGGCAGCACGTGGCTGAAAATTCTGTGCCAAAACCCTAAAATCATGTAGTATATATATGAGGATAGGAGGAGGAGGCTTGGCTGCCAAAAATCCAGCCCTTGGGTAGGCCAAAGTGGGGAGGAGAGGAGGACTCCTCCTCCAATCCTAGTAGGACTAGGATTCCTCCTTTTTTGGCCTTTTTTGGCCTTTTTCCCTTGGGGCTTTTTCTCCCAGCCGCATGGGCCTTGTGTGGGACTTCCACCAGCCCACAAAAGGCTGGTATTTACTCTCCCACAGCCCATGAAGCCTCTTGGGTCGAAATACCCCTCCCAGTGGTCTCCCGCTACACTACCGGCACTCCCGGTACACTACCGATGAGCCCGAAACTTTTCCGGCGACCAAAATAGGACTTCCTATATATGAATCTTTACCTATGGAACATTACGGAGCTCCTCGTGACGTCCGGGATCTCATCCGAGACTCCGAACAACCTTCAGTCACCACCATGCATAACTCTATACTACCAAAACGTCACCAAACCTTAAGTGTGCAGACCCTGCGGGTTCGAGAACTATGTAGACATGACCAAGACACCTCTATGGTCGATAACCAATAGCGGGCCCTGGATGACCATATTGGTTCCTACATATTCTACGAAGATCTTTATTGGTCGAACCTCTATGTCAAGGATTCAGTCAATCCCGTATAACGTTCCCTTTGTTCTTCGGTATGTTTCTTGCCCGAGATTCGATCGTCGGTATCTCCATACGTAGTTCAACCTCGTTACCGGCAAGTCTCTTTACTCGTTCCGTAATACAAGATCCCGTGGCTAACACTTAGTCACATTGCTTGCAAGGCTTGTTGTGAAGTTGTATTACCGAGTGGGCCCTGAGATACCTCTCCGTCACACGGAGTAACAAATCCAGTCTTATCCATGCCAACTCAACAGACACCCTCAGAGATACCTGTAGAGCACCTTTATAGTCACCCAGTTACGTTGCGACGTTTGATACACACAAGGCACTCCTCCGATGTCCGTGAGTTGCATGATCTCATGGTCATAGGAACATATACTTGACATGCAGAAAACAGTAGCAATAAACTGACACAATCATATGCTATGTTTGTAGCTTGGGTCTTGTCCATCACATCATTCTCCTAATGATGTGATCCCGTTATCAAATGACATCTCATGTCCATGGCTAGGAAACCTTAACCATGTCTAATCAATGAGCTAGTCCATTAGAGGCATACTAGGGACATGGTTTTGTCTATGTATCCACACATGCATCTAAGTCTCCGATCAATACAATTATAGCATGGATAATAAACGATTATCATGAACAAGGAAATATGATAATAAATAATTTACTATTGCCTCTAGGGCATATTTCCAACAGTCTCCCACTTGCACTAGAGTCAATAATCTAGTTCACATCACCATGTGCTTCCCATTGTTATGAATCTAACACCCAATGAGTTCTGGGGTTCGATCATGCTTTGCATGTGAGAGAGGTCTTTATAGTCAACGGGTCTGCAACATTCAGATCCGTGTGTACTTTGCAAGTCTCCATGTCTAACTGTAAACACTGCTACCACACTCCACTTGGTACTATCCCAATTGGTTGCTCCACTATACGTATCCAGATTGCTACTATGAGTCATCCGGATTGGTGTTTAAAGCTTGCATCGATGTAACTCTTTACGACGAACTCTTTATCACCTCCATAATCGAGAAACATCTCCTTAGTCTTTTAGTTACTAAGGATAATCTTGACCGTTGTCCAGTGCTCCATTCTAGGATCACTTTGAAACCTTCTGTCCATACTTATGTTAAGGCTGACATTGGGTCTTGTGCACAGCATTGCATACATGATAGAGCCTATGGCTGAAGCATAGGGGATGACACTCATCTTTTCTCTATCTTCTGCAGTCACTGGGCATTGAGTATTACTCAACTTCACACCTTACAAATCAGTCGAGAACTCTTTCTCTGACTGATCCATTTTGAATTCTTTCAAAAACTTTGTCAAGGTATGTACTTATTGAAAAGTCTCATAAAGCTTCTTGATCTATCTCTATAGATCTTGATGCTCAACAATTAGGTAGCTTTATCCAGGTCTTCCTTTGAAAAACTTATTTTCAAACAACCGTTTATGCTTTCTAGAAATTCTACATCATTTCCGATCAACAATATGTCATCCACATATACTTATGAGAAACTCTATAGTGCTCCCACTCACTTTATTGCAAATACAAGTTTTCTCATAAACTTTGTATAGACTCAAAAACTTTGATCACCTCATCAAAGTGTATATTCCAACTCCGAGACGCTTGCTTCAGTTCATAGAAGGATCACTGAAGCTTGCATACCTTTTAGCATCCTTAGGACTGACAAAACCTTCTGGTTGTATCACATACAACTTTTCCTCAAGTAGACCCTTAAGGAAACGATGTTTTGACATCCATCTGCCAGATTTCATAATTGAAAAATGCAGCAACTACTAACATAAGTCCAACAGACTTTAGCATCGCTACAAGTGAGAAAGTCTCATCGTAGTCTACTCCTTAAACTTGTCGTAAACTTCTTTGCAACAAGTCGAGCTATACTAATGGTGACATTCACCATGAGAGTCTATCTTCATTTTAAACATCCATATGTACTCCACGACCTGCCGTCCAACGAGCAAGTCTACCAAAGTCTATACTTGGTTTTCATACATGGATCCTTTCTCACATTTCATGGACTCTAACCATTTGTCAGAATCCGGGCCCATCATTGCTTCTCCACAGCTCGTAGGTTTCATCGTTGTCCTACAACATGACCTCCAAGACAGGGTTTGTCATACCTCTCAGGAGCGGTACACATCCTTGTCGACCTACGAGGTTTGATAGTAACTTGATCCTAAGCTTCATGATCATCATCATTAACTTCCTCTTCAACTAACGTAGGCTTCACAGAAACAACTTCCTGCGCTGCGCTACTCTCTGGTTGAAACAGAGGTTCAATGACCTCATCAAGTTCTATCTTCCTCCCACTATATTCTTTCGAGAGAAACTTCTTCTCAAGAAAGGACCCAGTTTTAGCAACAAACACTTTATGCTTGGATCTGAGATAGAAGGTTTACCCAACTATCTTTAGGGTATTCTATGAACATGCATTTGTCCGCTTTGGGTTCGAGCTCATTAGGTGAAAACATTTTCCACCCAAGCGTCGCAGCCACAAACGTTAAGAAATGACAACTTAGGTTTCTATCAAACCATAATTCACACAGTGTCATCTCAACGGATTTAGATGGTGCCCTATTTAAAGTGAATGTAGTTGTCTCTAATGCATAACCCCAAAAATATAGTAACAAAACAATAAGATATATCATAGCATGCACCATATCCAATAGAGCACGACTATGACGTTCGGACACACCATCACACTATGGTGTTCTAGGTGGCGTGAGTTGTGAAACAATTTTCACATTGTCTAAAGTTGTATGCCAAACTCGTAACTCAGATATTCACCTCCACGATCATATCGCAAACATCTTTATCTTCTTGTCATGATGATCTTAAACTTCACTCTGAATTTGCTTGAACCTTTCAAACGATTCAGACTTGTGTTTCATTAAGTAAATATACACTATATCTAGTCAAATCATCAGTGAAGGTAAGAAAATAACGATATCCACCGCACGCTACAAGACTCATTGGATTGCATACATCAACATGTAACATTTCCAATAAATCACTTGCCCGCTTCATCAAAACAGAAAACGGGGTCCTTAGTCATCTTGACCAAGAGGCATGGTTCACATGTCTCAACCGATTCGAAATCGAATGAGTCCAAAGATCCATCAGCATGGAGTTTGTTCATGCGCTTTATACCAATATGACATTTAGCGGCAGTGCTACAAGTATGTGGTACTATCATTATTAACTTTGTATCTTTTTGGCATCAATGTTATGAACATGTGTATTACTATGATCAAGTTTCAACAAACCATTCTTACTGGGTGCATGACCATTGAAGGTATTATTCATGTAAATAGAATAACCATTATTCTCTAACTTAAATGAATAACCGTGTTGCAATGAACATGATCAAATCACGTTCATGCTCAACGCAAAAACACCAAATAACATTTATTTAGGTTCGTCACTAATCTCGAAGGTAGAGAGAGTGTGCGATGTTGATCACATCAACCTTGGAAACATTTCCAACACATCGTCACCTCAAACATAGCTAGTATCCGTTTACTCCATAGCTTTTACTTCGAGTTACTAACATTTAGCAACCGAACCGGTATCCAATACCCAGGTGCTACTAGGAGTACTAGCAAGGTACACATCAATAACACGTATATCAAATATACTTCTGTCGACTTTGCCAGCCTTCTTATGTACCAACTATCTAGGGTTGTTCCGCTTCAGTGATCGTTCTCCTCATAATCGAAGCACTTAGTCTTGGGTTTGGGTTAGATTTTGGGTAGCTTCACTGGAGCTGCAACTGACATGCTATCCATGAAGTTTCCCTCCTTGCTCTTGCCCTTCTCGAACCTAGTGGTTTTTGACTGACCATCAACACTTTGACGCTCCTTCTCGATTTCTACCTTCGCGGTGTCAAACATCGTGAATAGCTCAGGGATCATTTTTTCTATCCCTGGCGTTTTATAGTTCATCACCAAGTTCTAGTAGCTTTAGTGACAGTGACTTGGAGAACTATATCAATCACTATCTTATCTGGAAGATCAACTCCCACTTGATTCAAGCGATTGTAGCACCCAGACAATTTAAGCACATGCTCAACGATTGAGCTATTCGCTTTCATATTACCGGCAAAGAATCTTGTTGGAGATCTCATATCTCGCAACACGGGCACGAGCCTGAGATCCTAATTTCAGCTCTTAGAACATCTCATATGTTCCGTGACGTTCAAAACGTTTTGGAGCCTCAATTCGAAGCCGTAATGCATGACGCACTAAACTATCAAGTAGTCATCAGAATGTGCCTGTCAGATGTTCACAACATCTACAGACGATGCTAGATGGGTTGGCGCACCGAGCGGTGCATTAAGGACATAAGCCTTCTGTGCAGCAACGAGGACAATCCTCAGATCACGAAGCCAGTTCGCGATATTGCTACCATCATCTTTCAACTCTATTTCTCTAGGAACGTATAAAAAATCAAGGGAGCTACAGCGCGATCAAGTAATCTACAACATAATTTGCAAAGACACTACTGACTATGTTCATGATAACGAGTTCAATTAAACATATTACTTGAGAACTCCCACTCAAATTGACATCCCTCCGGTCATTCGAGTGATACATGATCCAAATTCACCAACTCAAGTCCGATCATCACGTGAGTTGAGGTGGTTACAATGGTGAACATCATCATGTTGATCATATCTACTATATGACTCATGTTCGACCTTTTGGTCTCTTGTGTTTCGAGGCCATGTCTGTACATGCTAGGCTCGTCAAGTTTAACCCGAGTGTTCTGCATGTGCAACACTGGCTTGCACCCGTTGTATGTGAACGTAGAGTCTATCACACCCGATCATCACGTGGTGTCTCGACACGAAGAACTTTCGCAACGGTGCACACTCGGGGAGAACACAATTTATCTTGAAACTAAGTGAGGGATCACCTTATAATGCTACCGTCGTCCTAAGCAAAACAAGGTGCATAAAAGGATTAAGATCACATGCAAATCATAAGTGACATGATATGGCCATGAACTTGTGCTTTTGATCTCCATCTAGAAAGCACCCACATGATCTCCATCGTCACCGGCATGACACCATGATCTTCATCATCTTGATCTCCATCAACGTGTCACCATCGGGGTTTTCGCGCCCAACATGCTTCTACAACTATTGCTATCATTTAGTGATAAAGTAAAGCATTACATAGCGCTTAATGATTGACACGCAGGTCATACAATAATTAAAGACAACCCTATGGCTCCTGCCTGTTGCCGTACTCATCGACATGCAAGCCGTGATAATCTATACATCACATGATCATCTCATACATCACATATATCACATCATGTAATTGGCCATATCACATCACAACATACCCTGCAAAAACAAGTTAGACGTCCTCTAATTGTTGTTGCATGTTTTACGTGGCTTCTACGGGTATCTAGCAAGAACAATTCTCATCTACGCAAAAACCACAACGGTGATACACTAGTTTCTTTTCAACCTTCTCAAGGACCGCCTTTGTCAAATCCGATCCAACTAAAGTGAGAGAAACTGGCACCCGCAAGCCATCTATGCAACAAGTTGCGGTCGAGGGAACCGGTCTCTCATAAGCATACGAGTAATGTTGGTCTGGGCCGCTTCATCTCACAATACCGCTGAACCAAAATCCGACCAAGGGAGGAAGCAATCTAAGCATCAACGCCCACAAACCTTTTGTGTTCTACTCAAGATCTCATCTACACATAGACCTAGCTCTGATACCACCGTTGGGGAACGTTGCATGAGAAACAAAAAGATTCCTACGCACACGCACATCTATCCATGGTGATGAGCATCTACAAGAGGGAGAGTGGATCTACGTACCCTTGTAGATATCTAAGCGGGAAGCGTTAAGAAACGCAGTTGGTGTAGTCGAACGTCTTCACGATCCAAATGGCCGAGCGTCTTGTGATCTCATCATGATCCGTCCCGCGATCCAATCACGATCCGTCCCGTGAACTCATCATGATCCGTCCCGCGATCTCATCACGATCCGTCCCGCGAACTCATCATGATCCGTCCCGCGATCTCATCACGATCCGTCCCGCAATCTTGGTCACGGTTCTTCCGGTCTAGCGCCGAACGGACGACACCTCCGCGTTCAGCACACATATAGCTTGATGACGATCTCTGCCTTCTTGATCCAGCAAAAGGGATCGGAGAGGTAGAAGAGTTCTCCGGCAGCATGACGGTGCTGCGGCGATGGTGGTGGAGCTATTCCGACAGGGCTTGGCCTAAGCACTGCAGAAATCCGATCTAGAGGAGAAACTATGCACTAGAGGAACGGGCAGCACGTGGCTGAAAATTCTATGCCAAAACCCTAAAATCCTCTAGTATATATAGGAGGAAAGGAGGAGGAGGCTTGGCTGCCAAAAATCCAGCCCTTGGGTCGGCCAAAGTGGGGAGGAGAGGAGGACTCCTCCTCCAATCCTAGTAGGACTAGGATTCCTCCTTTTTTGGCCTTTTTCCACCTTTTTCCCTTTGGGCTTTTTCTCCCAGCCGCATGGGCCTTGTGTGGGACTTCCACCAGCCCACAAAAGGCTGGTATTTACTCTCCCACAGCCCATGAAGCCTCTTGTGTCGAAATGCCCCTCCCGGTGGTCTCCCGGTACACTACCGGCACTCTCGGTACACTACGGATGAGCCCAAAATTTTTCCGGCGACCAAAACAGGACTTCCTATATATGAATCTTTACCTCCGGACCATTACGGAGATCCTCGTGATGTCCGGGATCTCATCCGGGACTCCGAACAACCTTCGGTGACCACCATGCATAACTCTATACTACCGAAACGTCACCAAACCTCAAGTGTGCAGACCCTGCGGGTTCGAGAACTATGTAGACATGATCGAGACACCTCTACGGTCGATAACCAATAGCAGGACCTAGATGACCATATTGGTTCCTACAAATTCTACGAAGATCTTTATCAGTCGAACCTCTATGTCAAGGATTCAGTCAATCCCGTATAACGTTCCCTTTGTTCTTCGGTATGTTACTTGCCCGAGATTCGATCGTCGGTATCTCCATACCTAGTTCAACCTCGTTACCGGCAAGTCTCTTTACTCGTTCCATAATACAAGATCTCGTGGCTAACACTTAGTCACATTGCTTGCAAGGCTTGTTGTGATGTTGTATTACCGAGTGGGCCCTGAGATACCTCTTCGTCACATGGAGTAACAAATCCCAGTCTTGATCCGTGCCAACGCAACAGACACCCTCGGAGATACCTGTAGAGCACCTTTATAGTCACCCAGTTACATTGTGACGTTTGATACACACAAGGCACTCCTCCGATGTCCGTGAGTTGCATGATCTCATGGTCATAGGAACATATACTTGACATGCAGAAAACAGTAGCAATAAACTGACACGATCATATGCTACGTTTGTAGTTTGGGTCTTGTCCATCACATCATTCTCCTAATGATGTGATCCCGTTATCAAATGACATCTCATGTCCATGGCTAGGAAACCTTAACCATCTCTGATCAACGAGCTAGTCCATTAGAGGCATAATAGAGACATGGTTTTGTCTATGTATCAACACATGCATCTAAGTCTTCGATCAATACAATAATAGCATGGATAATAAACGATTATCATGAACAAGGAAATATGATAATAACTAATTTACTATTGCCTCTAGGGCATATTTTCAACACAAGATTGTTGAGATCTATTGTTGTCATTCCATATTGCGGGTCTACCTGTACACCTCCTCCTAATAGATTGACCCATTTGCACCGAAACAAAGGGACCTTAAAATCACGTCCATAGTCAAGTTCCCATATGTGATCTATGTAACCATAATATGTGTCCTTTGCCCTATTGGTGTTTTCTGCATCAGAGCAGACACCACTTTTTTGGTTGGTTCTCTTTTTATCTTGGGCAATCGTGTAAAATGTATTACCATTTATCTCGTACCCTTGGAAAGTCAATATAGTTAAACATGGTGTCCTGGCCAACAAGTACAAGTCATCTCCAACAGTGGTGTTACCCCTAAAATGTGCTTGTAACCAACCACCAAAGTCCCTATGTGTTCACATGTAATCTAGTCATCAGACTACTCCGGGTGTTTGGAGCGTAGAATATTCTTGTGTTCATTGATATATGGGGACACCAAGGTAGAATTTTGTATAACTATATAGTGTGCTTGTGCCCAAAAATGCTCTTCCATACATATTATTGAGTTTGGTCCTAGCATGCCTTTTCCACCCAGTCTCCCCTCATGCCGCGATTCAGGAACACCAATCAACTTAAGGCCAGGAATAGAGTCAACACAAAACTCAATAACCACCTCTGTTTCATGTCCCTTGGAGATGCTTCCTTCTGGCCTAGCACAATTACGAACATATTTCTTTAAGACTCCCATGAACCTCTCAAAGGGGAACATATTGTGTAGAAATATAGGACCCAGAATGGCAATCTCGTCGACTAGGTGGACTAGGACGAGCATCATAATATTGGAGAAGAATGGTGGGAACACCAACTCAAAACTGACAAGACATTGGACCAAATCATTCTATGTCCTTGGTAGATTTTTTGGATCGATTACCTTCTAAGAAATTGCATTGAGGAAATGCACATAGCTTCACAATGGCTAATTGAACATTTTTTGATAGAAGCCTCCTGATGCAACCGGAAGCAATTACGTCATAATCACGTGGCAGTCATCAGACTTTATGTTCTAGATTTTTTTCTCTGCCATATTTACTATTCCCTTTATATTCGACGAGAAGCCAGACGAGACCTTGTGTTGGAAATATGCCCTAGATGCAATAATAAAGTGGTTATTATTATATTTCCTTGTTCATGATAATCATTTATTATCATGCTATAATTGTATTGATTGGAAACACAAATACATGTGTGGGTACATAGACAACATTGTGTCCCTAGTATGCCTCTAGTAGACTAGCTTGTTGATCAAAGATGGCCAAGGTTTCTAGCCATAGACATGAGATGTCATTTGATAACGGGATCACATCATTGGGAGAATGATGTGATGGACAAGACCCAAACTATAAGCATAAAATATGATTGTGTCAGTTTCTTGCTATAGTTTTCTGCATGTCAAGTATCTGTTCCTATGACCATGAGATCATGCAACTCACTGACACGGAGGAATACCTTGTGTGTATCAAACGTCGCAGTGTAACTGGGTGACTATAAAGATGCTCTATAGGTATCTCCGAGGGTGTCTATTGAGTGGGCATGGATCAAGACTGGGACTTGTTGCTCCGTGTGACGGAGAGGTATCTCAGGGCCCACTCGGTAATACAACATCAAAATAAGCCTTCCAAGCAAAGTGACTAAAGAGTTAGCCATGGGATCTTGTATTATGGAACGAGTAAAGAGACTTGCCAGTAACGAGATTGAACTAGGTATAGAGATACCGACGATCAAATCTTGGGCAAGTAACATACCGAAGAACAAAGGGAACATCATACGGGATTAACTGAATACTTGACAGAGGTTCAACCGATAAAGATCTTCGTAGAATATATAGGAACCAATATGGTCATTTAGGTCCCGCTATTGGTTATTGACCGTAGAGGTGTCTCGATCATGTCTACATAGTTCTCGAACCCGCAGGGTCTGCACACTTAACGTTCGGTGATGTTTCGGTAGTATTGAGTTATGTATGTTGGTGACCGAAGGTTGTCCGGAGTCCCGGATGAGACCCCGTACGTCACGAGGAGTTCCGGAATGGTCCGGAGGTAAAGATTGATATGTAGGAAGTCCCATTTTGGTCACTGAAAAAGTTCCGGGTATTTTCGGTATTGTACCGGGAGTGTCGGGAGGGTTCCGGGGGTCCACCGGGAGGGGCCCACTCACCCCAAGGGATACATGGCCCTAGGAGGTCGTGAACCAGTCCCTGGTGGGCTGGGAAACCATCCCCTAAGGGCGCATGCGCAAGGAGGAGGAGTAGGGGCCAAATAGGAAGGGGTCCTACTAGGAGTCCACCTCCCTTGTGGGAGGTGGACTCCTCCCCTTTCCTTTGGCCGAAGCCCTCCTTGGAGGAGGGGCTAGGGCTGCCTCTTATCTCCTTTCTCCTATATATATTGAGGGATTTTGATGGCATTCCCTTACCTGAAAGCCACGTGCTCCCCTCTTCCTCCTCTAGATCGTTTGTCCTCTAGATTAGTTCGGCGAAGCTTGGCGAAGCCCGGTCGGATTAGTTCACCACCACCGCCACCATGCCTATGTGCTACCGGAGAACTCATCTACCTCTCCACTCCCTCTTGCCAGATCAAGAAGGGAGAGATCGTCATCGAGATGTACGTGTGTTAGATCGGGGTGGATTGTGATTGGATCGCGGGACGGCTAGCGATTTGGATCGCGAAGACGTTCGACTACATCAACCATGTTTCTTAGCACTTCTCGCTTAGAGATCTACATGGGTATGGAGATCCATTCTCCCTCTTGTGGATGCTCATCACCATGGATAGATCTTGTATGTGCGTAGGAATTTTTTTTGTTTCCCATGAAGCGTTCCCTAGCAGTGGCATCATGAGCTAGGTCTATGCGTAGATAAGATCACGAGTAGAACACAAAGGAGTTTGTGGGCGTTGATGCTCAAATTGCTTCCTCCCTTGGTCTTTTCTTGGTTCAGCGGTATTGTGGGATGAAGAGGCCTGGACCAACCTTACTTGTATGCTTACGAGAGACCGGTTCCATTGACTGACATGTGAATTTATTGCATAAATATGGCTGGCGGGTGTCTGTCTCTTCTACTTTAGTTGGATCGGATTCGACAAAGGCGGTCCTTGAGAAGTTTGAATAGCAATTTTTGTATCACCTTGTGGTTTTGCATAGTTAAGAATCGTTCTTGATAGATACCCATAGCAGCCACGTAAAACATGCAACAACAATTAGAGGACGTCTAACTTGTTTTTGCAGGGTATGTTGTGATATGATATGGCCATTTACATGATGAGATATATGTGATGTATGACATGATCATGTTTTGTATAGAATATCACGACTTGCATGTCGATGAGTACGTCAATCGGCAGGAGCCATAGGGTTGTATTTATTTATTGTATGACCTGCGTGTCAATCATTAAGCGCTATGTAATGCTTTACTTTATCGCTAAGCGGTAGCAATAGTAGTAAAAGCACGGTGGGCGCGACAACTCCAATGGAGACACTTTTATGGACATCAATATGATTAAGATCATGGTGTCATCCCGGTGACGATGGAGATCTTATCGGTGCTTTAAGGATGGAGATCAAAAGCACAAGATCATGGCCATATCATGTCACTAATGATTTGCATGTGATGTTAATCCTTTTATGCATCTTATTATGCTTAGGACGACGGTAGCATTATAAGGTGTCCCCTCACTAAAATTTCAAGATAAAATTGTGTTCTCCTCGAGTGTGCACCGTTGTGAAAGATCATCGTTTCAAAACACCACGTGATGATCGTGTGTGATAGACTCTATGTTCGCATACAGCGGGTGCAAGTCAGTGTTGCACGTGCAGAACACTCGGGTTGAACTTGACAAGCCTACCATGTACACACATGGCCTCAGAACACAAGAGACTGAAAGGTCAAACATGAGTAATATAGTAGATATGATGAACATGCAGATGTTCACCATTGAAACCACCTCATCTCACGTGATGATCGTATTCGAATTATGCCCTAGAGGCAAGGCAATAATAAATTGGTTATTGTTATATTTCCTTGTTCGTGATAATCGTTTATTATCCATGCTATAATTGTATTGATCGGAAACTCAGATACATGTGTGGATACATAGACAACACCAAGTCCCTAGTATGCCTCTAATAGACTAGCTCGTTGATCAAAGATGGTCAAGGTTTCCTAGCCATGGACATGAGATGTCATTTGATAACGGGATCATATCATTAGGAGAATGCTGTGATGGACAAGACCCAAACTATAAACATAGCATATGATCATGTCAGTTTATTGCTATAGTTTTCTACATGTCAAGTGTGTGCTCCTATGACCATGAGATCATGCAAATCACTCACACCAGAGGAGTACCTTGTATGTATGAAACGTCGCAACGTAACTGGGTGACTTAAAGGTGCTCTACAGGTATCTCTGAGGGTGTCTGTTGGGTTGGCATGGATCAAGACTGGGATTTGTTACTTCGTGTGACGGAGAGGTATCTCAGGGCCCACTCGCTAATACAACATCACTATAAGCCTTGCAAGCAATGTGACTAAAGATTTAACCATCAGAACGAGTAAAGAGACTTGTCGGTAATGAGATTGAACTAGGTATAGAGATACCGATGATCGAAACTCGAGCAAGTAACATACCGAAGAACAAAGGGAACAACATATGGGATTAACTGAATCCTTGACATAGAGGTTCAACCGATAAATATCTTTATAGAATATGTAGGAACCAATATGAGCATCCAGGTAACACTATTGGTTATTGACCGTAGAGGTGTCCCAATCATGTCTACATAGTTCTCAAACCCGCAGGGTCTGCACACTTAAGGTTCAGTGACATTTCGGTAGTATAGAGGTATGTATGGTGGTGACCGAAGGTTATTCGGAGTCCCGAATGAGATCCCGTACGTCACGAGGAGCTTCGGAATGGTCTGGAGGTAAAGATTGATATATAGGAAGTCCTGTTTTGGTCGGCAGAAAAGTTTCGGGCTCATTGGTAGTGTATCAGGAGTGTCGGGAGGGTACCGGGGGACCATCAGGAGGGGTGTCTCGACCCAAGGGGCTACATGGGCTGTGGGAAGAGGTAAACCAGCCCCTAGTGGACTAGACGAAGTCCCACAAGAGGCCCATGTGGCTGGGTGGAGAAACCCAAAGGTGGAAGTAGGATTCCTAGTGGGAGACAAGGAGTTCTAATCCTACTAGGATTGGAGTAGGACTCCTCCTCTCTCTACTTCGGCCAAAGAAAAAGCTAGCCCCTTTGGGGCCAAGTATCCTCCCTCCCTCCTCGTATATATACTAGAGGTACTGAGGGTTTTTCGACACAGAATCAGCCACGTGCTACCCTCTCCTCTAGATTGTAGTTCCTCCTCTAGATTGTTTCAGCGGTGCTTAGGCGAAGCCTTGCTGGAATAATTCTACCACCGCTGCCGCCATGCCGTCGCGCTACCAGAGAACTCATCTACCTATCCGCTCCCTCTTGCTGGATCAAGAAGGCGGAGATTGTCATCGAGTTGTACGTGTGCTGAATGCGGAGGTGCTATCCGTTCGGCGCTAGATCGGAAGGACCATGATCAAGATCGCGAGACAATTCGTGATTTGATCGCGGGACAGATCATGATTGGATCTCTGGACGGATCGTGATTGTATTGCAAGATGGACCGTGATAGGATCGCGGTACGCTCGGCGATTTGGATCGCAAAGACATTCGACTATATCAACCGCGTTTCTTAAGGCTTCCCGCTTAGCGATCTACAAGGCTATGTAGATCCACTCTCCCTCTCGTAGATGCTCATAACCATGGATAGATCTTGCGTGTTGCTAATTCTTGAGCATGCATTGGTTTCCCGTGAAGAGGAACAGTTTGATGCAGCAAAGTAGATAACTATTTCCCTCAGTTTTTGAGAACCAAGGTATCAATCCAGTAGGATATACA
This sequence comes from Hordeum marinum, assembly GCA_022496015.1. Classification (NCBI taxonomy): domain Eukaryota; kingdom Viridiplantae; phylum Streptophyta; class Magnoliopsida; order Poales; family Poaceae; genus Hordeum; species Hordeum marinum. The sequence goes on along the minus strand of CM039676.1, from coordinate 346,036,566 downwards.
AGCAAGCCACCAATAGATATACCTGCACAAGGAATCAAACTCTTGCACCCAACGCTATAAAGGGCTTGTCAATCCCTTCACGGTTATTTGCAAGGATGAGATCTAGTAGAGATAGATATAATAAGATGCTTGAACGGAAAGTAAAACTAAAAGTAAAAACAAGACAACAAGTATTTTTGGTGTTTTTGGTTTTAGATCTGAAAATATAATATGGAAAATAGACCCGGGGCCATAGGTTTCACTAAATGGCTTCTCTCATGATGGCAAGTATTACGGTGGGTGAACAAATTACTGTCGAGCAATTGATAGAAAAGCGAATAATTATGGAGATATCCAAGGCAATGATTATGCATATAGGCATCACGTCCGTGACAAGTAGACCGAAATGATTCTGCATCTACTACTATTACTCCACACATCGATCGACTCTTGCCTGCATCTAGAGTATTAAGTTCATGAAGAACAGAGTAACGCATTAGGTAAGATGACATGATGTAGAGGGATAAAATCAAGCAATATGATGAAACCCCCATCTTTTTACCCTTGATGGAAACAATACAATATGTGCCTGGCTACCCCTACTATGTCACTGGGTGAGGACACCGCAAGATTGAACCCAAAACTAAGCACTTCTCCTACTGCATGAATTACCAATCTAGTTGGCCAAACCAAACCAATAATTTGAAGAGACTTGCAAAGATCTGAAATCATGCATATAAGAATTCAGGAAAGACTCAAATAATATTCATGAATAATCTGAACATAAACCCACAATTCATCGGATCTCGACAAACACACCGCAAAAGAGTATTACATCAGATAGATCTCCATGAAGATCATGAAGAACATGGTATTGAGAAGCAAAGAGAGAGAAGAAGCCATATAGCTACTAGCTATGGACCCATAGGTTTGTGGTGAACTACTCACGCATCATCAGAGGGGCAATGGAGTTGATGTAGATGCCCTCTGTGATGAAATCCCCCTCCGGCAGATTACCGGAAAAGGCTCCAAGATTGGATCTCTCGGGAACGGAGGCTTCTGGCAGCAGAAAAGTGTTTTCGTGGCTCGTTCTGATAATGATGGAATATTTGGGTATTTATAGCACGAAGATAAGGGTTAGAGGAGGTGCCAGGGGTCCACAAGCCTACCCGGCTCAGGGTATCCCCCTAGCTGCAACAAGCGGGCTTGTGGCCCCGTGGCAGCTCCTCTGCCTTGGTTCTCAAGTCTCATGGCTTCCATATTTTCCAGGAAAAAAAATTTCCAGAGGTTTTATTCCGTTTGGACTCCGTTTAATATTCCTTATCTGCGAAACTTAAAAACAAGGAAAAAATAGAAACTAGCACTAGGCTCTAGATTAATAGGTTAGTCCCAAAAATAATATAAAATAGCATATTAATGCATATAAAACATCCAAAACAGATAATATAATAGCATGGAACAATAAAAAATTATAGATATGTTGGATACGTATCAGCATCCCCAAGCTTAATTCCTGCTCGTCCTTGAGTAGGTAAATGATAAAAACAGAATTTTTGATGTGGAATGCTACCCAACATATTTATCCATGTAATATTCTTTATTGTGGCGTGAATATTCAGATCCATTAGCTTCAAAACAATAGTCTAATATTGACATAAAAACAGTAATATTTCGAGCACAACAACAAGGTAGTCGTGTCCTTTCGAAATAACATGGCCTTACAAAGTTATCCCTACAAAATCATATGGTCTAGCTATGCTTCATCTTCCCCACACAAAGTATCTAAATCATGCACAACTCCGATGAACAAGTCAAGCAATTGTTTCACACTTTTGGTGTTCTCAAACCTTTTCAACTCTCACGCAATACATGAGCGTGAGCCATGGATATAGCATTATTGGTGGAATAGAATATGGTGGGGGTGCAAGTGAAAAAGGAGAAGATAGTCTCACATCAACTAGGCTTATCAACGGGCTATGGAGATGCCCACCAATAGATATCAATGTGAGTGAGTAGGGATTTCTATGCAAAAAATGCACTTACAGCTATAAGTGTATGAAAGCTCAAAAAGAAAACTAAGTGGTTGTGCAAAAATTAATATCCACTAGTTATATGAAAGTGATTAAATAGGAGACTCTCTATCATGAATATCATGGTGCTACTTTGAAGCACAAGTGTGGAAAAAGATAGTAGCAATTGTCCCTTCTCTCTTTCTCTCATTTTTTGGTGGACTTCTTTGGTCTCTTTTTTTTGGGCTTCGCTGGCCTCTTTTATTTTTGTAAAGTCCGGATACTCGTCCCAACTTGTGGATAGCCTCCATCATCCTTTTCTCTCATGGGACAATGCTCTATTAATGAAAAATCATCACACTTTTATTTACTTATAACTCAAAGAAAGAGAAATTACAACTCGATTCCTATGACAAGATAAAACTCTATATGCAATATGAAGTAATGATGCAAGTCATAGACAAACTACATGATGGAAGTTGCATGGCAATATATCTCGGAATGACTATGGAAATGCCATAATAGGTAGGTATGGTGGCTATTTTGAGGAATATATCGTGGCTGTTTTGAGGAAGGAGGGTTTGATGTACCGGCGAAAGTTGCGCGGTACTAGAGAGGCTAGCAAAGATGGAAGGGTGAGAGTGTGTATAATCCATGGACTCACATTAGTCATAAAGAACTCACATACTTATTGCAAAATTCTATTAGTCATCAAAAAAGCATTAGATGCATGCTCCTAAGGGAGAGGTTGGTAGGAGTTAACCATCGCGCGCTCCCGACCCTCACACAAAGGTCGACAATCATTAGACAAGTCATGCTCCGACTTCGTTACATAGCGGTTCACCATACATGCATGCTACGGGAATCACAAGCTTCAACACACGTATCTCTTAATTTCACAACTACTCACTAGCATGACTCTATATTGCCATCCCTATTATCTCAAAACTATATGCAAGGAATCCAACTTCTCATAGTTGTTAATGCACTTAATATGAAAGTTTTTATTATATCCCTCTTTGATGTAATTATATTAGAAATAAATTCATAACCTAAACAAATTACCATGCTGTTTTAACAAACTCTCAAAATAATTTAAGTGAGGAATGAGAGTTCAATAATTTCTATAAAATATAACACCACCATGCTCTAAAAAGATATAAGTGAATCACTAGAGCAACATTGTCTAGATCAAAAGATATAAGTGAAGCATATAGAGTATTCTAACAAATTCACAATTCAGCCTGTCTCTCTCTAAAGATGTGTGCAGCAAAGATGATTGTGGCAAACTAAAAAGCAAATACTCATATCATACAATACGCTCCAAGCAAAACACATATCATGTGGTGAATAAAAATATAGCCTCAAGTGAATTTACTGATGGATTGAAGACGAAAGAGGGGATGCCTTCCGGGGCATCCCCAATCTTAGGATTTTTGGTATCCTTGAATATTACTTGGGGTGTCATGGGCATCCCCAAGCTTATGCTCTTTCCACTATTTATTCCATAGTCCATCAAATTTTCACCCAAAACTTGAAAACTTCACAACACAAAACTCAACAGAAAATTCATGAGATCCGTTAGTATAAGAAAAATAAATCACCACTTTAGGTACTTCTTTGAACTCATTATTTATTTATATTTTTGTAATACCTACTGTATTCTAACTTCTACATGACTCATACCCCCTGATACGACCCATAGATACATCAAAATAAGCAAACAACACAAAGAAAACAGAATCTGTCAAAAACAGAACAGTTTGTAGAAATCTGTAAACTTAGAATAATTCTGGAACTGCAAAAATTCTGAACAATTAGGAAAATCATAGAAATTTGTTTATATATCCTGTGTAAAAATATCATATCAGTTTCACGTTCCAAAAAATTCAGAAAAATCCTTGACTGAGCTCAAAAGTTTCTGTTTTCCAGCAAGATCAAATCAACAACTACCATAGATCACCCCAAAGGTTTTACTTGGCTCAAACACTAATTTAAACACAAAAACACAATTAATAAAAAATTAATAATGTGCCAAACACACCAAAACATAAGCAAAAAACTGAAAGCAAAATAGAATTGGGTTGCCTCCCAACAAGCGCTATTGTTTAACGCCCTAGCTAGGCCTAATGATTTCAATGATGCTCACATAAAAAAATAGTAACTGAGATATGCAAAAGAGCATCATGAATAGCATGAAAAACATATTTAAGTCTAATCCACTGCCTATGCATAGGGATTTTTTGAGCAAACAATGTATGGGAACAAGAATGAACTAGCATAGGGAGGCAAAACAAGCATAACTTCAAAACTTTGAACACGTAGAGAGGAAACGTGATATTATTGTAATTCCTACAAGCATATGTTCCTCCCTCATAATAATTTTCAGTAGAATAATGAAGGAGTTTCACAATATAATTATCAAATAAAGCATTGTTTCCATCATCAATTATTGGATAAGTGTCATCATCAAAACTTTGGGAACATATAATATCATATTCATCAAGCATAGCATCCCCAAGCTTGTGGTTTTGCATATCATTAGCATAATTGACATTAATAGAGTTTATAGTAACATCATTGCAATCATGCTTTTCAATCAAGCATCTACCATGAATCACCTCATAAATTTCTTCTTTCAACACTTCATCAAAAAAATTAGATTCATGATTTTCAACAAAACTTCATAGAGATAATCAAGTGCACTCAACTCACTAGCAATTGGTTCATCATAATTTGGTATTTTTAAAAGATTAGCAAGTGTATGAGGATCCATATCAATAGATTTTTAGCAAGCGAAGATGCAAGCAAATAGAAGGCACATGGCAACACAAGCAAACATAGCAACGAAAAGGCGAATGGAAGAAGGGCAAATAAAACGGCAAATTTGTGAAGTGGGGGAGAGGAAAACGAGAGGCAAATGGGAAATAATGTAAATGCAAGATATGAGTTTGTGATGGGTACTTGGTATCCTTGACTTGCTATGTATCTCCCCGGCAAAGGCGCTAGAAATCCTTCTTGCTACTTCTCGAGCGTGCATTGGTTTCTCGTGAAGAGGAACGGTTTGATGCAGCAAAGTAGATAAGTATTTCCCTCAATTTTTGAGAACCAAGGTATCAATCCAGTAGGAGATACAAGCGAGCCACCAATAGATATACCTGCACAAGGAATCAAACTCTTGCACCCAACACTATAAAGGGGTTGTCAATCCCTTCACGGTTACTTGCAAGGATGAGATCTAGTAGAGATAGATATAATAGGATGCTTGAACGGAAAGTAAAACTAAAAGAAAAAACAAGGCAGCAAGTATTTTTGGTGTTTTTGGTTTTAGATCTGAAAATACAATATGGAAAATAGCCCCGGGGACCTTAGGTTTCACTAGATGGCTTCTCTCATGATGGCAAGTATTACGGTGGGTGAACAAATTACTGTCGAGCAATTGATAGAAAAGTGAATAATTATGGAGATATCCAAGGCAATGGTTATGCATATAGGCATCATGTCCGTGACAAGTAGACCAAAACGATTCTACATCTACTAATATTACTCCACACATTGACCGACCCATGCCTGCATCTAGAGTATTAAGTTCATGAAGAACAGAGTAACGCATTAGGTAAGATGAAATGATGTAGAGGGATAAACTCAAGCAATATGATGAAAACCCCATCTTTTTACCCTTGATGGCAACAATACAATACGTGCCTCGCTACCCCTACTATGTCACTAGGTGAGGACACCACAAGATTGAACCCAAAACTAAGCACTTCTCCTATTGCAAGAATTGCCAGTCTAGTTGGCCAAGCTAAACCAATAATTCGATGAGACTTGCAAAGATATGAAATCATGCATATAATAATTCAGGAAAGACTCAAATAATATTCATGAATAATCTGAACATAAACCCTTAATTCATTGGATCTCGACAAACACACAGCAAAAGAGTATTCCATCGGATAGATCTCCATGAAGATCATGAAGAACATGGTATTGAGAAGCAAAGAGAGAGAAAAAGTCATCTAGCTACTAGCTTTGGACCCGTAGGTCTGTGGTGGACTACTCACGCATCATCTGAGGGGCAATGGAGTTGATGTAGATGCCCTCCATGATCGAATCCCCCTCCGGCAGATTACCAGAAAAGGCTCCAAGAATGGATCTCTCGGGAATGGAGGCTTCTGGAGGCGGAAAAGTGTTTTCATGGCTCATTCTAATAATGATGGAATATTTGGGTATTTATAGGATGAAGATTAGGGTTAGAGAAGGTGCCAAGGGCCCACAAGCCTGCCTGGCGTGGGATACCCCCCTGGATGCGGCAAGCGGGCTTGTGGCCCTGTGGCAGCTCCTCTGCCTTGGTTCTGAAGTCTCGTGGCTTCATATTTTCCAGAAAAATCTTTCTGGAGGTTTGATTCCGTTTGGACTCCGTTTAATATTCCTTATCTGCGAAACTCAAAAACAAGGAAAAAAGCCGAAACTGGCACTAGGCTCTAGATTAATAGGTTAGTCCCAAAAATAATATAAAACAACATATTAATGCATGGAACAATCAAAAATTATAGATACGTTGGAGACGTATCACGTGTGCATAGGAAATTTTTTGTTTCCCATGCAACGTTTCCCAACAGATAGGACTTGGGTTGATGAATTTGGATCACGTAGCACTCGGACGACCGGAGGGATATCAATTTGAGTGGGAATTTTTAATTAATATGATTAACTAAACTCATTATCTTGAACAATAGTCTTAGTAAAATTTACAAATTTATGTTGTAGATCAATGGCTCGCGCAGTAGTTCCTCTGAATTTCAATACGTTTCTAGAGAAAGCCAAGTTGAAAGATGATAAAGGTAAGTTTGTAGAGTGGGCCCGTAATCTCAGGATTATCCTCACAGCTTACCAAAAGTCTTATGTCCTTGATCCATCGCTTGGTAATCCACCCGCTCCCGTGTGGTCCGAAGACGTTGTGAACGCTTGGAAGGCACGTTCTCGATATTACTAATGATTAAGGATGACAATTTTATCCACGGGCATGGATACCCACGGGTACCCGACCCGAATGGGTAGGGTTTGGGTACATTTTTACGTCCATGGGTAGCACCCGAACCCATCCGGTTATTCATGGTAGGGCGTGGACATAGTTATGTACCCGTGGATATACCCAAACCCGACCCGATAGTATGACTTGTGGGGGAAAATTTAATTATCCACACTATCACACCTTCCAATGTATTTTTTATTTATAAAAATGATAAATAAATTGCACCATCCCTCCCATGTGTAATTTACTCCCCTGCCGCTTCACATTCTTTTTTTTTGTACAGACTAATTCTTGTATCTCCTTGTAAAATGACTCGTCATTAAGCGGCGACTCCATCTCTTCGACTTGCTCCTGTGGCCCTAGGTACAGCCGCTGGCGCCGCCAGCCCTTACCACTACTTATGGTGCAGCCCTTCAGCAGCCAACGCCACCAGTGGACAGTGGCAGCCCAACGCCCCAACTCCATATCCCCTCAACACCTCCATCTCTGCTTCTCTGACTCCACGCAGGCATGGGAACGACGGCAGCTCGGCGATGGCGGCGGACCGGCGCAAGGCTCTGTGTTGTGATGCGGAACGACGCGATGGGCAATGGCGTCGCTACGCGCAGGACCAGGAGCACGATGGCACGGTTGGGCCGGGAGGCAGCCACAGACCATGACGAGGAGCCTGACCGTGCTGAGGAGGTGTCTGCCACACCAAACATCCGGCGCTCAGGGTAATCATCTTTTGTTCCATCAATTGCTTTCTTGTATGTCTAGTGTTCCTATTTATGTACGTGAGTGTGCAACTTGTACGTGGTGTGCGGCTCGTGAATCTCCAAAGTACTCTTGTACTTCCGTTTACGTACCAATTGGCGCAGACTACTCTTGTACTTAAGTTTACAAGTACCAATTTCTGCAAATTACTCTTGTACATCAGTAGTAATTTTCACTAGTTACTAATTATTCACAGTTCATATTTGGCAGATGGCATGCTGTGTTGTCTGTAGATCTGCAAGTTAATTAGTAAACCAGGTATTGCCACATCAGTGAATTTCAATCTGACATTTAATCTTGGCAGGTCTACCTTATTCCCTGAAAGAATAAAGATAGAAAAAATATTGTAGGTTGATAGTTACCATTCACTACAACATAGAGATCATCGTATTTCCAAATCCGTACAGTTAATTTTTTTTGACTGAATACTATCTAGATAGCATGTGCCTTGTCTCACTTAACTGAATCTAAAGACTATTTTTTTCTTGGATAGATCAATAGGTTGATAGTTATCATTAACTAAGGATTAATGTCATCTACACTTAAACCAAACCATAAGTTTTTTGCGTCATCTGCAAAGTCCAGCCACTTTCTCTCGATTTTTCTTCACTGCATCCATCATCGGGTACTCTCAACTTCCCGTTTTTTTTCAGTCTTCTTTGTGCCATCGCAACAACTTGACATGCTCTTTGTTTCTGAACAGACGTTTTAACCGTGATATTATAGGAGCATACCACATCACCTTGGCAGGAACCCTCTTCTTGGGGCGCTCGTCCTCAACATCACCAGGGTTATCTCATCTGATCTTATACCGCAATGCACCGCATACCGGGCATGCATTCAAATTCTCTTACTCTTCACCGCGGTAGAGGATGCAGTCATTAGGACATGCATGTATCTTCTGCACCTCTAATCCTAGAGGGAAGAGAACCTTCTTTGCTTCGTACGTATGGTTAGGCAATTCGTTATCCTTTGGAAGCTTCTTCTTCATTATTTTCAGTAGCTTCCCAAATCCCTTGTCAAATACACCATTCTCTGCCTCCCATCACAGCAATTCTAGTGCAGTATCGAGCTTTGTGTTTCCATCTTTGTAATTTGGGTACAACCCTTTTTTTTATCCTCTAACATGCGATCGAACTTTAATTTCTCCCTTTCACTTTCGCATCCTCTATGTGCATCAACAATGACCCAGCGAAGATCATCATCGGGCACATCTGGTGCCTCTTGATCTTCAGCTTCCCCCGTTATAGTATCACTGTATTCAGGGGACATAGGATTGTTGTCATTGTCCTCTTCTTCTTTGTTGTTTTCCATCATAACCCCTCTTTCTCCATGCTTGGTCCAAACATTATAGTGTGGCATGAAACCGTTCTCAAGCAGGTGGAAGTGAAGGGTTTTCGAGGAAGAGTAATCCTTCATATTCCCACAGACAGTATATGGACAATACATAAAACCATTCTGATTGTTTGCTTTCGCCACTTCGAGAAAATTATGCAGGCTCGTAATGTAGTCGGAGGTGCGCCGGTCACCGTACATCCATTGCCGGTTCATTTGCATGCATTATATAATTAAGTATATCAAAAACCATTACAGAACATTATGAATAGAGAAATGACCAAATTAATACAAGTTCATCATCACATTATAACCAAAGTATAGTAGTGATCAAATGTTATTGTTGAATAAATAAATACATAAAGTTTAAACATAGTTCTCACAGAACAACGTACAACTCTCTAGAGCATCTAATTAAAACATACATTGAAACTAACATACAACTATGTAAAACATTTAAATGCAACAACAAATGCGATTAAAATTGCAACTAATGTAATAATGGATACAACAAGAGATGAAAGGATGAAGTTGCTAACCTTTTTAGAACACTTGGATAGTTGGTACACCCGCAAACCTAGACAAATCGGGACTTATGTGTGGCTCGAGCATTTCCTTGAACACCCCATGTGCATAGGAAGTGAGAACAGAGCACAACACACCCCTCCCACCACCTTTGGCCAAAAAACAGAGGAGCGGGCATGGGCAAGGCGTATATATAGGAATCTTCTAGTCCTAGTTGGTGTCTAGAACTAGGACTGAACAATGCCCTTTAGTCCCGGTTCTAGACACAAACCAAGACTAAAGGGGTTGCACCAGGAGCGAGGCCCTTTGGTCCCGGTTGGTGTCTGGAACCGGAACTAAAGGTCCCAGCCGAAACCAGGACTGGTGCCTGCTGAGGCCCGACCGGCGTCCTGGTTGCTCCAACCGGGACAGATGCTCCCATTAGACCCGGTTCGTAGCTCGACCGGGATTGTTACTCTTATCTATCCAGAACCAAAGCCATGTTTTCTACTAGTATTTAATAATAAGTTTTCTATTAAAGATACTATTACTAACAAACATGATGGTTTCTATGGCATCTGGCTGTGGTGTATGGGTCTGCCTATCATGAGTTTAAACTTGACTTTATTATAGAGTTACATGATATCTTTGAGTCTACTTCTTATCCTGTTTTATGTTGTGGGAACTTTAACCTGGTTAGAGGTGACCATGATAAAAAAAAGAGTCATTTAGTTAACCATCAAAGTAGTTTCTTATTCAATGACTAGATAAATAGATGGGTGACATTGCTTGAGATTGCGTCAGTATTTCCCCAAAGAGGAAGGGATGATGCAGCCCAGCGAAGGTAAGTATTTCCCATAGTTATGAAACAAAGGTATCAATCCATAGAGGAAGATCACGGACCCACATAGACAGCACCTGCACACAAATAACAAATATTTGCAACCCGACGCGTAAAAGAGGTTGCCAAGCTCTCAACATTAAAAAGATAGATTAGGTAATGATAGTTTTGGCAAATAGATGATGCAAGAACACGAAATAAAATAGGTAAACAAAAAATGCGGCAAGGTGTTTTTGTGTTTTTTGGATTAATAGATCTGAAAACAAAAAGGGGAAAATAGTAGATCGAAAAACAATTTGTTGGAAAAGTAGACCCGGGATCATAGGTTTCACTAGTGGCTTCTTTCATGAGTATAGCGCATGGTGGGTGAACAAATTACTCTTGGTAAATTGATAGAAGATGAAATAATCATGACGATATCCAGGAAGTGATCATTATATAGGCATCACATCCAAGATAAGTAGACGGAAATGATTCTGCATCTACTTCTATTACTCCACACATCGAACGCTATCCAGCATGCATCTAGTGTATTATGTTCATGGAGCAACGGAGTAATGCCATAAGAATGGGTACATGATGTAGACAAGATCTATTCATATAGTAATAGACCCCATCTTGTTATCCTTAATGGCAACGATACATGTCTGTCTTGCTGCCCCTTCGATCACTGGGAAAGAACACCGCAAGATCGAACCCATCATAAATCACCTATTCCCATGGCAAGAAAAATCGATCTATTTGGCCTAACTAAACCAAAAATTCGAAGAACAAATACGAGGCTATAAGTAATCATGCAAATAAGAGATCAAATAATACTCAACTCAAATTCATGGATAGGAACTGACCATGAACTCAAAATTCATCGGATCCCAACAAACACACCGCAAAAGTCATTACATCAAATAGATCTCAAAGAGACCATTGTATTGAGAATCATAGAGACAGAGGAAGCCATTTGGTTATTGCCTACAGACCCGTAGGTCTATGGTGGACTACTGACGCATCATCATAGAGGCAGCTATGATGAAGAGGAACCCCTCCGTGACGGTGTTAGATTGGATCTTGAGGTTCTGGAACTTGCGACAGCTGGAATTTAGTTTTGTCGACTCTCCTAGGGGTTTCCAAATATTTGTGAATTTATAGGCTTGATAGTCAGTGGAGGGGGTTCCCGAGGTAGCCACCACCCACCAGGTCATGCCAGGGGCCTCTAGCGCGCCCTGGTGGGTGGTGGGCACCCTGGCCCCCCTCTCTGGTAGGTGTTTGGCCCATCTGGGGTCTTCTAGTCCAGGAAAAATCTCCAAAAAAATTCAGGACATTTGGACTCTGTTTGGTACTGATTTTTTGCGAAGTAAAAAACAAGCAAAAACAACAACTAGCACTCTGGCACTATGCCAATAGGTTAGTCCCAAAAAATGATATAAAATTGTTATACAATGATTGTAAAACATCCAAGATTGATAATATAACAACATGGAACAACCAAAAAATTATAGATACCTTGGAGACGTATCAGCATCCCCAAGCTTAATTCCTACTCGTCGTCGAGTAGGTAAATGATAAAAACAGAATTTTTGATGTGGAATGTTGTGTGACATGTTCATCACATATTCTTTTCTTTATAGCATGGAAATTTGAACTTTTAGATGGTTCAAAGCAATAGTCTAGTTTTGACATGAAAACTTTAATACTCAAGCATATCAACAAGCAACCATGTCTTTCAAACTATCAACACTAAAGCAAGTTATCCCTAGCCCATCATGCTCAATCATTGATCCATTCATGATACACACTCAAATATTAGCTACACCTAATGCTTAAGTATGATCATAGTGTCTCCTAGTTGGTGCTTTATAAGAGAAGATGGAGACTCAAATTGAAAATAAAAACAGCATAAATTAAATAGATAGGCCATTCGCAGAGGGAAGTAGGGATTTGTAGAGGTTCCAGAGCTCAAGGTTAAAATTGATAGAGAAAAATATTTTGGGTGGCATGCCTTTCCTGTCACCGAAAATGACTAAGACATTTCAATATCTTTCCATGCTAGATACATCATAAGCGGATCCCAAATAGAAAATAAAGTTTATTCCTTTTCCACCACACTTTCACTTTCCATGGCTAGCCGAATCCACGGTTGCCTTCCATACCAACACTTTCCAAGGAATTTATTATTTGACAACATAAAGTAAAAAAATTCTTTCTTTTCATTTCAGGACTAGGCATCCCTATTACGGCCATACTCTCGTGCAATGACAAGTGAATAAACACTCATCTTGAGAATAACACATCTAGCATGGAAAAATATCGGTCACCCCCTATCCTTTCATGAGCGTACAGGCCCACAAAAAGGAAAATTTATTTTGAAATTTAGAGATGACACATACAAATTTGCTTGGAACATCATAGAAATAGCATATATAGGTAGGTATGGTCGACTCATATGGCAAAACTGGGTTTAAGTATTTTGGATGCACATGTATTATTTCTACTTAGTACAAGTGAAGGCTAGCAAATAGATTGAGAAGCATCAAACTAAGAAATGAAAAATCACATAAGCGAGCATAAACATAACTAACACCAAATAATGCACCATAAGCAAGATGTAATTTCGTAGCACAACTATTGACTTTCGTGCTTGCATAGGGAATCACAAACCTTCACATCAATATTCTTACCAAGCATAATTATTCACTAACATAACTCACATATTACTATCGTCATGTCTCAAAACTATTACAAAGAATAAAATTTAATTTGTCCAATGATCTTCATGAAAGTTTTTATTATACCCCTCTTGAATATCTATCACTTTGGAACTAGTTTCATATATTGCAATTGCTTTTGACAAGCTCACATGGATATAAGTGAAGAACATGAGCATACAAGTTTCATCTCCCAAAATAATATAAGTGAAGCATGAGAGGATTTGTTCAAAATTACTAACTCTCAAATTAATATAAGTGAAGCATGAGAGCATTGTTGGGGAACGTCGCATGGGAAACAAAAAATTTCCTACGCACACTCAAACCTATCCATGGTAATGAGCATCTACGAGAGGGAGAGTGGATCTACGTACCCTTGTAGATCGCTAAGCGGGAAGCGTTAAGAAACGCAGTTGGTGTAGTCGAACTTCTTCGCGATCCAAATCGCCGAGCGTCCCGCGATCTAATCACAAACCGTCCCACGAACCAATCACGAACCATCCCGCGATCTCGTCACGATCCGTCCCGCGATCCGATCATGAACGTCCCGTGGCCTTGATCACGATCCTTCCGATCTAGTACCGAACGGATGGCACCTCTGCGTTCAGCACACGTGCAGCTTGATGACGATCTCCACCGTCTTGATCCAGCAAGAGGAGGTGGAGAGGAGAGAGAGTTCACTGGCAGCATGACGGCGCTCCGGTGATGGTGGTGGTGGAGCAATTCCGGCAGGGCTTTGCCTAAGCGTTGCAGAAAACCGATCTAGAGTTCACTGGCAGCATGACGGCGCTCCGGTGATGGTGGTGGTGGAACGGGTAGCACGTGGCCGTAAGTTGTGTCCCGTGTGCTAGCCCTGCCCCTCTATTTATATGTTGAGCCCTGGGGTCTAAACTTGGAGCACAAACCTCTACAAGGTCGATTTTGCCCGCACAAGGTCGGTTTGGCCCGCAAGAAAAGAGTCCAACTCGGATCCCTGCAGTCCCGCACACAAGCGGTAGTACCGCTTCACGAGCGGTAATACCGCTTGAGCGGTAGTACCGCTTCACAAGCGGTAGTACTGCCTTACTGCTTAAGGCAACAACAAAACTTCCTTTTGCCCTTTGCAATACCTCGTGGGTTTTACCCCATTGGTCCATATAAAGTGTTGTTGTACCCGAACACTTCGGTAAACATCCGGAACCCCTTCCGATTAATTCCGGAACTCTTCCAGAGATCAAAACACTATTATCACATATATCAATCTTTATCTCCATACTCTTCCGGAGATCCTCGTCATGTCTGGGATCGTATCCGAGACTCCGAACATCCTTCGGTCACCACCATACATAACTCTATACTACCGAAACGTCACCAAACCTTAAGTGTGCAGACCCTGCGGGTTTGAGAACTATGTAGACATGACCGAGACACCTCTACGGCCAATAACCAATGGCGGGACCTGGACGTCCACATTGGTTCCTACATATTCTATGAAGATCTATCGGTCGAACCTCTTTGTCAAGGATTCAGTTAATCCCGTATAACGTTCCCTTTGTTCTTCGGTATGTTACTTGCCCGAGATTCGATCGTCGGTATCTCCATACCTAGTTCAATCTCGTTACCGGCAAGTCTCTTTACTCATTCCGTAATACAAGATCCCGCAACTAACAATTAGTCACATTGCTTGCAAGGCTTATTGTGATGTTGCATTACCGAGTGGGCCCCGAGATACCTCTCCGTCACACGGAGTAACAAATCCCAGTATCGATCCATGCCAACTCAACAGACACCATCGGAGATACCTGTAGAGAACCTTTATAGTCACCCAGTTACGTTGTGACGTTTGATACACACAAGGCACTCCTCCGATATCCGTGAGTTGCATGATCTCATGGTCATAGGAACATATACTTGACATGCAGAAAACAGTAGCAATAAACTGACACGATCATATGCTACGTTTGTACTTTGGGTCTTGTCCATCACATCATTCTCCTAATGATGTGATCCTGTTATCAAATGACATCTTATGTCCATGGCTAGGAAACCTTAACCATCCTTTGATCAACGAGCTAGTCCATTAGAGGCATACTAGGGACATGATGTTGTCTATGTATCCACACATGCATTTAAGTCTCCGATCAATACAATTATAGCATGGATAATAAACGATTATCATGAACAAGGAAATATGATAATAACTAATTTCTTATTGCCTCTAGGGCATATTTCCAACAGTCTCCCACTTGCACTAGAGTCAATAATCTAGTTCACATCACCATGTGATTCGCATTGTGATGAATCTAACACCCAACGAGTTCTGGGGCTCGATCATGCTTTGCATGTGAGAGAGGTCTTATAGTCAACGGGTCTGCGATAT
This sequence comes from Hordeum marinum, assembly GCA_022496015.1. Lineage (NCBI taxonomy): Eukaryota > Viridiplantae > Streptophyta > Magnoliopsida > Poales > Poaceae > Hordeum > Hordeum marinum. Next base: position 346,021,046 of record CM039676.1, on the reverse strand, counting down.
TCAGATCTGTGTGTACTTTGCAAATCTCTATGTCAAACTGTAAACACTGCTACCACACTCCACTTGGTACTATTTCCAAATGGCTGCTCCACTATACGTATCCAGATTGCTACTACTAGTCATCCGGATAGGTGTTAAAGCTTGCATCGACGTAACTCTTTACGATGAACTCTTTATCACCTCCATAATCGAGAAATATCTCCTTAGTATGTAAATTACTAAGGATAATATCGACCGCTGACCAGTGATCCACTCCTGGACCACTCTTGTACCCCTTGACAGACTCATGGCAAGGCACACACAGGTGCGGTACACAGCATGGCATAATACAGAGCCTGTGGCTAAGGCATAGGAAAAGACGTTCGTCCTTTCTCTTTCTTCTGCCGTCGTCGAGCTTTGAGTCTCACTCAACTTCACACCTTACAAATCAGACGAGAACTATTTCTCTGGCTGATCCATTTTGAACTCTTTCAAAATCTTGTCAAGGTATGCACTCATTCAAAGTCTCATCAAGCATCTTGATCTATCTCTATAGATTTTTGATGCTCAACAATTAGGTAGCTTTATCCAGGTCTTCCTTTGAAAATCACTTTTCAAACAACCATTTATGCTTTCCAGAAATCCTACATTATTTCTGATCAACAATATGTCATCCACATATACTTATCAGAAATTCTATAGTGCTCCCACTCACTTTATTGTAAATACAAGTTTCTCGTAAACTTTGTATAAACATTAAAACTTTGATCACCTCATCAAAGCGTATATTCCAACTCCGAGATGCTTGCTTCAGTCCATAGAAGGATCACTAAAGCTTGCACACCTTTTAGCATCCTTAGGACTGACAAAACCATCCGGTTGTATCACATACAACCTTTCTCAAGTAAACCGTTAAGGAAACGATGTTTTGACATCCATCTGCTAGATTTCATAATTGAAAATGCAGCAACTGCTAACATAATTCCAACATACTTTAGCATCGCTACGAGTGAGAAAGTCTCATCATAGTCAACTCCTTGAACTTGTCACAAACATGTTTGCAACAAGTCGAGCTTTATAAATGGTGACAATTACCATCGGCGTCTGTCTTCATTCTAAAGATCCATTTGTACTCAACGACCTGCCGTCCAACGAGCAAGTCTACCAAAGACTATACTTGGTTTTCATACATGGATCCTATCTCAGATTTCATGGCCTCCAACCATTTGTCGGAATCCGGGCCCATCACCCCTTCTCCATAGCTCGTAGGTTCATCGTTGTCCAGCAACATGATCTCCAAGACAGGGTTGTCATACCGCTCAGGAGCAGTAGACATCCTTGTCGACCTACGAAGTTCGATAGTAACTTGATCCTGAAGCTTCATGATCATCATCATTAACTTCCTCTTCAACTAAGGTAGGCTTCACAGAAACATCTTCCTGCGCTGCGCTACTCTCTGGTTAAACAAAGGTTTAACAACCTCATCAAGTTCTATCTTCCTCCCACTCAATTCTTTCGAGAGAAACTTTTTCTCGAGAAAGGACCCAGTTTTAGCAACAAACACTTTGCACTCAGATCTGAGATAGAAGGTTCACCCAACTGTTCTTAGGTATTCTATGAAGATGCATTTGTCCGCCTTAGGTTCGACCTCATTAGGTGAAAACATTTTCCACACAAGTGTCGCAGCCCCAAACAATAAGAAATGACAGCTTAGGTTTCTATCAAACCATAATTCACACGGTGTCATCTCAACGGATTTAGATGGTGCCCTATTTAAAGTGAATCTAGTTGTCTCTAATGCATAATCCGAAAATTATAGTAGAAAACGATGAGAGACATCATAGCACGCACTATATCCAATAGAGCATGACTATGACGTTCGGACACACCATCACACTATGGTGTTCCAGGTGGCGTTAGTTGTGAAACAAATTTCACATTGTCTTAAGTTGCATGCCAAACTCGTAACTCAGATATTCACCTCCACGATCATATCGCAGTCATTTTTATCTTCTTGTCACAATGATCTTAAACTTCACTCTGAATTTTCTTGAACCTTTCAAACGATTCAGACTTGTGTTTCATTAAGTAAATATACACTATATTTACTCAAATCATTAGTGAAGGTAAGAAAATAACGATATCCACTGCACGCTACAAGACTCACTGGATTGCATACATCAACATGTATCATTTCCAATGAATCACTTGCCCGCTCCATCCAACGGGGTCCTTTAGTCATCTTGCCCAAGAGGCATGGTTCGCATGTCTCAACCGATTCGAAATCGAACGAGTCTAAAGATCCATCTGCATGGAGTTTCTTCATGCGCTTTATACCACTATGACATTCTGCGGCAGTGCCACAAATATGTGGTACTATCATTATTAACTTTGTATCTTTTGACATCAATGTTATGAACATGTATATTACTACAATCAAGATTTCAACAAACCATTCTCACTAGGTGCATGACCATTGAAGGTATTATTCATGCAAACAGAATAACCATTATTCTCTAATTCAAATGAATAATCGTATTGCAACAAACATGATCTAATCATGTCCATGCTCAACGCAAAACACCAAATAACATTTATTCAGGTTTGTCACTAATCCTGAAGGTAGAGAGAGCGTGCGATGTTGATCACATCAACCTTGGAAACACTTCCAACACATATCGTCACCTCACCCTTAGCTAGTTCTCCGTTTATTCTATAGCTTTTATTTCAAGTTACTAACATTTAGTAACCGAACTGGTATCCAATACCCAGGTGCTACTAGGAGTACTAGCAAGGTACACATCAATAACTCATATATCAAATATACTTCTGTCGATGTTGCCAGCCTTCTTATCTACCAAGTATCTAGGGTTGTTCCGCTTCAGCGACCGTTCACCTCATAACAGAAGCACTTAGTCTCGGGTTTGAGTTCAACTTTGGGTTGCTTCACTGGAGCAGCAAGTGACTTGCTATCCATGAAGTTTCCCTCCTTGCTCTTGCCCTTCTCGAAACTAGTGGTTTCGTTAACCATCAACACTTGACGCTCCTTCTTGATTTCTACCTTCGCGGTGTCAAAACATCGCGAACAGCTCAGGAATCATTATTTCTATCCGTGGCAATTTATAGTTCATTATTAAGTTCTAGTAGCTTAGTGATAGTGACTTGGATAACTATGTCAATCACTATCTTATCTGGAAGATCAACTCCCATTTGATTCAAGCGATTGTAGCACCCAGACAATCTGAGGACATGCTCAACGATTGAGCTCTTCTCTTTCATCTTGCAGGCAAAGAATCTTGTTGGAGATCTCATATCTCGCAACACGGGCACGAGCATGAGATCCTAATTTCAGCTCTTAGAAACATCTCATATGTTCCGTGACGTTCAAAACGTTTTGGAGCCTCAATTCTAAGCCGTAACGCATGACGCACTAAACTATCAAGTAGTCATCAGAACGCGCCTGTCAGATGTTCACAACATCTATAGACAACGCTAGAGGGGTTGGCGCACCGAGCGGTGCATTAAGGACATAAGCCTTCTGTGCAGCAATGAGGACAATCCTCAGATCACGGACCCAGTCCGCAATATTACTACCATCATCTTTCAATTCTATTTCTCTAGGAACATATAAAAGTACAAGGGAGCTACAGCGTGAGCTAGTAATCTACAACATAATTTGCAAAGACACTTTGACTATGTTCATGATAATGAGTTCAATTAATCATATTACTTAAGAACTCACACTCAAATTGACATCCCTCAGATCATTCGAGTGATACATGATCCAAATTCACCAACTCAAGTCCGATCATCACATGAGTTGAGGTGGCTACAATGGTGAACATCATCATGTTGATCATATCTACTATATGACTCATGTTCGACCTTTCGGTCCCTTGTGTTCCGAGGCCATGTCTGTACATGCTAGGCTCGTCAAGTTTAACCCGAGTGTTCTGCACATGCAAATCTGGCTTGCACCCGTTGTATGTGAACGTAGAGTCTATCACACCCGATCATCACGTGGTGTCTCAACACGACGAACTTTCGCAACGGTGCACACTCGGGGAGAACACAATTTATCTTGAAATTAAGTGAGGGATCACCTTATAATGCTACCGTCGTCCTAAGCAAAACAAGGTGCATAAAAGGATTAACATCACATGCAAATCATAAGTGACATGATATGGCCATGATCTTGTGCTTTTGATCTCCATCATGAAAGCACCGGCATGATCTCCATCGTCACCGGCATGACACCATGATCTCCATCACCTTGATCTCCATCAACGTGTCCCCATCGGGGTTGTCACGCCCTGCATGCTTCTGCTACTATTGCTACCGTAGCGATAAAGTAAAGCATTACATTGCGCTTAATGATTGACACGTAGGTCATACAATAATTAAAGACAACCCTATGGCTCCTGCCTGTTGCCGTATTCATCGACATCCAAGGCGTGATAATCTATACATCAAATGACCATCTCATACATCACATATATCACATCATGTAATTGGCCATATCATATCACAACATACCCTGCAAAAACAAGTTAGACGTCCTCTAATTGTTGTTGCATGTTTTACGTGGCTGCTATGGGTATCTAGCAAGAACAATTTGTTGGGGAACGTCGCATGGGAAACAAAAAATTTCCTATGCACACGCAAACCTATCCATGGTGATGAGGATCTACGAGAGGGAGAGTGGATCTACGTACCCTTGTAGATCGCTAAGCGGGAAGCATTAAGAAACGCGGTTGGTGTAGTCGAACTTCTTCGCGATCCAAATCGCCGAGCGTCCCGCGATCCAATCACGAACCGTCCCGCAAACACATCATGATCCATCCTGCGAACTCATCACGATCCGTCTCACGATCTTGATCACGGTCTGTCCCGCGAACTCATCACGATCCGTTCCGTGATCACATCACGAACCGTCTCGCGATCTCGATCACGGTCCTTCCGATCTAGTGCCGAACGGACGGCACCTCCGCGTTCAGCACACGTGCAGCTTGATTAAGATCTCCACCGTCTCGATCCAGCGAGATGAGGTGGAGAGGAGAGAGAGTTGACCGGCAGCGTGACGGCGCTCTGGTGATGGTGGTGGAGCAATTCCGGCAGGGCTTCGCCTAAGCGCTGCAGAAAACCGATCTAGAGGAGAAACTATGCTCCGGTGTAACGGGTAGCACGTGGCCGGAAATTCTGTCCAAAAACCACCCAATCCACTAGTATATATAGGAGGAGAGGAGAGGAGAGACAGCCAAGGCCTTTGGGTTGGCCGAAATAGGAGGTGGGAAGCAATCCTACTTCACCTCCAATCCTAGTTGGAGTAGGATTGCCTCCTATTGGCTGATTTTCCACTTTTTGCTTTAGGACTTTCTCTCCTGCGCCATGGGCCTTTGTGGCTGTTTTCCCAGCCCACTAAGGGCTGGTATTATTCTCCCACAGCCCATGGACCTCTTCGGGTCGAAATACCCCTCCCGGAGGCCTCCCGGTACACTACGACACTCCCGGTACACTACCGATGAGCCCGAAACTTTTCCGGAAACCAAACTGGACTTCCTATATATGAATCTTTACCTCGGGACCATTCTGGAGCTCCTCGTGACGTTTGGGATCTCATCCGGGACTCCGAACAAACTTCGGTCACCACCATACATAACTCTACACTACCGAAACGTCACCGAACCTTAAGTGTGCAGACCCTGCGGGTTCGAGAACTATGTAGACATGACCGAGACACCTCTAAGGTCAATAACCGATGGAGGGACCTAGACATCCACATTGGTTCCTACATATTCTACGAAGATCTATCGGTCGAACCTCTATGTCAAGGATTCAGTTAATCCCGTATAACGTTCCCTTTGTTCTTCGGTATGTTACTTGCCCGAGATTCGATCGTCGGTATCTCCATACCTGGTTCAATCTCGTTACCGGCAAGTCTCTTTACTCGTTCCGTAATACAAGATACCGCAACTAAAAATTAGTCACATTGCTTGCAAGGCTTATTGTGATGTTGCATTACCGAGTGGGCCCCAAGATACCTCTCCGTCACACGGAGTAACAAATCCCAGTCTCGATCCATGCCAACTCAACAGACACCATCGGAGATACCTGTAGAGCACCTTTATAGTCACCCAGTTACGTTGCGACGTTTGATACACACAAGGCACTCCTCCGATATCCGTGAGTTGCATGATCTCATGGTTATAGGAACATATACTTGACATGCAGAAAACAGTAGCAATAAACTGACACGATCATATGCTACGTTTGTACTTTGGGTCTTGTCCATCACATTATTCTTCTAATGATGTGATCCCGTTATCAAATGACATCTCATGTCCATGGCTAGGAAACCTTAACCATCTTTTGATCAACGAGCTAGTCTACTAGAGGCATACTAGAGACATGGTGTTGTCTATGTATCCACACATGTATCTGAGTTTCCGATCAATACAATTATAGCATGGATAATAAACGATTATCACGAGCAAGGAAATATGATAATAACTTAATTTATTATTGCCTCTAGGGAATATTTCCAACAAGCATTTATTCAAACATGTAAAAGCATGCCGTTCTCAAAAAGATATAAGTAAAGCACTAGAGCAATTTCATAGCTCAATAGATTTAAGTGAAGCATAAAGAGCAACTCTAGCAAATAATTGCATAATTTTGGCTCTCTCAAATAGGTGTGTGCAGCAAGTTTAAACAGAAAATAAAGCAAATATACAAGATGCTCCAAGGAAAATTCATGATATGTGACGAATAAAAATATAGTTCCAAGTAAAATACCGACGGTTGTTAGAAGAAAGAGGGGATGCCACTCGGAGCATCCCCAAGCTTAGTTGCTTGTTACTATTTGGACATTATCTTGGGGTGTTGTAGCACCCCCAATCTTAGGCTCTTCATACTCATTGTTCCTTCATCCATCGTTATCTCACCCAAAACTTCAAAACTTCAATCACACAAAACTTGACAAAATTCTCGTGAGATCCGTTAGTATAATAAAGCAAATTACTATTGTCAGTACTATTGTAAACCCATTCATTTTTTATTATTGCATTACATATGCTGTATTCAAATTTTACCAGGACTTATACCCCCCCCCCATACAAGCCATAGATTCCCCAAAAGAAGCACATAATGCAGTGAAAATAGAATCTATTTCAGACAAACCAGTTTGTAGTAATCTGTACTCTACCCATACTTCTGTAACACTAATTTTTTTGAAAAATGAGGACAACATAAAGAGTTGTATAGAAATACAATGCTAAATTTTAGCTCACTATCATGTTCCATTAAAAAATGAAACTTTGTGCACTGGAGACAAAGTTTCTGTTTCAGATTCAACATTGTTTCTACTCGTCTTATGAGTCATCCTAAAGGCTTTACTTGGCACAAACACCAAATAAAACATAAAAACACAATCGTAACAGAATCATAATTGTGCAAACACTCAGAAACAGAAAGGAAAAGATAAAAACATTTTATTCATTGGGTTACCTCCCAAGAAGCGCTATCGTTTTATGCCCCTAGCTACGCATAACACATAGATTCAAGTATTGTCATCTTTAGTTTCCAACTCCTTAAGAAAACAATCAGAATTTTTCAAGGACCTATCATGCATATTTTCCATGACAATACTTCTAGGAATAAGATTGAAAAAATTATTCTTGCCATGAAGGTTGTTTACCACTTCAACAAAATTGGGATGAATACTAATCATTTTAAGATCCCCATTGTTTCTACTAGAAGTTGTATCCTTGTTCTTAGGAACTTGCATAGATTTTCAATCTTTACTAATGGGAGTTTTTTTCAATAGTCTTAGCGGTAGAAAAAGGCAAACTTAAGTTACGAAAAATTTCTTCCAACTTATAAATTCAAGTAGGGCTTTCTTCCATTCTTTTATTAACTACGAGTTATTTATCCTTTAGTACTTTAAGAGAGTCTCGCGCCTTTGACCCAATTTTATTAGCAAGATTATGCATCCTTTTGTCCAAATTTTCAATATTTTCCTCGGCGAGTGATACGTCTCCAACGTATCTATAATTTATGAAGTATTCATGCCATGTTTACAATAATTCTATATGATTTTGGTATGATTTTATTAGAACTAACCCGGACTAACATTGTTTTCAGCAGAACTACCATGGTGTCGTTTTTTTGCAAAAACAAAAGTTCTCGGAATGGACAGAAAATTTACATAGAATATTTTTGGAAATATAAAAAATACTGGAGCAAAAAGATACTGGAGAGGAGTCCCGAGGCAGCCACAAGCCACCACGGAGCCCCCCTAGGGTGCGCCCCCCTTGTCGTGGGAACGAGCCTAACAATAGAAGGTAGGGGTACATAAGGAGAGGGCAGAGTCCTAGCTACGGCGAGGTTGTACACACGGATGTATGAGTTCAGGCCCCTCTGTAGAGGTAACAACCCTACGTCTCAGTGCTCAGGAGCTTCTGTCGTGTGGAAAGTATGAGTTATAGGGGGTGCGAACCCTTGTGCCAGAGGGGAGTGGCGGCTTATATAGAGTGCGCTACCCCTCATCAATACCCGGCAACCAAGGGTTCGATCGTGGTAATAAAGGCATACATTACTAATAACATACGTAATAAATGCTACTAATGGTGATTAGTCGACCGCCTGTCTGTTGGCCTCCCAGGAGTGGCTTCTGGTCTTCTGCGGTCGACTGACCTATAGTTCTTCCGGGTGAAAGGTGACTGTCGAGTGGAGGGAGAAACCTCCGAGTGGATTTTCTGTCAAGTGACTCATGCACCATAGTGACTTCAGTCAGAGTCTTCCTTGTAATCTTTAAGTCCTCCAATGTAGTGTCCTTAGGTAGGGTATGTAGGTCAGGCCTAGGACCCTAACCTAAGTACATATCCTCGTCATTATCCCCCGAATGGATCAGGGTTCGAGTGAAAAAGGGATCGATGCAGGTTCTGATAAGGCACAAAAAATTCCGACTGCATTCCAGGGCTTTACGGAAATCTGCTTATCATATACAACTCTTCCTCAAGGAAACCATTGAGGAACGTTGCTTTGACATCCATCTGCCAAATTCCATAGTTGAAATATGCAGCTATTGCTAACATGATTCTGACGGACTTAAGCATCGCTACGGGTGAGAAGGTCTCATCATAGTCAACTCCTTGAACTTGTGAAAAACACTTTGCCACAAGTCAAGCTTTATAGACGGTGATATTACCGTCCGCGTCCGTCTTATTCTTAAATATCCATTTGTTCTGAATGGCCTTTTGTCCTTTAGGTAATACTTCCAAAGTCCATACTTTGTTTTCATACATGGATCCCGTCTTAGATTTCATGGCCTCTAACCATTTCTCAGAATCTGGGCCCATCATTGCTCCTCCATAGCTCGTAGGTTCATTGTTGGCCAACAACATGACCTCCAAGACAGGGTTGTCGTACCACTCAGGAGCAGTACGCACCCTTGTCGACCTACGAGGTTCAATAGTAACTTGATCTGAAGCTTCATGATGATCATCATTAACTTCCTCTTCAAATGTCGTAGGCTCCACAGAAACATCTTTCAGCGCTCCACTACTCTCTGGTTGAAGTAAAGGTTCAGTAACCTCATCAAGCTCTATTTTCCTCCCACTCAATTATTTCGAGAGAAACTCTTTCTCAAGAAATGTTTTGTTCTTGGCGACAAACACTTTGCCTTCGGATCTGAGGTAGAAGGTATACCCAACTGTCTCTTTTGGGTATCCTATGAAGACACATTTCTTTGCTTTGGGTTCCAGCTTTTCAGGCTGAAGCTTTTTGACATGAACATCACATCCCCAAACTTTAAGAAACGACAATTTTGGCTTTTTGCCAAACCACAATTCATATGTCGTCGTCTCAACGGAGTTCGATGGTGCCCTATTTAAAGTGAATGCAGCTGTCTCTAATGCATAACCCCAAAACGATAGTGGAAAATCAACAAGAGACATCATAGAACACACCATATCTAATAAGGATCGATTACGACGTTCGGACACACCATTACGCTGTGGTGTTCCAGGCAGTTTCAATTGTGAAACAATTCCACACTGTCTTAAGTGACTGCCAAACTCAAAACTCACATATTCACCTCCTCGATCAGATCACAGGAATTTAATCTTCTTATTACGATGATTCTCTACTTCACTCTGAAATTGCTTGAACTTTTCAAACGTTTCATACTTGTGTTTCATTAAGTAAATATAACCATATCTACTTAAGTCATCAGTGAAGGTGAGAAAATAACGATATCCACCGCGCGCCGGAATTCTCGTCAGACCGCACACATCAGCATGTATGATTTCCAACAAGTCACTCGCCCGTTCCATTGTTCCAGAGAACGGTGTTTTAGTCATCTTGCCCATGAGGCATGGTTCACATGTGTCAAGTGATTCAAAATCAAGTGACTCCAAAAGTCCATCAACATGGAGCTTCTTCATGCGTTTTACACCAATATGACCCAAATGGCAGTGCCACAAGAAAGTGGTACTATCACTATCAACTCTACATATTTTGGCATCAATGTTATGAACATGTGTATCATCACTATCAAGATTCAATATGAATAAACCCCTCACATTGGGTGCATGACCATAAAAGATATTACTCATATAAATAGAAAAACCATTATTCTCTGATTTAAATGAGCAACCGTCTCGCAATAAACAAGATCCAGATATAATGTTCATGCTTAACGTAGGCACTAAATAACAATTATTCGGGTTCATCACTAATCCCGATGGTAATCTAAGAGAGAGCGTGCCAACGGCGATCACATCAACCTTGGAACCATTTCCCACGTGCATCGTCGCTTCGTCCTTCGCCAGCCTTCATCTATTCCGTAGTTCCTATTTTGAGTTACAAATGTGAGCAACCGAACCGGTATCAAATACCCAAGCACTACAATAAGAGCTAGTAAGGTACACATCAATAACATGTATATCATATATACCTTCTTTGTTGTTGGTCGTCTTCTTGTAAGCTAGATACTTGGGGTAGTTCCGCTTCTAGCGACCAGTTCCCTTGCAATGAAAGCACTCAGTTTCTGGCTTGAGTCCAGCCTTGGGTTTCTTCACGGGAGGGGCAACTGTTTTGCCACTCTTCTTGGAGTTACCCTTCTTGCCCTTGCCATTCTTCTTGAAACTAGTGGTTTTATTGACCATCAACTCTTGATGTTCTTTCTGGATTTCAGACTCAGCGACTTTTAGCATCGCAAACAGCTCCGCGACTGACTTGTTCATCCCGTGCATGTTATAGTTCATCACAAAGCTCTTGTAGCTAGGTGGCAGCGATTGAAGAACTCTGTCAATGATCGCATCTGGCGGAAGGGGCATCCCTAACTCCACCAGACGAGTCGAATACCCAGACATTCTGAATATATGTTCACTGATAGACCCGTTCTCCTCCATTTTGCAAGCATAGAACTTATCGGAGGACTCATACCTATCGATCTGGGCATTCTTCTTAAAGATAAACTCCAACTCCTGGAACATCTCATATGCTCCATGACGTTCAAAACGTCTTTGAAGTCCCGGTTCTAAGCCATACAATATTGCACACTGAACTATTGAGTAATCTCTAGAACGTGCCTCTCAAGCGTTCTTAACGTCTTCGGATGATATGTCTGCGGGTTGGTTACCAAGCAGTGCATCAAGGACATATGCCTTATGGGAAGCCGTGAGGATAATCCTCAGGTTATAGGCCCATTCCACAAATTTACTTCCATCATCTTTCAACTTAGCCTTCTCTAGGAACGCATTAAAATTCAGGGGTGCTACTGCGCGAGCCATTGATCTACAACATAAATAAGCAAAGGTTACTAATACTATTGTTCAAGATAATGAGTTTAGTTAATCAAATTAGTAAATCTCCCACTCAAATTGACATCCCTCGCGTCATCTGAGTGATACATGATCCAAATTCACCAACTCAAGTCCGATCATCACGTGAGTTGAGATGGTTTTAATGGTGAACGTCATCATGTTGATCATATCTACTACATGACTCATGTTTGACCTTTCGGTCTCTTGTGTTCTGAGGCCATGTCTGTACATGCTAGGCTCATCAACTTTAACCCAAGTGTTATGCACGTGCAACGCTGGCTTGCACCCCCTGTATGTGAATGTAGAGTCTATCACACCCGATCATCACATGTTGTCTCGACACGACGAACTTCCGCAACGGTGCACACTCAGGGAGAACACAATTTTATCTTGAAATTTAAGTGAGGGATCACCTTATAATGCTATCGTCGTCCTAAGCAAAACAAGGCGCATAAAAGGATTAACATCACATGCAAATCATAAGTGACATCATATGGCCATGAACTTGTGCTTTTGATCTCCATCTTGAAAGCACCGGCAAGATCTCCATCGTCACCAGCATAACACCATGATCTCCGTCATCATGATCTCCATCATTGTGTCGCCATCGGGGTTGTCGCGCCCACCATGCTCATACTAATGTAGCTATGTTTAGCGATAAAGTAAAGCATTACATAGCGCTTAATGATTGACACGCAGGTCATACAATAATTAAAGACAACCCTATGGCTCCTACCAGTTGTCATACTCATCGACATGCAAGTTGTGATATTCTATACAACACATGATCATCTCATACATCACATATATCTCATCATGTAATTGGCCATATCACATCACAACATACCCTGCAAAAACTAGTTAGACGTCCTCTAATTGTTGTTGCAAGTTTTATGTGGCTGCTATGGGTATCTAGCAAGAACAATTCTCACCTATGCAAAACCACAATGGTGATACATAAATTGCTTTTCAACCTTCTCAAGGACCGCCTTTGTCGAATCCAATCCAACAAAGTAGGAGAAATAGACACCCGCCAGCCATCTTTGTGCAACGAAGTTACACGTCAGTCGATGGAACCGATCTCTCGTAAGCGTACGAATAAGGTTGGTCCGGGACGCTTCATCCCACAATACCGCTGAACCAAAACATGACCAAGGGAGGAAGCAATCTAAGCATCAATGCCCACAAACTCTTTGTGTTCTACTCAAGATCTCATCTACATATAGACCTAGCTCATGATGCCACTGTTGGGGAACGTTGCATGGGAAACAAAAAAAATCCTACGCTTCACCAAGATCAATCTAGGAGATGAGCATCTACGAGAGGGGAGAGTGGATCTACATACCCTTGTAGATCTCTAAGCGGGAAGGGTTAAGAAACGCGGTTGATGTAGTCGAACGTCTTTGCAATCCAAATCGCCGAGCGTCCCGCGATCCAATCATGATCCGTCCCGATCTAGCGCCGAACGGGTGGCACCTCCGCGTTTGGCCCACGTATGACTTGATGATGATCTCTTCCTTCTTGATCCATCAAGAGGGAGTGGAGAGGTAGACGAGTTCTCTGGCAGCACGACGGTGGTGCGGTGATGGTGGTGGAGTTATTCCGGCAGGGCTTCGCCTAAGCACCGCTGGAAACTGATCTAGAGGAGAACTGTGATCTAGAGGAGAGGTAGCACGTGGCCATTTTCTATGTCCAAAAAACCCTCAAACCTTTAGTATACATAGGAGGAGGGGAGGAGGAGGCTTGGACCCCAAGGGGCCATCCCTTTTCGTCAGCCGAAGTGGGAGGGATGAGTCCTCCTCCTCCACTCCTAGTAGGATTAGGACTCCTTCCTTTTTTCCACTTTGGCCTTCTTTCCAGCTTGGGTTTTCTTACCTAGCCGCATGGGCCTTCTGTGTAACTTTGGCCATCCCACTAAGGGCTGGTATGCCTTCTCCCACAGCCCATTTAGCCTCTTGGGTTGAAATACCCCTCCCGATGGTCCCCGGGTACCCTCCCGGCACTCCCGATACACTGCCGATGAGCCCGAAACTTTTCCGGTGACCAAAACAGGACTTCCTATATATCAATCTTTACCTCTGGACCATTCTGGAGCTACTCATGACGTCTGGGATCTCACACGGGACTCTGAACAACCTTTGGTCACCACCATACATAACTCTATACTACCAAAACGTCACCGAACCTTAAGTGTACACACCCTGCGGGTTCGAGAACTATGTACACATGACCAAGACACCTCTATGGTCAATAACCAATAGCGGGACCTGGATGCACATATTGATTCCTAGATATTCTATGAAGATCTTTATCGGTCGAACCTCTATGTCAAGGATTCAGTTAATCCTGTATGATGTTCCCCTTGTTCTTCGGTATGTTACTTGCCCGAGATTCAATCCTCGATATCTCCATACCTAGTTCAATATCGTTGCCGGCAAGTCTCTTTACTCATTTTGTAACACAAGATCCTGTGGATAACATTTAGTCACATTGCTTGCAAGTCTTATTGTCATCTTGTATTACTGAGTGGGCCCTAAGATACCTCTCCGTCACACAGAGTAACAAATCCCAGTGTTGATCCATGCCAACCCAGCAGACACCCTCGGAGATACCTGTAGAGCACCTTTATAGTCACGCAGTTACATTGCGACGTTTGATACACACAAGGCACTCCTCCGATGTCCGTGAGTTGCATGATCTCATGGTCATAGGAACATATACTTGACATGTAGAAAATTGTAGCAATAAACTAACACGATCATATGCTACGTTTATAGTTTGGGTCTTGTCCATGCCATCATTCTCCTAATGATGTGATCTCGTTATCAAATGACATCTCATGTCAATGGCCAGGAAACCTTGACCATCTTTGATCAATGAGCTAGTTTACTAGAGGCACACTAGGGACAAAGTATTGTCTATATATCCACACATGCAATGTGTTTCCAATCAATACAATTATAGCATGGATAATAAACAATTATCATGAACAAGGAAATATAATAATAACCATTTTATTATTGCCTCTAGGACATATTTCCAACAAATATGAGAGTCATGCTAGTGAGTAATTGTGAATTGGAGAAATACTTGTGTTAAGGTTTGTGATTCCTGTAGCATGCACGTATGGTGAACCGTTATGTAACGAAGTTGGAGCATGATTTGTTTAATGATTGTCAACCTTTGTGTGAGGGTCGGGAGCGCGCGATGGTTAACTCCAACCAACCTCTCCTCTAGGAGCATGCGTCTAATGCTTTGTTTGATAACTAATAGACTTTTGCAATAAGTACGTGAGTTGTTTATGACTAATGTTGAGTCCATGGATTATACGCACTCTCACCCTTCCACCTTTTCTAGCCTCTATAGTACCGCGCAACTTTCGCCGGTGCATCAAACCCACCTTCCCCAAAACAGCCACCATATATTTTTTTTCTCAAAACAGCCACCATACCTACCTATTATGACATTTCCATAGCCATTCCGAGATACATGCCATGCAACTTCCAGCGTTCCGTTTAGTATGACATGCACCATCATTTTCATATTGCTTTGCATGATTGTAAGACAGCTTGCATGATGTTTTCATGGCTTGTCCGTTTTTTGATGTCATTTGCTAGGCTAGATCATTGCACATCCCGGTATCCTACTGGAAGCATTCATATAGAGTCATATTTTTGTTCTAGGTATCGAGTTGTAAGTAAATAAAGGTGTGAGCATTTTCATTATTAGAGCAATGCCCCGGTGAGAAAAGGATGATGGAAGCTATGATTCCCTCACAGGTTGGGAGGAGTCTCCGGACTTTACAAAAAAATAAAAGAGGCCAGTGAAGCCCAAATAAAAAAGAGAGGCCGAAGATGCCCACCAAAAAAAGAAAAAATGAGAGAAAGAGAGAAGGGACAATGCTACTATCTTTTTCCACACCTGTTCTTCAAAGTAGCACCATGATCTTCATGATAAAGAGTCTCCTATTTTGTCACTTTCATATAGCTAGTGGAATTTTCATCATTTGCACGACCACTTAGTTTTCTTTTTGAGCTTTCATACACTTATAGCTCTACAGAACCCGTTGCATGGCAATCCCTACT
Source organism: Hordeum marinum (assembly GCA_022496015.1). Lineage (NCBI taxonomy): Eukaryota > Viridiplantae > Streptophyta > Magnoliopsida > Poales > Poaceae > Hordeum > Hordeum marinum. The sequence goes on along the minus strand of CM039676.1, from coordinate 346,005,154 downwards.
CACTCACATTGATATCTATTGATGGGCATCTCCATAGCCTGTTGATACGCCTAGTTGATGTGAGACTATCTTCTCCTTTTTTCCTCATCACCTCCACCTATAGTGCTATATCCATGGCTTACGCTCATGTATTGCGTGAGAGTTGAAAAGGTTTGAGAACATAAAAGTGTGAAACAATTGCTTGACTTGTTCATCGGGGTTGTGCATGATTTAGATACTTTGTGTGGGGAAGATGGAGCATAGCCAGACCATATGATTTTGTAGGCATAACTTTCTAAGGCCATGTTATTTCGAAAGAACACGATTGTCTTGTCGGTGTGCTCGAAGAATTACTGTTTTTATGTCAATATAGACTATTTCTTTGAATCACTCGTATCTTAATATTCATGCCATGATTAGGTTATATGATCAAGATTATTCTAGGTAGCACTCCACATCAAAAATTATCTTTTTTATCATTTAGCTACTCGAGGACGAGCAGGAATTAAGCTTGGGGATGCTGATACGTCTCTGTCGTATCTATATTTTTTGATTGTTTCATGCCAATAGTCTACAACTTTCATATACTTTTGGCAACTTTTTATATTATTGTTGGGACTAACATATTGATCGAGTGCCCAGTGCGAGTTCCTGTTTGTTGCATGTTTTTTGTTTCGCAGAAAATCCATATCAAACGAAGTCCAAATGGGATAAAAACTTACAAAGGTTTTTTTGGAATATATATGAATTTTGGGAAGTGGAATCAATAGAAGGCGGTGCCTGAGGGGCCCACAAGCCTGGAGGGCGCGCCCTGAGGGCTTGTGGCCACCCCTTAGGTCGATTGGAGCTGTCCTTTGGCTGAAAGAAAGCTAATTTATGGATAAAGATCCCCTGGAAATTTCAGCCCAATCATAGTTACGGATCTCCGGATATTTAAGAAATGGTGAAAGGCCAGAATCTGGGAGCACAGAAATAGAAGAAAACAGAGAGAGAGAGGAGAGAGAGAGAGAGAGAGAGAGAGATCCAATCTCGGAGGGGATCTTGCCCCTCCGTCACCATGGAGGCCAAGTACCAGAGGGGAAACCCTCCTCCCTTCTATGGAGGAGGTCAAGGAAGAAGAATAAGGAGGGGGCTCTCTCCCCCTCTCTCCCGGTGGCATCGGAACGCCGCCGGGGCCACCATCGTGACGGCGATCTACTCCAACAACTCTGTCATCTTCACCAACACCTCCATCAAATTCCCCCATCTATCTACAGTGGTCCACTCTCCCGCAACCCGTTGTACCCTCTACTTGAACATGGTGCTTTATGCTTCATATTATTATCCAATGATGTGTTGCCATCCTATGATGTCTGAGTAGATTTTTATGTCCTATTGGTTGATTGATGATCATGATTGGTTTGAGTTGTATGTTTTATTATTGGTGTTGTCCTACGGTGCTCTCCGTGTCTCACAAGTGTGAGGGATCCTCGTGGTAGGGTGTTGCAATGTGCTCATGATTTTCCTATGGTGGGTTGCTTGAGTGACAGAAGCATAAACCCGAGTAGGTGGGTTATTGCATATGGGAGTAAAGAGGACTTGGTACCTTATAATGCTATGGTTGGGTTTTACCTTAATGATCTTTAGTAGTTGCGGATGATTGCTAGAGTTCCTTTCATAAGTGCATATGATCCAAGTATAGAAAGTATGTTAGCTTATGCCTCTCCCTCATATAAAATTGCAATAATGATTACCGGTCTAGTTATCAATTGCCTAGGGACAATTCCGCAACTCCTACCACCACTTTTCCACACTCGTTAAACTAACTTAGTTGTTTATTTATCTAAGCAGCCCCTAGTTTTTATTTACATGTTCTTTATTATCTCGCAAACCTATCTTATCACACCTACAAAGTACTTCTAGTTTCATACTTCTTCTAAGTAAAGCGAACGTTAAGCATGTGTAGAGTTGTATCAGTGGTCGATAGAACTTGAAGGAATATTTTTTCTACCTTTAGCTCCTCATTGGGCTCGACACTCTTACTTATCAAAAGAGGTTACAACTGATCCCCTATACTTGTGGGTTATCAAGTGCAGGCATGGAAAAAATCTACTGCTCATTGCAGAGCCGACGTGGCGCTTTCACTCATCCGGGTCCATTGCAAGGAGGCCAAGGAAGACAAGTTGAAGACTCTCCAGGTGGTCAACATGAAGAAACTTCAATTCGTGGACTTCATGGAGACCTTCATCGAAGCAGCCACTCGGACCGCTAATGGGATTGATCTGGATACCTTTGCCAAGCCCATGAGCCCCACTAGTGCTTGAGAAAAACTTTGCTTGAAGTTTGAAACTTTATTTGCCTCGGTATGCCGACTGATGGTGTAACCGTTAAAAACTTCATTCAGGCCTTAAGCCTGAGTACTTTTATTTGCGTCGGCAACTTTTATCCACACTAGGGATTCTGGATTTATCTGCATTTTGTTTTCCAATCCTTCAATTGGCTAAGTTTGCTTGATTTCCGAATGATCTAGATGCTCATTACTCGGAAGAATTTTGACTTAGGCAAAAACTTGTTCGCGGCCAAGTCCCCGAGTGAGAGGAATGCTCGTCACGCGGGAGAGTTTTTGACTTAGACAAAGACTGATTCAGCTAAGTTTCCGAGTGAATAAGATGATATTCACTCGACAGGATTTTTAACTTAGGCGAAAACTGGTTCGCAGCTAAGCCCCAGAGTGAGAGGGCCGCTTGTCACTCAGAGGCGTTTTCAACTTTAGACGAAGGCTGATTCGCAACTAAGTTTTCGAGTGGATAAGAAGTTATCCACTAGGCAGGGTTTTAACTTAGGCAAAAACTGGTTTGCAGTTAAGCCCCCAAGTGAGAGGGTCGCTCGTCACTCGGAGGAGTTTTTAACTTAGACGAAGGCTGATTCGCAGCTAAGTTTCCGAGTGGATGAGAAATTATCCACTCGGCGGGGATTTTAACTTCGGCAAAAACTGGTTCACAGCTAAGCCCCCGAGTGAGAGGGTCGCTCGTCACTCGGAAGAGTTTTCAACTTAGACGAAGGCTGATTCGCAGCTAAGTTTCTGAGGTGAGAGGGTTGATACATCTCCGATGTATCTATAATTTATGAAGTATTCATGCCATGTTTACAATAATTCTATATGATTTTGGTATGATTTTATTAGAACTAACCCAGACTGACGTTGTTTTCAGCAGAACTACCATGTTGTCTTTTTATGCGGAAATAAAAGTTCTCGGAATGGGCTAAAAATTTATGGAAAATATTTTTGGAAAATATAAAAAATAATGGAGCGAAAATATACCGGAGAAGAGTCCCGAGGGAGTCACAAGCCACCAGGGCGCGGCCACCCCCTGGCCGCGCATAGCTAGCTTGTGACCTCCTCGGGAACCTTCTAGACGTGGGACCAACGCCAAATACTCCTACAAATACCCAAACCTCCGAAAAGAAACCTAGATCGGGAGTTTCGCCGCTGCAAGACTGCAGAGCCATGAAAAACCAATCAGGAGACTGTTCTAGCACCCTGCCGGAGGGGGAAACCATCACCGGAGGCCATCTTCATCATCCCGGCACTCTCCATGACGAGGAGGGAGTAGTTCACCCTCGGGGCTGAGGGTATGTACCAGTAGCTATGTGTTTGATCTCTCTCTCTCTCTCTCGTGTTCTTGAGATGGCATGGTCTTGATGTACGGCGAGCTTTATATATATAGATGAATCATATGGAGTTTTCCCCTCTCTATCTTCTTGTGATGAATCGAGTTTTCCCTTTGGAGTTTTCTTATCAGATTGAGTCTTTAAAGGATTTGAGAACACTTGATGTATGTCTTGCGATGGGATATCTGTGGTGACAATTGGATGTTCTAGTGATCCACTTGATGTATGTTTTGGTGATCAACTTGGGGGTTCCGTGACCTTGGGAATCTATGCATAGGGGTTGGCACACGTTTTCGTCTTTAATCTCCGGTAGAAACTTTGGGGCACTCTTTGAAGTTCCTTGTGTTGGATTGAACATGATGAATCTAAAATTGTGTGATGCATATCGTATAATCAAGCCCATGGGTACTTTTGGTGACATTGGAGTACCTAGGTGACATTAGGGTTTTGGTTGATGTGTATCTTAAGGTGTTATTTTAGTACGAACTGTAGGGCTGTTCGTGACACTTATAGGGATAGCTCATAAGATTGATCGCAAAAGATAACCTTGAGGTGGTTTCGTACCCTACAAAAATTTCTTCATTGGTTCTCTGCTATTTGTGACTTTGGACTGAACTCTTTGTCACATGAGAGGTATTTACGCATGATTCAACTATGTCAGTATTGTTGAGAGAAATTGCACTAGTGAAAGTATGAACCCTAGGCCTTGTTTTCAAGCATTGCAATACCGTTTGTGCTCACTTTTGTTACTTGTTACCTTGCTATTTTTATATTTTCAGATTACAAAAACCTATATCTACCATCCATATTACACTTGCATCACCATCTCTTCGCTGAACTAGTGCACCTATACAATTATCCATTGTATTGGGTGTATTGGGGACACAAGAGATTTCTTGTATTTGATTGCAGGGTTGTTTGAGAGAGACCATCTTCATCCTACACCTCCCATGGATTGATAAAACTTTGGTCATCCACTTGAGGGAAAATTGCCACTGTCCTACAAAACTCTGCGCTTGGAGGCCCAACACGAGTCTACAAGAAGAAGGTTGCGTAGTAGAAATCAAGCTCTTTTCTGGCACCGTTGCCGGGGAGGTGAGTGCTTGAAGGTATATCTTTAGATCTTGCAATTGAATCTTTTAGTTTCTTGTTTTTCACTAGGTTGGTTTTATAAAAGAAAACCTTCGTGAAAATGATGGAAAGGAAAATTGTGCTCAAGTGTTAGAAGAAGAAGTTATTAAAATGTTTGGCACTAAATATTTTTATGATGAGCATGATTTCAATGTTGTTAGTATAAATTCCCTAAATATTCATGATGCTAATGATATGCAAAGCCACAAGCTTGGGGATGCTATGTTTGATGAATATGATATTTTTAGTCCCCCAAGTTTTGATGAGCAAAACTATTATGATGATGGCATGCCTCCTATCTATGATGATTATATGATGACATGTATGATATAAAGAGTGATAATAACCACGAAGCTTGGCATCATGATTTTAATATTGAATGTGGGTATGTCAACCAAGTGTCTCAGGATAGTTATTTTGTTGAGTTTGCTTCCACTATTATGAACGATAAGAAATTTTCTTGTGTGGAGAGTAGTAAAATTTATATGCTTGTAGATCATGAAAATAATGCTTTATGTGGTGGTTATATTGTGTAATCCCTTCATGATGCTACTGAAAATTATTATGAGGGAGTAACATATGCTTGTAGGAATTTCAATAATATGAAGTTTCCTCTCTATGTGTTCAAGGTGTTGAAGTTATGCTCGTTGTCCCTTCCTATCCTAGTTGATTCTTGCTCCCATAAAAAAAATTCTCAGAAAATCCCTATTCATATGAATTGTGTTAGACTTAAATGTTCTTGTCATGATACTCATGGTTCTCTTTTGCATGTTTCAATTATTATTTCCATACGAGCATCATTGAAATCATCATGCCTAGCTAAAAGGCGTTAAAGAAAACCGCTTGTTGGGAGACAACCCAACACTTTTACCTTATGTTTGTATGTTTTCACATGATTAATCTACTGTATTAATCATTTGTTGTGTCTTTTATTTCAATAAAGTGCCAATTAAAGCCTTTGTGATAGTGTGGATACTTGCTTGTTTGATTATGTGCAAAAACAGAAAGTTTTGCGTTTAGTATATGAATTATATTATTTTACTAGAGCGTCAAAAAATTCTGAAATTTTGACAAAAAATTTATATGCAAATTCCATTAGTTTTCCTAATTTTTCAGAATTTGTAGAGTCAGGGAAGTATGGTGATCATTTAGATCTTTACAGACTATTCTGTTTTTGACAGATTCTGTTTTGCATGCATAGTTTGTTTGTTTCAACTGTTCCTATAGCTTATATTGAGTAATATAAATTTTTGGAATTATTTAATACAGTAGGTATCATCTGGGAATAATTATAAATCTATTCTTGACAGTACCTAAGTGAATGATTTCTCTTTACTACACTAACCCTTCTCACGAAGTTTCGTTAAGTTTTGTGTGATTGAAGTTTTCAAGTTTTGGGTGAGACACCGATATGAGGAGAATAAGGAGTCACAAGAAACTAATATTAGGGATTAACAAGTCACCCCCAAGGTAATATCCAAGGAATACTCAAGAGCCTAATCTTGGGGATGCCCCGGAAGGCATCCCCTCTTTTGTCTTCAACACTATCGGTATATCTTACTTGGAGCTATATTTTTATTCATCACATAATATGAGTTTTGCTTGGAGCATAATTTTATTTTGTTTTTCTATGTTATTTGTTATTTATAATCTTGTTTTTCAATAAAAAGTTCCAAGAATTGCCTTTAGGATGCTTGAATTGCATGTTTGATGTGTGTTGTGTAAAAACAGAAACTTCTGTTGTAGTGTTTGAATTTTCATATTTTACTAGAACGTGGAAAGTTTCTGAAATTTTTACAAAGTATTTTAATATAAATTATTTAGAATTTACTAGATTTTCATAATTTTTTGAGTTACATAAGTACACTGTTTTCATAAATTACTATAGACTATTCTATTTGGACAGATTGTTGTCATAATTTTGTTATCTACTTATTCTATAGTTTCCATAGCCTATATTGGTAAATATAAATTGTGGAAATGATATTAAGTACCTAATGTTTGAAAATTATTGTGCAACTTGTCTTTGCAGTACATAAAGAGTTGATTTATTATTATGTGTACTAACCTATCTCACGAGTTCTTTTCGAGTTATGTGTGGATGAAGTTTTTGAGAATAGGTGAAACCATGATATGAGAGGATTGAACGAGATAAAAAAGATCAAGATTGGGGATGCCCAAGGAATCCCAAGTAAATATTTCAATAAGACTCAAGCATGTAAGCGTGGGGATGCTATGCATCCCACCTCTCTTCGTAAACTATCGGTTAGCCTATGTTGATCCTAAATTTTTATTTGTCCACATGATATGTGCTATTCTTGGAGTGACATTTTTGTTTTGCTTGTTGTTTAAATAACATTTTCAGATCTGAAAATCTTTATTGAGAGAGAGGGAGAGAGAAAGTCCTCACATAGCTACTTAATTGTTTGACTACTCATTGATCTTCACTTATATGTTCTGGAGTAGTTTTGTCATTTACTCTCATGCTTCACTTATATCCTATGAGTAAATGGTTGAATGAATTGAATATCATAAACCTGAAATTATATATGTTTTATATGCTTATCCCATGGGGAGTAATGACTTCACATATAATAATTATAGGTGGTGAAATTTATTGAAAGTTAGCAAACACCGCATTGGTCACTTGAACAATTCATGAAAGAATATTGAAGGACGAGAGATTTCACATATAAATATGGGAAAGACTTACTATCAGTAGTATGACAGAAAACTTTCACCAGACGTATCCTACACCATTGATTTCTTTGTTAATCCTATGGCTAGCTATTCTCTAATATCGGCAATTAATCACACGATTCCATAATAGAATTGAATGGTAGCGCTCCTTGAGAAATCATTGACCCAGTCAAAATTGGATTACCCAATTCTAAATTGAAGATCTTAATTAATTGTGAGACATTAAAAATTAGCAAGCATTGTGTATATAGTATAAAAGAATTGAATGAGAGAGCTTTGAGAAATTATCAACCCAGTCAAATTTGGATGACCCAGTTCTAATTGGATACCTCAATTGAATGTGGAGTCTTTAAAATTAGGGTGCATAGTGTTAGAGGATATCATCTTGTAAATATACCTTAGATCGATGTTATTTTCATACATTTTCATTGTGTTGTTTGGTCTTATGGACTTTTTACTAGGGACTGCTCAATGACATTGTTTATTTCCTATTCACACACTGACATACATGCCTTTTGTTTCATTTTTTGTTAGTGAGGGACACTTACGCAGTTTACCATCTCAATTGAATCATTGTTTCGCATCTATACCCATATGCACACGGATGGAGCTATATGTATAGCTGAGTGGGCTGTGCCCCCCCCCCCCAATCCTAGCACAAACTGAAGGAAAAGTTTTTGAGGGACATAACTACCCAAACATCCATACTTTGCTTTCGGAAGAAGAGAGGAGATGGTGTGTGCCTGCGCCAAAATGGCGAGCAAGAAGCTGCTGGAGCTAGTCCTAATCATCCCTCCTCACTCTTCTGGTCATTTGTATGTTTGTACAACAATTATTTTTATAGAATCGTTTGTATAATAGTTATATGCACAATTTATGTGGGGCGCGAGAACGAATTCAAGAGGTCATGGATGTCGTGCCACTATAAAACAACTAGTAGATCCAAATGCACATAGCGACGATCGTCTTACAAGTAGCATGCTAACATGGCCCAATACCTAAATTCTCGATTATTTATGTGCTTCCCTGCTCATGCTTCGAACTACAGAGATAAGCTCACCGTCGTTGGGAAGCCATACATGTGTGTCCATGCTCATACTTCAAAAATATTTATTCTTTGATTTTTTATCTCTTCTTAATTATTGTATTTTTTATATTTTTATTCCTTATTTGAGGAAACACCACTTCTAGATTACCTTTCTTCCTTAAATTGAATTTATTATTATTTCTTTCTATTTTTTAAATTCTCCTTTGATAACATCACACCCATAAAAAAATTCTCCTTAGGAAGGAACTTGATCTTCATTGTTTATGATTTTTTTATTTGAGCTAGCACCACTTTTGAAATAATTATTTTCTTATATTGAAATGTGTTCTTTGTTAGCACTTACGTAGTTTACCATATTTGCTTTAGAGGTCTTTTTCTTAACAGAAAGGGGTCTCCCCCGTGCCCCCCGTACCTACCTGCCCCAACTTTTATTCAAGCAGATGCAAAAGCATGACCAAACTGTTAATAGTTCTCGACGGCAGCTAGGAGTAACTACTGCAGACCACAGCTAGGTTCACAAAAGTTTTGCCCTTATTACAAATAAGTCTAATACATAGCATGGCCAAAAGGGATGAGTTAACTAGATAGAGCAAACAACAACACCAAAATAACACACTCCCCATGCCAAGGACTACCAAGCTATTCTAAGCAATTCCCCTCTTCGATGATCCAAGAGTCTTAAGAACGGGAGAAGAAGAGCACCCTAGATGTTTGAACTTAGGATTTTCCATTGCTTGATCATAACCCCTACCAGATCCAACATGCAATGTAAATTTCGCAACCTCAACCCCTTAAAGATAAAATCATTCCGCAACAACCATAACCTCCACAGAGTGGCAGAAGTCACAATATTGATCGCCTCACAGGGCTTTTTTTGTTTCCAGTAAACCACTAAGTCAGAGAAGCAAGAAGATACAAAAATACCACAAGCATCAGCAATAATAAACCAAGTTTCTCAAGCAACAATGAACTCCAAAATGAGTGATGAATGGATTCATGTTCATTGCAGAATACACAAGCTATGTCATCTACATGTCTTCTTTTTCAGCAGTCGTCGACTCCGTACCTGTTGGCCCTCCCTGCTGTTCGTCGCTGCAAGCGATCTAGGTGTTCACGGCTCCAGCGCTGGGTGAGGCATGCGGCGGCTCGCCAAGCGTCATCTCAGCAGATTGCGGCTATCGAGCCCGCCGGATCACTTCATGGCGTGGTCGACTCGGCGTCGAATCAACCTGACGTTCCTTCCGAGTGCGAGAGCTGCGATCCAGCGGCTGAGGTTCTTATGGCGGGTTCACATCAAAGCACGCCGCCTGACTTCGGCCACGATAGACGCGAGGCTGGAGGACCATTGAATGAGCAACAACACTGGGATGAGGAGATCCTCCATATGCCCATCGTCGGTGCGACTGCCGAGGCCCAGGCCTTGGAGGCCACGTGCCTTCAGCTCAAAGGGATACAGAAAGAACTTGACAAGCGTCTCCGCCAGCGTCCACTAGTTTCCAGTCGACGTCAGCGACAGTTGTTTCCGAGTGGATCTCAGAACAACGTTCAGGTATTTAGTACTCCAGTTCTGAATGTTGCAGCTGCTGCTAGGACTGTAGATTCCATTCAGCCATCATGTTCAGAGGCTAACAGAGGTTTGCAGCAGATCTGGGTGTTGCTTGATGCAGTGCAACAGCAGAATTTGGTTATTTCTCAGTCATGCAATAGGTTACATAGCAATTGACCCAAGGCAGATACAATTTAGTTGGCACACAACCCAGTGTCACCTCTGCATCGCAAGGTCGGCGATTATCGTGAAGATCAGTATCGTCATCAGGGGTGAGATCAGTTTGCTCCTCGTTATCATCGTGATGACCATCGTTGAGTGCCTACTCATCCGCGGAGTGGTTCGTATGTGCCCTAGCACTATAACGATAGGCACCCGTTTGGTGATGAGCGAAATCCTGGATTCAACGCGAGGGATATCCTTGCACAGAAGCGGATTGACAGGGGCAAGGCTCACAGGGATGGTTATGATAGAGACTATCCGAGTGGAAGTGGTGTTGTTGTTTCTGGCCTCGAGTGTTTCAGCAGAGCCATTCGATCTACTGAGATTCCCCCCAACTTCAGGTTGGCGGCTGGAATAAGCAAGTTCACTGGAGAGGCAAAGCCTGAAACGTGGCTAGATGATTACCGAGTGGCAGTACAGATTGGTGGAGGAAATGACAACATAGCCATGAAGCATTTGTATTTGATGTTAGATAGTTTGGCCCGAGCGTGGTTGAATCGTTTGGCTCCTTCTAGCATCTACTGCTGGGAGGATCTTTCCTGAGTGTTCATCAAAACTTTCGAGGGCACTTGCAAGTGTCCTGCTAGTTTGATTGATCTGCATCACTATGTTCATAAACCCAATGAAACTCTGAAGGATTACATTCAGCGTTGGACCACCCTGAATCACACGGTGGAAAATGTCTCCAAGCACCAAGCCGTCCGCGCCTTCAAGGCCGGTATTAAGTACAGAGAGCTTTATCTGAAGTTTGGTCGGACAAGTGATATTTCCTTGAGCAAGATGATGGAGATTTCCACTCGGTACACCAATGTCAAAGAGGAAGACCGCAGCAACAAACGAAAGGTAGTCGACAATGATGTCAGCAGCGACAATTCCAGACGGAAGCAGAAGCACAAAGCCGATGGTCCTGCTCAGGCAGAGGCAGCTACCCTGGCGGCACAAGGAAAGAATAAGGGGAAACCCAAAGGGCAGTTTACCCGCAAGAAAGTAAAGAATCAGTCAGGAACAAATGTCATGGATTTACCGTTTGCAATCCACACAAAGAAGGATGAAGAAGGCAATTTGATATTGCCGAAACACACCACTCGACAATGCAGATTGTTGATCCAATAGTTCAAAGAAAGCCAGTCGAGTGGGAAATCTCCTGAAAAGGAAGATGACGAAGATAAAGAGGATTTTCCTGAGGTTAATGCCACTTTGATGATTTTTGCCGATGTAGAAAGCAAAAGTCAACTGAAAGTTACCAACAGGCAGGTCAACATGGCCATTCCTGCTACCACCACGTACCTCAAATGGTCTCAGACTGCAATCACATTTGACCAGTTGGACCACCCTGCTCATGTTGCTACCCCCTGTCAAGAAGCTCTGGTGGTGGATCTTGTTGTGGGAGGCACTCGACTCTGCAAGGTTCTCATAGACGGAGGGAGTGGTTTGAACATCTTGTATGCAGATACCCTCAAGGGGATGGGCATTCCGATGTCTTGACTCAGTGAGAGCAACATATAGTTCCACAGAGTCATCCCTGGGAAGAAGGCCAAGTCACTCGGTCAGATTGCATTGGATGTGATGTTTGGCACCGATAAGAATTTTCGCAAGGAAATGTTGACGTTTGAAGTTGTAGACTTCTAGAGCGCATATCACGCCATTCTTGGTCGACCGGCTTATGCCTGTTTCATGGCCCGTCCATGTTACATGTACCTCAAGCTGAAGATGCACAGGCCCAAGGGCGTGATCACAGTCACCGGGAATCGACAGAGAGCTGAGGAATGCCTTCAACAAGGCTCCAAAATTGCAGACCATCAAATGGCTATGGTCGAGTTGGAAGAATACAAGAGGAATGTTGATCCTGTCGACCTACTGCGTGCCAAGAAGCCTACCTATGAGTTTGCTTTTCAATCGGCAGGCGAAGTGAAGCAAGTACACATTCATCTAACAGATCCTAACGCTGCCCCGACCAACATCTCGATGACACTCGACAGGAGATAGAAAGCTACGCTCATCCAGTTCCTTTGTGAGAACTGAGACATATTCGCATGGAAGCCTGTTGACATGCCGAGTGTACCCAGGGAACTGGCTGAGCACTGACTGAGAGTTGACCTGAAGGCCAAGCCTGTGAAAGAGCACTTGCATCAGTCGGCAGCAAAGAAGCGGAAGGAAATCGGTGAGGTGGCTCGACTCTTGGCGACTAAGTTCTTACGCAAGATTTACCACTCCGAGTGGCTCTCGAACGTCGTCATGGTCCCCAAGAAGGACAAGTCACTCCGCATGTGTATTGATTTTAAACATATTAATTGGGTCTGCCCAAAAGATCATTTTCCATTCCCCGCATCGATCAGATTGTCGACTCAACTGCGGGGTGTGAGCGTTTATCTTTTCTCGATGCATACTCTGGTTACCATTAGATCCATCTGTTTGGTCTGGATGAAATAAAGACATCCTTCATCACCCCTTTCGGGTGTTTCTGTTATATCACCATGCCTTTTGGTCTGGAAAATGCTGGAGCTACTTTCATGCGTATGATTCAGAAATGCCCGCTCGAGCAGATCCCTTGGAATGTCGATGCATATATGGATGATATTGTAGTGAAGTCTCGCAAAGGTTCCGACCTTCTTACTGACTTGGCAGAAACATTCACCAATCTGAGGAAATATGCTATTAAGTTAAACCTGTCCAAGTGCACTTTCGGGGTTCCTGGTGGCCAATTGCTCGGTTTCCTCGTTTCCGAATGAGGAATCGACGTTAATCCTGAAAAGATCGGCGCCATCACCCGAATGAAAAGTCCTGAGCGTGTGCATGATGTTCAGAAGCTCACACGTTGCCTGGCGGCATTGAGTAGATTTATTTATTGTCTCGGAGAGAAGGCATTGCCTTTATACCGACGGATGAACAAGTCTGATATGTTCGAGTGGACTCCTGAAGCTGAATTAGCGTTTGTCGAGCTCAAAGCCCTGCTTTCCACCCAGCCGGTGCTTGCTGCTCTACACATCAAAGAACCCTTGCTCTTGTACATTGCAACCACTAATCAAGTAGTCAGTACAGTTCTCACTGTCGAGCGGGAAGAAGAGGGTAAGGCTTATAAAGTCCAATGTCTAGTTTACTATATCTCTGAAGTGTTGACTACTTCAAAGAAAAGGTACCCACATTACGAGAAGCTTGTCTATGGTATATATCTATCAGTGAAGAAGGTGGCACACTATTTTCAAGATCACTAAATTTCAGTCGTCCGTGATGCTCCATTGTCTAAGACCCTCAACAATCGAGATGCGACTGGTTGAGTGGCCAAATGGGCTATTGACCTCCTCTACTTTGATATCAAGTTTTAAGCAAAAAAGATAATCAAATCTCAAGCACTTGCTGATTTCATGGCCGAGTGGATAGAACAGCAGCAGCCAACTCAAATACACACGACGCACTGGACCATGTTCCTTGATGGCTCTAAGATGCTGAATGGGTCTAGTGTTGGCATAGTATTGGTATCTCCAAAGGGTGACAAGCTCGGTTATGTCCTCCAAATTCACTTTGATTCCTCCAATAATGAAGTTGAATATGAAGCACTCCTATACGGGTTGCGTATGGCCATCTCACTTGGCGTCCGACGCCTAATGGTATACGATGACTCTGATTTGGTGGTTAACCAGGTGATGAAAGAGTGGGATGTCAGGAACCCTGCTATGACTGGATATTGCAATGCAGTGAGAAAGCTTGAGAATAAATTTGAAGGTTTGGAACTCCACCATATTCCCTGAGTGAAGAATCAGGCAGCCGATGATTTAGCAAAGATTGGATCCACTTGGAAGCCAGTACCTAGCAATGTGTTTTTGGCACACCCTCTGTTGGAAAAGGCAGTGCCTAGGAGGCGCTTAGGCACGCCTAGGCACTGGGCGATGGCCAATCGCCTCGCCTAGGGCATAAACAAAAGTCTAGGCAGGGCAAGCAAGAAATTGTCTACCCAGGAGAGACCTCATGTCATTTTGTACTAATGTGCCAAACGATCCATATTTCAATGACAGTAGCTAGTAGTTAATGTATATATCCACCATGAATTAAGAGAACACACATAAAATAAACACATATACACCCTAATTGTAGAACTATATTACCACCTAGGTTGTGCCTAGGACGCTTAAGCACCGCCTAGGCACTAGGTGAAGGCCAACCGCCTCGCTTACGCCCATCGCTTTTTCCAACCTTGGGCACACCTACATTCTCCTTTGGTGTAGGAAGATCCCTTCACTAAAGAGACCCCGCAATCAATAAGCGCCTCTAATCCGACTGAAGTTGATGTCCCGGCAGTCATAGATCTGGTCATGGAGATTCTGGTGATCATGCCCGATTAGACGGTGTCGTATATTGCATACATAATGAGGCAAGAACTCCCAGAAGACGAGGTTGAAGCTCGACAGACTATCTATAGATCCAAGGCCTCTTACTATGATGGATGGCCAACTTTACAAAGAAAGCATAACTGGCGTAACTCAGCGGTGCATCTCCCCTGAGGAAGGTCAACTAATTTTGGAGGAAATTAACTCGGGGACCTGTAGTCATCATGCGTCTTCTCGGACGATTGTCGCCAAAGCATACCGAGCTGGTTTCTTCTGGCCACATGCCAACGAAATGGCTAAGGAGATTGTTGATCGCTGTGAAGGATGCCAGTTCTACTCAAACTTGTCGCACAAGCTTGCATCCGCCTTGAAGACTATTCCACTCATCTGGCTGCTCGTGATATGGGGTTTGGATATGGTCGGCCCTTTCTGTCGAGGATATACCCCGCGGTATGACCCGGTTACAGTTATGACCCGGAATGGTTATGACCCGGTTACAGTTATGACCCGGAATGGTTATGACTCGGCAGACAGTTAAAGTCCCAGAGATGAGTCACTAAGGATGAATCCTGGAAGATGAGTCCCTAAAGATGAGTCCCGGAAGATGAGTCCCTGAAGATGAGTCCCGGAAGATGAGTCCCTGAAGATGAGTCTTGAAGATAAACCCGGCTGTAAGCCGACCGGTTGTAACCGACTGTGACTCGGAATCCCACGAAAAGAAGCCCGTGATGGAGAGTCATAATAGGTTAAGTCATAATCTGACTTGAACTCTATATGTAAACCGTCCCTTCAAACTATATAAGGAGGGGCAGGTCACCCCTAGAGGGTCAAGTTTTTAGACATCTCAATAGACAGGTCTTAGATAGACAAGTCATGAGAGAGATAAATTAGAGACACTCGACATTAGAGGTAGCGATTCCGCACCCTTGTAACCGAGATTGTCGTCATCATCAATATAGACAAAGCAGGATGTAGGCTTTTACCTCCGTCAGGAGGGGCCAAACCTAGGTAAACCCGTGTCTCTCGATTCCGACCAACCCCTCTCAAGCCACCACATAGTTGTGATGACCTCACACCTAAGTTCTCTCACGAGGACATCATGTCATGACAAATCCACGATAGTTGGCGCACCATGGGGGCGCGCACAGTGGTATTGTGTTCTTGAAGGGAATTTTTTAGGGATCAAGAAGATTTCGTTCGATTGGATGAAGAAAAACCGACACAGAATAATCGCACGGGACAACCCACCGCCACCGCGAAAATCGCCAAGATCAACAGGAGAAACATCCCATGGATCTGGCTAGAAGTTTCGTCGATACCAACACGGGTCGAGAAATTCATAGTTCTCAGATTGAGTTCTAGAGGTTAAGGTTCCGAGCGAGTCATCGCGCATGCCTCCGCATGACAGATAGATTTCTCCTATGTAGTTGAAAATCGTCTGTTCACGAACTATTCAAGATGGACCGAACTTTCCGAACACAAGATTTAGTTGTTTGTCCGCCAACTCGCCAATGTCAAGTCACGAGCCACTTTTATCGAGGAAAGCTTGAAGAAGTAAGCCGCGAAGACAGGCTCGTACTTAGATCACCAAAAGCAAGCCAATTTGCATGGAAAAAGGAGGTCCAGGGAGTTCGACTCATACTCGGACGCGTTGACCGGGTCAGCATAAACGGATCAGACCAAGGTCATGGTTCGCGTCATCCTGACAAGCCAGCTTGTGCTGCCTCGCCTTGCCACCGCTCAAACACACGCGGCCGCTGTTGCTACCTTGCCCTAGCCAGCGCGCTCAAGCCGCCTGCAGTGACTACCGCCTCGCGTGACCCTCCTGCTAGCTCTCCTGTCGAGGGCCGCGAATGGCTGTGCCACGCGCCGCCGGCAGCTGACAGTGTCTCGTCTCCCACCTGCAACTACTCTGGTCAGCCTGGTGCGCCTGAAGCCGCCCCGACTCAGTCTCAACCATTGCGCCATGGCCACCCCACCGGTTCATTTCACCGCGCCCGCCAGTGCCGCCGCCTCGCGCCTCGAGCTGTTCGCCACCGTGACCACATGTCACCTTGCCAATGTGTCATGGCCACCTCAAGTCGGCCCCGTTGCGCTGCACCTGCCTTGCCACACCGTTCACCTTGCCTTGCCACGCCTCCCCTCCTACACGCTGGCTCACGCGTTGAGTCATTGGCGTTTGAGCTTGCGAGCTGCCCCGGCCGAGTCACTATGTCTGGGGTCGCCGTTGTGACTCGATCTGTCGCGGTTGCCGGCTGTCTGCCACACTTTGAGCCGCCACAGTTTCTGCCGCACCTTGCCTTGAGTCGGCGTGCCTTGAGCCGTTGGGGCATCGGCCTCCGATGCACCTGCCGCGGCCGTCATGGCTCGGCCTCGCCTCACCTCCACGCCCGCAAGCTGCAGCAGCGCTCTACCACGCCTCACGAGCCGCCCGACCACCGTGACCCGCACAACTCCTCGCCTCGCGAGCCGCCCGGCCGCCATGACCCGCACAGCTCCTCGTCTCGCGAGCTGCCCGGCTGCCATGACCCGCGCAGCTCCCTTCCTGCAAGACGCTCGGTCGTCATTGCCCCGTTTGCGCCATTGTGGTATCTTCTCCACCGCGAGCGCCGCTCGGGAGCCGCATGCTGCGGGCTCTCCCCGTCGCGAGCCGTCACTCGAAAGCCGCTAGAGAGGATTCTCGTCGCCGCGAGCCTCCGCCTCGCCTCAAGTTGACCTGCAGCGTTGCCCCCTGGTTGTCGGCGAGTTTCCGTCTTTGCTGTCGCAAGCCACCCCATTGTGTCACTTGGCCCTTCAACACCTGAGCTGCTGCGGCGCCCATCTCCACGTGCCATTGAGCTGGTCCTGCTTCGAGCCGCCGCCCGCTTGCGCCAGGCTGTCATGGCTCGCCTCACCTTGCTGCTTCCGTCAGGTTTCACTTACTCGCCTATGCTACTGCCGCGCTCCACCTTATTTCACTCTACCACATCTGCCTTAGTCGTCGTGCCCGCCGTCGCGGCTTCCCCGCCCTCGAGCCGGCTTTGCATCGAACGCCACCGCCTCATCGCTTCGTTGTCGGTTTGCGCCCTCATAACGCCGGCTCACCGCGGCCGAGCCGCCGCCGCAACCCGTCCCACTTCACCCGCGTGCCTCAGCCGCCATGGTTTCAACTCGCCACTACGGCCAGGGGCCCGCCTTCAAGTCGCCATTGCCCCATGAGCCGCCACCGCACCATGGCTGCCTCTACACCCCGCCTGACCATCGTGGCCTCCTTGGCTTCCGCTTCGCCTCGGACTCGCCACCCGCCTTGCAGCGCCTCCGAACCTGCCTGCATCGGCCTCATCGCACCTCTGCGCCTACGCCCACCTCACCACGACTCCACTCCAATCTCACCGCCGTGCTCATGGTTGACTCCTGCTCCGCGTCTGCTACCGCGTGCCTCGCCGTGTTCGCCGGCTGCCATGGCCACACCCTGAAGTGGTCTCGCTTCATCGCTATGACCCACCATCTCCCTTGTGACCTTCAGAGAGCGGCTAAATTACCGTTGAAATTACTGGAGGTAATCCATGGACACTATATACGACTTTTCTGCCGTCCAGCTAAATCAGGTGAAATCCATCCAGTCAATCTTTATTGATACATTTTTTTTCTTCTGAGTACAATTACTCTGGCTAGTGATGTTTTTTTACGCAGGACCACTATTCATTACCAAAGGGGCACTATACCGCGGAGATGGAGGCCTGCCAACATCATTCTGGACCGGTTTTCATCCGTGTCGCACTGCGCCGATTTACAACGATGCAGTGGCCTCTGGTGACTGCACCGGTTTACAATGATGCCGCCGCCCCTGGCGACCGCATCGGTTTACAACAACGCAGCCGCCTCTAGCGACCACACCGGCTTACAAGGACGTAGCCGCCTTTGGCGACCGCACCGGTTTACAACGACGTAGCTGCCTCTAGCAACCACATCGGTTTACAATGTCGCGGCCACCTCTCACGACCGCACCAGCTTACAACATCATGGACGACTCGCTGTCCACACTGACCTACAACACCGCGGGCGACTAGATGCACGGCGGTCTGATCTACATCAACATAATGGTGCAGTGCTCGCCTATACGATCCGCCCAACGGACACTCATGAATCGCCTCCCTACGATCCGGTTTACATCAATGTGCTGGTGATGTGCTTTCTCATTCAAAGCCGCCCAACGGACGCTCATGAGTTGCCACCCTGTGATCTGGGGTATTCCAACAATTCTGAAGCAAATCATGATATATTATCAACCTCTACCTCTACCGGATGGTTCAATGGATAGGCATGCAAGCCGCCGCTACTGCGTCCTGGTTAACTTCAATAACCAACAGGGATAAACCGCTAGCCAAATTACTGATAATGATCATATGGGATCATTTATAACCCACCATTTCAACATTATGTGGGTTCATGTTATGTTATCAAGGCCAAGGACATACACCGAGTGTCACGGAGGTCATCAACTCACCACAAGATTTTGGCTTCAATAAATTTTAGTTATCCGCCATCAACCATATGCCGGCTTATGCCACATTCAATTACGAAGACTCTTAAGTCGCCTCTTTGAGTCGACTTAAGACTCAGGGGCTACATACATGGATCGACACATTTTTGTCGTTTTCAACAAGAACCTCGGGTCATTGCGAGGAAGACAACCCGATCATGGGTGCACTACCTTATTGGCAGAAGACTTAAAGTCGCTCAAGAGGACGAGCCGCCATGTTGCGACCGTTCAAACATGGGTGCCCGGATTTATTGGATCATCATATGGTCACTTAGGGGATTTTAAACCCCGGTAGCCAGGCTTTCTATGCCATCAGGAGTCGATCCTTAATCTGGTACTATAAGGAGGGCTTTTAAACCCTCTTGGCTAGGTTTAAACTACAAAAGGATTTGATCCTTTAATTGGTCATTTGGGAGGGCTTTCGGCCCTATGAGTTAAGCTTATTATCTTCTCTTGACCCGGCTTTCCGCCATCTTCAAGTTATACATGCCTGTTTGTAACTTGCTACTCCACCATGTGACCTACCGAACTCTTAACAGTTAATCTTGATAAGAGACCCTGAACTTTTCTAAGTTATTCTCACACAAAGACACCGAACTTGTCAAGGTTTAAATGGCGGCTTTTGTCACGAGAGAGCCATCTTACAGTGAGCAAGGACAAACTCGTCTTGTTTACCATATCCCCTCCACTATGTGGCATGTTCATACTCTTAGCAATGTCAATCTTTTAAAGACCCTAAACTTGCTAAGGTTTAAATGAAAGATTTATGTCACGTGAGGTCTGATTTACAAGTTTTCAAGCTTTCTCCCTAGTTTCTTCGGAATTTTTTTTAAAACAATAGTTATCTTGTCCTACCACGCCTTTAAAGTCGGCTTATAGGACGAGACATACATCATCATACATTGCATCATATATTGCATCATAGATTGTATCATCATTGCATCATCATATCATGCATGGATATCCTGGTTTATATTACAAGAACCGGTTGTCAAACCGGGTTTCATATTCCAATCCTTAATAGCCAACATAGCTGGATTTTCATTATGGTTGTTATAACCAGTATTGAGTAATTGAGGTTTTCAAACCGGGTTATGTTATTCAAATCTTAAATAGCCAATGTGGCTGGATTTTTGTTATGGTTTTCATAACCTATATTGGATAATCAAGGTTTTCAAAGCCCCTTCAGAGTAATGGATGTTATGCCTTGATCCAAAAAAAACTGGCTTACAGCAAGGAGCATGGTTCAACATTGATATGCAAGGATTTCAAGCAATATCATCTAGAGTGGATATGATTTCATTCTGCAATGAAAGGAATAGTCCCGAATCGTTGCAGGCATACGACTGGCACTTGGGGGCTACATTATTCAAAGTCCAGGTTATATCAAGTATGCAAGTCCCATGTCGCTGCAAGCATGCACCACGACACTTGGGGTCTAATGCAAGTTGCTTTTTAGTTCATCACATTATCAACAAACCCGGTTATCTCAGGGAGATGAGTCGGTCTTCAATATTTTTCTAAGTCCCAACCTAGTATTGTCTTACTAAGATGGCCCTTGGGGGCTACACATTGCTCCTCAAGTCTATATGATCAGATCTACAACAAGTTCCTACTCATTATTGCATAATGACCCGACCCTTGGGGGCTACACTGGTTGAAGTTTTATGAATATAAGACATTTATAAGTCCCGGGTTACTACAGTCAAGACAACCCGATACTTGGGGGCTACATATGTGGAACATTCAATTTATGACCGGTAACTCAGATAAACAATCCGGATTTCTCTAGGGTTGCAATATTTTGAAGCAAGTCTTAAAGCTATCACTACGTTTCCCCTCTTAAGACTTGGGGGATACAGGTAATATGGATATAAGGAAGTCTGAAGTATTGAAAGTTGGCACAACATCAGATAAATTTTTGATCAAGACAAGGCAGTGAATAGTAAGGATTATTTTTCTCCAAGGAGCCAACGTTAGTGTATTGTA
The DNA here is from genome assembly GCA_022496015.1 of Hordeum marinum. Taxonomy (NCBI): domain Eukaryota; kingdom Viridiplantae; phylum Streptophyta; class Magnoliopsida; order Poales; family Poaceae; genus Hordeum; species Hordeum marinum. The sequence continues at coordinate 345,984,044 of CM039676.1, read as the reverse complement.
TGACAGAGTTTCAGAATTTTCAGGACCTGATCAACTAGTCTTTTTGAGTCTGCCAGTCCCTTTACATATTCTTATTTCAGGAGCTTACCATGAATAATTCAAGCTAACCTGGGGGCTAATGTCGGGGATATACCCTGCAGTATGACCTGGTTACAGTTATGACCCGGAATGGTTATGACCCGGTTACAGTTATGACCCGAAATGGTTATGACCCGACAGACAGTTAAAGTCCCAGAGATGAGTCCCTAAGGATGAGTCCCCGAAGATGAGTCCCCGAAGATGAGTCCCTAAAGATGAGTCCCGGAAGATGAGTCCGTGAAGATGAGTCCCGGAAGATGAGTCTTGAAGATAAACCCGGCTGTAAGCCGCCCGGTTGTAAGCCACCCGGGACTCATAAGCCCACGAAAAGAAGCCTGTGATGGAGAGTCATAATAGGTTAAGTCATAATCTGACTTGGACTCTATATGTAAACCACCCCTTCAACTTATATACGAAGGGGCAGGTCACCCCTAGAGGGTCAAGTTTTTAGACGTCTCAATAGACAGGTCTTAGATAGACAATTCATGAGAGAGAGAAATTAGAGACACTCGAGATTAGAGGTAGCAATTCTGCACCCTTGTAACCGAGATCGTCGTCATCATCAATATAGACACAAAGCAGGACATAGGCTTTTACCTCCGTCAGGAGGGGCCGAACCTGGGTAAACCCGCGTCTCTTGATTCCGACCAACCCCTCTCAAGCCACCACATAGTTGCAATGGCATCATGCCTAAGTTCTCTCACGAGGACATCATGCCGTGACAAATCAACGACACTTTCCGAATGGGCCAGAGTGGATTTACTCACCTGCTTGTAGCAGTTGACAAGTTCACTAAGTGGTTTGAGGCTAGGCCCATAAAGAAGCTAAACTCGCGCACTGCTACCAAATTCATGAAAGAGATAACGTTGCGGTATGGAGTTTCCCACAGTATCATTACAGACAATGGCTCAAACTTTGACTCGGAAGAGTTCAGACACTTTTGCTTCACTCAAGGCACTTGGGTGGATTACGCATCCGTTGCGACCCTCAGACTAATGGTCAAGATGAGCGAGCAAACGGCCTTATCCTTCAAGGGTTAAAGCCTCGACTCATGCGAGATCTTGAACAGGCATCTGGAGCTTGGGTGACTGAATTGCTATCTGTACTGTGGGGCTTGAGGACGAGTCCTAATCGGTCGATGGGGTGCACTCCTTTCTTCATAGTGTCTGGAGCCAAAACCGTTTTGCCGAGTGATCTCCTTCACAATTCTCCTCGCGTAGACCTTTATTTTGAGGCTGAGGTTGAACAAGCACGACAAGACGGTGTGGATCTCCTGGAAGAAGAACGCAAAATGGCTCTGATTCGGTCGACTGTGTACTAGCAAGATCTGCGTCGCTTCCATGCAAGGCACGTCAAGAGTCGGTCATTCCATGAGGGTGATCTTGTGCTCCGAGTGGATTAGCAGCTGCCTCACAAGCTCGCCCCGTGTGGGAAGGTCCTTTCATCGTCACCAAAGTACTAAAAAATGGAGCCTATCACCTCTACAACCTCAAGAAGAATATTGATGAGCCGCATGCCTGGAACGCGGATTACTTCGACGTTTTTATACTCGACGACTGAGTTGTTTTGATGTAATAAGAGTACTCCAGACAATGTCGTTTATCAAAGTTATGACTCCTGCAGTCTTTTGTCGATCCCGATCACATGATCTCATATTCAAAAACACTCCGAGTGACGAGCGACCCTCTCACTCGAGGGATTAGCTGCAAACCAGTTTTTGCCTAAGTTAAAACCCTGCCGAGTCGATAGCATTCCATTCACTCGGAAACTTAGCTGCGAATCAGCCTTCGTCTAAGTTGAAAACTCCTCCGAATGATGAGCGACCTCTCAATCGCGGGCTTAGCTACGAACCAGTTTTCGCCTAAGTTAAAATCCCTGCCGAGTGGATAACTTCTTATTCACTCAGAAACTTAGCTGCGGATCAACCTTCGTCTAAGTCGAAAACTCCTCCGAGTGGCGAGCGACCCTCTCACTCAGGGGCTTAGCTGCGAACGAGTTTTCGCCTAAGTTAAAATCCCTGCCGAGTGGATAACTTCTTTTCCACTCGGAAACTTAGCTGTGAATCAGCCTTCATCTAAGTTGAAAACTCTTCCGAGTGACGAGCGACCCTTGATGTCTACTATGCAACCTTCTTCTTGTAGACTCGTGTTGTGCCTCCAAGCATAGAGTTTTGTAGGACAGTGGCAATTTTCCCTCAAGTGAATGACCTAAGGTTTATCAATCCATGGGAGGTGTAGGATGAAGATGGTCTCTCTCAAACAACCCTGCAATCAAATACAAGAAATCTCTTGTGTCCCCAACACACCCAATACAATGGCTAATTGTATAGGTGCACTAGTTTGGCGAAGAGATGGTGATACAAGTGTAATATGGATGGTAGATATAGGTTTTTGTAATCAGAAAATATAAAAACAGCAAGTTAACAAGTAACAAAAGTGAGCACAAATGGTATTGCAATGCTTGAAAACAAGGTCTAGGGTTCATACTTTCACTAGTGCAATTTCTCTCAACAATACTAACATAGTTGAATCATATGTAAATACCTCTCGTGCGACAAACAGTTCACTCCAAAGTCACAAATAGCAGAGAACTAACAAAGAAATTATTGTAGGGTACGAAACCACCTCAAAGTTATCTTTTTCTGATCAAACTTATGAGCTATCCCTATAAGTGTCACAAACAGCCCTAGAGTTCGTACTAAAATAACACCTTAAGATACACATCAACCAAAACCTTTATGTCACCTAGATACTCCAATGTCACCAAAAGTACCCATGGGCTTGATTATACGATATGCATCACACAATTTCAGATTCATCATGTTCAATACAACACAAAGAACTTCAAAGAGTGCCCCAAAGTTTCTACCTAAGATTCAAGACGAAAACGTATGCCAACCCCTATGCATAGATTCCCAAGGTCATGGAACCCGCAAGTTGATCACCAAAACATACATCAAGTGGATCAATAGAACATCCCATTGTCGCCACAGATATCCCAACGCAAGACATACATCAAGTTCTCAAATCCTTTAAAGACTCAATCTGATAAGAAAACTCCAAAGGGAAAACTCAATTCATCACAAGAAGATAGAGAGGGGAAACTCCATATGATTCATCTATATCAATAAAGCTCACGATACATCAAGAACGTGCCATCTCAAGAACACAAGAGAGAGAGATCAAACACATAGCTACTAGTACATACCCTCAGCCCCAAGGGTGAACTACTCCCTCCTTGTCATGGAGAGCGCCGGGATGATGAAGATGGCCTTCGATGATGGTTTCCCCCTCCGGGAAGGTGTCGGAACAGTCTCCCGATCAGTTTTTCGTGGCTTTGGAGGCTTGTGGCGGCGGAACTCCCGATGTAGGTTTCTTTTTGGAGGTTTGTATATTTATAGGAGTATTTGGCGTTGGTCCCACGTCTAGAAGGTTCCAGAGGAGGTCACAAGCCAGCTAGGCACGGCCAGGGGGTGGCCGCGCCATGGTGGCTTGTGACTCCCTAGGGACTCTTCTCTGGTATCTTTTCGCTCCAGTATTTTTTATATTTTCCAAAAATATTCTTCATAAATTTTCATCCCATTCCGAGAACTTCTATTTCTGCACAAAAACGACACCATGGTAATTCTGCTAAAAACAGCATCATTCCAGGTTAGTTCTAATAAAATCATACCAAAATCATATAAAAATATTGTAAACATGGCATGAATACTTCATAAATTATAGATACGTTAGATATGTATCAGCATCCCCAAGCTTAATTCCTGCTCATCCTCAAGTAGGTAAATGATAAAAGAAATATTTTATGAAGTGTGAATGCTAGCATAGTGCATAAATTTGATCAATGATAGTTCCAAACACTTTTTCTAGCATCATTATATATCATAAATAGTAGCTCATCTCATAAAACTTCTCATGATGAAGTAACAAGCTATTCACAAGTTAAAGTATAGACCATAAAGTTTCTTGAAAACTAACAAACTATGCTCTCAGTCACCAAACAATTGCAATTCATCTTATTTTCAAGAAGGGTCTATGTAAGAGCTTTGATTTAGCAAATTCCATATACTCAACCATCATATAGTCTTCCATGATTGCTAACACTCAAAGCATATTTTTAGAGCAAATGGCATCCATCAAACACAGAGAAAGATAGGGGCTTAAAGTTACATATCCCAACTTATTTATCATATAGATAATTGTCAACAATAATAATTCATGATCAAATATATTTGAATGGCCATATATGCATGGATCTTTCCCCACCACATGATGCTTGCCACGAGAAAAAGGCGAAATATAGGAAGTGCTGAAGATCACCATGACTCTTGCATAAAGGTAAGTACTAGAAAGTAAAAGATAGGCCCTTCATAGAGGGAAGCAGAGGTTGTCATGTGCTTTTTAATTTTGGATGTGCAAACCCTTAATGCAAAGGAACATCACATTGTATTGCCCTTTGTGATAGCAACCTTTATTATGCAGTCCATTGCTTTTATTTCTTTACCATCAAAAGTTTGTACAAGACTTATTTTCCCTTACAATAAAAGATCATACATATTTAGGAGCAATTTTTATTGCTTTTTGCACCGATGACAACTTAGTTGAAGGATCTTATTCAATCCATAGGTAGGTATAGTGGACTCTCATGGAAAAACTGGTTTAAGGGTGTTTGGATGCACAAGTAGTATTTCTACTTGGTGCAGAAGTTTTGGCTAGTATGAGGTGGAAGAAAGCACCACATGTTGGAGGATCCATAACAATATAACTTCTATACAAATATACCCAAGCATAACTCATTACGTTTTCTTCCTTGTCCAACTTCAACTAATTTGCTCAAGTTTGAAAATATTTAATGGGTATTCACAATCATATAAGATGTCCAAGATAGTATATAAATTGCTTTTCAACCTTCTCAAGGACCGCCTTTGTCGAATCCGATCCAACTAAAGTAGGAGAAACAGGCATCCACCAGCCATCTTTGTGCAACGAAGTACACGTCAGTCGATGGAACCAGTCTCTCGTAAGCGTACAAGTAAGGTTAGTCCGGGCCGCTTCATCCCACAATACCGCTGAACCAAAACACGACCAAGGGAGATAGCAATCTAAGCATCAACACCCACAATCTCCTTTGTGTTCTACTCGTGATCTCATCTACACATAGACCTAGCTCATGATGCCATTGTTGGGGAACGTTGCATGGGAAAAAACATTTCATATGCACATGCAAGATCTATCCATGGTGATGAGCATCTATGAGAGGGAGAGTGGATCTACATACCCTTGTAGATCGCTAAGCCGGAAACGTTAAGAAACGCGGTTGATGTAGTCGAACGTCTTCGCGATCCAAATCACCGAGCGTCCCGCGATCCCATCACGATCCATCTCGCGATTCAATCACGATCCGTCCTGTGATCCAATCACTATCCGTCCCGCGATCAAATCATGAATCGTCTCGCGATCTTGATCACAGTCCTTTCGATCTAGTGCCAAACGGACGGCACCTCCGCGTTCAGCACACGTACAACTCGCTGACGATCTCTACATTCTTGATCCAGCAAGAGGGAGCGGAGAGGTACATGAGTTCTCCGGCAGTGTGAAGGCGTGGCGGCGATGGTGGTGGAACTATTTCGGCAGGGCTTCGCCTAAGCTTCGCCGAACTAGACTAAAAGAGAAAACCGATCTAGATGAAGTTCAGGGAGCACATGGCAATTAGGGTTAGCTCTCCCCTCTAAATCCTCTAGTATATATAGGAGGGAGGGAGGGGAGGAGGCAGCCTCAAACCCTCAAGGTTTGGCCGAAATTGGAGGTGGAGGAGTCCTACTCCAATCCTACTAGGAGTAGGATTCCTCCTCTCCACTTGGAAACACTTCCACCTCTTCCACCTTTGGGTTTCTCCATCCTAGTCGCATGGGCCTTTTGTGGGGGCTTCAGCCAGACCACTAGGGTCTGGTTTGCCTCCTCCCACAGCCCATGTGGCCCCTTGGGTCGAGACACCCTCTTGATGGTCCCTCGGTACCCTCCCGGCACTCCCGGTACACTACCGATGAGCCCGAAACTTTTCCGGTGACGAAAACAGGACTTCCTATATATCAATCTTTGCCTCCGGACCATTTGGAGATCCTCGTGGCGTCCGGGGTCTCATCCGGGACTCTGAACAACCTTTGGTCACCACCATACATAACTCTATACTACCAAAACGTCATCGAACCTTAAGTGTGCAGACCCTGTGGGTTTGAGAACTATGTAGACATGACTGAGACACCTCTACGGTCAATAACCAATAGCGGGACCTGAATTCCCATATTGGTTCCTACATATTATACAAAGATCTTTATCGGTTGAACCTCTATGTCAAGGATTCAGTTAATCCCGTATGTTGTTCCCTTTGTTCTTCGGTATGTTACTTGCCGAGATTCGATCGTCGGCATCTCCATACCTAGTTCAATCTCGTTATCGGCAAGTCTCTTTACTTGTTATGTAATACAAGATCTCGTGGCTAACACTTTACTCACATTGCTTGCAAGGCCTGTTGTGATGTTGTATTACCGAGTGGGCCCTGAGATACCTCTCCGTCACACGGAGTAACAAACCCCAGTCTTGATCCATGCCAACACAACAGACACCCTTGAAGATACCTGTAGACCACCTTTATAGTCACCCAGTTATGTTGCGATGTTTGATACACACAAGGTACTCCTCCGGTGTCAGTGAGTTGCATGATCTCATGGTCATAGGAACATATACTTGACATGGAGAAAACTATAGCACTAAACTGGCACGATCATATGCTACGTTTATAGTTTGGGTCTTGTCCATCACATCATTCTCCTAATGAGGTGATCCCGTTATCAAATGACATCTCATGTCCACGGCTAGGAAACCTTAACCAGCTTTGATCAACGAGCTAGTCTATTAGAGGCATACTAGGGACATGATGTTGTCTATGTATCCACACATGTATCTGAGTTTCCGATCAATACAATTCTAGCATGGATAATAAACGGTTATCATGAACAAATAAATATGATAATAAATAATTTATTATTGCCTCTAAGTCATATTTCCAACAATATTTACCAATATAGGCTATGGAAACTATAGGATAAGTAGATAACAAAATTATGACAGCAATCTGCCCAAACAGAATAGTCTGTAGCAATTTATGAAAACAATGTACTTTTGTAACTCAAACAATTATGAAAATTTAGGAAATTCTAAATAATTTATCTTAAAATATTTTGTAAAAATTTCATAACTTTCCACGTTCTAGTAAAATATGAAAATTCAAACTCTACAACAGAAGTTTTTATTTTTACACATCACACATCAAACATGCAATTCAAGTATCCTAAATGCAATTCTTGGAACTTTTTATTGGAAAACAAGATTATAAATAACACCTAACATAGAAAAACAAAATAAAATGACGCTCCAAGCAAAACTCATATTATGTGATGAATAAAAATATAGCTCCAAGTAAGATATACCGATAGTGTTGAAGACGAAAGAGGGGATGCCTTCCGGGGCATCCCCAAGCTTAGGCGCTTGAGTCTTCCTTGGATATTACCTTGGTGGTGACTTGGGCATCCCCAATATTAGGTTCTTGTCACTCCTTATTCTCCTCATATCGGTGTCTCACCCAAAACTTGAAAACTTCAATCACACAAAACTTAACGGAACTTCGTGAGAAGGGTTAGTGTAGTAAAGATAAATCATTCACTTAGGTACTGTCAAGACAAAATTCATAATTATTCCCAGATGATACCTACTGTATTAAATCATTCCACAATTTATATTACTCAATATAAGCTATAGGAACACTTGAAACAAGCAAACTATGCATGTAAAACAGAATCTGTCAAAAACAGAACAGTGTGTAAAGATCTGAATGATCACCATACTTCCCTAACTCTAAAAATTCTGAACAATTACTTAAACTCAAGGAATTTTCATATAAATGTTTTGTAAAAAATTCAGAATTTTTTGACGCTCCAGTAAAATAAGATAATTCATATACTAAACGCAAAACTTTCTGTTTTTGCACAGAATCAAACAAGCAAGTATCCACACCATCCCAAAGGCTTTACTTGGCACTTTATTGAAATAAAATACACAAAAAATGATTAATGCATTAGCTTAATCATGTGAACATATACAAACATAAGGTAAAAGTGTAGGGTTGTCTCCCAACAAGCACTTTTCTTTAACGCATTTTAGCTAGTCATGATGATTTTAATGATGCTCGTATGGGAATAATAATTAAAACATGCAAGAGCATCATGAATATCATTACAAGCACATTTAAGTCTAACCCAATTCCTATGAATAGGCATTTTGTGAGCAAACAATTTATGGGAGCAAGAATCAACTAGCATAGGAAGGCAATACAAGCATAACTTCAAAACCTTGAACACATAGAGAGGAAACTTCATATTATTGCAATTCCTACAAGCATATGTTCCTCCCTCATAATAATTTTCAGTAGCATCATGAAGGGATTCCACAATATAACCAGCACATAAAGCATTCTTTTCATGATCTATAATCATAAAAAATTTACTACTCTCCACACAAGAAAATTTCTTATCATTCATAATAGTGGAAGCAAACTCAACAAAATAACTATCATGAGACACTTGGTTGACATACCCACATTCAATATTAAAATCATGATGACAAGCTTCATGGTTATTATCACTCTTTATATCATACATGTCATTATATAATCATCATACATAGGAGGCATGTCGTCATCATAATAGTTTTGCTCATCAAAACTTGGGGACTAAAAATATCATATTCATCAAACATAGCATCCCCAAGCTTGTGGCTTTGCATATCATTAGCATCATGAATATTCAAGGAATTCATACTAACAACATTGCAATCATGCTCATCATACAAATATTTAGTGCCAAACATTTTAATAACTTCTTCTTCTAACACTTGAGCACAATTTTCCTTTCCATCATTTTCACGAAAGACATTAAAAAGATGAAGCATATGAGGCAACCTCAATTCTATTTTTTTATAGTTTTCTTTGTGAGCGGGCTAGAATTTTATAGAACAAATAATTTGATTTGATTCACATAAAGAAAACATCAAACCAAATGTGATCACATATTCAAAAATATGAGCCTTTTGCGAACATAGTTTTGTCTTATATATGTTTTTCTCCTAATTGACATATAAAACTATATATTATGAAGTAAACATTGTATATGCTTGTTACGCATACTAAACTAACTTTTGATAACCAGTCTTGTTGTGCTCACTTTCTAGCCTCATTACCTATGTACTTGAAGATTTTACTCGTGAGTAACGAAATAAAAAAAGACAGTAAGTGTATAATTAGAAATATTTAAAATAAGAATTTGATAACTCTCCTGAAAAAGAACTTTATAATTCAATAAAACAGGAAGAAATGCTCATAAGCATGAGGTAAACTCGACCATAAAGCACCACGTGGTAAATACAGCCAAATATTAGATTAGCCGACTAAATCTAAACTGCTTTGCTCACAAAAAACTATATGTATGCAATATCGACCATGCCAGCAAAAGCCAAGTTCAACCTTGATGATTTTTTTGTATGTAACGGTATTCAAATGGCATGTTGATAGATTGTTTATATTTACACGATTGGTAGTATTAGTAGTGCAAGAACAATGATATGTCCATTATCAAATATTCTGGAAGCAAACAATCAAAGATACTGGAAAATAATAAGTCACTTACAAAACACAGATACGGAGGAGATAAGGAAACATATGAAAGGGAAAAAATACTGGAAATTGTAAATAATATGATGGGGCAACAACCAATGTTCAAGCTTTGTATACAAGTGCTCACGATGATCCGTCTAAGTGCTCCAAATCAACCAATAGGGAACATAGAGTACACAATAGAATATAAACCCACAACTATGCTGATACTTGTTGTTCATTATCAAGGAGGTGGACTCTTTGGCACTACTTCCCTCATATCTTGAAACCTATGTTGTCATAAACACACCTAATGAATTCACAAATGAGCGCACACACACACACACACACACACAACCTCTCTATTGCCGCTCACTTAGAACCATGGTTGAAATTAATACATTTGTGGTCTCTCACACCCATCACCTCAAGTAACCATGGCAGAAGAAAATGTCAACTTCTTATTGGCAGCACTGCACCATGGATATATATATGAAGCAATAAGGTAGAAACTTCACAATTTAATTAGTAAGGTCAGTCTACAAAAAATACTTGCTATACCGGCTTACTCCATGATTCCTTCATGTTTCACTTAACCTTGTCGTCTCCCTTGATAGTCTCCATAGCATGAGCCACCATAATTGACCATCATCTGCAATAGGACAAAGACAAAGAGGATAATCATAATAAATATTTGTCGGACAAATCAAGTGTATGGGCTGGCAAGTCCATTACTACTCAAAGAGGAACTACTATGTTTTGGCTCAGCTTATTCTCCATTAATCTCATTTTCTAGGTATCATGTGCTAGCAAACAATAGGTTGTTTCGAGTAGGCATTGCATATCAAACTTTTCCCATGTGTCCTCTTGAATAAAAACTAAAAAAATGCATGTGCATGCAAGGAGAAGATACAATTATGGGAGTCCTGCATGCCTTCATAATAGATCAAGCTCAAGCTCAACGTCTGATTGTTGCTGACACATAGTTTGCCTTCAACCCATGTGTCCCGACCTGTGTATTTCATCGTTGCTTGCTTTGCACCTTCCTTTGCATTGAATATTTTGCGAGAAGCAAGCACATGGGGCTAATTAATTAGATACTTAGACTCATGTAAAGAATTTCACATGACCAAAATGGCAAATATCCGTAGAAATGTAAGTTACAACATGGATTTGAGGACTAAAATTAAATTTTAGGCCAGTGGTTATATAAAGGTTACCTAGTAAATAGACTCGGTGTTTCACATAAGTTATAGTAGAAAGGAATGACACGTTCTAGTGTTAGCTAGCAACTATGCCAAATGTTGCTTTGTATGTCAGCAGTCGATCAACTCATGAAAATTGTTGTTCGCACAAATATGGGAATAAAATATATCGGTACAGATGCTTCTGTATGTAATACTAATTAGATCCTTGAAGTTACCAAAGAAATCTTCAAAACAAACAATTACATATAGGTAGATATATATGTTCTAGATATCTACTCTTAGCCAAATGAACGATGAAGAATAAGCTATGTATATATCCGAAATGACAGTATATACAACAAATGAAGGCCTTAGTAGTGAGATAATAACCAAATGCTTACAATTTCAAGATGGACTGGTTAATATAAATATGTGCTTATACACATAACTAATCACTTACTTTGCATGGAATATGTCACGGGAAGCAAGGACATGGTGCATGCACAATGCCAGGGCATTGGCTTAATAACATGCTGATAGAGATGGGATGGTACACAACCAATGACCCCATATGTAAAATTAAACAACCACGGTAAAATGTAGCAGCGGGACCAGAAGTAGTGGAGTCTAGCAGAGATAGCTCGAACATAGCCATGATCATCATCATCAGAGAGGCGAGGTGTCCAGCTTGACACTAGATGCGCTATATGCAGAGGTTATTTTGAAGATGGCGGTCACTTCTTTTTCCGATGCAAATATGTCAAAGCAATGTGGAGAGCTGCAGATTTGGAAAATGAAAGGAGAACACTGATGCAACAGCCCACTCCCTTGGAAAGCCCTTGAGAGCATTTTTGACATGGGGGAAGAGAAGAAACTGAAAGTAATATGCCTCTTGTGGAAATGGTGGACAGAAAGGAACATGATAAGGCATGGCGAGAGACACACTGGGCCGGAAGTGTTTGCTTGCCAGCTAAATCTGACAGTTAATGAGTGGAAAGAATTTTTCTCTTCTCCGGCGAAACCTACTGTCGCAACAAATCCCAAATGGAAGCCACCCCCTTCAAACTGGATTATGATTAACTCAGATGCAGCTTACTTTGAGGCAACCGGGGAAGGTGGATGGGGTTGCATAGCTAGATATTCAGAGGGAGATGTTTTGTTTGCAGCGGCTGGGAAATTAATAGGCCTTGCGGACGCTACTCATGCGGAAGCTTTAGCAGTGATGAAGGCTATATCGCTCGCCGAGGAATTTGGGATGGGTCGAGTCATTTTCAGTACAGATTGCCTTCCGCTCAAGCATGCTGTGGTGTCAAACTCTCTAGATAGAGCTAGCCTGGGTGTACTCTTCCGTGAGATTAAGTATTTGTTGCAGATGGGTTTCATAGAAACCAAAGTGAAGGTTTGCCCACGTACTTGTAGAGACCTTTTACGGTGCATCATACTCCTGTAAAAAGAGGGTAGTATATAATTGATCCAATGGTCACTATTGATTTTTGTTTTTTTCTTGAGGATATTCTGGTAATTGGTTGTTAGGGTAGATTAGTCCTTTCTTAATGATAATTGTGGTGATTAATAATATGCCCGGCGGCCGCTACTTCTCATCGTGAGAGTTCGTAGGTTTCAGTTCTTCAATTTTCTGCCTAGGTGCCCGGCGGCCGCTACTTCTCCCGTCCTGAGGTCGCCGCCGCAAGATCTTCAACGGCGCAGCCGCCCCGCGCCGCCCGACGGCCGTGTAGCTGCCGGCGGCCGACTGCTGAGTTGTATAGAGACGGCTGCTCCTTCTTCCATCCTGCGGTCGCCGCCGCAAGATCTTCAACGGCGCAGCCGCCCCGTGCCGCCCGGCGGTCCTCTCTCCGTGGCGCAATCTTCGGACGACATCTGAGATTGGTTCATCCGCGCATCGTGGTGGAGATCCCTCGCATAGGTACGTCGCCTCTGGTGCTCCCTGCCTCCCCAAACGCCATAGTTGTGCACGCCATAGATCCCTGCCTCGCATAGGTACGTCGTTTCTAATTGCCATCGCCTCAGATTGGAGTACTTCTTAGAAGAACTTAATAAGGTTATTAGAAAACCAAGATTTGTCAGAAGTCAGAACCTGAATTTTTTGATAGAGATGAGAAAGTTGCTTTGGTGTCTATGCAGTTCGGGATAAGTATGCATATGTATATTTTACGAAGCATTCCAGCCAACACACACACACGTGGAAGCTTTGATGCGATTTACATGCATATCACACATGAATGAAAGTACATGTACAGCCTGTATGCCCATGCTACGTAAACAGAAGCAATTTGGAACAATAAACATGAAAATGATGGGTTAAATTGCTCTGCCCAGTAGGATTGTAGGCATCTCAGATAATTAATAAGGATGTCAGAGATTCTTGGTTCAGTTACAAATGATAATCTTCGACAATTTATAGTTAATATATTTTAGCTTCAGCGTATTTCTTTCATGTAAAAATGTAACAGGTTTTGCTGTTTCTTATGGCAGGATAACGGCATGGCTGGTGAAGGCATCACGATAGATGAATTTATGGAGTATGACTCGATGGTCAGGTAGACGTTTAAAAGTGAGAACGAAGCGTACAAGTTCTACTTAGAGTATGCGAAGAACAAAAGGTTTGGTGTTAGAAAGGGCGATCTGAAATATAAGGGAAACAAGGAAAATGCATACCGGAGGACGTTTGTGTGCTGCAAACAAGGATATCGTGACGTAAAGCACTTTGATGAAACCGAGAAGAAAAGAACGCCAAGGGCACTCTCTCGGTGTGGTTGTCCTGCCCTTTTGCAGGTTGAGCTTCAAGCAAGCACTAGGTTGTGGTTTGTAAAGAATTTTGTGGACCAACATAGCCATCCATTCATAAATCCTGAGTTGTCACCTTTCTTGTGGTCTCATCGTGGCATGACTGATCCACAGAAGACGGATGTCATTGAGTACTCGATTGGTGGACTTCGCACACATCAGATAATGGATGTGATGGAGAAGCAGGCTGGTGGTTTTGGCAAGGTTGGATTTATATCTCGCGATCTGTATAACCATGTCGTGTTGGAGAAGAAGAAAAAGATAGAAGGTAGTGATGCTCAATTTATGTTGAACTACATGACAGCACAAGAGATGAAAGACCTAGATTTTTTTTACAGATATACCACAGACAGTGATGGGCATCTGCAGAACATATTCTGGGCAGACGACCAATCTCGCTTGGACTATGTTGCATTTGGTGGTGTGGTGGTGTTTGACAGCACATACCGGTCAAACAAATATAGGTTGTCGTTTGTTCCATTTGTGGGGCTGAACCATCACCGCAGCACAGTCGTGTTTGGGGTTGGTCTTGTATCCGACGAGACGGCTGACTCATACGAGTGGCTGCTTTAGGTATTTTTGGAGGCAATGCACCAGAAGCATCCCATTTCAGCGATCATAGACGGCGACGCTTCAATGGCCAAAGCCATATCATCAGTCTGGCCCAACACATATCATCATCTGTGCAGCTGGCATATCGAGCAGAATATGTTGCTTCACCTGTTGGAAATATGCCCTAGAGGCAATAAATAAAGTGTTTATTATTGTATTTCCTTGTTCATGATAATCGTTTATTATCCATGATATAATTGTATTAATTGGAAACATGGATACATGTGTGGATACATAGACAAACACAATGTCCCTAGTATGCCTCTAGTGAACTAGCTCGTTAATTGAAATATGGTTAAGGTTTCCTAGCCATGGACATGAGATGTCATTTGATAACGGGATCACATCATTAGGAGAATGATGTGATGGAAAAGACCCAAACTACAAACGTAGCTTATGATCGTGTCAGTTTATTGCTACTGTTTTCTGCATGTCAAGTATATGTTCCTATGACCATGAGATCATGCAACTCACAGATATCGGAGGAGTACCTTATGTGTATCAAACGTCGCAACGTAACTAGGTGACTATAAAGGTGCTCTACGGGTGTCTCTGAGGGTGTCTGTTGAGTTGGCATGGATCAAGACTGGGATTTGTTACTTCGTGTGACGGAGAGGTATCTCAGGGCCCACTTGGTAATACAACATCACAATAAGCCTTGCAAGCAATGTGACTAAGTGTTGGTCACGGGATCTTGTATTACGGAACGAGTAAAGAGACTTGCCAGTAACGAGGTTGAACTAGGTATGGAGATACCGACGATCGAATCTCGGGCAAGTAACATACCGAAGAACAAAGGGAACATCATACGGGATTAACTGAATCCTTGACATAGAGGTTCGACCGATAAAGATCTTCGTAGAATATGTAGGAACCAATGTGGACATCTAGGTCCCACCATTGGTTATTGACCGTAGAGGTGTCTCAGTCATGTCTACATAGTTCTCGAACCCGCAGGGTCTGCACACTTAAGGTTTGGTGACGTTTCGGTAGTATAGAGTTATGTATGGTGGTGACCGAAGTTTGTTCGGAGTCCCAGATGAGATCCTGGACGTCACGAGGAGCTCCGGAATGGTTCGGAGGTAAAGATTCATATATAGGAAGTCCTGTTTTGGTCGCCGGAAAAGTTCCGGGCTTATCGGTAGTGTACCGGGAGTGCGGGTAGTGTACCGGGAGACCTCCGGGAGGGGTATTTCGACCCAAGAGGCTTCATGGGCTGTGGGAGAGTGAATATAAGCCCTTAGTGGGCTGGTGAAAACTTCCACACAAGGCCCATGTAGCTAGAGAAGAAAACCCAAAAGGAAAAAGGTGGAAAAAGGCAAAAAGGAAGAAAAAAAAGGATGAATCCTAATCCTACTAGGAGTGGAGGAGGTGGACTCCTCCTCTCCTAGTTCGGCCGAAGCCTAGGAGGCTTGGAGGCCAAGCTGCCTCCTCTCCTCCTCTCCTCCTATATATACTGGTGGTATTGAGGGTTTTTGCACTAGATTTTCAGCCACGTGCTACCCGTTCCTCCAGTGCATAGTTTCTCCTCTAGATCGGTTTTCTGCAGTGCTTAGGCAAAGCCCTGCCGGAATTGCTCCACCACCATCGCCGGAGCGCCTTCAGGCTGCCGGAGAACTCTTTTTCCTCTCCACTCCTTCTTGCTGGATCAAGACGGTGGAGATCGTCATCAAGCTGTACATGTGCTGAACGCAGAGGTGTCGTCCGTTCGGTGCTAGATCGAAAGGATCGTGATCAAGTTCGTGAGACGGATCATGATCAAGTTCGTGGGACGGATCGTGATCGGATTGTGGGATGGATCGTGATCGGGTCGTGGGACGGATCGTGATTGGATCGCGAGACGGATCGTGATTGGATCGCGGGACGCACGGCGATTTGGATCGCGAAGACGTTCGACTACACCACCCGCGTTTCTTAACGCTTCCCGCTTAGCGATCTACAAGGATATGTAGATCCACTCTCCCTCTCGTAGATGCTCATCACCATAGATAGATCTTCGTGTGCGTAGGAAAAATTTTGTTTCCCATGCAACGTTCCCCAACAATGGTATCAGAGCTAGGCCTATGTGTAGATGAGATCTCGAGTAGAACACAAAAGGTTTGTGGGCGTTGATGCTTAGATTGCTTCTTCCCTTGGTCGGATTTTGGTTCAGCGGTATTGTGAGATGAAGCAGCCCGGACCAACATTACTCATACGCTTACGAGAGATCGGTTCCCTCGACGCAACTTGTTGCCTAGATGGCTTGCGGGTGGCAGTTTCTCTCACTTTAGTTGGATCGGATTCGACAAAGGCGGTCCTTAAGAATGTTGAAAAGCAAATTATGTATCACCGTTGTGGTTTATGCGTAGGTGAGAATCGTTCTTGCTAGAAACCCGTAGCAGCCATGTAAAACATGCAATAACAATTAGAGGACGTCTAACTTGTTTTTGCAGGGTATGTTGTGATGTGATATGGCCAATTACATGATGTGATATATGTGTTGTATGAGATGATCATGTGATGTATAGAATTTCTCGACTTGCATGTCGCTGAGTACGGCAACCGGCAGGAGCCATAGGGTTGTCTTTAATTATTGTAAGAACGCCCGGGTCAATCATTGAGTGCTATGTAATGCTTTACTTTATCGCTAAACGGTAGCAATAGTAGTAGAAGCATGCAGGGCGTGACAACCTCGATGGCGACACGTTGATGGAGATCAAGATGATGGAGATCATGGTGTCGTGCCGGTGACGATGAAGATCATGTCGGTGCTTTCAAGATGGAGATCTAAAGCACAAGTTCATGGCCATATCATGTCACTTATGAATTGCATGTGATGTTAATCCTTTTATGCACCTTGTTATGCTTAGTACGACGGTAGCATTATAAGGTGATCCCTCACTTAAATTTCAAGATAAACTTGTGTTCTCCCCTACTGTGCACCGTTGCGAAAGTTCGTCGTGTTGAGACACCACGTGATAATCGGGTGTGATAGACTCTACGTTCACATACAACGGGTGCAAGCCAGTGTTGCACGCGCAGAACACTCGGGTTAAACTTGACGAGCCTAGCATGTACAGACATGGCCTCGGAACACAAGAGACCGAAAGGTCGAACATGAGTCATATAGTAGATATGATCAACATAATGATGTTCACCATTGAAGCCACCTCAACTCACGTGATGATCGGACTTGGGTTGGTGGATTTGGATCATGTGACACTCAGATGACCTGAGGGATATCAATTTGAGTGGGAGCTTTAGTAATTTGATTAACTAAACTCATTATCTTGAACAATAGTCTAAGTGAACTTTGCATATTTATGTTGTAGATCAATGGCTCGCGCAGTAGCACCCCTGAATTTTAATGCGTTCCTAGAGAAAGCTAAACTGAAAGATGATGGAAGTAACTTTGTTGATTTGGTCCGTAATCTGAGGATTATCCTCACGGCTTCCCAAAAATCATATGTCCTTGATGCACCGCTTGGTGACCAACCAGAAGACATGACCTCCGAAGATGTTAAGAATGCTTGGGAGGCACATACTGGAGATTACTCAATAGTTCAGTGTGCAATATTGTATGGCTTAGAACTGGGACTTCAAAGACGTTTTGAACGTCATGGAGCATATGAGATGTTCCAGGAGTTGAAGTTTATCTTTCAGAAGAACGCCCGGATCGAGAGGTATGAAACTTCCGATAAGTTCTATGCTTGCAAGATGGAAGAGAACGGGTCTATCAGTGAACATATACTCAGAATGTCTGGGTATTCAACTCGTCTAGCGGAGTTGGGAATTGCCCTTCCGCCAGAGGCGATCACTGACAGAGTTCTCCAATCACTGCCACCTAGTTACAAGACCTTTGTGATGAACTATAACATGCACGGGATGAACAAGTCAGTCGCCGAGCTGTTTGCGATGCTAAAAGTCGCTGAGTCTGAAATCCAAAAAGAATATCAAGTGCTGATGGTCAATAAAACCACTAGTTTCAAGAAAAATGGCAAAGTCAAGGGCAAGGGAAAGAAGGGTAAAACCAAGAAGGATGGCAAAGCAGTTGCTACTCCTGCAAAGAAGCCCAAGCATGGACCCAAGCCAGGAAATGAGTGCTTTCATTGCAAAGGAACTGGTCACTGGAAGCGGAACTGCCCCAAGTACCTGGCTGACAAGAAGGCGGCCAACGACAAACAAGGTATATATGATATACATGTTATTGATGTGTACCTTACTAGCTCTCGTAGTAGTGCCTGGGTATTTGATACCGGTTTGGTTGCTCACATTTGCAACTCAAAGCAGGAACTACGGAACAAACTAAGGCTGGCAAAGGACGAAGTGACGATGCGCGTGGGAAATGGTTCCAAGGTTGATGTGATCGCCGTCGGTACGCTCTCTCTTCGATTACCATCGGGATTAGTGATGAACCTGAATAATTATTATTTAGTGCCTACGTTAAGCATGAACATTATATCTGGATCTTGTTTATTGCGAGACGGTTACTCATTTAAATCAGAGAATAAAGGTTGTTCTATTTATATGAGTAATATATTTTATGGTCATGCACCCAATGTTAGGGGTTTATTCATATTGAATCTTGATAGTGATGACACACATGTTCATAACATTGATGCCAAAAGATGTAGAATTGATAATGATAGTACCACTTTCTTGTGGCACTGCCGTTTAGGTCATATTGGTGTAAAACGCATGAGGAAGCTCCATGCTGACGGACTTTTGGAGTCACTTGATTTTGAATCACTTGACACATGTGAACCATGCCTCATGGGCAAGATGACTAAAACGCCATTCTCTGGAACAATGGAACGGGCGAGTGACTTATTGGAAATCATACACACTGATGTGTGCGGTCCAATGAATGTTACAGCGCATGGTGATATCGTTATTTTCTCACCTTCACTGATGACTTAAGTAGATATGGGTATATTTACTTAATGAAACACAAGCCTAAAACGTTTGAAAAGTTCAAGCAATTTCAGAGTGAAGTTGAGAATCATCGTAAGAAGAAGATTAAGTTCCTGCGATCTGATCGAGGAGGTGAATATCTGAGTTATGAGTTTGGCAGTCACTTAAGACAGTGTGGAATTGTTTCACAGTTGACACCGCCCGGAACACCACAGCGTAATGGTGTGTCCGAACGTCGTAATCGAACCTTATTAGATATGGTGCGTTCTATGATGTCTCTTTCTGATTTGCCACTATTGTTTTGGGGTTATGCATTAGAGACAGCTGCATTCACTTTAAATAGGGCACCATCAAAATCCGTTGAGACGACGCCATATGAACTGTGGTTTGGCAAGAAGCCAAAGTTGTCGTTTCTTAAAGTTTGGGGATGTGATGCTTATGTCAAAAAACTTCAGCCTGAAAAGCTGGAACCCAAAGCGGAGACATGCGTCTTCATAGGATACCCGAAAGAGACAATCAGGTATACCTTCTATTTTAAATCCGAAGGCAAAGTGTTTGTCGCTAAAAACGGAACATTTCTTGAGAAAGAGTTTCTCTCAAAAGAATTGAGTGGGAGGACAATAGAGCTTGATGAGGTTATTGAACCTTTACTTCAACCAGAAAGTACCGCAGTGTAGAAAGATGTTTCTATGGAACCTACGATGGTAGAAGAGGAAGTTAATGATGATGATCATGAAGGGGTTCTTGCCTGTATTACAAGGTGTAAAGTTGAGTAAGACTCAATTCCTAGTAACTTCAGAAGATAGAGAAAAGATTAGTGTCATCCCATATGCTTCAGCCATAGGCTCTATCATGTTTGCAATGTTGTGCACAAGACCCGATGTCAGCCTTGCCATAAGTATGGCCGGAAGGTTTCAAAGTGATCCTGGAATGGAGCACTGGCAAGCAGTCAAGAATATCCTTAAGTACCTAAAAAGGACTAAGGAAATGTTTCTCGTTTATGGAGGTGATGAAGAGCTCGTCGTGAAGGGTTACATCGATGCAAGCTTTGACACTGATCCGGACGACTCTAAGTCGCAAACCGGATACGTATTTATTCTTAACGGGGGAGTGGTAAGTTGGTGCAGTTCCAAGCAAAGCGTGGTAGCTGATTCTACGTGCGAAGCGGAATACATCGCAGCCTCGGAGGCGGCGAAGGAAGGTGTCTGGATGAAGCAGTTCATGACAGATCTTGGAGTAGTGCCCAGTGCACTGAATCCAATGAACCTGTTCTGTGACAACACTGGCGCCATTGCTCTGGCCAAGGAACCAAGGTTTCACAAGATGACTAGACACATAAAGCGACACTTCAACTCCATCCACGATTACATCTTGGAGAAAGACATAAATATTTGCAAAGTGCACACGGGTATGAATGTTGCAGACCCGTTGACTAAACCTCTTCCAAGGGCTAAACATGATCAACACCAGAACTGCATGGGTGTTCGATTCATTACAATGTAAATCACATAATGATGTGAACTAGATTATTGACTCTAGTGCAAGTGGGAGACTGTTGGAAATATGCCCTAGAGGCAATAAATAAAGTGTTTATTATTGTATTTCCTTGTTCATGATAATCGTTTATTATCCATGCTATAATTGTATTAATTGGAAACATGGATACATGTGTGGATACATAGACAAACACAATGTCCCTAGTATGCCTCTAGTGAACTAGCTCGTTAATTGAAAGATGGTTAAGGTTTCCTAGCCATGGACATGAGATGTCATTTGATAACGGGATCACATCATTAGGAGAATGATGTGATGGACAAGACCCAAACTACTAACGTAGCTTATGATCGTGTCAGTTTATTGCTACTGTTTTCTACATGTCAAGTATATGTTCCTATGACCATGAGATCATGCAACTCACAGATATCGGAGGAGTACCTTGTGTGTATCAAACATCGCAACGTAACTAGGTGACTATAAAGGTGCTCTATAGGTGTCTCCGAGGGTGTCTGTTGAGTTGGCATGGATCAAGACTGGGATTTGTTACTCCGTGTGACGGAGAGGTATCTCAGGGCCCACTCGGTAATACAACATCACAATAAGCCTTGCAAGCAATGTGACTAAGTGTTGATCATGGGATCTTGTATTACGGAACGAGTAAAGAGACTTGCCAGTAACGAGGTTGAACTAGGTATGGAGATACCGACGATCGAATCTCGGGCAAGTAACATACCGAAGAACAAAGGAAACATCATACGGGATTAACTGAATCCTTGACATAGAGGTTCGACCGATAAAGATCTTCGTAGAATATGTAGGAACCAATGTGGACATCTAGGTCCTGCCATCGGTTATTGACCGTAGAGGTGTCTCGGTCATGTCTACATAGTTTTCGAACCCGCGGGGTCTGCACACTTAAGGTTTGGTGACGTTTCGGTAATATAGAGTTATGTATGGTGGTGACCGAAGTTTGTTCAGAGTCCCGGATGAGATCCTGGACGTCACGAGGAGCTCCGGAATGGTCCGGAGGTAAAGATTCATATATAGGAAGTCCTGTTTTGGTCGCCGGAAAAGTTCCGAGCTTATCGGTAGTGTACCGGGAGTGTTGGTAGTGTACCTGGAGACCTCCGGGAGGGGTATTTCGACCCAGGAGGCTTCATGGGCTGTGGGAGAGTGAATATCAGCCCTTAGTGGGCTGGTGGAAACTTCCACACAAGGCCCATGTAGCTGGAGAAGAAAACCCAAAAGAAAAAAGGTGGAAAAAGGCAAAAAGGAAAAAAAAGGATGAATCCTAATCCTACTAGGAGTGGAGGAGGTGGACTCCTCCTCTCCTAGTTCGGCCGAAGCCTAGGAGGCTTGGAGGCCAAGCTGCCTCCTCTCCTCCTCTCCTCCTATATATACTGGTGGTATTGAGGGGTTTTGTACTAGATTTTCATCCACGTGCTACCCGTTCCTCCAGTGCATAGTTTCTCCTCTAGATCGGTTTTCTGCAGTGCTTAGGCAAAGCCCTACCGGAATTGCTCCACCACCATCACCGGAGCGCCGTCAGGCTGCCGGAGAACTCTTTTTCCTCTCCACTCCTTCTTGCTGGATCAAGACGGTGGAGATCGTCATCAAGCTGTACGTGTGCTGAACGCGGAGGTGTCGTCCGTTCGGTGCTAGATCGGAAGGATCGTGATCAAGTTCGTGAGATGGATCGTGATCAAGTTCGTGGGACGGATCGTGATCGGATCGCGGGACGGATCGTGATTGTATCGCGGGACGGGTCGTGATTGGATCGTGGGACGCACGGCGATTTGGATCGCAAAGACGTTCGACTACACCAACCGCGTTTCTTAACGCTTCCCGCTTAGCGATCTACAAGGGTATGTAGATCCACTCTCCCTCTCGTAGATGCTCATCACCATGGATAGATCTTTGTGTGCGTAGGAAAATTTTTGTTTCCCACGCAACATTCCCCAACATCACCTCCGAAAGGAAAAGCTTAAGGAATTTAGGAAATTTATTTACTATGCCCTGGAGGTTCATGAGTTTGAGAGACGCTGGGTGGCTTATAAGAAGAGATTCAGAATCACAAGGAAAAAGAAAGATGCATGGATTCACAGGATGTACGAGCTGAGAGAGAAGTGGTCTGTAGCATATAACAAGGGAAGGTATTTCCTAGGGATGTTGAGCAATCAGAGGAGTGAGTCTCTAAACTCGAGGCTTCATGTGCACCTGAACAGGAGAATGAAACTCGTTGATCTCGTGCAACACGTTGAACATTGTGTGTCAGTTTTGCGTAGGAATGAAGCAGCATTGGACGTTGTAGCTTCGCATACAATCCTCTTCACTAAATTTACTGCCGACCCACTTGAGATAAGTGCCTCGTCTATTTATACCCCTGTTATGTTCACTAAGGTAAAGGCCGAGATTGTCAACTTATCAAGATGGGATGTCCTTGAGGTGGAAGAGGACACTGGTCTGGTTAGCTATGGAGTTGCTCGCAAAGAGTCGGTGCACGTTAGGTTCCATGTGACGTGTATTTTTGATGGATCTAAGATGGAAAGTGCATATTGTGGATGTAGGAAGATGGAAAGCGAGGATTTTCCATGTGCTCATATATTTTGCATTCTGAAGTACAATGGGATATGCACCATCCCCACATGTTGTGTGAAGGCTAGATGGACAATGCAAGCCAAGCCTGCTTTTGGTTCTGTGAGGAGTGCCAATACACATGTATGGTCAGAACAGATGGATAAGTACCACGAACTGTGCAATATGGCTAGTGAGGCTTTCTTCACTGCCTCAGCTAGCGACATGCAGTCAGAAAAGGTGATGGAGCATATTGGACGAGGGCAACAAAAATGATGGGAATAGTGACACGTCATCATTTGTTCCTATGCCGGCATATTTTTCCGGGGTGCGGCAATGCTTTACAGATCAAGTCCAAGACCCAATACCAATAATAAATCCCAAAGGCAGACTAGGCAAAGAATCGAAGAAGAGGTTGAAGCCATTCCTGGAGAATTTGAAAGCAAAAAAGAAAACATTGAAGTAAGTGTTTGGTCATTTTCATGGGTACTGTATATGTTCATTTCTTGGTTGTAGCCTGCCAATATGGTTTATTTTTTACAGGAAAGTTCATGGTCAGTTGACTAGGGGTAGGAAGAAAAAAGTGAACAAGACTGTAGAAGAAGAAGAAGAAGAAGAAGAAGAAGAAGAAGAAGAAGAAGAAGAAGAAGAAGAAGAAGAAGAAGAAGAAGAAGAAGTATAAGAAGAAGAAGAAGAAGAAGAAGAAGAGGCGGAAGAAGAAGAAGAAGAGGAAGAAGAGGCGGAAGAAGAAGAGCGTGCTAAGAAGAGGAAACCGGTGAAGTAAGGTTTTTCGGTTTTCATGTATCTTGTGTACTGTAATTGTACAAGTCGAACTGTTCTTGAAGCAAGTTAATATGTGCAATTTGATCAATGTTTTGCACTACAGGAAAGCTCCAGTAGAGTTGACTAAAGTTAGTATGATGACTGGGGAGAAAGAGAAAAGAGAACAATGACGAAGTTTGTGCTAACAACAAAAGACCTTTGAAGTAAGTTTATGCATTTTCAGAAGTACATGTTGAACCCTGTTTCGATACCATGTTAACTTATTTTACTTTGTACAGGAAAACACCTGGAAAGTCAAGTAGACTGAGCAAGATGACAAGGGGAACAAAAGAAAAATAACAATTTAGCTCCTTTCTGTGTGCGATTATTCTCTCAAATTGTTGGTCAAGTGTTATACATTCAGATTTTTACTATGGATTTTATCATCAGAGTCATATTTCTGGTTTGAATGAGATGTAGATGCACGCTACTGTTTCCCTTTTATGAGATTATAATTGAGAAGATGCATCAGTGTTGACTCTTGTTGTTAGCGTACTGGCCTAGTCTATAGTGCATGAGTACGTGCCCATCTTCTCTTTATGTTTGTAACAGTTGTCAGGTGAATGAACATACTTGCGGTGTCTCTCCTGCAAATCCTTCTCACAGCGGCATGCATGCCTGTGCCAGACCTACGTTACATGAATGTTGAAATGCTTTCTGTTGGACCATAAGCGCATTATGAATCAGTTAGAGGAAGAAATCACGAGATATGCACAGTTGATTAGTTAACAATTCAGGAGATATGCACAGTTGGTTAACAAATCACGAGATACGTAATAATCCCATGAAATTAGAAGATGCTCCATCGCTGCTTATCCAATACATTTATCCTTTTAAAACAAGAAGAATTCAATCAGTATATTTCTCTACCTAATATTAAAAAGAAAATTGTTTCTCCATCTTTTTTCGTTAAACTAATCTTTTTGTACGTCCTTCACCAATTTTGGTCTGTTCAAGCCAAAAAAAAACACAAGTAGTGGGCAGGATTCGAACCTTCGTCAATGAGTTAGACCTGCACAACACAAACCAATTGATCTAGGACAACTTTGTGGAAAACAAGAAACTTCTCCCCTTGAAAAAAAATCACTTTCAGACTTGGCCTTCCGCCCTAACCGAAGCAGCACCTTCACATGTAATGTTTCTCTTGCCGTGCATGAAATGACACAAAATTTTGGCAGCAGGTGGGCATGCCCATGGGAGGTGTCCATGCAAAAACTGAACGAATTCGGACAACAAACACAAGTCGCGTCACAACCGGCCAGTATTTGAGGGTTTTTTCACCGAAAAATTATAGAAATGGCATAAAATGTTAGAAATCAATGAAACTTGGCATGTGTGCTTGCCATATTGTTTTGTGTGTGTGGAAAAAAATTGGGTCCGTTTCGTGGACATGAAAAAAAAATCACTTTGAGACTTGGCCTTCCGCCCTAACCGAAGCAGCACCTTCAGAGGTGATGTTTCTCTTGCCGTGCATGAAATGACACAAAAATTTGGCAGCAGGTGGGCATGCCCATGGGAGGCGTCCATGCAAAAACTAAACGAATTCGGACAACAAACACAAGTTGCGTCACGACCGGCCAGTATTTGAGGGTTTTTTCACCGGAAAATCGTAGAAATGGCATAAAATGTTAGAAATCAACGAAACTTGGCATGTGTGCTTGTCATATTGTTTTGTGTGTGTGGAAAAAAATTAGGTCCGTTTCGTGGACTTGAAAAAAAAAACTTTGAGACTTGACCTTCTGCCCTAACCGAAGCAGCACCTTCACAGGTGATGTTTCTCTTGCCGTGCATGAAATGACACAAAATTTTGGCAGCAGGTGGGCATGTCCATGGGAGGCGTCCATGCAAAAAACTGAACGAATTCGGACAACAAACACAAGTTGCGTCACGACCGGCCAGTATTTGAGGGTTTTTTCACCGCAAAATCATAGAAATGGCATAAAATGTTAGAAATCAATGAAACTTGGCATGTGTGCTTGCCATATTGTTTTGTGTGTGTGGAAAAAAATTGGTTCCATTTCGTGGACTTGAAAAAAAAACACTTTGAGACTTGGGCTTCCGCCCTAACTGAAGCAGCACCTTCACAGGTGATGTTTCTCTTGCCGTGCATGAAATGACACAAAATTTGGGCAGCAGGTGGGCATGCCCATGGGAGGCGTCCATGCAAAAGCTAAACGAATTCGGACAACAAACACAAGTTGCATCACAACCGGCCAATATTTGAGGGTTTTTTCACCGAAAAATCATAGAAATGGCATAAAATGTTAGAAATCAACGAAACTTGGCATGTGTGCTTGCCATATTGTTTTGTGTGTGTGGAAAAAAATTGGGTCTGTTTCGTGGACTTGAAAAAAAATCACTTTGAGACTTGGCCTTCCGCCCTAACCAAAGCAGCACCTTCACAGGTGATGTTTCTCTTGCCATGCATGAAATGACACAAAATTTTACCAGTAGGTGGGCTTGCCCATGGGAGGCGTCCATGCAAAAACTGAACGAATTCAGACAACAAACACAAGTTGCGTCACCACCGGCCAGTATTTGAGGGTTTTTTCACCGGAAAATCATAGAAATGGCATAAAATGTTAGAAATCAACGAAACTTGGCATGTGTGCTTGCCATATTGTTTTGTGTGTGTGGAAAAAAATTGGTTCCATTTCGTGGACTTGAAAAAAAAACACTTTGAGATTTGGCCTTCCGCCCTAACTGAAGCAGCACCTTCCCAGGTGATGTTTCTCTTGTCGTACATGAAATGACACAAAATTTTGGCAGCAGGTGGGCATGCCCATGGGAAGCGTCCATGCAAAAACTGAACGAATTCGGACAACAAATACAAGTTGCGTCACAACCGGCCAGTATTTGAGGGTTTTTTCACCGAAAAATCATAGAAATGGCATAAAATGTTAGAAATCAACGAAACTTGGCATGTGTGCTTGCCATATTGTTTTGTGTGTGTGGAAAAAAATTGGGTCCGTTTCGTGGACTTGAAAAAAAACACTTTGAGACTTGGCCTTCCGCCCTAATTGAAGCAGCACCTTCACAGGTGATGTTTCTCTTGCCGTGCATGAAATGACACAAAATTTTGCCAGCAGGTGGGCATGCCCATGGGAGGCGTCCATGCAAAAACTGAACGAATTCGGATAACAAACACAAGCTGTGTCACGACCGGCTAGTATTTGAGGGTTGTTTCACCGGAAAATCATAGAAATGGCATAAAATGTTAGAAATCAACGAAACTTGGCATGTGTGCTTGCCATATTGTTTTGTGTATGTGGAAAAAAAATTGGGTCCGTTTCGTGGACTTGAAAAAAAACATTTTGAGACTTGGCCTTCCGCCCTAACTGAAGCAGCACCTTCACACGTGATGTTTCTCTTGCCGTGCATGAAATGACACAAAATTTTGGCAGCAGGTGGGCATGCCCATGGGAGGCGTCCATGCAAAAACTGAACGAAT
This sequence comes from Hordeum marinum, assembly GCA_022496015.1. Lineage (NCBI taxonomy): Eukaryota > Viridiplantae > Streptophyta > Magnoliopsida > Poales > Poaceae > Hordeum > Hordeum marinum. The sequence goes on along the minus strand of CM039676.1, from coordinate 345,956,423 downwards.
TCGGACAACAAACACAAGTTGCGTCACGACCCGCCAGTATTTGAGGGTTTTTTCACCGGAAAATCATAGAAATGGCATGAAATGTTAGAAATCAACGAAACTTGGCATGTGTGCTTGCCATATTGTTTTGTGTGTGGAAAAAAATTGGGTCTGTTTCGTGGACTTGAAAAAAAAAATCACTTTGAGACTTAGCAATTTGAACAAAAAATCACTTTGAAAATTGGGTCCATTTGGTGGATTTGTAAAAAAACTGTGAAAAAATGGGTGCCTTCGTGGGGAGATAAATGAAACATACGTGGTCTAACAGAAATAGATAACCGATCGGCAATTTGTTTTTCTTTCCAGAAAAGTAGCTATCGTTGGTGCTGCTTGTAACGGAAGGAGAGAAGACATGCATGCCGTACATTGTGGGATTGCATGCAAAAGATTAGACGCACAAGATTATGGTGACTCCCGAAAAAAAAAAGAGGAAGATTGATTCTAGAAAGTTTATCTCTTCGGTCAATCCCATCAACAAGAAACAAAACACCGGTTTATCTCTTCGGCAAGAAATAAATTACTTGATTGTAACCTACACGAAAGTGTACCCAGCCTTCATATATGCTATATACGCATCGACCTAAACCTCAGCACAACCCCGCCGGTCCTTGAATCCCATCGTTGAACCTTTAGCAAAATCAACCAATCTCACCATTGTCATGTCTTCCTATCATCCTGCTCCGTCCGCGAGGCCGGCGCAGTCGACCACGAAGCAGTCGAAGTCAGGTGCACCGAAGCCCCCACCTTCATTGACAAAGACAGGTGCACCGAAGCTGCCACCTTCATCGACAAAGTCAGGTGCACCGAAGCCTCCACCTTCGTCGACAAAGAAGGTATACAAATCTGATTGATTCAACCCGTATATCAACTCCTGTAGATCAGCATGACACATCATACAAATATCTGTGCTTATTTGTATCGTATAGATCCGCATGACGGCTCTTATGTAGATCAGTCCTGATTTTCTTTTTCTTTTTGAATGAGAGCCCTGATTTCCTGCTGTTTACATCACATGTACAACACAAAAGATTAGTATAATTACAACAAAAAAGATGATTATGTACAAGTTACATTAATCAAATCATTTATTCAAACTGCATATAGCCAAATTAACAGTCGTTTTATATAGCTTAATTCTTTGTTCACAATACTTCTCTTTTTTTTGTTGGCTTTGTCACTGAAATTAAACTTGCACATACAGGGTACCCAGGTGGTATCAATGAGAGGGTACTCAGAGTTTGTCGAGTCGCTAACTAAGCAACAACACGTCAAAGCTACTCATCAAAGCTACTCAAACGATCCTTCGCGAATCTCTGAAGACTCCCCCAATGAATGTTAGAAGAGTTTTGTGCCAAGAGATTGCTACCACATACGATTCACAAGTTGACGCGTTCGTAATACGCGGGGTACCAATGAGAATAACTTTGCAAGACATAGAACACATCACAGGCCTACCCAGCATGGGGAGGGACTATGTCCCTCCTCCGTTCAAAGAAGTGCAGGACCTATGGCTTTAGCTAAAGGATCCTAAAGAAAACAAACTGACCTTGAAAGGTATATGATATTTTCACAACTATTTTTTCGTTTGAATAATGGAACAAATTCATAATTACAATACTTGACAATTCTTGAGAAACAACCTTTTCAGGTCTGCGTAAGAAGATGAAAGGCGATGAGAGCCCACGGTTTGTGAAGCCTTACGTCTTGTACACCATTGGCAAGTTGGTTTGCCCAACGACACAACCCTATGTTGATCCCAAATATTTGGGAATTGTTGTGGACATACATACTATAAACTCCATAAATTATGCTAAACTATCTCTTGACCACTTAATGTCAAGTGTGAGGAAGTTTGTGAATGGTGCCACGAACTTGGAGGGGAACCTCCCACTATTGCAGGTAGTAAGAACTCATTATTTCCTATGATATTGTTTTTAGTTGGTCACTTATGTATTCTTTTTATTCTCTTGCAGTCTTGGTTTTATGAAAAATTCCGAGTCGACCATATTGATCGTTCCATTTCCTATCTTCAACGAGATAAACCGTTGATCCAATACTGGAACGACGCAAAGGCAGGAAAGGTCGACAAAATAATCGCACAGAACTACGTAGGAGTCGGACAGGTATATGCTTACTGTTACTTGTTGTCATCTCCTCGGTTTTTGCAAGATGACTCATAATATATAAAAAATTGTAGATAATAGAGGACCTCATGCGACCTTGGAAGCCAGTACCCAAGGTTTCACATCAACCTACAAAGTCTACTTTTGAGGTACGTCCTATGTAACTTGTACAATGATACTAGTCGTTTCTTAGGCTGAAACTATTTGTATGTACAAATATTTTATGAAACAATCAGTTCTAATTTATCTTAACTTGTAGGTTGATGGGACACTAGGCCGCGTACTCGCCCAGGTAGGAGAAATAAAAGCAATAATGTCTCAGCAATATTCGGAGATTTCATCCCAACTGGACGGAGTAGAAAGGTGCCAGAAGCAAAACAGCATGCGCTTGGAGGACTTAATTTGTGTATTCAATGTATGCATTTATTTTTTTCTGTAATTCATCCTTCTAGATAAGTGCATGACTAACATTTTTTCATTAATAGGATCATCGATTTGGCGTACGACACAAGGACTTTAATGAGGAACAAAGAGTTGACAATAATATCAAGGTATGTCACAAAATTTCTAACTGTAAACATATTAGAAAATGTATGCTAACCATTTATTATTTTAACGTGCAAACTAGAAAACCTCAAAGAATGTTGCTGCTAGGACAAATGAAGTGTCAAAGTGTGTCTACAGCAACCCCAGCAAGAACCTTGTTGGGGAATTTGAGGTATGAGTTCCATATGGGTACAATGTTTTTTTTTCAACCATACTGCTAACTTGTCCATCTGTACGGAAGGTAAAGAAAACACCTGTGGACCCCCACAAAGTAAAAACAGAGAGAGACGACGTTGTGGACTCATTTGGAAAGCGTTTTAGGAGTGACAGCAAGAACTTACCGTCCGAATCTAAGGTTAGCATCACGTGTCTGAACCAAATTGCTAACAAACATTTTTCTGAACCATATTCCTAACCTTAAGTCAAATATTGTAGAAGGTCAAACATACATCCATGGATGCCATGGACTCCATAGGGAGGCGTGTCAAACATGACGGCCGGAAGAAAAAGAAGTCTTCACTCCTTCAGAGCGAGGAATACGAATTTTACACGCCAGAGATCAGAAGGAAAAGAGCTCTATCTCAACAGACACATGACAGTAACGAAGTTCTGTACCCGCAGAATAAGAAGATGAATCCCGGGAAAAGCAGCGCCCAGGAGCTCAAACAGCTCAAGGAGGACTTGATCGATTTTTAGGCAGAAACAGATCGAGTTACACAGAATATAGTAGCTGACTATGTCAACAGTACTCCCGAGACCGCCAAGTTAGTAAAGATTAAGGACATACTTCTAACGCAGAAGTATATTAAATGCCTCACAACACCAGATCCTTCCTCCTTTGCAGCATGGGTGGATGACGAGGTAAGTGCCAAAGCAAAATGGTATCTTTGATTATTTATATGTTTTGCAATTAAACTAATATCTTGTTTCTTAGGTACTTGATGCCGCAATTGAGCTTCTACGCCTAGACGGACTAGAAGGTGTACGAGATAATGGCAGCGTGTATGTCGAAAGGTCGACAATTGTCAATATCCTGAAGAGAGATGGCACAGTCCCGAGCTGTACCTTGGATGTTTTACACGGCAAATCAGGCACTAAATTGGGAGACAAGTACCTCAAGCACGACATGGTAACAACATCCACCCTTGAGTAATAATAATAAGAAAATTTATTTTTAGGCACTTCAAACCACTAACAAATTTTCCATGCAGATTTACCTACCTTCAAATATTCCCAAGCTCCACTGGTTCCTGGCTGTTGTCAACTCCCAAAAGAGGGAGATTCAAATTCTGGACTCACTCCAGTCACGCAACAACCGCAAAGAAGTAATTGATGCGGTGAGCCTCTAACAACATTTTATATAACTTACAGTTTATACGAATATTGTACTAAATTTAGTGCTCATGTTACTTACTCGCAGCTTCTTGGGATGGAAACACATCTGGATATAGCAGTGATGGAAAATGGGATGCAAGGAAGTAGATGGCCGGACACTGCAGTGAGTTCGTGGCCCATCATTGATTATGAAGTGCCACAGCAAACAGATGACTGTTCCTGTGCTCTCTGGGTGTTGAACTACATCCAGCATTGGACTGGAGTAAGATTGTCTGCGATATTCGACCAGGTACCTACATCTTCCCCATCTGACTTAACTTTCACATATACAAGTATACAACTACAAAAGGGTCCTAACGTCTACCTCCTACTACGCAGCATGACATAAGACAGTTCAGAAAATGGCTTGCTGCTGCCCTGATCAATTCACCTCACAACGAGTTGAAAGTGCGGAAGGCCATAGCAGTCGACGATTTAGAAGATGATTTAGAAGACCTCGACCTCGAAGGAGACGACGGACACAACGACGGCGAAGATGGCTCAGGAGACGATTCCGCACTATAGTTGTGTGGTGCTAGACTTGGTGTAAAGTTAATAGGATTGGGCGTGGTTTGGTTTTTGCCCCGTAGACGGTTTCGATACTGTTTTCAGTTCTATTAAAGCGTCCCCAAGTTGTATCAAACAATTTTTTTGGTTGTGCTACTTTATATGTACGGTAAATTGCCGTACATTTACTACTTTTATTCGCATTGCATATCTACGTTAATTTTTAATTAAAGTCTTCGAGGGACAAAATCTTGTTGTCCATCCTTGATTTCTTTGTTTACTGATGCAAGGGTTGCTTTGCACTTTTCTTCTTTCATTTATGCTATCTCTGCTTTCGAAAGAAGTGTATTTTCTGTACCAATTTTCCTTTAGTTTAATAGGATGTGCTTCATAAATATAATTTCTAAGTGGCTTTACACTTTGGGTCGCAATTTCCTTGTTCTCCAACTTAGGTCCTCAAAAGCAATACATTCTTTTTTAACCCCAGGTTTCAATTGTGGGTATTATATGCCAATGAATGGTTAATGCTGTCATGTTTGCTTAGCCCGTTACAAAATGTCAACTTGTGCATCCTACCATTTTATCGATGATCAGGATTTTCTAATGAATGTTCAACAGGTGTACTAATTAACTAGACTGAACTGGAATGTCTGTAGATATGACTATGACTGAATCTGAAACTGAAACATGCTCTCTATGGAATCTGAAACTGCACATGCTCTCCACTAATATCACATACAAAAAAATCATTGTTTAAATGAGCTGCTGCACCTTCAGACTTGCTGCTACGAGCTAGTGTTGATTTCTGAATTTGAACAATGACACAAGATGAGCAGAGAAGGAGAGGATGGACCTGAACTGCTGCTGATGTGATGGAGCTCGTCCTCCTACGCGAGGACGTTGGCTGCAATTGCTCAGCTTGTTCCCTCCAAATCGCTTGGCACTGCTAGACATGAAGGATACACATACACGTTTGACATCATTGTTTATCTCCACACGGCTCTATTTGAGCGAGAAACAAAAACATAGGATTTGTGATACACATCATAATGACTCATGAACTAGGCTGAATAAGCCTCGGTCCATTTCAGAATGAGTGATTCATGCCAGCTTTTCCATTGCAGATTTAAAATTTTCTCAGAGCTAAAATGCATAAATTTCACAGCTAAAATGCTATGGAATCACCGTATCATTGGTCTAAGAATTAATGCTAGCCACGTGACACAGTCTGTATACCTGTCTGTTAATCTATATACTCCACATATATATATACCTGTCTGTAATGAGCAACACTCTCAGGCAAATTCAGACAAAAGCATGGCTGGCTAGTCTCACTTTACACACTACATACTACACAGCTAGCCTTACTTTACACACTACACAGCTAGCAAGTGGCGGTGCCTGGGCCAGAGACGAGGGATATCGAGAAAAGAAATAGGGGGCAATGGATCGATGGGTCGGATGCGAGTACCTGCAGCGGCCGCGACAGATATGTACGGCACTGGTCGGCGGCTCCGTCGCGTAGGGCCTTGACGGCGATGGGGCATGCCGGAGACGTCTTGCCTTAGGCCTCCCCCTCGGCGACCCGCTCCACATCCCGCAGGTTAGGAGAGGAACACGAACGGCGGGGTCATCTAGCCGCCGCCGACTGTCGGCTAGGACACCCAGGGGACGGGATGGGGTGTGGGGTGGGGCGAGGAGGACGACGCCAGCGGTGTCGTCTCGTCCGGGTACGGCGGAGCGCCAAAGCAGACGGCCCTCACGGCGACCGGGGTTCGCAGACAGCGGTCGGCCTTATCCTTCCATTCAAGGGATTCAGTTTGTGTCCTAGACCTGAGGACGGTGATGGCTATTGGAGAAAAAACATTGAATATGTTAAATTCCAATAATGCCCTTCGCATGTTTTTTTAAGAAACAGTGAACTACCAAAACTACCCGGATCGAAAAACATACTTCCGAAAATCTGCAGTAGTATTTCCAAATCTGGTCCGTCTAAGCAGAAAAATGAACGGTCAATAATCATCTGATGCACCGTAAAAGGTCTCTACTTGTAATGTACCGACTCACACGCTGGCTTGTTTGGGTGCGAGTCGTATAAGTGAGAACCACCAAGTGTGGATCTCCAACTTTCCCTCGGATGTAATTTGTGCTGTGGCCGGCGATTTGTCCGCGCCCATTAGCTAATGGAATACAAGGTGTTCCTCGTCAAAAAAAAAAAAAAAGCCTAGAGTTCGGCTATAATTAGCCAGAAGCGAGGTATGCCAGAGGAAGTTGCACAGTGAAAGAAATCCTTACGCCAATATCATTTCTAACATTGTCACGCCTGTGTTAAAAAATAATAACTGCTCATATAGTACCTAGTTTGTTTTTGACCAACACGCCCTAGTCCCAGAACTAACCTTTTTTGCGTGCAGCCCGAGTCCTACGCTATGCATGCATCCATATCAGGACCAATATGTACGCTGGTATTTTTACCAGGACGTCTTAGTACCGCGCTAGTTTTTTTCTTTTTTGTGGGAAGAGTCCAACGCAAGTTTTATCTTGACAAAGGGCCTCACGCTGGATGTTATTAGGGAGTGCTATTTCTTTTCTATAGTTCCACGCTAGTTTTTTTTCTGGGATGATTGCCACTCTAGTTTTTTTTTTTTGACACAAAGAGTCCCACTTGTTTGGTTTTAGGGAGAGCTGCAAGCCTTTTTATATTGTAGGCAAAGGTGAATGAAATGTTTTCTTATTATAATGGCATTGGTGGGTAATTAGTTCCACTTAAAACTAATCTAATGGCTCTCGTGTTTTAGTCTATAAATTAAATGGTCGGATCTTTCTATTTTTTTGGGATTTTTTAGTTTATTTTTCTTTTCTTTAATTAACCCATCAAACACTTTTTATATATAATAGATTTTTATTGCTTTTTGCATCGATGATAACTTAGTTGAAGGATCGTATTCAATCCATAGGTAGGTATAGTGAACTTTCATGACAAAACTGGTTTAAGGGTGTTTGGATGCACAAGTAGTATTTCTACTTACTTCCTGCGGAAGTTTTGCTTGGTATGAGGTGGAAGCAAGCACTGGAGGATCCATAACAATATAACTTCTATACAAATATACCCAAACATAACTCATTACGTTGTCTTTTTTGTCCAACTTCAACTAATTTTCTCAAGTTTGAAAATAATTAATGGGTATTCACAATCATATAAGATGTCCAAGATAGTATCTCTACTCCTAAAGGGGAAGTTGGTAGCTCCTTTCTCGGTTTATTTTCGTCTGGGTTTTTTCTTCCGTTTTTTTCATCCCGCCTCCCATCGTTTCCTCCCATTGGTTTATTTTCTCCCTCTTATTAAAAACCAAATCCACCATTAAAGCGAAAGATTTTGTTTTGTACTTTCTTTGGTAGGTGATGATTTGATTTAACCACATTAATTATAGGTAACTAAGAATTCCAAAAGCATACCATATATGTGAGATCACCTTTCGAAAAACCAAATCCACCATTAAAGTGAAAGATTTTATTTTGTGCTTGCTTTGGCAGGTGATGATTCGATTTAATCACATTAATAATAGGTAATTAAGAATTTCAAAATCATACCATATATGTGAGATCACCTTTCGAGAAACCAAATCCACCATTAAATTGGAAGATTTTATTTTGTACTTGCTTTGGCAGGTGATGATTTGATTTAATCACATTAATAATAGGTAATGAAGAATTCCAAAATCATGTCATATATGTGAGATCACCTTTCGGAAAAACAAATATAGGATTTTTCTTGATAACTTTTCAAAACAAAATCCGAGTTGTAGCCTGGTACACTGGTTTATTTTTGCCCCTTTTTCCACCCACCTTCCACCACTCCTTTTCACTGATTTATCTCTTTACAAATAACCGCAAAAGGAAAAAACATTCCACCATTCCTCCCATCCTTGATCTTTTCTTAGGATCCCTAGGGACGCCGTCGCCGATGACACGGATCCAACAGATCCTCACGAATCATTGGGCACATCAAAATAAATGTGCTAATAAAACAAACATGTCTCAAATACCCCACTAATGTTTGGTCTACAAGTACTCTCTCTAATGTGGTCTAAAAGTATTCCCTCTAATGGCATGTGCACTTAAGGCCATAAAAGTTATGTTTTGTAGGTCCAAATCCTTCAGCTGGCAATAGAGATTTGTAATGAAAAAAGGAGCAGCAGTAGAGATTTACATGTCCGTGCGAGTTGAGCACGTTGGACTTTGAACGTGCAATACAATATGTGCATGCATATACCTTTTAAGTAAGATTGATTTTCGTTGTGTGTACGGTGGATATACCAGACAACATGCATGTGTAGCTTCTAAGCAAATATAGAACCGAGCTAAGTGATTTCAGTTAGGATATAAAGACCAAAAGGTGGCAACAATTTCTGTAGAAAGGGATCATTTAGAATTTAGGGGCTCCTCTACCCCGGCCGGCCAGCCGTGGTGCATGCATGTGGCCGGGCACGCGTGTTTTGCCCTGACGTGCACGCATGCGTGTCACATGTATAATACTCCTTCCGTACGGAAATACTTGTCCTAAAAGTAGATGTATCAAGACTTATTTTAGTTATAGATACATCCATTTTATGTATTTCTAAGACAAGTATTTCCGGACGAAGGGAGTAGAAAGTTTACGTCGCATGCAAAGGAAAAAGGGGAAGAAAGAAAGATGAACAAAACAGGTTAGCTGAGCAAGTGTACGTACGTGTCAGTTTCAAAAACATCACCGATCAACTAATGAAGAGATGATAACGTTCGGGTAAACAGTGTTTGTATGCATGCGTGCACAGGAAACACAAAATTACTAACATTGATCACCACATTAATTCAATACCTAGAAACGCAAAAAATTCTAGGTGTGAGTAGTTAGTTGGGCATATCATCTAGATGACCGGTCTCCTCTCCCACCACACCTTCACGTTGGTTCTTATTCAATGGTTTATTTTTTTTCTTCATTTTTTCCTTGCAAAACCGTACTTTTCTTAACGTATAAAAGATCATGGATCCAACTTTTCTAACATACCCAAATTAATTGATTCTTTCTATCAGTACAATTTACTTTAGGAAACAAATAAATAATTAATAAATAATGAATTTTAAGGAAACAAAATAATAGATTTTGACTAAATCAATTTCCCCCTTATCTGTTGCGCCCTCCTTCCAGCCTCTCCACGCGCCCCCGCAATGTCGACCCGTGCGCCATCTCCTCTCCCGGCGCTCAGATCCCTGGCTCGCCGCAATGCGAGGAACCGATAGTGAGCCGTAGGGAGGAGGAGATGGTGGTGTACAAAGAATTACATGGAGGTGGAGGAGGGGACGGGTGCAACATCAACTACATGCCAAACATGGAGGCATGGAGGACTACCGCCGGTGTGAGCACCATCCCATCAGCACCGGTGACTCATCCAAGCAGGTCACCTACATCGTCGTCGCCAATTCCTCCTCCCCATGGCTAGGGTTTCTAATAAATCTGCCACCACAGATGCACATCTACATGCGGATGGCTCGTGTTCAACCATGGCTAGCGACCGCGGAGGCGACATGCGCCTGATCTACGACAACATTAAGGAACAAGCAGCGGTGATGCCCGACCACGTGCTCGTCACACTTCACAAAGAGAGCCTGCTTGCGGATGCAGTCACTCGGGTGGAGCCTGCAGTGAGGCGAGCGGGTTGTGTTCAGCAGTGGACTCGGCATGCTGGTGCGGAGATGTTCAGTAGGGGCCACCTGCTGCATGCATCGTGCCGTTGGCATCGTCGACGGGCGACATGGACAGAGTCCTTTGACGCTGATGAGGTCCAGGTGTGCAGCGGTGGCAGGTACTCCGTTGACTGCTCACCTCGCCACCGCGACGACGCCCCTGTCGCATTGTCGTGCCCCTGTACCAGGACAGCATAACTACTACTCCATGTTGGCTACTCGGGTCTAAGCTCATCTAGGGACACTACGTCGGCGAGGAAGCCAAAGCAGGTTCGAGGGTCGTTTCCATTTGTGTTATGTACCCTTTATTTTTATTGGTGTAAAACCCTTCACAAATTATCCTTCCTTTTTCGAAGATCATGAGGTTTTGTAGTGGATAAGCTGACATGTTTAACAATGGGGCAGACCCTTTGATCTGTGGGTTCTGTTGTTAGACCGTTATAAGGTTAAGGAGGTTCCTTTTAACCTGCAGGAGCTCCGCCAATGGCAGGATGCTTTCCTTGACAATAGCATAGTACTGCATGCATGCAAGATGCAGCGAGCGAAATCGGCGCAAGAGTGCATCCTGCAAGCAGCACCAAATCTGAAATTGTTGACTGTTTTTTTCTTGCTCCGTCATCTTATAATGCTGGGATCCTAGAGGGGGGTGAATAGGCGCTTTAAAATAATTATGGTTTAGGCTTGAACAAATGCGAAATAAAACTATCGTTTAATTAGTCAAGCAAAAAACCTAAAACAACTAGGCTCACCTATGTGCACCAACAACTTATGCTAAGCAAGATAGACAACTAAGTGATAGCAAGATATATAACAAGAAACAATATGGCTATCACAAAGTAAAGTGCATAAGTAAAGGGGCTCGGGTAAGAGATAACCGAGGCACGCGGAGATGACGATGTATCCCGAAGTTCACACCCTTGCGGATGCTAATCTTCGTTCGGAGCGGTGTGGAGGCACAATGCTCCCCAAGAAGCCACTAGGGCCACCGTAATCTCCTCACGCCCTCGCACAATGCAAGATGCCGTGATTCCACTAAGGGACCCTTGAGGGTGGTCACCGAACCCATACAAACAAGGTTGGGGCAATCTCCACAACTTGATTGGAGGCTCCCAACGACACCACGAAGCTTCACCACAATGGATTGTGGCTCCGAGGTGACCTCAAATGCTCGGGGCAATCTCCACAACCTAATTGGAGACCCGAAACTTTCCCGGAGCTTTACACCACAATGATTGAGCTCCGAGGCACCACCAACCGTCTAGGGCGCCAAAGCACCCAAGAGGAACAAGCTCTAGGGTGCTCAAACACCCAAGAGTAATAGCTTCTCAACTTCTCACTTCCACGTATCACCGTGGAGAACTCAAACCTATGCACCAAATGCAATGGCAAGGGCACACGGAGTGCCCAAGTCCTTCTCTCCCAAATCCCACCAAAGCAACTAATGCTAGGGAGGGAAATGAGAGGAAGAACGAAGAAGAACACGAAGAACTCCAAGATCTAGATCCAAGGGGTTCCCCTCATTTAGAGGAGAAAGTGATTGGTGGAAATGTGGATCTAGATCTCCTCTCTCTTTTCCCTCAAGAACTAGCAAGAATCATTGGAGGGATTGAGAGTTAGCAAGATCGAAGAAGGTCAACAATGGGGGAGGAACGCGAGCTCAAGAGATGAGGTCCATTGGAGAAGAAGACCCCTTTTTATAGGTGGGGAAAAATCCAACCGTTATCCTCATAGCCCGCACAGAGCGGTACTACCGTTCCAGGTGGTAGTACCCCTTTTAAAAACAACACCGAGGAGGCAAAAGGCCAGTAGAATCGCCGGAGCGATACTACCGCTCGTCCTCACGGTACTACCGCTATGGATAGCGGTACTACCGCTACGGGTAGCAGTATTACTGCTTGCGAGCGGTACTAAAAAATTATATCCGTGCCTACCACGGCTGTAAATAACACGAGATTTTGGCCTGGAGCGATAGTACCGCTCTTGCAGCCACGGTAGTACCGTTTCGGAGCGGTAGTAAAAAATTACATCCGCTCTAGCCGCGGTAGTACCGCTGCATCCTTTTAAGAACACCAAAACTGCCACAACTTTTGCAAACAGACTCAGAATTCAATGAAACAAAGTTTGTTGAAAAGCTAACGACATGTGCTAACACAATCTTGATTGAAATATCAATAATAAGCAAATTATAAAAGGCCCATAAGAAAATGGTGAGAACCCTTCCTCGAATAAGACCGGTAAAACTTCCAACACCGAAAACGCAGTAGACGAAGCATATGAAATCCGTTTTTGATGTATTAGAGCTTGTCACGAAGATAACCACAAGCTCAAGAACCCACATAGAGAAAAGCCAACCAAGAACCAAGAAATATGATGATGCCAAGAATGCAATGGTTTGAGCTCTCAATGAACGATACGATCAAGCTACTCACTTGAGAGCCCCCTTGATAGTGCGGCAATCGATCCTATAACCCGGTCTCTCAACTACCACCATGAGACCGATAAAATAGAAAACCATATCAAGGTCAAACCTTAGCCTTGCGCATAGTCCACTTGAGCTAGATGATGACGATCTTGACTTCCTCAAGATGGACCACATTTCTTGATTGTGTTGGCTTGATGAAGACTAGATGATTGCTCCCCCATACTTCACTCTGGGTGAGCCACTCTTCGGCACATCTTCACAAGTCCATTGTCGCCACAATGAACGGCGAGCCTCAAGCATGATCTCTCCGTAATGCTTCACTTGATCTTGCACATCGCAACCTTGATTATGATCTCCACTTGATGTCATCTTCCATGGGATGTACGGGATCTGCCTCTTGATGCAAGCCCATGGAAATATACCTAACCCCACAAAGAACTCTCACGTAGACCATGGATTAGTACACAAAGCATAATGGACAATGCTTATCACACCATGGGATCACTTGATCCCTCTCAGTACATCTTGTACGCTTTGTGTGTTGATCAACTTGATTCACTTTTTGACTTAGTATTGATCAACCTTGTATCTTAGCTTCTCTCTTCATAACGGTGATGTCTTGAAGGTAAACATGAATGCTTACACAATCTTATTCTTCAAGACATGCTTGCAATAAGCTCAACTCACACATGACCAATCTTTGGATAAACCTTGAATACCACCTTGGTCACCATATAAACTCCTTGAAACCCAACAGATGGACTTCAAGAGGTGCCTATGGACAAATCCTTCGAATATAACTCAAGGCAACCATTAGTCCATAGAGATGTCATCAATTACTCAAAACCACACATGGAGAAATGTGCTCTTACACTAATGTATAATTGATCCCAAAAAAAAGGTGCTCGTAGCAATTGCTCTGCTCTGTGCTGGTTATTTGATTAATGAATCTAATGATATTGATTTGGTATTGTGAATGCCAATATTTTGTCCTATAAGTTTCGACATATTGGAAATACTTTGATTTCAGACAAAACTTATACGAAGACTAAACAAGACCGAAGAAAATAATAACACAATGATCAAAGAGCTGAAATGAAGAGTATCATAATAGATCCATTTGTTGGTCCATGGCAACGCACGGACGTTCTCCTAGTATTTATAGGGAGCCGCTAGGGATCGGACTACTGATCCCTTGCGTTTTATCAGACCAATGATTGGCCGTAGGATGGGATGCATGATGGCCAGCGGATCTGTCAGCCCCCTCGCGTGATGCAGTGGTGTGTTTATTGCTTCCTTAAAATGTGCATCCCTTAATTATGTTGCATGCATGATTTTGTACTAATTACATCAGTTTTTTTTCCTAACAACTACTCCTATAAATCATGGCATATCAAATTGATTAGGCGCCTTGCTATGTGTTCCCAACCTTCCATGCATACGATTTGCTTCCATACAGTTTCAATCCATATTTTCGATGTAATTTTACTTGTCTCGTACACATGATCTTCCTTTTTTGGCCGGCCTCGAAATTGCTTTCATGGCAAATAGAGATTGCTTTCATCTGGTTAGAATTTGTTTGTCAATGTAGATTCCTTCCATCGGGATCGACTTTGTTTGCTTCGGTCAGTCAAAATATTAACTTCCACAACAACGGACGATCGCGATCTACTTCGATCATATTTGTGCCCAGTGTACACAAACAAAAATATGTTTCAATCGTCTAGATTTTTTTTAGTGTAACGTAGAAGAGCTTTCGACAATATTAAAATTATTTCCATTAAACACTGCATTAAAAAGAATACAATTTTCTTCCTAAGCAATAGGAGATTACTTTTACTTGGTTGAAATTTGTGCTTCGATTGATTGCACAAAGTGCTTCTATGGCAACCAACGATCACTTTGATATGATAAGAATTTGTTTATTCCAGTCATCAGTGAATATTGCTTCCACTGTAACTAGCAATTGCATCGATCTATTTAGAATATGACAGTTCTACAGGTCACATATATTGCTTCTATGGCCGCAACAATCAGAATTGATCACAAATGTATGTTTATTTTCATCCAGCTCTCTAGGCACAATACATACAACAGCGACAGCGGCGCGGAGGACAAACTGGAACACCATGGAAGTTTGTTACAGGAAAGTTCATAAGCAATCTTCAGAAACCGAACAAGCACATGAAGTGTAATTTGGAAGCTCCATACAGTAAACATTATGAAAACATGTAGGCGTCGCGGGGAGCGATATGAACCCGAGGGTCAAGCATAAGAAACAACCACGCACGCTATGTTTCCATCGGTCAGAGAATTTGCTTCCACAGTGAATAAAATGTGCTTCAATTTAATAGGATTTTTATCACAAATTTAGTGGGAAACAAGTTCTACAAAACCAGATCATGATGTTGTTTCCATCAATCAGAATGTTGCTTCCAACGTGATACAAATTTATTTCCATCAAAAACAGAATTATTGCCATTTTTTGAGTGAAAAAAAGGGAATTAGTTTCATTATGATTATGCATATGCTTCAACTCAATTGGCAACGTGCATCTAAAGAAAAAAAAATCTCCCACTATAAGAATAATTTACTTCCATGTAATCATCATATTTCTATGTTGTAAAATCATTAATCACAAATATTTTCATTGTTATGCAACATGCTTCTAACTTGCTTCCTCTTTGCTCCTGTAAACCTTGATGTTGTGGACATGTCACTTTCAACACATGCTTCCAACTTGCTACCTATTATTGCTTATGTGAAGCTATGTGCTTGACGATATGCAGCTATATGGCTTGCTATTTCCGTGTATTAGAAAGCAATGGAAGGCAAACCGCACTTGTGTCTCGAGAAAGGTTCTCCTGACGCCGGAGGTAACCACCAGAACTTCATGCCCCAGATTACAGTTGCCTACATTGGCTGCTTGCCGCTGTGACTTGTACGCGTGCCACGGCTACTCCTATACTGAACGTCATATCTCCTTGTCGGACAGCACGGCACCAGCCTGCTAGATCTGGCGACTCCGCCAGAAAAGGTTGTTCATCTGAAGGCAAGCCACTGCCCGGCCATAGGAGCATGCGTGTTCTGAAGAAATAATCTTGACATCTGTGCACCTAAAAATCATGCCAATAGAGTGAAGTTCCATCTTTCAGAAGCATGAAAGGACTATATGTACATAAGAAGCATGGATGATCTGAGGGGAAAAAAAAGCTATCACAACATGAGTGAGACGTACTGGATGCACATAAATTTGACTGGAAGCACCTAAATCTGAAAATGAAAGATAGCATGCTTGCCTGGTATGCACGTGTACCTTCTTTGCCAATCCAAACGGTGCACCAGGGCGGTGGATGGCACGGCGACGGGACAGGATCTGGCGGAGGACCGGGGTGGCGACGGGGATTACGCGGTCGAAGGTGAGGGTGGGGCGGGACGCCGCACCGGCGACCTGCACCAGCTGTAGCCATCGTGGAGTTGTCCGTGGTGTAGGTAGTCGTCGCGGTGAGGGAGATCGGTGAGCTCGGGGATGAGCTCGTCCATGGTATGCGATGGGGTGGATGGGTCGAGCATGCACGATTTGCTCACACCTGACGTGGAGAGGTAGTTGGGACGGGACAACATGCAGGCGATATTTACTCGGAATGAATGGAATCGTGTGATTAATTGTCGAGATTGGAGAATAGCTGGCCATAGGATAACAAAGAAATCAACGGTGCAGGATACGTCTGGTGAAAGTTTTCTATCATACTGATACTACTGATAGTAAGTCTTTCCCAAAATTCCCTACGTTCCCTAATTGTGAATCCTTTTCATTCAATTGAGGTATTGAATTTTGAATTTAGCTTGCGATTTTCGCCAGGCCAACAATTTTTCAAATCCATCAGCAACTGGCATATAAAAATATATCAATCCCGCACACCCTCCCACCAACTAGAAAAAAGGAGGATCGCCATGTGATACCATAACACCAATATAATACATGCAACCACCGACGCAGAAATTTCGCTACATAAATATATGTTGGTTAGCGGATAACACAAAACCACGCTACTACGAAAGGCCCATCAAATCACCACATTATAAGTAAAAATAGAACACACTCCATCGTCCTCCCCACCCGCCAAATATTCCATCAGTTCTAAAACATAAGGGGTATTAGTTTTTGTGAAGTCAAATTTCTTTAACTTTGACCAAGTTCAGAGCAAAAAATATCGACATCCACAATATTAACCAAAAAAGTATGAAAAATCATTTCGTGATGAATCTAATCCTCTCGATATGATATTATGGATTTTTATACATTTCTTTATAAATTTGATCAAACTTGAAAGGTTTGGCTTTTTTAAAAAGTAATACACCTTATATTTGAAAAAAGAATGAGCATTTTTTTAAGAAACCCAACAACACCAACGACGCAACAAGGCGCGTCAAACCGTTCTAGTAATGGATGGTTTCATATTCAACCGAATGAAAATTATTTTTTAGTTCCGAAGAAATAGCTCACGTGGGAGATTAATTATCTCTTGATATGACAAAAAACGAATTGCATCTCACATCAGCCGTCCCATTCCATCGTATATACCCCTTCGTTCCTAAATATAAGTCTTTTTAGAGATTTCACTAGGAGACTACATACGAAGCAAAATGGGTGAATCTACACTTTAAATTGTGTCTATATACATCTTTATGTAGTCATCTATTGGAAGCTCTAAAATAACTTATATTTAGGAACGGAGGGAGTACTCGAGGAAAAGGAATAGAAAAAAATGAAGTGAAGTATGTGTTTTTAGAATTACATTCCCTTCTTCTATCCATATTCATACCAAATTTGTCAGACTTGGATAGAATAAGTGGCGCGCTGAGCAGATTGGTAAAATGAGCGACATTTCACAATTGTCATTGGATTTAAATCCACGTCAGAATTTTCTTCCATTGCAACGCACGGACATATGTACTAATATAGCCAAAGTGTTAAAGAAACCAATCAACTACAAGAGTTGTGCACTAAAGTAAAAGGGGAAACCAAAATTACAAATCTGGTGCTGCCAACACGTGATCACTTGGCCTCTCAATCACTTACAGCAGCAACACCGCTGCCATCCCCACGGTCACTCGGTCAGCAATTTCTTCTTCACACCCTGAAACACTCTTCCATTTTTATGAATCCACCTGGGATATTCATAGTGTAACCGACGATGTTATCAAAAACATACCTACCAACCCGAGACGTGGAAAAAAGGGGATCGATCGATTCATGACACCCACAAAAAGGGCATTCCTCTTCACACTTGCCCCTTTTTTATGTAAAAGAACATCACTTGTGAGAATGCTCTTTTTTAGGACCAGCCAAAAAAACGCTTTAATCCTCAATGGCAGCTTCCCATCCCAAACACTTTAAAATCCTAAAATGATTGTGTTCCTCACGGCCTGCTAGACTAACTTGATTTGGTCACCCTATGCAACAGGGTCAAATACAGTGGAGTACTTTGCTAAAAGAGAAATGACATTAGTCAAATGTTGACATGTTTGGAGCTATGATAATTGGATCGCTTAGTTAGGAATAGACTATCATATACTTCTTCCATCCGAAATTACTTGTTACATAAATATATAAAAATTGATGTATCTAAAATTAAAATACATCTTCGTAGTAACTGTAAATAAACCCTGAGCCTTTCTTCCCCGTTCATGACGCGTCCCCGCCAATCATTCTCCAAAAAAATGCCTCCCCAATTCACATCTTTTCTTCAGTGAAATTGCCTCACTCGCGCGTGCTGCGTCACTGGCCGGTGGGCCCGGCGCGCGCGTCACCGCGGGTTTCAGCCTTTGGGCCCCGCGAAGCAAGCACGCGAAGCTGCCACGAAGCCTCGTAAACCGCAGCAGGGCCTATAAGCCCAGCCGGAGCGCCAAGTTGACCCGGCAAACAGCGAACCCGAAGTCCACCACCAACCCATCCCCCCGCGCCCGCCTCCGCGCCGGCCGCCGAGATGGAGACCCCGCCGCCGCCGCCGCCCCGCTGGCCGCCGGGCTTCCGCTTCAGCCCCACCGACGAGGAGCTCGTCCTCTTCTTCCTCAAGCGCCGGATCGCCGCCGGCCGCCCCACCCCCTACATCGCCGACGTCGACGTCTACAGGTCCCACCCCTCCCACCTCCCCGGTACGTCCCGTCCCCCCGCCCCTTCGCCTCCCCCGCCGATCGACTCCCCCTCCACCCCTCCTGACCTCGATTTCACGGTGGAGCAGAGAGGTCGGCGCTGCGGACGGGGGACAAGCAGTGGTTCTTCTGCAGCCGGCTCGACCGCAAGTACCCCAACGGCTCGCGCGCCAGCCGCACCACCGCCGACGGCTACTGGAAGGCCACGGGCAAGGACCGCTCCATCTGCAACGCCGGCCGCGCCGTCGGCAACAAGAAGACGCTCGTCTACCACCACGGTCGCGCGCCGCGCGGGGAGCGCACCGACTGGGTCATGCACGAGTACACCATCCTCGCCGACGCGCTCCCGCCGCCCGCCCGGGGCCGCGAGTCCTACGCCCTCTACAAGCTCTTCGAGAAGAGCGGGGTCGGGCCCAAGAACGGCGAGCAGTACGGCGCGCCCTTCCGGGAGGAGGACTGGCTGGACGACGACGACTGTGAGCTTCCCGCTGATCCCATCCCTATCGCCGTTAGTGTGCCTAGAGCTGTGACAGTGGACGACCAGATTGGGGATGTTTTGACAGTTGTCGACCAGATTGGGGATCTGACAGTGGACAAGCAGATTGGGGATGTGACAGTGGGCGAGCAGATTGGGGTTATGACAGTGGACGACCAGATTGGGGATCTTGAGTTTCTCCTGATGCAAAATGGAGACGATCAGGGAAACAGTGAACCCCAGTCGGATTTCTCGACACCGGTTTCTTCCCAAGCTCTGCTTCAGCACGGAGGTCTGCCCAATGATGACGGTAACACGTCTGAGGCTGCAGATGCTACAACCAGCAGCGGTGGTATGGTAATGGTAGAGAATACGTGCACTGAACTCCCTTTCGGGGATCTTGAGGGGCTACTCATGGAAATATCGGATGATCAACGGGCCACTAAATCGTTCCAAGAATTCTCAGAACTCGTTCCCCAACTGCAGCTTCAGCATGATGATCACGAGGCTTGGCCCAATGCCAACATGGAGGAGATTAGCGTTGCAGATTATACCACTAGTAGTGGCGTTGTGGACGCTTCAGGATGTACTGACACCGAGCTTCCCTATGGGGATCTTGAAGGGCTTCTGATGCAACTAGAGAATGACCAGGGAAATGTCCAACCACTGGCAGACTTCTCCACACCAGTTCCCCATCACGAGTTCCATCAGGTTCGTTTTGTTCTCTATAGTCTATGTTCTGTACTACTCATACTTTAAATGATTGAAAAATCTGGAATGCTCGATATGTTGCGTACTTGTGTAACTGCTAGTTATTCTTCTGCATTTGCCATAATTGCTAATTACTTCTGCCTTCATCCTCACACAATTACAAAACTTGAAGACACAAAATTATTTCTTGGGTCTGGTCAGTATTTGAGAATATGCTATATCCCGAAAAGATATCAGAGGCAGAATTTGAATGATCATATACCACTTTAAATCTGTAGTAACACGCGTAAGCTGTTATATCAGTGTTCAAGAAAGCGTTTTTAAGCGACGCTTAAGCACTGAGCAAAACACTTCGCTTTGGCCCTAAGCAGTAGATTAAGTGTTCTTAAAATATTTGGCTGTTTTTGAACTACTTCTGCTTGGCTGCTTGCGCAGTAATGGCAATATGCCATTTATCTTATTATTGAGATCTGTTCGGGAACTACAGATTCTGGCCACATGATCTCTATTAGTCTATGTCTATTTGAACTGAACTGCATTTTAGTTGTTATTTTGCTTTCTGTGTGAACCTGATATGTATTTGCTATGGTGTGAACCACATTTTTTATGCTATTTCAGTTAGCTATGTGCTATGTTTCCTATTTTCCTGTGCATATAATTCAAAAGCAGTCAAATTGTGGCCAATTTTAAAAATACGCTTAAGCGCCCATTGCTCTAAGCTGTGGCCTTCCACTCCGCTTATGCTTTCCGCTTTGTTGAACATTGTATTATATATCTGTTGTCCAGTTTATAAATCTTAAGTTACATTGGCTTACATAGGTTGGCTCTGGAGATTTCCATGGATGTCATGGTGCTACATTCAGCTCTGAAGATCCTTCTTCTGCAGTGCAAGAAAACAGAGATGTTGATCCACGATCAGAGCCCAGTAATCAAATTACACAGTCTGCTCTCACCAACATGCCATTGAATTGGGAAACGGATTGCACTGAAGAAACGAGTGCGCTGCGATCTGTATCAGGGTTGGCCAGTTATGACGGTCAGGATGCTGACGAGGAATTCCTTGAAATCAATGATTTCTTGGATCCAGCAGATGTAGGACAGAGTATGAATTGTACTGCAAATGAGCACTTAATTTCTGCATCCAATGGGATGTTTGATAGTTTGGAGTTTGCCGACGCTTCGATGTTTCTACCTGGCTCATTTGACACAGCTGGAGTGGCGACTGAAAACCAGTTTGGTTATCTTGGTGATGGTGGATCCCAGAACCAGGGCTTTCAGTATGCATCTGAATCGTGGACGCACAACCAGGTCGCTCTGAATGTGCGGAACCACATGAATCATAACCATGTCGTCTTCTCACATGCATCAGGTGATTAACTGGCTTCATTTTGTTTTGCAAGCTTTTTGTTGAATGATCACCTACAAATTCCCTCAGATATAACTTCGAGTCAAATGTCTGAACTTGCTGCTTCTGAACATTTCAGGCACTGCCAATTTCCACACAGTGAATGAGCAGCCACATAACCAGAATCCAGCAGATTCACAGTCATGGTTCGATTCAGCTGTATCAGCCCTGCTGGATGCGGTACCTGCCAATCCAGCTCTGGCGGCTGAAAACAACGTTCTCAACAGAACGCTCCAACGCATTTCTAGCTTTAGGTCAGAACAAGCTCCAAAGGAAGAAGCGAGCGCCCCAGTTATCCAGGTTAGAAGAAGGGGCGCAGGGCTGATCTCATTCTCGCTACTGGTTTTGCTTGCTGCCATCCTGTGGACCTTTGCTGCTGGCACCGGATACGCAATCAAGTTCTGCAAGGGATTATGGAAGTCCTCCTCTACATGACAAGCCGTCGGACAAAGTTTTCTCGGATTATCCTAGCGGCTGATCCTCATCATTACCCCTCAGCTGTTAGTCATTGTTTTGCCCATTGGAAAAAGGCGAAGAGGTAGAAGCATTTCCAAAGAAGTGTGATTTGAGGCGTTAGTTTTCAGCTCACCCAGGAGGCTCGAAAAAACGAAAAAAAAAAAACCTGATGGTAACTATATATAACCACTACTACTTAGCTATTGCCCTTTTGCCCTCATGTGGGTATCAGACATCGTATACCAGATGTACTTAAACCACGAAGAGGGTTGCGACCTATGTGCATAGTATTGATATTATAGAATTATGAGTTTGCTCAAAATTTCATGATGGTGTGTGCCCGGTTTGTGCTTGCCTCTCTTTTGCCCCCCTGTTTGATGAAAAGGATGAGCCCTTCGTGCAAATCTCTCATTTTGCCACAGTAGCATTTTATTGTCGACCTGCAATTCATTTGTTGAGCCATATTTCATTGAAATTAGGTTGCACCCACAATGCTTGGATATTGAGGACCCATGCCCATTCTTTTATGCATACAATTATTATGAAATCAAAGACTAACTTTTTATGAAAATGTGTTTGAAGCCTGAAGGATGACACAGAAAACTAAACAGATAAACGTATTAGCAGCCCCAAAATGTAGAGTTTTGGTGTGTGTGTGTGTGTGTGTGTGTGTGTGTGTGAGAGAGAGAGAGAGAGAGAGGCAAATTAAAAGCCAAGCAGTGGTGGTTATTACCCGCGGGATAAGGATGTCTTATACGTTACCCGTAATACGTATGTGGAATTGCATCCAAAACACAGATTGTATCATGATTACGGAGTCGCAGAGAGAGGGAGAGAGCTCAGCTGGCCAAGAAGGCATATTCTACACTGAGAAGGCGCATTCTACCGAGAGCACGTTCCTTGCACGCATCTCCAGGCGGTTTGGACCGCCGATAGAAACAAACAAAATGGCGAGCCGAGGAAAAAAAAAATCTCTGAATTCTCCTCATTTTTTGCTGGCCTATCCCCTTTCACTCCTGGAGTCAGTGTTCGTTCGTCCTGCTTATCTCCTCCACGCCTCGCTCCTCGTTGCTTTGCCGTTTCGCTCACTGCAACCTCCCCGTTCCCGTGGAAAATTCTCGGGTTTACCATGAGAGGCGCCGCGATCCAGGGCCACGGCCTCGCCCGCGCGCCGCCGGCCGCCGTCCCGCTGCTGCACCCGCGGCCGCGCCGCGCCGTCGGGGGCGGGGTGGCCCCCCGCCACCGCCTGAGGAGCGACCTCCTGCCGCTGCTGCTGCCCACCGCCGCGCCCTTCCGGGCACGCTCCCCGCCCTCTTCTTCCTCGTCTAACGTGGTGCGTATATATTTCCGGCAGAGCTCCGGCCCTCGCGCCATTCTCCCATTTGTTTGAACTTTGCTCTGGTACACTTGTTCTGACTCCGGTTTTCATTTCTTGCTCGCGTGCGCAGAACCCCGGGACAGGGGAGGGTGCGGACGAGCTGCTCGAGGAATTGCTCCAGAAGCACGGCGAGGTCGTGTACAGCTCCGGCGGGGCCAGCAGCACGGCTCTGGCTAGCGAGGCCGACGAGGATGCCGAGTGCCTCTCACGTATGTTGCATACGCCTCTCCAGTCGATAAATGTTCAGAAAACACTAACCATGCTGGCTTAGCTGCAGAACCAGAAGCGCAATTCTGCATGCTTGCTAAGTCTGACGGTTGTTTGCCATGTGTGTTTCAGTGGCTGTTTCTCTGGCTAAAGTTGCAAGCGAGGTCAAGGCCGCCGACATTCGCGTGTTGTTCGTGAAGCCCATTGTCTACTGGACTGAGTTCTTCATCATCCTCACCGCCTTCTCGAACGCGCAGATTGAGGCCATCAGGTGCTCCACACTTTACATCCAGTTTCTTGATTAACACGAGTTGAACACGTGAATATGCACTAGCTACCTATTTTTGCGGTTTTTTCAGACGAGTTTAACTATTCCTCTTGTTTGACTTACGATATGTGTGATTGTATTCTTACATTGCAGTTCCAAAATGAGAGATATCGGTGAGCAGCAGTTCAGCAGAGTTGCATCTGGTGATACAAAACCAAATTCATGGACCTTACTGGACTTTGGTCAGTATTCTGTACTTTTCTGCCATGTGTTCATTATAATTGGTTCTGATACTTCAATTTCATATGATAACTTCTACGGCAGCATTTGGTTGTTATGTACAGAGGGTAGAGAAAGGTTTTTATCATTGAAGTCAAGCACAAATTAGCTTTCTGACTTTGTGGAATAGAAAACAAGTGCTATTTTATTTATACATTTTTTCCTTATATAAGTTGAAGACACGTATTTTGTTAGTTTTCGGACACAAATTCAATATACGAAAACATGTTCAGCTTTTTGTCCGAAACTCATGATTTGAACTTTGGATTTATAATAGTTTCATTTGGACAACTTCTACTGAAGCATCTTGATTGTTAGGTATAGGCGTTTAGGGGTAGAGAAAGGTCTTGATTATTATGTGTGGGGTAGAGAAAGGTCATGATTATTATGTGTGGGGTAGAGAAAGGTCTTGATTGTTATGTATAGGAATAGAAAAGGTCTTGATTGTTATCTATAGGGGTAGAGAAAGGTCTTGATCTTTGACTTCAAACACAAATCAGCTTTCTGACTTGATGGAAAGTAAAAGAATTAGTACTATTTTTTTGGCTTATGAGTTGATCTTTGACTTCGAACACAATTTAGCTTTCTGACTTTTTTTGTAACGGGCGTTAGCTTTCTGACTTGATGGAAAGTAAAACAGCTAGTGCTATTTCTTTGCTTATGAGTTGATCTTTGACTTCAAACACAAACGAGCTTTCTGAATTGATGGAATGGTGAAACAACTAGTCTATTTTATTTTTCTGCTTATGAGTTGATCTTTGATTTCAAACACAAAATAGCTTTCTGACTTGATGGAATGGTGAAACAACTAGTGCTGCTTTTTTGCTTATAAGTTGAAGACACATATTTTCTTGGTTTCTGAACACATATTCAATCTACGAGGACATTTTAAGCTTTTCGTCGGAGACTCGTGATTTTGAATTGTGTAAACTTATGGAATGGTGAAACAACTAGTGCTGTTTTTTTGCTTATAAGTTGAAGACACATATTTTCTTAGTTTCTGAACACATATTCAATCTACGAGGACATTTTAAGCTTTTCGTCGGAGACTCGTGATTTTGAATTGTGTAAACTTGAACCGTTTGATAATGACCGTGTTTTATCCAGTTGTGAACTTAGCCTGAAGTTTTAAGACTCAATTTTTGTTACGATTGTGTTGTGCATATTTCTGCTTCCTCTCAGTTTAATATATCATGTTAGCAATGCAAGTAGCCAGGCAGAATTTGTTTTCTTTCTCTTTTCTAGTAACTTAAGAAGTTAAAAGGTAAAATTAAATAGGAACTTTCAGCCATTTAAATATGCTGAAAACTGTCCGCCACTGTTGTCTCTACCTCTCTTGTTCCGTGTAACCATCCTTCGAAACTGCTCATGGGTTTCTAAACACTACCGGGTCGACGAGGTTTTGTTGCAAAAGGAAACTCACCTGGCGATCAATGCTTAAGTGCGGAATGCTATGATGGACTGATGATGATGCACAAATTTGCCATGGACCTACTTGACCGTCCTCTGCACTCTTATTTACAGGCGATGTCGTCGTCCATATATTTCTTCCCCCGCAGCGGGAATTCTACAACCTGGAAGAATTCTACGGCAATGCTACCCCCATCGAACTCCCTTTCGAGACCCAGCTGCAGTAACTACCGCTTGCATCGAGCCAAACGAGGAAGTTCTCTCAAAGCCCCAACCAACAACATTCCACAATGTTCAGGTGTGGAGATCTGCCCGCAGATAGATAGATAGCCAGGTGGCTGTTCTCCCGAAGTATGTGAAATTGGCGCCATCATGCAAGCATTCTTGTAATCTGTTGTTATGCCGTGTGTATCAGTGTAGCAACTACGTACGATTGAACAACAATGTTAACAGCAAGAGGAATAGAATCCATAAGATTGGTGGTAGATTGTTGAATTCACAGTGCTGGAAATTTTCTAGTTTTGATCTTGTCTGCTGACATCTACTCCAGCCTACTGTATTTTCTTCGACGTTGTCTGAACTATTCTGACGGCCAGTAGTGTTCACTGCAATTCTGAACTCTGAACTGGACTACTGAAAGACAGTTGAAGTGCACGTAAGAAGAGACACTGGAGAGATATCCTTCAGATTCAGATAGATGGGCATCGCCGGGGGAGTGGTAATGGCGCAGCCGGAGGCCCTCTCGCTCGCGGGCCGGCGGGTGGCGTTTACGACGCCGCAGACCACCGGCGGGGGCGGCGGGGAAGGATACGGCGGCCGGCTTGGCGCGCTGCTGCGGCAGCGCGGCGCGCACCCGCTCCCCGTGCCCACCATCGCCATCCGCGCCCACGAGCCCGACCGCCTCCGCCCCTACCTCCTGCCGGGCGCCCTCGACCCCTTCGCGGCGCTCGCCTTCACCTCCCGCTCCGGCATCGCCGCCTTCTCCCGCGCCCTCCCCTCCCCCTCCGCCCAGCTTCCCCTCTCCGCCGCCGCCTCCGCGCTCCCCTTCACCGTGGCCGCCCTAGGCAGCGACGCCGACCTCCTGGACGCCGCCTTCCTCGCCAGGCTCTGCCGCGACGCCGGGAGGGTGGCCGTCCTCGTCCCGGACGTCCCCACCCCCGCCGGCCTCGTGGAGGCTCTGGGGCGCGGGTCCGGCCGCCGCGTGCTCTGCCCCGTCCCCGACGTCGACGGCCTCCGTGAGCCGCCCGTCGTGCCCGACTTCCTCGCCCGGCTCGACGCGGCCGGGTGGGCGGCCGTGCGCGCTCCGGCGTACACCACGTGCTGGGCCGGCCCGGGCTGCGCCGATGGGCTGGTGGCCCCGGACGCCGCCGCGCCCGACGCCATCGTGTTCACCAGCTCGGCCGAGGTAGAGGGGCTGCTCAAGGGGCTGGACGCCGCGGGGTGGAGCTGGCCGCGGCTCAGGGCGCGGTGGCCCGACATGGTCGTGGCCGCGCATGGGCCGGTCACCGCCGAGGGCGTCAGGAGGCTCGGCATTGAGGTGGACGTCGTGAGCTCGAGGTTTAGCAGCTTCCATGGGGTTCTTGATGCTCTCGCTTCAGCATTTTGTTCCAATTAATTAAAAATTATCTCCAGGTGTAGTGCTGGATCACGTTGATATATGATAGATGAATTTTTTGATGTCTATATGCTGGAAGAGCCACAAATTGGTCAGGTTGATGGAATGAACAAAATATTCAATCCGCAAACTACTTGCTATTTCGCACCAACCTGTCACCTAGATATCTTCAGGATGTACTGTAAATCTACATTCTACCAACCCAGCTTTGTACCTGTTAATAACTGTGATCACAAAAATGGGGTGATGAACCATTCTTGATCCTCCTCTAGAATGTTCTTTGACGTGCTTATATAAGAAGCTGGATTTGCATCAAATCTCAGCTTCACCACTTCCAGTTCGAGAGAATGGTGAGCTCAACCAAGGGCAAAGTGTGTGTAACTGGGGCGTCAGGCTTTCTCGCCTCTTGGCTCATCAAAAGACTCCTTGAGTGTGGATATCATGTGATAGGGACTGTCAGAGACCCAGGTAATCCTTTGTGGCATTCCTCTTGATGACATTATTATCGTTCATATCTGCAAGCAAATGAACTATGGTTTGAACTGTATATTTGGGGATTTCTGTAACTTGGCAGGGAATAGGAAAAAAGTGGGACACCTTTGGAAACTACCAGGTGCAAATGAGCGGCTCCAACTTGTGAGAGCTGATTTATTGGAGGAAGGGAGCTTTGATGACGCTGTGATGGCTTGTGAGGGTGTCTTCCACATCGCATCACCTGTCCTCGGGAAATCTGACTCCAATTGCAAGGCATGCTGCATTTGCTTCAAGCAATCGACTCTATTATCATTACCATGCCATGTACCTGAATATGCTATTCATTTTGCAGGAAGCAACACTTGGTCCTGCAATTAATGGTACCCTAAATGTGCTAAGGTCGTGCAAGAAGAGTCCATTTCTCAAAAGGGTTGTTCTCACGTCCTCATCGTCCGCAGTGAGGATTAGGGACGAAACCCAGCAGCCAGAACTGTTGTGGGATGAAACAACATGGAGCTCTGTGCCACTCTGCGAAAAGCTACAGGTAAATATAGAACATTGTAAACTGTACTCTAGATTACATTTCTGCATAAAACTTTGATCTGAAATTGTTCCTCTTGTATGCACCCAAAAAGCTATGGTATGCCCTGGCAAAGGTATTTGCAGAGAAAGCAGCATTGGACTTTGCCAAGGAGAATAACATTGACCTTGTCACCGTTCTTCCATCATTCGTGATTGGGCCCAGTTTGTCCCATGAACTGTGTACTACTGCTTCTGACATCCTTGGCTTACTTCAAGGTATGTAAGATTATTCTAGTCATTTATCTCCAGTAGGGTGCTAAGACATACCGTGACTTCAGTAATTTAGTTCAACCTTTTCCAAGTTTTCTCCTCAATGCAGGTCCCTGGCTTCAGATCTAAAAGCATTTTTGGCATCATTTGGATAATTGCTTTTTCTGTTTTTCAAATGCTGTGCCCTTTGTAGTTAATCGCTAACTGCTGTTATATTCTCTTGCAGGTGACACGGACAGGTTCACTTCATATGGAAGAATGGGATATGTTCACATCGACGACGTTGCACGG
Source organism: Hordeum marinum (assembly GCA_022496015.1). Taxonomy (NCBI): domain Eukaryota; kingdom Viridiplantae; phylum Streptophyta; class Magnoliopsida; order Poales; family Poaceae; genus Hordeum; species Hordeum marinum. Next base: position 345,927,771 of record CM039676.1, on the reverse strand, counting down.
AGCCACATTCTAGTGTATGAAACACCCGAGGCAAGGGGCAGATATCTGTGCAGTTCAGTGGTTCTGGATAACAATGAATTGGTTGGCTTACTCACAAAGCAGTTTCCAGTATTCCCTATTCCAAGGAGGTAAGTCAATGCAATGTATACAACTCGTTTGTTTTTTATGTGAACATACATAATTTTTCTTCAAACCGTTTGTTTATGCCAGCATTTTGATTGAAATGCGTACCTTGAAATTGCTCTGCAGGCTCAACAACCCCTATGGAAAGCAGGCGTATCAGCTAAACACATCCAAGCTCCAGGGTCTGGGTCTCAAGTTCAAAGGACTGCAAGAGATGTTCAACGACTGCGTCGAGTCGCTGAAGGATCAGGGCCATTTGCTGGAGTGCCCGTTGTGAAAATAGAGACAAGATAAACAAGCCGCAGCCAAACACGTCACAACTATGTCTAGATCATGTCAGTTCTCGAGTCTTTTTTCCTCTTCAAATAATCCCCATGTCGTCTCATTACTATGCCAAACATCAACTGTCACTCGCAGATTATGCGACAACAGGAAATGTTTCCATATGTATTGCAATTGATTCAATCAGCAATGAAACATTTGAAACGTTGAATAGAGATCAGTTACTTCTATCATGCATATTGCTGGTGCCTGACTGCCTGGTGTTGCTGGCAATTTGCTAACCTCCTCCCAGGGTTTAGCATTTATGCTGCTGTTTAGTTTATCGACTCTGCATTTGTACCACTTGCTTCGCCGTCGTGAGATTGCCACCACAATGAAAAGTCAAATTAGTAGACAAATCCAGGGTTGCATATGAATTTTCACCTTAATTTCGAAGTGCAGATAAGATAAGGCTGACAGTTTTCTCTAATGCCATCATGTCAATTATGGATGCACAGTTGACTGAATTGAGTGGTACACACCACAGGCAAAATGAGAAGGTTTCACAATTCAGACCACCACCAGCACACCCAGCTCCTCTGAGCAAAACTGACACAATTCACATTTCAGCTGTATTTACACACTTACACACCACACCATGGGTTAGGTTTATCTAAAACCCGGAACTACTTACACCGTAGGAACAAACCCAAAACCAAAAACCGAAGCCGAAAACCGGTGCCTGTCCTGCCTACTCGGCCAGATCCCTATGTACAACGTATCTGAAGTTGGACTTGTAGGGCAGCCACTCCACACACTTGTCGATCCTTCTCTTGAGCCGGTGCTGGAGCTGTGCCATCTCCTTCCGCTGGGTCTCTGACGTGGTCTCGCACACCAGCTCCACAAGGTGGTGCAGCTCGAGCGCCGCGTCCTTGGCATAGTAGTGGAGCACCTTGGGCAGCAGGAGGGCCTGCTTCTTCACCGCGATGTTGGCCTGGATGAACTCGGTCCGGGCTCGCTCCAGCTGGTGGTGGATCTTCTTAGCCGTGTAAAGCCGTACCTGAAACAAGGTCAATTTCGTGGTAAGATTTTACACGAGGACAAGGGCTGACAATGGCAGTGAAGGTTTGAGATGCTGAGGAGCTTACGGGCGGGTCTGAAAATGTTCCTGTGGAGAGCGCGAAATGCGCGATCGGCTCGGAATGGTGAAGGGCGTAGGGGTGCCTCGTCGTCGACCCTGCCAGGGATCTTTTTGCTGGTGTGAACAACGCACGAACCCACTGTGAAGGTAAGGCTTGTTAGTGTGTTTATTCTTGTTAATGGGGAATTTCATTTTTCATGTTTTGTGTATCGTAGAAGCAAGTCATACCAATGATGGACGATGGGATTGGCATCCGAGGATTGAGTTCTGAATGGTTTGCGCATTTACCGATTCACCACCCACATTGTAAGCAGCCTGACAATTCATTTGGTTCAAACACTCAGGAACTTTCAGATTTATAAATAGAGATAAGACTAGGCTATAAAATGTACCTTTAGAATCATGTCAGTGCTCTTCAGGCGTTTATCGTGTATCCCATAGGCCAGAAAAGCCTGTATATCACAAGGCAGTATATAGGTTAGAAATGAGATCTGATTTCTGAGGCTAACCGTCCACACAGCAAAAGGTAACTAAATATGTCCTTTTAAGTGTAGGGCAATACATGCATGACTAAAGCATTGTGGATGTTGATCCAAAAGCAGAGCTGCTCCTCATGTGTCATCTTTGTTGGATCGATTTTTTCAAGTCGCTGTATCAGGGATCTGGATGCAGTAGAAGGATCGTATAGATTAGTGATTGAAGTCTTGCATCTTTCTTAACTTCAATTTCAGTACAGAAAAATCAATGTTCCGCTTATTTTTTGTTGCTTACCTTATAGTCTCCAGCATTTTTGACGCATATTCAAACTTGCCAGCATCTATATGTATCCTTGGAACAATGATCATGCCTATGTTTTGCTCACTGCTCTCCTTTTGGTCTGGATATTGGTGAGGGCTTGTGGTGGCATCAAAGTTGTACCGAGGGCTCCAGCTGTCATTACGACGCCTCGGAGAGAAGGTACTTGAAGATGAAACAGAATGACTTGGTGAAGTCACAGACTCGGCATCTTGAGATGGTGTGCTTGAAAGTTTGCAGTAGACCGAAGCAATGCAGCCGAGGATGTCCTCCGATAGTTTGCAAGAGATCTTAGGTACGTAGTCTGAGATAGAAGCATTCAAGAAGTTCACTAGGCTGGAATGCTTCGAAACCGGTCTTGACAATACCTCCTGTGAGATGCCAAAGTTGAGTCAGGCATTTCCAGTTAGGAACATTAGGTTGCTTGGATGGGTAATTAATACTGAAGATAATCAATCAAGGGAGATCTCTAGTCCATACACTCATAGAATCTGAGACAGTTGGCAAGTTGAAGGCTGCAGATTGCTTGATATCTCTCAAACGGAGAGCGCCCTCATCAATACTTTTAATTGTTTCTTGGTCCACCTGATGTTTTATGGCATTAATCTTAGCGAGTTAGCATATTGGACTTCATACTATTGTCATGACTGAAAAGTACTCATCTCATCTGTCTACCACCCTGAGTTATGTACCTCGCTGACAAAACTGCAGGAATCGGACAGATGCTGATCAAATGTCCTTCTGTAGAGGGTCAGCAGATGCAGTTCCTTGCGGATGACTTCCTGCTCGAGGGCCGCAATCTCCCCAGCTAAATCTGCGATGGACTGCAGAACTGCAAGGTCACGGCTAAGAACACAGGCATAATTCAAGGCGCAGATGAGCGTTCTAGAAAGAGAAGAAAAAACCGAAAGGTACTGATGAACATGCATGCCTTCCTCATTTTTCAGTTCAGTATGCAATCAAATTGTTTGTGTTTGGACCAGTACATTTCAATGGATTAGTGGCATGCTACCGTCTTTTTTAAACGGGCGTGTACTACCTTACTTACTCATGGAAAAGGAACTAATCCAGAATAAAAGGATGTCATAGATACTCATTAGAAACAATTTGCCAGGATTTGCAGCAAACCGAACCTTTGAAGTAGCCTTCTGAGTTCTTTCCGTTGTTTTCCTGGAGTGTTGGCGGGTCAGATGCTCTGGCAAGTTCAGCGAGTGCCTTCTGTGTAGCATTTTGCTGTCCCGATTGATGGTCTGCATTGTGTGACAAAACCCCAGTCTTATGGTTAGATTGTGTAATCGGTGAAGACTGAAGTGTAACCTGGGCTTTTTGAGCCAAATGGTGGAAACATATATAGTGTAAAAATATCGAAAAGTCTGGACGACAAATTCAGTTTACTCACAGGCTTGCAGTAGGAGAATCGCGGCGACATGTCCACTGCGACCTCACGTGTCCTCATCATGCTAAAACGGCACACAAGGAATAAGTTACCATCCGATTAGATTCCACCCCAAAATGCACTACTGATATAATTACCATCTGGTCAGATTCCATGCCAAAAAATCCACTAATTTTGAAAAAGCAGTGCACGGTAAATTCAACCCTGTATTTATTGCATTTGTGCATCATGGAGTGAGTCCATACATGGCTACATACATACTACTACAGGTGAAGGTGAAGGTGGGTCTACCATTAATTTGCTTGCACAGTGTGTGAGTCAAGCATTTTGTGTATAGTAGAAAATGAAGTCTGGGCATCCATGCACAGGGGCGCCGTACGGGCGGCGTAAAGGGGATGAATGAGATGTGACGATATGACGAGGACGGTTGGCGCGTACAGTACGCAGAATAATAAGTTGCTCAGCTAAACAGTGCAAAATTGTTAAGTGTTGTGTGTGCACATATGGACGACGAACTGAACTGAACGGAACGCCGTACTTGGTTACGGGTTGGAGTCTGGAGCTTAGGTTGGGTGCCAGTTTGCAGCGTTTATTCACGTTTTTACTCTGTTTTTTTTTTCTCCACGGATGATCAGGATGATTTCCCTCCTACTGGTATGTGGGTCCATGTGTAATTCTTACTGGAAATGACCATACCGTACTCTTTTTGTTCCTTTATTACTGAATGAAATTAGCAACTGAAGTGTTGGAGGAAACTTTGTTTGTAATTCAGAAGAAGAAGAAGATCCGCTTCAAAAAAGAAGAAGAAGAAGAAGAAGAAGAAGAAGAAGCGGGTGGTGCTAACCTCTGCGAGTGGCGGTGCTGGAGGCTGCAGGAGGAGTGACCGGAGCCGGACCTGGGCGTGTCGGCGCACGACGCCGTCTCCGACAGCGCCCCTGATCTCCAGGCCCTCTCCATGGCCCAAGAAAGCTGCCAAGCACAAGCACTGAAGCACAAGCCCGGAGTCAGCCCAGTCAAATCTCTCCCAATGCAAGCAACTCCGGTCAGTCGCTCCAACGATGATGAGCTCGTCCAGGCGGAGGGAGGAATCTAGCGGCGGCAGGGCAAGGGGTCCCTCACCTCGAACTGCGCTGTGATGGCGGCGCGGGGTCAGCTGTCCATGGGCGAATACAGAGAGGCGTCGGCCGTAGCTCAGCTTTCTCTTGCCGCGGTGTCGGAAAGAACCGCCGCCTGTGTGTGGAAGCTTTCTTGGATGTTGAAGACACGAAGAAGGCGCAGCCGGCAGGCGAGAAGAATGGAGGACGGGGAGAGAGAGAGGCGGCGGCTACGGATCACGGAGAAGATGAGCAACTATAACCAACTAGGACTACTATATCCTTTGGTGCCGACGGTACTACACGCCAGTACTAATAGCAAGCGTAGCAGAGGAGGTTGGGCACGCCGCCACGAGGCGAGGCGAGGCGAGGGAAGGAAAAGACGGGCAGAAAAAGGCGGGGGGACAAGGAGGAGAAAGGAGGCCGAGAGAATCCAACAATGGCATCAATCTCTCCCTCTCTCTCTAATTCTTTAGGTAAAGCGGGATTGAGGGAAAGGCTACCAAGCCGTAGCCGTGTGATCGACAGCTCGCTCGCCCGGTGAGTAGTAGAGTGGAAGGAAGGCAGCAAGGGGAGGGAGGAAGGAGGAGACGAGCATCAAATCCCTCGCCGCTGCGCAAGCTAATAATAATAAAGAAGGTATTTCCTCTTTGATGGAGAAGATACGCGTCCGAGACTGAGTGAGCCGAGTACTATTATCTGGCTCTGGTTCTGGTGGGGTGGCAGCCCTGCCCGGCGAGGGAGGTGGGGTGGGGAGGGCAGGTGAGTGAGGAGGCTGAACGTGGCGAGGTTCCTTGTTTTTCTCGCGGAAACGTAGCGGGATCCGACCGACCGGCGCTACCTAGCACACCGCCTTTTTCCATGGCTCCGGCCGTCGCCTCGCCACCCCCGAATTGGCTGTTGTTTTCAGATTTATTCATGTCTGGCAATCATCATCAGCTACCCGTCACCCACCCCCACACAGATGCATTTTTTCTACTTGTTGGTCATCCACTATCCGCCACTCTCAAGAAAGAAACCTTCTCTCCCCTCCTCTTGGATTTCCCTTTCTTTCGTTGGAGGAGACGTAGATTCCCTGATGCTATGAGTGCGGGAGCGGGGGAGGGACGACGGGCTGCGCCTTTCTGTGCAACGCAAGCAAACACGCTGGCGTTGCGTCCAGCGAGCCACTCCCTGGTTGAGGGTAAGGGTGAGCCACTCACTTGCTGGTCAAAACGGTTCACATGCTGATGCTGCCTTCGTACTGTACCGACCCATGATCCAACCAAGATTGCGCAGCGCCACGCGCGTAGCTGACACGTACGCCCGCCCCGTGACTCGCTAAGCCGGACGGGCGTGAACCCCAGCGATCTTTGGTTCCGCCGTCCTTGTCATGGTACCCGTTTCGTGCTCCATGCCAAGCCGGCCGTGATTGTTCCTGGCGTCTAGCGTACCTATCAGTGCGGCGAACTGGTACGGGCGACGCGTCACTGTCCAGATCCCGATGTGACCACCACAGGGGCCAGGCCGTGTAAATTCCGATTCCGATCCGGCAGGGGTACGGCGGCGACGGGAGCCGCTGCCTGCCCGATTGTGCTCGTGGTGCTCGTCGGAGCAGGGAGAGGGAGGAGGCAGGGATGATGGACTATGGAAGATCCGACGGGATCGGGAAGTTTCGAGGCCCCCGAATCCGCGAAACTGGCTTATTTTTATGCCGCCGGCCTCGGGTGATACGTCCGTCCAGCATCGTACGTAAACAAACCAAGCACGGCGAAAGAAACCAAAGCAAGCGAGAAGCGGCAGCGAGCATCTACAGCGGAGACCGTGTTGCCTAATGCGGGCGTGGCGAATAAACAAGTGCGTGCGTGCGTGGGTGAGGCCACGGTGATCGGGAACGGGGCCGGCCGCGCGCACGGTCAGGCGAGCTCGAGTCTACCGTGCGGCGGCCGGTCCCGCGGCGCCGCTGCAATCTGCGCGTCGGTGAAACTCGCGGCGCGCGCGCGTGCATGCACCTACGGCGAGCTACCAGCTACGTAGTACGGAGTACGTACGAGTGTGGGCATGTACTCCAACGTAGACGCCGGCCGGTGGCGTGGCAGCCGCCCATGCCGATGTGCGCGCGGGACCAACACCAGCCATCCGCCACCCACCTACCGATGCTACAGCAGTACAGTGTTATATATGATGCCTCGTTGATGTGTACAGTCCATCAGTTAGTAATCTGTGATCATGCTCAATGATGCGGTACTACCGCTGCCACGACTTGGACCGTCGGACGTGCGACGCGGACTGGAAATCCGCCACTCGGTATGTTTGCGTGCATGGATCGGCCAAGTTGTGCAGCCGGGGAGTCGGTTGCGGTGCGCGAATTTTTGTCCAAGAGGACCATCTGTCAAAAACGAAATGCTAAAAAGGACAACATGCGACATCGATTGGTAAAAAAGCTCTTCTAACGGCAGGCATGTCAGGTGACGCGTGTCACCTGCCTCTACCAGCGCAGGCGGCTAGGGCCTGCCGCCACGGCGCGAGGCGGCCAGCCCGGAATCCCGTTGCAGCTTGCCCGTGACGAAACGGATGGGCAGCTGCCGGCCCTGCCACCACCAGCCCAGGCGGCAGCCACTGTGTCATTCATGCAGCTACTGTGTCATTCATGCCACTGTTGCCTGCTCTCTCACTCTCTTCTCTTTGTTTCTGTCGCACTTCAAAACACCAACACGCTAGTCATTATGAGATTGCCTCGTTCGGATCAAAGCATTAGGCCTAGGAATATGAAGAGTGCGACTTTGCCTCGGGAGGTGGAAGTAATTCGTTGTTGGTGTGACAATCTCTGCAAGGTGAAAGAGGTGACGGATTTTTCAGATTGGTTGGGCATGAAGTTTTTTATGTGCGCCAATTATGAGGAAGATCCACCCGTTGCTACTTCACCGTACGTCAGGCCTCCAGTATGTTTTCACCAAGAATAAACACGTTGTTGATATTATTGTTGATTTGATATTTATATTTCTATTTTTGTTGTAGTTTTCTTCGCCTCTATGCATGTACTATCATTGAATTGACACGAAAATACCGGACTGGGCGGTGACTAAGATTCATGAAAGAGGTCGTCGTGCATGACAAAGTTTGGATGCGGAAGAGCGCCGCGAGAAGGCGGCAGCAAAGGAGAAAGCAGAGCAAGAGAGAGAGTGAAAGGAGTACTGTGTCAATCAGAGAGGCTTTTCTTGATGAGATGAAGAAGAAAAAACGAGAAGAGGGACTTCGACGGGCGGAGGTGCAACGGCAGCGACAGGAGGACCGTGAGGCTGAGAGGCAAAGAAAGAAAAAAAGGGCTCGTGCAACCAAGGCAGCAGAAGAAACTGGTGATGGAAAAAGAAAATACCCACGCTGGACTCAGTAGATTCATGTTATTGTATCCTAAAATTCACATTGCAGCAAGTTGTATCTTAATTCGAACATGTTAATTTTTATGTATCTTATTGTATGCATGTTATTTTATGTATCTTATTTTATGCATGTTATTTTCAATGCATCTTAATTTCAACAGTTTAATGCATCTTATTTTATGCATGTTATTTTCAATTTAAAAAAATGCCTCAAAATAAACCGAGAACTTTTATTTCGTCATACTACATAGATGTCTTGTATTTTTTTTTTGAAAATAAACTCAAAACTTTATTCATTAGAGATAACCAGTACATAGTTTGTGAGGATAGTTACAATTTCATATAAAGGTTCCTCAAACCACTCCGAAGTAAAAGAAAATCTAGCTAGTCTAGCAAGCTCATGAGCTACTTTATTTGCTTCTCTGTTACAATGTTCAAATCTCGATGTTATAAAATCACAGGCATAATGAAAACAGTCATCGAAAATCGCCGCCGCCACTCCTGCAGACTGCCCTCCGTCCTGCATGGTCTCAATCACTTCAAGGTTATCGGAGTTAATGATGAGGCGGTTACATCCTGTCCTGTGTGCTAGTGTTAGACCAAATTTGAGAGCTAAGGCTTCCGCCGTTAATACATCCGCACAATAGTCAATCTTTCCGTTTCCTCCAGCGATGAACCTACCTTTGTCATCTCTGAGAACCGCCCCCATCGTTCCCTTAAGATTATCATGGTCAAAAGAAGCGTCAACATTAAGTTTAACAAACCCCCTAGGGGGACATGACCAACCCCCTTTTCTCATAGCAGCCTTAGTGGAAGATGCATTCACATAATTTGACGTATGGGCCAGAATCCCCAATGAAATATGTTGCGGATTTTGCGTTATCTCGTTATGCACCACTTTTCGTCTCTCCCGCCAAAGGTACCATGCAAGAATAGCAATCATTTCACGTACATTGTGATGGCCCAAAATACATAAATCTATCTGGTAATAGCAACAAATATGTCAACACCTCTTCTCTAGCACGATCGATCATGCATGCTTTATGAATAATATCATCCAACCCTAGCCTTTTCCATACCTCCTTGGCTTTACTACATATGAAGAACACGTGTTTTGTGTCTTCTAAGCCCTCTGAACAAACAGGGCAAATGGGCAAGATCTTCATATGTCTATTTGCAAGTGTAACCCGACATGGAAGCGTTCCATGAAGTGTGTGCCATACAAAGATTTTAACTTTTGCCGGACAAGATAACTGCCAGATTTTACTCCAAATAGGGTTTGTTGTGGTTCGTCCCATCCCATTAGAATATTTTAATTTATTTCCATACTGGTAATCCCACTCCACTGAGTAGGCGGACCGAACCGATAACATACCATTTTTCGTAAAGCTCCAAGCAATGAAGTCTGGCATATCATATTGAGGTAGTGGGATAGACAAAATCTGTTGTGCATCGATGGGCCACATTGTTTCTGTAATGAGTTCTTTATCCCAAGTATTCGAAACAAGGTTGATCAGGTCACCTACCTTAGACAATAGTCGTCCCCCCTTAGGTGTTACAATTTTCCTTGTAACACAATTTGGAATCCAAGCATCGTCCCAAATATTAATATTATGTCCATTCCCCACACGCCAAATATATCCACGTTTTAAAGATTCTGTACCGGCCATGATACTTTTCCATGTAAAGGAAGAGCCTTTTTTAGCTTGGTGTTCAATAAATCGTCATCTGGATAGTACTTAGCTCTTAGGATTGTAGCACATAAAGAGTCCGGCTTATCAATAAGACGACATGCCTGTTTGGCTAGTAATGCCAAGTTGAAACAGTGAATATCGCAAAATCCCATCCCTCCTTGATTTTTAGGTACACACATTTTCCACTATGCCATCCAATGCATCCTCCTCTCGTTCTTCTCGTCTTCCCACCAAAAATGTGATATCGCGTCAATGATTCCTTTACAATTTTTTAAAGAATTTTAAAGACCGACATGGCATAGGTGGGTATGGCTTGGATAACAGCCTTGAGCAGGATCTCCTTCCCCCCTGCTGATAATAATTTTTCCTTCCAACCACTAATTTTCTTCACAATTCGTTCAATCACAAATTGGAAACATTTTGTTTTATCTAATCCCACAATTGCTGGTAGACCTAAATACTTATCACTAATGGCCTCAGTCATTATATTCAACGTTATGCACATTTGTTCTCTAATATCAACCTCCATGTTTGGGCTAAAGAAAGTATTGGATTTCTCAACACTTACCAGTTGCCCCGATGCCGCACAGTATAAATCTAGAACCGACTTCAATGCTGTCGTGCTATGCTGGTTAGCTTTCATGAGAATCAAAGAGTCATCCGCAAAGAGAAGAGTTGTGATGGACGGGGCCTCTCTACAAACTTTTACTCCTGAAATATTCCCATTTTCTTCTACATGTGTAAGTAAAGCATTCGGCCCCTCTATGCACAATAAGAATAGATATGGTGATAGCGGATCTTCCTGTCTCAAACCCCTTGTAGGCTTGATTCTCCCACTTTCCTCCCCATTGATCCTTACTGTATATTCAACGGTAGAGACGCATTGCATAACAAGTTTCACCCAATCTTGACGGAAGCACAGTTTTAACATAACCTCCTTCAAGAAAGCCCATTCAACTCTATCATAAGCTTTGTGCATATCTAGTTTTATAGCACATAATCCCTGTCTACCTTCTCTTTTATTCTTGATAGTATGAAAACACTCATAAGCCGCTAGAATATTGTGTGTTATGAGTCTACTAGGCACGAAGGCACTCTAAGTTGGACTAATAATTTCGGGAAGAAAAACCTTTAAACGAGATGCCACCATTTTTGCAATAATTTTATATACCACATTGCATAAGCTTATCGGTCTAAATTGGGTTACCTTTATTGGGTTATCGACCTTTGGGATCATCACAATCGCAATGTCATTCCAGCCCTTAGGTATAGAGCATGTGTTAGTTGCTTGTAGAACCTCCTCAATTAGACCATCCCCTAACATTGGCCAAAACATCTTTTAGAAAATAGCATGAAGACCATTTGGCCCGGGAGCTTTCAGGTCCCCAATATCAAGCCGCCTTCCGAACTTCTTAAGCAGTATATGGGGCACAAAGAGCATTGTTCATTTCAATCGACACCCTCCTCTGGACAAGGGACAACACTTCTTGATTCGGATCCTGCACTTCCGAAGTGAATAGCTGAGAGAAATAATTAGTGACATGAACCTTCAACTCTTTGTCTATTTTCCACACTCCCGAATCATCAAGTAGTTTCTTAATATTGTTCCTCTTTTTCCTGGCTATGGCTGCGTTATGAAAAAATGATGTGTTGCTATCCTCATGCATCAACCAATTTGCCCGCCCTCTTTGTAGCCAGAAAATTCCCCCTTGACCCAGCAAATTCTCAATTAACACAATCATTTCCTTCTGACGACAGCGAGATTCCGTACTCAATGGGCCACGTCTCAATCTTTCTATCTCCTTTTTTAATTTATTTATCCTTCGCTTGGGACCCTTGAGAGTTTTCTTGTCCCAAGAATGCAGGTCGGTGTGCACAGCTCTCGTTCGATCAACAAGAGAGGGGCCAATACGTGCCAGCTTTGCTTTCTCCCAAGATGCCTTGACAATTTCAGTTATTGTCTCTTCCTTTAACCATCTCGCTTCAAATTGTTTCACACGCCCCTTTTGCCGACTGAAGATATTTTCATCAAAATATTCCATATCAAGGACCAACAGACGGTGGTCTGAATGAATATGTTCTTCGTTGATTACCGCCGCTCGAGGGAATTTATTTGCCCAACCAATATTGCAAACTGCACGATCAAGACGCTCACGAATATCCCCTCTTCTCCAAGTGAACTTGTCACCATTGTAACCTAGGTCCTCCCGTCCACAATCGATGAGACATTCACGAAACTCTCTCATCATTCCATTCGGTCTCGCATTACCGTCTTCTTTTTCCGACTCACATAAAATTTCATTAAAATCCCTCAAAAGCACCCAAGGGTGGTCACCCTTACTATGCAAATTGCGAATATAGTTCCAAGATAAATTGCGATCTTTCCAGTTCGGATAACCATAAAAACCTGTGAACCTCCACTGTACATTATCTTCATGCATAAACAAAACATCAATAAAGTGAGGTGATACATAGTTCAACTTAATTTTATTCAAACTTTGATATTAAAGAACAAGGCCACCGGCCCGACCATCACTTTCCACTACAAACATAGAATCAAACTTTAGTACACGATGCAGCTCATCAGCTTTACATTTATTCAAATGAGATTCCGAAAGGAAAATTAAATCTGCCTTTATTCGCTCCTGAAGATCCAAGAGCTCGCAAACTGTCATTTGGGAGAGCATACCACGGCAGTTCCATCCTAGGATTTTCATTTGGCCCGGCGTACCTCCTCCTCGAAGGTCGCCGATGCGCCAACTTCATATTTCTTTTCACCAAATGATTCCACTCCTTGCTGATCATGTGCTTCTTCTTTCTCCTCAGTCTCCTTAGCCACATGCTTCACCACTCCCGCCACACCCTGCACTACCTCCACTCTACCTGTGCACACCCTCTTTGAAGAGACAATTACATCGCCGTATAACATACTGTAAGAGCATATTTCTCCATGTGTGGTTTTGGGTAATTAATGACAATCTCTATAGACTAATGTCTTGGGAGACGTAGTATAAATCAAAAAAAATTCCTACGTGTTCACCAAGATCTATCTATGGAGAAACCAGCAACGAGTGGGGAGAGTGCATCTTCATACCTTTGAAGATCGCAAAGCGGAAGCGTTACTAGAACGCGGTTGGTGGAGTCGTACTTGCAGCGATTCAGATCGCGGTGGAATCCGATCTAAGCGCCGAACAATGGCGCCTCCGCATTCAACGCACGTGCAACCCGGTGACATCTCCTACGCCTTGATCCAGCAAGGAGGAAGGAGAGGTTGAGGGAGAGCTCCGGCAGCACGACAGCATGGTGACGGTGGAGCTGCGTGGTCTTCGGTAGGGCTTTGCCAATCACAGCGGAGAACGAGGAAGAGGAAGGGTAGGGCTGCGTCGAGAGAGAGAGAACTCGTGTGTCTGGCAGCCCTAAAACCCTTCACTATATATAGGGGAACGAGGAGGGGTGCGGCAGCCCTAGGGTTCCCTCCCCAGGGCCGGCGGCCAACCCTAGATCAATCTAGGGCGGTGGCCAAGGAGGGAGTGGGAGGGGCGGCACCCTAGGTGGGCCTAGGGCCCATCTGCCTCTAGGGTTTGCCCCCCTCCCACCTCAAGTTGTGCCTTGGGCCCCTTGTGGGGGCGCACCAGCCCACCTAGGGGCTGGTTCCCTCCCACTTGTGGCCCATGCAGCCCTCCGGTGCTGGTGGCCCCACTTGGTGGACCCTCAGAACCCTTCCGGTGGTCCCGGTACGTTACCGGTGATGCCCGAAACTCTTCCGGTGACCAAAACCTCACTTCCTATATATGAATCTTTCCCTTCGTACCATTCTGGAACTCCTCGTGATGTCCGGGATCTCATCTGGGACTTCGAACAACCTTTAGTAACCACGTACACTATTTCCCTATAACCCTAGTGTCATCGGACCTTAAGTGTGTAGACCCTACGGGTTCGGGAGACACGTAGACATGATCGAGACACCTCTCCGGTCAATAACCAACACGCCCTCCTAGCCGAGGTTGGCAGTAGCGTCTGGCGCAGTCGTCTGATCCTCCTGACCAAGCGCACGTCCGAACCGGATGATCATCGTGTTGGGGAACGTTGCATGGGAAACAAAAAATTTCCTACGCACACGCAGGTCTATCCATGGTGTTGAGAATCTACGAGAGGGAGAGTGAATCTACATACCCTTGTAGATCGCTAAGCGGGAAGCGTTAAGAAACGCGGTTGGTGTAGTCGAACGTCTTCGCGATCCAAATCGCCGTGCGTCTCACGATCCAATCACGATTCGTCCCGCGATCCAATCACGATCTGTCCCGCGATCCGATCACGATCCGTCCCACGAACTTGATTACGATCCGTCCCATGAACTTGATCACGATCCTACTGATCTAGCACCGAACGGACGGCACCTCCGCGTTCAGCACACGTACAGCTTGATGACGATCTCGACCGTCTTGATCCAGGAAGAAGAAGTGGAGAGGAAGAAGAGTTCTCCGGCAGCCTGGCGGCGCTCCGGCGATGGTGGTGGAGCAATTCCGGCAGGGTTTCGCCTAAGCACTGCAGAAAACCAATCTAGAAGAGAAACTATGCACCGGAGGAACGGGTAGCACGTGGCTGAAAATCTAGTGCAAAAACCCTCTATACCACCAGTATATATAGGAGGAAGAGAGGAGAGGAGGCAGCCTTGGCTTCCTAAGCCAAGGGCTTTGGCCGAAGGAGGTGGAGGAGGTGGAGTCCACCTCCAATCCTAGTAGGACTAGAATTCACCTATTTTGCCTTTTTCCACCTTTTTCTCTTGGGTTTTTTCTTCCAGCCGCATGGGCCTCTTGTGGTTGTTCCACCAGCCCACTAAGGGCTGGTTTCCACTCTCCCACAGCCCACGTATCCTCTTGGATCGAAATACCCCTCCCGGAGGTCTCCCGGTACACTACCGATGAGCCCGAAACTTTTTCGGCGACCAAAATAGGACTTCCTATATATGAATCTTTACCTCCGGACCATTTCGGAGCTCCTCGTGACGTCCAGGATCTCATCCGGGACTCCAAACAAAACTTCAATCACCACCATACATAACTCTATACTACCGAAACGTCACCAAACCTTAAGTGTGCAGACCCTGCGGGTTCGAGAACTATGTAGACATGACCGAGACACCTCTACGGTCAATAACCAATGGCAGGACCTGGATATCCACATTGGTTCCTACATATTCTACGAAGTTCTTTATCGGTCGAACCTCTATGTCAAGGATTCAGTTAATCCCGTATGATGTTCCCTTTGTTCTTCGGTATGTTACTTGCCCGAGATTCGATCGTCGGTATCTCCATACCTAGTTCAACCTTGTTACTGGCAAGTCTCTTTACTCATTCCGTAATACAAGATCTCGCAACTAACCTTAGTCACATTGCTTGCAAGGCTTATTGTGATGTTGTATTACCGAGTGGGCCCTGAGATACCTCTCCGTCACACGGAGTAACAAATCCCAGTCTCGATCCATGCCAACTCAACAGACACCCTCAAAGACACCTGTAGAGCACCTTTATAGTCACCTAGTTACGTTGCGACGTTTGATACACACAAGGTACTCCTCCGATATCTGTGAGTTGCATGATCTCATGGTCATAGCAACATATACTTGACATGCAGAAAACAGTAGCAATAAACTGACACGATCATAAGCTACGTTTGTATTTTGGGTCTTGTCCATCACATCATTCTCCTAATGATGTGATCCCATTATCAAATGACATCTCATGTCCATGGCTAGGAAACCTTATCCATCTTTCGATCAACGAGCTAGTTCACTAGAGGCATACTAGGGACATTGTGTTTGTCTATGTATCCACACATGTATCCATGTTTCCAATTAATACAATTATAGCATGGATAATAAACGATTATCATGAACAACGAAATACAATAATAAATACTTTATTTATTGCCTCTAGGGCATATTTCCAACAGTCTCCCACTTGCACTAGAGTCGATAATCTAGTTCACATCACTATGTGATTTACATTGTAATGAATCGAACACCCATGTAGTTCTGGTGTTGATCATGTTTGGCCCTTGGAAGAGGTTTAGTCAACGGGTCTGCAACATTCAGATCCATGTGCACTTTGCAAATATTTATGTCTTTCTCCACGATGTAATCGTGGATGGATTTGAAGTGTCGCTTTATGTGTCTAGTCCTCTTGTGAAACCTTGGTTCCTTGGCCAGTGCAATGGCACCAGTGTTGTCACAGAACATGTTCATTGGATTCAGTGCACTGGGCACTACTCCAAGATCTGTCATGAACTGCTTCATCCAGACACCTTCCTTCGCCGCCTTCGAGGCTGCGATGTATTCCGTTTCGCACGTAGAGCTACCACGCTTTGCTTGGAACTGCACCAGCTTACCGTCCCCTGTTAAGAATAAATATGTATCCGGTTTGTGACTTAGAGTCGTCCAGATGAGTGTCAAAGCTTGCATCGACGTAACCCTTTACGACGAGCTCTTCATCACCTCCATAAACGAGAAACATTTCCTTAGTCCTTTTCAGGTACTTAAGGATATTCTTGACCGCTTGCCAGTGCTCCATTCCAGGATCACTTTGAAACCTTTCGGCCATACTTATGGCAAGGCTGACATCGGGTCTTGTGCATAGCATTGCATACATGATAGAGCCTATGGCTGAAGCATAGGGGATGACACTCATCTTTTCTCTATCTTCTGAAGTTACTGGGCATTGAGTCTTACTCAACTTCACACCTTGTAACACAGGCAAGAACCCCTTCTTGGACTGTTCCATTTTGAACTTCTTCAAAACTTTATCAAGGTATGTGCTCTGTGAAAGTGCTATTAAGCGTCTCGATCTATCTCTATAGATCTTAATGCATAATATGAAAGCAGCTTCTCCTAGGTCCTTCATTGAAAAACTCTTGTTCAAATATTCCTTCACGCTTTCCAGCATTTCTATATTGTTTCCAATCAGCAATATGTCATCCACATATAATACTAGAAACGCTATAGAGCTCCCACTCACTTTCTTGTAAATACAAGCTTCTCCGTAAACTTGTATAAACTCAAACGCTTCGATCACCTCATCAAAGCGCTTATTCCAACTCTGAGATGCTTGCACCAGTCCATAAATGGATCGTTGGAGTTTGCAAACTTTGTGAGCATTCTCTGGATCGACAAAACCTTCGGGTTGCATCATATACAACTCTTCCTCAAGGAAATCGTTGAGGAACGCTGTTTTGACATCCATTTGCCCAATTTCATAGTCGAAATAAGCAGTTATTGCTAACATGATTTTGACAGACTTAAGCATCACTACAGGTGAGAAATTTTCATCGTAGTCAACTCCTTGAACTTGTGAAAAACCCTTTGCCACAAGTCGAGCTTTATAGACGGTGACATTACCGTCCGCGTCTGTATTCTTCTTAAAGATCCATTTGTTTTGAGTGGCCTTTCGCCCTTCAGGTAATACTTCAAAAGTCCACACTTTGTTTTCATACATGGATCCCATCTCGGATTTCATGGCCTCTAACCATTTCTCGGAATCCGGGCCCATCACTCCTCCTCCATAGCTCGTAGGTTCATTGTTGTCCAACAACATAACCTCCAAGATAGGGTTGCCGTACCACTCAAGGGTAGTACGCGGCCTTGTCGACCTACGAGGTTCAATAGCAGTTTGATCCAAAGCTTCATGATCATCATCATTAACTTCCTCTTCTACCATCGTAGATTCCATAGAAACAACTTTCTGCGCTGCGCCACTTTCTGGTTGAAGTAAAGGTTCAATAACCTGATCAAGCTCTATTTTCCTCCCACTCAATTCTTTCAAGAGAAACTCTTTCTCAAGAAATGTTCCATTCTTAGCGACAAACACTTTGCCTTCGGATCTGAGATAGAAGGTATACCCGACTGTCTCTTTCGGGTATCCTATGAAGACGCATTTCTTCGCTTTGGGTTCCAGCTTTTCAGGCTGAAGCTTTTTGACATAAGCATCACATCCCCAAACTTTAAGAAACAACAACTTTGGCTTCTTGCCAAACCACAGTTCATATGGCATCGTCTCAACGGATTTTGATGGTGCCCTATTTAAAGTGAATGCAGCTGTCTCTAATGCATAACCCCAAAACGATAGTGGCAAATCAGCAAGAGACATCATAGAACGCACCATATCTAATAAGGTTCGATTACGACGTTCGGACACACCATTACTCTGTGGTGTTCCGGGCGGTGTCAACTGTGAAACAATTCCACATTGTCTTAAGTGACTGCCAAACTCATAACTCAGATATTCACCTCCTCGATCAGATCGCAAGAACTTAATCTTCTTGTTACGATGATTCTCAACTTCACTCTGAAATTGCTTGAACTTTTCAAACGTTTTAGACTTGTGTTTCATTAAGTAAATATACCCATATCTACTTAAGTCATCAGTGAAGGTGAGAAAATAACGATATCCACCACGCGCTGTAACATTCATTGGACCGCACACATCAGTATGTATGATTTCCAATAAGTCACTCGCCTGTTCCATTGTTCCAGAGAACGGCGTTTTAGTCATATTTCCCATGAGGCATGGTTCACATGTGTCAAGTGATTCAAAATCAAGTGACTCCAAAAGTCCATCAGCATGGAGCTTCCTCATGCGTTTTACACCAATATGACCTAAACGGCAGTGCCACAAGAAAGTGGTACTATCATTATCAACTCTACATCTTTTGGCATCAATGTTATGAACATGTGTGTCATCACTATCAAGATTCAATATGAATAAACCCCTAACATTGGGTGCATGACCATAAAAGATATTACTCATATAAATAGAACAACCTTTATTCTCTGATTTAATTGAGTAACCGTCTCGCAATAAACAAGATCCAGATATAATGTTCATGCTTAACGCATGCACTAAATAACAATTATTCAGGTTCATCACTAATCCCGATGGTAATCGAAGAGAGAGCGTGCCGACGGCGATCACATCAACCTTGGAACCATTTCCCACGCGCATCGTCACTTCGTCCTTTGCCAGCCTTCATTTATTCTGTAGTTCCGGCTTTGAGTTGCAAATGTGAGCAACCGAACCGGTATCAAATACCTAGGCACTACTACGAGAGCTAGTAAGGTACACATCAATAACATGTATATCATATAAACCTTGTTTGTCGTTGGACGCCTTCTTGTCAGCCATGTACTTGGGGCAGTTCCGCTTCCAGTGACCAGTTCCCTTGCAATGAAAGCACTCAGTTTCAGGCTTGGGTCCATGCTTGGGCTTCTTTACAGGAGTAGGAACTGCTTTGCCATCCTTCTTGGTTTTACACTTCTTGCCCTTGCCCTTGACTTTGCCATTTTTCTTGAAACTAGTGGTTTTATTGACCATCAACACTTGATGTTCTTTCTGGATTTTAGACTCAGCGACTTTTAGCATCGCAAACAGCTCGGCGACTGACTTGTTCATCCCGTGCATGTTATAGTTCATTACAAAGCTATTGTAACTAGGTGGCAGTGATTGAAGAATTCTGTCAGTGATTGCTTCTGGCGGAAGGGCAATTCCCAACTCCGCTAGACGAGTTGAATACCCAGACATTCTGAGTATATGTTCACTGATAGACCCGTTCTCTTCCATCTTGCAAGCATAGAACTTACGGAGGTTTCATACCTCTCGATCCGGGCGTTCTTCTGAAAGATAAAATTCAACTCCTGGAACATCTCATATGCTCCATGACGTTCAAAACATCTTTGAAGTCCCGGTTCTAAGCCATACAATATTGCACATTAAACTATTGAGTAATCTCTAGTGCGTGCCTCCCAAGCGTTCTTAACGTCTTCGGAGGTCATGTCTTCTGGTTGGTCACCAAGCGGTGCATCAAGGACATATGATTTCTGGGAAGCCGTGAGGATAATCCTCAGATTACGGGCCCAGTCAACAAAGTTACTTCCATCATCTTTCAACTTAGCTTTCTCTAGGAACGCATTAAAATTCAGGTGTGCTACTGCGCGAGCCATTGATCTATAACATAAATATGCAAAGTTTACGTAGACTATTGTTCAAGATAATGAGTTTAGTTAATCAAATTACTAAAGATCCCACTCAAATTGACATCCCTCACGTCATCTGAGTGTCACATGATCCAAATCCACCAACTCAAGTCCGATCATCACGTGAGTTGAGGTGGCTTCAATGGTGAACATCATTATGTTGATCATATCTACTATATGACTCATGTTCGACCTTTCGGTCTCTTGTGTTACGAGGCCATGTCTGTACATGCTAGGCTCGTCAAGTTTAACCCGAGTGTTCTGCGCGTGCAACACTGGCTTGCACCCGTTGTATGTGAACGTGGAGTCTATCACACCCGATCATCACGTGGTGTCTCAACACGACGAACTTTCGCAATGGTGCACACTCGGGGAGAACACAATTTATCTTGAAATTTAAGTGAGGGATCACCTTATAATGCTACCGTCGTACTAAGCAAAACAAGGTGCATAAAAGGATTAACATCACATGCAATTCATAAGTGATATGATATGGCCACGAACTTGTGCTTTAGATCTCCATCTTGAAAGCACTGGCATGATCTTCATCGTCACCGGCAAGACACCATGATCTTCATCATCTTGATCTCCATCAATGTGTCACCATCGGGGTTGTCGCGCCCAACATGCTTCTACTACTATTGCTACCGTTTAGCGATAAAGTAAAGCATTACATAGCGCTTAATGGTTGACATGCAGGTCATACAATAATTAAAGACAACCCTATGGCTCCTGCCGGTTGCCGTACTCATCAACATGCAAGTCGTGAAATTCTATACATCATATGATCATCTCATACATCACATATATCACATCATGTAATTGGCCATATCACATCACAACATACCTTGTAAAAACAAGTTAGACGTCCTCTAATTGTTGTTGCATGTTTTATGTGGCTGCTACGGGTTTCTAGCAAGAATGATTCTCACCTACGCATAAACCACAACGGTGATACATAATTTGATTTTCAACCTTCTCAAGGACCGCCGCCTTTGTCAAATCCGATCCAACTAAAGTGAGAGAAACTGCCACCCGCAAGCCATCTAGGCAACAAGTTGTGTCGAGGGAACCGGTCTCTCGTAAGCGTACGAGTAATGTTGGTCCGGGCCGCTTCATCTCACAATACCGCTGAACCAAAATCCGACCAAGGGAGGAAGCAATCTAAGCATCAACGCCCACAAACCTTTTGTGTTCTACTCGAGATCTCATCTACACATAGACCTAGCTCATGATGCCACTATTGGGGAACGTTGCATGGGAAACAAAAAAATTCCTACGCACACGCAGATCTATCCATGGTGATGAGCATCTACGAGAGGGAGAGTGAATCTACATACCCTTGTAGATCGCTAAGCGGGAAGCGTTAAGAAACGCGGTTGGTGTAGTCGAACGTCTTCGCGATCCAAATCGCCGTGCGTCCCACGATCCAATCACGATCCGTCCCGCGATCCAATCATGATCCGTCCCGTGATCTGATCATGATCCGTCCCACGAACTTGATCACGATCCGTCCCACGAACTTGATCATGATCCTACCGATCTAGCACCGAACGGACGACACCTCCGCGTTCAGCACACGTACAGCTTGATGACGATCTCCACCGTCTTGATCCAACAAGAAGAAGTGGAGAGGAAGAAGAGTTCTCCGGCAGCCTGACGGCGCTCTGGCGATGGTGGTGGAGCAATTCCGGCAGGGTTTCGCCTAAGCACTGCAGAAAACCAATCTAGAAGAGAAAATATGCACCGGAGGAACGGGTAGCACGTGGCTGAAAATCTAGTGCAAAAACCCTCTATACCACCAGTATATATAGGAGGAAGAGAGGAGAGGAGGCAGACTTGGCTTCCTAAGCCAAGGGCTTCGGCCGAAGGAGGTGGAGGAGGTGGAGTCCACCTCCAATCCTAGTAGGACTAGGATTCACCTATGTTGCCTTTTTTTCCACCTTTTTCTCTTGGGTTTTTTCTTCCAGCCGCATGGGCCTCTTGTGGTTGTTCCACGAGCCCACTAAGGCCTGGTTTCCACTCTCCCACAGCCCATGTAGCCTCTTGGATCGAAATACCCCTCCCAGAGGTCTCCCGGTACACTACCGGCACTCCTGGTACACTACCGATGGGACCGAAACTTTTCCGGTGACCAAAACAGGACTTCCTATATATGAATCTTTACCTCCGGACCATTACGGAGCTCCTCTTGACGTCCGAGATCTCATCCAGGACTCCTAACAAAACTTCGGTCACCACCATACATAACTCTATACTACCGAAACGTCACCAAACCTTAAGTGTGCAGACCGTGCGGGTTCGAGAACTATGTAGACATGACCGAGACACCTCTATGGTCAATAACCAATGGCGGGACCTAGATGTCCACATTGGTTCCTACATATTCTATGAATATGTTTATCGGTCGAACCTCTATGTCAAGGATTCACTTAATCCCGTATGATGTTCCTTTTGTTCTTCGGTATGTTACTTGCCCGAGATTGGATCGTCGGTATCTCCATACCTAGTTCAACCTCGTTATTGGAAAGTCTCTTTACTCGTTCCGTAATACAAGATCTCGCAACTAACACTTAGTCACATTGCTTGCAAGGCTTATTGTGATGTTGTATTACCGAGTGGGCCCTGAGATACCTCTCCGTCACACAGAGTAACAAATCCCAGTCTCGATCCATGCCAACTCAACAGACACCCTCAGAGACACCTGTAGAGCACCTTTATAGTCACCCAGTTACGTTGCGACGTTTGATACACACAAGGTACTCCTCCGATATCTGTGAGTTGCATGCTCTCATGGTCATAGGAACATATACTTGACATGTAGAAAACAGTAGCAATAAACTGACATGATCATAAGCTATGTTTGTAGTTTGGGTCTTGTCCATCACATCATTGTCCTAATGATGTGATCCCATTATCAAATGACATCTCATGTCCATGGCTAGGAAACCTTAACCATCTTTCGATCAACGAGCTAGTTCACTAGAGGCATACTAGGGACATTGTGTTTGTCTATGTATCCACACATGTATCCATGTTGCCAATTAATACAATTATAGCATGGATAATAAACGATTATCATGAACAACGAAATACAATAATAAATACTTTATTTATTGCCTCTAGGGCATATTTCCAACACATCGGGGTCTCCTGGTCCCGGCCCTCCTGGCCGAGCTGGAGAGTAGGTTGGGCTGGCGCCTTCGTCGCCACGGCTGCCGGCAAGGTGGAATCAGCAGCTCCCTTGTCGAAGGCCGTGAGACCACCCACAGCCCTGGCTACCCTAACCACGTCCGTAGCCTTAGCATTATTGTTGGTGTCGATGCCAGCAGCCGAAACATAGTTGCCACGATAGGAACTCGCCATATTAAGCATTCTTTTGCTTGCCCCCAAAGCCTTTCCAATAAGCTTCTACGCTGAGATTCTTAGGATAACTAGCAACTCTCTTATCCATTGGTACCTTACAAAATCTCTCTAAGGTATGGCCTACAATACCACAACACTCACAATACAGGGGTAATTTTTCATACTTTACACCAAACTTGCATATTTTAGAGCTACCCAAGGGAGTAAATTCTACTGTGCTCCTAAGAGGCTCATGGAGTAAAACTTGCACACGCACACGCAGGTACTTTTCAACAATGACATGGTTGTGATGAGACACCTCTAACACTTCCCCTAGCTGGTCCCCTAGGGTCCGACCCATACTCTCAGTTTTGAGCATGAATGGGAGGTCTCGTACCTTGGCCCAAATGGCCATTATGCCGAGGTCGACCTCAGCCGGATCGCCCTCACCGCCGAACTCGGTGAAAATGATGCCGTCCCGCTTGTAGTGCCACGACTCCACCTTAAGCATGAACCGTCGATCCCCCTCGGCAGCGAAGTAGAGGATGAACCTCCCATTGTCGCAATCCACCTCTTGGATGGTCACCCCTCCTTGGTGTTTCCAAGCCGTGGCCCGAAGTTCATCAATGATGACCCAAGGATTGACCTGGACCGGTGATAGGAGGCGGCTGACCACCAGGTGGCCGGTGACAGCCTTGCGAGCAGCCTCCATGTCGATGATGAGCGGTGTGCCCTCGCCCTTGGGACGCCTCGGGGCCGCCACGCCCAATCGATTAGGAGCGATCAGGGATAAGGATGACAATGGGTCGAGTTTGGAGCTGATGGAGCTGGTCCAAATCCAACCCATGACCCATCTTACTACCCTATGCCCATCCACCAAAGCATCCATGGGCACAAACTGTGCCCATGCCCAAACCCATTGGATGTCCAGATATCCATGGAGCTCCATGGGCATAGAAAAATCAGTATGAATCCTTCCCAAAGATCAAATTAACTCATCATCGTTCATTAACTGAGATTAGGTTTAATAATTATGTTAGTGGAGTTGGGGGGGATTAGGTAACATGGGTCAAAATTTGACCTTTTGTGATTGCGAGTGACTTGGGGTTGGGCATTTGCTTAGTTTAGTGTTAGTGCCATTGGGGGCCATGTGTCATATGGGTATCCATTTGATATCCATGGAGCAAAAACTACAACTATGTCCAACCCAACTATTCGTGGGTATCCAAATCCACGGATCCATGGCAGAAACACGCTCCATACCCTTGCCCAACCGGGTTGGGAACCCGCGGGTATCCAGATCATGAAGACCACGGTCGTACTGCTCCTCGTCTTGCTGTGTTTGTGACTCATGCATAGGTGGTGGAGTCTGCAATCCATATTAAGATGTTGATGCGAAATTATAGGTGTTTGGTTGTGACTCTGGAGGGATATAAGATGGGACAATAACGTTCTCATGGAAGAAGTCTGTCATTATTCCCGTGTACGTAGTATCAACTGAAGCTCTAAGGATGGCCGGGTTTAGGCTAGCACATTGGGATTCCTCATCGTGCCATTTTGGATCAACATTTTCCTGCACAGGAAAACCGCATGTAAATAAAATTCATGAAAATATTGTATGCTTGTAGTTGCTTATGTTGGGGAACGTTGCATGGGAAACAAAATTTCCTACGCACACGCAAGATCTATCCATGGTGATAAGCATCTACGAGAGGGAGAGTGGATCTACGTACCCTTGTAGATCGCTAAGCGGGAAGCGTTAGGAAACGTGGTTGGTGTAGTCGAACGTCTTCGCGATCCAAATCGCCGAGCATCCCACGATCTCATCATGATCCGTTCCGCGATCCAATCACGATCCTTCCCGCGAACTCATCACGATCTGTTCCGCAATTTCATCATGATCCGTCCCACGATCTCATCACGAACCGTCTCGCGATCTTGATCACGGTCCTTCCGATCTAGCGCCGAACGGACGGCACCTCCGCGTTCAGCACACGTACAGCTCGATGACGATCTCCGCCTTCTTTATCTAGCAAGAGGGAGCGGAGAGGTAGACGAGTTATCCGGAAGCGTGACGGCGCTGCGGCGATGGTGGTGGAGTAATTCCGGTAGGGCTTCACCAAGCACTATAGAAAACCGATCTAGAGGAGAAACTATGCACTAGAGGAACGGGTAGCACGTGGCTGAAAATCTAGTGCCAAAACCCATAAAACCTCTAGTATATATAGGAGGAAGAGAGGAGGAGGCTTGGCTCCCAAGGAGCCAACCCTTGGGTCGGCCGAACCAAGGAGGATTGGAGGATTCCTCCTCCAATCCTAGTAGGACTAGGACTCCTCCTTATTTTTGCCTTTTTTGCCTTTTTCCACCTTTTTCTCTTTGGGCTTTTCTTCCCAACTGCATGGGCCTTGTGTGGGACTTCCACCATCCCACTAAGGGCTGGTATTTACTCTCCCACAGCCCATGTAGCCCCTTGGGTCGAAATTGTTGGAAATATGCCCTAGAGGCAATAATAAAATGGTTATTATTGTATTTCCTTGTTCATGATAATTGTCTATTGTTCATGCTATAATTGTGTTAACCGGAAACCATAATACATGTGTGAATACATAGACCACAACATGTCCCTAGTGAGCCTCTAGTTGACTAGCTCGTTGATCAATAGATGGTCACGGTTTCATGGGCATGGACATTGGATGTCATTGATAACGGGATCACATCATTAGGAGAATGATGTGATGGACAAGACCCAATCCTAAGCATAGCACAAGATCGTGTAGTTCGTTTGCTAAAGCTTTTCAATGTCAAGTATCGTTTCCTTAGACCATGAGATTGTGCAACTCCCGGATACCGTAGGAATGCTTTGGGTGTGCCAAACGTCACAACGTAACTGGGTGGCTATAAAGGTGCACTACGGGTATCTCCGAAAGTATCTGTTGGGTTGGCATGAATCGAGACTGGGATTTGTCACTCCGTGTGATGGAGAGGTATCTCTGGGCCCACTCGGTAAGACATCATCATAATGAGCTCAATGTGACTAAGGAGTTAGCCACGGGATGATGTATTACGGAACGAGTAAAGAGACTTGCCAGTAACGAGATTGAACAAGGTATGGGGATACCGACGATCGAATCTCGGGCAAGTATCATACCGATAGACAAAGGGAATTGTATACGGGATTGATTGAATCCTTGACATCGTGGTTCATCCGATGAGATCATCGTGGAGTACGTGGGAGCCAACATGGGTATCCAGATCCCGCTGTTGGTTATTGACCGGAGAGGTGTCTCGGTCATGTCTACGTGTCTCCCGAACCCGTAGGGTCTACACACTTAAGGTTCGATGACACTAGGGTTATAGGGAAAAGGTATACGTGATTACCGAAGGTTGTTCGGAGTCCCGGATGAGATCCCGGAGGTCACGAGGAGCTCCGGAATGGTCCGTAGGTAAAGATTGATATATAGGAAGTCCAGTTTCGGTCACCGGAAAGTTTTCGGGCTCATCGGTATTGTACCGGGAGTGCCGGGAGGGTGCCGGAGGACCCCCGGGAGGGGTGTGACGACCAGAGGACTTCATGGGCTGTTAGATAAAGTGTGTCAGCCCTTATTGGGCTGGGAAATACTTTTGCTAAAGGCCCATGTGGCTGGAGATAAGGAGATAAGGCAAAAAGGATTTAAAAGGAGGAGATCCACCTCCCTTGTGGGAGGTGGACTCTCCCTTTAATTCGGCCGGCCATCTCCTCTTTGGAGTAGAGGCCAAGCCAGCCCTCCACGTCCCTCCTCCTATATATACTTGAGGTTTTGGATGTTTTGAGATAGGATTTGATCTCTCTCTCTCACGGCGAAGCCCTACCTCTCTTCTTCCTCCTCCGCAGCGCTTAGGCGAAGCCCTGTCGGAATACCTTGCTACTCCACCACCACCACGCCGTCGTGCTGCTGTTGGAGCCCTTCCCCAACCTCTCCTTCCTCCTTGCTGGATCAAGGTGTTGGAGACGTCACCGGGCTGCACGTGTGTTGAACGCGGAGGTGCCGTCCGTTCGGCACTTGATCGGATCTACCGCGATCTGAATCGCTGCGAGTACGACTCCATCAACCGCGTTCTTGTAACGCTTCCGCTTAGCGATCTTCAAAGGTATGAAGATGCAATCTCTCCCCTCTCGTTGCTGGTTTCTCCATAGATAGATCTTGGTGAACGTAGGAAAATTTTGATTTACTACTACGTCTCCCAACAGTGGCATCATGAGCTAGGTCTATGCGTAGAATCTATGCACGAGTAGAACACAAAGTAGTTGTGGGCGTCGATTTTGTTAATATGCTTGCCGTTACTAGTCTTATCTTGATTCGACGGTATTGTGGGATGAAGCGGCCCGGACCAACCTTACACGTACGCTTACGTGAGACCGGTTCCACCGCCTGACATGCACTAGTTGCATAAGGTGGCTAGCGGGTGTCTGTCTCTCCCACCTTAGTCAGATTGGATTCGATGAAAAGGGTCCTTATGAAGGGTAAATAGCAATTGGCATATCACGTTGTGGTTTTGATGTAGGTAAGAAACGTTCTTGCTAGAAACCTATAGCAACCACGTAAAAACTTGCAACTACAAATTAGAGGACGTCTAACTTGTTTTTGCAGCATATGCCGTGTGATGTGATATGGCCAAAAGGATGTGATGTGATGCATTGTGATGTATGAGATTGATCATGTTCTTGTAATAGGGTTCACGACTTGCATGTCGATGACTATGACAACCGGCAGGAGCCATAGGAGTTGTCTTATATTATTGTATGACCTGCGTGTCAATCATAAACGCCATGTAATTACTTTACTTTATTGCTAAACGTTAGCTGTAGTAGTAGAAGTAATAGTTGGCGAGACAACTTCATGAAGACACAATGATGGAGATCATGATGATGGAGATCATGGTGTCGTGCCGGTGACAGTGATGATCATGGTGCCCCGAAGATGGAGATCGAAGGAGCAAGATGATATTGGCCATATCATGTCACTATATTGATTGCATGTGATGTTTATCATGTTTACATCTTATTTGCATAGAACGACGGTAGTAAATAAGATGATCTCTCAATAAAATTTCAAGAAAGGTGTTCACCCTAACTGTGCACCGTTGCTAAGGATCGCCGTTCCGAAGCACCACGTGATGATCGGGTGTGATAGGTTCTAACGTTCGCATACAACGGGTGTAAGCCAGATTTACACATGCAAAACACTTAGGTTGACTTGACGAGCCTAGCATGTACAGACATGGCCTCGGAACACGGAAGACCGAAAGGTCGAACATGAGTCGTATAGAAGATACGATCAACATAGAGATGTTCACCATGGATGACTAGTCCGTCTCACGTGATGATCGGACACGGGCTAGTTGACATGGATCATGTATCACTTGGAAGACTAGAGAGATGTCTATCTAAGTGGGAGTTCATTAATAATTTGATTAAATGAACTTAATTATCATGAACTTAGTCTAAAAATGTCCTTGCAAATTATGTCGTAGATAGCTCGCGCTGTAGCTCCCCAGTTTTATTGATACAATCCTAGAGAAAAGTAAGTTGAAAGTTGATGGTAGCAATAATGCGGACTGGGTCCGTGATCTGAGGATTGTCCTCATTGCTGCACAGAAAGCTTATGTTTTTGATGTACCGCTAACTGCATCACTCCCTCAAGCGTTGTCTGTAGATGTTGTGAACATATGACAGGCACTTTTTGATGACTACGTGATAGTTCAGTGCGTCATGCATTACGGCTTAGAATTGAGGCTTCAAAATGTTTTGAACGTCACAGAACATATGAGATGTTCTAGGAGCTGAGATTGTGATCTCAAGCTCGTGCCTATGTTGAGAGGTATGAGACCTCCAACAAGATTCTTTGCCTGCAAGATAAAGGAGAATAGCTTAATCGGTGAGCGTGTTCTCAGATTGTCTGGGTGCTACAATCACTTGAATCAAGTGGGAGTTAATCTTCCAGATGAGATAGTGATTAATGCAGTTCTCCAAGTCACTGCCACCAAGCTACTAGAGCTTCGTGATGAACTATAACATGCCAGGGATGGATAAGATGATCCCTGAGTTGTTCGTGATGTTTGACACCACGAAGGTAGAAATCAATAAGGAGCATCAAGTGTTGATGGTTAAGTGAAAACCACTAGTTTCAAAAGGGGCAAGGGCAAGAAGGGAAAAACTTCAGGAATGGCAAGCCAGTTGTTGCTCTAGTGAAGAAACCCAAGGTTGAGCCCGAACCCGATACTAAGTGCTTC
Source organism: Hordeum marinum (assembly GCA_022496015.1). Lineage (NCBI taxonomy): Eukaryota > Viridiplantae > Streptophyta > Magnoliopsida > Poales > Poaceae > Hordeum > Hordeum marinum. The sequence goes on along the minus strand of CM039676.1, from coordinate 345,898,269 downwards.
TGTTATGAGGAGAATGTTCGCTGAAGCGGAAAACCCCTAGATGCTTGGTAGATAAGAAGGCTGGTAATGTCAATGGAAGTATATTTGATATACGTGTTAGTGATGTGTACCTTGCTGGTACTCCTAGTAGCACCTGGGTATTGGATACCGGTTCGGTTGCTAAGTGTTAGCAACTCGAAATAAAAGCTACGGAGTAAATGGAGACTAGCTAGGTGAAAGGTGACGATGTGTGTTGGAAGTATTTCCAAGATTGATGTGATCACGATCGCACGCTCTCTCTACCTTCAGGATTTGTGATAAACCTAAATAAATGTTATTTGGTGTTTGCGTTGAGCATGAACGTGATTAGATCATGATTAGTGCGATACGATTATTCATATAAGTTAGAGAATAATGGTTATTCTGTTTACATGGATAATGCCTTCAATGGTCATGCACCCACTCGAAATGGTTTATCGAATCATGATCGTAGTAGTACACATATTCATAACATTGGTACCAAAAGATACAAAGTTAATAATGATAGTACCACATGCTTGTGGCACTGCCACGTAATGTCATATTGGTATAAATCGCATGAAGAAATTCCATGATGATGGATTTTTTTTTTGACTCACTCGATTTCGAATCGGTTGAGACATGCGAGCCATGCCTCTTGGGCAAGATGACTGAGACCCCGTCATCCAATATGATGGAGCGGGCAAGTGGCTTATTGGAATTAATACATGTTGATGTATGTGGTCCAATGAGTGTTGAAACACACAGTGGATATCGTTGTTTTTCTTTACCTTCACTGATGATTTGAGTAAATATGGGGATATTTACTTAATGAAACACGAATCTGAAATGTTTGAAAGGTTCAAGGAGTTTCAGAGTGAAGTTAAAGATCATCGTGACAAGAAGATAAATGTCTATGATATGATCATGGAGGTGAATATCTAAGTTACGAGTTTGGTATGCAATTTTAGACAATGTGGAAATTGTTTCACAGCTCACGCCTCCTGGAACACCATAGTGTGATGGTGTGTTCGAATGTCGTAGTCGTGCTCTATTGGATATAGTAAGTACTATGATGTCTCTTATCGTTTTACCACTATCGTTATGGGGTTATGCATTAAAGACAAATCCATTCACTTTAACAGGGCACCATCTAAGTCTGTTGAGATGACACCGTGAGAATTATGGTTTGACAGAAGCCTAAGCTGTCATTTCTTAATGTTTGGGGCTGCGACGCTTATGTGAAAATGGGTTTTTCACCTAGCGAGCTCGAACCCAAAGCAGACAAATGCATCTTCATAGAATACCCTAATGAGACATTGGGTATACCTTCTATCTCAGATCCAAGCGCAAAAGGTGTTTGTTGCTAAGAATGGGTCCTTTCTTGAGAAAGAGTTTCTCTCGAAAGAATTGAGTGGGAGGAAGATAGAACTTGATGAGGTTGTTGAACCTTTGTTTCAACCAGAGAATAGCGCAACACAGAAAGATGTTTCTGTAGAGCCTACTCAGTTGAAAAGGAAGTTAATGATGATGATCATGAAGCTTCGGATCAAGTCACTATCGAACCTCGTAGGTCGACAAGGACGCGTACTGCTCCTGAGTAGTATGACAACCTTGTCTTGGAAATCATGTTGTTGGACAACGATGAACCTACGAACTATGGAGAAGCGATGGTGGGCCTGGATTCCAACAAATGGCTAGGAGCCATGAAATCCGAGAAAGGATCCATGTATGAAAACCAAGTATTGACTTTGGTAGACTTGCCTGTTGAAAGGCAGGTTGTTGAGTACAAATGGACTTTTGAGATGAACATAGACGCTAATGGTGAAATGTCACCGTTTATAAAGCTCGACTTGTCGCAAAGAAGTTTCCGCCAAGTTCAAGGAGTTGACTGCAATGAGATTGTCTCATCTGTAGCGATGCTAAAAGTCTATTAAAATTTTGTTAGCAGTTGCTGCATTTTTCGATTATGAAATCTGGCGGATGGATGACAAGACAAGGTTTACGTAATGGTTTCTGTGAGGAAGAGTTGTATGTGATACAACCAGAAGGTTTTGTCAATCCTAAGGATGCTAATAATATGCAAACTCCAGCGATCCTTCTATGGACTGGAGCAAGAATCTCGGAGTTGGAATATATGCTTTGATGAGGTGATCAAAGTGTTTAAGTTTATACAAAGTTTATGAGAAACTTGTATTTGCAAGAAAGTGAGTGGGAGCACTATGGAATTTCTTATAAGAATATGTAGTTGACATATTATTGATCGGAAATGATGTAGAATTTCTGGAAGAGCATGAAGGGTTGTTTGAAAAGTTTTTTTTTTCAAAGGAAGACCCAGATAAAGCTACTATTTTATTGAGCATCAAGATCTATAGGGATAGATCTATTCGCTTGATAAGTTTTTTCGACGAAGACATACCTTGACAAGTTTTTGAAGGAGTTCAAAATAGATGGGTCAAAGAAGGAGTTCTTGACTGTATTGTAAGGTGTGAAATTGAGTAAGACTCAATACCCGACCACGGCAGAAGATAAAGAAGAGATGAGTGTCATCTCCTATGCTTTAGCCATAGGCTCTATATAGTATGCCATGCTGTGTACCGCACCTGTGTGTGCCTTGCCATGAGTCTGTCAAGGGGTACAAGAGTAATCCAAGAGTGGATCACTGGACAGCGGTCAAAGTTAGCCTTAGTAACTTAAGAACTAAGGAAATATTTCTCGATTATGGAGGTGATAAAGAGTTCATCGTAAAGTGTTACGATGATGCAAGCTTTAAAACCAATCCGGATGACTCTTAGTAGAAATCCAGCTACGTATAGTGGAGCAGCCATTTCGAATAGCTCCAAGTGGATCATGGGAGTAGTATCTACAAATATGACATGGAAAGTTTGCAAGGTACACACGATCTAAATGTCGCAGACCTGTTGACTAAAAACCTCTTTCACGAGCAGAACATGAACAAACCCCAGAACTTATTGGGTGTTAATCACATGATGATATGATCATATGGTGATGTAAGTGTTAATCACATGGTGATGTGAACTAGATTATTGACTCTAGTGCAAGTGGGAGACTGTTGGAAATATGCCCTAGAGGCAATAATAAAATGGTTATTATTGTATTTCCTTGTTCATGATAATTGTCTATTGTTCATGCTATAATTGTGTTAACCGGAAACCATAATACATGTGTGAATACATAGACCACAACATGTCCCTAGTGAGCCTCTAGTTGACTAGCTCGTTGATCAATAGATGGTCATGGTTTCATGGCCATGGACATTGGATGTCATTGATAACGGGATCACATCATTAGGAGAATGATGTGATGGACAAGACCCAATCCTAAGCATAGCACAAGATCGTGTAGTTCGTTTGCTAAAGCTTTTCAATGTCAAGTATCGTTTCCTTAGACCATGAGATTGTGCAACTCCCGGATACCGTAGGAATGCTTTGGGTGTGCCAAACGTCACAACGTAACTGGGTGGCTATAAAGGTGCACTACGGGTATCTCCGAAAGTATCTGTTGGGTTGGCATGAATCGAGACTGGGATTTGTCACTCCGTGTGATGGAGAGGTATCTCTGGGCCCACTCGGTAAGACATCATCATAATGAGCTCAATGTGACTAAGGAGTTAGCCACGGGATGATGTATTATGGAACGAGTAAAGAGACTTGCCAGTAACGAGATTGAACAAGGTATGGGGATACCGACGATCGAATCTCGGGCAAGTATCATACCGATAGACAAAGGGAATTGTATACGGGATTGATTGAATCCTTGACATCGTGGTTCATCCGATGAGATCATCGTGGAGTACGTGGGAGCCAACATGGGTATCCAGATCCCGCTGTTGGTTATTGACCGGAGAGGTGTCTCGGTCATGTCTACGTGTCTCCCGAACCCGTAGGGTCTACACACTTAAGGTTCGATGACGCTAGGGTTATAGGGAAAAGGTATACGTGATTACCGAAGGTTGTTCGGAGTCCCGGATGAGATCCCGGACGTCACGAGGAGCTCCGGAATGGTCCGGAGGTAAAGATTGATATATAGGAAGTCCAGTTTCGGTCACCGGAAAGTTTTCGGGCTCATCGGTATTGTACCGGGAGTGCCGGGAGGGTGCCGGAGGACCCCCGGGAGGGGTGTGACGACCAGAGGACTTCATGGGCTGTTAGATAAAGTGTGTCAGCCCTTATTGGGCTGGGAAATACTTTTGCTAAAGGCCCATGTGGCTGGAGATAAGGAGATAAGGCAAAAAGGATTTAAAAGGAGGAGATCCACCTCCCTTGTGGGAGGTGGACTCTCCCTTTAATTCGGCCGGCCATCTCCTCTTTGGAGTAGAGGCCAAGCCAGCCCTCCACGTCCCTCCTCCTATATATACTTGAGGTTTTGGATGTTTTGAGATAGGATTTGATCTCTCTCTCTCACGGCGAAGCCCTACCTCTCTTCTTCCTCCTCCGCAGCGCTTAGGCGAAGCCCTGTCGGAATACCTTGCTACTCCACCACCACCACGCCGTCGTGCTGCTGTTGGAGCCCTTCCCCAACCTCTCCTTCCTCCTTGCTGGATCAAGGTGTTGGAGACGTCACCGGGCTGCACGTGTGTTGAACGCGGAGGTGCCGTCCGTTCGGCACTTGATCGGATCTACCGCGATCTGAATCGCTGCGAGTACGACTCCATCAACCGCGTTCTTGTAACGCTTCCGCTTAGCGATCTTCAAAGGTATGAAGATGCAATCTCTCCCCTCTCGTTGCTGGTTTCTCCATAGATAGATCTTGGTGAACGTAGGAAAATTTTGATTTACTACTACGTCTCCCAACAGAAATACCCCTCCCGATGGTCTCCCGGTACACTACCGGCACTCCCGGTATACTACCAATGAGACCGAAACCTTTCCGGCGACCAAAACAGGACTTCCTATATATCAATATTTACCTCGGGACCATTTCGGAGCTCCTCATGACATCCGGGATCTTATCCGGGACTCCGAACAACCTTCGGTCACCACCATACATAACTTTATACTACCGAAACGCCACCGAACCTTAAGTGTGCAGACCCTGCGGGTTCGAGAACTATGTAGACATGACCGAGACACCTCTATGGTCAATAACCAATAGCGGGACCTGGATGCCCATATTGGTTCCTACATATTCTATGAAGATCTTTATCGGTCGAACCTCTATGTCAAGGATTCAGTTAATCCCGTATGATGTTCCCTTTGTTCTTTGGTATGTTACTTGCCCGAGATTCGATCGTCGGTATCTCCATACCTAGTTCAACCTCGTTACCGGCAAGTCTCTTTACTCGTTCCGTAACACAAGATCCCGTGACTAACACTTAGTCACATTGCTTGCAAGGCTTATTGTGATGTTGTATTACCGAGTGGGCCATGAGATACCTCTCCATCACACGGAGTAACAAATCCTAGTCTTGATCCATGCCAACCCAACAGACACCCTGGGAGATACCTGTAGAGCACCTTTATAGTCACCCAATTATGTTGCGACGTTTGATACACACAAGGTACTCCTTCGGTGTCAGTGAGTTGCATGATCTCATGGTCATAGGAACAGATACTTGACATGCAGAAAACAGTAGCATTAAACTGACACGATCATATGCTACGTTTGTAGTTTGGGTCTTGTCCATAACACCATTCTCCTAATGATGTGATCCCATTATCAAATGACATCTCATGTCCATGGCTAGGAAACCTTAACCATCTTTGATCGACGAGCTAGTTCACTAGAGGCATACTAGGGACAAAGTGTTGTCTATTTACCCACACGTGGAATGTGTTTCCAATCAATAAAGTTATAGCATGGATAATAAATGATTATCATGAACTAGGAAATATGATAATAACTAATTTATTATTGCCTCTAGGGCACATTTTCAATAGTCTCCCACTTGCACTAGAGTCAATAATCTAGTTCACATCACCATGTGATTCGCATTGTTATGAATCTAACACCCACTGAGTTTTGGGGCTCGATCATGCTTTGCATGTGAGAGAGGTCTTATAGTCAACGGGTCTGCGACATTCAGATCCGTGTGTACTTTGCAAATATCTATGTCAAACTGTAAACACTGCTACCACACTCCACTTGGTACTACTCCAAATGGCTGCTCCACTATACGTATCCAGATTGCTACTACGAGTCATCCGGATTGGTGTTAAAGCTTGCATCGGCGTAACTCTTTACGACGAACTCTTTATCACCTCCATAATCGAGAAACATCTCCTTAGTCTTTTAGTTACTAAGGATAATCTTGACCGTTGTCTAGTGATCCACTCCTAGATCACACTTGTACCCCTTGATGGACTCATGGCAAGGCACACACAGGTGCGGTACACAGCATGGCATACTATACAGAGTCTATGGCTAAGGCATAGGGGACGACGTTCGTCCTTTCTCTTTTTTCTGCCGTGGTCGAGCTTTGAGTCTCACTCAACTTCACACCTTACAAATCAGGCAAGAACTCTTTTCAAACACCTTACAAATCTTGTCAAGGCATGTACTCATTCAAAGTCTTCATCAAGCATCTTGATCTATCTCTATAGATCTTGATGCTCAACAATTAGGTAGCTTTATCCAGGTCTTCCTTTGAAAAACCCTTTCAAACAACCGTTTATGCTTTCCAGAAATTCTACATCATTTCCGATCAACAATATGTCATCCACATATACTTATCAGAAATTCTATAGTGCTCCCACTCACTTTATTGTAAATACAAGTTTCTCGTAAACTTTGTATAGACTCAAAAACTTTGATCACCTCATCAAAGTGTATATTCCAACTCCGAGAGGCTTGCTTCAGTTCATAGAAGAATCACTAAAGCTTGCACACCTTTTAGCATCCTTAGGACTGACAAAACCTTCTGGTTGTATCACATACAACCTTTCCTCAAGTAAACCGTTAAGGAAACGATGTTTTGATATCCATCTGCCAGATTTCATAATTGAAAAATGCAGCAACTACTAACATAATTCCAACAGACTTTAGCATCGCTATGAGTGAGAAAGTCTCATTGCAGTCAACTCCTTGAACTTGTCGTAAACTTCTTTGCAACAAGTCGAGCTTTACAAATGGTGACATTTACCATGAGCGTATGTCTTCATTTTAAACATCCATTTGTACTCAACGACCTGCCGTCCAACGAGCAAGTCTACCAAAGTCTATACTTGGTTTTCATACATTGGTCAGAATCCGGGCCCATCATCGCTTCTCCACAGCTCGTAGGTTCATCGTTGTCCAACAACATGACCTCCAAGACAGGGTTGTCGTACCGCTCAGGAGCAGTACACATCCTTGTCGATCTAAGAGGTTCGATAGTAACTTGATCCGAAGCTTCATGATCATCATCATTAACTTCCTCTTCAACTAACATAGGCTTCACAGAAACAAAGTCCTGCGCTGCGCTACTCTCTGGTTGAAACAAATGTTCAACAACCTCATCAAGTTCTATCTTCCTCCCACTCAATTCTTTTGAGAGAAACTCTTTCTCGAGAAAGGACCCAGTTTTAGCAACAAACACTTTATGCTTGGATCTGAGATAGAAGGTTTACCTAACTGTCTTTAGGGTATCCTATGAAGATGCATTTGTCCACTTTGGGTTCGAGCTCATTAGGTGGAAATCTTTTTCACTTAAGTGTTGCAGCCCCAAACATTAAGAAATGACAGCTTAGGTTTCTATCAAACCATAATTCACACGGTGTCATCTCAACGGATTTAGATGGTGCCCTATCTAAAGTGAATGTAGTTGTCTCTAATGCATAACCCCAAAATTATAGTAGCAAAATGATAAGAGACATCATAGCAAGCACCATTTTCAATACAGCACGACTATGACGTTCGAACACACCATCAAAATATGGTGTTCCACGTGGCGTGAGTTGTGAAACAACTTTCACATTGTCTAAAGTTGTATGCCAAACTCGTAACTTAGATATTTACCTCCACGATCCTATCGGGGACATTTTTATCTTCTTGTCACGATGATCTTAAACTTCACTCTAAATTTGCTTGAACCTTTCAAACAATTCAGACTTGTGTTTCATTAAGTAAATATACACTATATCTACTCAAATCATGAGTGAAGGTAAGAAAATAACGATATCCACCGCACGCTACAAGACTCATTGGATTGCATACATCAACATGTATCATTTCCAATAAATCATTTGCCCGCTTCATCCATCTGGAAACGGGGTCCTTAGTCATCTTGCCCAAGAGGCATGGTTCGCATGTCTCAACCGATTCGAAATCGAATGAGTCCAAAGATCCATCAGCATGGAGTTTCTTCATGCGCTTTATACCAAGATGACATTTAGCGGCAGTGCCACAAGTATGTGGTACTATCATTATTAACTTTGTATCTTTTGGCATCAATGTTATGAACATGTGTATTACTACGATCAAGATTCAACAAACCATTCTCACTGGGAGCATGACCATTGAAGGTATTATTCATGTAAACAGAATAACCATTATTCTCTAACTTAAATGAATAACCGTGTTGCAATAAACACGATCTAATCACGTTCATGCTCAACGCAAAACACCAAATAACAGTTATTTAGGTTTGTCACTAATCCCGAAGGTAGAGAGAGCATGCGATGTTGATCACATCAACCTTGGAAACATTTGCAACACACATCGTCACCTCACCCTTAGCTAGTTCTCCGTTTATTCCGTAGCTTTTATTTCGAGTTACTAACATTTAGCAACCAAACCGGTATCCAATACCCAGGTGCTACTAGGAGTACTCGCAAGGTACACATCATTAACACGTATATCAAATATACCTTTGTCTATGTTGCCAGCCTTCTTATCTACCAAGTATCTAGGGTTGTTCCGCTTCAGCGACCGCTCTCCTCATAATCGAAGCACTTAGTCTCGGGTTTGGGTTCAACTTTGGGTTGCTTCACTGGAGCAGCAACTGACTTGCTATCCATCAAGTTTCCCTCCTTGCTCTTGCCCTTCTCGAAACTAGTGGTTTGACTAACCATCAACACTTGACGCTCCTTCTTGATTTCTACCTTCGCGGTGTCAAACATCGCGAACAGCTCAGGGATCATTATTTCTATCCCTAGCATTTTATAGTTCATCACCAAGTTCTAGTAGCTTAGTGACAGTGACTTGGAGAACTATATCAATCACTATCTTATCTGGAAGATCAACTCCCACTCGATTCAAGCGATTGTAGCACCCAGACAATCTGAGCACATGCTCAACGATTGAGCTATTCTCTTTCATCTTGCAGGCAAAGAATCTTGTTGGAGATCTCATATCTCGCAACACAGGCCCGAGCCTGAGATCCTAATTTCAGCTCTTAGAACATCTCATATGTTCTATGATGTTCAAAACATTTCGGAGCCTCAATTCTAAGCCGTAATGCATGACGTACTAAACTATCAAGTAGTCATCAGAACGTGCCTGTCAGATGTTCACAACATCTACAAACGACGCTAGAGGGGTTGGCGCACCGAGCGGTGCATTAAGGACATAAGCCTTCTGTGCAGCAATGAGGACAATCCTCAGATCATGGACCCAGTCCGCAATATTTCTACCATCATCTTTCAACTCTATTTCTCTAGGAACATATAAAAATACAAGGGAGCTACAACGTGAGCTAGTAATCTACAACATAATTTTGCAAAGACACTACAGACTATGTTCATGATAATGACTTCAATTAATCATATTACTTAAGAACTCCCACTCAAATTCACATCCCTCCGGTCATTCGAGTGATACATGATCCAAATTCACCAACTCAAGTCCGATCATCACGTGAGTTGAGGTGGTTTCAATGGTGAACATCATCATGTTGATCATATCTACTATATGACTCATGTTTGACCTTTCGGTCTCTTGTGTTCCGAGGCCATGTCTGTACATGCTGGGCTCGTCAAGTTTAACCCGAGTGTTCTGCACGTGCAACACTGGCTTGCACCCGTTGTATGTGAACGTAGAGTCTATCACACCCGATCATCACGTGGTGTCTCGACATGACAAACTTTCGCAACGGTGGACACTCGGGGAGAACACAATTTATCTTGAAATTAAGTGAGGGATCACCTTATAATGCTACCGTTGTCCTAAGCAAAACAAGGTGCATAAAAGGATTAACATCACATGCAAATCATAAGTGACATGATATGGCCATGAACTTGTGCTTTTGATCTCCATCTTGAAAGCACCGGCATGATCTCCATCATCACCAGCACGACACCATGATCTCCATCATCTTGATCTCCATCAACGTGTCGCCATCGGGGTTCTCGCGCCCATCATGCTTCTACTACTATTGCTACCGTTTAGCGATAAAGTAAAGCATTACATAGCGCTTAGTGATTGACACACAAGTCATACAATAATTAAAGACAACCCTATGGCTCCTGGTGGTTGCCGTACTCATCGACATGCAAGTCGTGATATTCTATACAACTCATGATCATCTCATACATCACATATATCACATCATGTAACTGGCCATATCACATCACAACATACCCTGCAAAAACAAGTTAGACGTCCTCTAATTGTTGTTGCATGTTTTACATGGCTGCTACGAGTATCTAGCAAGAACAATTCTCATACGCATAAACCACAACGGTGATACATTAGTTGCTTTTCAACCTTCTCAAGGACTGCCTTTATCGAATCCGATCCAAGTAAAGTAGGAGAAACTGGCACCCGCCAGCCATCTATGCAACAAGTTGCAGTTGAGGGAGCCGGTCTCTCGTAAGCATACGAATAATGTTGGTCCGGGCCGCTTCATCCCGCAATACCGCTGAACCAAAACATGACCAAGGGAGGAAGCAATCTAAGCATCAACGCCCACAAACTCTTTGTGTTCTACTCGAGATCTCATCTACACATAGACCTAGCTCATGATGCCATTGTTGGGGAACGTTGCGTGGGAAACAAAAAAATTCCTATGCACACGCAAGATCTATCCATGGTGATGAGCATCTACGAGAGGGAGAGTGGATCTACATACCCTGTTAGATCGCTAAGCGGGAAGCATTAAGAAAAGCGGTTGGTGTAGTCGAACGTCTTCACGATCCAAATCGCCGAGCGTCCCGCAATCTCATCATGATCCGTCCCACGATCCAATCACGATCCGTCCCGTGAACTCATCACGATCTGTTCCGCGATCTCATCATGATCCATCATGCGATCTCATCACGAACCGTCTCGCGATCTTGATCACGGTCCTTCCGATCTAGCACCGAACGGACGGCACCTCCGCGTTCAGCACACGTACAGCTCGATGACGATCTCCGCCTTCTTGATCCAGCAAGAGGGAGTGGAGAGGTTGACGAGTTCTCCGGTAGCGTGATGGCGCTGCGGCGATGGTGATGGAGCAATTCTGGCAGGGCTTCGCCAAGCACTGCAGAAAAGCGATCTAGAGGAGAAACTATGCACTAGAGGAACAGGTAGCACGTGGCTGAAAATCTAGTGCCAAAAACCCTAAAACCTCTAGTATATATAGGAGGAAGAGAGGAGGAGGCTTGGCTCCCAAGGAGCCAACCCTTGGGTCGGCCAAACCAAGGAGGATTGGAGGATTCCTCCTCCAATCCTAGTAGGACTAGGACTCCTCCTTATTTTTGCCTTTTTTGCCTTTTTCCACCTTTTTCTCTTTGGGCTTTTCTTCCCAACTGCATGGGCCTTGTGTGGTACTTCCACCTGCCCATTGAGGGCTGGTATTTACTCTCCCACAGCCCATGTAGCCCTTGGGTCGAAATACCCCTCCCGATGGTCTCCCGGTACACTACCGGCACTCCCGGTATACTACCAATGAGCCCGAAACCTTTCCGGCGACCAAAACAGGACTTCCTATATATCAATATTTACCTCGGGACCATTCCGGAGCTCCTCATGACGTCCGGGATCTTATCCGGGACTCCGAACAACCTTCGGTCACCACCATACATAACTTTATACTGCCGAAACGTCACCGAACCTTAAGTGTGCAGACCCTGCGGGTTCGAGAACTATGTAGACATGACCGAGACACCTCTATGGTCAATAATCAATAGCGGGACCTAGATGCCCATATTGGTTCCTACATATTCTATGAAGATCTTTATCGGTTGAACCTCTATGTCAAGGATTCAGTTAATCCCATATGATGTTCCCTTTGTTCTTTGGTATGTTACTTGCCCGAGATTCGATCGTAGGTATCTCCATACCTAGTTCAACCTCATTACCGGCAAGTCTCTTTACTCGTTCCATAACACAAGATCCCGTGACTAACACTTAGTCACATTGCTTGCAAGGCTTATTGTGATGTTGTATTACCGAGTGGGCCATGAGATACCTCTCCGTCACACGGAGTAACAAATCCCAGTCTTGATCCATGCCAACCCAACAGACACCCTCGGAAATACCTATAGAGCACCTTTATAGTCACCCAGTTACGTTGCGACGTTTGATACACACAAGGTACTCCTCCGGTGTCAGTGAGTTGCATGATCTCATGGTCATAGGAACAGATACTTGACATGTAGAAAATAGTAGCATTAAACTGACACGATCATATGCTACGTTTGTAGTTTGGGTCTTGTCCATCACACCATTCTCCTAATGATGTGATCCCGTTATCAAATGACATGTCATGTCCATGGCTAGGAAACCTTAACCATATTTGATCAACGAGCTAGTTCACTAGAGGCATACTAGGGACAAAGTGTTGTCTATTTACACACACGTATAATGTGTTTCCAATCAATACAATTATAGCATGGATAATAAACGATTATCATGAACTAGGAAATATGATAATAACTAATTTATTATTGCCTCTAGGACACATTTCCAACAGCTTATTATGGTTGAACATACTTGAGCGTTGTTGTAGCTTTGTGAACCATCGCCTCCAGTGTATGGCCATTGCTCATCGTACTGTAAAATTAAACCTTAAATATAGTAAAAATGCAGACATTAGTACCTGTTGAGATCCATCGCCTCTAGTGTATTGGTTTGTTTCTGGCACACGAGTCTCCTTTGGCATCGAGATCCCTCGCGTGGAGGGATACGCCTCATATCCCTCGCCTTGGGTGTATGCGGCATATCCTGTGTATGCATTTGGGTCCATGAAATGAGTCTGCTCGGGCACCAAATCCAAGCCCGCACCAAGTTCGTGGGTTGACTGCCCCTCGTGAAGTTGCACCGAAGGAGAGTGATGTAGTGGGAGAGATGAGTCGTGTCGTGGAAATGTCATAGTACCACTCGGACCCTCTTCCCACCGTCTGGACGACAAAGATGGCGCCGCACTCGTTCTGGCTGACCTCGGTTCCGGCATGTTGTGCGCTCCGGTGACAACGTCATTGTGTCTACCGCATCTCATCATTGTGGCAACGAAGTCTCAAATTTTTGTCATTGTTGACCTGCATTGAGCGACGCCCCGGGCATGCATGCCTTCATTCGCCATTAGCCCTACTTGTGTGCAAATATCAATCCGAACAAAATTTGGTTGTTGTTAGAATTAATTGTTCATGACATAACGAACCTGAATAATTTAATTGTGATTACCGTGGAGTCACGATAGTAAGCTGATGACGTGTCAATTCATTCCTGCAACTGTTCCATGTGTGTCGGGTGTGTTGGCCTCGAAGGTGGTTGATCGGTTAGGTGAGTACGCGTGCTCATGCAGTACCACTCATTATACGCCTGAGTTGTAGTAGCATCATATGGTCTACATAATCAAATAATTACATCAACTTGTTTATGTACATAAAATAAAATCAATAAAATTTACCTAGGTCGATGAACAATATTTAGTACTGCTTCATCATTCCACTGGTTTACCCATTGAATGTTTTGTGCCCTCCAATCGTAACCAGTTTTTTCCATATTGCTCATCCTGAAAATTATGTAACAAAGTGTGAGTTATGTAGATTTAAAATTCGCCTCACACTCTTTGTGCTGAGCCGGGGGGAATTTGATCTTCATATCAGCGTACTGCTCGTCGATCACGGTGACTGCCATATGAGCCATTGAAGTCCTCCTATGCTTAAGCCTGAATATGTCTTGGAGATCAATGTGGCAGGCAGCTGGTATCTCAATACCGAAGTTGCGCCTCATCTTGAGCTTGTCATTCATTATATCAATGCTAGCAAAATGTATTCCGCTGCAAAGGAAGTCCATGAGTACTGGACAGTGCTTGTCACTACTACAACAACAAATTAAAATAGAACAAGTGTTAAATACTGTTGCAACAATGTTAAATACTGGACAGTGCTTTTCCCATAGGATTCAAATGGAACATATTGTTATCCTATGCAATTTGCATATCCTATGAATTGATCAAGAAACCCTAAATTAACTATGACATATATGTTCTCCCACGGTTTTGCCAATATGCAACAAGGAAAATTGTTTCACTAGAACACAGGAGGAATTGATCTTTCCCCCATAGGATTCAAATGGAACATATATATTATTGCTATCCTATGCAATTTTCATATCCTATGAATTGGTCAAGAAACCCTAATAAATTAAATATGACATATATGTTCTCCCACGGTTTTGCCAATATATGCAACAAGGAAAATTGTTTCACTACAACACACAAGAGGAATTGATCTTTCCCATTTATATATATAGGATTCAAAATGGAACATATTGCTATCCTATGCAATTTTCGTATCATATGATCAAGAAAACCTAAATTAACTATGACATATATGTGTTCTCCCATGGTTTTGTCAATATATGCAACAAGGAAAACTGTTTCACTACAACACAAGAGGAATTGATCTTTCCCATAGGATCGATTCAAATGGAACATATTGCTATCCTATGAATTGATCAAGAAACCCTAATAAATTAACTATGACATATATGTTCTCCCACGGTTTTGCCAATATGCAACAAGGAAAATTATTTCACTACAACTAAAAAAGAATCGGTATTTCCCATAGGATTCAAATGGAACATGTTGCTATCCTATGCAATTTTCATAACCTATGAATTATTGATCAAAGAAAAGCCCCAAAACTTACCTTGCCCATTGGAAGACTATGACATTTCTCTTGAAACAAAGTTGGAGGACGGCAACATCTTTTTGATTGGACGTGTACTCGAGTCAAGCCGCATGAACTTGTTTTCTTCCTCCGCCTCTTCAAGCCATCCCTCAAAATTGAAGAAAACGCGGCACCTTGGTGTTGTCGTTCATGTAGACGACACTGAGTTTGGTCGTGCCATGTGTGAGCACCTCCCGTAGCGAGTGATTGGATGATCCATGGTGGAAGATATGGGGGAAGAAGTGAGGAGAGAGGGAGACGAACAGGGAATGGCCGCAGTTACTGTAGCAGACGTTGTACTATAGCATTACCATGTTTTCATCGCACAGACCGTCGTGGGATGCGAACGGTTTGGGCCTTTAGTCCCGGTTTGAACCATGAACTGGGACTAAAGGGGCTCCCACCAGGCGAACGGTTGCCACCACCCCTTTAGTCCTGGTTCATGGCTCAAACGGGGACTAAAGGCCCCTAGCGAATCGAAACAAAATCCCTAGCCTTACGAACCAGGACTGATGCACCCTTTGATCCCGGTTCGTAAGTGAACCGGGATTAATGCCCTTATCCTGGCCTCAACCGAAGCCATGTTTTCTACTAGTGCAAGCTCCCCCACAATGAAAGTGAAAAGTGTGGGTCTCAAGTCTCCATCGGGCAACGAGACATGTCAAAAGAGATGGGTCCAAAGTGAAGGTGCCTTGACGAGATGCGATGGTAGCAAAATGAAGTAGTCCATACGCCTGAAGGTGTGCAAGGAAACAATTTTCTATTTTCCATTTGTTCTTTACGGTTCGAAGCCTAAAGGTCTGAGGAGGATTTTCATGATTTGGGTTTAAGAAATTATGGCAACGGTGGTGGGCGTCATGCGGCCCCTGCAAAAGTACTCGCAGTTCGGCCATAACCTGTAGTCAATATAAAATATCTGAATATTACATAATCCCTAAAAATAAAAATATACATCTGAATATTACATCATCCCTAAAGGACTGGCGTGAGTACAAATATGAAGCTAGTTCAAATTAAATTAAATATCTGAATATTACATCATCCCTAAAGGACTGGCATGATTACAAATACGAAGCGAGTTCAAATTAAATCAAATATCTGAATATTACATCACGATTACAAATAAAACAACACCATGCGGTGTTGTTATTTCAATACGGGAATTCCCTATGCGAGTTCCCGGGGCACCTGCAAACGCGACATCGCCTTGGTTCTCCCAACTGACTATGGTACATGTCATTGCGATGACGCCTTGACTGACGTCGTCCCTTGGCAGTTCTCTTCAACGCGGCATTAGGAACCCATTTGGGCCCGTCTGGCCATAATAGCTTGTAGTGCATATCAATGCCCCATGCCCAGAACTTTCCAGGTGTTGTACAAATTATACATGTTGAAGTATGATGACACATATGGTTCAACACTGATTTTTTGACCTGCAACTGCCAGGAGGACGTGACTGCATGGGTATCCTAGAAGTTTGGGCTTGCTGCAACTGCACTCACACGATGTTGTCCCGAGGGTCACAACTTGTTTTTTTATCCTCTATGGTGACCCTTAACATACTTGGTTTGCACATTGACTTCCCATTTATTCCGAAGTGCGTCCACTTTTCTGCAACCATGGCTTTGCGACTTCTTTGCTTTCTTATCTAGATGTCTTTGCATCTTCTCAGACCAGGGCTTGTTCAATTCAACTTGTGCCTTCGCGACGGTGACTCTGTCTGTAAAGTATGATAGAGTCCGGTTCCAAGTTTCATCGATTAGGGTTGTGATAGGTAGGGCTCGCACCCCTTTAAGAACACAATTGTACACCTCTAACATGTTGCTGGTCATTATTCTGTATCGATCCCCAGTGTCGTGACACTGCGCCTACTTGTACAAATCGGGGCAATTCTCGGCAATCCGCTGGCTCAAATTTATGGTCGTCCGACAACCCCTTCGGTCTTCTCTCTCTGGCACGGATGCGCACTCGATCTCACCATTGATACCTGACCAGATAGCAATCATTTTGGCTGTAGTTTTCTGCATGCACATCCCCTTGAATAGCTTGAACCAATCTTTGTTTTTGAATTTGGAGTAAAAAATTGCTGCGAAATGCCTCATGCACCACCTTGTCTGTAGATCGAGCCACTTCCAGTCTAGATTTGATGACGCTTTTATTATCTCGAGCGCGCTCAATAACCCAATGTTGCGATCAGAGATGATGCAAACGCCTTCACGATCTTTCACAACCCCCATCTTCAGGCAGCTCAGGAACCACAACCAGCTTTCTTTGTTCTCACTCTCAACTAGTGCATACGCAATAGGAAAGAAGTTGATTATTTGCCTTTGCTGCAATCGCCACCAAGAGTGTGCCCTTGTACTTTCCAGTGAGAAATGTACCATCAATTGATAATACCGAGCGATAGTGCCTGAATGCTTGTATAGTCTGGGCGAATGCCCAGAATAAGCGGTCCAGGATTAGCTCTGTCGGGTTCATTGGGTTTGGGCGATCTTTCTGCCAAACTTGAGTCCCCCTGTTAGCAGATGCTATCTGATGCAGCATTCTGGGGGCAAAAGAATAGGCCTCCTCATAGGTTCCATACAACCTCTGAAATATCTTTTCCTTCGCGCACCTAGCCTTGTTGTAGCTGACAGGAAAGCCAATCTGATCGGCTGCAGTTTCCTGTAAAGCCCTAATACTAATATTAAGAGTTTCCTGCATGATCGTTTGCATTCTCTGTGACACATATTCTCCAGTCACATTGCAGTGCTCACAGCCATGTTCTACTATTTTTGTGATGTGCCATGGCTGACATACCCCGGTCTTCCTGCGAGCGATAACTCTTCCGTGGCAACCCTTTTTGTGATGGATGCAGATGACCTTCAACTCTTTTTTATTAGACTGCTTCACTCTATGTTGACGGTGTATGGCAATTGCACAGCTATTCACTACCTGGTAAGCAGATTTCTTACCTGGGAAAATCTGCCCAACGGCCAGACTACTAGCTTCTAGGCCAGAAACGGAGTGAAATTCATTGGTGATGCTCATAACCTGTAAAAAGTCAGGGTTGATTGGTGCAGCGACTGCCCTCTGAGGGGGAACAACTTCTTCATCATCTGATTCTGAAGACGCAGAAGAATGACCATCATCGTCATCATCTAGCGCCTCTGGCAATCCCTTCATGTGTTCACTGATGTCAACGACCGCAGACCAGTATCCTGTGTCATACACTTGTTGGATGCCTATCGGTTCAGATGGGCCGGTGCTGGGGCTACAGTGATGGCCAACTGGTCATCACCGCCCCCGCTACTGCACTCGGCGACATCAGTGAGAGAAATGAACTCCACATACACCATGGGTTGTCCAAACATACAGTTATTGGGATTGCTTGCAAACCCCATGTACGACCCCCACGATCTTTCACCAGTAACCGACCGCAGACCCCAACGGGAACTGTCCCATCATTTCCTCCGGCAACCACGAAAGCCTCCATGGTCATCTTTCTCCCATCCATCACTGACCCAAACACCGCTCGGATGCACCTTCTAACTGCCGCATACCCTACATTGACCATGTCTCTCGCTACAACCGTAGTCGTCCCGCACCTAGACACATCCACACAGGAAGGAGTGTCGCGTACGATGTCCCCATAGAACACTACTAAATTTTCCATAGTACCTAATGAGCAACCATATTTACACCGTTAGTCGATTAAAACTTTAAACAAATAATAGAACGACCATCCATATTTACATTGTTAGGACTTCTGTTAAAATTTATTTATTATATCTAAATTTAAAATTTTAATATCATCCGTAAACTCATATTATTATATTTATATTCCAATAATAATCGTTTATTTATAAATAATAATTCGAGAAAATATTCACAACACAACAAATATACCAACGGAGTCAACCTATTATACCTCTGGTTCAATAAGGATATCCTTCCGAATAAAAAATATCCGTAGCCATGAACATGTCACTAGTAATATATCAAGAGAGTCAACCTATTATCACATGAACAAAAATATTAGACACACAAAAAAATTTCTGCTGCCAAAAGTATCAAAATAGCACTTGCATGCATGTGGTCATCACCTCACAAGGTCGAAGACCGGAAAACAATTTCTTCAATCACGTCATCTCCTCCTTGTTTTCTACTCAGACGATATTTTCTTTACCTAATTACATACATTGTCAAGGATATTAGCACTTATATTACATGTCATGTACAGTTTCCTAGTTTACCAAATTAGCTAATAAAGTTGACGTACGATTTGCCAACTACAGAACTTATTAATAAACTTGACACGTGAAATAACAACACATTTAATTAGCATTTTTAAAACTTCTTGCATGTCTAACAAAAATGATGCATCTTAAAGGCATATCACTCATCTACAATACAATCAAAAATTTGTTGTCCAAATTTCGGCTCTAACTCAACCTAAACGTTTAACACAAGTTCTAATTACCACTTACTGACAAAAATAACAACATCTTGCATGTCCAAAAAACAATACTAATGGACATAGCTAACATTGATCTATAACATCTTCAACATATTGTTCTAACAAATATTACTATAAATGTAAAATATCTCATATGAAAACATTTATAACTTCCAAGAAGTTAACATCGAATAGCTAATGATGGGCTACAGAACTAACTAATTTTCAATGTGCATGCACATAAATATTCATGTATTGCAAAGATCATACCTTGATATTCAACTTAGTAGTTCACTTCACACGGCAAATCATACTCCTGAAACTCCAAATTACTTCACAAAGTGATGAAATATAACCTAAAACAGTAGATAATACATACTTAAAAACTAATCAAACAAAGTAAAAACATCATGCATGCAAATACAACCAACTAAAATGGACTGCTCTTACCTACTGAGCTATGCTTTCCCCGTGTTCTTAACAGTCGGAAATATAGGAGAGGGAGCAGAGTGTGTGCGCGAGAGACTAAGCAGAGTATATGTGCGAGAGAACACACAGGGTGTGTGTGCGAGAGGACGCTGGTATCGTGTATAAAAAGAATACGGGTATTGTAGTGTCGGCACAACACGTTAGAATTTGTTGTCGCGTCCGCCGCAACAACAGCAACGCTAACTGCTTCTTCACCGGCAGCATCTAGTTATCCTGAAAATCAGAGCCATCAACGTGAAAAGCGGCAGCGCCTGGGAATCAGCGCCATCAATGTCGCATGAGGCACAATAGCTGTCGTCTGGGTTGGTGGCGACATGGCCCGCAGCTGCCCGTCCGTTTCGTCATGGACAGGACACAACGGGATTCCCGGCTGGCCGCCTCGTGCCGTGGCGGCAGGCCCCAGCCGCCTGCGCTGGTGACGACGCGTCACCTGGCGCGCCTGTTGCCAGAAGAGGTGGGGTCTTTTCTGCCAATCGGTGTCACATGTGGTCCTTTTTAGCATTTCGTTTCGAGAGATGGTTCTTTTGGAAAAAATTCGTGTCACGAGGCTCGTGACACCAGGTGGAGGAGCCAGCCAGCCAGCCCTGCTGGTTGCATATGCTGCGCGACCTGACCCGGCGCCGCGCCGCGCCGTCTGTGCGTGCGGCCGCGTGTCGCGCGTCGGTGGCGGATCCCAGGCCGGGACCCATCTAGCTGCACTGTGCCTGCCATGCACAGGATCTGAATGCTATCAGGTCCATTGTCCATCGATGCCAACAGCAGCATCGTGGATTTGGCAAATCTCGAGGAAGTTTCATGGCACCCGCCCGCCGGCCGGCCGGCGGCATCTCGGACAGACACTGTCGATCGACAGGACCACCAACCAGACCCTCCGCGCCTTTACAAAAATAAAAAATAAATCGACATTTGCCTCCTACTGTACTTACGTGCATGCACATGTCTCCATCCAGTTCCTCCTCGCGCACAAAAGCTCCTCGTCGGACACCGACGGAGCGCCGTTCGTTTTTAAAAGTGCAGAAAATTCATGAAAGACAGTCAGTTTGTCATACACAAGCACACGAGACGTACAAACGTAACATGAATTGTGGTACTTAGAGCAATTCCAACCAGTCGATCCAAACGGACGCACGATTTGTCCGCCTTTTGTCCGTTTGACGGCCTATCCGCCCCTTTTTCTAATGGGTCGGCCGGTCGTCCAACGCGTCGATCCATTTTTTGTTTGTAGTTTTCAGTTTTCAAATTAAAAAGGGCATGCGGTCATCGATCATGCCAGCGGTCATGCCATCCAAGATAGAGTTCGCGTCGACAACATGCCAGCGACCGGCAAACGTATAGAATAAGACAAATAAAAACATAATTCTAATAAATAGTT
This sequence comes from Hordeum marinum, assembly GCA_022496015.1. Classification (NCBI taxonomy): domain Eukaryota; kingdom Viridiplantae; phylum Streptophyta; class Magnoliopsida; order Poales; family Poaceae; genus Hordeum; species Hordeum marinum. The sequence goes on along the minus strand of CM039676.1, from coordinate 345,876,935 downwards.
GCAAAACCACATAAATATGCATAGTTATTACAAAGTAAATGAATATTAAATTGTTTCAAATTGCATTTCAAAGAATAAAAGTTCGATACTTTTATTGGTCGCCAACATGAGCCCACATGTGCTCCATCAAATCATCTTGCACCTGCCTGTGAGTCTGCCAATCACGCATCTGATGATGAAACTCTATGAAGTGTGCAAACGTTGCTGGGTCGGCATGCTCAGGCTCAACATTGATACCCTAAAACTGAAACCCCTGGTCGCAGAGGCGCTCTGGGCGCTCATCCTCTACGATCATGTTGTACATGATCACACAAGCAGTCATCACCTCCCAAATCTTCTGTGTGTTCCAAGTTCTTGCAGGATGTCAGACAATGCCCCATCGAGATTGCAGAACACCGAAGGCACGCTCCACATCCTTCCTAACACTCTCTTGCTCTTGGGCAAATCCCTTTTTCTTCTCTCCTTGGGGTTGGAGATTGTCTTGACAAGAGTTGTCCACTGTGGATAGATACCGTCAGCTAGATAATATTCCTTGTCGTAGTGGTAGCCATTGATCTCAATATCGACCTGCGCGGCATTGCCTTCTGCCATCCTAGCAAACACTGGAGAGCGCTGGAGCACATTGATATCATTATGAGATTCAGCCATGACGAAAAAAGAGTGCCAAATCCAGAGATCTTGTGAAGCAACGGCCTCAAGTATCACAATGCATTTTCGGACATGACCTTTGTACTGCCCTTGCCAAGCAGAAGGGCAGATCTTCCACTGCCAATGCATACAGTCTATGCTATCAAGCATCCAGGAAACCCCCTGCTGGCATTCATCGCCAACAACTATTCTGTATCAGCAGCATTTGGCTCTCTCAAGTACTCCGGACCAAACACAGCTTCGACAGCCTTGCAAAAACTGTACATGGACTCAAGGCAGGTGGACTCACTCATCCGTACATACTCATCAATGAGATCACCGGGAACTCCGTATGCAAGCATCCAAATGGCAGCAGTGCATTCCTGGTAAGAGGAGAAACCAAGATTTGCAAGTGCATCTGTCTTGCACTCAAAATACTTGTCATACTCCACCACCCCCTCCTGAATACGTTTGAACATATGCCTAGCCATACAGAAACGACACTGGAACATGTGATGTTTGTAGAGGAGGCTCGGGGTCTCGAAGTAGTCATTCCAGAGTAGGACATGGCCACTCTCCCGGTTGCAATTCAATGTCGGCGTATGCCCCAATATAGAGCGCCTGAACATAGGCCGCTGCCTACCGAGGTGGTCATGGATGACCAAGGTAGCTGCCACGGTCTCCTCATCATTGGATGAAGAATCATCCGAGTCCATAAGAACATTATAGAAAAAGAACTCGTCATCGAAGTCCATTTGTACCTTGGGGCAAACTGTCGAACAACTTGTGGGCATCGTGGAAGGATTCGGCCGATGACGAGCTCCGCGCGACATCGAGACAAGGCAGAAGCCCTGTCGCCTACCGGCGAGCGCGCCGACGTCCGGGAGAGAGGATGCCGCGCTTGAGTGCCGGCGAAGGGGACGGTGGCGGCGTCGACGTCGGGAGGCTGTCGGGGTCAGCGAAACGGGGTGGCGGCGTAGGGAGGAGGGACGGCCATCGGGATGACCTATCTATGGACAGATGGGCGGCAGCGGCGGCGAAAAATGGACGGCGGCGGCGGAAGGCGAAGGCGGACGAGTGGCGGGGAAGAGGACAGAGAAAATGGCTCTTGTGTTGCCGACAGGCAGGCCAGTGAGAGGAGAAGGACGGACGACGCGCGCGTCCGTCTTGTGTCCACGCCAATGCAAATGCGGCCCAAATTTAAGCCGCGAATGAATCGCGGATGAAAAAAACGAACACGCGTCCAATTGGATCGACATGTTGGGCCATCTATTCTGTCCGCGATGATCCAAACTAACTCGGCAAATGAAACAAGTCCGGCGCGTTCGAGTTGCTCTTACGCAAATGACAACCGACTGCCACATGCATGCATCAAGGGCACATTGATCATTCTTGTTTCCCGTTCCGAGGAAGGGACAAGCGCTGCCACCATGGCATGGACCCGGCTGGAAATGTGCTCCATCATCCATGCCATATTGCCATGCAATGCAATGCAATGCAAACACCACTGACCTGATTACTCGATCGAGATGGGATCCCCATTCAATTTTCCATCCCATTAACTGTGCTCACCCGTGACCGATCCATACGTCTCAGGTATATTCCCCGTGACTAGTAATAGTGTATCTCTGTCCATGTATGCACGTAACTGAAAAGGATCGACGGACGGATGAAGATTGTCAAAAAGAAAGAAGGAAAAATAAGCATATATGGACAACGAGAAAAGCATGAAGCTTTCTCTTTCGTATGATCTTGTCCGCGGAAATCGTGTCGGCCGGCAATAATTTGATCACGGCTCGTGCATGTCGATAAGCACGCGCTCTCGCCATAGCTTGTTTTATTTAGAGTACAGTGTAAGTGTAACTTAATCATCACTCCAGGAATCAACAAACATTGGCTACAAGGTTAGCATCATTCGGCACGGGCGGATGGATGCATCCTAGTTAGTTAGGGCAGTGGTTCAACTGTCCATTTGGGGTCCGATATTCCGACGACTGCGTACTTAGCTTAGCTTAGCGACCCTACCCAATCACGAATCATTCAAATTCAAATATACGCTTCACATAAAGCACGGCAGGCCGGCTGATTGACACTCCATGGTCATGCATGTAGTACTTGTACTCCTGCTAATCTTTGCACAGCAGTCAGCAGAGCAGGTGCAAGTTCCTTTTGAGTTATATAGTAAGTATAATGTACGATGGATCTCGTTCTCACCTGGCATATACAAATGCGAGTTGACTCAAACCAAATCCTATCGACGTCGCCGGTCCATCGATCAACAAATTCATGCCGATCGACGCATGTCAGGGTACAATCATGTGGTCAGTACACCGGCTTGCTCTCTAACCTTTTCACGCCTGCTGATTAGCTAGCCAGCCAACCAGGGTGACACACACGCTGCCATCTACTAGTGCTGGTACTAATTAATTACTCCAGCAATCAGCAAACGACGATGCGATGCTCTACTGAATGTGGTGCGCAGAAAGCAGCTGGGCACGGGCACAGGTGCACGTGTACGGCCGATTTAATTAGTTGCGTGTATTCTGGCCGCCTGCCCTTTACCAACGATGACGCGGCGGCGACGGGCGGCGGCACGGTCTCTTGGCGACGCCGCCGGCCGGAGAGGAGAGGGGAGAGTGATGCACCTGGCCTAGCTTTTCTCGAGGTCGGTGGAAGGAAAGAGAATCTTTTGGCACTTGTGAAAACCCATGGCTCCGCCTGTCAGGGAACGGCGACAACCACCATGGTGCATGTATTTTTGATGAATGTCCGTTAGAGCATCTCCAACCGTTCGCCCAACAAACCTTTTAAGGGCATTTTTTATCGTCGGCGGGTAAAAGTCGGTCCAATCGCGTCTCAGAAGCCTATTTTTTGCCGGTTCGGGTTTAATTTTGTGTCGACGTACCCAGCCCGAACCCGGCGCGCTGGGGGCGCCTGAGCGTGCCGAGCGAAAGGTTTTTGGCGCGAAAAGGAGTGGGCCCACCGAGTCAGCGACCGCGCGGCGTCATCGTCCTCATCGCCTCGGTTTCCCGCGGGGAATCAATGCAAGACTGCCATCGGTCAGCCTTTCATTGATGCGGCTGGTTCACGAGGCGGCGTTCATGGGCGGCGACGTCAGTACGAGGCGACGCGCGTCCACACCGCGCCTCTCCACACGCCCTATAAAAGCCGACCCCTCGCCGGTGCCCCGACACATCTTCACCTACTCCCAAACCGCCGCCGCCGCCGCCCTTCTCTCCCCGCGGCGATCTACTCTCCCCTTTCTCCCCTACCCCCGATGGCGGAGCGCTACCTAGGCGACGACGCGGCCCACGACGGTTTCGGCCGCCGGCACCTCCACGAGGACGAGGCCCGCCTCTTGTACGAGGCGGAGTACCCGACAGCGCCCGACATGCGGGCGCCGGGCGCCTGGAGGCTCAGCGCCGGCGGCGTCCCCGTGCCGTCGGTGCCCACCGGAGCCGAGCGACGGGTCGAGATCGCCCGGATCCGGTCCTCCCTCTCCGAGGAAGTGCGCCGGCAGCCGAGGTACGCCCCGGACAGCACGAACCTCTGGACGACGTACTTCGAGCGCCGCCGCGAGGAGCAGCTCGCCTCCACTAACGGTGGCTCTACGCGCGACCGCTTCAACAGCGAGGGCCGCCGCCTTTGGTGAGGCGTCCCCGGGCGCACGCTCGAGGCCGTCCTTGAGCACATCGAGGGCGGCAACGTGTCGCGCCTCGAGAACCCGACGGAGCCGACCTCCATCTCCCGCCGGCACGGCTCATCGTGGATACCATGGCACATGGAGACGCCATCCTCTTCGTCGTCCCACTCCTCCCACTCCTCCGACGCAACGTGCACGCCTCCCGTTGCCATGAAGGCCGAGCCCGGCTCGACCCCACTCCGGCGCAGTGGTCGCAACGCCAGGGGGCATCACCATCAACGAGGGCCGCCGTTGTGAGCCCTCACCTTCCCGCGGCACCTTCGCTTTGTCAGGCCGAAGACAGAGCCTGGCACGGTGGTGGTGAAGCAGGAGCACCTCGACATGGCCGCCGATGACGAGACGGCCATGAAGTGGGCGCGTGACGACTATGTCCGCGAGGAGATGGAGCGGCAGCGCCGAGCCCTCGGGGAGATCGAGGCTCGCCACCGTGCCCGCCACGAGGAGGAGCTCACCGGCCTGATCATCCTCGACGATGACAGCGATGGCAAGGCGCCAGGACCCTCCAACCCTGACCTGCACCGTTTCGACAACACAGGACAGGGCTGCAGCAGGGACGGCGGCGGCGGCGCGCAGGACAGCAACGGCAGTGACGGCGACAGCAACGTCGACGACGACTACACCAATTTCTACAAGCTCCTCGGCATGTAGAATGCGGCGGCGGCGGACGACGACGTAGTCGACGTAGTTTTTTTCCTTAGTTTTATAATATATTTTTAAATGAAAAATTGAACTTTGGGCCGATTTTGAATCGGTTTTATGACCTTAAATGGACCGAAAGCGACGGTTGGGGATGCCCGTGGGACGGCGACTGGGAAGCCGAGCCCCCAAGCTGATTTTAGCTCCGGCTTTGCCCCAGTCGACGCTAAAATCGGTCCCTGAAAGGCTAACGGCTGAAGATGCTCTTATGACTGGTAGAACCTAGACCGGACAGGCGTAAAAGTAGAGTCTCCAAGTGCAGGTGACCTGTCAAGTGGCATGGTGTCCATGGTTGGCCCGAAGGCCTAGGCTTTGATTCTTCTCTTCTTCTCACAAAGCTACATTGTTTGTACAAAGGTTGAGCCCATGCCGCCCATCACCACCGTTGGATGAAAGAAATCTCCACAGTCATTAGTCAGATCGATGGACAGTTTTGCGCTCCAACAATCCACTGATGCACCGTCAGGAAAAACAGCAACCGTCCGTGTCAAAACTCTGTTCGTACGGTCACGGACCTCCGAGCGAGAGGGACGTTCGTTCTCATCAGCTTCGTGTATTCTCCGTGGTAACTGTGCTCGTACACCTTGCGCTGTCAGTGTCTTGTCTCGTCTGTGAGTGGAATGGTGGCACGGTCGACATCGCTGGTTCGCAGCGAGGCTTGCCCATCGGCGTCGCCACTCACGGCGGGGTCGCGTCAGGCGATGGACCGAGCTAGGACGTCATTCCAAATGTGCATGGTGTAGCGACGCTAGAAGAGCAAATGAGCTGCGATTTCTTGGGTTTGCTTGCAAAGGGGGCATAGACCGTAATTAGGCCAACCATGACAGCTCAAGCGATCCGAAGTCCAAATAATAAGCCAAGTAAAAAACTTGCACCGAGGGGACGCCCACACCAAATGGACAAGGTCCGTGGTGGTGAGGCCTTCAAATTGTGCCTTGTAAGCCGAGGATGCAGAGTATATCCCATCTTTGGTGAACTTCCATATAATGAAGTCTTCAACAGCCTCATCAAGGGCCACCATTGTTAGTTTGTTCCAAAGGTTAGCAAACTGTTGGATGTGTTCAAGGGAGAGGCCATTTGAGTTGTCAATATTCGCAATCCACTGGTTGTTGGTCATAGCTTGTTGAACTGAGGATTTGCACACAATGTTGTCAACAACTGCTGCACAAGTTATTACAAGTGTAGAATCCAGGTGTACCCATAAAATCACCAATGCCATCATCGCATGTTACACTACACAGCCAACTTGAGAGTCAACAAAATTACTACTGCGCGAGGCCTTTGATTTACCAGCATCATCCATCACATTCACAGTTTCACACCCCTGACTCAGCCCAGCACGAGCAGATAGATTACAACAAAAGGAGTGAAGCAAAACGGAGCGAGACACAAACAACAAAAATTATGACCACACGACACGACGACACATCTAGCTATCACGCGCTTTTTTTTGTTTGTTTGCTGTCCGGAATAACCTAAGCTATCCCGTAATAAGAACAAAAAACAAAAAACGAATAGCCTAGGCTACATTTACAAGAAATAGTCGGGCGTCCTTCGGGTCACGTCAGGTTCCCCTCTCCTCGGGGCAGGCTCAAACTGCAGGCACACAATACCACAAGCGCAGCCCCATGTAAGAGAAACCAACACATCAGGAAGGCGACAGCTAGAGAATGGTATGGAACATGGAATTACCTGGATGAAAGTATGCTCCCTGCAGTCATCCACCTCCAAGATCGAGGCCATGTTACCGCACCGGTAACAGTAGTTAGGTGCACTAAAAATTGTCACAACCTTTTGCTCCTGTTTCAGACAAGAAAAGGCGTTAGGGTATCCAGAAGTTGCATGAGTTGCAGTTGAAAGCGTAGCTCGGAATGAGATGATTACGTGTGCCCAGTTGAATCCCTCCATAACTAACTGATGAGCTCTTGCTATTAGCTTAAGGCTATTGGTATGGTTGAATTGTTCTGAAATATCCTGGGGAAAGGGGGGCTCGAATGTCAGCTCAAGCAAAGAGATAAAACAAAAAAAGAAAATGGTGGATAAACAATGTAATAAGCTGAACCTGGCCAAATGTGTATCCGGCACCACGTGGTGAAATGCCCCAACCACATCGATCATCAGGATCAGACCATAGAAGGTCACACATCGGCCCCTCGTGAGGGACTTCTTGGACACGGTCAAAGCTACGGACGTTATCAAGTGTCTCGATGGATGGTGATAGTCCACCATGCAGGCAAAATATTTCCGACTCAACCTAGTAACAGCAATACAAGATGTTTTAGCAAAAAGAGCAAACAAAATTTAAGAAACTGAAACAGTAAATACACTACTGCTGTTAACATTCATTTGTATGCTTATTATCAATCCAAAACCTCATCAAGACCAACAAAATGAGCCTGTTTTCCAATCATTAACTCCAGAACTGAAAGTTGCATGATGTTATCAACTATCAAACCAAAAACTCATTCTAATGAACAGATACAATCATACAGTACAAACATATACTAATCTTAACAGGTGAAATGCTGAAAGAACATCGCTAGTTTGCTACATAGATTAATTTGGTTCCCCCCAATGTTAGGAACTTTGTACGTGCATTGAATTCCCTAAGAAAGCAATGCATGATGGATGAAAATACATTGGCGGGATTTCTAAGCTAAGGCAACCAAGCTTAAATTTTAAAGGCTAGGCATCCCAACAATAGAAATAAGTAGTAGTAGTTTTCATTCCACCATACACACTATGAGAATAACAATATTACTAGAATAACAAATGTCAACTTTAGTTGCAGTGAAAACCATTGTCATGGTTGTGATAAAGTAAATCCAGAAACTATGCATTCTTACAAAAATTACACATCAACTACAATCTAGATATATTTCAGTGGACCTCACACAAAACCAGGTCGCAAAATAATTATTTAACAAATCACTGAAATTAGCACTACAAATAAATATGCAGAGCACGCCCAAACAGACAAAGTCCTTGATATAACTACAACAGAACAAACAAGTACATGGGGACAAAATGGAAATAACTTGATATAAGAGCAGACAAAATAAAATTGAACTGATACCAACCAATGCTGTCAACGGTAGATAGTCAAAAAGATCCGTGAAGGTTTTCCATACATTAGCAGTTCCATACCTGCAAGAAACGGGTTAAATAGCTTGGATGTAAGTAAGATCCAATAGCTGCACTGAGTGTCCATGAACTATAAACCAACCAACTCGCTGATATATTGATGCCATATACAGCAATAGCAACGCCATATCACAACAATAATCATGAAGGACATCAGCAATTCTTGACTGTACCGACCAAACTTGAGAAATTCAGAAAAACTACTCTTTGAGTACAACATGTAAAGGTTCAAGTGCTCAAGAAGATAAGCTTGAACACCAATGCTGGGTTGACAGGCTTAAAATCAGAACATATAAGACCTATCTTCAATAATAGCGCGAGGTTATATAAGACCTCTTGTTCAGTATTACAACTTGCAGGTGGTCACTTAAAATCCATATTTTTGTCGATTTTGTTAAAATTAGGCCTCAACCGTCCCAACAGAAGCACAAGGCGTCAGTCATTTTCCATGCGTGTGCATATATGACTAGACTAGATCTTAAATAATAACACCAAAACACAAGCAGTAATAGCATTTTGGTCGGATATTTGACAATAAATAACCTAACTGGATTCTTCACAATGTTATTTTAAGAAAATGCATAAATAATCTTTGGGCATGGCCTTTCCCAATCATAAAGTGTTGCATAAGAGCTTTTGTTCAATTTACAAGTGGGTATCTTAAATCTATACCTTCTTGTTACATTAGGGCCTCAAACACCTCAAGAAGCACAAGGCATTGGAGTCATTTGCCATGCAAAATGTGCATATCGTACTAGATAAGATCTTATTATAGAAGTATAACACATTCAGAGAACTTCTAATAATGAAGTGCCAAATATGGATCCTTTGCATGTTATGTAAAAACATGTCTATCAATCCTTATGTATGATAACGTATAACAATCTTGGATAGAATGACTACAGCCTACAGGTATCTGATATAACACAATACAAAAACCACTGCACTGCTTTCATCACTTAAAACAAACATACGATGGATGTTACTTACTTCCGTAGGCACTCATCATAAAATCCATAAACTTGAGTGATCTGCAGAATGGTTACAGTTCAGTGTTCAATAGTGATCACGGAATGTGAATACACACAGTTTGAATATTTCTTATAAAAAAACTACCTGCCGGCTCTCGTGATTTCCTCTAAGAATTGTAATTCGATGCGGATAACGAACTTTCAAAGCCACCAGAAGCTGTTTAATTTTAAAGAGAAGGTTAGCACTTCAGCTTTAAAAAATAACTGCTAAAGAAAAAGGTGTTGGTTAGTGGTCCTACCGATACAGTTTCAACAGAATAGTAGCCACGGTCCACATAATCTCCCATAAATAGGTAATTTGTATCCGGACACTGGTTATGAGATCAACAGAAAAAAAAGCTGACTTAAGAATCCACCGAGTCAGGGTGAAGTACAGCAAAATATAGAAGGAATCATGAAAATAAAAGAGAAAGAGAAGGGGCGTAAAATACCTTCCCACCAATTCTGAATAGTTCCGCAAGATCATGAAACTGACCATGAATATCACCACATATCGTCACAGGGCTTCTCACAGGCTGAAAGTAAGTTTTAATTTTAATGCAATGGCAAAGATCGGCTAGAAATTACGCAAGAGCAAAAAAAAAAAGATAAGTAGTGGAATGGTGATCTAGAATTGAAAGCTCAGATATTCATATGCCTTGAACACCTGATATAGTTCAATCTTCATTTCCTAGGCCAATTCCACGAAGAAAGGGATAATAATAAAATTTTATATTTGCATCATGGCTAAACTTTCTAAATTTCAAGCAATAGCAAACTGCATTACTTACAAGTTATGACACTTTAAAATAAAGAACACTTTTTGACAGTAGTGCACCTTCCATTTGACTAGAACCTTGAAGAGAACTTCATTTAATGCCACAAAGTTGACAACATCCACCACAGTTCGTGAACATTTTAATGGCTGCTTGGATTGATGCCCTACCAAAAAGTTGGCATTGACCCAGCCCCTGAGTACTCATTTGGATGGCTACAAATATTTTGGTGCACCCAAGCCCTCTACAGCATGCTAGTTCAAATCTCTGCCAATTTTTTGGCGATCCGTAGTGGCAAAAGCGTTCACCAATTATTTGGCTAGCCCATGGTTGGCAGGGCAAGCGTTGGCTCGAACCAAACAGCCCCTTAATGACACTACTAGGAGGCATAACAACCCCACAATTTTCAGACCTATTATACTGTCAAATTTTAACAATTTCAAGCCTCATTCTTCAGACAGAACCTTCAAGGTTGTGTTAAACATTAAGCTATAGTCTATACACCAATGCTCGGTTCCTGTTTGTCAAACTAGGCATGCATTGCAATATACCTACCAGCTAATTTTCTTTCTACATCAACAGGTACAACAAGGTCCTTGGATAGCATGGGAGAAAGAAAGATTCATCTAAGAACAAATAAACGCAGACTCACTACAGCTAACAAAAAGGAAAGCGATGAAGTTCAGAAGATTTTCTTGCTGATTCAATAAATGCAGAAAGCATGATGATATACCTGAACATTGCTCTCCTCCATCAAAATCTCTTTAGCTTTCTCACACAGTGCTTTCAACTGCAAAAGAAGTGTTTATAAGGTGATGATAACTGGTGACCAAGTAATCTGATAGCAAATTAATTCTTCTAAGCACCGAGAATAACATAAAACTAGTACGTACGCATTTTGGTCCAATTGGTCAGGGCCCAAAATGCAGGTCAAGACCAACTATATCAACATACTCCCTTATGCATGCCTCTTACGCTACCTTACAAGAATTCATACAAACACTGCACAAGATTATTACACTATTACGCGAGCAATCATTCAGAATTCTCTAGTAGTACATTAAAATTGAAATCGGTAGCAAACAAAACAATTCACGCACAGAATGAAGGCGCCAGGACAAACATTCAATCGTTAGCAACCTAGCACAGCACCAAAGGTTCATTCTTTTGCAATTAATAGAGGCGGGCAACCGATCCATCCGGCCTGCCGGCCGCCGATCCGCCGGAATCCACCCGGACCCGCCCAAGAAACAGGCGAAATCAAGCACCCAGGAGGGGGGGGGGGGGGGACACGAGCGGCACCTCGGGCTCGACGAGGGGCTTGCACTGCAGGAGCTGCTCGATCTGCTCGTCGAGGCCTCCACGCGGGTTCCCCATCCTCCCCTACGGCCAGCAGGCAGGCGTCGACCCCTCCCCCCGCGCGTCTCCGCTCCCCCGTCAGCCGGCGCCGCGAACCCTGGCACCAGATCTATCGGGAGAGGCGACCGCGAGTGTGGGGGAGGAGGGAGGAGGAGGAGGCGCGGAGCGGCGAGAGGTGCGGAGAGGCAGAGGAGGACGCGAGTGGAATAGCCCGAAAAAATATTTATCTTTGGATGTCGAGGAGTTGCCTCGGCGCTCGGCTGGTGATTGCGTGGCGGTGGCCGGCCGGTAAACTCTGCGGTCGGGGTTGGCCGCGGGGAACGGGTCTGCGCCTCCAGATTCACATATCACACTCGCTTTTATCATCAATTTCTTTTAGGGCCAGATATGTTTCAGTTCTTAACTCAAGGACGTGGCTAGGTCTCGGTGGATTAAGATTTAGTAATGAAGTCAGTCAAGTGATATATTTCCCCCATTTTGAAATATAGGTAGTTTAAGAGTTTCACGTATAAATTTCGTAATGCCATGAATATTGTTCACTTTTCAAAAATGTCCTCCCACTCGAGCTCACTCTCTCGTTCCCCTCTCACACATCCCCTCTCGCTCCTCTCCAGATCCCAGTCGCCGCTGGCCTCTCCTCGCCTCCCTTTCTCCCTACCACCACGCACCCCGTTTCCTCCCATTGCCCCTCCCTCCCCGTGCGCAACATGTATTGTAAGTCAAAAGCTTGATTTTTTTAGACGTTGTCAACGAGCTTCTAGGCGACGGAGGCTGGATCCACGTGCGCCAACGCTGGATCCGCAACGATGCTTGATGTGGAGCGGCCCCGTAGCAGCAATTATCATGTATTATGCTATGTCGCAATTTCCATGTGCATATGCCTTGGATCCACAAAAGTTCATACTAGATAGGCCATTTTGTGAAGTTTTTTTTTCAAACATGTTGTATTGCAAGTTTAATACTTTTCCCACAAACTAGGGCACACAGTATGAATACATGCAAAGAATTTAATTTTTGAGCCTTTTTTCTTTTTCTATCTTTTTTTCAAAATGGGGTCAAAATTGAAGTGTTGACCATGGATACAAAAAGGTTTTGGAATTCCTGATTTCTTTGTCCCTAGGTCATCCACCACCAACATTGGAGCATAAAATGATTTTTTGCAATTTCCAGGACCAAACTACATCACACTTGCAATTTCAATTTGGGCAAATTCTGATAATTCACTAAAAGTCAACTAAATGGATGGAATATAGCAATGGTACTCTGAAATTATTGGAACTTCGTTAGTGGCCATCCAATGTGACCAACTTTATGTGGAAAATGAAATGGAACATATTTCTAAACTATTTGAGGCACTTCCTTCACTTAAAAGTCATTTCTAGGACTTGGAAAATGAAAATTTTGCTTTTTGTTACCAAATAATTATAGATTCCTATGAAAACATTGTCCACAATGGTAACACCATTAGTTTGCCAAATTTGGACAAAAAATCACAGATTGTGGCATGTATGTGTCCATTTCCATGTGCATAGGCCTTGGAATCCACACAAGTTCATACTAGATAGGCCATTTTGTGAAGTTTTTTCAAACCTATTATATTACAAGTTTAATGTTTTCCCACAAACTACTGCACACAAGATGGCTACATGCAAAGGAATTTCATTTTTTGAGACTTTTTTCCTTTTCCATCTTTTTTTTCTTCAAAATGGGGTCAAACTTAAAGTGCTGACCATTGGTACGAAATGTGTGGAATTCTTACTTTGTTTGTCCCAAGCTCATCCACCATGAACATTAGAGCATAAAATGATTTTTTGCAATTTTCAGGACCAAAGTACATCACACGATGCAATTCCAATTTGGACAATTTCTCATAATTCGCTAAAAGTAAACTAAATAGATGGAATATAGCTATGGTATAATGGTATTGCTGAAACTTGTCGAGTGACCATACAATGTGACCTACCTTTGGTGAAAAGTGAAATGGAACAAAATTCAAAACTATTTGAGGCACTTCCTTCACAAAAAAGTAATTTCTATGACTTGGAAAATGAAAATTTGCTTTTTGTTACCTAATAATTACAGATTCCTATGGAAACGTTGTCCACAACGGTAACACGAGTAGTTCTGTAAATTTTGGATAAATAATCATGGATTGTGCCATGTATGTCGCCATTTCCATGTGCATATGACTTGGAATCCATGCAATTTCAACAGGATAGGCCATTTTGTGAAGTTTTTTTTCCAAACATGTTGTAATGCAAGTATTTTTCCCACAAACTAGTGCACACAAGATGACTCCATGCAAATGAATTCCATTTTTTCAGCCTTTTTCTTTTTCAGTCTTTCTTTTAAATGGGGTCAAAGTTTAAGTGTTGACCATTGATAAAAAATGTTCGGGATTCCTAATTTCTTTGTCCCAAGGTCATCCACCACCAACATTAGAGCATAAAATGATTTTTTGCAATTTTTCAGGACCAAACTAAATCACACTTGTAGTTCAAATTTGGGTAATTTCTCATAATTCTCTAAAAGTCAACTAAATGGATGGAATATAGCAATGGTACTCTCAAATTACTAAAACTTGGTGAGTGGCCAACCATTGTGACCTACTTTTGATGAAAAATCAAATGGAAAAAATTTCAAAACTATTTGAGGCACTTCCTTCAGAAAAAATTCATTTCTAGGACCTCGAAAATGAAAATTTGCTTTTATTACCAAATAATTACAGATTCCTATGGAAACATTGTCCACAATGGTAACACTAGTAGTTCTCCCAAATTTGGACTAAATATCATGCATTATGCCATGTATGTGGCCATTTTGATGTGCATATGCCTTGGAATCCAGACAAGTTCATACTAGATAGGCCATTTTGCGAAGTTTTTTTCAAACATATTGTATTGCAAGTTTAATATTTTTCCCTCAAACTAGTGCACACAAGATGGATCAATGCAAAGGAATTACATTTTTTGAGCCTTTTTTCCTTTTCTGACTTTTATTTTCCAAAATGAGGTCAAACTTGAAGTGTTGACCATTAACACAAAATGTTTGGAATTCCTAATTTCTTTGTCCCAAGTTCATTAGAGCACAAAATGTTTGTTTGGAATTTTGAGGACCAAACTACATCACACCTGTAGTTCAAATGTGGGTAAATTTTGATAATTCACTAAAAGTCAACTAAATGGATGGAATATAGCAATGGTACTCTAAAATTAAAGAAACATCGTAAGTGGTCATCCAATGTGACCTAATTTTGGTGAAAATGAAATGGAACAAATTTGAAAACTATTTAAGGCACTTCCTTCACAAAAAAAGACATCTATAGGACTTGGAAAATGAAAATTTTGCCTTTTATTATGAAATAATTGTATATTCCTATGGAAACATTGTTCACAATGGTAACACCAGTAGTTCTGCCAAATTTGGACGAAAAATCATAGATTTTGCCATTGATGTGGCCATTTCCATGTGCATATGCCTTGTAATCCACACAAGTTTATACTAGATAGGCCATTTTGTGAAGTTTTTTTCAAACCTATTGTATTGCAAGTTTAATATTTTCCCCACAAATTAGTGCACACAAGATGGCTCCATGTAAAGAAATTACATTTTATAAACCCTTTTTTTCCTTTTTTGTATTATTTATAAATGTGGTCAAACTTGAAGTATTGGCCATTGTTACAAAAAGGTTTGGAATTCCTACTTTCTTTGACCCAAGTTCATCCACCACCAACATTATAGCATAAAATGATTTTTTTTCAATTTTCAGGACCAAACTACATCACACTTGTAGTTCAAATTTGGACAATTTCTCATGATTCACAAAAGGCCAACTAAATGGGTGGAATAAAGCAATGGTGCTCTGAAATTACAAAAACTTGGTGAGTGTCCATCAAATGTGACATGCTTTTGGTGAAAAATGAAATGGAACAAATTTCGAAACTATTTGAGGCACTTCACAAAAAAGTCATTTCTAGGACTTAGAAAATGCAAATTTTCCTTTTGTTACCAAATAATTGAGATTCCTATGGAAACATTGTCCTCAATGGTAACACAAGTGGTTATGCCAAATTTGGACAAATAATCATGGATTATGCTATGTATGAGGCCATTTTCGCATGCATGTGTCTTGGAATCCACACAAGTTCATACTAGATAGGCCATTTTGTGAAGGGTTTTTTCAAACATGTTGTATTGCAAGTTTAATATTTTTCCCACAAACTATTGCATACAAGATGGATCCAAGCAAAGGAATATCATTTTTTGAACTTATTTCGTTTCCTGTCTTTTATTCCTTCAAAATGGGGTCAAACATGAAGTGTTGACCATTGATACAAAAAAAATTGGAATTCCTAATTTATTTTTGCCAAGGTCATCCACCACCAACATCAGAGCAAAAAATTATTTTCGCAATTTTCAGGACCATACTTATTCACATGTGTAGTTCAAATTTGGAATTCTCACAATTGACCAAAAGTCAACTAAACGGATGGAATATAGCTATGGTACTCTCATATTACTAAAACTTGGTCAGTGGCCATCCCATGTGACCTGCCTTTGGTGAAAAATGAGATGGAAAAAATTTCAAAATTATTTGAGGCACTTCCTTCACACACAAAAAAATCATTCCTAGGACTTGGAAAATGAAAAATTGCTTTTTATTACCAATTAGTTATAGATTCCTATGGAAGCGTTGTCCACAAGGTAAGACGAGTAGTTCTGCGAAATTTGGACAAAATAACCATGGATTATGCCATGTATGTCGCCATTTCCATGTGCATATGCCTTGGAATCCACACAAGCTCATACTAGCTAGACCATTTTGTGAAGTTTTTTTCAAGCATTTTGTATTGCAAGTTTGATATTTTCCCACAAACTAGTGCACACAAGATGGATCCATGCAAAGGAATTTCATTTTTGAGCATTTTTTCTTTTTATGTCTTTTTTAAAAAAATGGGGTCAAACTTAAAGTGTTGACCATTGATACAAAAGGGTTTGGAATTCCTAATTCCTTTGTCCCGAGGTCATCCACCACAAACATTAGAGCATAAAATGATTTTTTTTGCAATTTTTAGGACCAAACTACATCACACTTCTAGTTCAAATTTGGACAATTTCTCATAATTCACTAAAAGTCAACTAAATGGCTGGAATATAGCAATGGTACTATGAAATTACTGCAACTTGGTCACTAGCCATCCAATGTGACCTAATTTTGGTGAAAAATGAAATGGAACAAATTTCAAAACCATTTGAGGCACTTCACGAAAAAGTCATTTCTAGGACTTGAAAAAATGAAAAAAATTCTTTTTACAAAATAATTGCAGATTCCCATGGAAAAATTGTCCACAATGGTAACGCTAGTAGTTCTACCAAATTTGGACAAAAAATCATGGATTATGTCATGTATGTGGCCATTTCCATATGCATATGCCTTGAAATCCACACAAGTTCATACTAGATAGGCCATTTTGTGAATCTTTTTCCCTACATATTGTATTTCATGTTTAATATTTTCCCCACAAACTAGTGCAGACAAGATGGATCCATGAAAGGAATTTCACTTTTTGAACCTTTTTTGCTTTTTCTATCCTTCTTTTCAAAATGGGTCAAACTTGAAGTGTTGACCATTGATACAAAAAGGTTTGGAATTCCTAATTTCTTTGACCCAAGGTCATCCACCACCAACATTAGAGCATAAAATGATTTTTTGCAATTTTCACGACCAAACTACATCACACATGTAGTTCAAATTTGGGCAATATATGATAATTCACCAAAAGTCAACTAAATGGATGCAATATAACAATGGTACTCGAAAATTATTGAAGCTTGGTCAGTGGCCATCCAATGTGTCCTACTTTTCATGAAAAATGAAATCGAACAAATTTCAAAACTACTTGAGGCACTTTCTTCACGAAAAATCAATTCTTGGACTTGGAAAATGAAAATTTTGCCTTTTATTACCAAATAATTACAGATTCCTATGGAAACATTGTCCACAATGGTAACACCAGTAATACTGTAACATTTGAAAAAAATCATGGCTTATGCCATGTATGTGGCCATTTCCATGTGCATAGGCCTTGGAATCCACACAAGTTCATACTAGGTAGGCCATTATGTGAAGTTTTTTTCAAACGTCTTGTATAGAAAGTTCATTATTTTTCCCACACCTAGTGCACACAAGATGAATCCATGCAAAGGAATTTATTGTTTTCGAGCCTTCTTTCTTTGCCTGTCATTTTTTTTCAAAACAGGGTCAAACTTGAAGTGTTGACCATTAACACAAAAAGGTTTGGAATTCCAAATTTCTTTGTCCCAAGGTCATCCACCACCAATATTAGAGCATAATATATATATTTTGCAATTTTCAGGACCAAACTAAATCACACTTGTAGTTAAAATTTGGACAATCTGTGACAACTCACTAAAAGTCAACTAGATGGATGTAATATAGCAAAGTACTCTCATATTACTGAAACTTGGTCGATGTCCATCCAACGTGACCTACCTTTGGTGAAAAATAAAATGGAACAAATTTGAAAACTATTTGAGGCACCTCCTTCACAAAAAAGTCATTTATAGGACTTGGAAAATGGAATTTTGCTTTTTGTTACCAAATAATTTCATATTCCTATGGAAACGTTGTACAAAATGTTACACGAGTAGTTCTACGAAATTTGGAAAAATAATCTTGGATTATGCCATGTATGTCACCATTTCCTTGTGCACATGCCTTTTAATCCACACAAGTTCATACTATATAGGCCATTTTGTGAATGTTTTTTTCAAACATGTTGTGTTGCAAGTTTAATATTTTCCCCATAAACTAATGCACACAAGATGCCTCCATTCAAAAGAATTTCATTTTTTGTGATTTTTTCTTTTTCTGACTTTTTTCAAAGTGGGGTCAAACTTGAAGTGTTGACCATTGATACCAAAATGTTTGGAGTTGCTAATTTCTTTGTACCAAAGTCATACACCACCACCATTAAAACATAAAATTATTTTTTTGCAATTTTTAGGACCAAACTACATCACACTTGTAGTTCAAAGTTTGGCAATTTCTGTTAATTCACTAAAAGTCAACTAAATGGATGGAATATAGCAATAATACTCTGAAATTATTGAAACTTGATCAATGACCATACAATGTGACCTACTTTTGGTGAAATGAAATGGAACAAATTTCAAAACTATCTAGGCACTTCCTTCACAAAAAAGTCATTTCTAGGACTTAGAAAATGATAATTTTGCTTTTATTACCAAATAATTACAGATTCCCGTGGAAACATTTTCCACAATGGTAAAACAAGTAGTTGTGCCAAAGTTGGGCAACAAATCATGGATTATGCCATGTATGTGGCCATTTCCATGTGCATATGCCTTGGAATCCACACAAACTCATACTAGACATGCCACTTTGTGAAGTTTTTTTCAAACATGTTGTATTGCAAGTTTAATCTTTTTTTCACAAACTAGTGCACACAAGATGGCTCCATGCAAAGGAATTGTTTGAGATTTTTTCTATTTATGTCTTTTATTTCTTTCAAGATGGGCTAAAACTTGAAATGTTGAAATTTATACAAAATGTTTGGAATTCCTTCTTTCTTTGTCCCAAGTTCATCCACCACCAAAATTATAGCATGATTTTTTTGCAATTTTTAGGAGCAATATACATCACACTTTTAGTTCAAATTTGGACAATTTCTCGTAATTCACTAAAAGTCAACTAAATGGATGTAATATAGCAATGGTACTCGGATATTACTGAAACTTGGTTAGTGGCCATCCAATGCGACCTACCTTTTGTGAAAAATGAAGTGGAACAAATTCCAAAAGTATTTGAGGCACTTCCTTCACAAAAAAGTCATTTCTAGGACTTGGAAAATGAAAATTTTCTTTTTGTTACCAAAAAATTACAGATTCCTATGGAAACTTTGTCGACAATGGTAACACGAGTAGTTCTCCAAAATTGGGACAAAAAATCATGGATGATGCCATGTATGTGGCCATTTCCATGTGCATATGCCTTGGAATCCACACAAGTTCATACTAGATAGGCCATTTTGTGAAGGTTTTTTACACACATGTTGTATTGCAAGTTTAATATTTCCCCCACAAACTAGTGCACACAAGATGACTCCATGCAAAGGAATTACAATTTTCGAGCCTTTCTTTTTCTGTCTTCTTTTTCAAAATGCGCTCAAACTTGAAGTGTCGACCATTGATACAATTTTTTGGAATTCCTACTTTGTTTGTCCCAAGGTCATCCACCACCAATATTAGAGCATAAAATGTTTTTTTTGCAATTTTCAGGACCAAACTACATCACACTTGTAGTTCAGATTTGGGAAATTTGTGATAATTCACTAAAAATCACCTAAATGAATGGAATATAGGAATGGTACTCTGAAATTAGTGAAACTTGGTCAGTGGCCATCCAATGTGACCTACTTTTGATGGAAAATGGAATTGAACAAATTTCAAAACTATTTGACGCACTTCCTTCACAGAAAAGTCATTTCGAGGAATTGGAAAATGAAAAAATTGCTTTGCCACGGATGTGTCCATTTTCACGTGCATATGCCTTGGAATCCACACAAGTTCATACTAGATAGGCCATTTTGTGAAGTTTTTTTCAAACATGTTGTATTGCAAGTGTAATATTTTTCCCACAAACTAGTGCAGACAAGATGGCTCCATGCAATGGAATTTAATTTTTGAGCCTTTTTACTTTTTATGTCTTTTTCTCCTTCAAAATGGGGTCAAACCTTAAGTGTTGTCCATTGATACAAAAAGGTTTGGAATTCCCACTTTCTTTGTCCAAGTTTCATGCACCACCAACATTAGAGCATAAAATGTTTCGTTGCAATTTTCAAGACCAAACTACATCATACTTGTAGTTCAAATTTGGGAAAGTTCTAATAATTCACTAAAAGTCAGCTAAATGACTGGAATATAGCAATGGTACTCTAAAATTATTGAAACTTGGCAGTGGCCATCCAATGTGACCTTATTTCGACAAAAATAAAATGGAACAAATTTCAAACTATTTAAGGCACTTCACAAAAAAGTCATTTCTAGGACTTGTGATATGAAAATTTTGCTTTTTATTACCAAATAATTAAGGATTTCTATGGAAACATTGTCCACAATGGGAACACTAGTAGTTCTTCCAAATTTGGACAAATAATCATGGATTATGCCATATATATGTGGTAACCATAATGGGGTCAAACATGAAGTGGTGACGATGTTTTTGTTTCAAACTTGTTACTTTGCATGTCCCAAGTTCATCCACCAAACAGATATATCTAGGACTAAACTAATTTGGTTGACTCAAGTGCATCCACCACACTAAATGGTTTGAACAAAGAGAAAACAATTAACACCCTAGATGGTATAATACAGAGTGACTGAACGATGGGTCCATCCTTCGCTTCCTTTTGTAAATAAAAGGGCAAGGAATGTTTCAAAATACACGTACACATACTTGGTTGGTTGGCCTTTGTGCCTCTATTTGGTCGTCTTGTCTCGGGTTCGAGTACTCTTCCTGGCTTAATAATCCACCTCTTTTTTTCCACCAAATCTGCCACAAACCACCGCACACGCACTAGAAGAGGGGCCCACCGTTGGTGTCCCACGCACGTGTAACTGCGCCCAACACCGACGACCGTGTTGCTGCTGAAATGGGTGTCCCACTGATACTTGTGATCTGCATTGGGTTTTCCATGAAGAGGAGCGGGTTATCGCAACACAATGTGGGTAAGTATTTCCCTCACTTATGAAATCAAGGTTTATCGAACCAATAGGAATACCAATCTTCAACCGTCTTCAGCGGTTGCACACAAAAGAATAAACAACTTGCACCCAACGTCGGCAAGAGGGTTGTCAATCCCCTTGATCTCGTTATTTGCAAGCAAGTGAGTTGTGTAGATAATTGTAGAGAATTGTAAATTGAAAAATAAAATAAAAGCAATTCAATAACAACAAGGTAGTAGTAGCATTTGTGAATATATAAGTGAATAGACCCGGGGGGCGTAGAGTTCTCTAGTGGCATCTCTCATAGAAATATCATAGAGTGGGTAAACAATTTCTTTTGTGCAATTGATAGAAAAGAGAATAGTTATGCGATTTTCACGGCAATGATCATGTGTATATAGGCAACACGTCCATAAGAAAATAGGCCGAGTCATGCCCGCACCTATTACTATTACTCCACTCATCGACCGCTATCCAACATGCATCTAGAGTATTAAGTAAAACAGAGTAATGTTTGGAGAACGATGACATGATGTAGACAAAGTAAACTCAATCAATATGAATAAACCCCATCATTTTATCCTTAGTAGCAACAACACAAATATGCAACTTGTCCCCTTCTATCACTGGGATATAGAAACTCGCCAGGTTGAACCTACTACAACGCACCACTCCCATCGAAGAAATATCAATCTAGTTAGCCAAACTATCTCAATAGATCTGAGAGCATTACAAAGCTATACTGATCATGCAAATAAGAATCTTAGTATTCAGGTTTGACTCAAATACTTTTCATGAATAATCTGAACATAAACTCACAATTCATCGGATCCCGACAAACGCACTATACAAAGGTATTACATCAGATAGATCATGTCAGAGATGCGATGAACACTGTATTGGAGATCAAGAGAGAGAGAGAGATTGCCATCTAGGTACTACCTACAGACCCATAGGTCTGTGGTGAACTAATCACACATCATCATGAGGGCAACAAGGTTGATGAAGAGGCCCTTCATGATCGATCCTTCCTCCGGCAGGGTGCCGGAACGGAGCTATAGATGGGATCCCGTTGAAACAAAGACTTGCAGCAGCGGAAAAAGTATTTTGGGAGCTCACCTAGGGTTTTTGGGATATTAGCGAATTTATAGGCCAGAGAGAATGTCGGGGGACGCCCGAGGGGGCCACCACATATCAGGGCGCCCCCAGGGCACACCCTGATGTGTGGTGGGGCCCTCGTGCGCCTCCCAGCCTCCTTCCGAAGCTTCCAAGTCTTCTTTTGGTGTAGAAAAATCATTAAAAAATTTCGTGGCAATTGGACTTTGTTTGGTACTATAAACCTGAAAAGTCAAAAACATGAAGAAAACAACAATTGGCACTGGGCACTGGGTCAATAGGTTAGTGCTCAAAATTATTATAAATTGGTAAACAAATGCCCAAAAAGTATCCTAGAATGATAATATATCTGCATGGAACAATTTAAAATAATAGATACTTTGGAGGCGTATCACCCACACGTCAGTGACACCACCAACCATCTACGAGTGCCGCCGCTAACAGAGGTGTCCCACGCTCTTGTAACTCACCCCACCATAGACGACTGCGCTGCCACTGACATGGGTGTACCACGCGTCAGTGACACCACCAACCATCTATGAGCATGCCCCGCTGACAGAGGTGTCCCCACGTGCCTGTAATTGTGCCCAACACCAACGACTGCGCTGCCACTCACACGGGTGTCCCATGCGTTAGTGACACCGCCAACCATCTACGTGCGCATCCCGCTGACAGAGGTGTCACAAACTCCTGTAACTGCACTCACCACCAACGACCGTGCTGCTGCTCGCATGGGTGTCCCACGCGTTAGTGACACCTGTAGGGGAATGCAGCAGAAAAAAAAATCGACCTATGCGCCAGCCTAGGACCACTATGGAGACTGCATACAAGGTTTGATCATTTTTGTTACCGACTCGTAGCATAGCGGCAGTAGAGTTGATGATGATCGGCGATGAAGATCCCCGTAGCTAGGATTGACAACCTCCCAACCGCGAGGATGTATACCCTCATGTGCCCCTCGGACAGCCCTCCGGGAGATGGTCGGATAGCCCCTCGAACAGTGTCGTGGACAGCCCTTTGGGAGGACCTTCGAAACCCAGACGGTCACTCGAACAACCCTTCGGGAGGCACTCTTGAACTAACACCAAAACTATGATCTCTCTACAGAGTTGCACACATACGGTGTCATCTATTCGGCAGGCAGGACTTCGCCGTCCAGAACTAGTTCCCACTAGAACCCAGACAGCCTTTCGGCACTACGAAACTATTTCGTGGGAGGGAGAGAGAATGCCAGATCATGCATGGCTTGTGTGAGAGAGTTGGAGTGGAGTTGGAGAGCACCTCTCCTCCTCCTTATATACTGGTGGAAGGGGTGGAGGGGGCTAAAATTTCAGCCCACTAAACATGGGGAAAACATGTTTCCACAAAACAAGGAAAACATGTTCCTACCAAACAAGGGAAAAACATGTTCCCTTGTCCATGGTGCTCCAACATGGGGCCCCACACCTCCCAACACTTCCCACCATTTGTGGAGGCTGCCCCCACCATTGCCCCCCCAACACCTTTTGTCCAGACACAAGGGGCTGCCCCCAAGGGGAGGCGCCCCAAAACAGCCCAAAACAACCCCCACGTTTCGTGGGATCTTGTCCCCTCATGCCGGGACAAGATGTTTTCCACGACTATTACTTCTGAAAAAAGTTTGGAAGGTCCCAGAACAATTTCGGCACCCTCTAAAATTATCTGGACGCGCTCCAGAACATTTCCGGTATGGTGGTTTAATTTAAAACCATCTTCGTTTACCCGGTAAACAATTCCGACAGCTCTGAAACTTTTTTTCCGGTTTTTTCTCCGAAAAAATTCCGGAAATTACTAGACAAATCTGGCAACCTCCAAAGCATTTCCGGTCCTTGCCGAAACATTTTTGGATCAATGGTTTTATCCGAAACAACTCTTTGGTTTTACCAAAACTTTTTCGGTGTTCTCTCCGGAACTTTTCCGTTGTCTCTGAAACTTTTCCAGCGACTTTCTCTCGGACTCCTTGTCTAGTATTCAGCAGATAGATGACCCTTAAGCTTATGACCCTATAGGTTTGGTGAAGTATAGACATGACCCGTAACTCCTTCCCATCAATGATCAACATCGGAGCCGTGGACACCCATATTGACCCCTATACCCACACAAATGAATATTCGAGTGAAACTCCAGTTGTCGTGTGCTATTCATGTTGCTTCACGATATGTTACAAATACCCGAGGTGAGTCATGTTGGCATCCCCGTGGATCAACACCTTGTCCACTATGCTAGTTACCTCATTATCGGTATTGTTCTCTTTTCTCATTCCCGTGTTTTGGCATCCCCATGATCAAATCACAAAGTGTCTGGCCATACGATGATGGATACCGTATCACCGAGAGGGCCCAGAGATATCTCTCCATCGTCGGAGGAGAAAATCCCAATCGTGAGCTATCAAGTTACTTGACATACTTTTCCATGAACCCATAAGCCGCTGTAATAGCCACCCATTTACGGATGACGTTTAACAAACCCCAAAGTTCATGAAGCAAGCAAGAAGAAACTCGATACTCTCATCGTCTAAGGAATCATGCAAACTTTAACCATCTTTGTGTTATTAACCATTTAACTTGTGATGA
Source organism: Hordeum marinum (assembly GCA_022496015.1). Lineage (NCBI taxonomy): Eukaryota > Viridiplantae > Streptophyta > Magnoliopsida > Poales > Poaceae > Hordeum > Hordeum marinum. Next base: position 345,852,145 of record CM039676.1, on the reverse strand, counting down.
ATGTATCTCATAGCATAACATCAATTCAGGTCGATACAACACAAATGTTCTACTAACATTATGCCCTCAAAGTTGCCGGCATAGCCATGCCCATGATCAGGAAAACAGAACCATCATGCAACACTTGAGCTAGTCTTAGAGGTCAGACTAGGAATACATTTTACCGTTTATTATTCCACACGTGCATATGAGTCTTCCTCCGAGCCTCGTGATTATTGTAGACTCGATAACCATAGCAGTTATAGCTTGGAACATAAACCTAATAATGAATAGGGAGATAATCAATAACTTTTATTATTGCCTCTAGGGCATATCTCCTACAACACCACCAACCATCTACGAGCGTGCCCCACTGACAAAGGTGTCCCACGTGCCTGTAACTACGCCCACTACAGACGACCACACCACCTCTAACATGGGTGTCCCATGCGTTAGTGACACCACCAACCATCTATGAGGGGCCCATGCTGATAGAGGTGTCCCACACACCTATAATTGCGCTCACCACAGACGACCACAATGCCGTTGACATGCGTGGGACACCACCAACCATCTACGAGCGCACCCCGCTGATACGTCTTGAACATATCTACAATTTTTGTTTGTTCCGTGCTGATATATTATCATTATCACATACTTTTTGGGCATTTGTTTACCAATTTATAATATTTTTGAGCAGTAACCTATTGACTTAGTGCCCAATGTCAATTCCTGTTTTCTGCATGTTTTTGACTTTCCAGGTTTATAGTATGAAACGAAGTCCAATTGCCACAAAACTTTTTGATGATTCCTCCCAGCCTCCTCCTGAAGCTTCCAGGTCTTGTTTTGGCCCAGAAAAAATTCATCAAAAAGTTTCATGGCAATTGGACTTCATTTGGTACTATAAACCTGAAAAGTCAAAAAATGCAGAAAACAACAACTGGCGCTGGGCATTGGGTCAATAGGTTAGTGCTCAAAATATTATAAATTGGTAAACAAATGCCCAAAAAGTATCCTAAAATGATAATATATCACCATGGAACAATCAAAAATTATAGATATGTTGGAGACGTATCAGCATCCCCAAGCTTAATTCATGCTCATTCTCGAGTAGGTAAATGATAAAAACAATTTTTTTGATTTGAAATGCTACCCATTATGTAATCTTTTGTATGTATGCTCATTGAGAAATTATGGATTAACAAACAAAAACATAGTGATATTTATAAGTATAAGAAACAAAATCATTGTTTTTTCAAAGTATACGATCCTAAAAGAATGTTTACCCCTACTCATCTTATTATATTAGCAAGGCATGACTCTGTCTTCACCACATCAAGACAAATGTTAAGCACCACGATGTCCAAGTCAGGTAATTGGATCTTACTTTTTCAGTATGCATCAACTTTTTATTCTTCACACAATACATGAGGGTGAACCATTGGACATAGCATATATGTGGAATAGAGTATGATAGTAGATATCAAAGGGGTAAAAAGTGGACAAGATAGTCTCTCACCAACTAGGTGTACCAATGAGCTATGGAGATGCTCATCGATAGATGCCAATGCAAGTGGTAGGGATTGGCATGCAAATGTTCACTATAGCTATAAGTGTATGAAAGCTCAACTGAAGCTAAGTGGGTGTGCATCCAACTTGCTTGCTCATGAAGACCTTGGGCATTTGAGGAAGCCTGTCATCGTAATTTACAAGCCAAGCTTAATATGAAAAGGTAATTACCACTAGCATATGGAAGTGACAAAATAGGAGACTCTATATGAAGAACATGGTGCCACTTTGAGACACAAGTCTGGTAAAGGATAGTAGCAAAGTCCCTTCTCTCTTTTTCTCTCATTTATTTTTTATTTTATTTTTTTCATGGTGGGATTTTCCTTTTTTTGCCTTCCTCATTCATATATTTTTATATGGTGGGCTCATTTGGCCTCTCCATTTGTTTTCGTCCGGAGTCTCGTCCTGACTTGTGGGGGAATCATAGTCTCCATCATTCTTTCCTCACTGTGACAATGCTCTAATAAGGATGATCATCACACTTTTATTTACTTGCAACTCAATATGAAGAACTGATAGGAACATATGACTCTATATGAATGCTTCTGGCAGTGTACCAGGATGTGCAATGATTTAGCATGACACGTATCAAAAAAATGATGAACGATGGCTTTGCCACAAATACTATGTCAGCTCTATTGATCATGCAAAGCAATATGGTGATGAAGGAACTAGTCATGTGAAGTGACAATGGAATTTGCATGGCAATATATCTCCAAATGGCTATGGAAATGCCATATGTCGGGACCCTGATCCTAAGCCATAAGAATCTAGCATGTAACACATTACATCACTTTTTCTCCTCATGCACGGTAATTCCATGGCTGCCACCTTACCTTGGTCGGGACAATTTGCGCCTTTTGTCTCACGTATATGAATATGTCACTAGCAATCATATGTCAGAGAACCCGGGTCGACATGACTAGTTATAGACCCAAGTGGCACAACCGTACAGGAACAAGCATACATAACCTAGCAATGCAGGTGTTGGTCATCAACGTGTGTAGATGAGTCGTAGCAAGCTACATAGACTCCATTACACCACATGACATTTCCCCATAGGGACAGACACAACAACAAAGAAGGATACATGTCAGTCAATCAATGTGTCCGGAGCAATAGCAAGCTACCATGGCTCAGTGGAAGCACAAAGAGGTATTTCCTTTCAAAGAGGGCTACTAAAGGCACACAGCTAGGTGTTGCATCCCACACATACCAATGCATTTCAACAATACACGCAATATGCATGATATGCGTAGATACAACATGGCATCACAACATAACTCTAAGACTCAAAGTATTTATTAAAGGCTCATAGGAGTCAACATAGTGTGATATTACAAGCAGGGGTCACATGACCCAACACACAAGTCCTATAAGCAACAAGCGGAAGCATAACATGTTTGGGTACAGGCATCTAGAAAAGAAGAAGGCCGAGGAAGCTTGTCTATCTACAAGACCCTCCATAGGAACTAGACCTCTGTCTGGGATTCCCAAGCTACTCGGCCAACATCAATCTTATCGTAGAAACCACTAGCGAGACTGGAGTCTCCTTTGCAAAAACATAATTTAAGCAAATGTGAGTACAAAGGTGCTCAACAAGACTTACATCAGAACTAACTACATATGCATCAGTATCAGCAAAGGGGGGTTGTGGGGTTTAATGCAACAAGCCAACTTTGACTCAGTGCCTATCATGTACTACGACTACCAGCTGTTTAACAGTGTGAGAAAGCACACACGAGTCCACTAGCTAGTCACCACAACAATACAACACTATGGATTCTCTCCCGTCTTCCTACAAGAAGGCCATCCATAGCACTCACACTTATCTTGCGCATTTTACAGTATCCACTTCTAGTTATCTATGAACCATATAAGTCTTCCAAGCAGTCCATATCTGCGGACGCAACTATTCGAATAGATGATTACCCTGCAGGGGTGTACTTCTCCACACACGCTCCCGCCACTTATCACTATGTGCACATAAAAAGGCACATCAACAATCTTCAAGCGGAAGCCCAGCGAGGGAGTCAACCACGACTTGACTAACCGCACAAGACCCTAGTCTAGGTTTATAGCTTATTTGAGATTGAACACGCAAGGAAGCACGACCGAAGTTTCCTCTACGGACCCAAACGATGTGTAGAGGGTTCCCAAGCCCACCTCGACGGATGGTACTACGCTTGGTACATCGGGCCATGGTCCCTAGTCTGACCCAAGCCCACCTGCATAGGGGCCATTCCGTAGTCTACTAGCATGACCTACAAACACCAGAAACTAGTTGCAACTCCTGGACAGAGGTCAAGGCAATTAATAAGTCAAGAGAGTCAATTAAGGATCCCAATGTGTAGTAGTAGCTAGTCTTGGATAACATACACATGACTCAATTCTTAAGGACGGTCTAAATGAGATAACCCACCATGTACTCCTACATGGCCTCTCATTGCTACCTTTACCAAATCACGTTCAACACTTAACTCTCATCATCAGAACACATTCAGTTCACTCCGGTTCGTCACCAAGATGAATCTGACCTGACACAACTCCAAGCATAGAAAGCAAAGCAGAGTGATGGCACAACATGGCTCAAGCATCTACCAGGTATGCTAGGTTGCTTGGTTTAACTATTTACCGTGACAATGACAGGTCATGTAGACGAATGGGTTCAACTACCGGAACAGGTAACAGTTGAAGCGTATTGTCCTAATGCAATAAATGAGGGCAAGAGTGAGAGAGTGGAATTGTATCAGAGATGGTCAATGAGGGTTGCTTTCCTGATAAAGCGTCAACATGTTACTGCTCCTCAGATGGATATTTGATCATACCCTTTGGAACAGAACCTAACACGAAGAACAACCATCGAAGGGGGACAAATCATTACACATCAAATACAACAATATGATGCATGAACATGACATGGCAATATGATTTATTTGAGCTAATGCATATATCAATAGGGTTAGATGAAGTTGGTTTGAACCCAAGGTTCAAATTCAAACTCCATATGTGAATGTACATATTGCATTTGGAAAATGTTCATGTTCTCCTATTTAGGTTGCTCTAACATGCATGTAAATAGGCACATGGATTCTTTGGATTTTTCTGATCATTTTTCATATATAAATTATTATTTTTGGAGTTACAATCGATTTTCTGTCAACTTTACAAGTTTGAACTAATTTCTGAAATTAATAAACCATTTTTGATTTATTTTAATTCCAAAAACTAATTACTACGTCAGAAGTGCGTCGGGCTTGCGTCAGCTGGTCAACTGCCTTGTCCAGGTCAAACTTGACCAGCGGGGCCCACTGGTCAGTGACCCAGTGGCTAAGCAGGGTCAAATACCGCGTTGACTGGGATGTGACCAGCTGCGGGTCCCATTTTTAGCCACTCAGGGAGGGTAATTAGCATGGGGACTAGTCCGTAATGAGGGAGCCATGTCATCCCACCGGAGTTGGCCGACGATGACCAACCCGACGGTGGTTTCTCACCGAAGTTGCTCGTCCGACCACCATTTGGCGTGTGGGATGGTGCACTCGAAAGCGGGGAGTGAGACGCATCCATTTAGGCAGGTGGGACGGTGCGGGGTGGCCTATAGGGTCGCCAGCGACGATAGCTACAATGGTCGGGGCTCAGGCTAGGTGGCACACAATGCTAGGGGTTGCGGAAGGAGGAGCTAGGGGCAGCTACGACCTCCTGCGAGCTCCTCGAGCATAATGAAGTGCTTAGCAGGGAGCCTCGGGAGCTCTGGCCAGGACGGCGCCATGGTCAATAGAAATAACTCTCGAGCTTAGTGGCTAGCGGGGGGGTTAGCAGAGGGGACTGGCGATGGGGCTAGGGGGAAAGGAACCGGGGCCTCACCGTGGATCGCTTGGCGTAGACATCGGGCTCGAGGAGGCACCGGAGGTGGCGAATCGACTGGCTAAGGCCGTAGGTGCCAAGGGTGAATGCAGTGAACATGGCGATGTTGGAGCACACCAAGGGACCCGTGTGTCATCTTGGGGGAGCGTAGCATCGAGGCGGAGCTCAGGGACACGATCACCGGCCGATAGTACGACGTTGGCTACGGCTATGGCGATGGCACAAACATGGAGTTCTCGGCCATGAAGGGGAGCGAGCAGAGGAGAGCGAGGGGGTGAATGGGAGGGCATGGACTCGATCCAAACGCCTCTTGCGATGTCATCCACAACATTGTGCTGGCCGGTGAAGGGACATGCAGGCAGGTGGCATGGCAACCTCATCGTGCCCTCCTTTGCCTCTGCATTCTGGCAAATGAAGGAGATGACTAGCGATGGGCGAGTGGGCTGACTACCTCCTGGGCCTCAGGTAAGGTTTCCGCCTTTTTTATATTTGTTTTGTTTCCTATATTTTGTAGTTTGTTTAAATTTGGTTTTCAAACCAAATTAATTTAGTTGCTTCTGGGAAATATTGTGGAACCTAAATGGACTCTTCCATAGGTTCACAAAGTGTTTCAGAATTATTGGAGCTATTAAATATAATTATGGAATTTTATAAATCCAATTCAGATACTTATTGGTTTAATTCGGTATACAAAAGTGACATGGAAAAATATGCTTCACCAGTGGTTGATGTTTCCACATTTTTCCAGGGATGATGAACATTTTTGGAGAGCCATTCTTGTTCATTGAAAATCATTTTAGGTGAACCTATTTGAATTCCAATAGTGCTAGGGTTTGTCATCCCCATCTCATGTTTAAAGAAAATTTAATCATGATGCAAATTCAAACATGAACCTTAGTGCATGCTAAAACTATGGATGTGACAACTCACCAACACTTAAAGAATCTCGTACCAAGATTCAGGGGTCGTCACAAAGGGGGAGGGGTACTCAAGTCAAATACGATCTTCTCGCTCCTAGGTAGTTTCATTCTCAGAATGATGGGACCACCGAACCTTAAGAAACTTGATGTTCCGACGTCGGGTGACACGCTCATCTTGACCGAGAATATGAACATGATATTCTCGGTAGGTGAGGTTATCTTGGAGATCAAGCGTTTCATGCTCCACTTCACGGATAGGATCCTTGAAGCAACGCCTGATTTGAGAAACGTGGAAGACATCATGAACTCTGGAAAGATGCGCCGACAGTTCCAATTGGTAGGCAACCTCTCCTCGTTTAGCAAGAATGCAAAAAGGACCAATGTAACGAGGAGCCAACTTGCCCTTGATACCAAAACGATGGGTACGCTTCAGAGGGGTAACCCATAGATACGCCTTTTCGTCAACCTCATAAGTTACTTCCTTATGATGGCAGTCATACTGGCTCTTCTGACGACACTGGGTTGTATTGAGATTCTCGCGAATAACACGAACTTGCTCTTCTGCTTTCTGGATCATATCTGGTCCAAAGAATCGTCTTTCACCGGTTTCTGACCAGTTCAACGGTGTTTGACATCTTCGACCACATAGAACTTCGCAAGGAGCTTTGCCCATACTAGATTCGTAACTATTATTGTAGGCAAATTCGACAAACAACAGGCACTTCTCCCAATCCTTTCCAAACGAGATAACGCAAGCTCTGAGAATATCTTCCAGAATTTGGTTGTCTCTCTTGACTTGACCACTTGACCGAGGGTGAAAATCAGTTCTAAAGGAGAGATGGGTTCCCATAGCAACTTGGAAACTTTCCCAAAATCGAGAGGTGAAAAGACTTACACGTTCTAAATTGATCTCTAGAGGAACACCATGAAGAGACACTGTTCGGGAAATATATAAGTCAGCCAACTGACTAGTAGTGATACTCTCTCAGATAGGAAGAAAATGAGTCACTTGCGATCAGTTACCATGAAGATAGCATTATTCCCTCTCTTGGTCCTGGGAAATCCAGTGATGAAGTCCATTTCAACTTTATCCCATTTCCACTCAGGAATAGCTAAAGGTGAAGGGTGCCAGAAATCTTGTGATGCTCTGCCTTGATGCGACAACAAACATCACAGTTAGCAATGAACTCAGTGATTTCTGTCTTCATTCTAGTCCACCAGAACCTTTGGTGTAGGTCGTGATACATCTTGGTGCTACCGGGGTGAATTGTGAGAGGAGATTCATGAGCCTCCTTAAGGATCAACTCTCGAAGTTGTTGCTTCTTAGGAACTACCAAGTGTTTCCCAAAGTATATTTCACCTCTATCATCCATGGAGAAACTACCATCAGCACCCTTTTCAATGTTATTCTTGATCCGGGTAATACCCACATCATACTGCTTGCTAGTTATAATCTGATCTTCGAGAGTAAGTTTTGCCACCAAGGTAGAAAGGGATCCGCGAGGAACAATGTGAAGGTTAATCTTGCAGAATTCCTCATGAAGAAGTGGTTGACCTTGTTGAAGCATGAGATTATTATAGTAGGACTTATGACTTAACGCATCAGCCATGACATTGGTCTTGCATGGGGTGTAAGTAATTCCTAAGTCGTAGTCCGTAATCAGCTCTAACCATCGTCTTTGTCTGAGATTCAAATCTGGTTGAGTGAAGATATACTTCAAACTTTGGTGATCAGTGTAAATCTCGCAACGATTACCAAGAAGGTAATATCGCCATGTCTTGAGTGCATGGACTATTGCTGCAAGCTCCAAATCATGTGTTGGGTAATTTTCCTCATGTGGATGCAACTGTTCGGATGCATAGGCGATCACCTGTTGATCTTGCATAAGAACACATCCAAGTCCTTGTCTTGAGGCATCACAATAAATGACAAAGTCCTTGGAGAAATCTGTCGGCACAAGTATGGGAGCAGAGGTCAAATGTCTCTTCAGTTCTTGGAAACCGTGCCCACATCATGGCGTTCACTCAAACTTTTTATCCTTCTCGAGGAGTTCCGTCAGAGGCTTGGCAACCTTGGAGAAGTTCTCATCGAAGTGGCAACAATAGCTTGCTAAACCAATAAAACTCCTAACTTGCTTAACCATTTCAAGTGGAGTCAAATCAAGAATGGCCTTGATAACCCACAAGTGTAGGGGATCGCGACAGTCCTCATGGGTAGTATTTCACCCTAATTTATTGATTCAACACAAGGGGAGCCAAATAATATTTATTGGCCTTGACAATTGAGTTGTCAATTCAACCACACCGAGGATATCTCTCTGCAGCAAAGATTCAGTAGCATGACAAATAGTAGTAGCAAAAGTAATAGTAGTAGTGACAGTAGCAGTTCTGTAGCAGGTGTGACAATAGCAATAGCAATAGTTACTTGGCAAGATTCAGTATATGTAATGCGTAGCCAGATGGATTAGTGATGGATAATGATTTAGATGACATTGATCATATAATAGTTACACACCAGGGCGACACACAACTAGCTCCAATTCATCAATGTAATGTAGGCATGTATTCTGTATATAGTCATACATGCATGCAATAAGAACTTGCATGACATCTTTTGTCCTACCCTCCCGTGGCAGCGGGGTCCTATTGGAAACTAAGGGATATTAAGGCATACTTTTAATAGAGAACCGAAACAAAGCATTAACACATGGTGAATACATGAACTCCTCAAACTACGACAATCACCGAAAAGAATCCCAATTATTGTCACCTTGGGGTATGAAGATCATGACACATAATAGGTACATATAACTTGCAATATATGATCCAAATCACTCTTATATTCATGAAAACATAATAGGTTCAGATCTGAAATCATGGCACTCGGGCCCTAGTGACAAGCATTAAGCATAGCAAAGTCATAGTAACATCAATCTCAAAACACAGTGGATACTAGGGATCAAGCCCTATCAAACTTAACTCGATTACATGATCAATTCCATCCAATGCCACCACCACCCAGCAAGACTACAAAGGAATTACTCACTCCCGATGGTGAGTGAGGGAGTCCTGGATTAAGGGGTCCTTGGGGGCCGACCTATTTCTATGGGCCAGACTACATAGGCACTTACCGAACACAGGATCAATTGAAGGCCCTATCTCCAAGATGGAAGCTTCGGGAAGCATGGGTTGTACTCCACGTTTGATGTAGCGAATAGGCATTTTTATCTCTTCGGCGTATAACCGACTACGTGTAAACCCTAGGTACCCTCGGCGTCTATACAAGCCAGAGGGTTTTAGGTTGTAGAGACAGAACAACTCATCTAGGGTTAGCTATTCGATCTCGAGGTAGATCAACTCCGCAACCCCCATATCATCAATATAGCCAAGCAGGACGTAGGGTATTACCTCCATAGGAGGGCCCGAACCTGGGTAAATCTGTGTCCCCTTCGTATCCTGTTACCATTGGTTCTAGTTCCACAGTTCGGGACCCCCTACCCGAGATCTGCCGGTTTTGACACCGACATTGGTGCTTTCATTGAGAGTTCTGCTGTGAGCACCCAAGGAATTGATGTCTTGCCTTGTCATCAACAAAGAGGTCTACAACATGGACACTTTTGTCCCCAGACAGATCTTCGCCTTTGGCAACGTTGTGCTGCACGCCGACCCGACTGTCCATCTAGGCCATGTCGAGAGCTTTGCCCCTGATCGAGAGGTCACATTCAGGAACCTAGAGTTCTCCATGGATTCTTGGGGTGACTTGTCACTAACCGGGCTTGCGGCTTCACTGGCCACGCTCGAAGACTCTGAGGCTTTAACCTCGAGTTACTTCTTTGGTCACACCAACGGGTTTAACCACGGTGGTGTTCCAATTCCTAGTCCGGATCCAGCCATAGTATCAGAAGGCCGGATACTCGTTCTTGCCAAACATCCCTCTCGTTCGGGCATATTGAACGTCAATTCCTAAAGTTCCAAACAATGTGATGGGATCGAGCGCTCGGCCTTCGCCAAAACCCTAGATCGGATCTCGTCGATAAAAATTTCCGACGATTCAACCCTGATCTAAGCTTGGATCGGTGACAGAGCGGGTCAGGACAAATTTTTTGACCCACCCACCACCCACTTCATAGCCACATTCGAAGACTTAACCAACATGTTGCACTATGCCTCCGATGAGGCAGAATACATGGATGAAGAGGATTGCGTCCCGACCCCTGTAAATATCGAGCGATGGGCTGCCACCTCCACATACGATGTCTACATGGTGGACACTCCTGCCACTAATGGCGACAAAACGCCCAATAATGATGGTGACAAGTCGGGCAACACACCGTCAAGGCATCGGAAACCTCATAAGCGGTCAAAAGGCAAAAAGGGAAGGAAACCTATTATCGACAGCGAGGACGGAGATATCCCTCAGGACTGTGGCGATCCCGATATCCGAAAACCCATTAGAGGGTCAAGAAAGGCCCGAGGACCAGAGCAACCTCGACAACTTCAACGATTCCAAGGACGAAAACTACCTCCCTCCTGTTGAGGAGGAGGACATCCCAGAAGCCGATGACCTAGACATACCTGATAACTCTGAAGATCAGGAATTGTTCAGACAATAGCTCATAGCAATGGCCCGCAGCCTGAAAGCGAAGGAACGGCAACTTAAAGCCAAACAAGACGACCTCAATGATCGATGGACTAGAGTCCTCTCAGCTGAGGAGGGATACGGTACTGTGTCGGACCAACCTAAGAGTTATCCACGTAGAAGGCTGCTGCCGCAATTCGATGACGAGCTCACTGATACCCCGTCTCCCAAACATACCCCATACGACAAGTCGGACCGCCCTCTTCGAGGGCACGACAGGATGGCTGACGGCACCTGTTATAGGCCGGCGATGCCCCGAAGGTAGGGAAAGGAGCCACTAGAGCCCAATGACAGGTTTGACTTGCGAGACGACCTAGACTACAGAGCAGATCGCACACGATCCATCTATGGATCCAAAGGCTACTCACCCAATAGACGGGATGGGTATAGACCATGGCTCGACCGAAGCAATAACAGAGACCGGAATGCAACGAGGCTAGAATAGACGCCGAATATAGGCGCGATATAGCTCGGGTTCGAAGCGCCGTTCACCCTCTGTGCTTCACAGATGAGGTGATGCGACATTAGTTCCCAGAGGGGTTTAAACCCGTGAACATCGAACAACACGATGGGACAACCGATCCAACCGTATGGATTGAGGACTTCCTTCTCCACATCCACATGGCACGAGGAGATGATCTCCACGCCATCAAATATCTCCCCTTAAAACTCAAGGGGCCAGCTCAGCACTGGTTAAACAGCCTCCCCGAAAACTCCATCGGATGCTGGGAAGACTTAGAGGATGCATTCCTATCTAACTTCCAGGGCACCTATGTTCGGCCGCCGGATTCCTCCGACTTAAGCAACATCGTATAGAAGCCCCGAGAGTCTGCACGACAATTCTGGAATCGGTTGTTGACCAAGAAGAACCAAATTGTTGACTGCCCGAATGCTAAGGCAATAGCCTCCTTCCGGCATAATATTCAGGATGAATGGCTGGCTCACCAGCTCGGCCAGGATAAACCTCAGACTATGTCCGCCCTTACTTCCCTCATGACCCGCTTTTGCACGGGCGAAGCTAATTGGATAGCATGATGCAACCACAACTATATGGACCCCAGAACCTTCGAAGTTTGGGACGACAACGGGAAACCCAAGCGCAACAAGAACAAGCGCCAACACAATAACAGTGATGCCGATGACACGTCTGTTAATGCCGGCTTCCGCAATTCCTGACCTGGGCAGCGGAAGAAGCCTCCTAAAGGCAATTGTGACGGACCAACCCCTCTAGAGAAGATCATGGAAAGGCCTTGCCAAATCCATGGGACCCAAGAGAAGCCTGCCAACCACACACACCATGACTATTGGGTGTTTAAACAGGTCGGCAAGCTCCCACCCGAGGATCAAGGCAAGAGCCCTCGCAGCGAGGATGAGGATGAGCCTCGGGGTCTGATTGGTGGCGGACAAAAGAAATTCCCTCTAGAGGTCAAAACAATAAACATGATATACACCACCCATATATCCAAGAAGGAGAGGAAGTGTGCCCTTCGTGACGTCTATGCTGTAGAGCATGTAGCTCCGAAGTATAACCCCTGGTCGGCATATCCGATCACCTTTGATCGACGTGATCACCCAACCAGTATCCGTCATGGGGGTTCGGACGCATTCGTCCTCGACCCCATTATAGATGGGTATCACCTCACAAAAGTCCTAATGGACGGAGGAAGTAGCCTTAACCTGATTTACTTAGCCGCAATGAAAAAGATGGGCATAGATCCATCAAGGATCAAACCCAGTAACACTACCTTTAAATGAGTGATTCCAGGTGTCGAGGCCCGATGCACGAGCTCCGTAACCTTGGAAGTTGTGTTCGGCTCGCCCGGCAACTTTCATAGCGAGGACTTAATCTTCGACATTGTGCCCTTCTGCAGCGGCTATCATGCCCTGCTCGGCCGGACGACGTTCGCTCACTTCAACGCTGTCCCGCATTATGCATACCTCAAGCTCAAGATGCTTGGCCCAAGGGGGCAATAACTGTTAACAACAACATAGAGCACTCTCTACGAACTGAGGAACATGCGTTGGCCCCGGCGGCCGAATTTCACTACAAAGATGTTCGGCAAGCTCCGGCATCTGCCATAAAGGCACGCAAGATGGGGAAGCAAGCTCTGCTTCAGTATGAACTCTCAGAGCCTTCCTCTCCCCTCAAATAGGGACTTGCACCCCATCGCACAACCCTAGGACCAGCGAAGTACGTGCAAAGGAGGCACAACTTTGCACTTAAAATTCCATGGGTAGTGGTGAGGAAACAAAGGTGGGTGTCCGGCTGGACCGAACCACTACCATTAACATGTCTTCAGACACAACGTAGGTACAATTGAAAGGCCTACCAATGGCATAATGCTCATCCACAGCTCTGCGAATTCTCAAGACCTTGTTGGCAAGATCCGTTTGCCGAACAATATCACCCGTTAAGGTGCACCAAGACACAGAAGTACATAAGCGGCGGGGCACACCAAAGACTTCAGGTCGCAAACTGAAGACCCCTGGTACAACCACTCCTGTAGAACTTCTTTTTCTTCACATACCTGTAAGCAGTTGCTTCGGCACTCCGAGTAATAAGAGTTGTTGAGAAAAAATATAGCATCATTTTACATTTTTGTCTTGTTGTCCTTTTTGGCACATATTTTCCTTTTCTCCCTCTTCTCATGAAATGGTTTGGTATGTTACGACGCAACCGGGTAATACACCGGGGGATCGATCTTACAAACAAATCGCCTTACGTACAAGTTATTATGTGTTTGGCGTCTTGGAGTTCACTTTATATGCATTGGTTCCGAACTATGTCTTGGGTCAATAGTTGGGTTGCCCGGCTCCTGTGCTTGCCCCTTTACGTTTTGCTCGTTCGGCTAAAAGGGCAAAGGGAGAACCCCTGTGATTGTGCCTTAGGGGAGAAAGCTGAAAACTGACTGTCATAGTATGTGAGAGCCGGTCTGTGAATCCAAGCTTAAATTATTATACTTAAATCCTCATCAGAGGATATTCTACGTTATGCAAGGGGGTTGCTCTGCATGCAAATCATGTGATGCTGGCCTTAGCTGTAGTTCATCCGAACATCACAACACGCTCGGGGCTAGTCATCAACCCCCCCGCAGTCCTTTTTGCGCCCCTACGGCTAAGTGAGAGAAATAAAGCACTATTGTCTGATTGCCTAGTCCGCTGCACTCTATCGCCTTTGGGTTTCGATCACTCGGCTAAGTGCATTGGCAGAGACACCCCATGTAGTATCTACATGGGGGCTGAAGCCGACGGCTAGCATCTTTCAGTTTCAAATGGCCACACAGGAGTTATAAAGGAATGAAAAACATCAAAAGCTTAATAAATTATAACATTAAAGCTTCAAAATGTCTTCGGACACATTACAAATTTATACATGCATGTTATCTTTCGAACACTCTGACACTATCGCCCAAGCACCTTCCATTACTTCGGTGAAGTACAGCTCGGGGCGTCTATGTTCCTTCCCGGGAGGCGGTGGGCAGTGGCTATCTTCATTGGATCCAGCCCCGGCCAGTGCACCTTGGCCTTGGCAAGGGCCATCTGGACTCCCTCGATCCAGGAGGAGTACTTCACAGTGTCGAGGCGGGGCAAAGCGGCGATTAAATTCTTCACCAGGCCAAAGTAGCTGCTTGGCAGTGGCTCCTCGGGCCATAGGCGGATGCAAAGGTCCTTCATGGTCGGCTCCACCATCTGGTGTAGCTCCATCAACTGCTTTAGTTACTCCACAAGAAGAGGAGAGCGCTCGGGGGGCTTCAAATTATGCTTAGAATAGACGCGCTTCGTATCCTTCTTCCCATGATGCATAAAGCCGATTGGTGTATGCTATGCTCTTCTAGAGATCAGAGGAGGCGCCTGAGGAATGCCACACCTGGGTAAGCAATTTGAACTTGCTATCCCCGAAGACACATTGTAGTAAGTATGGCTTACCATCCGTTATATCCTTCGCTTGGCGGACCTGCTCCTCAAAGAACCGCCTGTCCACCCACTCTTTTTGGAGATCGGTCTTCAGGCTGGACAGTATGGCCGTGCTCTCTTTGCCCTTCTGCTCATGGACCTCGCACTTCTGGCTGGTGTCCTTGAGCTCCTGCTGGATCTCCACCACATGAGCCTCATGCTTGTTGATGGTGGCTCGTAGGGCGGAGAGTGCGGTAGCAGCTTCTTTGGCCGCCACCCTCTCGACGGCCGCTTCCTCCTTCCCTTGTTGAAGCTCGGCCTTGAGCCTCTCCACATCTTTTGCCAAGGCTATGTAATCATTAACACTATGAAGACCTGCATTGACAGTATTCTAGCAAAGGTGTCCGGATTTTGTGTAGACTTACCTTGTGCCTCGTCGAATCTTTTGTTGAGGGCATCAACTTCATCCTCAGAGCGTTTTAGCTTCTGATTCAGCTCATCCAGCTCAGCGCCATTTACGACCGCTGCCGACGATGAAGCCTGTAATACACAAACACTTGTCAGATTACATAGTTGCAATACTTCCAAACTATCGCCAATCCGATCATATGCTCGGCCCTCTCAGGGCCTGCTCTCATGTTTCGAATAGAGCATTTGTATATAGTTCAGAATTGGATCCATGATTGACCCCTAGGTAAGTTTTTATCAAACTCACCTAGGGCTCGGGGGCTGCCATGTATAGAATCAATAGAATAAAATAAACATTTTGCAAATAAGAGTGTCGCATGGCTTACTTGAAAACCCGTTAGGAGACCCTTGAAGGCCTCCTTCAGTCCGTTGTCGACGGACTGAACACTCTGTAATACCGCATCCATAAGGGTGCGATGCTCCTTAGAGATGGAGGCACTCGATAGAGCCTCCTCCAAGACCGGCCACCCATTGGTCGGTGGTGCCGGTGGTGATCGAGTAATCCGATCACCGACCGGGGTTGGAACCGCTGCCTTCGGATGCATGGTGCGCTCCGGAGAGGTCCTCGGAGGGGACTGAGCAACCGGTCATCCGTCCTCCTCAGTACTCGGGTGGGGTTTATCCCCCCGGTCTTTAGTGACTGAGGCATTAGCCTCGACCATGATGTTGTCTCCCCCGCCACTTGTGCCTGGCTCCATAGGAGCATGTTGGGACAACACCTCTGCGGCATCCTTGGTGGTGGCCAGAGTAGCGTGATGTGACACATTCCCGCTCTCCGCTAGTTCAGCGGGTGGAGTTTCCCCGTCCAATATCTGATCGGTGGGAAGGACGGGAGGGGGGCTGCAAAGTCAATAAGTACCCGCGTGTTAATAAACTTTAAACCCGTTAATGACGAATGAGGGGATATTCAGATCCTAACCTTCGAGCGGGGGGCTTGACCCTAAGGTTCCTTTGTGGAACCGGCTCGAAGTCATCAGATGTTTGAGTTTGACCTGTCGTCGGATAGGATCACCTGTGCCCGACGTGCTTTCTTCTCGGAGGAGGGGGTACCTCCTCCGGGGTGCCCGATGACTCCACCCTCTTTCTTGCAAGGGGGAATTGCCTTCCCCCTTGACTTCGTCCTCCTCATGCTCCTCTTGATTCGAGGAGGCATGAGTTTCCTCAGACACAGTCTCTGACTGGTCCCTGATGCGAAGGCCACCCTGGCCGGGTTTCTTCTTCTTCTCATTCTTCGTGGGGGCCTTGTAAGGCTTCAGCACGAGCATTTCCGTTAACAACCCGAACCTGGCGTCTTCGGGCTGAGGTGCCGGACTGCTGATGTTAACGGCTTTGTTTAGCCATGTTTGCAAAGGGATGATCAGAAAAAATGTTATGGATCCTCTCTATGAAAAATAAAGCCAACCAAGCAAAATTATACCGTACCTCGGAGGCAGGCTTGGCGGCGTGCACACCCCTATCTTCCTCCTCCGATGGCCAACTCTTTTGCGACTTGAAGAGCGCCTTCCACAGCTTCTCCCGCATAGTGCGGAAGAGGTTTAGGATCATGGGCGATCGTCAAGGTGACGAGCCCACAAGGGAGTATCCCGGCGCTGGCAGGGGAGGATGCGTCTCCGGAGCATGACCTAGACCACATTGGTCAGCTTGATATCCTTCTCGATCATGGAGCCGATGCACTTCTACAAGTCGCTCACCTCCTTGCTCGGTCCCGAGCTAAGGCCCTTTTTGAGCCATGAAGCTAATCTGGTGGGGGGACTGGATCTGAATTTGATAGGGGGAATCTGACCTTCTTCCCGTGGCTTAGTGATGTAGAACTAGTCCCTATGCCACACCTTGATGGTGTCGATGTAGGTACCTGATGTCCATGCGACGCGGGTGAGCTTGTCGATGATAACCCCGCCGCAGTTTGCGTGCTTGCCTCCAACACACTTCGGCTTGACGTTGAACACTTTGAGCCAAAGCCCGAAGTGCGGCTCAACTCGCAGAAAAGCCTCGCAGACGAAGATGAATGCCGATATATGCATGAGAGAGTTCGATGGGAGGTCATGGAAGTTGAGGCCGTAGAAAAATATCAGCCCCCTGACGAAGGGGTGGAGCGGGAAGCTCAGCCCCCGGATGAAGTGAGGGGAGAAATACCACCCTTTCACCTGGCCTGGGAGTGGGGATCACTTGGCCCTCCTCCGGTGCACGGTGAGGGATGTCGGCAGAGAGGTAGCCGACCTTCTTGAGGTCTAGGATATCCCGGTCGGTGACCGTGGAAACCTCCCACTGGCCATTGGAACTGGAGCCCGCCATTGGAGAGCTCTAGGGTGGGGGCGGCAAACCTAGATCTGTGCTTCGGAGGCTCAAAAGAATGGAAAGCAGAGAAGGCGAATGGGGAGCATGAATAGGCTTTGGGGCTTTCCCCCCTTTTATGAGGCTTATCGTTTGGACCCCCTTCGCTGCACCATGAATTCCTCCACTTCCCGAAATGTGCATGCTGTTGCACGTGCATGATTAAACATATCCCATGTAAAACGGGGCACGATCTGCACATTGATAGACTGTGTTGATTAAAACAGCCTCGAACCACGAATCGAGTTTTTGCGACTGGCCTAGCGGTCATGGTGGGCCGTGACCTTTCGTCGGAAAGGTTGCCAGGGGACATTATTTTACCCCTTGACGTTTGGCCTTCAGGGCCGACCTATTCACAGTGTTCGGACACACCACTATT
The DNA here is from genome assembly GCA_022496015.1 of Hordeum marinum. NCBI lineage: Eukaryota > Viridiplantae > Streptophyta > Magnoliopsida > Poales > Poaceae > Hordeum > Hordeum marinum. Next base: position 345,834,102 of record CM039676.1, on the reverse strand, counting down.
CGGAAAGCTACTTGTCATCGGAGGACGAACTAAATTCGGCAGGAAGAACTCACCTCACAAGCCGAAGACTCTGATCGAGCGAAGCAATTGAAGCTAAAGACCCTTGGCGTTGGAGGCAAGTTCGGGGACTACTGAGGGAGTCCTCGATTAAGGGGTCCTCGGGGGGGCCGACCTATTTCTATGGGCCGGACTATATGGGCCACTTACCGAACAGAGGATCAATTGAAGGCCCTATCCCCAATATGGAAGATTCGGGATGCATGTATTGTACTCCACATTTGATGTAGCGAATAGGCATGTTTATCTCTTCGGCTTGTAACCGACCATGTGTAAACCCTAGGTACCCTTGGCGTCTATATAAGCCGGAGGGTTTTAGGTTGTAGAGACAGAACAACTCATCTAGGGTTAGCTATTCAATATCGAGGTAGATCAACTCTGTAACTCCCATATCATCAATACAACCAAGCAAGACGTAGGGTATTACCTCCATAGGAGGGCCCGAACCTGGGCAAATCTGTGTCCCCTTCGTCTCCAATTACCATCGGTTCTAGTCCCACAGTTCGGGACCCCTGCTACCTCTTGAGCGTGCGTTGGTTTTCCCTTGAAGAGGAAAGGGTGATGCAGCAAAGTAGATAAGTATTTCCCTCAGTTGTTGAGAACCAAGGTATCAATCCAGTAGGAGGAACAAGCAAGTCACGAATGGTTGCACCTACACAAACAATATAACTCTTGCACCCAACACTATAAAGGGGTTGTCAATCCCTTCACGATTATTTGCAAGGATTAGATCTGATAGATATAGATGTAAAAAAGAACAGAAAGTAAAAGGTAAATAAATTGCAGAAAATTATTTTTGGTATTTTTTGTTTATAGATCTGAAAGTATATTATGGAAAGTAGAACCGAGGGCCATAGGTTTCACTAGAGGCTTCTCTCTTGAAGGCAAATATCATGGTGGGTAAACAAATTACTGTCAAGCAATTGATAGAAAAGCGAATAATCATGTAGTCATCCAAGGCAATGATCATGCATATAGGCATGACGTCCATGTCAAGTAGACCGAAACGATTCTGCATCTACTACTATTACTCCACACATCGACCGATTCCTGCCTGCATCTAGAGTATTAAGTTCATGAACAACAGAGTAACGCATTAAGAAAGATGACATGATGTAGAGGGATAAACTCAAGCGATATGATGAAAACCCCATCTTGTTACCCTTGATGGCAACAATACAATACGTGCCTCGCTACCCCTACTATGTCACTGGGTGAGGATACCGCAAGATTGAACCCAAAACCAAGCACTTCTCCCATTGCAAGAATTACCAATCTAGTTGGCCAAACCAAACCAATAACTCGAAGAGACTTGCAAGGATATGAAATCATGCAAATAAGAATTCATAGGAGATTCAAGTAAGATTCATGGATAATCTGAACATGATCTCACAATTCATTGGATCTTGACAAACACACCACAAAAGAGGATTACATCGGATAGATCTCCATGAAGATCATGAAGAACATGGTATTGAAGATCAAAGAGAGAGAAGAAGCCATCTAGATACTAGCTATGGACCCGTAGGTCTGTGGTGGACTACTCACGCATCATCGGAGGGGCAATGGAGTTGATGTAGATGCCCTCCGTGATCGAAACCCCCTCCGACAGATTACTGAAAAAGGCTCCAATATTGGATCTCTCGGGAATGGAGGCTTTCGGTGGCAGAAAAGTATTTGCGTGTTTCCCTATGGTGTTGGAGGAATATTTGGGAATTTATAGGCCAAGAATTAGGGTTAGGAGACCTACCGGGAGGCGACAAGCCTGCTAGGCGCAATCAGTGGGGGCACCTAGCAGGCTTGTGGCTCCCTGGCACCTCCCCTATCGTGCACTCCAAGCTTGATCGATTTGTTTCCTTCCAAAAAAATTCCTTCCAAAGGTTTTATTCCGTTTGGACTCCGTTTAATATTCCATATCTGCAAAACTCAAACAAGGAAAAACAGAAACTGGCACTAGGCTCTAGATTAATAGTTTAGTCCCAAAAATAATGTAAAATGGCATATTAATGCATATAAAACATCCAAAACAGACAATATAATAGCATGCCATCATAAAAAATTATAGATACGTTGGAGACATATCAGCATCCCCAAGCTTAATACCTACTCGTCCTCGAGTAGGTAAATGATAAAAACAGAATTTTTGATGTGGAGTGCTACCTAACATATTTATCCATGTAATATTATTTATTATGGCATGAATATTCAGATCCGTAAGACTCAAGACAAAAGCTTAATATTGATATAAAAATAGTAACGTTTCAAGCATACTAGCAAAGCAATTGTATCTCTTCAAAATATAATGGCAAAAGAAAGTTATCCCTACAATATCATATGGTCTGGCTATGCTCCATCTTCTCCACACAAAGTATTTATATCATGCGCAACCCCGATGAAAAGTCAAGCAATTGTTTTCACACCTTTATTTTGTCAAACCTTTTCAACTCTAACGCAATACATGAGTGTGTGCCATGGATATAGCACTATAGATGGAATAGAATATGGTGGAGATTGTCAAGGAAAGGGAGAAGATAGTCTCACATCAACTAGGCGTACCAACGGGCTATGGAGATGCCCATTAATAGATATCAATGTGACTGAGTAGGGATTTTCATGCAACAGATGCACTAGATCTATAAGTTTATGAAAGCTCAAAAAGAAACTAAGTGGACGTGCATCATGAAGAAAAATTCGACTAGCTATATGAAAGTGACAAAATAGGAGACTCTCTATCATGAAGATCATGGTGCTACGTTGAAGCACAAGTGTGGACAAAGCTAGTAGCAATGTCCCTTCTCTCTTTTCTCTCATTTTTTGGGTGGGCATCTAAGGCCTCTTTTGTTCATTTTTTATTTGGGCTTCGCTGGCCTCTTTTTTTCCATAAAGTCTGGAATCTCATCCCCACTTGTGAGGGAATCATAGCTTCCATCGTCCTTTCCTCACACGGGACTTGCTCTATTCATGATAATCATAAAACTTTTATTTACTTACAACTCAAAAGAAAATTACAACTCGATACCTATGACAAAATATGACTCTATATGCAATATGGAAGTGACAGTGCAAGTCATAAAAGGAAACGATGGAATTTGCATGGAAATATATCTCAGAATGGCTATGGAAATGCCATAATAGGTAGGTATGATGGCTGTTTTGAGGATGGATATATGGTGGCTGTTTTGAGGAAGGTATATGGTGGCTGTTTTGAGGAAGGTGTTTGTTGTACCGGCGAAAGTTGCGCGGTACTAGAGAGGCTAGCAGAGGTGGAAGGGTGAGAGTGCGTATAATCCATGGACTCAACATTAGTCATAAAGAACTCACATACTTATTGCAAAAGTCTATTATTCATTGAAGCAAAGTATTAAACGCATGCTCCTAGGGGAGAGGTTGGTAGGAGTTAACCATCACGCGCTCCCGACCCTCACACAAAGGTCGACAATCTATAAACAAGTTGTGCTCTGACTTCCTTACACAACGGTTTGCCATACGTGCATGCTACGGGAATCAAAAACCTTTACACAAGTATTTTTGACAAATCACAATTACTTCCTAACATGTCTCTTAATATTACCATCTTTATATCTCAAAACTTTATGCAAGGAATCAAACTTCTCATAAATACCCAATGCACTTAATATGGAAGTCTTTATTATATCCCTCTTGGGTACCTATCATATTAGGACTAAATTCATAACCTAGACCAATTACCATGCTGTTTTAGAAACTCTCAAAATAATATAAGTGAGGTATGAGAGTTAAATTATTTCTATAAAACACAAACACCACCGTGCTCTAAAATATAAGCGAAGCACATAGAGCAAAATTGCCCAACTCAAAAGATATAAGTGAAGTACATAGAGCATTCTAACAAATTCACGATTTAGCGTGTCTCTCTCAAAAGATGTGTGCAGCAAGGATGGTTGTGGCAAACTAAAAAGCAAAGACTCATACCATACAAGACACTCCAAGCAAAACACATATCATGTGGTGAATAAAAATATAGCCTCAAGTAAATTTACCGATGGATTGAAGACGAAAGAGGGGATGCCTTCCGGGGCATCCCCAAGCATAGACTAGTTGGAATCCTTGAATATGACTTGGGGTGCCTTGGGCATCCCCAAGATTAGTCTCTTGCCACTCCTTATTCCATAGTCCATCAAATCTTTACCCAAAACTTGAAAACTTCACAACACAAAACTTAATAGAAAACTCGTGAGATTTATTAGTATAAGAAAATAAATCACCACTTTAGGTATTGTTGTGAACTCATTCTTTATTTATATTGGTGTTATACCTACTGTAATCTAACTTCTCAATGGTTCATACCACATGATACAACCCAAAGATTCATCAAAATAGGCAAACAACTCAAAGAACACAGAATCTATCAAAAACAGAACAACCTGTAGCAATATGAAGACTTCGTATACTTATGTAACTCAAAAACTTCTGAACAATTAGGAAAACCTAGGAAAATTATATATGAAATTCCTGGACCGAGTGCAAAAGTTTTTGTTTTTCAGCAAGATCAAATCAACAACTACCATACATCACCCACAATGTTTTACTTGGCTTGAACACTAATTAAAACACCAAAACACAATTACTACAGAAGTAATAATGTGGGAAATACTCAAAAACAGAAGCAATTATAGAACACAAAAATAAAATTGGGGTGCCAACCAACAAGCGCTATTGTTTAATGCTTCTAGCTAGGCAAAACGCAATAGATCTAGGTATTGTCAACTTTGGTATGTAATCCAAAAGTAGCTCTCACAATAGATTCATAAGGTAATATTATTTTCTTTCTAGGAATGTGTTCCATGCATTTCCTTAATGGAAATTGGAATCTAATGTTTTCTTCTTTCATGTCAATAATTGCACCAATCGTTCTAAGGAAAGTTCTACCAAGAATAATATGACATGTAGGATTGCAATCTATATCAAGAACAATGAAATCTACAGGCACATAATTCCTATTTGCAACAATAGGAACATCATTAATCCTTACCATAGGTTTCTTAATAGTGGAATCCGCAAGATGTAAATTTAGAGAGCTATCATCAAGATCATGGTAACCTAGCACATCACATAAAGTTTTCGGAATCATGGAAACACTAGCACCCAATCACACAAAGCATGGTACTCATAATCTTTGATTTTAATCTTAATAGTAGGTTCCCACTCATCATGAAGCTTTCTAGGGATAGAAAATTCTAATTCAAGTTTTTCTTCAAAATATTTCATTATAGCATCAACTATATGTTTAGTAAAAGCCTTATTTTGACTATAAGCATGAGTATAATTCATCATGGATTGCAACAAGGAAATAAAATCAATCAAAGAGCAACTATCATAATTAAAGTCCTTGAAATCCAAAAGAGAGGGTTCATTGTTATTTAAAGTTTTGACCTCTTCAATCCCACTTTTATCAATCTTAGCATTAAGATTTATAGACTCCGAATCATTGGGACTCATTTTAACAAGATTTATATTGGAAAACAAAGATTCAATAGGAGTCACACCAATTACTTTAAGATCTTCATCATTATTGAAAGATTCTGGCTTAGTGGCCATCTTATTGACTAAGGTAGCTTGTTTATTAGAAATTTGGCCTACTAAATCCTCAAGATGAGCAAACTAAGATTTCAATCCATAAAACTCTTTAGACACATCATCAAGTTCCTTGTTCATGTATTCAAGCATACCCTTTTGTTCTTTAAGCTCGTTTCTAAAGAAATTATTATGATCAAATTGGAGTAACATGAATATTTTGGAATTATCCTCAATATCTTCCAACTTCCTAAGATAAGAATTAAAGTCATTGGGTGGAGCCATAAAGACGAACAAACAATCTAGCACACGAGCAAACAAAAGACAAATGAAAGAAGGGTGGACAAAAAGGCAAATCTTTTTAGTATTTTCTAAAAATCGTTTTAGAAGTGGGGAGAGGAAAACAAGAGGCAAAAGGCAAATAATGTAAATGCAAGAGATGATTTTGTGGTGGGTACTTGGTAGGCTTGATGTGTATCCTCCCCGGCAATGGCGCCAGAAATTGGCAAGCTGACGGGAGAGATCTTGTCTTGATTTGTTATGTTTCCTCCCCAGCAACGGCGCCAGAAATTCTTCTTGCTACCTCTTGAGCATGCGTTGGTTTTCCCTTGAAGAGGAAAGGGTGATGTAGCGAAGTAGATAAGTATTTCTCTCAGTTGTTGAGAACAAAGGTATCAATCCAGTAGGAGGAACAAGCAAGTCACCAATGGTTGCACCTACACAAACAATCAAACTCTTGCACCCATGCTATAAAGGGGTTGTCAATCCCTTCACAATTATTTGCAGGGATTAGATCCGATAGATATAGATGTAAACAAGAACGGAAAGTAAAAGGTAAATAAATTGCAGCAAAGTATTTTTAGTATTTTTGGTTTATAGATCTGAAAGTATATTATGGAAAGTAGACCCGAGGACATAGGTTTCACTAGAGGCTTTTCTCTTGAAGGCAAATATCATGGTGGGTAAACAAATTACTGTCAAGCAATTGATAGAAAAGCGAATAACCATGTAGTTATACAAGGCAATGATCATTCATATAGGCATCACGTCTGTGTCAAGTAGACCAAAACGATTCTGCATCTACTACTGTTACTCCACACATCAACCGACTCCTGCGTGCATCTGGAGTATTAAGTTCATGAAGAACAGAGTAACACATTAAGAAAGATGACAGTAGAGGGATAAACTCAAGCAATATGATGAAAAACCCATCTTGTTACCCTTGATGGCAACAATACAATACGTGCCTCGCTACCCCTACTATGTCACTGGGTGAGGACACCGCAAGATTGAACACAAAACCAAGCACTTCTCCCATTGCAAGAATTACCCATCTAGTTGGCCAAACCAAACCAATAACTCGAAGAGACTTGCAAGGATATGAAATCATGCGAATAAGAATTCATAGGAGATTCAAGTAACATTCATGGATAATCTGAACATGATCTCACAATTCATTGGATCTTGACAAACACACCACAAAAGAGGATTACATCGGATAGATCTCCATGAAGATCATGAAGAGCATGGTATTGAAGATCAAAGAGAGAGAAGAAGCCATCTAGATACTAGCTATGGACCCGTAGGTCTATGGTGGACTACTCACGCATCATGGGAGGGGCAATGGAGTTGATGTAGATGCCCTCCGTGATCGAAACCCCCTCCGACAGATTACCGAAAAAGGCTCCAAGATTGGATCTCTCAGGAATGGAGGCTTCTGGCGGCGGAAATGTATTTGCGTGGCTCCCTCTAGTGATGGGGGAATATTTGGGACTTTATAGGCCAAGAATTAGGGTTAGGAGACATGCCGAGAGGCGAAAAGCCTGCTAGGCATGACCTGGGGGCCCCGCGCCTAGCAGGCTTGTGGCTCCCTAGCACCTCCCCTTGTCGGCATTCTGGGAACAGGGGTACCCAGACCCGCGTGCCTGCAGCCTAGGGCATGGCCCACTTCATCAACCAAATGCGGCTAGGCATGGCCTCACTCAAGACAAGGCCCTCGCGAGGGCCCTAGTCTCGCGAGGAGGAACAACGTCATGGCCTCCTCAGGCCCCCTCTGGAGCGGCGGATATCTCTATACAAGGCCCGACCTCGGGAGTTAAGGGTGATGCAATGAAGGACAGGCGGGCTCCAGCGCGCCAGGCGGCACAGTTTCCCCTTTGGTGCAAAGGAATCAAGGACATACGCGGGTTCCCATAGCACCCCAAAGGTTTCCATTCCGATGTAACAAGACCGCAACCACCCTCCCCGCAGGGCGGATATCATCCCCGAGCCCATCCCTGCGCTGTCAACAACTACTTTGCATGCGAAGACCGCCTTTGGGCATGGCGAGCACGTACTCCTGTCCCCCTTTAAAATTGGCCGTTGTGGGATCCCTTACCGCCATTGTGATAAGGGAAGAGGACCCGAGCCACCACTATATATAGAGGGTAGGCTACACTGTAGAGGAGGATCCCCGAATCCATTGCATCATCCACCTACCACCGAGCCACGGAGAGCCTCAAACACATCAAAGGGAGCCCTCATGAGGCCCTAAAACACTGTACAAGTTCATCCACACCACCTCCTTGACAGGCAATCCACCAAAGCAGGAGTAGGGTATTATGCTTCGTAGCGGCCCGAACCTGGGTAAACTGTCGTGTCCATCTTCTTCCTCGTCATTGTGCGAGTTTGTTGCCATGTTCATCGAGTAGCGAGCTAGGTTGGGTGAGGCTGCAGGGGATCTTCGCACACGCCCCTGTGTTTGAATCTTAAGGGTTTTGCAAAGACCGAAATCCGACACCCCTTCCATGCACTCAAAGCTTGATCGATTTGTTTCCTTCCAAAAAAATCATTCCGAAGGTTTTATTCCGTTTGGACTCCGTTTAATATTCCATATCTGCAAAACTCAAAAAAGAGGAAAAAAACAGAAACTGGCACTAGGCTCTAGATTAATAGGTTAGTCCCCAAAATAATATAAAATAACATATTAATGCATATAAAACATCCAAAACAGATAATATAATAGCATGCCATCATCAAAAATTATACATACGTTGGAGACGTATCAACCCCCTACCCGAGATCCGCCGGTGTTGACACCGACAGTGAGCATCATGACGGTGTTGATGGGGAAGGGTTGGTGATTACGACGATGATTTCCTCTCTCCCGAGGCGAAAACAGGCTCCAGATCAGTCTTTCAGAGGAAGAACAGGAGGTGGTGGCGGCTCCGTCTCGTGAAACGCGATGAAATCTTCTCTCTATTTTTTCTTGGCGGATGTGAATTTATAGAATTGGAATTAGGGTCGGAGGGGACACGAGGGCCCCACAAGCCATCTAGCCGCCGCCTGGAGGGGAGGGGGCGTTGCGTGGTGGCCTTCTGGTCCACCTCCTCTGGTAGTTCTTCGCTCAAAAATTCCTTATTTATTCCAAAAAAAATCCACAAAAAGTTTCGTCCAATTCCGAGAACTTTTATTTCTGCACAAAAATAACACCAAGGTAGTTCTGCTGAAAACAGCGTAAGTCCTGATTAGTTTCATCCAAATCATGCAAATTAGAGTAGAAAACCAGAGCAAAAGTGTTTGGACAAGTAGATATGTTTGAGACGCATCAACTCCCAGGCCGAACTCATTGCTTGTCCTCAAGCAATTCAGTTGATTATCTAAAAGTGATAAAGAAAAGTTTTGCAAACTCCTCTGTTCTCGTTATTATACACATGCTTAGCTAGTCGTCAAGTTTTCAACATAAATCATAGATAGACACATCCATGACAACAAATAGATATTATGTTAACTCTTGGCAAAACATAACCGGTTAGAAAGCAATCATAAAACATCCCTATGGCAACAATTTGTCAAAACATTCATAATACAATATGGTGACATGGTATTTCGCTAGCCCTTTCTGAAACCACAAAACATAAATGCAGAGCACCTCTAAGATCCAAGCAGTGACTAAACATTATAATTCAGGGTAGCAAAGATCCAACCGTGCTCATATCCAACATTAATTAAACTAAATGCATAAGAATGACAATAGTGCTCTCGGGTCTGGTGCTTTTAGTAAGAGGGTGATGACTCAACATAAAAGTAAATAGATAAGCCCTTCGCAGAGGGAAGCATAGATTTGTAGTAGTTCCAGAGCTCGAAGCTTAAAACAAGGATGAAAGTATAATTTTGAGCGGTGCACTGTTCTTGTCAACGTTACGACAAAGGTTTTCAACATTTTCCATGTTACACTCATTATTGGCGGTTTCCAAACATAATAGTTAAGTTTACTCCTATGCACCATCCAAACACATTCCATGTTTGGCTGAATCCACGATTGCCTTCCAAACAATCAACTGTCCCAAGGAGTTGGTCTAATTTATTTTGATTATGTGGGACTGGGCATCCCTCTTACGATCCTCTCTCGTGCAATGACGACGAATAAATGACCGTACCATCTTGAGAATAACTTGCTTAGCATGGAAAATATTGACCGCCCCGTCGCTCCATGAGCGAGATGAGTGTACAAAAAGGATGTTTATTTGAATATTTAGAGATGGCACATGCAAATTTACTTGGAACGGCAGGGTAATACCACATATAGGTAGGTATGGTGGACTCATGTGGAATAACTTGGTTTAAGGATTTGGGTGCACAAGCAGCATTTCCGCTTATTACAGGTGAAGGCTAGCAATAGGTTGAGAAGCAACCAGCTAGAGAGCAACAAATGTCATGAACATGCATTTTTAATAGTTAACATTGGATTAGCATGAGTAGGATATGAAAACTTTGAATTTAGAGCATCTCCAGCCGTTGGCCCCCCAGGGACCCAAAATAGCGCCGCCTGGGGGCAAGCCGGTGCTAAAATCGGCCTGGGGGGCTCGGCTTCCCAGTCATGCCCCCGGGGGTTCGGCCCAGCGTCTGCAAATTTTGAACATTCCATTTCCCGCGGGCCCAAACTAGGACGTGGGTTGGGCATCATCATGCCACAATTTGGCGTCATCATGCCATCGGCCGGCAATCGATCGCCACAGGTTCGGCGAAAGATGCCAATAGTCCGGCGTACAAAATTACGCTAGAGAACTCCTCAAGCGGCTTGCTCCCTGCTGTCTGCCGGAGCTCTCAGCGTAGCGGTCGGCATGGGTGAGGTTGGCATAGCGGGCACTTCCAACCTCGGAGACGCGGGCGGAGGGCTCGGTGGCAGTGTGGGCGGTGCGGGTGGCTGTGTCGGCATGCTATTGAGGATGAGGTCGCGCTCCGCCAGGTACCACGCCTTGACCAGCGGGTCCATGTCCGCCGTGACGCCTCCCATGAGGAACGCCAAGTCGGTATTGCACTTCTTCGCGGCGACGTTGGTCCTGAGTAGGTTGAGCTTTGCGTCCTGCTTCGTCAACAACGCTGACCACCTCGCCTCCGTCTTCTCCTCTCTCAGGGCAGAGTGGGTCTTTGCATCGACGATGCACTGCTCGATCGATGCCTGCAGGCGCTCGGCCACCGGCGCATCGTTTCTTGCTTGCTTCACCTTCTTGTTCCCGACTGGTCGCCCTTCTACCGCCCCGGGAACAGGCGCGTCCGGGCTTAGCGAGCCATCCTTGTTGGCAAGCTAATGCCGAACCTCGGCCCATTTCTCGCACGACTCAATCTGCATGAACACATGGAGGAACCTGAAGTCGAAGCTGATGTCCTGGCGAAACAATTTGAACATCCGCACCATCTGCGCCCAAAAAACAACATTTCGGCGGCGAAGGAGGACGCATGCCAAGTGTTCGACTAAAGAAAGTAGGCAAACATACCTGCTGCTCGACCTCCTCCTCGGGGTCCTCATCCTCCTCCTCCTTCGCCTCCTCCTCCTCGGGGTCGACCTTGGAGTCATCCATGTTGCCGGTGTCCTCCTTGCGCGCACCAAACCGTGGGCACGAGGCGGCCGTGGTGGAGCCGATGTTGATTATGTCCTCCATATCGGCCTCGGTGTTGCCGTACTGCGGCGCGGGCGCGAAACGAAGAGGGCCTCGCCGAACGGTCACGGACGAGCCGGAGTATGTCGGCAAGGGCACGTAGCCGTACTGGGTGTTGGGGTGGCCGACGGAGAAGGCGGAGGGCGTGCATGGAAAGGTAATGTTGGGGTTGAACCGGCCAAGGGCGTCGGCGTCGACGTACTCTGGCGAGGGCGCGTACCCCCACCCCAGCGAAGGGAAGGTCGACAAAGGAAAGTGCGGGTCGCCCAGGGCGATTTGATGGCCCGTGCCATGGGGGAACGGGCCCGCGGGCTGTTTCCCCAGGAAGATCGGACGGTGACACGACACCTCCTGCTCAACCGCCGCCATCGCCACCGCGTCCCAGGCTTTCTTCATGAGGAGCCTGTTGCGGCAATCGGCGGTCACCGCTTCCCTTCGCTCGACGTCGGCCTTCCACTCGGCGTTCGTCATCCCCTCCGGTCTCGCCATCGGCGCACGAGGCTTGCGGGGCTTGGCGACGGCGGGGCCAGTGGCTTGGCAAGGGGCGGCGTACTTCTTCAGCGGCATGGCGGCGAAGAAAGGGAAAATGGAGGGAAATGGAGAGAAGAACCGATGGGCGAAATGGTGGGGGTAGAGGGAAAAGGAGGGGGAAGTGGCGGGAAGTAGCAGCCGGTGTCGCCGACACCTCGGTCCCACTCGCCTTTTCGCTTCAGCTAGTGTGCCCAGGAGACCCCCAGTGCCCTGGGTTCGGCCTGGGTTCACCGGCCCAAAAAAGGCCTCAACCGGAAAAAAACGGTGTCTTGGGGCCGCGGCTAGGGATTTTTTCGCCCGCCGGCGATAAAAAAGGGGCCTAGGGAGGGTCCTTTGGGGCCGCGGCTGGAGATGCTCTTAAAAATTAAGAAAGCTATATTGGTTTTGATTCAGTTGCATGTTTGCACATGGGCCAAGTCAAACCGCTTGAATTTCCCAGAGGGAAATACCATACTACCATACCATATTATAACCATTTTAATGCATGTTGAGATACAAGATGTAACGACCGAAACCTGATAAGATTCGGTGTCTCGGTGCTTACCGTGCTAGTCCCTCGATCAATAGCTAGCACACACAGTACATGATTTAATATTAAGAATAAACCACATGTCATAATATTACATCGCAGATCTAGAATTTAATATAACAATACCTGTAGCTCAAGGATACCATACAAACAAAATATAACGGAGAAGCTAATATAAAATCCATGGAATCCATCAACACCACAAGAAAATGTTGAGTATAGACATCGCAACCCTACATCGTATCACTCACTCGTCGTATAAAAATCTGCAACATGATAACTTACAGCCACAAGGGTCAGTACTTTGAATGTACTGGCAAGTCACACAAGAAATGATACAACATACCTAAATCTACATGCAAGGTATATCAAGAGGAGAGTGTAGTTGGTTGTTTTGTAGAAAGCTAATTTTTCCCTGATAACTACATAATAGTCAAATTTTATTCATCTTGCTACAGCTAATACATATGGTTGAATTGGGCACTCCAATACCAACCTATCCCATCATTAAGTTTCCCACTCAAATTTCATTAAGGTGTATCATGTGTCAAGATCATCCAACAACTGTAATGGCCTAGCTGCTCGTAACCTGGGACACGGCTAATCATGATTAGTTTTAATACTCTGTAGAGTTTAGTATGCTTTACCCACTATACCCAACCCGAAGATTGAGACGAAGTCTTTCAGAAGCAGTCACCTAGTCCCACAGGAGGCCCATCCCAACTATCATAACTACATCTCCTGGCGCATCCGGGTAAGGTTTCCACAACTGATCAACTAAGCCAGAGCCCATATAGCCAGTGGCCGCACATGGAAGCTACTAGTCACTAAGTTTGTCTGATCTTTTTGAACCTGGGCGGCGTTCCACTTACATTCAGAGGGTCGAAACCATGATGTTCTTGAAACCACCCAGCAATACCACATCCACCCAGAGGTGAATTATATCCTTAGTTACTACTCAATTTATTTAATAAGTTCATAAGTTATATCATAGTCCTCACATAATCTCAATGAATACACGAACCAATCCCCGTCTACATAGCATAGCAAGAATACACTACCACAATCTACATAGGGCTCTACTAAGCTGAAACTCAATAGCAATAACATACCATAGTATTCCTACACATGCATAAGATAGTAATGGGATATAGAACTACATTCATAAAAAAATGGTAACGGATGATCAATGTGTAACTTTCCTGGTACGTTTGATGAAATTCTTCGCACTCACAATTCCTGGTAACGCTAACATTCACACTCCGCACAATCTACACGTTTCAAACAAAGTATCAATAAATAAACAATCAATCAATTAACACCCAAACAACACAAACATCAAAGAACCATATAAAAAATCCAAACAAAAGAATCATATCAGTAGGTACAAATCACCTACATGCTAATAGGAACACAACACAAAAAGAATCAACTGAATTGGGTAAACGGTTTCCTAGATATGGCCTCCGGAAGGTTAAATTAAAATTCAAACTAATTTAATTTTGAATACTTCAAAAGAGTTAATTTAGGTTCTACTAGATTCTACTGATTACTACAAGTATTAGAAAAAATAATCAATGAATTTGGGTATACGGATCAAGAGATATGACCAAAACAAAAATGAACTAAAATCTGTCAAAAATATTGAACTGATGTTGCTGTTGCTGTGGCGCTGCCATGTGGCGCACTATGATTGGCTTGAAGCTGTTCGCTGCGGTGGCTAGAGAGTGAGCGTCCGCTATTTAATAGAAAATGGTTCAGGAATAATAATAAAAATGAGGGGTGTAATAGGGACCATCTGGTGTGCATGGATTGGATAGAAGGGTTATGAGGCGAGCGAATCGAGCAAGGTTGATTCGGTAGCGGCGGCGATCTCGTGTACGAGTAGGAGACCAAGTGGAGGTAGAAGATGACCCATGGGGTCAGGATGTCAGCGTCTCAGGGAAAGAAAGATAAAAAAACGACAGAGAAGGGTTGGAGCGCTAGCTCCTGTTGGGTTGGCCTGCTGCTGCTCACACGGGTGAGAATTAGGAGTAGGCTACTCTGTTGTGGCCCAAATAAAATAGTGGAGCCGGTTTTATTATATATTTATAACCAGGAGATATATTTGGTTAAAATAAAATAACAAAATAAGTTTTCAAGTACCAAGACAGGCAGTAAAGTGTTATATCAACGTTAGAAAACACTGAACATTTTCCCATCCAAAATACATATATAAAATACATAAAATATTATCATAAGCTTTACTTTGGCACCTATAAAGTGTGCCATGAAATATTTTGAATTCCAGTGTCATGGTTTCGTCACGGCAGATGCCATGGGTAGGCTTATCGAGAGGGGCCGAAGGACGCCGACGGGCTCTGAGAGCGAGATTAGGCACAAGCGGTGACTGACACGCGATGTACCCAGGTTCGGGGCCCTCCGTGGGAGGTAATACCCCTAGTCCTGCTCAGTCTAGTTGAGGTGATGATAGGGTTACACTGGTGCTCCTTGAGCTGTATGAGACGAGGAGGAAGAAGGAGCTAGCCTGCTCTTCCGCCTCTCTACGTGCGTATGTGCGGAGTGGATGTGGAGTAGCCGATCAATCGTTGATTGTTCATCGTCCCCTGCATGGGGGTGGCCCGGGGGGTCTTATAGGCTGACCCCCCGGAATACAATACAAATAGAAGGTCAAAGGGGCCCCCAGCCAGCAGTCTCTCTAGCCGGTTGCGGGGGTCCGGCCGTGGGGTCTTGTTGCCAGTAGGTCCCGCTGGCTGAAAGGTCCCGTCAGGCACCGACGGGACCCGCGAGGCGGGCCCCGATGCCGGTCACATTGTGGCACGGGCCGCCCCTTGCAGCGTCATCTTGCGGCGGCCGGCCGGGGTCAGCGGTACGGCCGGGCACCTTGTAGCCATGCTGGGGCAGGTAACGGAGTGGTTGAAGGTGTGCTGGCACTGTTGGAGGCCCGGTTGCCATCTGCCAGGGTCAGAGGCCCTGACGCTTCCGCTGTAGCCATACCGACGCTGACCCTCGACGGGACGGGGGGCCACTGTTGCCCCGCACGCCCCGCAAACGGTATCCAATGCCCGGCTGGCTAGGCGCAACCGGCGGACCACCTCCGACGGGCCAGAGCCGGATCGTAGGGGGAGGCAGCCCGCCCTTTAGTCATGTTAGGAGGCGGGGGAAAAGGGGCGCTTGAGGCTACCCCGGGGTCGTCCCCCGTTCAGTAGTTCCCGAAGCCGGGGAGGACCCACCAACGGGCTGCGGTGGTCGTCGCCGGCTTGAAGACCATTCTTGTGCCGCAGGCGTCCTTGAGAGTCGAACTGAATCGGAGAGCAATGGCCGGCCCCGCAGCCGGCCGACGCTTCGCGCGCCGCCTCTGGCTTCCCGCCTGGCTGGGGAGATGTGCCACGCGGCAGAAGAGACCGGGCAGCGTGGCGGGAACCCCCGTGGCCGTAGCCTCGGCCCGCGCATAGGGATCCTTTACAGTGAGGGGCGGACGGTTGGCATTTTCGAACGCCACGATGTCCACCCCGTGCATTGCGGGAATCGTGGGGGTCGTGCGCAGTGAATCTGGCCCCCATGATCGCCCGCGCGGGGTATAAATGTCGAGAGGGGGGAGGCAGAACGGCCCGTTCGCGCCCCCTCGTGCCGCCGTATCGCCTTCGCCGCCCTCTGCCCTCCGCCGCGCGTGCGAGAGAGAAATACGGCAGCACGGGGACAAGTCATGCCGCCGCGCGCCGCCGAAGAGAGCCCGGACCGCTGCCAAACTTCCGCGCCCCCCCTCGGCGGCCATGGAGAGCAAGGGCGCCTGGGACGACAGTGATGTGGACGAAACATTCATCGAGCATCTCCTCGACCGTCGCAAACTTTCGGTGGAGGAGCACCTGGTGGCGCGCCCGGCCGGGCCAGAGAACTCCCCGGCCCCGCGGGAGGGCGAAGTGGTCGTCTTTGCCGACCACTTCCTCCGCGGGCTCGAGCTGCCGGCGAGCGCTTTCTTCCACGGCTTTCTAACGCGGTTCGGCTTGCAGCCGCACCATCTCGTCCCCAACGCCGTCCTGCAGCTGGTGGCGTTCGTCACCCTCTGCGAGGGATACCTGGGGGTCGCACCGAGGCTTGACCTCTTGTGCCGGCTCTTCTTCCTTCAGAGGCAGACGACGAAGGACCCGTCGACGAAACAGATGGTGATGACCGCCTGCGGAGGCGCTCTGATCCAAAATCGCAAGGGAGCTGGCTTCCCGAAGCTCCCGCTGCACGAGTCGGTGAAGCGATGGCAGCGGGGATTCTTCTACGTGAAGAACGCAAAGCCGGAGGAGGACTACATTAACCTCCCCGACTTCGCCAACCACCCGCCGACCGCGATGCTAAACTGGCGAGTGGCTGCATTTCCGGCGCCCGAGATGGCGGACCAGCTCTGCAAGCGCCTGCTCGCGATGACCGGGTCGGAGGGGCTAAAGGCCACGGACTTGCTGGCCACGATGATGGCATGCCGGGTGCAGCCGCTGTAGCGCCGGCCGCACCTCATCTGCCAGATGGGAGGACGCCATGTCCCCTGCCGGCTCTCCACCAAGGAGATGAAGCCAGCCTATGTGGCGAGGAGGGTGAACGCCATTTCGACGGTGAAGATGGCGGAGGGAGAATGGCAATGGGGGAAAACCCCATACAGCCAGAGCCGCCCGGCACCACGGGTAAGTGACAAGCCGGTTCCCCCTCCATCTTTTTTAGAAGTGATACCCTCCCCTTGGTCTGACAGTGTGCCTCCCGACCCGCCCGCAGCTCTTCCCTCTACTGCAGAACTACGGGGAGCCGGCCCCCGACACGGCGGAGTCGGACCCTGAAGAGGTCAAGGATGCCGACAACGTGGAGCCGGCCGACTCCGAGCGAGGCGGAGCATTTGGTGCCGGCGACGCGGAGACGGAGACGGAGGGGGCCGACGAGGCCAAATCGACGGGAGAGTCCCCTCCCGAGACGCGCGTCGCCGGGGCCTCGGAGAAGTCCGAGGCCTTGGAGGACAACGTCATGGCACCACGGAGGCGCCAACCTCAAGCTGGCGGCGGCTCTAGCCGGGTAGGCCCAGACGCGGGCGACAAGGGGAAGGGGCCGGCAGCCACCAAGCCGGTGCCTAAGCGTGTGGTGACCGCGCAGCCGGGCGGCAATCGTGGAGGCGGCGGCAAGAAGCAGAAGGTCGCCCAGGCGAGGCCTGTGAGGAGGGCGGTCCCCGTCGTCGCCGGGTAAGTCCGTCTTCTCCTCCACCTTGGTTTGACATGCCCCCTTCCCCAGTCTCTTATTCCTTCGTGACCAGGGATGCGTGCGCCCTGGGGAGAACACCGGGTGGCGGGACGGAGAGGGCGGCGCCGTCGCCGACGGCTGAAGAGAGGGAGCGCCAGGCGTGGCTTGACTTCGAGGCGGCCGAGCGGGAGCGGCGTGCCTAGGAGCTCCGCCCCTGGGAGGAGGCGGCGAAGAGGCAAGGGGGAGCCAGCGGGAAGGCCGCTGGTAGAGCGTGGGAGCCGTTCCCCCTCCTCCAAGGAAGCAATGGGGAGACCGCGGGCGGAGCTTGGGAGCCCTTCCCCCGCGGCCGGGAGAAGAGGTCGAAGAGCGACCATGGCTCCGAGCGAACGGCGGAGGCAAGCGTGATGGCCGCGCGGGGGGGGGGGGGGGGTGAGGCGGCAATGGGCCGTGACGCCGCCCGGACGACGGACGATCGCGGGCGACGTGCTGCCGAGGCCGGAGCTACCGGCTCCGGAGGCGCCACCACCGGACGTGTCGGCTTCAGAGGCGCCGGCTCCGGAGGCGTCGGTGTCGAAGGAGAGTCAGCCTGGAGCAGCCGGCGGTGGGTGCCGGAGGGGGAGCCATGATGGCCATGAAAATGGCCGCCGCAAGTGCGTCGAGGGCGGCCACCCGCGCGGCGGCGACAGGAGGGGCCGGTCGCATCGAGGTCTCCGATAAGGAAGAACCCGTAGACGAGGGCCGGCTGCAGCAGACCTGGGCAGCGGCCAGGAGCCCGTCGTCCGGCAGGCCGACAAGCTCCCTCGGAGCGGCGGTGGCCGCCGCCGTGGAAGCGTTTGCAGCGGCCCGCGCACAGGCGACGCAAGACGCTCGGGTAGCCAGCGACCGGCCGGTGAGTTTGGAGCGGGCAGTCGCGGTGAGTCTTCTTTCCTTCTTCCCGTTGTTTGCATTCTTCCGTATTTTCTAGTGAGGACACGCCGGCACACCCACTGGGTGTAGCCCCCGAGGCTCGAGCCGGCTAAGGCACAGGCGGGTTGGGCCTAATGCTCTTGTTTTGCAGGCGGCGCACGACCGCCAGGTGGCAGCATACAACATCCTGCTGGGGTTGTACCGAGGAGCTGAGAACCGGCTCGCCATCGTGTCCGCGGAACTGCGAGGTACGTTGCCCTTGCGAGTGTCTTGATCTTCCAGTGGGAGCGCGCAAGCGCATCCATTAGGTGTAACCCCCGAGAGTCAGGCCGGCTACCCCGGAGGCAGGCTGAATCCTTTCTAACTCCCGTGTCTTATGCAGCCACCCATGCCGAGACGCTCTGCCTTCGGCGCCAGGTGGTGAGTCTTTATGAGGAGCGGGAACTCCTGACGACGGAGGGTGATCGGCTTCGCGGGGAGGCGGACCGGGCGAAGGCGGAGCGGGAGGGCCGCGAGGCGGCCCATCGTCGAGCACTGGTGGACCAGGAGGCGGCCCTCCGCCGGGAGGCGGAGGGGCGGGAGAAGGTGCTCCGCGAGGAGCTGGAAGCCAAGGACGCCGCCTTGGCCAAGGCGGCCGAGGACGCGCAGGCGGCCTGGGTCGAGCACGAGCGCCGGCGCCAGGAGTGGTCCGCCAGGGAGGAGCGGTTGCAGGAGCAGGGGCACGAGGTGGGCGAAATGCTGCACAGTAAGTTTCTGCCGCCCTGTTCTTCTTTCTTGGTTTTCTGGTTCCCCCCGCTCATCCCCCAGCCTCCTCTTAGGGCTCTTCCCTGGCACACGGGAGGTCGTGGAAGCGTCCGTCGAAGCCGACTGTGAGGCCCAGCGGGCGCAAGGAGAGGCCGTCGGGCCGCTGGCCCCCTGGACCCTAGACGAGGTGGGGATCACCGCCGAGGCGCGTCTGTCGGAGGTGGTCCGTGCCCTGAAGCGGCTCCAAGCGGCCGGCATGGCGCTGGTCCGCACGCTCTGGCCCGACGCGGTGGAGCCGATCTCCATGAACCGGCTGTCGAGGTGGTTGGAGTTCGGGACGGCATGGGTGAATGCCTGGAGGGCCTCCGCGGCACGAGCCGACACGGGCATGGCACTCCACATCGCCAAGTCGTGGTACCCCGAGCTGGACCTGGGCTTGCTTACGGCCCAGCGCGTTGGCGCCAACCCGGAGCTGGAGGCGGTGGTCGACGAGATGCTGGTGAGGGCGAGCGATCTCGCGTCCTTCGCCGCGTGGGACGAGTACGTCCCGGAGCGCGGGGCGGATGGCGTGGTGGTCTCGGAGGACCAATACGGGCTTGCCCTGGACGACCCGGATGGGAGCGCCGTCGAGACGGCCGATGAAGGCTTCGACACCGACGAATACACCGTCCAGGCCGACTCCGGCTGCGGGGGTTGTCTACCTCAGCCGCCCCGGAGGTGCCGTCCTCAAAGGCGGCAGCACCGCCAGCTCCTAAGGCGTGAGCACCGCCGGCTCCAGCAGCGTTAGGACTTGGAGGAAGGCCGGCCCGGTGCTGCCATAACTTAGGATTTTTCTTTCCTGCATTCCTGTTTTTAGACTGGAATTCCACCCACTTGGGGTGTATATGTAATGAACTCGTGGCCGTGGGCCTTTTTATATGTAATGAACTTGTGCCATTTATTTTGGAAAGAACGTGCGTGCCGGCTCTTCTTTCACCCTTTGCCTTTTGACTTGTTTGCGCGCCAGGATTCCTTCCGGCTTCCACCACGCCTGCTGGCCAGCCAGGAGTCGGTCTGGGACAGGGACGGGGCTTTGTCCTTAGGAAAAATAGCGGGCTCCTAGAGTCAACCGGCTAGGGCTAGGTTGAGCCGGCAGAGGCTAATTACTAAGATTAACATAGCTCAGCTGGGCCGGTCGGGCTGCCGCAGGCGTCGGCTGACCTTCGTGTGAGAAGTTCCTTCGTACCCCGTGGTCCCTTCAACCGGACAACCGGGGGCCGGTCTGTAGCTGGTTAGGGAAGGGGAGGCGAAGGGCTGCTTGCTCACATTATTTTTCCGCCTCGGCGGGTAGCCGGACGAGCCCCCAGGCTCGGGAGCCGGACCCGATTGACGTGCCTCTAGGCAACAGAATTTTGTAGGAATCGAAAATGGCGTGCCCCCGGTGTCGGCTTGGGGCCCGCCGTTGCATTTATAAGCCCAAAAGAGGGGGGATACATACAATGGTTTTCAGCAATAGAACGGACGGAGAAGTGCCGCATTCCACGGGCGCTCCGTCTCCTCGCCGGAGGCGTCTCTCTTGTGTTTCTGCGGCTTCTGAGCGTCTATTTGATAGTACGCGTTGTTGCGCAGCGCCCGGCTGATGATGAACGGGCCCTCCCATGGGGAGGACAACTTGTGCTGGCCGGCAGTGCGTTGAATCCGCCTGAGCACCAAGTCTCCTTCGCGGAAGGAGAGCGGCCGAATCCGCTTGATGTGATAATGTTGGAGCTTCTGCTGGTAGATGGCCGTCCGGCTCAAAGCCAGCTCGTGGGCCTCCTCGAGGAGGTTGACGCCGTCTTCCCTTGCCTCCTTTGCGTCCTTCTCGGTGTACAGGGTGACCCGAGGCGAATCGAATTCGATGTCGGTTGGGATGATCGCCTCGGACCCATAGACGAGAAAGAACGGAGTGTAGCCGGTCAACCGGTTGGGCGTGGTCCGGAGGCTCCAAAGGACAACCGACAGTTCTTCGACCCAGCAGCCGGCCGATCGGACTAGTGGTGTCACGAGCCGGGGCTTGTTGCCGGACAGGAGCAGACCGTTCGCCCTCTCAACCTAGCCGTTTGACTGCGGGTGGGCGACGGACGCCAGGTCGAGCCGGATGCCCCGCCTTGAGCAAAAACGCGCTAGCGCGCCTTTGGCAAAGTTCGTGCCGTTGTCGGTGATGATGCTGTGGGGGACGCCGTAACGTACCGTGATGTCTTCAATGAACCGGACGGCCGTGGGGCCGTCCAGTTTCTTGATTGGCGGGGCCTCGAATCCATTTGGTAAACTTGTCGATGGCGACGAGCAAATGTGTCATGCCACCTCGTGCGGTTTTGAAAGGTCCCACCATGTCCAGACCCCAGACGGCAAATGGCCACGAAAGGGGGATGGTCTGGAGGGCGCTAGCCGGAAGATGGCTTTGCATGCTGAAGCGCTAGCAGTCCTCGCACTTGTCTACCAGCTCCTTGGTCGCCTCCAGAGCAGTCGGCCAATAAAAACCGTGACGGAATGCTTTGGCCACCAAGGACCTGGAGGCGGCACGATGCCCGCACTCACCCTGGTGGATGTCGAGGAGGATTTCTTGTCCTTTCTCCAGCTCGACGCAGCGTTGGAAGACGTCGGTGGTGCTGTGATGAACCAACTCGTGGTTGATGATACTGTAGGCCGGGGCCCGGCACTGAATTTGCCTTGCGGTGGCCTCATCGGAGGGGAGCTCGCCGTGCTGGAGGAACGCCAAGATGGGCTGGGCCCACGAGGGAGCCAAGACAGGGGCCGACCCAGCCCCCGGGACTGGCTCGCCAGTCCCCGGGACCGGCTTGCCTGTCCCCAGGAGCGAGATGGCGGTGGGGGCGTTAACCGTCGTCGTGATGGCGACGAGGCCGGTGCCGGCGCACGTAGGCGTGGCCGGCTCGATTGCTGTGGCGGACGGCGCCGGACCGACGGCGGGTGGTGGCGGAGCCAGTTGGGCGACTGGCTCCGCTGGGCTGTCGGCCGCGTTTGCCGGCACGAAGATGGATTCCGATTCGGGAGAATGCTTGATCGAAGGCTTCATCAGCCGCTCGAGGGAGACGCCGGCTGGGATGGCCTGCCGGGTGGAGCCAATCTTGGCCAGCGCATCGGCCGCCTCTTTGTCCGCACGAGGGATGAGGTGGAACTCGCAACCCTCGAAGGAGCCGGTGATCTGCTGGACGAGGAAACGATAGCTGGCCATGTTGGCGTCCCTAGCGTCCCACTCGCCAGAGACCTATTGCACTACGAGGTCCGAGTCGCCGACGCAAATGATGCGCTGGATGCCGATCTCCTTGGCGAGCTGAAGGCCGTGGATGAGGGCCTCGTATTCGGCCACGTTGTTGGAGGCGGCGAAGTGGATCTGGAGGGCGTAGCGGAGCTGGTCCCCTTTGGGGGACGACAGGACGATGCCGGCTCCTAGGCCGGCTTGCATCTTCGAGCCGTCGAAGTGCATGCGCCAATGCGTGGAGTCGGGCGGAGGCATCACAAACCGGGTTTCGACCCAATCGACGAGGAAGTCGGCCATTGCCTGAGACTTGATGGCGGTGCGTGGCTCGTACCGTATTTCTTAGTCGGCTAGGGCGATGGCCCATTTGGCGATCCGACCGGTGGCGTGCCGGCCGGCCATGATTTCGCCCAGCGGCGCTGTGCTCACGATGGTGATGACGTGCTCCTGGAAGTGCTTCAGCTTCTGGGCGGCGAAGTATACGCCATAGCACATCTTCTGGTAGTGGGGGTAGTTTTGCTTGGAGGCGAAGAGGACCTCCCTGAGGTAGTAGACAGGGCGCTATGTCGGTAGTGCCTTGCCTTTCTCCGGCCGCTCCACCACCAGGACGATGCTGACGACGCGCGTGGTGGCTGCCATGTAGGCGAGCAGAGGCTCCTTGTCAGCCGGCGCAGCCAGGATGGGCGTGTTGGTGAGAGCTCGCTTGAGGTCGCGGAACGCCGCGTCCGCCTCGTCGGGCCAGTCGAACAGGGTCGGCTTCTTTGAGGGGTCTCGGCCCGGCTCGACCAGGGCCGACTTGCGTAGGAGCCCGTAGAGGGGCAAGACCTTCTCGCCTAGCCGGCTGATGAACCGGCTGAGGGAAGCGAGGCAGCCGGTGAGTTTCTAGACGTCGCGGAGGCGGACCGGCTTGGGCATGCGCTCAATCGCCCGGATCTTCTCGGGGTTAGCTTCGATGCCGCGGGCAGACACGAAGAAACCCAGGAGCTGGTCGGCTGGGACGCCGAAGACACACTTCTCTGGGTTGAGCTTGGTCTTATATTCGCGCAAGTTGGCGAACGTCTCTCGGAGGTCATCGAGGAGGCTGAAGTGCTTCTTGGATTTGACAACGATGTCGTCCATGTAGACGTGGACATTCCTGCCTATTTGAGGCAGGAGGCACTTCTGCATGCAGCACTGGAAGGTAGCGCCTGCGTTCTTCAGGCCGAAGGACATGGTGATGTAGCAGTAGGCCCCGTAAGGGGTGATGAAGGAGGTCTTGAGCCGGTCGGCCGGGTCCAGCTTTATCTGGTGGTAGCCGGAGTAGGCGTCCAGGAAAGACAGCAGATCGTAGCCGGCCATGGAGTCGATGACTTTGTCGATCCGTGGTAGGGCGAACGGGTCCTTGGGGCACGCCTTGTTCAGGCTCGTGTAGTCGATACACATGCGTCAGGTCTTGTTTTTCTTCAGCACCAGGACTGGGTTGGCCGGCCAGTCCGGGTGAAATACCTCCATGATGAAGCCGGCTGCGAGCAGCCGGGCGATTTCTTCTCCTATAGTACATCGCTTCTCCTCAGAGAAACGGTGCAGGGGTTGCTTGACCGGCTTCACATCCGGCCGAACGTGTAGCTTGTGCTCGGCGAACTTCCTTGGAACACTCGGCATGTCCTTGGGGGACCATACAAAGATGTCCCGATTCTCACGGAGGAAGTCGACGAGCTCGCTTTCCTATTTGCTGTCGAGGCGGGAGCCGATGGTCACACACTGGGTGGGGTTGGCCGGATCGAGTGGCACCTGCCTGGTGTCCTTGGACGGCTGGAACGAGCCTTCGCCGACCGACTGGGATGGAGGTGCCGGCACGGCCGGCTGGGCGGAGGCGAGGGCCACCAGCCGGTCGAGCTGCTGCTTCTTTTTGGCTATCTCCAGGGCCTCGGCCAGCCGGCTGCCATCTCGTGCGCACGCCATTGACATCTGGTACTTGCCAGCGATGGTGATGATGCCCTTGGGTCCCGGCATCTTGAGCTTGAGGTAGGCGTAATGGGGGATCGCCATGAACTTGATGAGGGCGGGCCTGCCGAGCAATGCGTGGTAGGGACTGTCGAGGTCCACTACCTCGAACAAAACCGGCTCACGGCGGAAATGTCCGGCATCGCCGAAGAGGACGTCGAGCTTGATCTTGCCGACGGGGGTGTAGGACTTCCCCAACACGATGCCGTGGAAGATGGTCCGACTTGTTTTTAGGTCCTCCACCTTAAGCCCTAGCTTGACCAGGGTGTCGAGGTAGAGGATGTTGATGCTGCTGCCTCCATCGATCAAAACCCACGAGAAGCGGCACGAGCGCTTCTCGAAGGCGATGGTGGGATCGAGGACGAGGGCGTAGCTGCCGGGGTTCGGTATCACGGTCGGGTGGTCCGCCCGGCTCCAGGTGATCGGCTTCTCGGACCAATGCATGAACTGAGGAGTCGCGGGCATAGTGGCATTCACCTCGCATTGGAGCCGGCATTGGGCGTGCTTGTTCGTCTCCTCGCTGGTGAAGACGACGTAGCAGTCATCATGTTCGGGGAACCGGTCGTGTAGCCGGTCGTCGCCCCGAGCCGGAGCCGGGTCCGCTTGAGCCAGACCGGGTGCCGGTGCCGGTGCGGGGGCTGGCTGCGCGGGGGGAGCCGGGAGGCCATCCCCCTGGGCCAATCACTGCGAGAAGCTGCACTGCTGGAGCGTGTGTGTGGCCGGCTTGGCGTCGGAGTGATTTTTGCAGGGGAGGTCGAGCATTTGCTCGAAAGTCAACTTGGGCTGCCAGGCAGCCTTGCCAGTGCACTGGCGCTAACCGGAGGCCTAGCCAGCCGGCTGCTCCTCCTCGATGGAGGCGACCTGCCGGCTCCCGTAGCGGGGATCGGGCTGGTCGTTTTTGCGCTTGCCGTTCTACCCTGCCGGTTGTCGACCGCCGCCCGCGTCGCGGTGGGGGGCGTAGCCGGCTTGGCCTTCATCCTCATCGAGGAGTCGGCCGTGGCATATTTGTTCGCTTTGGACATCAGGTCCGCCAGGGAGGTTGGCTCAGAGCATAGGAGCTTGTGCTTGAGGGGGGTGCCATCGTGGCAGCCCTCGATGAAGTACTGGATGGCCTGTACCTCGTGTACTCCTTCGTAGGAGTTGCGGAGCTCGGTCCAGCGCGTGAGGTAATCGCGGAGGGGCTCGTCCGGCCCCTGGACACACATAGCCAGCTCGTAGGGCCGCCCGAGCCGTTTTTAGGTGTCGGTGAAGTTGCGAACGGAAGCCTCCTCGAAGTCCGTCCAGGTGTTGACGCTGCCGGCAGCCAGGCTGTTCAGCCAGGTGCGGGCCGAGCCGATCAGCATGAGGGGGACGTAGAGGACGGCTACGCGCTTGTTCCCCCTGGCGATGCCGACGGTGGTGGTGTAGTCGATCAGCCAGTCCTCTGGCTTGGCGGCCTCGGTATACTTCGGGGTGTCGCGGGGGAGCGTAAAGCCGGGTGGAAAAGGCTCGTTGCGGATTTGTGGACCGTAGCAGGCCGGACCAATCGAGCCCTCCTCCTCGAGGAGAGCCGACTGTGCCAGCCGGTCAAGACGGAGCTGCGCGTCGTTGTTGCTGTGGGGGACGCGGGGCCCGAGCCGGGCGGCGAGCTCGGGGCGGACAGCCGGCGGGATAGACCTTGCGGGTTCCTGCCGCAGGGGCGGAGTGTGCCCGCGGGTGCGCCGGCTGCCGCCGGCCGGCGCTTCGTCGCGGCGGTGGCTGCCAGCCGGATTGCTGCTGCGTCGGCTGTTCACCGCCGGCTACTCGCTTCCGCGTGATGGGACGCGTTGAGGGTTGCTCCCCCGGGCGTTCCGGCCAGAGGGACGAGGGGTGCTGGAGTGCTGAGCCGGCCGGCGGTCAGCGGCCCCATCATTCTCGCCCTCGGGATGGGGAAACTTAGAGACGGCCCCGCCGGGGGTGAGGACGACCTATTGTGCGTTGGCGGTGTCGATGAGGTCCTTGATGTGCCGCTCTCGCACGGCCCATTCCTTGCCCTCCAAGGTCGCCAAATCCTCGTAGGCGACCTTGGCGGCGCGGAGGTTGGCCGCGGGGGTGTCATAGACTGGGAAACGGACGCCTAGGATTTCTGCAACCACGTGTCCGCGTTCTCGCACAGCACCACGCCGGCTGGGCTCAGGGCCAGTTGGGGTGAGAACGTACGCGGAGTTGTACTCCCGCTGCGCGGCCTCCATCCGGTGCCGCTCGGCAGCGAGGGCGCGGGCGTCTTCGAACAGCAGGTGACGGGCCGCCTCCAGCTCGGCTCTGGCGGCGACCGGGTCCGCCGTCATAGCGATAGGGGTGCCCAGACCCCGGAGGGTGGCGGCGAGTGGGTCAGAGGTGCCGGCGCGAGCGGCGGCTGCGTCGTCCTTGGCCGCTCGCACACGGCCCGAAGTGGTGGTGGAGACGGTGACCATCACCCCCACACGGGTGTGGGGGCCGATGGCCTCGCCCGTGGCGAGCGTGCCTACGGACGAGGGCGAGTCGGTGCAGTCGAACACCTGGCTAGGGTACACGTTGGCCTTGGGTTCTTCGGCGAGGCTCAGCTTGCCGAACCGTCCGGCGAGCGCGGCGACGTCGAGCACCAGGTCGCGGACGAGGCACTCATCAAAGATGCCGGTCGCGCCGCCCGCAAGGCTCGCCGGAGCGAGCCCCACGAGCACGTGGTTCTGCCCGAACGCGAGGCGGTCGAGGGAGGTGGTGAAGGGTCCCGCCCAGAGCGTGACTCTGGCCGGCGCCGCAGACGGCCCCACGGTGGGCGCCAACTGTCGTGGTTTTGTCACGGCAGATGCCATGGGTAGGCGTATCGAGAGGGGCTGAAGGACGCTGGCAGGCTCCGGGAGCGAGATTAGGCACAAGCAGTGACTGACACGCGATGTACCCAGGTTCGGGGCCCTCCGTGGGAGGTAATAGCCCTAGTCCTGCTTAGTCTAGTTGAGGTGATGGTAGGGTTACACTGGTGCTCCTTGAGCGGTATGAGACGAGGAGGAAGAAGGAGCTAGCATGCTCTTCCGCCTCTCTACATGCGTATGTGTGGAGTGGATGTGGAGTAGCCGATCGATCGTTGATTGTTCATCGTCCCCTGCATGGGGGTGGCCCGGGGGGTTTTATAGGCCGACCCCCGGAATACAATACAAATAGAAGGTCAAAGGGTCCCCCAGCCGGCAGCCTCTCTAGCTGGTTGCGGGGGTCCGGCCGTGGGGTCTTGTCGCCGGTAGGTCCCGCCGGCTGAAAGGTCCCGTCAGGCACCGATGGGACCCGCGAGGAGGGCCCCGATGCCAGTCACATCGTGGCACGGGCCGCCCCTTGCGGCGTCGTCTTGCGGCGGCCGGCCGGGGTCAGCTGTACGGCCGGCCACCCTGTAGCCATGCCGGGGTAGGTAACGGAGTGGTTGAAGGCGTGCCGGCACTGTTGGAGGCCCGGTCGCCATCCGCAAGGGTCAGAGGCCCTGACGCTTCCGCTGTAGCCATACCGGCGCTGACCCTCGACGGGACGGGGGCCACTGTTGCCCCGCACGCCCCGCAGACGGTATCCAATGCCCGGCCGGCTGGGCACAGCCGGCGGACCACCTCCGACGGGGCGTAGCCGGATCGCAGGGGGAGGCGGCCCGCCCTTTAGTCATGTTAGGAGGCAGGGGAAAAGGGGCGCTTGAGGCTACCCCGGGGTCGTCCCCTCGTCATCCAGACAAATAAATGAATGACAAAAAATGGTTAAAACCAAAAATATATTGAAGGAGTCATATTTCCTTCTCTCAATTAATATATCTGTGTTGGATTTGATTTAAATTTTGGAAACCCAATAGAAAGAAGTATCGAGTACTTTCCAATTTAATTATTGGGGAAGTCACGTCATCCTCTCTCATAGTTGAATTGGAAATATACTAAAAATTGTCAAACCGAAAATAAGATCCAAATGAATGATTGGGAAAGTCATTTTATTCCCTATGAATTTGATATTCATTTAAACATCATAAGTTTCAAATCATACTCAAATTGAGCAAACAATAAAGAACACAAGCAATATTAAAGAAATCGTATTAACATTCCAAATTTGAAAATTTGGGATGTTACACAAGATAGATCATTATTAACTCCTAGCTATTTAAGCATGGCATGAGAAGGTATAATATCTAATTGTCATCACGAACATGTTTACTCATGATATATTGAATCAAGATCAAACTGGCTAAACATATTTACAAAAACAAAAAACAAAATGGGTTCGTACCATCTTCCTTTGCCACAGTCACTTCATCAAATATTGTCATTATTGCCTTTCACTTGCACGATCGAATGATGTGATAATAATAATGGTGCGATAATGCCATGGACTAAGGTGGAATCTGCGGGGCAGTTTAAGACAAAGGAGAAGACGAGGTAAAATTGGCTCTCTCTTAGATCATCAAATAAAGCATATGAGAGCCACTCAACATTTTCATCATGGTCTTCTCCTTTCGACAACTCAACAAAAGAAAAGAAATTCAGAGAAACACACTAAAATATTTTTGGAGTTTTTGTTTTTTTCTTAAGCAAGCAAAGGAACTAAGTGAAAAACAAGAACAAGAAAAATTATTTACACGGGAAAGTCCCAACAAGCAAAGAAAATCCTTTTGGGTTTTCTTTTTAGTACTACAACTAAAGAAATGAGGAAAATAAAAGAACCGAAAAGAAGCGGGAAATATTTTTGGATTTTCAAAGTTTTTGAAACACACAAGAAGAAAGCAGAAAATAAAGCTAACATGAATATATAAAGAAGGAGGATGAACACGGAGAATTTATATGAAGTGTGAGAACATGAATGTAATTTCAGTGAGAACTACATACTCCCCCAAGCTTAGGCTTTTGCCTAGCTTGGTAATCACCACTGATAGTAGCCGTCAGGTCCGGGAAAGTACTTCCGCCGAGGTACTCGAGCGTCCCAGGCCTGGATCTCGGCCTCCGCAGCAGCAAGCTCTTTTCGGTAAGCAATGATGTCCTCTGGCATTATTCTGTATCCATTCCTGACATCATAGTTAAACAAAGAAGGTGCAGGCAAAGAAATAATATCACAAGTCTTCTTGCTAAAGACTAGGCTGTAACAAAGGGGTTGATGTGATTCAATTTTTCAAAGAAACCGGTGTTCTACCATAGGTAGATGGTCGAGGTGCACCTCAGGCAACAAATAATCAGTAGAGCGTATATCCACCTCGGGGCGCTTGGCCAAGCGCGCAGCATAAATACCACCATGAATCTTGCCTTTAGTTCGGTTAAGATGTAATCACGCGCAATAATAGCTCCTAAATTATAAGTATTATCATCGTACAATGCATAGCGTAAAATGGCAAGGGTGGGTGCATTGAGGCCACGACCTTGATCCATAGCAGTCATGCATTTTCCTATGAAAATAGAAAAATAGTGCACAGACGGAAATTGCAGACTAGTGGCTCTAGAGTGTGATGTGCCCCTGGTTTCTCCCACAATTAAGGTTTGGAGGAAGTCCTCGAACTCCTCAGGCTTAGGTTCATGCACTCCCCTATCATAGGAAGCAAACATATTTCACAAAATTCATGCAAGGGTAACTCATAGTTCTCAGCATATAGAGTAAAGCGTACCATGGGAGCACCGGGCGTATTAATGAAGTAAAAGTTTTGCACGAAGGAATTAGTAAGGAGATTGTGTTGGTCACACTTATCTGCGATGAAGTTGGTTAGCCCGACATTGGCAACAAACTGCATGAACTCTTCATAAAAATCTGCTTCACTAATGAAGGGTATATGTGGCCATTCATAGGGCCTAACTTCCGCGTTGCGAGGGAGGTTGATATCGCTATCCTGAATCCTCATAGAAATTCCCTTGGAGCTGCGGCTTGAACAAGCTTTCCTTAGAAAGTTCATTCTCCTAAGAACAATTTTCTAAAAAAATTGGGCCACAAAATTATGCCAATAAAACCTTGCAAGATTGATAACAGCTACTCATATGGATGCCTAGAGGACGTATCAAGCATTTCCACTACTTGGAACTCAAATAATTAGACATGCAAGCTTAATTTTTGTAGCACCAAGTGAAAAAACTTATGAAAAATATAAAACACTAGAACAAAAAGTAATTGGAGGAATGGGAGAGTCACATACCAAGGAACAATTCCTCAAAACAGTTTCAGAAACGGAATTTTGAGCAAAGAGATCAAAAATTTCACTTTATGGGTGAAGAACACGGGAGAGATATGGCTAGAGAATTTTTTCTAGAGGTAGGCGAATGAGTGGGAGGAATAGATAAGGCAGGGCCCCCCTGTTGGCCCCACAAACCAACATGGCCACCGCCTAGGGGGGCGCATGACTAGTTGCGTGGTGGCTCACTGGCATGCCCCCGTGCAGTAATTTTTACACCAAAAAATCTTATTTATTCCAGAGAAATTCATGTTAAAATTTCGTGGAAATCTGAGACTTTTCATTTTTGAGGTATTTTTCATGCACGGAAAAAACAGAAAACAGGAACTCCATGGAATTTTAATTTTATTTTTACTAAGAAAACATAATATAAACTTGTGGTACAGAGGGTTGCGAATATTCAATTCACCAATCTCATGTCTCTCGAAAAGATTTCATTAATACGGTTGATCAAGTCTTATTAATAAACGTTTCCGATTAACATGAAACCGAAGAATCTTCATATGTCACTAGGTTACCTCAATAGGGATTTGTATCTCCCCAACAATAAGATTATAATATTCCTTCTTCTTGGCAGTTGGGAGAGGGATTGTAATATCTCCAATGAGAATCGTGGGAATGGGATCAAGACATTAATATTATTAAGTAAAGTTTGCTTCCTCGGAAAATGCACGATATGTTGCTTGCCATTGATATGAAAGGTTACCTTGCTTTGTATTACAATCTATAACAACCCCTACAGTATTTAGAAAAGGTCTACCAAGGACGATCGACATATTGTCGTCCTCTGACATATCAAGAATAACAAAGTCAGTTATAGTAACATTTGCAACCACGATGGGAACGTCCTCGCAAATTCCAATAGGTAAAGCAGCGGATTTATCGGCCATTTGCAGAGATATCTTAGTATGTGTGAGTTTACTCAATTCAAGTCTTCTATAAAGGGAGAAAGGCATAACGCTAACATCGGCTCCTAAATCATATAAAGCAATTTTTAACATAATTCTTTTTAATAGAGCAAGGTATTGTGGATATACCCGGATCTTCGAACTTTTTAGGTACTCCACCATCAAAAGAATAATTAGTAAGCATGGTGGCAATTTCAGTTTCAGATATCATTCTTTTATTAGTGATAATATCTTTCATATACTTAGCATATGGAGGCATTTTCAATATATCAGTCAAGCGAGGGCATAAATGAACAGGTCTAATCATTTCAGCAAAGCGCTCAAAATCTTCCCCATTTGTACTTTTAGTGGCTTTACGAGGGAATGACATAGGTTTTTGAACCCATGGATCTCTTTCCCTTCCATGTTTCCTAGCAACAAAGTCTCTCCTATCGTTTTTAGAAGGTGGGCTATCAAGATCCTCAGCAGGTTCAATTTCCACATCATTATTATTTTCTTTGTTATTATATGGTTGAGCATCAACATGAGCATCACCATCATTATTCTCATTCTCATAATTAGTAGGTGTATGCTCACTACCAGACTGAGTCTCAACATAAGTAATAGAAACTTCATTGTTTTTCTCAACAGGTTTTTCTATAACAGGTTCACTAGAAGCATGCAAGTTCCTATCATGTTTCCTTTTCTTCTTGTTAGATGAACTAGGTGTATCTTCATTCATTTCTGATAATCTTGTTCAATTCATTTAGGGTGACCTTCAGGATAAAGAGGTTCTTGGGTCATTCTACCTCCTCTAGTCACTACTTTAATATCATGATCATTTATATTATTTATTTCAGTTAGTAAACCATTTTGTGATTTGGCGACTTGGTCTAATTTAGTGTCAACCATAGAAGCATGTTTGCCTAAACCTTTCACATCATTTGCAATTCTAAGCATCAAGTAACTTAAGTGATCTATCATCATAGCGTTACGTTCCAATTGATTCTTAACATAATAGTTGAAGTGTTCTTGCTTAACAAAATCATTATCAAATTCATCCAAGCATTGTTCAGGAGTCTTAGTATAAGGTATACCACTTTTATTAAAGGAACGGACAGAGTTTACCTTTACTACCTGTGTCGGGGTATCAAGTCCATCTATTTCTTCGATAGGTGGTAATTTCTTGAGTTTTAATACCTTTTTCTTTGATAGATCTTTTTTGCTTCTTGCATATCTTCGAGACTGAGAACTAGAATACCCCTCTTCTTTTGAATAGGTTCTGAAGGTGGTCCAGGGAGTGTCCAATCATCGGCATTTTGCATTATGTTATTCAATAACTCTTCAGCTTGTTCCACAATTCTTTCCCTGAAAACACAACCAACACAACTATCTAGGAAATCCCTAGAGGCATCATTTAGTCCATTATAAAAAATATCAAGTATTTCATTCCTCTCAAGTGGATAATCAGGCAAAGCTCGTAGTAACCGGAGAAGCTTCCCCCAAGCTTGACGGAGATTCTCTTCTTTAATTTGAGCAAAGTTAAATATTTCGTGTAAGGCAAGTTGTTTCTTATGAGCAAGAAAATATTTTGCAGAAAAGTGTTGAAGCATATTCCTGGGGACTACATATGAAACCATGAGTAAGTGATAAGAACCATTCCTTGGCCTTGCCTTTTAGCAAGAAAGGAAAAAATCTTAAGGATATAATAGTAGCAAATCTTTTCTTCATTGGTAAACAGTGCAGTAATATCATTCAGTTTCATAAGGTGTTCGACAATAGTTTCATTTTCATAACCATGGAAAGGATCAGACTCTACTATAGGAATTGCCTCACGGTCTACAGAGAACTCATAATCCCTATCAGTAAAAAATATGGGAGAAGTAGCAAATTTAGGATCACATTACATTTTATCCATCATAAATTTTTCTTTTAGTTTGCACAATAGTTTCTTCACATCATCTCTATTTTCATAAGCAAAAATACACCTAGCTACCTCATCATCCATAACATAACCTTCAGGTACAAAAGGAAATTCATATCTATTAGGTGAGCGAGGGGTAATAGGTGATTCAAAGTCTTCCTCAATTTCGGCATTCTCAAGTTCTCTAGCTTTAGCAATATGAGCATCAAGTAATTCATTCATTGGCACAGCTTTAGTTTCAACATGCCTAGCAATAATTTCATCATTAATTTCAGAAGTAGCATCATGAAGTTCATGTGACATATGAGGGCGGCCAATAGGTTGTAGTGTAGCAAGTTGATCCAAAACAGTAGGTGAGTCTAAAGCAGACCTAGATGGCAGTTCCTTATCTCCTCGTGTGAGAGGGGATGATCTTAGTTCGGTTGTCTTTCAGATTTCTCATAGTAGCAATTGGATATTCAGTTAACATAATAAATAGAGCTATGCTCCCCGACAATGAAGCTAGAAAAGGTCTTGAGAACCCACAAGTGTAGGGGATCGCGACAGTCTTCATGGGTAGTATTTCACCCTAATTTATTGATTCGGCACAAGGGAGCCAAAGAATATCTATTGGCCTTGGCAGTTGAGTTTTCAACTCAACCGCACTGAGGATATCTCTCTGCAGCAAAGATTCAGTAACACAACAAATAGTAGTAGCAAAAGTATCTGTAGTAGTGGCAGTAGCGGTTTTGTAGCAGGTGTGACAATAGCAATAGCAATAGTAACTTGGCAAGATTAAGTATATGTAATGCATAGGCACGTGGATCGATGATGGATAATGATTTATATGACATTGATCATATAACAGTTACACACTAGGGCGACACAGAACTAGCTCCAATTCATCAATGTAATGTAGGCATGTATTCTGTATATAGTCATACATGCTTGCAATAAGAACTTGCATGACATCTTTTGTCCTACCCTCCCGTGCCAGCGGGGTCCTATTGGAAACTAAGGGATATTAAGGCCTCCTTTTAATAAAGAACCGGAACAAAGCATTAACACAAGGTGAATACATGAACTCCTCAAACTACGACTATCACCGGAAAGAATCCCAATTATTGTCACCTTGGGGTATGCAGATCAGCACACGTAATAGGTACATATAACTTGCAAGATAGGATCCAAATCACTCTTATATTCATGAAAACATAACATGTTCAGATATGAAGTCATGGCACTTGGGCCCTATTGACAAGCATTAAGCATAACAAAGTCATAGTAACATCAATCTCAGAACATAGTGGATACTAGGGATCAAGTCCTATCAAATTTAACTCGATTACATGATCAATTCCATCCAATACCACCACTGTCTAGCAAGCCTACAAAGGAATTACTCACTCCCGGTGGTGAGAATCATGGCGGTGTTGATGGAGAAGGGTTGGTGATGATGACGGCGATGATTTCCCCTCTCCGGAGCCCAAACAGGCTCCAGACCAGCCCTTCGGAGGAAGAACAAGAGGTGGCGGTGGCTTTGTATCATGAAACACGATGAAATCTTCTCTCTGATTTTTTTCTCCGCGGATTTGAATTTGTAGAGTTGGAATTAGGGTCGAAGGGGCCACGAGGGCCCCACAAGCCATCTGGTTGCCGCCTAGGGGGGATGTTGGTCGCGTGGTGGCCTTCTGGGCCACCCCTCTAGTAGTTCTTCGCTCCAAAATTCCTTATTTATTCCAAAAAATCATAAAAAGTTTTGTCCAATTCTGAGAACTCTTATTTCTGCACAAAAATAACACCAAGGTAGTCCCATTCAAAATAGCGTCAGTCTGGGTTAGTTTCATTCAAATCATGCAAATTAGAGGACAAAACCAGAGTAGAAGTGTTTGAAAAAGTAGATACGTCTGAGATGTATCAGGCCTGGACTCTTTCGGTGTTGACCGCAATGCCTTTACCGGAAATCACATGGCCCAAACAGGTCACTTCTGGTAACCAAAATTCGCACTTGGAGAACTTGACATAAAGATGATGCTTTGTGAGTCTTTCTAGCACAAGTCTGCGATGCCCAACATGCTCTGCTTGTATATAATTGAGGTAAACCACGACGAATTTATCTAAGTAGTCCAAGAAGATTGAGTTCATTAGGTGAGAGAATGTGACTGGAACATTGGTTAGGCCAAAGGACATGACCGTGTACTGATACTGGCCATAACCAGTAACAAAAGCCACCTTGGGAATTTCTCCATTCTTGATTTTGCTTTGATGGTAGCGTGACCTCAAATCCATCTTGGAAATGACTCAAGATCCACTGAGATGATCATACAGATCATTGATACTGGGGCGTGGATACTTATTCTTTATTGTGACCAGATTGACGGGTCGGTAATCTACAAGCATCCGATCCGTTCCATCCTTCTTCTTGATGAGAGAATGGGACAACCCCAAGGAGAAGAACTAGGACGAATGAAACCCTTTTGCAAGGACTCATCAAGTTGTTTCTTAAGCTCAGCTAGCTCCAAGGGTACCATCTTATAAGGTCTTCTGGAAATTGAAGAGTTCCTAGGGTGAGGTTGTCAGTGTCAAAACCGGCGGATCTCCGATAGGGGGTCCCAAACTTTGGATCTTGTTTCAACGGGTAATAGGAGACAAGGGAGACGGTATTTACCCAAGTTCGGGCCCTCCTGATGGAGGTAAAACCCTACGTCCTGATTTTTTTTGTATTGATGATGGTGTATTGAGTACAGAGTTGATCTACCACGAGATCGTATGTAGTGATCTAAACCATAAGAGCTATGCTCGTATGATGACATGATCTATGATGATCTGATTGTGTCTAATGACTAGCCTGACCTCAGCTTATATAACACACCAGAGGCCTAGGATAACAAGAGTCCCAATCGGCTACGTCGGTGGAGAGGAGTCCTTGTCTTGATCACCAAGTCTTGTGGAATCTTCCTTGTATGCATCATGTGCTGTCCGAATTGGCCCATTAATGAACCACCCTCGGGGTCCTCGGCCCGACCCACTAGTCGAGAGATGACGTGGTGAGTACCCCCTAGTCTGGGACACTGTCAGTAGCCCCCTGAATCAGTCTTCAAGTTAGGGACGATCCTCGGTTCTTTCAAATAGTTCTTTGTCTCCGGCCGTTGGTCTTGAAAACTGGTTCAACAAATCTTCCCATCACAGATCTCGAGAATCGCCGGGGTGAATCTAAAGAGGTCACAAGTTGGGCATCCAAGGAGCCCCTTTAAGCTATCAGCCTGTATTAATGCCTCATTATTTTTACGCCACAAATCGGATCCGAAGTGTTTCCCGTGTGGTGGTACCCTCTTGTGTCCGAGCTCCAACGCCAAACTGTATCCGAGGTATCTTTTTGAGCCTGAGCTCCAACGCTGGTCGGCATCTGAGGTGTCATAGGATACCTCGGTCTCTGAATATTTGAAGTAGTTCATCCAAGCTTAAATATCAGGATAGTCTTTTATGGAGCCAGCCGTTCGCATTCGAGCTTTATGCAGGACTGCTTCCGAATTCCAACGCCGGACCACATCCGAGCTCCAACGATGATTAGGGTCCAAGCTGTCATAAACTACCTCGGTCTTTAAAAGATTGAACGAATTCAGCCGAGCTTAATGCCAGAAATGCCCTCTAAGGAGCCAGCCACTTGCGCCCGAGCTTTATACCGGAGTGCTTACGAGGTGGTGCACCATCCCGACCGCGAGGTGATTTTTTGTAGATATTTTCGATTGGTGCAATTTATTCTCTGTCGAGATAATAGCAAGTAGCCCTCAAGGTGCACTTGAAGGAAAAAATTATAATCAAAATAAAACCACTAATCCCAGTAGCCCCTGAGACTTAGGTCGATTTGCAAAATCGGCCTATGGATCAAGTTCTTGCTCGGCGTCATTCGTTAGGGATGTAAATGCGGTACGTAGTAGTTTTCGAGACTCGGGTTGGGTGCGGCCGACCAACCTAAGGTTCGAATCTCCCCAAAAACCGTATTGCACGTTGAATTTGCTGCATTGAATAGGCAATGCAGTAGCCCCCGAACCTTAATTTGGGCATGGGTGGTCAAATTATGGATCGATATTTGTTTGACACAAACTTTGTTACGATTGACACAATTTATGTGTAATGATTCTATGTATCCAAGTACTTTATATCATTAATGCTTAGATCCGCATTGTACAAGACTTTGTTGACCGACCATCGGCTTCAACCTCCTCGGCTAGTAGCTGAGGAGTGTTTGTCCTACTTTATAAAGCCTTTATAAAGGCAAAGATTTACGGCAAACAAGGCAACCTGGCCATACGGTTTTATAAACTATGTTATATTACTATGTAAGAAGCATCTTCTGGGAGAAATAGTTCATTTATAAGTTCCTTTTCCGAGGATATCATGTTGACCAGTATCATGAAACCCCAACTCCGTTCAATGCGGGAGGAAAAATGTTGAGGATTTAGTTCGGCGAATGTTCCCGAACTTTGTGGTCTTTAATGAACCAAAATTTTCACTTTCGTTGTTGCCGACCAATTATATTCTTGAGATGGCTAGGTTTCCGCTTCACCCAGTCTGAGGTACTAACTCGGATGACCCAGAAGTAACAATCACAGAGGTGCTCCATTTACCCCCTAGCTGAACAATCGGGAATGTAGGGGGTAAGCACAAGAGCCAGACAATCCAGCTTGGCCAAAATCTTAAGTCAAATTGATGCATATTTATGGCTTTATAACAATGATTACTGAAGGCAACACTCGCATTTTAAATACAAATGCTTTTATGCTATATTCTATTTTGACTCCTTTGTGACTATTAAAACTGGATGGATGAAGTGGCGCCAAGCTTCTGGCATTGTTTTTGACAAGAGGGTGCCACAAAAGCTAAAGGGCAAGTTCTATAGGATGGTAGTTTGACCCGCAGTGTTGTATGGCGCTGAGTGTTGGCCGACTAAAAGGCGCATGTGCAACAATTAGGTGTGGCGGAGATGCGCATGTTGAGATGGATGTGTGGCCACACAAGGAAGGTCCATATCCAGAATGATGATATACGAGGTAGAGTTGGGGTAGCATTAATTGAAGAGAAGCTTGTCCAGCATCGTCTGAGATGGTTTGGGCATATTCAACGCAGTCCTCTAGAAGCCCCAGTACACAACGGACGGCTAAAGCATGTTGTTGTTGTTGTTGTTGTTGTTGTTGCTGTTGTTGTTGTTGCTGTTGTTGTTGTTGTTGTTGTTGTTGTTGTTGTTGTTGTTGTTGTTGTTGTTGTTGTTGTTGTTGTTGTTGTTGTTGTTGTTGTTGTTGTTGTTGTTGTTGTTGTTGTTGTTGTTGTTGTTGTTGTTGTTGTTGCATCTTTGTGTTGTCGCTACTAAGGATAAAGCGATGGGGTTTATTCATATTAGTTTAGTTTACTTTGTCTACATCATGTCATCATTCTCCAAGCATTAGTCTGTTTGTCATGAACTTAATACGTAGAGAGGCAAGAATAGAAGCGCTCTTTAAGTGGAGTAATAGTGGTAGGTGCAGGCAGGAGTCAGCCTATTTTCTTATAGACGTGATGCCTATATACACATGATCATTGTTGTGAACATCGCATAATTATTTGCTTTTATATCAATTGCCCAATAGTAATTTGTTTACCCACCGTATGCTTTGCTTATGAGAGATGCCACTAGAGAATTCTACATCCCTCGGGGCTATTCACTTATAAATTCAAGAACACTATCATTACCTTGTTGTTATTTATTACCTTCAATTTATTTTGCACTTTACTATTATCTACAATTATCTACACAACTCACTTGCTTGCAAATAACGAGATCAAGGGGATTGACCACCCTCTTGCCGGCGTTGGGTGCAAGTTGTTTGATCTTTTGTGTGCAATCGCTGAAGACGGTTGAGGATTGGTATTCCTATTGGTTCGATAAAGCTCGGTTTCATAACTGAGGGAAATACTTACCCACTTTGTGCTGCGATTACTCGTTCCTCTTCACGGAAAACCCAACGCTGATCACGAGTATCGGCGTCACATAGGATGGCTTCGATGCATATCCAGGTGGAAGTGATGAGTTCGGAACCCAAATTGGGCGCTTTTGAAATCCAGAGCTAGAGGAATAATCTAAGTCACAGGTGTGCTTACGGGACCCTTCATAAGTTGTCTGAGATGTCTCTGCATTGATGGCCTTGTTCACCAGAACTTGGAAGGTAGCGCAATCGTGTAAGTGAACCTCACGGCGCACCTTTGGGTTGGGACCCTTCCCGAACCTAGCTTGCTTCTTGGCATCAGTGGACACTTCTTCCATGGCATAACAGGTAATGTTCCCAAACTCTCGACTATAAGCGTCAATGGTCATCACACCCTGGGTGAGATTATAGATATCCTCTGCCCTGCGATCAATAAGACCCTGGGGTATGTGGTGCTCGCGAAAATCCTAAGAGAAATCTTTCCAACAAGTGATGTGGCCAGCTGGACGCATAGCCTCATAGTTTTCCCACCATAAACTAGCAGGACGTTCCAGATGGTAAGCAGCAAGGGTGAGCTTGTCAGCGTCAGCCACGTTCACGGAACACAGCTTATAAGTGATGCTACAGAGCCAGTCATCTGCATCGAGTGGCTCAATGGAGTGATGGAAGGTGGGTGGATACAATTTAGTGAAGTCATAGTTGGTCACTGTCCCAACACACCGATGTGCGATGTTTTCCTCAATACGTGCCAGCAAGCGATTTGACTCACGCTTGTCCTTCTCAACATCTAGCTTGAACTATGCCAATTAAGGTGAATCCGACAGAACTTTAGCATCTCTATTTCCATGCCTCTAGCCCTTCTTGCGGCCACTGGCATCTCGGGTACTGCGAGACATCCTGAGGATGAGAAACTAGGATTAATCAGGGCGACATACAAGATAGATAGGAAGGAATGCGAAAGCAGTAGATCTTCATAGAAATATTAGGGAAAATTGGACAGCATAACGGCTGAAATTACACAGAATATGAGGCATCCTGCATAAGATTAGGATATTATGATATTCAACATTATAATCTCAAGATTCTGATCATACTAACAAGCTACACAGAAAGTACTCGAGGATTGGAAAGCGACTCAAATCAAACATTCCTATAAGGTTACGGAATAGTAACTCAAGATCCTAGTAGATAGGTAACAAGCCTAGTTCTTAATCCCCGTGGAAAAGGAGAGGTTGACTCAGAATGAGAATAACA
This sequence comes from Hordeum marinum, assembly GCA_022496015.1. Taxonomy (NCBI): domain Eukaryota; kingdom Viridiplantae; phylum Streptophyta; class Magnoliopsida; order Poales; family Poaceae; genus Hordeum; species Hordeum marinum. The sequence continues at coordinate 345,793,274 of CM039676.1, read as the reverse complement.
TGGGTAAAGTAGTAAAAAGAGCCTCACGTTCCCTTCCACAATCAACCCCCTTATAAAACTAAAGAGTTGCTAGACTCAACGTCAACCAGTTTGGCTTGGTAATCCTATAGTCAATCAAGCTATGATACCAACGTTGTCGGGACCCCGATCCTGAGCCATACGAATCTAGCATGTAACACATTATATCACTTTGCGGCCTCACGCACGGTAACTCCACGACTGCCATCTTACCTTGGCCGGGACCATTTGTGCCTTTTGGCTCATGTATATAAATATGTCGCTAAAAATCATATGTAAGAGAACCCATGTTGGCATGACTAGTTATAGACCCAAGTGGCACAACCATACAGGAACAGACATACATAACCCAACAATGCAGGTGTCGGTCATCAACGTGTGTAGACGAGTCGTAGCAAGCTACATGGACTCCATTACATTGCGTGATATTTCCCCATAGGGACAGACACAACAACAAACAAGGATACATGTCGGTCAATCAATGTGTTCGGAGCATTAGCAAGCTACCATGGCTTGGTGGAAGAACAAAGAGACATTTCGTTGTATAGAGGGCTACTAAAGGCACACAACTATGTATTGAATCCCACACATACCAATGCATTTCAACCATACACGCAATATGCATGATATGCATAGATACAACATGGCATCACAACATAACTCTAAGACTCAAAGTATTTATTAAAGGCTCATAGGAGCCAACATAGTGTGATATTACAAGCAGGGGTCACATGACCCAACGCACAAGTCCTACAAGAAACACGCGGAAGCATAACATATCTGGGTGCAGACATCTAGAAAAGAAGAATACCAAGGGAGCATGTCTTTCTACAAGACCCTCCATAGGAACAATGCCTCTGTCTGGGATTCCCAAGCTACTCGGTCAACATCAATCTTATCGTAGAAACCACTAGAAAGACTGGAGTCTCCTTTGCAAAAACATAATTTAAGAAAACATGATTACAAAGGTACTCAACAAGACTTACATCAGAACTAACTACATATGCATCAGTATCAACAAAGGAGGGGGGTTGTGGGGTTTAATGCAGCAAGCCAGCTTTGACTCAGTGGCTATCCTGTACTACGACTACCAGCAGTTTAACAGTGTGAGAAAGTGCACATGAGTCCACTAGCTAGTCACCACAACTATACACCACCGTGGATTCTCTCCCGTCTTCCTACGAGAAGGCCATCCATAGTACTCACACTTATCTTGCGCATTTTACAGCATCCACTTCAAGTTATCTATGAACCATATAAGTCTTACAAGAAGTCCATATTCGCGGACGCGGCTATTCGAATAGATGATTACCTTGCAGGGGTGTTCTTATTCACAGACGCTCATGCCACTTATCGCTATGTGCACTTAAAAAGGCACCTCGGCAACCTTTCAAGCAAAAGCCCAGCGAGGGAGTCGGCCACAACCTGACTAACCACACAAGACCCTAGTCCAGGTTTATCGCCTATTTGAGACTGAACCCGCAAGGAAGCCTGGCCAAATTTTCTCTATGGCCCCAAACGATGTGTACATGGTTCCCAAGCCCACCTCGACGGATGGTACTATGCGTGGTACACCAGGCCACGATGCCTAGTCTGTCCCAAGCCCACCTATATAGGGTGCCACTCGGTAGACTACTAGCACGACCTACAAACACCAGAAACTAATTGCAAGTCCTAGACAAAGGTCAAGGCGATTAATAAGTTGAGAGAGTCAATTAAGGATCCCAATGTGCAGTAGTAGCTAGTCTTGGATAACATACACAAGACTTAGTTCTTAAGGACGGTCTTAATGAGAAAAACCACCATGTACTCCTACAATGCCTCTCATCGCTACCTTCAGCAAATCAGGTTCAACACTTAACTCTCATCATCAGAACATATTTAGTTCACTCTTGTTCATCACCCAGATGAATCAGACCTGACACAACTCTAACCATAGCAAGCAAAGAAGGGTGATGGCACAACATGGCTCAAGCATCTACCAGGTATGCTAGGTTGATTGGTTCAACTCTTTACTGTGACAATGACAGGTCATGCAGAGGAATAGGTTCAACTACCGAAATAGGTAATACTTGAAGAGTATTGTCCTAATGCAATAAATTAGAGCAAGAGCGAGAGAGTGGGATTGTATCGGAGATGGTCCATGAGGGTTGCTTGCTTGATAAAGTGTCAACACATTACTGCTCCTCAGATGGATACTTGATCGTACCCGCCGGAACAAGACCTAATATGAAGAACAACCATCGAAGGGGGACAAATCATTACACATCAAATGCAACAATATGATGCATGAATATGACATGGTAATATGATTTCATCTATCATCAGGGTTAGATGAAGTTGGTTTGAACCCAAGGTTCAAATTCAAACTCCATATGTGAAGGTACATATTGCATTTGAACAAAATGTCCAAGTTCTCCTATCTAGGTTGCTCTAACATGCATGTAAAATTCTCCTATCTAGGTTGCTCTAACATGCATGTAAATAGCACATATGGATTCTTTGGATTTTCTGATCATTTTTCATATATAAATTATTTTATTTGGAGCTATGGTTGATTTTCTATGAATTGTACAAGTTGGAACTGATTTCTGAAATTAACAAACCATTTTTGATTTATTCTAATTCCAGAAACTAATTATCGCATCACGAGTGCGTTAGGCTTGCGTTAGTTGGTTAACTACCATGTCCAGGTCAAACTTGACCAGTGAGGCCCACTGGTCAGTGACTTTGACTGGGATTTGACGAGCTGCCAGGCCCATTGTCAGCCTCTCAGGGAGGGTAATTAGCATGGGGATTAGTCCCTAACGAGGGAGCCACATCGTCCCGCCAGAGTTGGATAGCGACGACCAACCCGATGGTGGTTTCTCACTGGAGTTGCTTGTCCAACCACCATTTGGCACGTGGGATGGTGCACTCAAAAGCGGGGAGTGAGCCACATCCATTTAGGCAGGTGGGACGGTGCGGGGTGGCCTATAGGGTCGCTGATGATGATAGCTACGACGATCGGGGCTCGGGTAGGTGGCATGCGGCGCTAGGGGCTATGAAAGGAGGAGCTAGGGCGACAACGAGGCTCGGGAGCTATGGACACGGCGGTGCCATGGGCGGTAGCAAGAACTCTCGGGCTCAGTGGCTAGTGGGGGTTAAGAGAGGGGACTGGCGATGGGGCTAACGTGCAAAGGAACCGGGGCCTCATCGCGGATTGCTTGGCGCAGATAGCGGGCTCAGGGAGGCATCAGAGGCGGCGAATCGACTGGCGAAGGACGTCAGTGTCGAGGGTGAAGGCATCGAATATGGTGACGTTGGAGCACACTAAGGAACCCATGCATTGTCTTGGGGGAGCATAGCGTCAAGGCGGAGCTCTGGGGCATGATCACCAGCCGAGAGGACGATGTTGGCTACGGCTACAGTGAAGGCATGGACATGGATTTCTCGGCCATGGAGGGGAGCAAACATAGGAGAGCGAGGGGGCAAATGGCAGAGCATGGACTCGATCCAGAAACCTCTCGCGGTGTCATCCACAATGCTATGCCGACCGGGGAAGGGGCAGGCAGGCAGGTGGTGTGGCGGCCTCGCCGTTCCCTCATTTGCCTCTGCCTTCTCACAGAGGTAGGAGATGACTGGCAATGGGCCAGTGGGCCGGCCATCTCCTGGGCCTCAGGAAAGGTTCTGCCTTTTTGTATTTGTTTTTGTTTCCTATATTTTGTAGTTTGTATTAATTTGGTTTTCAAGAAAAATTAATTTAGTTTCTTCTAAAAAATATTGTGGAACCTAAATGGACTTTTCCACAGCTTCACAAAATGTTCCACAATTATTGGAGCTATTAAATATAATTATAGATTTTATAACTCCAATTCAGATACTTATTGGTTCAATTCAATAAACAAAAGTGACATGGAAAATATGCTTCACCACCGGTTGATGTTTCCACATTTTTCCAGGGATGATGAACATTTTTGGAGAGCCATTCTTGTTCATTGAAAATCATTTTAGGTTAACCTATTTGAATTCAAATAGTGCTAGGGTTTATCATCCCCATTTCATGTTTAAAGAAAATTTTAATCATGATGCAAACTCAAAGATGAACCTTAGTGCATGCTAAAACTAGGGATGTGACACCATAATAGGTAGGTATGGTGTCTCTTTTGAGGAAGATATAATGAGGCTTATATGCAACACAGCGTATCATGTCACGGGGTTTGGATGCACCGGCGAAATTTGCACTGATCCTCGAGGTGATAATGGGCTATGCACGGTACTGAAGAGGTTAGCAAATATGAAAATGTGAGAATGCATATGTCCATGGTGTCACATTAGTCATAAAGAACTCATATACTTATTGCAAAGTTTTATTAGTTTTATCACAAATCAAAGTACTCCTCCCATCCCCCGAGGGAGGAGGTTGGTAGGAGTTAACCATCGTGTGCCCCCAAATCGAAACAACACTAGGATTTCAACGAGGAATGTAAATTCTCAGACATCATCACCACGCCTCTTTAATTTTTATATGAATAACAAGTTAACACCTATTAATCTCGACACTTCTACGAATCAACAATTATGTACTAACACCCATTTCATATTACCACATGATGGTTTTGAGTATCATTCATTAAATACCTAATATTTTTGGACTAGTCTTATGACCCATGCAAATTACCGTCACTATTTATTCAACTCTCAAACAAATATAAGTTAAGAATGAGAGCGTATTATTTCTATAAAATCTACACGACACTGTGCTCAAAATGATATAAGTGAAGTACTAGAGCAACTGCCTAGCTCAAAAGATATAAGTGAAGAACATATAGTATTCTAGAAAATTATCATGAAGGTGTGTCTCTCTCAAATAGGCGTATCCAACAAATGATGATTGTGACATACTGAAAGTAAAAGCAAACAAAAGCAAATGACGCTCCAAGCAAAACACATATCGTGTGATGAATAAAAACATAGCTCCAAGTGACATACCGATGGACTGAGACGCTTGAGTCTACTTAGAATTGTACTTGGCGTGCCTTGGGCATCGCCAAGCTTGGGCTCTTGCTACTCCTTATTCCATAGTACATCGTGGTCACACCCAAAACTTGAAAACTTCAATCGTAACAACACTTTGTGAGATCCGTTAGTATAATAAACATATTGCATACTTAAGGTACTCTGATAAATATATTCAAATTCATTTTTACATAATAGGTATGATATTCTAACTTCTCCATGACTTACACCCCCCGATATACTCCATGGCATAATCAAAACAAGCAAACTATGCAAGCAACACAGAATCTGTTTAAAACAGAACACTCTGTAGCAATATGTAAAGAGCCCATACTTCTGTAACTCTAAAAATTCTCAAAAAAATAGGAAATCGTAAATAATTGGTATATCAACATTGTTTAAAAATTTCAGATCATTATCATGCTCCAGTAAAAAAAAGTTCTTGTACTAGAGTCAAAGTTTGTGTTATGTTTTAGCACCGTTTCTACTCATCTTGTGAGTCATACGAAAGGCTGTACTTGGCACAAACACTAATTAAAATATAAAAACATAATCATTACAGAGGCAACAATCATGTTATCACAAAATAACAGAAGGTAAAAACAAAATTTAAGATAAATATTGGGTTTCTTCCCAACAAGCGCTATTGTTTTATGCCCCTAGCTAGGCATAATGATTTCAATGATGCTCACGTAAAAGTAAAGAATTGAAACACAATGGGAGCATCATGAAGAATATGACAACCATATTTAATCCTAGCCCACCACCTATGCATTGAAATTTTGTGATAAAATAATTTAAGGGATAAAGAATCAACTAGCATAGGAAGGCAAAACAATCATAACTTCAAAACTTTGGACACATAGGGAGGAAACTTGATATTAGTGCAATTCCTACATGCATATGTGTTGGGGAACGTTGCATGGGAAACAAAAAATTTCCTACGCACACGAATATCTATCCATGGTGATGAGCATCTACGAGAGGGAGAGTGGATCTACATACCCTTGTAGATCGCTAAGCGGGAAGCGTTAAGAAACGCGGATGGTGTAGTCAAACGTCTTTGCGATCCAAATCGCCATGCGTCCCGCAATCCAATCACGATCCGTCCCGCGATCCAATCACGATCTGTCCCGCGATCCGATCACGATCCGTCCCACGAACTTGATCACGATCCTTCCGATCTAGCACCGAACGGACGGCACCTCCGCGTTCAGCACACGTACAGCTTGATGACGATCTCCACCGTCTTGATCCAGCAAGAAGGAGTGGAGAGGAAGAAGAGTTCTCCGGCAGCCTGACAGCGCTCCGGCGACGGTGGTGGAGCAATTCCGGCAGGGCTTCGCCTAAGCACTGCAGAAAACCGATCTAGAGGAGAAACTATGCACTAGAGGAACGGGTAGCACGTGGCTGAAAATCTAGTGCAAAAACCCTCAATACCACCAGTATATATAGGAGGAGAGGAGGAGAGGAGGCAGCTTGGCCTCCAAGCCTTCTAGGCTTCGGCCGAACTAGGAGAGGAGTCCACCTCCTCCACTCCTAGTAGGATTAGGATTCATCCTTTTTTTCCTTTTTGCCTTTTTCCACCTTTTTCCTTTTGGGTTTTCTTCTCCAGCCACATGGGCCTTGTGTGGGAGTTTCCACCAGCCCACTAAGGGCTCATATTCACTCTCCCACAGCCCATGAAACCTCTTGGGTCGAAATACCCCTCCCGGAGGTCTCTCGGTACACTCCCGGCACTCCCGGTACACTACCGATAAGCCCGGAACTTTTCCGGCGACCAAAACAGGACTTCCTATATATGAATCTTTACATCCGGACCATTCCGGAGCTCCTCGTGACGTCCAGGATATCATACGGGACTCCAAACAAACTTCGGTCACCACCATACATAACTCTATACTACTGAAACGTCACCAAACCTTAAGTGTGCAGACCCTGCGGGTTCGAGAACTATGTAGACATGACCAAGACACCTCTACGGTCAATAACCAATGGCGGGACCTGGATGTCCACATTGGTTCCTACATATTCTACGAAGATCTTTATCGGTCGAACCTCGATGTCAAGGATTCAGTTAATCCCGTATGATGTCCCTTTGTTCTTCGGTATGTTACTTGCCCGAGATTCGGTCGTCGGTATCTCCATACCTAGTTCAACCTCGTTACTGGCAAGTCTCTTTACTCATTCCGTAATACAAGATCCCGTGACCAACACTTAGTCACATTGCTTGCAAGGCTTACAGTGATGTTGTATTACCGAGTGAGCCCTGAGATACCTCTCCGTCACACGGAGTAACAAATCCCAGTCTTGATCCATGCCAACTCAACAGACACCCTCGGAGACACCTGTAGAGCACCTTTATAGTCACCCAGTTACATTGCAACGTTTGATACACACAAGGTACTCCTCCGATATCTGTGAGTTGCATGATCTCATGGTCATAGGAACATATACTTGACATGCAGAAAACAGTAGCAATAAACTGACACGATCATAAGCTACGTTTGTAGTTTGGGTCTTGTCCATCACATCATTCTCCTAATGATGTGATCCCGTTATCAAATGACATCTCATGTCCATGGCTAGGAAACCTTAACCATCTTTCAATCAACGAGCTAGTTCACTAGAGGCATACTAGGGACATTGCGTTTGTCTATGTATCCACACATGTATCCATGTTTCCAATTAATACAATTATAGCATGGATAATAAACGATTATCATGAACAAGGAAATACAATAATAAACACTTTATTTATCAGCTCTAGGGCATATTTCCAACAATATGTTCCCCGCCATAATAATTTTCAGTAGCATGATGAAGTAATTCCACAATATAACTACCACATAGAGCATTATTTTCAAGATCCACAAGCATATAAATTTATTACTCTTCACATAAGAAAATTCCTTTTCATTCATAGTAGTGGGAGCAAACTCAACAAAATAACTATCATGTGACACATGATTGTCATAAACAAACTGAAAATTTCTATCACGATGACAAGTTTCATGGTTATCATTACTAATTATAGCATACATGTCATCACCACAATCATCGTAACAAATTTTCTCATGAAAACTTGGGGGAAAAAAATATCATATTCATCAAACATAACATCCCCAAGCTTGTGTTTTGCATATCGTCAACATCATGGATATTCAAAGAATTCATAATAACAATATTTATATCATGCCCATCATTAAAGGAACTCACATTAAGCATTTTTATAAATTCTTCCTCTAACAATTGAGCACAATTTTCTGAATCCTTATTCAGTAAAGACATTATAAAGACAAAGCATATGAGGCAACCTAAAATCCATTCTTTTGTATTTTTGATTTTTATGATACAAACTAAATATAACAGAAAATAAAAATAAGAACAAACGAATGAATTTTTTTGCGAAGTTACTTGATAGTTGGTGATGGTATTCCCCCGCAATGGTGCCAGAAATCCTTCCTGATACTTGTGATGTGCGTTGGGTTTTCCCTGAAGAGGAACGGGTTATTCGAGCACAATGGTGGTAAGTATTTCCCTCAGTTATGAATCCAAGGTTTATCGAACTAATAGGAATACCAATACTCAACCGTCTTCAGTGGCTGCACACAAAAGAACAAACAACTTGCACCCAGTGCCGGCAAGAGGGTTGTCAATCCCCTTGATCTCGTTATTTGCAAGAAAGTGAGTCATGTAGATAATTGTAAATTGCAAAATAAACTAAAGGAAATAAATAACAGAAAGGTAGTAACTGCATTTGTGAATATATAAGTGAATAGACCCGGGGGCCGTAGAGTTCTCTAGTGGCATCTCTCATAGAAATAGCATACGGTGGGTCAAAAATTTACTGTTGTGCAATTGGTAGAAAAGCGAATAGTTATGCGATTTTCATGGCAATGATCATGTTTATATAGGCATCACGTCTATAAGAAAATAGGCCGACTCCTGCTTGCACCTACTACTATTACTTGACTCATCGACCGCTATCCAGCATGCATCTAGAGTATTAAGTAAAACAGAGTAATGCTTGAAGAACGATGACATGATGTAGACAAAGTAAACTCAATCAATATGAATAAACCCATCGTTTTATCCTTAGTAGCAGCAACACAAAGACGCAACTTTTCCCCTTCTGTCACTGGGATATAGAAACTTGTCAGGTCGAACCTACTACAACGCACTAGTCCCACTGAAGAAATATCAATCTAGTTGGCCAAACTATCTCAATAGATCGTAGAGCATTACGAAGCTATGATGATCATGCAAATAAGAATCTTAGTATTCAGGTTTGACTGAAATAATTTTCATGAATAATCTGAACATAAACTCACAATTCATCGGATCCCAACAAACACACCATACAAAGGGATTACATCAGATAGATCAAGGCAAAGATGCGATGACCACACACACACACATAGAGAGAGAGAGATTGTCATCTAGGCACTACCTACGGACCCGTAGGTCTATGGTGAACTAGTCACACATCATGGGGAGGGCAACAAGGTTGATGAAGAGGCCCTCCGTGATCGATCTCCCCTCCAACACGGTACCGGAACGGAGGTGTAGATGGCCTCCCATCAGAACAGAGACTTGCGGTGAAGGAAAAAGTGTATCAGGAGTGCTTGTAGGGTTTTTGGAATATATCTGATTTTATAGGCTAGAGAGGGGCATCGAGAAGCGCACGAGGGAGGCACAAGCCATCAAGGCGCGCCACCAGGACATGTTAGCTTGTGGGCCCCTCGTGGCTCCCCCGGTCTCCTCGCAAAGTTTCCAGGTTTTCTTTTGGTCCAAAAAAATCATCAAAAAGTTTCATGGAAATTGGACTTCGTTTGGTACTATAAACCTGAAAAGTCAAAAACGCGTAGAAAACAACAACCGACACTGGGCACTAGGTCAATAGGTTAGTGCTAAAAATATTATAAATTGGTAAACAAATGCCCAAAAAGTATCCTAGAATGATAATATATTAGCACGGAACAATAAAAAATTATCGATATGTTGGAAACGTATCATGCTCACATAAGAGTAAAGAATTGAAATACAAAGGGATTGTCGTGAAGCATATAGCACGCACATTTAAGCCTAACCCACTTCCTATGCATAGGAATTTTGTAACAAATTTGTTTATTCTAGCAAGAATCAACTAGCATAGGAAGGAAAAACAAGCACAACTTCAAAATTGTCAACACATAGAGAGGAAATTTCATATTGTTGAAATATGCATAAGCATATCTTCCCCTCTCATAATAATTTTTGGTAGCATCGTGAACAAATTCAATAATCTAACTATCACATAAAGCATTCTTTACATGATCCACAAGCATAGACAATTTATTACTCTCCACATAAGCAAATTTCTTCTCATACATAATAGTGGGAGCAAACTCAACAAAATAACTATCACGAGATACTTGATTGAAATAAGCAAATTGAACATTAAAATCACAATGAAAAGTTTCATGGTTATCATTATTCTTTATATCATAAGTGTCATCCCAATAATCATCATAGATAACAACTTGGTTGCCATAATGAATTGAAACCTCTTCCAAAATAGTGGAATCATCATTAAATAATGTCATGAATTATACAAATCCATATTCATAATTATTGCAATAAGATTAAACGGCTTCCAAAATAGTGGGATAATTATCATCGAAAGTTGACACTCTTACAAATCCATTTTCATAATTATTGCAGTCATCATAAATAGGAGGTGTGCTATCATCACAACAAATTTGATCATTAAAAGTGTGGGACTAAAAATATCATCTTCATTTGTCATAGCATCCCCAAGCTTGGGTTATATATTATTGGCAGCAAATAAATTCTCAAACATGTCATTCTCATCAAATGAAGGATCCTGAAGCTTGTGGGTTTGCATATCCTTAGCATCATGGATATTCATAGAAAGCATACTAACAACATTGCAATCATGCTTATAATTGAATAATTAATGTCAAGCACTTTATTTAATTATTCTTTGAACACTTTGGCAAAACTTTCTGATCAATCATTTTCAAAAAAGACATTGTAAAGGAGAAGAAGTTGAGGCAATCTCATTTCCATTTTTTGTGTAGTTTTGTTTTGTAAAAGCAAACTAGTGATAAAACAAGAAACTAAAAGATTTAATTCCAAGATCTAAAGATATACCTTCAAGCACTCACCTCCCCGGCAACGGCGCGAGAAAAGATATTGATGTCAAGTACACAACTTTATTCTTGTAGACTCGTGTTGGGCATTCCAACACAGAGTTTTGTAGGACAACAACAAATTTTCCTCACGTAGATGACCTAAGGGTTATCAAATCCTGGGAGGTGTAGGATGAAGATGGTATCTTTCAAACAACCCTGCAATCAAATACAAACAATCTCTTGTGTCACCAACATACCCAATACAATGATAAATTGTGTAGGTGCACTAGTTCGGCGAAGATGGCGAGACAAGTGTGCTATGGATAGTAGATATACGTTTTTGTAGTATGAAATAATAAAAATAGCAAGGTAACAATTGATAAAAGTTAGCAAAAATGGTATTGCAATGCTTGTGAATAAGGCCTAGGGTTCATACTTTCACTAGTGTGATCACTCAACAGTGCTAACATAATTGCATCATATAACCACCCCTCAACAAAGAAGCACTCCGAAGTTCCTATCTAGCGGAGAACATAAGACGAAATTGTTGTAGCTAGTAGAACCACCTCAAATTTATCCTTTGCGACCAATTTATTGAGCCATCCCTATAAGTGTCACAAACAGCCCTATAGTTCGTACTAGAATAACACCATATGATACACATCAATCAACTCTAATGTCACCTAGATACTCCAATGTCACCACAAGTATCCACGAGTTAATTATTCTGCATGCATGAAACAATTTCAGATTCATCATATTCAATCCAACACAACGAACTTCAAAGAGCACCCCAAAGTTTCCATCAGATAAACTAGGATGAAAGTGTGCATCAACCTATGTGCCTAGATTACCCTAATGGCACCACAGGAATCTGCAAGTTGATTACCACAACATACATCAAGTGATTCAATCGAATACCTCATTGTCACCATGGTATCCACCTGCAACACATACGTCAAGTGTTCTCAAATAGAAAATATTCCATCTAATAACAATGAAACCTCAAAAGGAAAGACTCAATTCATCACAACAAGATAGAGAGGGAAGAACACCATATGATCCAACTATATTAACAAAGCTTGTCATACATCAAGATCGTGCCAAATGAAGAACACGAGAGAGAGAGAGAGATCAAACACATAGCTACTGGTACATAACCTCAGTCCCTAGGGTGAACTACTCCCTCCTCGGATTGGAGACTGTCGGGATCATGAAGATGGCCTCTGGTGATGATTTTCCCCTTCGACAGGGAGCCAGAAAAGGGCTTCATATGGGATCACTTCGGTGCAGAGGCTTGCGGCGACGAGTAAGTTCCCGGTTACTTTCTTGGAGGTTTTGGGATATATACGAATTTTTCACGGTGGTTTCACGCAAGCGGGTGCCCGAGGGGCCCATGAGCTCAGGGGGGAGCACCCTAGGGGGAGGGGCAGACCCCAGGCTCGTGTGTCCCTGAGCCACTCCCTTGTCCATCTCCAACACACTATGGGTCTATTTTGGTCCATAAAAAACCACCGTAAATTTTCAGTCCATTCGAAGAACTTTTTTGCACAAAAGTAACACCGTGGTAGTTGTGCTGAAAACAACGCCAACCTGGGTTAGTTTCATTCAAATCATATTAAAGTGCACCAAAACCATGTAGAACTTTGGTAAATATGGCATGACTGATTCATAAATTATCGATACAATGGAGGCATATCAGCGGGGGCGATAGCATTACGGGCGGCACCAAGATAGTAACACGAATATTTTTAGTATTTTTTGTAAATAAGACAAATCAAAGAAAGTGGAAAGGAAAGTAAATACAAGCAAATTGATAAACGTGTGTAAAGTCACCTAGGTTGTTTGGTAAAGCCTCCGTGGAAATGGCGCCAAAAATCTTCCTGGAACTTGTGGTACATGTTGCATTTCCCTTGAAGGGGAAGGGTGAAGCAATATAATACCAGATAGTATTTCCCTCAGTTAAGAACCATGGTTATTGAACCAAACGAAGACAACACACAAATAATGTCAACATTACATGCGCACACACACAACGAATGCTTGCACCCAACAAAGTCAAGAGGGTTGTCAATCCCCTCGTTCCCACCAATTGCAAGGATTAAATCTGGTAGTGTTGGGTATATAAATAAAATAAAATAAAAAGGAAAATAAAAATGACCAAGTATAGGATTCTTAGCAATAATAAAAAAGTGGACCTCGGGGGCCATAACGTTCACTAGAGGCATCTCTTTCATAAGCATATCATTGGTGGGTAAAGAAATTACCGTTGGCACTTGATAGAAAAGCGCATAGTTATGATGATTATTCATGGCATACTTCATATATAGGCATGATACATCTCCAATGTATCTACAATTTTTGATTGTTCCATGCTATTATATTATCTGTTTTGGATGTTTTATATGCATCAATATGCTATTTTATATTATTTTTGGGACTAACCTATTAACCTAGTGCCTAGTGCTAGTTTTTGTTTTTTTCTTGGTTTTGAGTATTGCAGAAAAGGAATATCAAACGGAGTCCAAACGGAATAAAATTCTATGATGATTTTTCTTGGACCATAAGGAATCCAAGAGACTTGGAGAAGAGGCCACAAGATCTATGGGTGGGCCACAAGCCACCTAGGCGCGCCCTAGGGGGGCGCCCCCTGGCTTGTGCCCCCCATAGCTCCTCCAACCCTAATTCTTCGCATATAAATTCAGTAATATCCCCTAATACCAAAAAGAGCCATGATACTACTTTTCCGCCGCCCTAAGACTCTGTTCTCGTGAGATCCCATCTTGGAGCCTTTTCTGGTAATCTGTCGGAGGGGGATTCGATCACGAAGGGCATCCACATCATCTCCATTTCCATTTCGATGATGCGTGAGTAGTTCACCACAGACCTTCGGGTCCATAGCTAGTAGCTAGATGGCTTATTCTCTCTTTGTGTTCTTCAATACCATGTTCTCCATGATCTTCATGGGGATCGATTCGATGTAATACTCTTTTGTGGTGTGTTTGTTGAGATCCAATGAATTGTGGGTTTATGATCAGATTATCTATGAATATTATCTGAATCTTCTTTGAATTCTTATATGCATGATTTCATTCCTTTGCAAGTCTCTTCGAGTTATTGGTTTGGTTTGGCCAACTAGATTGGTAATTCTTGCAATGGGAGAAGTCCTTAGTTTTGGGTTCAATCTTGCGGTGTCCTCACCTAGTGACAAAGTAGGGGTAGTGAGGCATGTATTTGTATTGTTGCCATCAAGGATAAAAATATGGGGTTTTCATCATATTGCTTGAGTTTATCCCTCTACATCATGTCATCTTACTTAATGCATTACTCTGTTCTTCATGAACTTAATACTCTAGATGCAGGCAGGAGTCGGTCGATGTGTGGAGTAATAGTAGTAGATGCAGAATCGTTTTGGTCTACTTGACACGGACGTGATGCCTATATGCATAATCATTGCCTTGGATATCGTCATAACTATGCGCTTTTCTATCAATTGCTCGATAGTAATTTGTTCACCCATTGTATTATTTTCCTTCGAGAGAGAAGCCTCTAGTGAAACCTATGGCCCCCGGGTCTATTTTCCATATTATATTCCAGATCTATAAACCAAAAATACCAAAAATACCTTGCTACAATTTTATTTACTTTTATTTAGTTTTACCTCTAGCAATCTTTTATATCTATCTCTATCAGATCTCATCCTTGCAAGTAACCGTGAGGGGATTGGCAACTCTTTTATAGCGTTGGGTGCAATTTTTTGATTGTTTATGTAGGTGCATAAATTGGGGCCTTGCTTGGACGTCCTACTGGATTGATACCTTGGTTCTCAACAACTCAGGGAAATACGTATCTATTTTGCTGCATCACCCTTTCCTCTTCAAGGGAAAACCAATGCAAGCTCAAGAAGTAGCAAGGCATTACATCCATGACAAATAGACTATCATCTAACTACATCTACTACTATTACTCCACCCCAAGACCGCTATCCAGCACACATCTCAAAGTATTAAGTTCATGACAAATAGAGTAACGCTTTAAGAAAAATGACATAATGTAGACAAAGTAAGATCAAGCAATATGTTCGAAACCCGTCATTTTATCCATGGAAGCAACAATAAAATATGTGCCTTTCAATCCCTCCTATCACAGAGAAAGGACACCGTGATGACCTGCAAGGGTACATGGATATTGCAATTTGCGGTAAGTAGAGTATGTCGATCCCACATGGAGCGGTGGTGCACTGGTAAATACCAACCCCGCAGCTACGTTGCCACTTACATGGCTACGTTCACACAAAGAGCATTATTTGGAAATAGCCTATTCATTGGTTGCTATCGGAAATGATAATAAGTGTGGTTTCTGCTAAATAGCTACGTGGAGGTAAAACCCATAAATAAAATAGCGAGTAAAATAAAGGAGGGCGCTTTAGTAATAAGGGCGTTCTTGAGGTATTCTAAATTGTTACTACACATTCGTTCTATGAATACTAAGCCATGTTACACATTTCTCTTTGTGGGTGGAGACGGTACATATATGTTTTACACGCGGCAACCCCGTACCACATAAGCCACCACCGTCCTTCCCCACTACGGCTATTAGATGGTGGTTGGCGTGGGGGGAGGGAACGTTGATACGTCTCCAATGTATCTATAATTTTTTATTGTTCCATGTTGTTATATTATCATTCTTGGATGTTTTACAATAATTTTCTACAAATTTTATATCATGTTTTGGGACTAACCAATTGACACAGTGCCCAATGCTACTTGCTGTTTTTTGCTAGTTTTCTACTTTGTAGAATATCAGTACCAAATGAAGTCCAATTGCCATGAAACTTGGGAGCAAAGTAAGCACCTGGGGAAGGCCCGTGGGGCCCACAAGACACCAGGGCGAGCCAGAGGCCCCCTGCATGCCCTGGTGGGTTGTGGGGCCCACGGGAGTCTCCTCCATCGCATCTCAGCTCTATAAATCCTTAGAAATTTGGGAAATCCTAGAGGGGTCGATGAAAACACAATTCTAGCCAACGCAAGTTCCGGAACCACGAGATCCAATCTAACACCATCACGGAGGGGATCATCATCCTCATGGGTGCCTCTCCGATGGTGCGTGAGTAGTCCACCATAGACCTACGGGTCCGTAGCCAGCAACTAGATGGCTTTCTCTCTCACTCACTCTCTCTCTCTCTCTCTTGATTCTCAATACAATGGTCTCTTAGAAATCTACTTGATGTAATGACTTTTTGTGGTGTGTTTGTTGGGATCCGATGAAGTTTGAGTTCATGATCAGTTTCTATCCATGAATATTATTTGAGACTTCTTTGATCTCTTCTATGCATGATTATTTATAGCCTCATATTTCTTCTTCAAATCTTTGGTTTAGTTAGGCCAACTAGATCGATTTTTCTTGCCATGGGAAGAGGTGCTTTGTGATGGGTTTGATCTGGCGGTGTCGTCTCCGAGTGACAAAAGGGGCAGCGAGGCACGCATGGATCGTTGCTATTAAGGATAACAAGATGGGGTCTATTCCTACATGAATATATCTTTTCTACATAATGTCATCATTCTTATTGCATTACTCCATTTCTCCATGAACTTAATATACTAGATGCATGCTGGATAGCGGTCGATTGTGGAGTAATAGTAGTGGATTTAGAATCGTTTCAGTCTACTAATGTTGGATGTGATGCATATATATTTATCATTGACTTGGATATCGTCATGATTATTCGATCTTCTATCAATTGCCCAACAGTAATTTGTTTACCCACCGTGTGCTATTTTCTTGAGAGAAGCCACTAGTGAAATCTACGCCCTAGGGTCTATCCTTTTAATATATTGCTTTCCGATCTATCTTATTCCGCATTTGTTTTCAGATCTATTATTCCAAAAACACAAAAATACCTTCGTACACTTTTATTTGCATTTTTATTTTGTGTTCTTGTGCGATCTATTTATCCAATCTCATACAAACCAATCTATCTTTTACCATGGAGAGATTGGCAACCTTTCTTACGCATTGGGTTGCAAGTATTTGTTCTTTGTTTGCAGGTACCATTAACATAGTGTTGCTTGGTTCTCCTACTAGTTTTATAACCTTGATTTCATAACTGAGGGCAATACTTACCATAGCTATGCTGCATCACCTCTTCCTCTTTGGGAAATACCGATGCAGTCTCAAGACACGTCAAAGGAATTTCTGGTGTCATTGTCGGGGAGACATCATCAACATCTCTCAGGTTCCTAATCACAAATCTCATCTCCTTGCAATTTACTTACATTATTTTCCATTTGCATGTCATTCCCCACTTTACAAAATTTTGTCATTTTATTCGCCCTCTTTTTCGTTTGCCTTTTTCTCGTCAGATCTCTTGTTTGCTTGCAATCTTGTTTGCGTAGTCACGATGACTCAAGAAAATACCAAATTGTGTGATTTTCCCATATCAATAATAATGATTTTATCAGTACTCCGATTGCACCTCCCACCACTAGTGCGGAGTCTTGTGATATTAATTCCACTTTGTTGAATCTTGTCATGAAAGATAAATTTTCCGATACTCCTAATGAGGATGCCACGTCCCATCTAAACACATTCGTAGAATTGTGTGATATGCAAAAGAAAAAATATGTGGACAATGATATAGTGAAGTTGAAATCATTTCGTTTCTCCTTCAGGGATCATGCAAAAATTTGGTTTTCTTCTTTGCCTCGCAATAGTATCGATTCTTGGGATAAGTGCAAGGATGCTTTCATTACTAAGTATTTTCTGCCCACGAAAATTATTTCCCTTAGAACTAAAATAATGAATTTTAATAAACTTGAGCATGAACATGTTGCACAATCTTGGGAAAGAATGCAATTGATGCTAAGAAATTGTCCTACTCATGGTTTAAATCTTTGGATGATCATACAAATTTTTATGCAGGATTGAATTTTGTCTCTAGAAATATTTTAGATACCGCCGCAGGTGGTACTTTTATGGACATTACTTTGGGTTAAGCTACTAAATTTCTAGATAATATTATGGCAAATTATTCACAATGGCATACTAAAAGAGCACCTACTAGTAAAAAAATAAATTCGGTTGAAGAAATTATTACTTTGAGTGAAAAAGTTGATGCTCTTATGAAGTTGGTTGCTAGTAAAAATGTTCCAATTGATCTTAATGATGTGCCTTTTTCTACTTTGATTGAGGAAAATAGTTATTCCGTAGATGTGAATTTCATCTCACGAAACAATTTTAATAACAATGCTTATAGAGGTAATTTTAATCCTAGGCCTTTTCCTGGAAATTGCTCTAATAATTATGGTAATTCCTATGGTAATTCTTATTAAAATAATAATAGGAAACCCTCACATCTTGAGAGTAATATTAAAGAATTTATCAATGCATAAAAAGTTTTCAATACTACTATAGAAGAAAAGTTGAATAAGATTGATGATATGTCTAGAAGCATTGATAGAATTTCCCATGATGAGGAAAATGTCAAGTCGAAAGCTTTTCCACCTAAGATTTATGAATTAATTAAAGCTTTATATGTTTCTATCTATGAAAGTAAGAAATGAACCGCTATGCTTAGAGCTAAAAGAGAATTTTTAGAAAAAACGTTTTCTAGTGATTGCCTTCATAAAAATGATGAAGATCTTACAGTGATTGGTGTTTCTTCTATTGATTACTTTTTTAGTAATATTAAAATTTATGATAAAGGGACCGAATAAGATTCAACTTTAGCTAGATGGCATCCCAATAATTTGCAGGGTGAAAATCTTGATGAAAAAATTGATGAAAGTGGGTTTGGAGAGGTCATAACTTTAATAGTGATGAGCGCACTATTTTGGATTACAAATACTTTAATTATGATAGTTTATCTTTGATTTAATTTTTTCTTTGTTGCAATCCATGATAAATTCACACCCATGCTTATGAACAAAACAAAGCTTTTAGTAAACATATTGTTAATGCCATGATGAAATCTTTAGAAGAAAAATTGGAATTAGACATTCCAATTCCTAGAAAATTACATGATGAGTGGGAACCTACCATTAAAGTCAAGATTAAAAATTATGAGTGCTTTGCTTTATGTGATTTGGGTGCTAGTGTTTTTGCTATTCCGAAATCTCTATGTGATGTGCATGGTCTTACCAATATTGAAGAATGTTCTCTCAATTTGCACTTGGCGGATTCTACTATTATAAATCCTTTGGGAAGAATTAATGATGTTCTTATTCTTGCAAATAGGAATTGTGTGCCCATATATTTTATTGTTCTTGAATATTGATTGCAATTCGTCTTGTCCCGTCATACTTGGTAGACCATTTTTACATACTATAGGTGTCGTGATTGATATGAAAGCACACAACATTAAATTTATATTTATACTAAGAAAGTGTATGGAACAATTCCCTAGAACCATAATTAAGCCACCATATGAATCAATAGTGAGGGTATCCTATGGAGCAAAAACTAAAGATGACTATACTTGAATCTATGCATTATGCCTAGTTAGGGGCGTAAAACGATAGCGATTGTTGGGAGGCAACCCAATGAATATAATTTATTTTTACCTTTTTATTTATGTTATTGAGTGTTTACACAATTATGCTACTTTTATGAATGTGTTTTTGTCTTTTAATTAGTGGTTGTTCCAAGTAAAGCCTTTAGGATCATGTGGGGTGATAGTTGATTTGATCTTGTTAAAAAATAGAAACTTTTGTGTCCAGTAGCAGAATTTTTGAAAATCACAGAAGTGACGAAAATTTCTGAAGTTTTTACACAACATTTATATATAAACGTATGACATTCTCCTAATTTTTCAGTATTGTTTGAGTTGCAAAAGTATGGTTAGAGTACATATTACTACAGACTGCACTGTTTTTGACAGATTCTGTTTTTGTTGCATTGTGTGCTTATTTTGATGAATCTATGGTTTTAATTGGAGGATATAAACCATGGTAAAGTTAGAATACAATATATATAATGCAGTAATAAAATATGAATTGGTTTGCAACAATACTTAGAGTGGCGATTTGCTTTATTATACTAACGGATCTCACAAATGTTTTGTTAAGTTTTGTGTGATTGAAGTTTTCAAGTTTTGGGTGAGATCATGATGGATGAAGGAATAAGGAGTGAAAAGAACCTAAGCTTGGGGATTCTATGGCACCCCAATATAATATCCAAGGAGAAACAATAACTAAGCTTGGGGATGCCCCGAGTGGCATCCCCTCTTTCTTCTAACGAACAGCAGTATTTTACTTGGAGTTATATTTTTATTTGTCACATATCATGAGTTTTGCTTGGAGTGTATTGTATTATATGAGTCTTTTATTGATTTGCTTTTTAGTTTGTCATAAGTATCCTTGCTGGACACACCTATTTGAGAGAGCCAAAATTATGCTATGATTTGTTATAGTTGCTCTATATGCTTCACTTTAATTTTTTGAGCTATGTGATTGCTCTAGTGCTTCACTTATATCTTTTTGAGCACGGTGTGCTTTCAATTTTTGAAGAAATACTCTCATGATTCACTTAGATAATTTTGAGAGTTAGTAAATTCTGAAGAAATTCTCTCATGCTTCACTTATATTATTTGAGAGATGAATTTTTTATGCTCATTTCTTCACTTAAATTTATTTGAGCTTGTCAAAAGCAATGGAAATAAATGAAACTAGTCCCAAAATGATAGATATTCAAGATGGATATAATAAAAAAAATCATGAAGATCATTGGTAAAATTAAACTTGATTCCTTGTAATAGTTTTGAGACATGATGATACTAATATGTGAGTCATGTTGGTGAGTAATTATGCTTTAGTAAGAATATTTGTGTTAAGGTTTGTGATTCCCTATGCAAGCATGAAATTCAATAGTTATGCAATGAAATTACATCCTACTAATGGTGCATTATTCGGTGTTAGTTATGCTTAATGCGCATTTATGAGAATTTTTGTTTCTTGGTTGGTTGCTTCCCAATCTATTTGCTAGCCTCCAGTAGTACTAAGTAGAAATACTACTTATGCATCCAAAATCCTTAAACCTAGTTTTTCCATATGAGTCCAGCCGCCGCAAGTTCCAGAACCACGAGATCCAATCTAACACCATCACGGAGGGGTTCATTATCCTCATGGGTGCCTCTCCGATGATGCGTGAGTAGTCCACCATAGACCTACGGATCCGTAGGCAGTAGCTAGATCGCTTTCTCTCTCTCTTTTGATTATCAATACAATGGTCTCTTGGAGATCTACTTGATGTAATGACTTTTTGTGGTGTGTTTGTTGGGATCCTATGAAGTTTGAGTTCATGATCAGTTTCTATCCATGAATATTATTTGATTCTTCTTTGATCTCTTATATGGATGATTATTTCTAGGCTCGTATTTATTATTCGAATCTTTGGTTTAGTTAGGCCAACTAGATCAATTTTTCTTGCCATGGGAAGAGGTGCTTTGTGATTGGTTCGATCTTGCGGTGTTCTTTCCCAATGACAGAAGGGGCAACAAGGCACGCATGTATCGTTGCCATTAAGGATAACAAGAAGGGGTCTATTCCTACATGAATAGATCTTTTCTACATCATGTCATCATTCTTATTGCATTACTCTGTTTCTCCATGAACTTAATACACTAGATGCGTGCTGGATAGCGGTCGATGTGTGGAGTAATAGTAGTAGATGCAGAATCATTTTGGTCTATTAATCTTGGATGTGATGCGTATATATTGATCATTGCCTTGGATATCGTCATGATTATTTGATCTTCTATCAATTTCCCAACATTAATTTGTTTACCCACCGTGTGCTATTTTCGTGAGAGAAGCCACTAGTGAAATCTACGGCCCCCGCGTCTATCCTTTTCATATATTGCTTTTCGATCTATCTTTTTCCGCATTTTTTTCTGATCTATTATTGAAAAACCCCAAAAATACATTGCTGCACTTTTATTTGCATCTTTTATTTTTTTCTCTTGTGCGATCTATTTACCCAATCTCATACAAACCAATCTATCTTTTACCGTGGAGAGATTGACAACCTTTCTTACGCGTCGGGTTGCAAGTATTTGTTCTTTGTGTGCAAGTACTGTTTACATAGTGTTGCTTGGTTCTCTTACTGGTTCGATAACCTTGGTTTCATAACTAAGGGAAATACTTATCGTAGCTATGCTGCATCATCCCTTGCTCTTTGGGGAAATACCGACGCAGTCTCAGGCCACGGCAAGGGTCTCTATGGACGCAACCAAAGTGGTCTCCGTTTTACCCCCTGCTGCAACGATCCGCTAAGAAGGGAGATGGGGCTTGTCACTCACCCACCTCGTCAACTACATGGTTCGCCATCAGTAATAACCTTTGGTTCAAAAGTGGCATACATTGGATGGCCGACTCCACCCAACGCCAAGAAGACTACTAACATAAACATGCAAAGAGGATATCATATCGCGCAAGACAATCAGTACTAGCACATACCAGAGTTCATATTATTCCCTTATGAACTAATAAATTACTCAAACATGGTGATGAAGTACATATATATTAGGGATGAGTTGCAAGCCAACACGAAGTTGGAGATGGAGTTGGGGAGAGGCATGGCACCGGTGATGAAGAGGGCACCGACCCTCTGTCCGACACCGACGTGGAGGGCGCCTCCTCCCTTCCTTCTTCCTTTGATTGGCCCTTTTCTATATGCTGGAGGTGTGGTGTCTGTAGATGAGACTTGTGGAGGATGTATATGGAATGATACGGCGGTTAAGGTTAGCGGTCTTCTTATAAGAGGTCTCCTCAGGTTACCTCCGCTGATCTAGACTCCTCCCTTTCATCCAAGGGCTCAAGGGAAGCCAAATCCACGTCCAATACATGCCTTGGTCTCAAGGATCTTGTAGTGGAAAATGGGGACAAAATCAGAGCAAAATTGGGTAAGTTCTGACAAATTTTCTTAGCTTCCCGAGGATCATACGACCGCTCAACAAACGTACACGCTCGCATGGAAGGCCGTCAAACGATCTGTTTTTTGGGAGCCGTTTCGTGTTTTGGTCGGCATTTCTTCATACGAACTTCGATTTTTATGTTCTTGGGCTCATTGGATTTTTAACAAAAATCCCAATGCGTTGAAGGCCTTGGATATTAATTTTGGACAGTTTTATAAATGCCAAATTGTCAAACTCTCCAAAGGGCCTTGATCGGGTGCCTGGAACTTCTCTTGTTTGACCCCTAACTTAGTCATTTTGATGTATCAAGTTCATGAACATGTCAACACACCCAGAACGACCACAAAACAAAGGAAGACTAATAAAAGCTAAATAAAAATTAAAATTACGCAATTAACTTGGTGAAATAAGTGAATAGCGCAAACTATGCATTGGAGACATGAATAAGTGCTAAATGGATATGATATGAGGGATTTTGGCACTAGAATATACTGTAAAAAGTATGCATAAAATCGATTCATCACACCACAAGATTGAACCCACTACTATGCACCACTCTGTTTGATGATATACTCATTAATTTGGCCAAATAAAATTAATAGATCGGAAAGCATACATAGCTATAAAATTACACATAGATAAATCTCAGAATAGATTCAACTACTTTCAATGAATAATGTGATTATAAACCCACAATTCATGGATCCCAACAAGCACACCGCGAGAATTACATCAAATAGATCTTCAAATAAAGCATTGTATTGTAGATCATAGAGAGAGAGCGAGAGCGAGCGGGCGAGAGAGAGAGAGAGATCTATATACAACTATGGACCCGTATGTCCTGAAGGAACTACTCATGCATCATGATGGACGTAGCATGGTTGATGAAGATGGCCTCCATGATGGACCCCCCTCTGACAGAATACCGGATAAAGTCTCCAAATGGGATCACGGAAGAACAGGGGCTTCCGATGACGATAAAATTGTTTCGGGTCTCGCTTCGAGGGATTCTGGATATATGGGAATTTATAGGAGTGGTTTTATGTCAAACGGAGGCAAAGGGAGCCCACAAGGCACCAGGGCATGCCCCTCTGCCTTGTTGGTCCCTCGTGCAGCGTCTAGTCTTCTCTAAGCTTCCAAGGTCTCTGTTTATCTAGAAAATATTGTCAAAAAAATTCGTCGCATTTGGACTTCGGTTGGTATGGATTTCCTGGAAAAACAAACACAAGCAAAAAAACAGAAAGTGACACCGAGCACCGAGTAAATAGGTTAGTTCATAAAAACAACATAAAATAACATATAAAGCATATAAGATTGATAATATAATAGCATGAAACAATTAATATATATATATATATATATATATACATTGGAGACATACAAGTATCTCTCTCTCTCGTGAGAGGAGAAAATCCCAGTCTTCAACTATCGATACCGAGACATATGTTTCTGATATACCCGTAAGTCACCCTTATTGACATCCAGATAGTGAGTGACGTTCGATAAGCCCAAAGTAACCATCTGGTATGTTGGCATACAATATTCTCATGGTCTAACGAACTAAGTAAACATTAACATGTTATATGAAAATAGCAACAACATAATAATGATAACACCGGTCAGTAATCCATAAGTTGGATTTGTCCAACACCAATGTTCTCGTAACAGTGTGTTCACATTATTGATAATACTTGTTACTATAACAATGCCCATGAGCACGAAGACATGATGATCATCTATACATGAGCTAGTCCTAGAGGCATGACTAGGGGTCATCTAGGTGTTTATGTTTCCACACATGCAACTGGATTTTCCTCTAAAACTCATATGCAAGAACCAATGCAATTATAGCATACAAATACAAAATTAATGATGAACATGAAAATATCATAATAATATTTTATTATTGCCTCTAAGGTATATTTCCAACAAGGCCCCACTCAACATTTCCACCGCAAGGCCACGAAGCATATTAATGTCATTGTAATGGTTAGGATGTTGATGTAATTCCAAGTGAAAGTAAAAGCCTCTCCACCTTGCCTTTGAAAGTGATAGGGGAATAACGAAGAACCCTTGGTGAGGTTGTGTCCACGGGGACGCCCTTAATTACCATAGTGAGAGCCTAAGCGAGGAAACTACAGTAGTGGTGTGCGTGGTACAAAGTCTACCTTGAGTAGAGCGTATTGTGTAACGAGATCCGCCCAATCACAAATATCAAGAGTGACTCAAGTTCTAAGCTTAAGACTATACAATAGCATATGTTACGTTATAAACATACCAATGAGAATTACTGACACCCATTGGAACGCTTTAATCCTGTTTCGGTTTCGACGAATTATTCGCTCCCTTGCACTCTTTTAATTCTTTTAAGCTATTTAATTTTATTCGCACTCAACTCAAAATCGTTAGAATATTCCGCCTTAATTTTTCTTCGGTCTACAATTAAATTGCAGGCACATCTCCATAAGTCTGTATGAGGGACAAATTCCAATTCATATGCTCTTTATGAGATCGATACTCTTACTTGGAAAAGGCTACAACTAACATGTGCTTCTGCAGGCCATCGACCTTTTATGGCTCTATGGACGAGGAGCTGAGTGATTTTGTGTGTGTGTGTGTGTTCTCATAGTCTTTGTAGGTTCGCAGCAACCGGGAACACATTTGGAAAAACTATCAGCTTGATGTGATTAAAGACTCGAGGCCATGCATGTGTGATACATTTATGTCTTTGGGCCTCAGACCCAGTGGTGAAAAATTTAAAGTTAACCCTCAACTACTCAAAATGTTGCAGGATAACCCATTTAGGGGTGATGGTACGGAAGATTTGTAACATTTAAAACATTTTGATGGGATGAGAGGAGCATTTAAACGTAATGTTTTTTGTTATGATGAGATGAAACTTAAATTATTTTCTCATACTTAGACTGATCAAGAAAAATTATGATCAGCTCGGAGGCACCTTTGACACTTGGGAGAAATTATCTGTTGCATTTTTGGCCTGCTATATTCAATAGAGGAAAACTTATGAAGTAAGACAAAAGATTTGTAGCTTCGAAAAAATACGAGGTGAAGACTTAGACAAAATATATATAAGGTACCGATCTCTTATTAAATATATCCTCATCATTATTATCCACCATGGATGGTGTTACATTTCTTTAATGGAATATAGCATCACCCTCACGGGGGTTGTTTGATAAAATTTGCTTCAAGCAAGAAACTTGGAGATTAGATAATAAAACCTTCTTCAAGTCTAACAAGAGGAAATATATTAGTTACGAACTCCATTTGGACACTAGCGTGGTTTTGCAGGCCTTGAAAGATTTTTTTCTGAGTTTATACATGTCCACAAGGAGAATTGGCAATATTACAACAATAAGGCCAAAGGAACTAGATTTGTAATATTGCTAATCTCCTAAGATGATCAATGCCATGTAGTTTATGGAAAGATATTTTATCTGGAGTCCTTTTTGGATACATTGTTGGAGGTAGAAATTACCGTCGGAGCCATCTTCACCAACCTCGATGCTTCGATGGTCATGTCTGAATAGTCTTTCTTGGACTACGACTCCATAACAGTAGCTATGTGGCATCATATCTCCCCTTTTCTGCAATGTAGAGATTAGATGAATGCCCTAAATGATTGTGATCCATCTGATGTAATTCTCGATCCATTTATTGTGGTGTGATGAATTGTCATTTTATGATTAGATCATATCAAATTTCTATTTGGTATGAGTTTTTATTGCATGATCTATATACATATATGCTCTTTGATCCATTAGTCTTTCAAAACCCATGTTTGTATGAATGGTGTCACAATGGAGTTGTGTAGGTTCGTTGGCTTTAATTTTGATAATAATCCATCTTAGTGGTATAATTATAAAATGTCTCTATTGTGTTATTTACACTAAAGACAAAATTATAGTTGCCTAGTTGTATCGATGGTGAACTATAGATAAAGAGAATACACTACCAACATTATGTTATCTTGCTTAATGAAATGTATTGTTTTACTTAATGCATTGAGATGTATGTTCGATACATATCTTAGAGTTGAGTATTAGCTATATATTCAATTGGATAATGATCTATAGACATAAGGACACAATTCCTATGTGAAATGATGATATATATAATTACTTCTGATCTCTGTAATTTAATCGATATACAAGTGTAATTTGTTCACCACACCTATGGTGCTTTTAGAGAGATGCCAATAGTGAAGTTATGGATCTCAATCCATTATTTCTCATAAATATAACCTCGTCTAGTTTGTTTTTACTTTTTAATATTCTGAATTTAATTTACGATGAACCCAAAAATCAATTCCAATCACACGATGCATCGCATTGTATAGGAACTATGTTGATTTGATACCTTGGTTCTCAAACATCGGGTGAGAATTATTCCAATACAAAACCTTGCTCTTTAGGTCGCAACATCTAACATGCACATCTTATTAGTCGGGGGTATAATGAAGCACTCATGGGCCCCTTCCTCAAATGTGTAAGGGTGAGACGTCGCAATCCAATCTCTTCCCTCTTGTTTAAAAAAGTGGTCAAAGCACTGACACACATCCTATTGGTGCCCCTTTATGTTGATCACATCCACGATTTCACCCCTCGTCTAATTCTAGGTGAATCATAGATCTACAATAGGCGGATGACACCTTAACCCTCGTTCCAAATGGATATACAAGAATTACAACTCTCAATTTTGCACTCATGTGCTCGGAGAACATGGCTAGTCTTAAAGTTGGCATGCTCAAAGCTAGGTGTTTGTCATGTGACATCACCTCACGATCATATCTGAGATGTTAATGTCACTAAATGCACGACTGGCGACTTTCCTCTCTCCTACCTTGTCATGCTTATCTCTATATACATATCTATATCTATATCTATATCTATATCTATATCTATATCTATATCTATATCTATATCTATATATATCCATATCCATATCCATATCCATATCCATGTTTATATATACCAAAAAAACTCGTAAGGCTTCTGTTTCACTATTTCTTTCGCCCAACCTCCCAAAGTACATCACCCCTCCCTCCCATTTGTTTTTCATCCTATCTCTCGTTTATGTCCCACATGGTTTTCCATAAAGCCTCCTCAAGTGCCCCATGTTTCATTGACTTACCAAATACAAAAATGTTTATTTGGTAAGCAAATAAACTATTACCAAAGAAGTACTTAACAATAAGATGACAAGTAAATCATGGTGATACAAAAACTACAAATTTTAGCGCATCAATCTACAAGTGATAGGCGTGCAGTCAATGGCTAACCTATCAGGACATATATGACATATATGCTCTTGTTGCAACGTAGAGACAGTTATCTAGTCGGTAACAAAAAGTCTATACTATCGAGTGGAACCTTGCCGAGAAAGTGCAAAACCCAGTGGTGGAGTCACGACAAGGAAATTTGTTCTATTCCATCAGCAAGCTTTTGCTTACGAACTCGTGTATGTCCAGTTTTCCCTTGTATGACATGCATATGTACTTTCTAGGCGAATAATATCGGTGTCACCTTTGACACACACACATACAGGTCCAACTTATGTTGGGAATGAGCTGGAACATAGAGCTACTAGCACAACTTGGTGAACTGGTTGGTGATGTGACAACCAAAGAATTGAATCTACCATACTGCTCAAATATGGCACCCTTGACATCGTATCTTGTTCAGTGCAAGGTGCTTCCCAAATATGCAAAAATTTGCATCTGATAAAGCATTAATTTAAGTCATGGGTTAGGCACCAGATTAGAAATGGTGTAGCGCTCCTCAAATGACCATTTTCCTTAGTTTTCTTTAACACGCGCCTGAATTCTATAAATTTGGTCGAACAAGTTTTTCAGGGTGATATCTGGCTCACTCGGACATGAGGATTGAGGAGTTAGCATAATGGGAGGTTGCAAGACTATACGGACAATGTAATGATGTGAAAGGATGTGAGTCTCGTTGTGTCATCGTCCTTGGAGCAATTTACTTCTTACTCAACACAATTGTTATATACGGAACTCTCTCAGGCCAGAGTGTACCATTTTCAGACATATTTGAAGTGCATTCCATAATACCCTAAAGATCAGGACTTTATTGTGGCGACTGGCATGAGACAGTATCTCTTTTAGTGACCGGATCCAAAAGTACCATTGTCCCTCAAATTAGCATCTCTAACCAAACCTCCAAAAGATTTCTCCTCAAACTCCTCAATACGAGGAGTGAAAAATGAAAATCCATATCGTGCACAAACATCTCATTTGAAACTCAAATTTAAAACTATATTTGGACCCCATAGTGCACAATTATACATATTATTCATAACACAACATAGTTCATAATTAAAGTAGATACCATCTATAAGAGCTTAATTAAGGCTAAAACAACCTAAATTAAAGGTAAGGTTTAATGGCGGCATGTAAGAGCTAGGATTTAGTCAAGGGAGGCGGATGGAGGAGCTACGTCGTTGGGAGCAACGTGTACGTCAATTAGGTGGCATCAGCGGTTGTGTCATTTTTTCAATTAGAGGAGCACACGCGATATTGGAAGAGAATGAGAGTTTCATGCTCAAATTGGAGCAGGAAATGAATCTTTTGAGGTTTAGCTCCCTAATTTTCGGTAAATTGTAGGTTTGAGGATTCAATTAGCTAGAGTTTAACGCTTCAAAAGGTCTCAATACGAGAATTTCATGATTTTTTGGGATTTGATCAGTGATGACCTTAAGTGACCAGCTACACTTCACGTTGAGTGGTGTTTGTGAGATGCATTGTTACGACTAGAACCATCCTCCTCTAGTATGTTTTTTGCCATCATGTATGGGTTTCGTGACAACTTTGTATATATTTCATCGCTCAGTATTATATATGCTCTCAGAGATATTAAGCGATACCTTGACATTCGAAACTATTTCCCCTATAAAGCTTCACATGAGAGAGAGAGAGAGATAAGACGGTCGTCCTAACCTAGTCGCCTTCCCCTCTCGCCGCCATGGCGCATTGTCGGGCAAAGCCTGCACGGATCCCACGCTGGGGGGGGGGGGTCCAAGGGCGGCTTTACTGGGAAAGTAGGAGACGCGGACTCGAGTGAAGGCCTACTTCACGCGATGCTCGATGGCGGCGTTGGTGAAGCTGGTAGCGGCCAGACGAATCCAATGACATGCACTCCAATTGTGGACCGGGCTTGCTATGACACCAGAAGACGGCGTCAGCGCATGGCCCTTGACAACGACGAGTTTGATCTTGGATCCAGACTTGGCGGACAACTATGCGGGTAATTTGTGTCGGGTATTCTTTAAGGTCTTTCCGTATTTGGTTTGGGACGACATGGCACCGATGTTTTTCAAGTTTAGAAATAATGTCTTCCTCGCCCTTTCAGGTTTACAAATAATGTCTTTCCACTCTTTCCCCTATTTCGTTGGTGTGCTTATCATTAGTGAAGGCTGCGTGGTTTTGTGCCTTTGACGGGTCTTTCAGGATCCGATGAATCCATTTGAATTTGATCAACTTTCATGGACTTTGGAGTTTCTAAAAGTCCCCATCGGCGTTCTCTTTTCCAGAGCGGTGATTTGTTTTGTAGACCGCAAATGTCTAAATCATCTAGTCTGCATCGAAAATTTCTCAACTGCTATTTCTACAAGTTTCCGTGCTTCTTAACTTCCTAAACGAAGGCCCGGAGATGCATCGAACGAGCAATGGTGCATCGACGGAAACCTACGTAAGTTTACGAAGGATTAGCAGGCAAGGGGGACCCACCCCGTTGAAATCAGGAGGCGAGAGGTTTAGAAGCACTAGTAGAAAATAGATCTTTTGTCCGCCTCATTAGTCGCGGTTGGCTTTTGAACCGGCACTAATGTGATCATTAGTGCCAGTTCGTGACGGGGATCATTAGTGTCGGTTCGTTATGGACCTTTAGTCCCAGTTCGTGCCACGAACCGGCACTAAAGGCCTGGTGGTAGGCCGGCGTCAGTCTGGGGCCCCACTGGAACCTTTAGTCCCGATTGGTGGCTCCAACTACGACTATCGGCTAACCTTCAGTCGCGGTTGGAGCCACCAACCGGGACTAAAGGACCCCCTATATTGAAACCTTTGGCACCAGCCCGAGCAGAGTCCTCTATTCTTCCTCATTCCTCTCCTCTTTGTTCTTCCTCTCTTCCTCGAGCTCATCCTCCATTTTTGCCAAAATTTGTCAAGATTTGGAGGCATCCCATCCTTCCAAGTGTTCACAAAGGTTAGCAACTTTGTCCTTTCATCTCTCATTGCCATATTAGCTCTTGCAATGCTCTACAAGTATAGTAATTTATGGGTTTTAGTTTGTATGTGGTAGTTTATTTGATTTATGCAATTTGAGCTCAAATTAACTTCTTACTTTGCATTTGTAGGTGTGGTTTACTTAGTGCCTTCCCATCCCCGTCCTAACCACCGTCGATCGCCCGCACCGTCCCGTTGCCGGCACCACCTTGGTGAGCTTCTTGTTCTTATCCTTTTTATAAAAAACCATGTTTGTAAGATTTAGTTAGTTACTTGTATAGTTTTCTTACCTATATGGTTGTTTGTTCTACATAGTGGCATGGTTTTGAAATCCGTCCCCGTCGGCCCTCGTCTGGTTTATGATGCGGATGTGGTATATACTCTCTTTTATAACTCTTTATTGCATTTCGTGTTTATGACAATTATGCCAATCAAGTTGATATAGATATTTTTATCTAGGAGGTATGTGAACCGGAGATTCCAACCGACATAGATATTCTTGTCAAGAAGTTAAGTTTAGTTGAAAAAGAAAATGAGTATTTGAAAGAAAAATTGAAAAGAGTTGAAGAAGAAAAGATGAAACTGGAGTTGTATGTTGCTGATGTCGTCGATGATCAAAAGATCAAGATGGGTGCAATGCGCTTGAAGATTAGAAAATTTAAAAGATATGCCATTGATCGTGAGGCTTGGTATCACTATGCTGTTGGATCAATTGTTACCTTAGTTGCGATGTTGATCGCATTTTTTGTTGCATTTAATTGCTTTAGCTAGAGAGTTTGTATGTTGTTTTATGAGAACAAGTGTGTATGAACTTTATGTACGAACTTGTATTAATTTGGTCTTTTCGGTGTTGTGTAATGAAGATGAGCCGGCAATGGATGTACGAGGACCGATGCTCTCCTGATTTCATTAATGGCATGCATAGTTTTCTGGTTGCGGCTGAGGCAAACAAGCGGCCGGATGGTTTTATGTATTGTCCATGTGCTGGCTGTAAGAATGATCGAAATTACTCTAACTCAAGAACCATTCACGTCCACCTGTTGAGTATGATTTCATGTCCGACTATAACTATTGGACCAAGCACGGAGAAAGAGGGGTCCTAATGGAAGAGAATGAAGAAGAAGAGGATGACGACCGCTATCCTGGCCATGGGTTCCATGAATACGATGGTACAACAATGGGGGAAGAAGCTGAGCCGACAATGCGGGAAGGAGCTGAATAAGAGGCATCAGACGAGCCCACTGATGATCTTGGTTAGGCCATTGCCGATGCAAAGAGAAACTGCGCAAGTGAAAAGGAGAAGCTGAAGTTGCAGCGCATGTTAGAGGATCACGAAAAAGGGTTGTACCCAAATTGCGAAGATGACAATAAAAAGATGGGTATCACACTGGAATTGCTGCAATGGAAGGCAGAGAATGTTGTATCTGACAAGGCATTTCAAAAGTTGCTGATAATGTTAAAGAAGAAGCTACCAAAGGACAACAAATTGCTAGAGAGTACGTATGAAGCAAAGAAGGTTGTCTGCCCTCTAGGATTAGAGGTCGAGAAGATACATGCATGCCCTAATGACTGCATCCTCTACCGTGGTGAGTACGGGGATTTGAATGCATGCTCGGTATGTTGTGCATTGCGCTATAAGATCGGCCACGATGACGCTGGTGATGTTGAGGGCGAGTGCCCCAGGAAGAAGATTCCTGCCAAGGTGATGTGGTATGATCTTATAATACCACAGTTGAAATGTTTGTTCCAAAACAAAGAGCATGCCAAGTTGATGCGATGGCACAACGAAGACCGTAAGAAAGACGGGAAGTTGAGAGTGCCCACTGACGGGTCGCAGTGGAGAAACCTCGCCACCGTATGGGTGATGAAATACTTGATATGCTCAAGGATTTAAAAGTAATCTTTGGCAAGGGTCCTGGTGCACAATCTGTTCCGAATGACGCTGACAAACGCGCACCCATGTGGAAGAAGAAATCTATATTTTGGGACCTACCGTATTGGAAAGACCTCGAGGTCCGCTCTGCAATCGATGTGATGCACACGACGAAGAATCTTTGCGTGAACCTACTAGGCTTCTTGGGCATGTATGGGAAGACAAAAGATACACCGGAGGCACGGGAGGACCAGCAACGTATGCACGGAAAAGAAGGCATGGATCCAAAGCAGTTTCAGGGTCATGCCAGCTATGCTGTTACCAAAGAAGAGAAGGAAACCTTCTTCGAATGCCTTCTCAGTATGAAGGTCCCGTCTGGCTTCTCGTCGAATATAAAGGTAATAATAAATATGGCAGAGAAAAATTTCTAGAACCTAAAGTCTCATGAATGCCACGTGATTATGACACAACTGCTTCTGGTTGCATTGAGGGGGCTTCTACCGGAAAATGTTCGATTAGAAATTGTGAAGCTATGTGCATTCCTGAATGCAATCTCTCAGAAGGTAATCGATCTAGAAATCCTACCAAGGTTAGAGAATGATTTGGTGCAATGTCTTGTCAGTTTCGAGTTGGTGTTCCCACCATCCTTCTTCAATATCATGACGCATGTCCTAGTTCACCTAGTCGAGGAGATTGCCATTCTAGGTCCTGTATTTCTACACAATATGTTCCCCTTGAGAGGTTCATGGGAGTCTTAAAGAAATATGTTCATAATCGTGCTAGGCCAGAAGGAAGCATCTCCAAGGGACATGAAATAGAGGAGGTCATTGAGTTCTGTGTTGACTTTATTCCTGACATTAAGCCGATAGGTGTTCCTGAATCGCGGCATGAGAGCAGACTAGGTAGAAAAGGCACGCTAGGAAAGAAATCACTAATATGCCGGGATGGGCATTCTTTGGCGCAAGCACACTACACAGTTCTACAAAGTTACGTCTTGGTGGCTCCGTATATCGAGCAACACAAGAATATTCTACGCTCCAAACACCCGGAGAAGTCTGACGACTGGATTACACATGAACAAACGGTGACTTTTGCCGGTTGGTTGCAGACACATCTCGTGCATGACGACACTGTTGAAGATGAACTGTACTTGTTGTCCAAGTTACCATCTTTGACTATATTGACTTTCAAAGGGTACGAGATAAATGGGAATACATTTTACATGATCGCCCAAGATAAAAAGAGCGCCAACTAAAACAGTGGTGTCCGCTTTGATGCGGCAAACAACAATGGGCCAAAGGACACATACTATGGTTACATAGAGAAGATATGGGAACTTGACTATGGACTTGATTTCAAGGTCCCTTTGTTTAGGTGCAAATGGGTCAATCTGACAGGAGGCAGGGTAAAGGAAGACCCGCAGTACGAAATGACAACAGTGGATCTCAACAATCTTGGGCACGCAGACGAACCATTCGTCCTAGCCAATGATGTGGCACGGGTTTTTTATGTGAAGGACATGTCTACCAAGCCGAGAAAAAGAAAAGATAAGGAAGCAAATACATCAT
Organism: Hordeum marinum; assembly: GCA_022496015.1. NCBI lineage: Eukaryota > Viridiplantae > Streptophyta > Magnoliopsida > Poales > Poaceae > Hordeum > Hordeum marinum. The sequence continues at coordinate 345,758,503 of CM039676.1, read as the reverse complement.
GCGATGAGCCAAAGCGCCACATAGTTCTTTCAGAAAAAAGGAACATCATGGGAGTGGAGGACAAGACAGACATGTCAGAAGATTATGAAAAGTTTCATGAAATTCCTCCCTTCAAAGTGAATGTTGACCCGAGCATTAAGTTAAACGATGAAGATTTCCCATGGTTACGACGCAAAGGGACACAGGCGAAGAAAAAGTTTTACACCCAAAGATCCCACTCTGGAAGTGACCGGCTTCTCTAGTTAGTTTTCGGACTTATATATCTAGAAAGTCCCGCTTCGGACAAACCGAAGGGAATCTTTGTAACAGTAGTATACTTATGTGTTTTGTGCGTTCAGTATGCACCATTCGAAGGGAGGCCATCAATTTTCAACCCTTTCTGACTTCATTTGCTATTTTTCATGCATTTACTGATTTTTTGAGCTAAATGACCCTGAAATTGATAAGCACTTCAAATAAACTCTGAAAAGGTTGAAAGTTGGCATGGTATCATCATTTCACCCACATAGCATGTGCTAAAAAGTTGAGAGGGTTACAGCAAAAACTGGATGCACTTCGTGTACAAAATGGACAATCTCTTTCGAAGTATCGGGGTTTCACACGAAAACTCGTCTGTTACAAAGGCATTTCGTTTTTTTTAACTTATTTCAACTCCATACTTTTTGTGCGTTCAGTATGCACCATTCGAAGGGAGGCCGTCAATTTTCAACCCTTTCCGACTTCATTTGCTATTTTTCATGCATTTACTGATTTTTTGAGCTAAATGACCCTGAAATTGATAAGCACTTCAAATGAACTCTGAAAAGGTTGAAAGTTGGCATGGTATCATCATTTCATCCACATAGCATGTGCTAAAAAGTTGAGAGGGTTACGGCAAAAACTGGATGCACTTCGTGTACAAAATAGACAATCTCTTTCGAAGTGTCAGGGTTTCAGACGAAAATTTGCCTGTTACAAAGTCATTTCATTTTTTAAATAACCTAAGAATTACCAAATTGGATATAATGATAAAACATGATAATATTAAACAGTAGAAAAAAGAATCACTAGAAAATCTATTTTTAAAGTAAAGTTATTCACATACTAGTGATTCACACAAATTTCAAATAATTCAAATTTAAACTATTAAAATTTGAAAACTACTAGCACTAAGAGTAGAATTTTTTTACCTAAAGAAAAAAGATTCACAAAGAAACTCTAAATAAAGTAAAAAACAACTCAAAAACAAAAGAAAATAAATAAAGCAGAAAACAAAAAAACAAAAAATATATTAAAAAAAGCCCGCCTACTAGGCCGCCACGGCGTGCATACGACTAGAAACCCAACCTCTTGTTGGGCCAGGACGCAGGCCCGTACGGCCTAGCAGGCCCCACAGGGCGCAGAGGAGAGGTAGGCCCAGAAGGCCTGCTTAAGAGAGGAGCTCGACACGGTAGCCGCGACGGGGCTTATAAACCGGTGCGAGCTCCTTTCGGCAAGCGAGGTGGGACTAAACATCCACCCCGCCCCGTGCCTGGCACACAACCCTTTAGTCACGGTTGGTGGCCCCAACCGCGACTAAAGACCCACCTTTAGTCATGGTTGGAGCCACCAACCGTGCCTAAGGGTTGTGTTTCCCACCGCTGGTGAAATTCACCTTTAGTAGCGGTTGGTGGCTCCAACCACGACTAAAGGAGGGGGTCTTTAGTCCCGGTTGGAGCCACCAACCGTGACTAAAGGTCCTCTTATATAACCAAGAGTTGATTTTTTTTCCAGTTTCCCTCTGTTTTCTCCGTCTCTTCGACCACAGGATCGCCGCCCGCGTGCGCCGCCCATGTCATCGCCGCCCCGACACTGTCGCCGCCCACCTCGTCGTCGGCCCAGACACGCCGCCCCTTCCTCGAGCTCACGCTCCGTCGTCGTCGCCGTCATCGTTGCCGTTGCCGTCGCCTCGCCTCGCTGCCCGTCGCCCCGTTGTGAGCCCTTGCCACCATGGCCGCCCTCCCATCGATCGATCGATCGAGCCCGCACACACACACATATGCATGAACACACACGCGCGCGCACACACACACATTTTCTTATTTTTTGTTTTTTTGTTTTTTTGTTTTTTATACTTTTAGTTATAGAAATGTTAGATGAATTAGATATATTAATTTTAGATGAATGTTTTTTAGTTTTTTATACTTTTAGTTATAGAAATGTTAGATGAATTTTTGATATATAAATGTTAATTAGATGAATTTTGAAGTATATAATGTCCCTAACGTATTAAAATGTTGCTTAGAAGTATATATGCTTAATTAGATTTTTTTTGCTTAATTGGAAGTATATAATGTCCCTAACCTATTACAATGTTGCTTAGACGAAGTATATAATGTTGCTTAATTAGATGAATTTTGAAGTAGATAATGTCCCTAACCTATTAAAATATTGCTTAGAAGTATATATGCTTAATTAGATTTTTTTGTTTAATTGGAAGTATATAATGTCCATAACCTATTAAAATGTTGCTTAGACGAAGTATATAATGTTGCTTAATTAGATTTTTTTATTGAGAATGGAATATTATTAGGATAGTTATAACGTAGGAATTTTTTATATTTTGATCCAATATATGTGTAGAAAAAAGTTGATGAATTTTGACATTTGTCTAATGTATAGCAATTAGTATTTGCAAAAGTTGCATATCTTAATGTTGCATTTTTTCTATGTCATTGCTCGATATATGGAACGGGTTGACTTTACGTCTGTTCAACTCCTTGTGTCTTTCAATGAGGAAGAGTGTCCATCATATATATATGAGAGAGGAAGAATCCCGACTGTTGTTGTGGGGGTGGCTTCTCCTTCGTTCGAGTGTGCTAGACATTTTGGTGTAATGCACTTTGGGACGAATGGAGGAGCCACCAAAACCGACAGTCGCAATATCAGAAGGAGTGTGCCCACTATATACGTGAGATAAAAGTTTAGGAAGGAAAGACTCGACAGACCTAAAGTCAACCTGTTGCATATTGAGTAATAGTGATTTGTGTGTTGATCAGTTTTCTCGTAGTTTCCTTCGATCGATTTTAAATGTTTCAATTATGAACATAGGAAATGTCTGACGACGAAAGGGAATTCGCTATGTGCGAATACTGCGAAGACGAGCGCGGCCTGTGTGACAAGCCTTTCCTAATTGATGGTAGGCGCTTCAGCATCATGCTGGATGATACCTTCAAAGTGGATACAGTAAGTCACAACGATAAGTCTTTTTCGTAATTAAGCATGACTTCTGCGTCTTTTGCTTCAACTTATAATTTTAATTTTTTACTATTCTACTAGCGTATCCCCTGCCATGCAAGAATTGCTGTCTTGGATAAGATTGGTTTCAATCCTAAAAAAGTATGGAGGTAAAGATAGTTCACTTGATGACCGAGCATGGTTATACTTTTATCGTAAAATTGTTCCATGCAGACACCTACTACTATTTTGAATGCAAAAGTTGGAGAGCACTATGCAAGTCTTATGCATTTGAGCCTAATATGCTTATCATCTTTGATATTCGTCCGGAAGATGAAATTGAAGGTAATATCGACATCTGGGTCGATGTGCAGACGCCTCCAGTTCTATCATTATGTGAGTTTCTCAACAATATTTATTAAGTAACTTATATTGTTTATTTAAAAATAGTTGACAACTTATTTCCATTGTCAGCTTATTTCATTCTTCAAAAAATGTTCGGAAGATGGTAGACAGAACGTACTACTACAATGATGAAGCAAAATTAACTTGTAAGGAGAAAAATCATCTTACAACATTTTTTAATCATCTTAAGAATTACAATAGCTATTATCAAACTCCTCCGCATTATGGTCAATACGTGCCACTAGTGCACCTGGTGAACTACGGTAACATCCATGGAGATTGCATGACAAGATTTTCTACTATTACGACATCCGTGCATCTTTTGCATAAATTCTTCTAAAACTAAACTACATTGCTAACTACAAAGTTATTACTATGTTTTCAACAGAAAATCCCATAGGATTGTGTGCCTCATCTGATGTTTTTGAGAGGTTGCGTTGTTGTTATGAGCTTAGGGCCACCACGTGCAGGTCAGCCTACGCATCACTCCTGTCCATACCGGATTTCTAAAACCGATGGAGACATGATAATCAAAGATTGGAAAAAATGTATGGCCAATCGTAGAGAGCTACTTGGAAGTAACATTGTGCGTAGGCCAAGAATTGGAGACAGGATGATCTCCGTTCTCCATAATGGAGAGTCAGGGCCTATCTTGTTTTATGATATTGTATCTAAGAGAGGGTAGAGTAGGTCCTATGAGAAAGGAGTAGATCCTAGCTACAATGTGTTATTATGTGCTACAATGTGTTAGAGTTGATGATGAGGAGGAGGACGAGTTGGTGGTAATAACTATGATGATTATTAGCTATAGTATTGTTGGTGATGATATGATGCAAGAGTTTTTATATTAATATGATGATGATCTTGATCTTGATTATCATGATGATTTGTTATATCATTGGGGGAGGAAAACGGATTAGATTCATGTGGATGGATCAAAAGTGACCAAAAGTTGAATTAGTAGGATCATCGTCCTACTAATTTAATTTTTGATCACTTTTTATTCATTTGGATGAATAAAATCCATGTTTCTTCCTCATAATAATATAATAATTTATCATGAACATAATGATATAACAACCTCTTAATTGGTACTGTATCAAAATTTGTATAACCATAATTAATTCATAAACCCCTAAAGAATTAAAAAGAAAAATAAAAAAAATAAAAAAACTCAATACTTTTAGTTCCGGTTGGTGTTACCAACCGGAACTAAAGGTCCGCCAGCCCACGGCACCGTTAGATGTCACGTGGAGGACCTTTTGTGTCGGGTCGTGTTGAACCGGCATTAAAGGGAATAGGCTTTAGTCCCCACCCTTTAATGCTGGTTATAGAACCGACATTAAAAGTCCTTACGAATCGCGACTATATGTCGGTTCTGCACTCGTGAAGAAAGGTTACGTAGCAGTTTCGTAACAGGTTTTTTAGGTCTAGCATTATTCCGCGTCGAGCTATGTTCACAACGCTCCATCGGAATGACAAAGGCCACGTTGGAGGAAAATACAGTACGTGCCTAGGGGTCCGAAGGAACATGCGCCAGCATGCCTGTTGGAGGGCATCCTAGACGCGGTGCACGCGGCGGCAGCGAGAAGCGGAGATCCGGTGGCCGTTGGGCGGCGTCGCCATTGAAGTTCCCAACCTGACGATCCAGAGCAGTAATTTAATTTGCAAGGTCCCATTCTACCAAAAAAGAACAGGAAAAAGGAGAAAGAATTGAAGCCCCCATTGGCCGACAAATAGCCGTACGCCCCTGCCTTCCTGCTGCCACGTATTTCAACTGTTGACAAGCAGTGCACACGCAGCGGTTCTCGCAGCATCCCCAGACCCTCCGCGGCTCCGCGTCACAGACCCGTCACACACCCTCTCGATCTTTCGCCGCCCTGCGTCTCGCGACTCCCCGCCGGCCATCTCACCGTCACGACTCACGGCCAACCTTAATCAGAGATCTACACTGTTCCTCGTCAACTTCCTTGAAGATCACGTATTTTCTCCATCACTGGTCAAGCCTTCTCGCTTCTCACCAATTATACATGGCACATCACACTGGCACTGCACGTCCTGACGTTCGGTGCTATATATGGCAGCAGTGAAGTGCAGCCTCGTCCCCATGCACCATGCACACATGCAGTGCCACTGCGTGCAAGGTGCTGGCACCATGGGCCGTCTTGAATTGCACTGCCGAGTGCTGACTGTGCGCTGCCTGCTGTGTGAATCACGAGCTCGCACGCTGCTCTGCTTCCACCTGTCAAATTTTCATTTATCATCCCTCTTCCCCTGTCTCTCTATCTACAGTAGTAGTAGATTGCTCTGCCCAGGATCTGGCTCAGGCATTCAATGTTCTAAATCAATTCAACCAATACCACACCTACGTACATCTTATATTCACTACTTTATTCACCCTATCTTCGCTCCTCCTATATTTATATTTTCTATTGTACTATTTCAAATAGTTATACACTGGAAGGGTTGAACGCGCTTTGCTATGCTGTTATTTTGTTTTCTTTTATTTTTTATTCAATCTGTGTTAAATATATTTTTATTAGTTTTTTGAAAAGTCAAAAGCTTTTTAAATCTGACAATTTTTTTTTGTAGAAATATATCAGTGTACATGGTATCAATTTGGATTCTTAGATTCATCATGACATGAGTTTTATGATTTTATTATTTAGTATCGTGGATGTCGATATTTTTGCCTCTAAACTTGGTCAAAATTAAAAATGTTGACTTTTCAATACATCTTAGATTTTAGAATGGAGTGGGTATTAGGTTTGGTTAGTCAAAACGATGATGGAGTGTCTTTTCTTTTTATTCATATAATGTGAAGTTCTGGTGGGGTTTTGTGGTGTGAATTTTTGATATGTTAATCAACTCATACATATGTTAGAAAAAATTCTGCATTGATGACTGCATGTATTATATTTGTGCTACAACATCACATGTTGATGTTATTTTTCTTGGTGATGAGAGGGTGCCTACGATTGATAAGTTTTTATAGGCGGTTGCTTTTAATTGATTTAAAAAATTGTTGACCCAGTCAAAATCATGAACGAAATCCAATATTTAGTTTCTCAATGAAATAAGAGAGCATAGGAAATTAAAATAATTGGGTCAGTGTTGACCCGGTTAAAACCGGTGACCCAATTCCAAATTGATGATCTCAATTGAATGAGAAGCATCCAATTTAAAAGAGTTTAGTGATATAATATATTCTCTTCGCTTGAGCACCAATACCCTATTTCAGAGGCGCGCTCATCACATGCATTTATATTTACTACTTCCTCCATTCCTAAATATAAGTCTTTTTATATATTCCACTACGAATTTCATACAAAGAAAAATGAGTGAAACTACATTTTAAATTGTGCCTATATACATCTGTATGTAGTTTCTAGTGGAATCTCTAAAAAGATTTATATTTAGGAACGGAGGGAGTATTACAAATCAATTCGCTTCGCTTGAGGATCAATGCCCTATCTCGAACGCGAGATCTTCACCTGCATTTATATTTACTAGTAAATATAAACCTGAAAGATCATATCTGGATGAAGATCACACATTCTATGAATGAAGTTTCTAAACATATATTTTGTCACATAGTAAATATAAATGCATGATCATGCGCTCTATGCATCAAATGCCCTATGTGGTTGAGGATCATGCATTTATCTTCACATCATCTGCTTTATTGGGTTAGCAAAGATAAAATATCATTTGATATTTATTTGTTTACATATCAACACTTTATTGCTATTTATTGAGTTACCGAAAATTGGTTTGCTAGGGATGAAAAATATTTATTTATCTACATGCAAAAAAATTATTGCTACTTGTTGAGTTACCAAAAATTGGTTGCGGGGAAGAAAAATTAGTGGGGAACAAGAGGTTGGACGATGAGAGGGTCAGAAGAAAGTGAAAAATAAATTGTTACAATTTTTTAAATGATACTTCCTCAGTTTCTTAATATAAATTTATTTTAGATATTTCAATACGAACTAGATACGGATATATATAGACGTAATTTAAAGTGTAAATTCACTCATTTAGCTTCATATATAGTTTATGTTAAAAAAAATAAAAAATATTTATGAACAGAGGGAGTAGAGATCAATTCGCTTCGCTTGAGGACGAATATCTTATCTCCAAGGCGCGAGGCCTGCCTTTATATTGACTTGATGTTCGATCCACGGCCACAACAATATGGAGAAGTGCCCGACCAACGCCACTGCCACCATGCCACTAGCGAACGCCGGCGCACCGGTGCTTGCAATGCTAGCCGCAACGGCTGCCACCATCGTGCTCCTTCTCGCGTTCCTGCGGCGCCAGAGCAGCAAGACCACCCTGTTCAAGCACGCCGGGCTGCCTCCGGGTCCCGCGGGGCTGCCGGTGCTGGGCAACATGCACCAGATGCTGGCAAACAAGCCCGTCTTCCGGTGGCTGCACTGCCTGCTGGAGGACTTCGGCGGGGAGATCGTGCGCGTGCGCCTCGGCCCCGTGCACGTCGTTGCCGTGGCGTGCCCTGCGATGGCCCGCGAAGTGCTGCGCAAGAACGACGCCGTGTTCGCGGACCGGCCGGTCACGTTCGCGGCCGAGTCCTTCAGCGTCGGCTACCGCAGCGCCAGCATCTCCCCCTACGGCGACCAGTGGAGGAAGATGCGGCGCGTCCTCACCGCCGAGGTCCTCTCCCCGGCTACCGAGCACCGCCTCCGCGGCGCCCGTGAGGAGGAGGCCGACCACATGCTGCGGTGGGTACACTCCCAGTGCAATGCTGGCGGCGTCATCGACGTGCGCCACGTTGCCAGGCACTTCTGCGGCAACCTCATCCGGAGGCTCACCCTGGGACGACGGCATTTCCGCTACCTGCCGGCGGACGGCGTCGGGGCGCCGGGGCCCGACGAAGAAGAGCACGTGGACGCGCTGTTCGCGGTGCTCAGCTACCTCGACGCGTTCGCCGTGTCCGACTACTTCCCGGCGCTGGTCGGCCTCGACGTGGACGGACACGAGAAGGTCATCAGGGGCGTGATGAGCACGCTGAACCGGCTGCACGACCCGGTGATCGAGGAGCGGGTGGAGGAGTGGCGGCTGCTGCGGAAAGCCGGCGAGCGGCGCGATGTTGCCGACTTCCTCGACGTGCTCGCCTCGCTTGACGGCGCGGGCGGGCGGCCGCTCCTCACCGTGGAAGAGATCAAGGCACAGGCCATTGTAAGTTATTTATTGCGTTTGTGCTAGTACTATTATTCTAAGAGTAATATTTATTGCGTAATGAGTAGAGTATACTTTCATTAATATATAAAAAGACGATCATCAAAGTCGTGTGCAGGAGACCTTACAGATGTTCATCTTGAATCGAGTGATCCTACGCGGAAAATACCTGGAGCACCGTCCTTAAAACTTCTTAAAATCTGAAGAAATGTACTCCCTCTGTTTCTAAATCTGAAGAAATGTACTCCCTTCGTTTTTAAATATAATTTTTTTAGAGATTTCACTACGAACTACATATAAAATAAAATGAGTGAATCAACATTCTAAAATATGTTTATATACATTTATATATAGTTTATAATAAAAACTTTTAAAAAACTTATATTTATAAACGAACAAAGTATGATACAGATAACGTCGGTACCTAACATGTTACAAAATTCTCTCTCTCTCTCTAGAAAAACATGCTACAGTACAATTTTTAAAATCAAATTTCATAAAGAAGTCAAGAAAAAGAAGGCAAAATCGACTTTGAATGTACTTATCTTAAGTTGGGCTTTAATTTATCGCTACCAGTACCATATTTGTTATTTTCATTTTTTTTTGCAATTACGTTGTAAATCTGGTCTTGAAGTTTTGCGGCATAGACGCTAATGTTTTCTCAAAATTATAAGTACAAATCAAAAGTGGATGCACCATAAAATATACTTTTTTTCAACATTATTCAGTGTCGGAAAAATGTCTTATATTTTAAGACGGAGGGAGTACATGAAGCAATGACAAAGATATACTAACAAGTTACTTTTTATCTTTTCGTACGAAGGGAAGCCGGGTAAACCTGATTTGTGGCGATCCTTTTTCGTTCTTTCTATATTTTATCATTTCGATTGTATCCTAGTTTGTGTTTTAAAAAATACCCTTTATTTTTTTTAACTTCACATACTATTTTGTCTTAAGTTTGATTTCCCACTGTTTGATTATGTTTATTAAAAAATACAGTGTCAACATTCACAATAACAATATAATATCAACATATCCATCGTAATATTTTGATATCATATTTGTTTGATATTTTAAGAGTCATCATTTACTTCCCAATTATATTTAATACGCATTAATCAAACTATATATAGTTTGAATTAAGAAAATAATAATAAACATAGTAAAAATATAGATAAGATGGTACTTCCTCAGTCCATTTTTAACAACTCTCCTTGTGTTTTTTGGTCAAATTTTGACCATATTTAACTAACAAAATATTAGTTATACATAATTAAATTTATATCATTTGCTTCATATTTGAGATTTTTAATGGTATTATAATTAACATAAAAATTATATGTTATCAGTTAAATTATGATTACAATTTGACAAAAAATATGAAGGGGAGTAATAAACCCCAACTAAGGGAGTAGTATTCGAGGGATTTTGTGTAGGTTTTATTAGAGATACTATTTTGACTTTTTTTTCATTCTTCGCCTGGATACAAACTTTCAAGATGAAATGAAATTCATGGTGGTCTGCGCATAAGAAATCAACGCTCCAAAAAGACTATTGTTAAAAGCATATTGTAGCATCAATTTTGATTTTTGCCCAGACTTCCACGAATGTCATTTTACCAAAAAATGTTGCACCTAGTTGAAACATTCATCAAATTTTGTCACAAAATATATTCAGTTTTTTATTATTTTTAATATATATTTTTAAATTTACTGTTCATAAAGGAGCATGTGAGCTCGGGGTTACTTTCGAATGAATCCTAATTTAATGTTTTACACCCTCACATTCTCACGGTTCTACAAAAGGCCACTGCCCGACCTTCATGTTTTGTGCAGGCTGCTACAAAAATTGCCCATTTCCCATGGATAATTTTCATCCTTCCTCATCCCAACCACATATCTGGTGGACCCAGAGTTATTAGACTCTTCAATACTGCGTTGGATACAAAAAAAAATTCATCTAAAAAAAATACAAAACTAAACTTGCTGTTCTCACGTGCCTAATCAGTCAAGTGACTCCCGACATGTCTGCACGGCATAAACACACGACAGATGGATTGACTTTATTGCATGCATGCATGCAGGATATCATGATTGCTAGCGTGGACAACCCATCGAACGCGGTGGAGTGGGCGCTAGCGGAGATGATGAACAAGCCGGAGCTCATGCGGAAGGCGGTGGAGGAGCTCGACGCCGTCGTCGGCCGGGACCGGCTGGTCCAGGAGCCCGACCTCCGCAGCCTCAACTATCTCAAGGCCTGCATCCGGGAGGCCTTCCGCCTTCATCCGTACCACCCGTTCAACCCGCCCCGCGTCGCCATGGCCGACACCACCATCGCCGGCTACTCGGTCCCGAGGGGCAGCCAGGTCGTCCTGAGCCGCGTCGCCATCGGGCGGAACCCCAAGGTGTGGGCCGACCCGCTCGAGTTCCGGCCGGAGCGGCACCTGGCCGGCGATGCCGCCGTGGCGCTCAGCGAGCCGGAGTTGCGGTTCGTGTCCTTCAGCGCCGGCCGGCGGGGCTGCCCCGGAATCTCGCTGGGCACTCTCTTCACAGTGATGCTCTTCGCACGGCTCCTGCAGGCGTTCACGTGGAGCATGCCGCCCGGCATGGACAGAGTTGAGCTGCGCGAGGCGGAGGCGAGCCTCGTGCTGGCGGAGCCGTTGCGTCTGCAGGCTAAACCGCGGCTGCCGGCGCATCTCTACGACGGGCCTGAGTACGACTGTTCGCCGCGACAGCTATAGAAGGAAGGAGAAATGCTTTGTGTAGCTGCTGTATGTGCACGCGGGCGTACGTATCTGAGCCCCGGTATCTGCAGTCAACGTGTCGGTGTCGAGCAAAACTGTGCGTTCCTTTTTTTTCTTCAGGTTTTGTATGTATCGAATAAAGTGGCTGTGTGACGAACTCTGCTGCCAGTGAACCGGTGGAGACCAGAGCTGGACCATATCGTAAGGCCAATTCCAAGGTTCATTCTATCCCAATTTTATCCGTTTAGGATAAGAAAACAGACGTCCCATCCTTGTCGGGTTCATCGTGCGTGCGTCCAACGCAGTAGACTCACCTCAAACAATCCGCTTTGTCACATTTCTACAAACACATCAAGGGCGCACACACAGAACACACATTGTCGAACTATAGGTGGCCGGTGCCGTCGCCGCTTAGATCCGCGCCCGCGGTGCTCCCGCACGCCCGCCACTCCTGCCGTGCCCCGCGGTGCTCCCACCGTGCCGGCTGCGCCCGCCGGTGGCAGTCGGCCGATGAGCTCCCCGCCTGCCGCGCCCGCCTGCCCTACAACTGCGTGTGCCCGCCACGCCCGCCGTTGCGCCCTGTCGGGGCCGCGCTCGCCTGGTATCCTACTAAGCACCAATACGGCGATATGGGTACGAAGATACGGGACACAACAATTTTTAAAAACAGCAATACGATAATACGGTAAGCATATATAAATAATAATAAAATATATGTATTAAGAACTAATATATTAAAACGTGTGAGATGAGATTAAAATACCGCCTTACCGGTTGCTTAATTGCTTTCATGTCTCGTTGTCTTTTATTTTAAAAATCTCTCCATCATCGAAGAGGTAACACGGTTACGAACTGCCCCGACCCAATTTTTTTCTTGATAATAATTTAGAGATCAAATTACTACCCAAAACGACCACCAGTCGAACAAAATTGCTAAAAGGAACTACTTGTGATGCAAATTGATAGAAAGGACCACCTCATTTCTGACGGCAGGCGCGCCAGGTGACACGTGTCGCCTGCGGCCACCGTGAGGGGCGGCTGGGCCCTGCAGCCACTGGCCGAGGCGGCCGACTGAGTTCCCGTTCCAGCCTCGCCCATGACGAAACAAACAAAGGAGCAGTGGGACCCGTCGTCATTGCCCCAGGCGACAGCCACTGTAGCATGCACGCGCGACAGCGGCTCTGCCCAAGCGATGATTTCCACGCTAATGGCGCTGATTTCCAGGTTAATTAGATGTTGCTGGTGGAAAGGCAGGCATCGCTGGTGTTGCTGCGACAGACGCGACATCAAATTCTAACGTGTTGTGCTGACACTACGGTGCTCTTATTCTTTTTATACACGATGCCACTGCTCTCTCGGACATACACCCTGTCTGCTCTCTCACACAAACACTCTGCTTCCTCTCTCGCGCACACACTATGTCTCTCATGCTCTCTTATCTTTCTGACTATTAAGAACACGGAGGAAGAATAGCTCAATATGTAAGAGTTGTTCATTTTTGTTGGTTGTGTTAGCATGCATGACGTTTTTCTTCTGTTTGATTAGTTTGAAAGTATGTATTATCTGTTGTTTTAGGCAGTATTTCATCACTTTGTGAAGTAATTTGAAGCTTCGGGAGTACGATTTGCCGTGTGAAGTGAACTACTAAGTTGAAGATCAAGGTATGATCTTTGCAATACATGATTTTATTGTGCATGCAAATTGAAAATTAGTTAGTTCTATAGCCCGTCATTAGCTATGCGATGTTAACTGATTAAATGAATTTTTTTGTGCATGCACGTTGAATTTTTGCATTTAAAGTAATTTTTATCAGAAGAGTATGTTAAAGATATTATAGATCAATGTTAGCGGTGTCCATTAATACTATTTTTTGGACATGCAAGATGTTGTTATTTGTGTCATGTTTATTAATAAGTTAGAAAATCATAGGTCGATGTTATTAGCTAAATTGGTACAATAGGATACCGTACATGACATGCAGCATAAGTGCTAATAGCGTTGATGACCACATGCATGCGACAACTATTTTAGAACTTTTGGCAGCAGAAAAGTATTGCATGTCTAATATTTTTGTTCATGTGATAATAGGTCGACTCCGTTGATTACAGTGATATATTTATGTTGGCAGATATTTCTTATTCGAAAGGATATCTTTATTGAACCAGAGGTATAAATGATGTCGTGCAATTTTTTTAATATTCTTTTATGTTGATGTATTGTTGTGAAAGATGTTATTGTTGTGTTGTGAATATTTATCGAATCATTATTTGTAAATAAACGATCATTATAGGAATTTATTATAATATAAATACAATAATATGATTTTGCTACTGATATTAGAAGTTTGAATCGACTAACAACGTAAACATGAATGCTTGTTTTATTATTTGTTTGAAGTTTGAATCGACTAACGATGTAAATATGGCTGCTCGTTAGGTACTATGGAAAATTTGTTAGTGTTCTATGGGGACATCATATGCGACACTCCTTCTGGGGCGGATGCGTCTAGTTGTGGGACGACTATGGTTGTAGTGAGAGACATGGTCAATGTAAGGTATGCGGTAGTTAGAAGGTGCATCCGAGCGGTGTTTGGGTGAGCGATGGATGGAAAAAAGATGAATGTGGAGGTTTTCATGGTTGCTGGAGGAAATGATGGGACATTTCCCCGTTGGGGTCTGTGGCCGGTTATTGGTGAAAAATCGTGGGGGTTGTACATGAGGCTTGCAAGCAATCCCAATAACTCTATGTTTGGAGAGCCCATGGTTTATGTGGAGTTCGTTTTCGTCATTGATGTCGCTGGTGCAGTAGCGGGGCGGTGAGGACGATTTGGACATCACTGTAGCCCCCAGCGCCGGCCCATCGGAACCGACAAGCGGCCAACAGGTGTATGACAGAGGATACTGGTATGCGGTCGTTGATATCAGCGAACATGTGGAGGGATTGTCGGAGGCGCTAGATGATGATAATGGTGGTCATTCTTCTGCCTCTTCAAACTCAGGTGATGACGAAGTTCTTCCTCCTTAGAGGGCGGTCGCTGCACTAATCAACCCTTTGTTTTTACAGGTTATGAGCATCACCAATGAATTTCATTCTGTTTCTGGCCTAGAAGCGGGAAGTCTGGCAATTGGGCAGATTTTCCCAGATAAGAAATCTGCTTACCACGCAATGAATAGCTATGCAATAGCCATACATCGCCAGCATAAAGTGAAGCAGACTGATAAAAAGGAGTTGAAGGTCATCTACATCCATTGGGAAGATGGTTGTCGCGGTAGAGTTATCGCTTGCCGGAAGCCTGGGGTATGTCAGCCATGGCATATCACAAAAATTGTCGAACATGGATGTGAGCAAACCAGGACTCTTTCAGAGCACTACAATGTGATTGCAGAATATGTGTCACAGAGGATGCAAACGGTTGTGCAACAAAGTCTGAATATTAGTATTAGTGCTTTGCAGGAAACTGCATCTGATCAGATTGGGTTTCCTGTCAGCTACAACAAGGCTAGGCATGTGAAGGAAAAGATATTTCAGAGGTTGTATGGAACCTATGAGGAGGCCTAATCTTATGTCCCCAGAATGTTTCATCAGATAGCAACTGCTAACAGGGTACTCAAGTTTGGCAGAAAGAACGTCAAAACCCAATGAACCCGGCAGAGCTAATCCTGGACCGCTTATTCTAGGCATTCGCCCATACTATACAATCATTCAGGCACTGTCACCCGGTATTATCAATTAATGGTACATTTATCACTGGAAAGTACAAGGGCACACTCTTGGTGGCGATTGTAGCAGATGCAAATAATCAACTTCTTCCTATCGCGTATGCACTAATCGAGAGTGAGAAAAAAGATAGCTGGTTGTGGTTCCTTAGATGCCTGAATATGGGGGTCGTGAAATATCGTGAAGGCGTTTGCATCATCTCTGATCGCAACACTAGGTTATTGAGCGTGCTCGAGATAATTAAGGCGTCAACAAATCCAGACTGGAGGTGGCCCGATCAACAAGGTGGTGCATGAGGCATTTGGTAGATTTTTTTAGTCCAAATTCAAAAACAAAGATTGGTTCAAGCTATTCAAGAGGATGTGCACGCAGAAAACTACAACCAAAATGAATGATATCTGGACAGGTATCAATGGTGAGATCAAGCATGCATCCGTGCCACAAAGAGAAGGCCAAAGGGGTCATCGGACAACAATAAATTTGAGACCGTGGATTGCCGAGAATTGCTTTGATTTGTACAAGTGGGCATAGTGTCACGACACCGGGGCTCGATACAGAATAATGACCAGCAACATGTCAGACGTGTACAATGGTGTTCTTAAAGGGGTGCGAGCCCTACCTATCACAACCCTAATCGATGAAACTTGGAACCGGACTCTATCATACTTTGCATAGAGAGTCACTGTCGCGAAGGCACAAGTTGAATTGAACAAGCCCTTGTCTGAGAAGATGCAAAGATATCTAGATGAGAAAGCAAAGAAGTTGCAAAGCCATGATTGTAGGAAAGTGGATGCACTTCGAAATAAATGGAAAGTCAACGTGCGAGCCAAGTATGTTAAGGGTCACCACAGAGGATCAAAAAAACAAGATGTAACCCTCGGCACAACATCATGTGAGTGCACTTGCAACAAGACGAAGCTTCTGGGATACCCTTGCAGTCATGTCCTCCGGGTAGCTGCAGATCAAAAAATCAGTGTCGAACCATACATGTCGCCGTACTTCAACATTTACAATTTATAAAACACATGGAATAGTGAGTTCTGGGCATGGGGTATTGACATGCACTACACGCTATTATGGCCATACAGGCCCAAATGGGTTCCTGATACCGCGTTGATGAGAACCACCAAGGGATGACGTCAGTCAAGGCATCATCGCAATGACATGGACCATAGCGAGTTGGGAAAACCAAGGCGATGCCGCGTTTGCAGGTGCCCTGGGCATTTGCGTACGGGATGCCCGTATCGAAACAACAACAACACATGATGTTGTTTTATTTGTAATCGTGATGTAATATTTAGATATTTAATTCAATTTGAACTCGCTTCGTATTTGTACTCATGCATTCATATCTATATTTTTATTTGTAATCGTGATGTAATTTGAAGATATTTAATTTAATTTGAACTCGCTTTGTATTTGTACTCATGCATTTATATGTATATTTTTATTTGTAATCATGATGTAATATTCAGATATTTAATTTAATTTGAACTCACATCATATTTGTACTAATGGGTTCATATGTATATTTATATTTTAGGGCTGATGTAATATTCAGATATTTTAATTTTACTATAGGTTATGGCGAACTGCGAGTCCTTTTGCAGGGGCACCACGACGTCCACCACCGTTGCCATAATTTCTTAAACCCAACTCATGAAAATCCTCCTCAAACCTTTAGGCTTCGAACCGTAAAGAACAAATGGAAAATACAAAATTGTTTCCTTGCACATCTTGAGGCGTATGGACTACTTCACTTTGCTACCCTCGCATATCGTGTAGGCACATTCACTTTGGACCCATCTCTTTTGACATGTCTCGTTGACCGATGGAGACCTAAGACCCACACCTTTCACTTTCGTTATGGGGAGCTTGCACCTATGCTGAAAGATGTGTCAATGATCACTGCTCTACCAATTAGAGGTGAGCCATTGGTCCCTCCGCGAGTACCTGCTTGGGCAGAAGCTGTCTTGGACCGTCCTGGGATTACAATGCACGTATCAGATCGTTCCGGTCCGCCTCGAGGTGTACCACTCGCCCGACTTCGTCTTCACTTTGCTGACTTCTCTACCTACACTGATCCTGAGACGAGGAAGATACACTTGTTTGCCTATTTTTTGTGGCTATTTGGTGTGATGTTTCCAAATTCGCACGTGAGGTGGTTTTCCTTGGTCTCGTCTACTTTGCAGAGCAGATAGTAGATGAACCTTTACCTCGGGATTCAAAATATAGCTTTGGTTATGCCATCCTTGCTCACACATATAGAGGCTTGTGTGATGCCACACAGAAATCTTTGTTTAGTATAAAAGGTCCGTTACTTTGTGTATCGTACGAGTTTCTATAGTTGTGGTTGTGGGAATATGTAGGATCGAAAGTAAGTCTAGAGGGAGGGGTGATTAGACTACTTGACTAAATAAAATTCTACCTTTTCCCAATTTTAGTTGTGGGTAGATTTTAGCAATGATAGCAAGTCAAGCACACCCTACACATGCATGTCTAAGAGTATAGCAGCGGAAAGTAAAGACAAACACATGTAGTAGAGGTTAGAGTAAGAAGATCAAACGTAATTGTAGACACGAATAATTTTTCTATGGTTCTGATAAGTGGCGCTATCGTACATCCATGTTTACGGAGTCTTCAACCCACAGAGGGTAATAGTCGCGAGAGTCCTCGAAGGGCTCCACCCATAAGGGTCAATGAAATAGAAACCTTGACTATTTCATAACGGCTTCCGTCCAGGAAGGACTAGCCTCACTATGGGTAGATCTTTACGAAGTAGGCGATCTCCTTGCCCTTACAAACTTCTTGGTTCAACTCCACAACACGAAGTAGGAGGCTCCCAAGCAACACCTAACCAATTGATACGTCTCCAACGTATCTATAATTTTTGATTATTCCATGCTATTATATTACCTGTTTTGCACGTTTTATATGCATTAATATGCTATTTTATATTATTTTTGGGACTAACCTATTAACCTAGAGCCTAGTGCCAGTTTCTGTTTTCCCTATTTTTGAGTTTTACAGAAAAGGAATATCAAACGGAGTCCAAACGGAATAAAACTTCTGCGATGATTTTTGTTGGACCAGAAGACATATAGAAGATCTAGAGAGGAGGTCAAAAGACCTGGCAGCAGACGACAAGGCGCCAGGGCGCTCCCTATGGGGTGTGGTGCCCCCTGGCTTGTCATCGCCTCGTGTCCCTCCTTGACTTGATTCCAACGCCAAGTACCCCTATATATCCAGAAACCTCTAGAAAGGAACCTAGATGGGGAGTTCCGCTGCCGCAAGCCTCTGTAGCCATGAAAAACCAATCGAGAGCCCGTTTCGGCACCCCGTCGGAGGGGGAAACCATCACCAGAGGCCATCTTCATCATCCCGACAGTCTCCATGATGAGGAGGGAGTATTTCACCCTCGGGGCTGAGGGTATGTACAAGTAGCTATGTGTTGATCTCTCTCTCTATCGTATTCTTGAGATGACACGAGCTTGATGTACCGCGAGGTTTATTAATATAGATGAATCATATGGAGTTTTCCCCTCTCTATCTTCTTGTGATGAATTGAGTTTTCTCTTCGAAGTTTTCTTATCGGATTGAGTCTTTAAAGGATTTGAGAACACTTGATGTATGTCTTGCAACGAGATATCCGTGGTGATAATGGGATGTTCTATTGATCCACTTGATATAAGTTTTGATGATCAACTTGCGGGTTCCGTGACCTTGGGAATCTATGGATAGGGGTTGGCGCACGTTTTCGTGTTGACTCTCTGGTAGAAACTTTGGGACACTCTTTGAAGTTCTTTGTGTTGGATTGAACCCGATGAATCTGAAATTGTGTGATGCATATCGTATAATTAAGCCCATGGGTACTCGTGGAGAAATTGGAGTATCTAGGTGACATTAGGATTTTGGTTCATGTGTATCTTAAGGTGTTATTTCAGTACGAACTCTAGGGATGTTCGTGACACTTACTGGGACAACTCATACGATTGATCGAAAAAGATAACTTTGAGGTGGTTTCGTACCCTACAATAATTTCTTCGTTTGTTCTCCGCTATTTGTGACTTTGGAGTGCATTCTTTGTCGCATGTGAGGGATTTACATATGATTCAACTATGTTAGTATTGTTGAGAGAACTTGCACTAGTGAATGTATGAACCCTAGGCCTTGTTTTCACGCATTGCAATACCATTTTTCCTCACTTTTGTTACTTACTACCTTGCTGTTTTTATATTTTCAGATTAAAAAACTTATATCTATCATCCATATTGCACTTGTATCACCATCTCTTCGCCGAACTAGTGCACCTATAAAATTTTCCATTGTATTGGGTGTGTTGGGGACAGAAGAGATTTCTTGTATTTGATTGCAGGGTTGTTTGAGAGAGACCATCTTCATCCTACACCTCCCACAGATTGATAAATCTTAGGTCATCCATGTGACAAAAAAATTCTACTATCCTACAAAACTCTACGCTTGGAGGCCCAACAAAGTCTACAAGTATAAAGTTTGCATAGTAGACATCAAGCCCTTTTCTGGCACCATTGCCGGTGAGGTGAGTGCTTGAAGGTATATCTTTAGATCTTGCAATCGAATCTTTTAGTTTCTTGTTTTTCACTAGTTTGGTTTTATAAAATAAAACTACAAAAAATGGAGTTTAGGTTGCATCAATTGTTTCGTCTCTTTAATGTCTTCCGTGAAAATGATGGTTTGGAAAATTGTGCTCAATTGGTAGAGGAAGAATTTATGAAAATACTTGCTGAGAATTCCTTGAATGATGAGCACGATAGAAATATTGTTAGTATGAATTCTCGGAATATCCATGATGCTAATGATATGAAAATCCACAAGCTTGGGGATGCTATGTTTTATGAATATGATATTTTTAGTCCCCCAAGTTTTGATGAGCAAAACTGTTATGATGATTGCATGCCTCCTACCTATGATGATTATGAAGATGACATGTATGATATAAAGAGTGATAGTAACCATGAAACTTTTTATCATGATTTTAATATTCAAAGTGGTTATGTCTACCAAGTACCTCATGATAATTATTTTGTTGAGTTTGCTCCCACTATTATGAATAAGAAGAAATTTGCTTATGTGGAGAGTGATAAAATTTCTATGCTTGTGCGTCATGAAAAGAATGTTGTATGTGATAGTTATATTGTTGAATTACTTCATTATGCTACTGAAAATTATTATTAGGGAGGAACTTATGCTTTTAGGAATTGCAATAATATCAAGTTTCCTCTCTATGTGTTCAAATTTTCGAAGATATTCTTGTTTTGCCTTCCTATGCAAGTTGATTCTTGTTCTCATCAATTATTTGCTCAAAAAATACCTATGCATAGGAAGTGGGTTAGACTTAAATGTTCTTTTAATGTGATTCATTTTTCTCTTTTGCATGTCTGAAATACTATTTCCTATACGAGCATCATTGAAATGATTATTCTTAGCTAGGGGCGTTAAACAATAACGCTTGTTGGGAGGCAAAACAATTTTATTTTTATGTTTTGTTTATTTTCTTGAAACATTACACATTATTAGATCTGTATTAATTGTGTTTTTGTGTTTTAGTGTTTTAATTAGTGTTTGTGCCAAGTAAGACCTTTGGGATGGTCTACGGTGATAGTTGATTTGATCTTGCTGAAAAACAGAAACTTTGACGCCCAGTCCAGGAATTTTATAAATTCACAAAAGCGTCGATTGGATATGAAGTTTTTACACAAGATTTATATACAAATTTTCCAGTTTTTCCTATTTTTCAGATTTTTTAGAGTTACATAAGTATTCGAAGTTTATAGATTGCTACAGAGTATTCTGTTTTAGACAGATTTTGTTTTCTATGTGTTGTTTGCTTATTTTGATGAAACTATGGGTAGTATGGGGGGGTGAACCATGGAGAATTTGGAATACATTATATATTACACCAATATAAATAAATAATGAGTTCACAACAGTACCTAAAGTGGTGATTTTGTTTTCTTATATTAACGGATCTCGCGAGTTTTCCGTTGAGTTTTGTGTTGTGAAGCTTTCAAGTTTTGGGTAAAGATTTGATGGACTATGGAATAAGGAGTGGCAAGAGTTTAATATTGGGGATTCCCAAGGCACCCCAAGGTAATATTTAAGGACAACCAAGATCCTAAGCTTGGGGATGCCCCAGAAGGCATCCCCTCTTTCGTCTTCAATCGATTGGTAAATTGACTTGAGGCTATATTTTTATTCACCACATGATATGTGTTTTGCTTGGAGCGTCTTGTGTGGTATGAGTCTTTGCTTTTTATATTTCCACAATCATCCTTGCTGTACACACTTTTTGAGAGGGACACACATGAATCATGAATTTATTAGAATACTCTATGTGCTTCACTTATATCTTTTGAGCTTGGCAATATGCTCTAGTGCTTCACTTATATCTTTTTAGAGCACGAAGGTGGCTTTATTTTATAGGAATTGATGAACTCTCATTCTTCACTTATATTATTTTGAGAGTCTCTAAACAGCATGGTAAATTTTTTAGGTTATGAATTTAGTCCTAATATAATGGGCATCCAAGAGGGATATAATGAAAACTTTCATATAAAAGTGCATTGAATACTATGAGAAGTTTGATTCCTTATGATTGTTTTGGGATAAAAAGATTGTAATATTAGAGACATGCTAGTGAGTAATTGTGGATTGGTAGAAATGATTGTGTTAAAGTTTGTGATTCCCGTAGCATGCACGTATGGTGAACCGTTATGTGACGAAGTCGGAGCATGATTTAATTATTGGTTGCCCTCCTTTGTGTAGAGGTCGGGATCGCGTGATGGTTAACTCCTACCAACCCTTCCCCTAGGAGCATGTGTGTAGTACTTTGTTTTGATAAATAATAGACTTTTGCAATAAGTATATGAGTTCTTTATGACTAATGTTGAGTCCATGGCTTATACGCACTCTCACCCTTACACCCTTGCTAGCCTCTCTAGTACCGCGCAACTTTCGCTGGTGCATTAAACCCACCATATACCTTCCTCAAAACAGCACCATACCTACCTATTATGGCATTTCCATAGCCATTTTGAGATATATTGCCATGCAACTTCCACCATTCCGTTTATGACACACATTATCATTGTCATATTGCTTTGCATGATCATGTCGTTGACATCGTATTTGTGGCAAAGCCACCATTCATATTTTTTATACATGTCACTCTTGAGTAATTGCACATCCCGGTACACCACAGGAGGCATTCATATAGAGTCATATTTTGTTCTAAGTATCAAGTTGTGATTCTTGAGTTGTAAGTAAATAAAAGTGCGATGATCATAATTATTAGAGCATTTTCCCATGTGACGAAAGGATGATGGAAGCTATGATTCCCTCACAAGTTGGGATGAGCCTCCAAACTTTACAAAAAAGAGAGTCCAAATAATCCCACCAAAAAAAGATAAAAGGGAGAAGGGGCAATGCTACTATTCCTTTTTCCACACTTGTGCTTCAAAGTAGCACCAGGATCTTCATGATAGAGAGTCTCCTATATTGACACTTTCATATACTAGTGGGAATTTTTCATTATAGAACTTGGCTTGTATATTCCAATGATGGGCTTCCTCAAATTTCCCTAGGTCTTCGTGAGCAAGCGAGTTTGATGCACACCCACTTAGTTTCCTTTTTGAGCTTTCATACACTTATAGCTCTAGTGCATCCATTGCATGGCAATCCCTACTCACTCACATTGATATCTATTGACGGGCATCTCCATAGCCCGTTGATACGCCTAGTTGGTGTGAGACTATCCCCTTCTTTTGTATTCTCCATAACCACCATATTCTATTCCACCTATAGTGCTATGACCATGGATCACGCTCATGTATTGCGTAAGAGTTGAAAAAGTTGGAAAATACTGAAGTATGAAACAATTGCTTGGCTAAAACCGGGGTTGTGCATGATTTAATACTTTGTGTGATGAAGATGGAGCATAGCCAGACTATATGACTTTGTAGGGATAGCTTTCTTTAGCCATGTTATTTTGAGAAGACACAATTGCTTTATTAGTATGCTTGAAGTATTATTATTTTTATGTCTACATTAAACTTTTGTTTTGAATCTTATGGATCTCAATATTAATGCCACAATAAATAAAATTACATGGATAAATACGTTAGGTAGCGTTCCACATCAAAAATTCTGTTTTTTAACATTTACCTACTCGAGGACGAGCAGGAATTAAGCTTGGGGATGCTTGATACGTCTCCAACGTATCTATAATTTTTGATTGTTTCATGCTATTATATTACCTGTGTTGGATGTTTTATATTAATTAATATGCTATTTTATATTATTTTTGGGACTAACCTATTAACCTAGAGCCTAGTGCCAGTTTCTTTTTTTCCCTGTTTTGGAGTTTTAAAGAAAAGGAATATCAAACGGAGTCCAAACGGAATAAAACTTTTGCGATGATTTTTGTTAGACCAAAAGACATCTAGAAGATCTAGAGAGGAGGTCAGAAGACCTGGCAGCAGACGACAAGCCGGTAGGGCGCTCCCTAGGGGGGTGTGCCCCCTAGCTTTTCATCGCCTCATGGCCCCCCTTGACTTGATTCCAATGCCAAATACCCCTATATATATATCTAGAAACCTCTAGCAAGAAACCTAGATGGGGAGTTCTACCGCCACAAGCTTCTATAGCCATGAAAAATCAATCGAGAGCCTGTTCCGGCACCCTGCCAGAGGGGGAAACCATCACCGGAGGCCATCTTCATCATCCTAGCGGTCTCCATGATGAGGAGGGAGTAGTTCACCCTCAGGGCTGACGGTATGTATCAATAGCTATGTGTTTGATCTCTCTCTCTCTCTTGTGTTCTTGCGATGCCATGATCTTGATGTACCGCGAGCTTTATTAATATAGATGAATCATATGGAGTTTCCCCCTCTCTATCTTCTTGTGATGAATGGAGTTTTCCCTTTTAAGTTTTCTTATCAGATTGAGTCTTTAAAGGATTTGAGAACACTTGATGTATGTCTTGCGATGGGATATCCGTGGTGACAATGGTATGTTCTATTGATCCACTTGATGTATGTTCTGGTGATCAACTTGCGGGTTCCATGACCTTGGGAATCTATGCATAGGGGTTGGCACATGTTTTCGTCTTGACTCTCCGGTAGAAACTTTGGGGCACTCTTTGAAGTTCTTTGTGTTGGATTGAACCTGATGAATCTGAAATTGTGTGATGCATATCGTATAATCAAGCCCATGGGTACTCGTGGTGACATTGGAGTATCTAGGTGACATTAGGGTTTTGGTTGATGTGTATCTTAAGGTGCTATTTTAGTATGAACTCTAGGGCTGTTCGTGACCCTTATAGGGATAGCTCATACAATTGATCGGAAAAGATATCTTTGAGGTGGTTTCGTACCCTACAATAATTTCTTCGTTGTTCTCCGCTATTTGTGACTTTGGAGTGAACTCTTTGTCATATGTGAGGGATTTACATATGACTCAACTATGTCAGTATTGTTGAGGGAACATGCACTAGTGAAAGTATGAACCCTAAGCCTTGTTTTCAAGCATTGCAATATCGTTTTTGCTCATTTTTGTTACTTGATACCTTGCTGTTTTCATATTTTCAGATTACAAAAACTTATATCTACCATCCATATTGCACTTGTATGACCATCTCTTCGCCGAACTAGTGCACCTATACAATTTTCCATTGTATTGGGTGTGTTGGGGACACAAGAGATTTCTTGTATTTGATTGCAGGGTTGTTTGAGAGAGAACATCTTCATCCTACACCTCCCACGGATTGATAAACCTTAGGTCATCCACATGAGGGAAAATTGCTACGGTTCTACAAAACTCTGCGCTTGGAGGCCCAACAAAGTCTACAAGAATAAAGTTGCATAGTAAACATCACCAATCTAGGAGGCACCACCCTCCAAAAGGTAATAGGTGATATTGATGATGAACTCCTTGCTCTTGTGCTTCAAGATGATAGACTCCTCAACACTCAATCACTCTCTCACAGATTTGGTTTGGTAGAAGAGATTGATTGGGTGGAAAGCAACTTAGGGAGGCTAGAAATTAAGATCCATATGGTTCGAGTGGATGCTCTTGATCTCAACACAAGGGTAGGTGGTTATCTCTCAGAAATTTGGATATGGGAAGTGGGGAACTGTTCTGAGTGCTTCTCTTACGAGTGGGATGTGGTGGAGGGGTATATATATGCATCTCCAAAAATCCAACCATTACACCATTATTGACCAACTCGGTGAAACCGAAGCAAAACTCGGTTGTACCGATCTATTCAAAATGTGGCAACTTTTGGAATATGTGTGAGACCGATATGACATTCTCGGTGGTACCGATATGAGTGGTCGAGGGCACTTTCCAAACTCGATGAGACAGATCCATAACACTCGTAAATTTCGATTCCATGAATTTAGTCACCTGAATCTTGGTCACCAAAACTCGGTTGCACCAATGTAGTACTTGATTGTACCGAGAAGTTAGGGTTTGTCTAGGGTTCTGTCTAAAAAAAAAATCGGTGGAGCCGAATGGGAAAACTCGATGGCACCAATTTTGTGTGGTAAGGTTTGGACAGAGTATTTTTGTGGGAGAGCTTGTCGGTGTTTTTGGTGGCTAGTACTTGTGCACGTGGAACAATTTGTTCACCAATATTACCTCACCCCCTTTTAATAGTATTATCTTTCCTACAGACTCGAAGTGATTTATCACAAAGTAAAAAAGTAGAGTCTCCTTGCTTGAAGCTTTGCCAATCCATTCCTTGCATCTTGGGGTCTCCTCACATTATATAGCCATCCCATCATTGGACTTTTCATGATATATACTTAGTGGAAAGATGGGTCCAATGAGATATATGTTGTTATTAATTACCAAAACCACCAAGGGAGCATATGTGCTTTCAATCTCCCCCTTTTTGGTAATTGATGACAACATGTATATCAAAGCTTCAACATATGATATAATCAACGAATAGAATCATAGATTTGAAAAGTATGTGATAAGCAAGAGATCCCTTTAAATTTGTGCACTATTTTGAATTTGCGTTTGAGTGCAAATGCACAATCGATTAGGTTCATGGAGCACTCTTACATGTCACATATATCTTGGTGGTGTCCGAGAATAATATGAATGAACAACATAGCACAACACATCAAGCAAGAGGTGAATGATCATCTCATAAGCATCTCAAAAGATAAGAGGTAGTAGCAACACATAAGGAGTGCATGATCAAACACCAAGAAGCTTAACACCGACAATCAACCAAAAGATTTTAAAGTTTTAGAGAGCGATAAAAAGCAACACACTCTCTCTTTCGAAGCCATATGATCTGTACAACTTCTCCCCCTTTGGCAACAAATTAACCAAAAGTTCAAAGGTATAGGACTAATCGTCTCTCTGGGGCTGATATCCTCCGATTGTTGATGTAGGAGTCGAGAGAACCGCTTCTACAAAGACTTCTGCAGATGTCATGGAAGGGGTTGGAGTAGGCACTAGAGGTGCTGATGGAGCTGGTGGAACTGAAGGAACTGCAGCAGGAGCTGATGAAGATGGTCTCGTCTCTGGAGCTGGCACTGACATAGATCTGGCCTGGGTCTTGAACTGAGTTCTAGGCTGGAGAGGGTGATTTTCATCATCATCATCATCATCATCATCATCATCATCATCATCGTCATCATCATCATCATCATCATCATCATCATCATCATCATCATTTGAGGTGTGGGGAAGGGGTACAACATCCACTTCCTTCTTGATCTCATCAATAGTTTCCGTCAGCCCATCAACCTTGTTGTTCAAAGTGTGGAACTTGTCCTCAACAATCCTTTCCAGACTCTTTTGGTTATTTAGAATCTCAGTGATGTCATTCTGCATGGCTTGGACAGAGCTAAGGATAAGGTCCATATGCTCATTACTTGTCCTTAGCACTAGTGGCTCTGGCTGCCTTAGCTGATGCCTATGCAGTAGATGAAGTGGGATGACCTGGGTTCATCACCACAATATTATCCTCAAACTTAGGCTGGAGTGGCATATGAGGTCGATCAAGTGCATATACATTATTCTCAAGCTTGGAGTTGATAAGCCTTTGGATGTATGGAGCATATCCACATGATCTCTTTTGGTTAGCAGCAGTCCTCTTCACATTCTCAACAATCAAATCCATGACCCTGAATCTGGTGTGAAGGTCAATGTGATGCAGCATGTTGATGGAAAATCCTCGGATCATGTTGTCATTGTTGGAAATATGCCCTAGAGGTAATAATAAATTAGTTGTTATCATATTTCCTTGTTCATGATAATCGTTTATTATCCATGCTATAATTGTATTAATCGGAGACTTAGATGCATGTGTGGATACATAGACAAAACCATGTCCCTAGTATGCCTCTAATAGACTAGCTCATTGATCAAAGATGGTTAAGGTTTCCTAGCCATGGACATGAGATGTCATTTGATAACGGGATCACATCATTAGGAGAATGGTGTGATGGACAAGACCCAAACTACAAACGTAGCATATGATCGTGTCAGTTTATTGCTACTGTTTTCTGCATGTCAAGTATATGTTCCTATGACCATGAGATCATGCAACTCACTAACACCGGAGGAGTGTATTGTGTGTATCAAATGTCGCAACGTAACTGGGTGACTATAAAGGTACTCTACAGGTATCTCCGAGGGTGTCTGTTGAGTTGGCATGGATCAAGACTGGGATTTGTTACTCCGTGTGACGGAGAGGTATCTCAGGGCCCACTCGGTAATACAACATCACAACAAGCCTTGCAAGCAATGTGACTAAGTGTTAGTCACGAGATATTGTATTATGGAACGAGTAAAGAGACTTGCCAGTAACGAGGTTGAACTAGGTATGGAGATACCGACGATCGAATCTCGGGCAAGTAACATACCGAAGAACAAAGGGAACATCTTACGGGTTTAACTGAATCCTTGACATAGAGGTTCGACCGATAAAGATATTCGTAGAATATTTAGGAACCAATATGGGCATCCAGGTCCTGCTATTGGTTATTGACCGTAGAGGTGTCTCGGTCATGTCTACATAGTTCTCGAACCCGCAGGGTCTGCACACTTAAGGTTTGGTGACGTTTCGGTAGTATAGAGTTATGTATGGTGGTGGACGAAGGTTGTTCGGAGTCCCGGATGAGATCCTGGACGTCATGAGGAGCTCCAGAATGGTCCGGAGGTAAAGATTCATATATAGGAAGTCCTGTTTTGGTCGCCGGAAAAGTTTCGGGCTCATCGGTAGTGTACCGGGAGTGCCGGTAGTGTACCGGGAGACCATCGGGAGGGGTATTTTAACCCAAGAGGATACATGGGATGTGGGAGAGTTAATACCAGCCCTTAGTGGGCTGGTGGAAGTCCCACACAAAGCCCATGCGGCTAGGGAGAAAAGGCCCAAAGAGAAAAGGTGGGAAAAGGCAAAAATAGGGTGAATCCTAGTCCTACTAGGATTGGAGGTGGATTCCACCTCCTCCCCTTGGTTCGGCCGACTCCTAGAGGCTTGGACCTTGGGACAAGCCTCCTCTTCTCTTCCTCTTATATATACTGGAGGTTTTAGGGTTTTTGGACAGAATTTTCTGCCACGTGTTGCCCGTTCCTCCAGTACATAGTTTCTCCTCTAGATCGGTTTTCTGCAGCGCTTAGGCGAAGCCCTACCAGAATTACTCCACCACCATCACCGCAGTGTCGTTACGCTGTCGGAGAACTCGTCTACCTCTCCGCTCCCTCTTGCTGGATCAAGAAGACGGAGATCGTCATCGAGCTGTACATGTGCTAAACGCGGAGGTGCCGTCCGTTCGGCGCTAGATCGGAAGGACCGTGATCAAGATCGCGAGACGGATCGTGATGAGTTCGCGGGATGGATCGTGATGAGTTTGCGGGACGGATCATGATGAGTTCGCGGGACGGATCGTGATGAGATCGCGGGACACTCGGTAATTTGAATCGCGAAGACGTTCGACTACACCAACCGCGTTTCTTAACGCTTCCCGCTTAGCGATCTACAAGGGTATGTAGATCCACTCTCCCTCTCATAGATGCTCATCACCATGGATAGATCTTGCGTGTGCGTAGGAATTTTTTTGTTTCCCATGCGACGTTCCCCAATAGTCATCTCCTCACTTGGGCATCAAAGTGTACCTCAAGATGGTGTTGGTGGTTGCTAAACCTGCCTGCAGGTAGTACACTAAGCCAAACTTATGTGAATGCACATAGTTAGTAGGGATGTCCTTGTAAATCTTAGCCATGGACTTATGATTCATTTTGGCCTCAAAGTACACATCCAAGTCACCATCTTGTACTTTGGGGGCTCCTAAGATGGTATCCCACTCTTCCACTGTTGATTCATACCTGACACCTTCTGTCATCCAAACAATTCTGCCATCACCATAAAAGTGAGCCGTGGAGTAGAATTGCAAGATCATCTCATCATTCCAAGGGGTCATCTTCCTACCAACAAATGCTTCAATATCAATAGCCTTGAAGTTTTCTTGCACATAGGGGAAGTAATCCTCATTCTCCTTAATGTAGCCCCAGTCTACATATATCATGTCACTTACAGCTGGTCTTTGTCTAGGAGAATGGTCTCATAGAAATCTTGCTGCTCTTTGGTGTAGAATCTGTAGTCTACAACAGTCCTTATCCTCTGAGAATATGGATCAATAGCTCTCCATTCTCTGAGCCCTAAATCCTTCCTCTTCTTTATGTCCTCAGCAAGAGGATAGTTGTCATTGTGCTTCGGAAGGTGAGGGCTTAGCTTCCTCAAAACTTTCATTTCATACTCCTCAACAACAGCTTTGGGGGAGGATCCTTTGTTCTTGGCTGTAGCTGGAACATCCTTGGTTGTCCTCTTGGACTTTGGATATGTAGGCTTCTTGGGAGCAGCTGCCTTGCTCTTGGATGGCGCCTGACTGGTTATGGCATCAACACGCAACTTCTTCTTCTTCTTCTTGGGAGGAGCCTTGACAGCTGGCTCTTCCTCTCCCTCAGTTTCTTTTGGATCTTCATGCATAGAAGTTGGTCTTCCAACAACATGTACAATCCTCTTCCTGCTCCTCTTCTTCTCAGTTGGCTTCTTGGGCATAGAGCTCCTGGCAAGCTCAATAGACATGGAAGCCCTAGCACTCTCTAGTGCTCTCATCGCCTCAATACTAGTATACTCCTTCCTTACCGACCTCCTAGATGATGTGGCCTCAGTTGCAGACTTCTTAGAAGCTCTCTCTGCTTTGTCTAGCCTTTGCTTGGCAATAACTTCATCTGGCACAAAATCTGAATCTTCTTCATCAAAATTCAATTTCCTACTGGATCTTGTAGACGCCTTGGGAAAATCATGAGATCTAGGGGTGCCTAGATCTTCTGAAGAAGAGCTGGCCTTAGGACTAGTGCTCGGATCTGCATCAATACTGGGCTCTCTGAAGTCATTCTGGATGTCCACTGAGTCTGACATACTGACCCCTAGTTCAGTGTTGAATCCGCTACGGCAACGATGGCAGCGTAGGTTCCGTTGACGGCAGTGATTCCCAATGGCGGAGGCACACGGGGAAGCAAAGGCAATGACCAGGGCGTCCAGAGCGACAACTTGGAGTTTGGAGGAAAAGACTTTTGGCGATTGAATTTCAAAAGTTGAGTCCGCCAGGCTATATACTCCTCATTATTGGTGAAACCGATTTGAATGTTTTGGTGCCACCGAGTTTCCTAACTGTCAGAAGACAGAGAGGCTCGGTGAAACCGAGAATTCCTGATCGGTTGTACCAAAGTAAAAAACCTAGATCAACTTTGTGATTTTGTGGAACCGAGTTTGTGGAGTTGGTTACACCGAGATTCACAAAGAGGTTTTGGAATACAGATCTTGTCGACACGATACTCCGAGTGCTCCTCACACAAAGAGTTTGAGAAGTGCTTGTTCAAGTTTTGTGATGTAGCACGAATAGAATTTGAGACGAGAAAGCATAGATAGCTACAGAGGGTTCCTAGACATTCTTGTACATCCAATTGGCAAAATAAAATCAAAAAGCCAAATAGCTACAATTGGATATCCTCGAATGAGTAAAGATATGTAGACCATCATGCTCACACAATAAGATCTCAAATGAAATCATGGCAAACATGCACAAACACTCTAGCATCTATCAAGCACTTTGGCGATGACGTAGTCATCTATATATGAGTATATTGACTTAGGAGCCAAGTAAGAATACTTGATCATATGTCATACTCATCATTTAAGCACAAGTGGGGTTACCACTTTTACATAAATCTTGTTAATGTTGTCACATTCTAAGAGATGCTTTAACTCAATTCTTAGAGTAAAGCTCCCCTTGATGTGAAATCCCCCCTAAGAGTGATAAACTAAGATTGGGTTGTGTCATAGAAGACTTCATGTGGGTGATGTAGTGGTGGATGCTCATAGTTGATGAATATCATCTTGAGTTGGAAGCAATCCTTTGGTTTCTTACTCACCTCACCTACATGGGTTAGTCTCAAATACAAGAGAAAAATACAAGGATATCTATGGACATGGAGTGCAAAGCATACATGATTATGTCCATGGATTCATTAATTACCTTGTCCCTTCCTTACCTTTGAGGGAATGTGTGACTCCTTGAACTATTGCATAATGTTGATGTTGATTGGAACTAGTCCTTGACAATAATGAATGTGAGTGAATTTCATTGGCGGAGTCTCTGCTCAAGAACTTATCAAGTTCTTCTTCTTGGGGGACCACATCAAGTTGATGGGAATCCTTGGAGTTGAAGTGACACTTGTAGAAGTTGAGCTTGTAGAAGCCTTGGGAACCCACTTGACCAAAGCTTGGGATTCATCTTCATATGAGTCAATCTCCTCCTGAAGCTTGTCCTTGCCCTTGAGCTTGTGGTCTTGTGGTAGAAGGTAATCTTGA
The DNA here is from genome assembly GCA_022496015.1 of Hordeum marinum. Taxonomy (NCBI): domain Eukaryota; kingdom Viridiplantae; phylum Streptophyta; class Magnoliopsida; order Poales; family Poaceae; genus Hordeum; species Hordeum marinum. Next base: position 345,726,305 of record CM039676.1, on the reverse strand, counting down.
GATTTTGTTACCTTGGGAAGAGTATATTCATACTTCTCCCTTTTACAAACAAACTTGGGCTTGGGGTATGTACCTTTCTTCCGATACAACTCCATTTGCGTTGAAGTAGCCAATGCCATGGTTCTTCCGGTATCCTCCATGCTTGCGTACAATTTCCTAAAATTGCTTACATCTAGCAAGACTTTTGTAGATACCTTTTTCTATAATCCCTTTCAATAGATCATTTTCTTGCTTAAGTGTAACTTAGCTAAGAGAGTCGTTTGTGGGATCAATAGAACTACTAGAAGCAATATCATTGGATTTATCATTTTTATTTCTACTAGTTGAGGAACCTTTCTTGCCTTTGTTACTAGTTTGCTTAGCCTTAACTTGTGGAATGAATGTAGACAAGAGAAGTGATTTGGATAGATAAGAGGAAGTCTTCTTTCTAAGATCGTCATTGATAGATTTAAGGAATTCATGTTCTTGCCCCAAATTGAGCTTCTCAAAGCGCAGCTTCTAATGAGTCCTTACAAGTTCTCTATGATCTTCTAGAGTAGACTCGTGGGCTAACTTAAGAGTGTTTTGTTCTTTAGTTAGTCACTTTATTTCCAACTTATCATCATCACACGACTTATCTTGACTAGAGTGATTACTAAAAATTTCATTTTGACTAGTGTCACTAGATTTGTCAAATAGCAAGTCATCATCTCCTAGCAGGTCATCTTCATCACTATTGAAATCAAGATATTCGGGTGTGATACCTTGGGGCGTTTAGCCATGAAGCAACTTCCACTCCCTTCATTTGGTGAATCAAATATCTCATAGGAGTTGGAGGAAAGAGTGCAAGTCCGGCAACACCTTCATATTGACTATAGTCAGAGTCAGAGTGATAGCTTCTCTCGGAGTGGTGGTCGGATTCGGAGCCGGAAACCCATTCACCAACATGAGTTGATGTCTTCTTCTTGAGTAGGTCTTGGTGTACTTGTCCTTCTTCTCCAAGTCCCTACTTATCCTTGAGGGTCTTTGTTCATAACGATCATCTCTACTCCTTCTCTCTCTTCCAGGTGACTCATCTCTTGAGCTCTTTCTTCTAGGTTACTCTTCCCTTCTTTTGTGTGTGTGTGGGGGGGGGCATGCACTCATTTGAGTAGTGTCCAGGCCTTCCACAATTGTAACAATTCCGCTCACGACTAGATGAACGCTTCTCTTCATATGTTGAGTTGGATTTCCTTTACTTGCCTATACTCTTGTAGAACTTGTTGAATTTCTTGACCATGAGGCTTATTTATTCATTGGTAACAAGGTTGTCGCTTGAATTAGCAGGAGCATCACTTGTGCCTTTGTAAGCACCGCTAGACTTGTTGTGAAGTTCTTCCTTGTCTTTGAGTGACATCTCATGAGCAACAATCCTTCTAATTAATTCCGTAGGTTTGAGATCTTTGTAGTTTGGCATCATTTGGATTAATGTGCACACCATTTCATACTTTCCATCCAAAGCTCTAAGTATCTTCTTGATGATGAATTTGTCGGTCATTTCTTCGCTTCCTAAGCCGGCAACCTCATTGGTAATGAGAGCTAGCCTAGAGTACATCTCCGGGACTCCTTCACCATCCTTCATCTTGAACTTTTCAAGTTGAATTTTAAGCACATCCAACTTAGATTCTTTGACGGAATCAGTACCTTCGTGCATATCAACCAAAGTGTCCCAAATTTCCTTTGCATTCTCAAGACGGCTGATTTTGTTGAACTCTTCGGGGCATAGGCAGTTGAAAAGAATGTCACATGCTTGAGCATTTTATTGCAACATCTTCTATTCTTCTACGGTCGCTTCACAGTCCGGTTCCTTTCCATCATCAAAGAAATCCCCTTGCAAGCCAACACGAACAACAATCCAAACGGCGGGGTTATGACCAAGAATATGCATTGTCATTTTATGCTTCCAACTAGAAAAATTTGCATCATCAAAGTATGGACCTCTACGGTGATAATTTCCCTTACTAGATGCCATACTCTCCTACGTTGTGAAATCAATGCAATGGAGACCAAAGCTTTGATACCACTTGTCGGATCGAAAGTAAGTCTAGGGGTGTGTGTGATTAGACTACTTTACTAAATAAAATTCTACCTTTTCCCAATTTTAGTTGTTTTTAGCAACGATAGAAAGTCTATCACACCCTACACATGCATGTCTAAGAGTATCGCAGCGGAAAGTAAAGACCAACACATGTAGTAGAGGTTAGTGTTAGAAGATCAAACGCAATTGTAGACATGAAGTTTTTTCCCGTGGTTCCAATAGTTGTCGATATCGTACATCCATGTTTATGGAGTCTTCAACCCATGGAGGGTAGCGATCGCGAGAGTCCACGAAGGGCTCCACCCATAAGGGTCCATGAAGTAGCAACCTTGACTATTCCATAACGGCTTCCGTCCACAAAGGACTAGCCTCACTATGGGTAGATCTTGACGAAGTAGGCGATCTCCTTGCCCGTACAAACTTCTTGGTTCAACTCCACAACACGTAGTAGGAGGCTCCCAAGCAACACCTAACCAATGTAGGAGGCACCACCCTCCAAAAGGTAATAGGCTTGATAGTAATGATGAACTCCTTGCTCTTGTGATTCAAGATGATAGACTCCTCAACATTGAATCACTTTCTCACAGATTTGGCTTGGTAGAAGAGATTGATTAGGTGTAAAGCAACTTGGGGAGGCTAGGAATCAAGTTCCATATGGTTGGAGTGGATGATCTTGATCTAAACACAAGGGTAGGTGGTTATCTCTCAGAAAATTGGATATGGGAAGTGGAGAACTGTTCTGAGTGCTTCTCTTACGAGTGGGATCTGGTGGAGGGGTATATATAGGCATCTCCAAAAATCCAACCGTTACAACAGTATTGACCAACTCGGTGAAACCGAAGCAAAACTTGGTTGTACCGATCTGTTCAAAATGTGGCAACTTTAGGAATCTCTGTGAGACTGATATGACATTCTGGGTGGTACTGATATGAGTGGCCAAGGGCAGTTTCCAAACTCGGTGAGACCGATCCATAAAACTCAGAAATTCTGATTCCATGAATTTAGTCACCCGAATCTTGGTCACCAAAACTCGGTTGCACCGATGTGGTACTTGGTTGTACCGAGAAGTTAAGGTTTGGCTAGGGTTATGTCTGGGGAGAAAATCGGTAGTGCCAAATGGGAAAACTTGGTGGCACCGATTTTGTGTTGTAAGGTTTGGACATAGTATTTTTGTGGGAGATCTTGTGGGTGTTTTTGGTGACCAGCACTTGTGCACGTGGAGCAATTTGTTCACCAACATTACCTCACCCCCTTTTAATAGTATTGGCTTTCCTATGGACTCAAAGTGATTTCTCACAAAGTAAAAAAGTAGAGTCTCCTTGCTTGAAGCTTTGCCAATCCATTCCTTGCATCTTGGGGTCTCCTCACAATATATAGACATCCCATCATTGGACTTTTCCTAAAATATACTCAGCGGAAATATGAGTCCAATGAGATATATGTTGTTATTAATTATCAAAACCACCAAGGGAGCAGATGTGCTTTCAGAATACCTACCTGTTGGACGACCTCGGATAGTAAATCCTGTAAACCCATACGACTGTGGTGAGGGTGTTGTAACTATGGCTAGCCGGTGGACACTCGCTTGAAAAAAATAGTCTCCAAAAATCGTGAAAAGTTGTTACCCTATATGCATGATCAGTTTGAGCTTCTTGATGAGTCACTGATCACATGGAACCTATGGACTGAGTTTGACATTAGCATTGTTTTTGGTGGACAACGGATCCCGGTCAAATGTGTGAGAGATAGTGGCTTCTGGCTGACACGCTGCAACTTACTATACCCGTGGTTTATTGAAGTGTACAATCCTGAGCATTTCATGAGAATGTCCAGTCTCTATCAAGATATTCCAACACCTCTTCCAAGATGTATCAACGAAGAAACTCATAAGTAAGATGTGACCTCACTAAATAGTCAATGTCTTTTAAATTTACATAAATCACACTTTGTTACGTAATTTTCAGGATGAGCAATATGGGAAAACTGTTTATGATTGGAGGGCACAAAACATTCAATGGGTAGACGAGTGGAATAATGAAACACTACTAAATATTGTGCATCAACCTAGGTAAATTTTATTTATTGTATTTTATATACATACACAGGTTGATGTAATTATTTGATTATGCAAACCATACGATGCTACTACAACTTAGGCATATAATAAGTGGTACTGCATGAACATGCATACTGGCCTAACCGGTCAACCACCTTCGAGGCCAACACACCTCACACACATGGAACCGTTGCAGGAACAAATTGACACGTCATCAGCTTACTAATCGTGACTCCACGGTAATCACAATTAAATTATTCAGGTCCGTTATTTCATGAACAGTTCAATCTAACAACAACCAAATTTTATTTAGATGGATATTTGCACCCAAGTAGGGCTGATGGCGATGGAAGGCATGCAGGCCCGGGGCATCGCTCAATACAGGTCAACATTCACAAAAATTCAAGACTTCATCACCACAAGGATGAGATGTGGTAGAGGCAACGACGTTGTCACCAGAGTGTACAACATGCCGGAATCGAGGTCAGCCAGAACGAGTGCGGCACCATCTTCGTCGTCTGTTGGGGATATAAGCCTATGGTGAGACCCGCCCAAGAGGCTTCGGGTCACACTAGGCGGCTCGTACACCAGCCCAAGAGTGGGCTGTCAAGACTTAAGCCCAAGACGTTTGGCGGCTTGACAAGATGGGCCGGAGCGTGGCCCGGACGGAGAAGACCCGAGCGAGTAAGCCGCTCGGAGACAACTTTGTCAGGAAGGCAAGATAAGGTAGAGATAGACTCAGACACGTGGTGAGAGTCGGTTACAACTTGTATGACCCGTGGTCTTGACCTCCTATATAAAGGCGAGACCCGGGGCGACTTAGAGATCAGACTATCGAGAACTAGGTCAAGCAATAACTCCCTTGTAATCGATACCCCAAGCAATATAAACATAAGCAGGACGTAGGTTGTTACCTCGACTTGAGGGGCCGAACCTGGGTAAACTCGTGTCCTTTGTCCCAATTAACCCCTTTGAGTCCATCACCTTAGCGATGGCCTCGAATCCAAGTCCGTTCACCCGGACATCTGCCATGCTAAAACCACGACAGTTGGCGCCCACCGTGGGGCTCATGCTCGGTGGTGTTGAGTTCTCAAAGGGCTCTCTCCTAGGGCTCGAGGGATACATGGTCGGAAGGATGAACAAAAGTCGCCGCGGCTGGCTCTACATCGATGATGCCGGCTGGGGTCTCAATGTCGGCTCTGTCGAATATGGATTCTGGATTCCCTTCGGCGGGATCTAGGTATTCATCGGCAACATCGACGGATCTACACCCGGGCCAGACATCTGTACCAGCATCATCGAGCCGGCTCGACGCACGCAACCCGCTCATGATGTGCGACCCGCCCGTGTTAACCCGGGCCGGAAGCACGTCTTCATGGGCTTCACTCAAGGTATGGATCTTGAAGCTTCTGCATCGCAGGAGACTCTTGTCTGTTCAGAGGACGGATCTTCGAGCAGGGAAGAAGAGTCGATCTACCAGCTTCACAACGGTGGGATCGGGGGCTACGAGGAGCTTTACCCCGAGTCAGAGCATTCTAAGCCGGACGATTCTGGGCCGCCGGTTCATGCGGCCGTGTTCATGACGGGATCGGCCCCAGGTGCGAGCAGCACAGCCGCCGGAGCAGCAACCTCGGGGGCTGAGCCGCCGCCGCTGGCTCAAGTTCTTCTGGATCTGATGAATGAGCTCACGACCCTGATGGCCACTGAAGTCACGCCAGACAATCAAGATGCTCAGAACTTGGAGATTGTTAGTCTCAAGGACCGGATGGCAGAGGAGCAACAGAGGATAGCTGAGCTAAAAGTCCAGATGGAGACAAAGGCAGAACGCATTAAGATGGATGCCTTCTGCCTCGGGCTAGAACAGCAATCAACGGCTGCGGTGCATCGGATGAGGCATCAATCCCGCTTACTAGAACATTATGAGGCTAGAAATCTCTTCAATACGCCAGGAACGGGATGGGCAGCAGATGCACCTGGAAGTCGGCCGACGGCTCGACCGCAGCTTAACCCGCCCCGACGAAACCAGGCCTCACCAGTGGTCTTTCCAATGCTGGCGGGTCATTATTCCAACCCAGTAGAGAACATGGTGGCCGCGGCCACCAGGATTGAAACAATCCCTATCCCAGATGAGGCGCCCTTTGCAGAAGAGGTCCGGAACGCCATTGGGTACCTTTAGACAGCGATGGCCCAACAGGAGAAGTATGCTTACAACCGGAGCCGCGTTCATTCAACCCCCTCCCCAGCCATAGCTTTAGCCGACGCTATGAATCGTCGGTGGTCTCCAGCAGCGATCGACACAGAGGGCCTCTAGGGGATGATCAGGAGGCTCTAGATGCACAAGCACTCATAAATCGGGCGAGAAACGAGCAAGAGGCGGTAGCTTTGGCCACGGTGGCTCACCAAGAGCCCGCGCCCTCCGTATCAGTAGGGGTGGGAGTGACCACTAGGGCCGTGGGAGTGCCATGCTTAGCATCGGCTCTGTGGAGTGAGTGGTTGCCGAAGGATTTCAAAGGACCTCGCAAGGTCCCGAATTACACTGTTGACTTACCTCCGGTGGCCTGGATTGAAAGTTATGAGCTGGCTATGGAGATGTTGGATGTTAGTGAGGCGGTGTGTGCTAAGTGCTTCATCATGATGCTTGAAGGTCCGGCTCGCAGAGATTAAAGGGTTTGCCACCCAATACCATCAATTCATGGGCTGAATTGAGGGCAAGGTTCATCAAAAACTTTCAAGGGACTTGCAAACAGCCTATGACTATTGTGGATCTTGATCATTGTGTCCAGCAGGAGAATGAGTCGGCTCATCATTGGGTCCGACGGGTGTCGACCATCATCCACTCATCTGAACAGATCACGACGGCTCAAGCGGTGCTAATCCTAGAAAAGAACTATCACTTCATCCCTCTGAAGCAGAAGCTCGACCGCCTCAAGCGTACGTGTCAGGACATGGGGGAACTCATGGCGGCTCTCACGAAGTATGCTGACTCTGATAACATGAAGGATCCAGGCTCAGATGAGGAAAAGGTCGGCCAAGGTAAGTGGAACAACCAGGGCAAGGGTGCGGCAAACAATGGTAACCAGAGCAAGCGGAAAAACCCGGATGGCGGGTCAGAACTAGTGGCTAATGCGAGCACCGCCCAGAATCATCCTAAGGACAATGGGAAGTTCACACCGCCTTTAACAAAAATAGGACTCCTTTCAATTTGGAGGAAATGCTCAAAAAACCCTGTTTGGAGCACAGCCGGCCCAATAAACCTTCAACGCACACATGGGGTGATTGCCATATCATGCAGAAGTTCAAGAATTACAACATGCAGCAACACAACAACCATGGTGGTGGCCCGCCCGGCGGCTCAGGATTAGGCAGGTCAGGAGCCGGATTTGGATCCGGCGGCTCAGGATCCGGTCGTCATGGTCAGGGTAATCAAGGAGGACATCCACAACACTCTGGTAATAACAATCAGCAACAACATAATCAATCTGGGTATCAAAGTAATCCAAAGCAGCTTAGTTCAGGCCAGTACCATGTTTTTACAACCAGCCTTAACAAGTGGGATCAGAAATTGCGCAAGCGAGCGGTTAATGCAGTCGTGCCGGCTCTGCCGCAATACTTGAAGTGGTCTAAGTATGACATGACATGGAGCCGGGAGGATTACCCGCCGCGTGTTGATGACCCGGGGCGGCTGGCCTTGGTAGTTGCCCCCCAAGTGGGAGGATATATGGTGAATAAGGTACTTATGGATGGTGGCAGTAGCATCAACATCCTGTATTATGACACCTTCCGGCAGATGAAGCTACTTGATAAAGACCTTAAGCCCTCATCAACCGTTTTTCATGGTGTGTACCAGGCAAGTCTGCTTATCTGATGGGCAAGATTTCTTTGGAAGTCGCCTTTGGTGACGAATACAACTATCGGTTGGATTCCTTGTGATTTGAAGTGGTCAAGATCAAGAGCCCTTATCATGCATTGTTTGGGAGGCCGGCTTATGCTAAGTTCATGGCTAGACCCTGTTATGTCTACTTACAACTCAAGATGCCCGGTTAAAAGGCATGGTTACTGTTCATGGTGATTGGAATACGACTATTGAGTGCAAGGAAGGAGATGCGGCTTACGCGGAATCCAGTTGTGCTGAGGCGGAACTCAAGTTCTATTAGGAGAATGTTGACCCGGAGGATATGACCCCGTTGAAAAAGCCTACGACGGAGGTTGAGCCGCCCCTCAAATTTTCGACGGATGATACCAAGGCAATAGATTTCACTCCGGGTGACTCATCCAAACATTTCATCATTGGGGCCAACATGGATCCCAAATAGGAAAGCGCGCTCATCGAATTCATCCGTGAGAATCAGGACATCTTTGCATGGAAACCTTCTGACATGCCAGGTGTACCGAGAGAGTTTGCTGAGCATAACCTTAATGTGGATCCTAAGTTTAAACCTATCAAGCAGTTTCTATGGCAGTTCAATAAGGAGAGACGCAAGGCCATTGGGGAAGAGGTCGCCCGACTCTTAGCGGCAGGTTTCATCGTCGAGGTCTTTCACCCGGAGTGGCTTGCTAACCCAGTGCTTGTGCTAAAAAAGAACGACACGTGGCGTATGTGTGTGGATTATACGGATCTTAACAAGGCTTGTCCGGCTGATCCTTTTGCTCTCCCTCGTATTGATCAAATCATTGATGCTACGGCGGGTTGTGAAAGCTTATGCTTCCTAGATGCTTATTCGGGATATCATCCGATCAAGATGGCAGTTAAGGACCAAGAGAAGACGGCTTTCATCATGCCTTTTGGAGCCTTCTGCTATGTGTCTATGCCTTTTGGGCTCAAGATTACCCAGGCGACTTATAGCGTTGTGTGCAGAATTGTCTTCACAGATAGATTGGACGCAACGTTCATGCTTATGTGGATGATATTGTGATCAAATCAAGGAAGAAGGAGACCCTACTTGATGACTTAAGGGAAACCTTTGACAATCTATGGATCTATAAGATGATGCTTAACCCGGCAAAGTGTGTCTTTGGTGTTTCGGCTGGCAAGCTCTTGGGTTTTCTGGTTTCTGAGCGTGGCATTTAAGCTAACCCGGATAAAATCAAGGCGATCACTTCCCTGGCTGAGCCGGCTTGTATCAATGATGTCCAACGCTTGACAGGGTGGATCGTCGCATTGAGCCGGTTCATAAGCCGCCTTGGTGAGAAATCTATCCCTCTATATCAGATGATGGAAAAGACAGACAATTTTGTTTGGAGTACGGCGGTGGGTGAAGCGTTTGAGGCGCTCAAGAAGCAGCTCACTGAGCCGCCGGTGTTAGCTGCTCCAGCTGAAAAAGAGCCTTTGCTCCTATATGTGGCGGCTAACAATCGGGCTGTCAGCGCTGCAATTGTGGTCGAGCGCAAGGAAGCAGGGAAGGAATATCCGGTTCAGAGGCCGGTTTATTATGTCAGTGAGGTCTTGATAGAGTCCAAGCAGAGATATCCACATTGGCAAAAGCTAGTGTATGGGGTGTTCATGGCCAGCTGCAAGTTAAAGCATTACTTCTTAGGGCACCAGATCACCGTGGTCAGCTCTGCTTCGTTGGGGGACATAATTCTAAACAGAGAAGACACTGGTAGGATTGCTAAGTGGGCATTGGAGCTGGGACCTCTCAATCTGAAATATGTACCTCGTACGACTGTCAAGTCTCAAGCCCTTGTGGATTTCATAAACGACTGGACAGAGTGTCAAGCGCCCGAGGAAAAGCCGGATAACACATACTGGACTATACACTTTGATGGATCCAAGCAGCTGGAAGGATCAGGGGCAGGAGTTGTTTTAACATCTCCCAAAGGCGATAAGTTCTGTTATGTGCTCTGGCTGATGTTCCCTTGCACCAATAATGCGGCTGAATATGAAGCACTGCTTCATGGCCTTAGAGTAGCCAAGGAAATGAATTTAAGCCGGGTAAGGTGCCTTGGCGACTCAAACCTTGAGGCTCGACAAGTTTCATGTACTTGGGACTCTAGGGATCCGCGGATGGCGGCTTATCATCAGGCGGTGGATGTCATTGCTGGTCACTTCAAGGGTTATCAAGTGGATCACATTGATCATCGCAGGAACGAGGCGGCTGATGCCTTGTCAAGGTTAGGCTCTCAGTGAAAGCTGGTACCGCCCAATATCTTTCTGGACGTCTTACATCACCCGACTGTCAAATTACCTTCAGAGGAAGATTTGGCTATTCCTGACCCGGAGGGACAGTTGGCGGCAGCTCTACATGCTATTCCGGATTGGACTGTGCCTTACTTGGCGTATTTGACTCGGGGCGAGTTACCTGATGATGAAAATCTGGCCAGACAGATCACCCGGCGGTCTAAGTCCATGACAATAGTTAATGGTGAGTTGAACAAGTGCAGCGTCACCGGGGTGTTTCAACGTTGTGTCTCACCAGAGGAGGGTAAGGAAATCATGAATGAAATTCATGCTGGAGATTGTAGACATCACACCGGCTCAAAATCTCTAGTGGCCAAGGCTTTCCGGCACAGTTTCTTCTGGTTGACGGCTCACAAGGATGCAGAGGATCTGGTCCACAAGTGTGTCGGCTGTCAAAAGTTCGGCCATTGTGCTCACGTTCCGGCTCAAGAATTGCACATGATACCAATTACTTGGCCGTTTGCAGTATGGGGGCTTGATATGGTCGGGCCTTTCAAGAGATCCAAGGATAAGAAAACGCACATCTTGGTGGCGGTTGATAAGTTCACCAAGTGGGTAGAGGCTGAGCTGGTCAGTAAGTGTGACGCGGCTACGGCGGTTCAGTTTATTAAAAATCTGATCTACCGTGTTGGTTACCCTCACAACATCATCACGGACAATGGCACAAATGTGTCGAAGGGGGCTAAAAAAATTTCTGCGACCTGGAGCACATCTGGCTTGATGTTTCGGCGGTTGCTCATCCACAGTCCAACGGTCAGGCGGAGCATGCTAATCAAGAAATCTTGAGAGGTATCAAGCCACGGCTTATGGTTCCTTTACAATGGAGACCGGGTTGTTGGGTGGAAGAGTTGCCGTCCGTCTTATGGAGCATAAGCCGTTTCTTCATGGTTTACGGTGCAGAGGCCGTGTTACCAAGTGACATCCGTCATGACTCGCCATGAGTGGGGGCTTACGTTGAGATGGACAATGAGACGGCGTGTCAAGACGCGTTGGATGCTTTGGAGGAGGAACGAGAACTGGAGGCTGCTTGTTCGGTGATCTATCAGCAAGACCTGCGCCGCTATCATAGCCACAGGGTCAAGACCCGGACATTTCAAGAAGGCGACTTAGTGTTGCGGCTGATTCAAGACCAGACAAATATGCATAAGTTATCTCCTCCATGGGAAGGAACTTTTGTGGTCAGCAGAAATCTCAACAACGGGTTGTATTATCTCATTAACATCCGGGACGACTCAGATACCTCGGGGCAGGAGATCCGCCTGCCGTGCAACATAGCACATCTGCGGCCTTATTATACCCGAGTTGTTGAGACTCGACATTGTACACTATCATTGTACATATCATATTTATATATGAATATAGTAGCATCCCTGCAAGCCGGGGCCTCTGCCATTTCGCATATCTTCATCCATGCAAGAAAAATCCAATAATTTGTTGTCGAAGGGGGCTTCCCACCTCTGGGTGTAGCTTATCTAACCCTAACAACCGGCTCTCAAGCCAAAAAATGTTGACAAGTCAACATAGCTGTCGAAGGGGGCCTCCCACCTCTGGGTGTAGTTTATCTAATGTAACGCCCCGGACACACCCGCCGGTAGTCGTACTCCTGGCGGGATCTAGACTGGCCTCACATATCAATTCTAGTCTTTTCTACGCACTTTGTCCTCGCTTAACCTAGGAGTTCTGTTCAGATGGGCTCCCGGAAAAGAAGGTCAATAGGCTCTGATACCAACTTGTAACGCCCCGGACACACCCGCCGGTAGTCGTACTCCTGGCAGGATGTAGACTAGCCTCACAGATCAATACTAGTCTTTTCTGCGCACTTTGTCCTCACTCATGCGCACCCGGGACCAACTTTCCGGTCGGTCACCCATCCTAGAACTACTCCAAGCCAAGCACGCTTAACCTGGGAGTTCTGTTCGGATGGGCTCCCGGAAAAGAAGGAATTCCTTATTGATATGAGTAGTCTATCATCCCTAATAAGCCAAGCTATCACATCTAACCCTAACAACCGACTCTTATGCCAAAAAAGTTGACAAGTCAACTTGGTTGTCGAAGGGGGCTTCCCACCTCCGGGTGTAGCTTATCTAACCCTAACAACCGGCTCTCAAGCCAAAAAATGTTGACAAGTCGACATAGCTGTCGAAGGGGGCTTCCCACCTCCGGGTGTAGCTTATCTAACCCTAACAACCGGCTCTTATGCCAAAAAAGTTGACAAGTCAACTTGGTTGTCGAAGGGGGCTTCCCACCTCCGGGTGTAGCTTATCTAACCCTAACAGCCGGCTCTTATGCCAAAAAATGTTGACAAGTCAACATAGCTATCGAAGGGGGCTTCCCACCTCTGGGTGTAGCTTATCGAACCCTAACAGCCAGCTCTTATGCCAAAAAATGTTGAAAAGTCAACATAGCTGTCGAAGGGGGCTTCCCACCTCCGGGTGTAGCTTATCTAACACTAACAACCGTCTCTTATGCCAAAAAAGTTGACAAGTCAAGTTGGTTGTCGAAGGGGGCTTCCCACCTCCGGGTGTAGCTTATCTAACCCTAACAGCTGGCTCTTATGCCAAAAAATGTTGACAAGTCAACATAGCTGTCGAAGGGGGCTTCCCGCCTCCGGGTGTAGCTTATCTAACCCTAACAGCCGGCTCTTATGCCAAAAAAGTTGACAAGTCAACTTGGTTGTCGGTGGGGGCTTTCCACCCTCTAGGTGTAGCTTATCTAACCCTAACAACCGGCTCTTACGCCAAAAATGTTGACAAGTCAACAAAGCCGTCCAGGGGGCTTCCTACCCCACGGGTGTAGCTTATCAAACCCTACCGACCGGCTCTTAAGCCAAGTAGTTGACTCCGTCAACACGTTAGGAAGATACAACATCTTTGGGTTATGCTTTTAAGCCGCCCTCCTAACGGTATAAAGATACATCTATTTCCGCAAGAAATTAAGTTGCCAAGAGCTGGTAAAGCATACAATGAGAAGCACAAGGAAGATGACACACACACACACACACACACACACACACACACACACACATATATATATATATATATATATGTTAAGTCGGACTTTTCATATGTGCACGATGGCACAATTCAAGCAAAGGAAAAAGTTACTACCAGTCTATTACATATGCTCTCTGTGGAGCCCAAAAATATCTTAAAGTTTTTTACACCGCTCATGGTGGGTCACAAGAGCCGGCTATCAACAGGCGTTCATAGCATGATCAACTGGCTGGCGGGTCACCCTGCTCCGGGTCTTCGACTGCCTTGATCTGAAGATTTTCCAAGTCCCAGTTGCAGTTGGTTAAAGCCGCAAAGGTTCCTTCTTCAAAGAAGGGGGGCGGGTCAAGTTCAAAGGCGAAAAGATTCTTACTGCGGGTAGGCGTTAGATCCCTGGACTCAAAGAGAGGGCCGTAGATTCTTTTCTGGTCAGCACTGTAAGCCGCCTGGTATGTCTCCAGGTTGACTTCTTCTGCTAACACGGAGGCAAGGACTTTGGAAGCCTTTACACAACGTGCATAGTCAGCTTCTGTAAACTCGGAGCCATCATCTATTTTGGAAGGGAATCCATCCATCATATCAGCCGGAGTTAGCTCTGGAGCAAAAGCCAATGCCCGGCTTATGACTGCGATCGCTCCCTGATGGGCGACTGATCTCTTCAATTCCACAATCTTCTTCGGCAGCATTGACACAAGCTCTAAGATCCCTTTGATAGTTGAAGGGGTATTATCCTTGTATAGTACAACTTCGATTGTACACACATCACCGCAGTAAAGTTGTTCTGTCAAAGTATACATGGCCTTCAGGGGCAGCAAGCTGTCGGAGGCAAGTTGGCGGCTCCTAGGACTTGCATAAGACGGGCGCCTCGTCATAAGTCGCCAGCACAAGTACAATACACAAATTGAGTTAAGTTATCAAATACTTACCAAAGATGGTGGCTGTCATCTTCGTGATGTGGCGCTTCAAGGACTGCAGTTCATCAGACACGATCATAAGTCGGTGATTAGCATCATCCGCCCGTTTAGTCAGGGTAGCTTGTTCAGTATTAGAGGATTCCTTGAAGGTTGCAAAGTCGGCCTTGATTTTGGTCAGTTCTTCAGCAAGGAGCCGTCATTTCTCATCAGCTTCACTCCGGGCGGCCTACTGCGCGGCTAGATTGTTTTTTAAGCCGGCCACTTCTGACCCGGCTTCGTTTAAAGCTTCCTATGACAAATCAAAGTATGGAATGAGCCGACAGGAGGAGAAGTTTAAAAAGCTCAGCAAGTCTCAAACAGATTGCAAGCAATATGTATGACACTTGGGGGCTAATGTCTATTTGATCTCCTAGATTAAAGGCAGTTCCGGATCATCTTTATCAAGTTAACCCGGAACTTGGGGGCTACATACTGGCTTTTCAGGCTATTCGGAAAGAAAGACCCGACTCAACTTCGACAAGATTGAGCCAGCCCTTGGGGGCTACAATTGGCTCTGTTACCCATTATCAATAAAGTCCCAACTCAATTTTGGAAAAGATTGAGCCGACCCTTGGAGGCTACAATTAGCTCTATCACCTATATTCTATAAAGCTCCGGTTCAATGTTATCAACTTTGAGCCGGCCCTTGGGGGCTAAAAACGATGATTTGAGATTACCTCTAAGTTATTTGAGGCCTACACGCTAAATATTTCTACTTCTACCAAGATTGAAGAGCCGGGTTATCATCAGCCAATATTATCCCGACTCTTGGGGGCTACGTAAGGGTATAAGGAGAATAAAGAATACCTCATATTTCTTCTTCATTAAGTTAACAAGCTTGAGCTCCAGATCCCGGCTTGTAGACAGCCGGCTCATATAGCCAGCATGAAGTTCGTCATCGGTCATTTTCTCAAGGGCGGGGAGCTCAAACTCCAGATTCTTGGAGGCCTTAGTCGTCTCACTATGCTTTGTCAGCACATGAGGTGGAGGAGAGTGGAAGCTGGCGCCGGTAATCAGAACGTCCGGAGTAGTGGTGTCATCAGCGGCCTTGGCAGGGCTCGGCATCTTGGAATGGTCCTTCTGTGGACTCTTTGGAATAATATCGTTAGCTGCCGGCTCTACAGAAGCCGCTGAGGGATTTGCATCTGGCATAGGAGCGTCTGGCTTGGCAAGCTCCGGTTCTTGAGTAGTAGGGCTAGGGGAGGACTTGTTGGTCTTCCTTCGCTTGGCTTGAGCATTGGAAAAGCATAAAAGTTAGAGCCGAAGGTTTACAACCGCCAAAGGCTCGGACGTAAGGCTTGAAAAACATGTACAATGGATTAATCTTTGGAGGCGGCAGAGCAGTGGCCGTAGAGTCGCCAGATGAAGGCGATGATCCCTGAAAGGCAGTTCATATAATGTAAGGCAATGATTGGAATTACAAAGGAAGAGCTAGTAAAATCAAGCAGAGAAGAAATACATACCTCCGCGGGGCGCTTCTTCTGAGTCGGGGAGTTAGGTAACCCGGACATGAGATCGGTAGAGCCAGTGCTCCAGGTCTGGCGTCGGTCCGCTTGTTGTTGCTTTTTCAAAAGAAATTGGGGGGTCCAAGTAAGCAAGAGGATGAGAAAGGGGAACTTTTCGAACGACCCGCCGTATCTTATGGGGTACAAAATATTCTGAGTCGGATGAAATATAAGTTACCTCAGGGGCTTTGGTGCGGCTGGTCTCTGCCTCGTCCTATGAATGGTTGTTATCAATAAGGTGAATAAAGAGGTGGCAAAAAAATAGTCAAATTATACCTCTGAGCCGTCTGATTCCGGCGGTTCAAACCATTCTTCTTGAGGAGTGGTCTTCTTCGTCCTCTTGGCCGCGACCTTCTTCTTGGCTTTCTTCAGAGGAGGAACATGTTTCTTCTTCCAGAAGTTGGAGTTAGCCTGAAAAGATAAGCCGACAAGTAGTGAGGAATTGCCAAGACATAGCTAATAAAGAGAAGAGACTATAAAGAGTCGCCTTACATTTGGGGCCGGGTTAGTGACACAGAAAGGTGCTAGCCCAATGGCACTGCAAGCTCCTGAAGTTTCATGGACAAGACTCCGGATGACAGTTGTAATGTCATCTTCTGTTAATGTTGTCCAGATGAAGCAGAGGGAATCATCATATTGGCCCGGGTATTCGCACATAAGGCGATTTCGCCGGCTCAAGGGCATAATCCTCCAAGAGATCCAGCAGCGGATCAGATCCAATCCTGTCAGCCTGTTGGCCATAAGGGCTTTAATCTTGGCATGAGCCGGATCGTGCTTTGCCCGTTCAGCAGTTGACAGCCGGCCAGGAAGCTCAGAGGTCGTCTTGAGATGGGATGGGCGGTAACCCGGCAGGGGATGCTCACCATCTGGGGAGGTATCTTTAAAGTACAACTAAGTCTTGTTCCAATCTTTTGGATGACTCGGCATCAGAACAACCGGAAAAGTTATGTCCCGGCGCCTCTGAATTGAAATCCCGCCGAGTTCTAAGCTTGGGCCGGCCTTCACTTCGGTCTGGCGATTTGCGTAAAAGAACTCACGGAAGGGGCCAACAGACGGCTCAGTTTGCAAATAGACTTCGCTGAGCACTTGGAAGTTGCATATGTTGGAGACAGAATTGGGGGCAAGGTCTTGAGGGCGCAACTTGTAAAAGTGAAGGACATCCCGGAAGAATTTTGAGCCGGGGGGGTACAAACCCACGTTCGACGTGATCTGAAAATACAACTACTTCGCCCTCCTGAGGAACGGGCTTCAGTTCATTACCCGGAACCCGCCAATGGATGACATCTTTGGCGGGAAGGGTGCCCGCGTGTACAAAGTCCATCAGGAACTCTTCAGTGATGCAAGAGTCGACCCAATTGCATGAGTTGAATGCACGAGACATGGCGGCGGCTTAAAACTACGCAAGGTAACAATGTATGGTGAGTCGGGGAACGACAGATGTCTACGGGCGGTTAAAAGCTTAAGATTTTAAGATTGAGCTGCCAGGATCTGGCTAGTGAGAGCCGGAATTACATGGCGGGTCAAGTTTATGAGAAGACAAGGAAAAATTTGGCTATGTGTAGAAAACAGGTTTCACAAAGTATCTCTGAGATTATGGATCTACAAAACGGAGGGAAATGATTTTATTTCAAACCTAGAGACGAACAGTCAAAACAGCGAAGGTTTGAAAACGACAGGCGGAGCCGTTACAGATCTGCACTGTGCTACTATAGGTTTCCTACAGAATGCCGCATTGGGGACAGGATATTATCGGGTTCGTACGGAATAAGCATGGCCGGCGTTGAAAGAGGCTCATGTTCTAAGCGGCGGGAGAGCTCCATGAAACCCTACCGAAATGGCTACATATCTAGGGTAAGAAGGACTCAACAGAGATGGCGCAGAGGACGAGGTAGAACTCTAGAACGAACATGTTGATGCAGCGGCCTCGACGGCGACGGTGTGGAGACAGCACCGGAGCAAAGTGTGTTAGAGTGGCGGCGCTGGAAGGAGGAAGATGAAGAGCGAGCGGGAAGGAAGGAAAAGGCCACCCCTTGCGGTCCTATTTAATTGGCAAGGATGGAAACAAGCGCGAAAATCCAGGCGGCGGATATCATTTGACCGAGGCAGGCGCCTCGATTCCCGGACCGTCCATTTAGTAAAGGAAAGATTCGTTGCGGACGTCAGAGGATCTTTCTGACAGATTTGACATGACGTCATGGCGGGTCATTATTTTCAGGTGACATAAGGGAGACTCGCCGATGATTGAGAAGGAGGCTGAAGTGAGCAAGCTCAAATCAACCTGGGACCTAATGTTGGGGATATAACCCCAAAGTGAGACCCACCCAAGAGGCTTCGGGTCACACTAGGCAGCTCGTACGCCATCCCAAGAGTGGTCTGTGCAGACTTAAGCCCAAGACGTTTGGCGGCTTGACAAGATGGGCCGGACCATGGCCCAGACGGAGAAGACCCGGTCAAGTAAGCCGCCCGGAGACAACTTGGTCAGGGAGGCAAGATAAGGTAGAGATAGACTCAGACACGTAGTGAGAGTCGGTTGCAACTTGTATGACCCGTTGTCTTGACCTCCTATATAAAGGCGAGACCCGGGGCGACTTAGAGAGCAGACTATCGAGAACTAGGTCAAGCAATAGCTCCCTTGTAATCGATACACCAAGCAATATAAACACAAGCAGGACGTAGGCTATTACCTCGACTTGAGGGGCCGAACCTGGGTAAACTCGTGTCCTTCGTCCCAATCAACCCCTTTGAGTCCATCACCTTAGCAATGGCCTCGAATCCAAGTCCATTCACCCGGACATCTGCCGTGATAAAACCACAACATCGTCCAAATGGTGGGAGGAGGGTCCGAGTGGTACTACGACATTGCCACGACATGACTCATCTCTCCAACTACATCGCTCTCCTTTGGTAAAGCTTCGTCAAGGGCAGGCAACCCACGTGGTGCGGGCTTGAATTCGGTGCTCGAGGAGACTCATTTCGTGGAACCAAATGCATACATAGGATATGGCACTTACATCCAAGGCAAGGGATCTTAGTCGTAGCCCTCCATGCGAGGGATCTCGATGCCCGAGGAGACTCATGTGCCAGAGATAAACCAGTACACTAGAGGCGATGGATCTCAATAGGTACTCATGTCTGCATTTTTACTGTATTCACAAAGATATATTATGCTCACACGTGTTATTTTTATAGTATGGCAAACAATGTCCATACACTGGAGGCGAGGGTTCACAAAACTACAACAATGCTCAAGTATGTTCAACCATAATAAGCAACTACAAGCACACAACATTTTCATGAATTTTATTTACATACGTTTTTTCTGTGCAGGAAAGTGATCGAACATGGCACGATGAAGAAACCTTGTGTGGCCTAAACACATGCATCCTAAGAGATCCCGTTGATCCTACAAACACGGGAATAATTACAGACTTCTTCCACTAGAATGTTATTGGCCCATTTTATATCACTCCAGAGTCACAACTAAACACCTATAATTTCGCATCATCATCTCAATATGGATTGCAGACTCCACCACCTATGGAAAACTCGCAGACACAGGAAGACGAGGGGCAGTACGACTGTGGTCTTCGTGAACACCGAGCACCTAATCGCTTGTCACCATCCCGACATCGGGAAAGGCTAGCTGGCTGTCGTCGAGTAGGGTGATTCGTCTATGTTTATGCACGAACTATTCTATGTATCTATGTCACCTTGAAACTTTGAGATGCATGTAAGAGACATCTATGTAGTATGGGAAATAAAAATGCATCTGCAAATAACTTATGGCGCTAAAAATCAGGCGTGAACAAAAGGTCACATTTTATTTCGAGGTTATTTTTTCAACTGAAATTAGCATGCTGAAATTAAGATAAAACTTGCTATGAATTTTAAGATATAACCACATAAATCTACTGAGTCCAATATGAATATTTTCCTTTTCCATCAGAAGCTTCTTCTGCTTCCTTGTCCACACGAGCCCTTTCTTTCTTTTCCTGCCTCTCCGCCTCACGGGCCTCCTGTCGCTGCCGTTGCACCTCCTCTAAATGACGTCACTCTTCCCGGTTTTTCTTCAGCATCTCATAACAGAAACACCTCTGCTCCTCATAATACTTTTTTAACTCTCTTTTTTGCTCTGTTTTCTCCTCTGCTGCCGCCTTTTCGTGGTGCTCTTCCGCCTGCCAACTTGCCCATGCACGATGACCTCTTTCACGAATCTCAATCACTGACCAAGCTGACATCTGTGTGTCAATCTAATGATAGTGTATGCACAAAGGCGGAGGGGACTAC
Organism: Hordeum marinum; assembly: GCA_022496015.1. Classification (NCBI taxonomy): domain Eukaryota; kingdom Viridiplantae; phylum Streptophyta; class Magnoliopsida; order Poales; family Poaceae; genus Hordeum; species Hordeum marinum. Next base: position 345,706,280 of record CM039676.1, on the reverse strand, counting down.
TACAAAAATAGAAATAGAAATATGAAATCAATAATAATATCAACAATGTGTACATTTTTATGGCTGAATTATACTGGAAGCTTGTCGTATGGTGAACTAGCTACAGGTGGATCTTCCTCATAATTAGCGCACATGAAAATTTTCATGCCCAACCAATTCGAAAAAATCAGTCACCTCCTTCACCTTGCAAAGATCACCGCACCAACAACACATGATTTCCACCCCTGGAGGAAAACTCACACTCTTCATTTTCGTGGGCCTAATGTTTTGATCCCAGCAAGGCAAACTCATACTGGCTACAAAAAGTGTGACACACTTAGCGCACTGGTATTTTCACTAGTGGTTGGATGATGGATGAAGAGAGGTTCAATGCCTCGTTTTATAGGCTCAGACAGACATGAAGGCGGGAAAATAAGGCGCGAACAGACAAATTTTTAAGCGGGAATCACGCAGCGGAATAATGTGCATTGACAGCCTCGGAATCAGCATCATTAGCGTCTCGGAATCAGCACCGTTAGACTGAAATTTCCGTGCGTGCTCACTACACTGTTGGCCGCCTAGGCAGTGGCGCAGGTCCCACCTCTCTGTTGCCGTTCCGTCGCGGGCGCTGGCTGGAACTGGAGCAGGACTAGCCGCCTGGGGCCATGACGACTGGGCCCAGCCACCCCGCGATGTGGCGGCAGGTGACATGCGTCACCTAGCGCACCTGCCACCCAGAGCAAGGGGGTCTTTTCTGCCATTTTGTACCGCATGTGGTCCTTTCTCACAATTCCACCCGACAGGTGGTCTTTTTAGACAAAAATTCGCCCGCGCCACGCTCGGCCGTCAATCGGTGCACCGAGCAGGGAGGTCGCCGTCGGAGCCTAGGATGGCGTAGGCAGTCTACCAGGATCATGCACCGACAAAGTGGGAAAGAATATGATAAAAGGAGGAGATAGAGAGGGATGGGTGGGTGGATGGATGGGCCCCATTGGTTTCAATGACAGGCGAGGCATGGAACGGACACGATCGGACGAGGACGATGCAGAAAGCATCCACGTGCCATCATTTCAGACGCAAAACTAGACGAAGTTTGTGCCGGGATGGAGCAAGCTGGACCAGAAACATACATTTATTGTGGATGGAGTCGCACGTTGAGCCGTCTCGTCTGTTCGTTCACCCTCAAACAGACTGATCAGATGATTTGTCTCGTGCGTTGGAATTGGCCTAAGGCCATGTACATTTGAACTCCCTACGTTTTTAATGAAATATAAGATGTTTTATAGACCGGTAAATGTCATTATAAGTCAGGGTAGACGAGAACAAAAGGCCCTCGCATTTCTAGTTTGCGATAGAATGTTTGTCACAACACTTATATGAAAGTAGACGGGCAATGATTAGGTCAATACATAATGTTAGAAGGGAAAGAGGGATTGGTGTAATAGTTGATATATTGCTTGAGTCATGTGGGCATATATATATAGGAGTACATGATCAACTTGGAGTACAAGACAAGGCAGGAACAAACCCTAGTCTATCCTGTACTTCCTAATAATCACGTTACTCAACATCCCCCGGCAGTCACAATGGTAGCGACGCAGACGGTGAGACTGGAGAAGAATCCGAAGGTAAGCCGATGGTCATCCCCCCATAGTTGTAAAGGTCGATGCATCACGGATGTCATGGCTGGAGTAGAAACTGACGAGGTTGCTCAAGCAAGGAGGTAGCCCTTTGTGTCATTGTCAAGGTAGTCGGGAGCGTGAGGTGGTGTAGCTGTGGTCAAGATAGCCGTGCGAAGAAGTCCGTGGTCAATGTCGAGTCGGGGTAGCCAGTGTCAAGGAAGTCATCGTGAAGCCGCGGGCGCAAGGAGGCGCCGAGTTAGTCATGGGCTATAGTGTCGCGGCATGCGGTCTCCACCGCCGCCCGAGGCCGTCCTCGTGGGTGCACCGACCCGCGAACCGCCGCCCCATCGCCCCTTCGGGGTGTAGCGCCATGGCACGCGGTCCATGTTGCCGCCCCGAGGTCTTCCCGCCATCGCCCCGACACGTGCGCTACCACTTCATCGCCCCTTCGGGCCTTAGCGCCACGGTGTGCGGTCCTCTCCGCCGTTCCCGCATGTCGACTTGTACGTGGCATGTGCCGTGCCGCCTCCCTAGGCACGGGAACGCCATCGTCCGCGCTGGTCTTCGTCACGCTGCCGGGTTCTTCCTCGCCTACTTCGAGCATCGCCGCATTGGTGGAATAGTTGTTGTATTGCTTGAGCCTCGTGGGCATATATATATAGGAGTACATGATCAACTTGGAGTACAAGATAAGGCAGGAACAAATCCTAGTCTATCCTATACTTCCTAATAATCACGTTACTCAACACATAATACATATGTTATTTTAAGTTCTTAACTCTTGCTACCATCTTTTGTTGCTTCAAGAAGACCTATCTTTTTTTTCAAGCTAACTGGTACAAATCAATGTTTACAATTATGCTTGATTTTTGTTGTTCAGATCAAATGTTTGAGAGATTGTTTCCTTTAAGTACTATTGGGTTTTCCAGTTATATATAGGCGCATTTCCCCTAAATTCAAGAAGGTAGACTATTCCGTGGGACTCCCCAAATCTAGCAGGTGGAGTGTTTTCCTTTTAGCAACTATAATTCGTGGGATAGATATGGTATGTTTTCCCAACACATTGTTTACACAGGATGAAAAATCAAGACCATTAATAAGGATAAATTTATAATTTTACTTATAAGATTTTGGATTATTCAGCAAAACCTACAACAGAGCATAACACATGAACCTTCTCTTCTGCGCTAGTCACGTTACTAAGATAGCACCATTATGCATTTCCTAAGTAGCTTCGTCCCTACGCCTTCCTTGATAACTTCTTATTTTTCAACATGTGAACGTTTTATTAGTACACAAATAAGAATTCCTAAGACATGTATTGCTATTTATAATACATGATGAATATATTTTTGTAAATTATGAATGTATTTTATTACATGATGAATAATTTTCCTAACACGGGATTTTTCTTAATACATGATCAATATTGTTTTATAGCAATCCATAATTTTGTAATACTCATTGATAAATTTATGAAAACAAATTCCATTTTTAGTATACAATGAGGATACTTTTCATGTTTTCCTTCTTTATATTTAGTGTTTCTCGTTTATTTATTACTACTTCCCATTTCGTTTCTTTCAGGTTAAAAATGGTAAACTATTTTTTGTTGGCAAAGAAAGTTCCAAACTACAAAAAATCTACTAAAAATGTGTAACTTCTTTCTAAAACTATTGAAAATTATTTCATATATTTAAAAAAACTAAAATGAAAAATGAAAAATTTCTAATACATGATAGCATTTTGAATTATTTTGTTAAAGTTTGTAAAAGCATGATGAGTATTTGACTTAATGCATGACAAATAATATTTTGTATTTGGTCAACAAGTTTAATACATACTGAATTAGTTTTTTGATACAAAATTAAATATATTATCATACGTTGAATGTTTTTCGAACGTGACAAACATTTTCAATACACAATTGGAAATATTGTCATGTTCTTTGTTTTGTTTCCTTTTTACTTTTCTTTCCAATTTCTTGGAATTTTAACTTTTCTACTTAAAAATGCATGAACTATTATTGTAGATATTTTATTTTTTGGGAAACCACAAAAACAGTTATGAAAATTGTATTTTTTAAACTTTATTGTATTTCTAAAACATATGAGAATATTTTTTTAGTACATTGTTTTTTCAAATACACAATGAATTAAACTAATTACAAATTTTTTGCATGATGACCTTAACATTTTTGAGTATGTTACAGTATTTGAAACATGAAAGACATTTTCAATAACGATGAGCATCCCCCCTTTCTTTTACTTTACTTTCGAGTTTTATCGTGTTTTGCCGTGTTTTTCCAAGGTTTTTTATGCTTTTTTCCTTTGTCGGTTTAAAAATCCACAAACTATTTACCTAGTGGTAGCCCCTTAGATGGGCTCGTCCACCCTTAAGTGAGCTAGGGTTTGGGTGGTGCCCAGCCCCCTTGTGGGCCGGTGTGCCCCCTCCCCTTGGCCCATGAGGCCCCCCAACACTTGCTGCCCCCCGAAACACCTTTCGGTCCTCCCGGTCATAACCCGGTACCCTCGGAACGCTTCCGGACTCCGATTCCCTTCGTCCTATATATCGATCTTCACCTCCGGACCATTAAGGAGTTCTTCATCACGTTTGAGATCTTATCCGGGACTCCGGACAATGTTCGGTCACCAACACATATAACTCAATACTACCAAAACGTCACCGAACGTTAAGTGTGTAGAGCCCGCGGGTTCGAGAACTATGTAGACATGAACAAGACACCTCTACAATCAATAACTAATAGCGGGACCTGGATGCCCATATTGGTTCATACATATTCTACGAAGATCTTTATCGGTTGAACCTCTATCTCAAGGATTCAGTTAACCCTGTATGATGTTCCCTTTGTTCTTCGGTATGTTACTTGCCCGAGATTCGATCGTCGGTATCTCTATACCTAGTTCAATCTCGTTACCGACAACTCTCTTTACTCATTCCATAATACAATATCCCGTGGCTAACTCTTTAGTCACATTGCTTGCAAGGCTTATAGTGATGTTGTATTACTGAGTGGGCCCTGAGATACCTCTCCGTCACACGGAGTAACAAATCCTAGTCTTGATCCATGCCAACCCAACAGACACCCTTGGAGATACCTGTAGAGCACCTTTATAGTCACCCAGTTACGTTGTGACATTTGATACATACAAGGTACTCCTCCGGTGTCAGTGAGTTGCATGATCTCATGGTCATAGGAATAGATACTTCACATGCAAAAAACTATAGCAATAAACTGACATGATCGTATGCTATGTTTATAGTTTGGGTCTTGTCCATCACATCATTTTCCTAATGATGTGATCCCGTTATCAAATAACATCTCATATCCATGGCCAGGAAACCTTGACCATCTTTGATTAACAAGCTAGTCTATTAGAGGCATACTAGGGACATGGTGTTGTCTATGTATCCACACATGTATCTTAGTTTTCGATCAATACAATTCTAGCATGGATAATAAACGATTATCATGAACAAGGAAATATGATAATAACTAATTTATTATTGCCTCTAGGGCGTATTTCCAATAGTCTCCCAGTTGCAATAGAGTCAATAATCTAGCTCACATAGCGATTTGTGATGAATCTCACACCCAATGAGTTTTGGAGTTCGATCATGTTTTGCATGTGAAAGAGGTTTTAGTCAACGGGTCTACAACATTCAGATCCGTGTGTACTTTGCAAAACTCTATGTCATACTATAGACACTGCTACCACGCTCTACTTGGAGCTATTCCAAATGGCTACTCCACTGTACGTATCCGGATTGCTACTAAGAGTCATCTGGATTGGTGTTAAATCTTGCATCGATGTAACCCTTTACGACGAACTCTTTATCACCTCCATAATCGAGAAGTATTTCCTTAGTCCTCTAGTTATTAAGGATAACTTTGACCGCTGTCCAGTGATCCACTCCTGGACCACTCTTGACTGATCCATTTTGAACTGTTTCAAAATCTTGTCAAGGTATGTACTCATTGAAAGTCTCATCGAGCGTCTTAATCTATCTCTATAGATCTCGATGCAATTAAGTAAATTTATCCATGTCTTCCTTCAAAAAACACCTTTCAAAAAACCCTTTATGCTTTCCAGAAATTCTACATCATTTCCGATCAACAATATGTCATCCACATATACTTATCAGAAATTCTATAGTGCTCCCACTCACTTTCTTGTAAATACAAGTTTCTCATAAACTTTGTACAAACTCAAAAACTTTGATCACCTCATCAAAGCATATATTCCAACTCCAAGATGCTTGCTCCAGCCCATAGTAGGATTGCTGGAGCTTGCACACCTTTTAGCATCCTTAGGAGTGACAAAAATTTCCGATCATATCACATACAACCTTTCTCACGGAAACCGTTAAGGAAACCATGTTTTGACATCCATTTGCCAAATTTCATAACAGAAAAATGCAGCAACTACTAACATAATTTCAACTGAATTTTAGCATCGCTACGGGTGAGAAAGTCTCATCGCAGTCAACTCCTTGAACTTGGCGGAAACTTCTTCGCGACAAGTCGAGCTTTATAAATGGTGACATTCACCATCAGTGTCCATCTTCATATTAAAGGTCCATTTGTACTCAACGACCTGTCGTTGAATGGGCAAGTCTACCAAAGTCCATACTTGGTTTTCATACATGGATCCTTTCTCGGATTTCATGGCTCCTAGCCATTTGTTGGAATCCGGGCCCTCTAGTGCTTCTTCATAGTGTGTAGGCTCATTGTTGTCTAACAACATGATTTCCAAGACATGATTGCCATACCACTCAGGGCAATACGTGTCCTTGTCAACCTACGAGGTCCGGTAGTAACTTGATCTGAAGTTTCATGATCATCATCATTAGCTTCCTCTTCAATTAGGTGTAGGCGCCGTCAAAACAACCTTCTGCGCCTTGCTCATCAAACTGAAGTGACGGTTCAACAAACGCATCAAGTTCTACTTTCCTCCCACTCAATTCTTTTGAGAGAAACTCTTTCTCAAGAAAGAACCTGGTTTTAGCAACAAACACTTTGCACTCGGATCTGAGATAGAAGGTATGCCCAACTGTTCTTAGGGTATCCTATTAAGTTACACTTTTCTGCTTTGGGTTCGAGCTTATCAGACATAAGTGTCGTATTCCTAAACTCTGAAAAATGACAGCTTAGGTTTCTATCAAACCATAATTCATACAGTGTCATCTCAACGGATTTGGACGGTGCGCTATTGAAAGTGAATGTAGTTGTCTCTAATGCATAACCACAAAACGATAGTGGCAAAACGATAAGAGAAATCTTAGTACACACCATATCCAATAGAGCACGACTATGACGTTCGGACACACCATCACACTATCGTGTTCCAGGTGGTGTGAGTTGTGAAACAACTTCCACATTGTCTTAAGTTGTATACCAAACTCGTAACTCAGATATTCACCTCCACGATCATATCGTAAACATTTTTATCTTCTTGCCAGATGATCTCAAATTTCACTCTGAATTTTCTTGAAGTTTTCAAACATTTCTGACTTGTGTTTCATTAAGTAAATATGCCCATATCTACTCTAATCATTAGTGGAAGGTAAGAAAATAAAGATATCCACTGCACGCTATAACACTCATTGGACCGCATACATCAACATGTATCATTTCCAATAAGTCACTTCCCCGCTCCCTCATACCGGAAAACATGGTTTTAGTCATCTTGCCCAAGAGGCATGGTCCGCATGCCTCAACCAATTCGAAATCGAATGAGTCCAAAGATCCATCAGCATGGAGTTTCTTCATGTGCTTACACCAATATCACATTTAGCGGTAGTGCCACACGTATGTGGTACTATCGTTATTAACTTCGTATCTGTTGACATCAATGTTATCAACACGTGTATTACGACGATCAAGATTAGATAAACCATTCTCATTGGGTGCATGAACATTGAAGGTATTATTCATGTAAACAGAATAACCATTATTCTCTAACTTAAATGAATAACTATATTGCAATAAACACGATCTAATCACGTTCATGCCCAACGTAAACACCAAATAACATTTATTTAGGTTCATCACTAATCCCGAAGGTAGAGAGAGCGTGCGACGGTGATCGCATCAAACTTGGAAACACTTCCAACACACATCATCACCTCGTCCATAACTAGTCTCAGTTTATTCCGTAGCTATTATTTCGAGTTACTAACATTTAGCAACTGAACCAGTATCTAATACCCAAGTGCTACTAGGAGTACTAGTAAGGTACACATCAATAACACATATATCAAATATACTTCCGTTGACGTTGCCAACCTTCTTATCTACCAACTATCTAGGGTTGTTCCACTTCAGACCGCTCTCCTCATAATAGAAGCACTTAGTCTCGGGTTTGGGTTCAACCTTGGGTTTCTTCACTAGAGTAGCAACTGGCTTTCCATCCATGAAGTTTCCCTCCTTTCCCTTGCCCTTCTTGAAACTAGTGGTTTTACTAACCATCAACACTTGATGCTCCTTCTTGATTTCTACCTTCACGGTGTCAAACATCGTGAGTAGCTCAGGGATCATCTTTTCCATCCCTGGCATGTTTATAGTCCATCATGAAGCTCTAGTAGCCTTGTGGATAGTGACTTGGAGAACTAAATCAATCACTATCTTACCTGGAACATCTACTCCCACTCGATTCAAGCGATTGTAGTACCCAGACAATCTGAGCACATGCTCACTGACTGAGCTGTTCTCCTTCATCTTGCATGCAAAGAATCTTGTTGGAGGTCTCATACCTGTCAACACGGGCACCAGCCTCAGATCCGAATTTCAGATCTTAGAACATCTCATATGTTGTGTGACGTTCAAAATGTTTTGGAGTCTCAATTCTAAGCCCTAATGCATGACACACTGAACTATCAAGTAGTTATCAGAACGTGCCTATCAGATGTTCACAACATCTACAGATGGAGCTTGAGGGAGTGGTGCACCGAGCAGTGCATTAAGGACATAAGCCTTCTGTGCAGCAATGAGGACAATCCTCAGATCACGGACCCAGTCCGCATCATTGCTACCATCATCTTTCAACTTACTTTTATCTAGGAACGTATCAATAAAACAGGGGAGTTACAACACGAGCTATCTACAACATAATTTGCAAAGACACTTCTGACTATGTTCATGATAATGAGTTCGATTAATCATATTACCTAAGAACTCTCAGTCAAATTGACACCCCTCTGGTCATTCGAGTGATACATGATCCGAATTCACCAACTCGAGTCTGATCATCATGTGAGTTGAGGTGGTTTCAATGGTGAACATCATCATGTTGATCATATCTACTATATGACTCATGTTCGACCTTTTGGTCTCTTGTGTTCCGATGCCATGTCTGTACTTGCTAGGCTCGTCAAGTTAAACATGAGTGTTCTGCATGTGCAACACCGTCATGCACTCGTTGTATGTGAACGTAGAGTCTATCACACCCGATCATCACGTGGTGTCTCGACACGACGAACGTTCGCAATGGTGCACACTAGGGGAGAACACAATTTATCTTGAAATTTAAGTGGGGGATCACCTTATAATGCTACCGTCGTCCTAAGCAAAACAAGGTGCATAAAAGGATTAACATCACATGAATATCACAAGTGACATGATATGGCCATGAACTTGTGCTTCTGGTCTCCATCTATAAAGCACCGACACGATCTCCATCATCACAGGCATGAGACCATGATGTCCATCAACGTGTCACCATCGGGGTTGTCGCGCCCACCATGCTTCTACTACTATTGCTATCGCTTAGCGATAAAGTAAAGCATTACAAGGCACTTAATTATTGGCACGTAGGTCATACAATAACTGAAGACAACCCTATGGCTCCTGCCGGTTGCCGTACTCATCGACATGCAAGTCGTGACATTCTATAGAGAACATGATCATCTCATACATCACATATATCTCATCATGTAATTGGCCATATCATGTCACAACATGCCCTGCAAGAACAAGTTAGACGTCCTCTAATTGTTGTTGCATGTTTTATGTGGCTGCTACAGGTATCTAGCAAGAACGATTCTTACCTACGCAAAACCACAATGGTGATTCACAAATTGCTATTGAACCTTCTCAAGGACCGTCTTTGTCGAATCCGATCAAACTAGAGTAGGAGAGACAGACACCCACCAACCATCTTTATGCAACAAAGTCACATGTGAGTCGATGGAACCGATCTCTCGTCCATGGACGAGTAAGGTTGGTCCGGGCTGCTTCATCCACACTATCGCTGAATCAAGAAAAGACCAAGGGAGGAAGCAATTTGAGCGTCAACACCCACAAACTCCTTTGTGTTCAACCTGTGACCTCATCTATGCATAGACCTAGCTCATGATGCCACTGTTGTGGAACGTTGCGTGGGAAACAAAAATTTTCCTACGCATACGCAAGATCTATCCATGGTGATGAGCATCTACGAGAGGAAGAGTGTATCTACATACCTTTGTAGATCGATAAGCGGGAAGTGTTAAGAAACGCGGTTGATGTAGTCAAACATCTTCATGATCCAAATCGCAAGCCGTCTCACGATCCCATCACGATCCGTCCCATGATCCAATCACAATACGTCCCGCGATCCAATCACGGTCCTTCCGATCTAGCGCCGAACGGATGACACCTCCGCGTTCAGCACACGTACAACTCGATGACGATCGCCACCTCCTTGATCCAGCAAGTGAGGGTGAAGAGGTAGATGAGTTCTCCGGCAGCACAATGGCATGGTGGCGGTGGTGGTGGACCTGATCTGGTACAGCTTCGCTAAGCCGTACCAAATAGATCTAGAGGAGAAGCTATCTAGAGGGAGAGAGGGCAGCACGTGGGTTTTTAGGTGGGCTGCCCTCTCTCTCCCTCCACTATATATAGGAGGAGAGGAGGATGTGGGGTGCCCTAGATCCCATCTAGAGAGTGGCGCCCAAGGCAGAGGGGGGCGCTCCCTAGGGTGGCTTGTCCCCCCAAGTTACCTAGTGGTAGCCCCTTAGATGGGCTCCTCCACCCTTGGCCGATGTGGGCTAGGGTTTGGGTGGCACCCAGCCCCCTTGTGGGCTGGTGTGCCCCCTCCCCATGGCCCATGAGGCCTGCTACCTCTTGAGCGTGCATTGGTTTTCCCTTGAAGAGGAAAGGGTGATGCAGCAAAGTAGATCAGTATTTCCCTTAGTTGTTGAGAACCAAGGTATCAATCCAGTAGGAGGAACAAGAAAGTCACCAATGGATGCACCTACACAAATAATCAAACTCTTGGACCCAACACTATAAAGGGGTTGTAAATCACTTCACGGTTATTTGCAAGGACTAGAGATGATAGAGATAGGTGTGATAGATTGCGGAAAGTAAAAAATAAATAAATTGCAGCAAGGTATTTTTTGGTATTTTTGGTTTATAGTTCTGAAAATATATTATGGAAAGTAGACCCGGAGGCCATAGGTTTCACAAGAGGCTTCTCTCTTGAAGGAAAATATCACGGTGGGTGAACAAATTACTGTCGAGAAATTGATAGAAAAGCAAATAATTACGAAGATATCCAAGGCAATGATTGTGCATACAGGCATCACGTCCGTGTCAAGTAGACCGTAACGATTCTGCATCTACTACTATTACTCCACACATCGACCGACTCCTGCCTGCATCTAGAGTATAAGTTCATGAAGAACATCATAACGCATTAGATCAGATGACATGATCTAGAGGGATAAACTCAAGCAATATGATGAAAACCCCATCTTGTTACCCTTGATGGGAACAATACAATACGTGCCTCGCTACCCCTACTTTGTCACTGGGTGATGACACCACAAGATTGGACCCAAAACTAGGCACTTCTCCCATTGCATGAATTACCAATCTAGTTGGCCAAACCAAACTAATAACTCGAATAAACTTGCAAAGATATGAAATCATGCATAGAAGAATTCAGAAAAGACTCAAATAATATTCATGGATAATCTGAACATAAACCCACAATTCATCGGATCTCAACAAACACACCGCAAAAGAGTATTACATCGGATAGATCTCCATGAAGATCATGAAGAACATGGTATTGAAGCACAAAGAGAGAGAATAAGCCATCTAGATACTAGCTATGGACCCGTAGGTCTGTGGTGGACTACTCACGCATCATCGGATGGGCAATGGAGTTGATGTAGATGCCCTCCGTGATCCAATCCCCCTCTGGCATATTACCAGAAAAGGCTCCAAGATTGGATCTCTCGGGAACGGAGGCTTCTGGCGGCGGAAAAGTATTTGTGTTCCTCTTTTTGGTATTGGGGGAATATTTGTGTATTTATAGGAGGAAGATTAGGGCTAGGAGACCCGCTAGGAGGTGGCAAGTCTGCCAGGCGCGGCCAGGGGGGTGGCCGCGCCCCCTGGCTTGTGACCTCCTGGCAGATGCCCTAACATGCACTCCAAGTCTGGTAGATCTCTTTCCTTCCAAAAAAATTATTCCAAAGATTTTATTCCGTTTGGACTTCGTTTAATATTCCATATCTGCAATACTCAAAAGCAAGGAAAAAACAGAAACTGGCACTAGGCTCTAGATTAATAAGTTAGTCCCAAAAATAATATAATATAGCATATTAATGCATATAAAACATCCAAAACAGATAATATTATAGCTTGACACAATAAAAAATTGTAGATACGTTGGAGACGTATCAGCACCCCCAAGCTTAATTCCTGCTCGTCCTCGAGTAGGTAAATGATAAAAACAGATTTTTTGATGCTGAGTGCTACCTAGCATATTTATCCATATATTATTCTCTATTGTGGCATGAATATTCAAATCTGTAAGACTCGAAACAAAAGCTTAATGTTGAGATAAAAACAATAATATTTCAAGCATACTAGCAAAGCAATTGTATCTCTTCAAAATATCATGGCAAAAGAAAGTTATCCCTATAATATCATATAGTGTGGCTATGCTCCATCTTCCCCACACAAAGTATTTATATCATGCGCAACCTTGACGAAAATTCAAGCAATTGTTTCACACTTTTACTTTCTCAAACATTTTCAACTCTCACGCAATACATGAGCGTGAGCCATGGATATAGCACTATAGGTGGAATAGAATATGGTGGAGGTTGTCAAGGAAAAGGAGAAGATAGTCTCACATCAACTAGGCGTATCAACAGGCTATGGAGATACCCATTAATAGATCTCAATGTGAGTGAGTAGGGATTGTCATGCAACAGATGCACTAGAGCTATAAGTGTATGAAGCTCAAAAGGAAACTAAATGGGTGTGCATCCAACTTGCTTGCTCATGAAGACCGAGGGGAATTTGAGGAAGCCCATCACTGGAATATACAAGCCAAGTTATATAATGAAAAATTCTCACTAGTATATGAAAGTGACAAAATAGGAGAGTATGTATCATGAAGATCATGGTGCTACTTTGGAGCACAAGTGTGGAAAAGGATAGTAATATTATCCCTTCTCTCTTTTCTCTCATTTTTTTATTTTGGTGGGCATCTAAGGCCTCTTTTTTTATTTGGGCTTCGCTGGCCTCTTTTATTTTTTTCCATAAGTCCGGAGTATCATCCCCACTTGTGAGGGAATCATCGCTACCATCATCCTTTCCACACATGTGACAATGCTCTAATAATGATGGTCATCACACTTTTATTTACTTACAACTCAAGAATTACAACTGAAAGTGATGGTGTGTGTCATAATGAATGGAACGGTGGAAGTTGCATGGCAATGTATCTCGAAATGGATATGGAAATGTCATAATAGGTAGGTATGGTGGCTGTTTTGAGGAAAGATATAAGGTGGTGTTTTGAGGAAGGTGGGTTTATTGCATGGGCGAAAGTTGCGCGGTACTAGAGTGGCTAGCATAGGTGTAAGGGCGAGAGTGCATATATTCCATGGACTCACATTTGTCATAAAGAACTCACATACTTATTGCAAAAGTCTATTAGTCATCGAAGCAAAGAATTAGACGCATGCCCCTAGTGGAGAGGTTGTTAGGAGTAAACCATCGTGCGTTCCCTACCCTCACACAAAGGTCGACAATCTATAAAAAAATCATGCTCTGACTTCCTTACATAACGGTTCACCGTACGTACATGCTACGAGAATCACAAACCTTTACACAAGTATTTTTACCAATTCACAATTACTTCCTAAAATGACTCTTAACATTACCATCTTTATATCTCAAAACTTTATGCAAGGAATCAAACTTCTCATAATACTCAATGCACTTAATATGGAAGTTTTTATTATGTCCCTCTTGGATGCCTATCATATTAGGATATTACTAAATTCATAACCTAAACCAATTACCATGCTGTTTAAAGACTATCAAAATAATATAAGTGATGTACAAGAGTTCAATTATTTCTATAAAATCAAACACCACCATGCTCTAAAAAGATATAAGTCAACGACTAGAGCAAAATTGCCTATCTCAAAAGATATAAGTGAAGCGCATAGAGTATTCTAATAAATTCATGATCAGTGTATGTCTCTCTCAAAAGATGTGTGCAGCAAGGATGATTGTGGCAAACTAAAAGGCAAAGAATCATATCATACAAGACGCTCCAAGCAAAACACATATCATGCGGTGCATAAAAATATAGCCTCAAGTAAATTTTCCGATGGATTGAAGACGAAAGAGGGGATGCCTTCCGGGGAATCCCCAAGCATAGGCTCTTTGGCATCCTTTAATATGACTTGGGGTGCCTTGGTCATCCCCAAGCTTAGGCTCTTGCCACTCCTTATTCCATAGTCCATCAAATCTTTACCCAAAACTGGAAAACTACTGGAAAACTTCACAACACAAAACTTAACAGAAAACTCGTGAGATCTGTTAGTATAAGAAAATAAATCACCACTTTAGGTACTATTGTGAACTCATTCTTTATTCATATTGGTATAATACCTACTGTATTCTAACTTCTCCATGGTTCATACAACCCATGGATACATCAAAATAGGTACACAAGTCAAAGAAAACAAAATTTGTCAAAAACAGAACAGTCTGTAGCAATCTGAAAACTTCATATACTTTTGTAACTCACAAAATTCTGGAATATTATTAAAACCTGGGAAATTTGTATATCAATCTTTTGCGAAAATTTCATACTCATTTGACTCCCTGAAAATTTTCTAAAATTCCTGGACAGAGCGCAAAAGTTTGTGTTTTTCAGCAAGATCAAATCAACAACCACTATAGATCATCCCAAAGGTCTTACTTGCCTCAAACACTAATTAAAACACCAAAACACAATTAATACATAATTAATAATGTGGTAAACACTCAAAAACATAAGCAAAAATAGAACATAAAAATAAAATTGGGTTGCCTCCCAACAAGCGTTATTGTTTAATGCCCCTAGCTAGGCAAAACGCAATAGATCTAGGTATTGTCATCTTTGGTATGCATCTCCTCAATCGCACAATTATAAGTCGTAGAAGGTACGCTGTTCTTATCAATAATAATGTTCCTAGGGAAGAATTCAAGAGATTCAATTGTGGCAATTGGTTTCTTAACAATATTGAAAAAGTTAGGGTGAATACTTATCATCTTAAGATCTTCAACTCCTTTACTAGAGGATTCACCCTTATTTTTAGGAACATAAACAAACTTGGAAGATTTAGGAGGATTAGGATTTGGAGTGGTTTGAACGAAGGCCAAAGCGGATCCCAAGTTGTAATAATGTCCTCTAGCTTGCCAATTCTAGAGGAATCCTGATCCAAGTTTTCATTAACTATGGGTCCTTTTTCCCTTAGATTTTTTAGAGTAACTACTACCTTAGATCCATATTGAGTAATGTGATTATGAATCTTTCTATCCAAGTTTTCTATAAGCTCAAACCTAGCAACCTTTTTTTCAATAATATCTAGCCTTCGCACCACATGTTCCAAAGTCAAGATTGTTCCATTAACCATGATTGGAGGTGAACCTACCAAGTTTATCATAGCGCTATAAGAATCAAAGGTATGACTTCCCAAGAAATTTCCTCCCATGATGGTATCTAGAACATATCTATTCCATGGAGAAATACCCACATAAAAATTTCGAAGGAGAACGGTAGTAGATTGCTTACAACTAGATCTATTTTGAGCATTGCAAATTCTATACCAAGCATCTTTTAAGTTTCCCCATCCCTTTGCTTCAAATTAAGAACTTCATTCTCGGGAGTATTAGATATAGTGGTAAGGTTAGCCATGAGTTTAGCAATCCAACACACGAGCAAACAAAAGGCAAACGAAAAGGCAAATGGAAGAAGGGCGAATAAAAAGGCAAATCTTTTTGGTATTTTCTGAAAATCGTTTTAGAAGTGGGGGAGAGGAAAACGAGAGGCAAATGGCAAATAAAGTAAATGCAAGAGATGAGTTTGTGATGAGTACTTGGCAGGCTTGATGTGTATCCTCCCCGGCAACCGCGCCGGAACTCCTTCTTGCTACCTCTTGAGCGTGCGTTGGTTTTCCCTTGAAGAGGAAAGGGTGATGTAGCAAAGTTGATAAGTATTTCCCTCAGTTGTTGAGAACCGAGGTATCAATCCAGTAGGAGGTGTTGGGTTCTACCGTAGGTGCATTGCATGCTAATTAAAATTTTCCGACGCGCAGAACATCCAAGAACTTGCTATGGAGATGGATCACAGATTGTTACCACTAGACGCGCGGTGCCATGCAGCGGAAGTAGAGGTAGGGCAGCACGTTCATGTGGTCTGTCTCCTCCTTGTCCGATCTCCCTCGAATAGCCGTTCTGATCTCCCTCGAACAGCCGATCGTCGGATCCCACATACAGGTTCACCGGAGCGGCGCAAGTGCACCGCCTCTAACGAAATCCGCGCGTGCAGGAGGAACACCCGTGCGGTGGACTGCTAGGTCCGATCACACGGTCGGCGGTGGCGAGTGGAGGTTGCTATTCGCAACACATGCAAACCCTAACGAAGGCGCCGAAGCGATCAACCGGATGGGTATGCCGCACCTCCACTATATATAGGCATCCGGTGCAGGCTCAACTCTTGGGCCTCGCACAGATCCTAAAGCTCATGTGTTCCTTACCTTAAGCGCGCGACCTTTAGGTTCTTGTCCACTTGGTCACGAGTCAGATGACATCCGACTCGAGTGGTCGGTAGCGGCCTCTAGCAAGACGTGTCGACTCCAAGTGTCCGATGAAGCTGGTTAGGCAAACCTGTACTTCACACTTCTGTTCCCTTTGCCACATGATATATGTTGTCGTGCACAAGGCGAAATGGTCATCCTTGTTGCAGCACGACCTCTTTCTCGTTCTGGTGAATCCGACCAACATTCGGATTATCTCATAATCCTCATCGCATGGCCATGCTTATCCAGTTAGGATCACCCGAGGGGCCCAGAGTATATCTCTCCTGATCGGAGGGGCAAATCCCGTCTTGCTCGACCATGTCTCGCGGCATGGTTCTGGACAAGCCCGAAACCTACCTTTGTAACTACCCAGTCACGGAGTAGCGTTTGGTTGGCCCAAAGCAAGTCTGTCACCATCCCGAGTACATGCGCCAGCTCAGGTCTTAGGACATAGAACGTATGTTGTACTAGAGACTCAAAGATGACCTATCGCTTCGTCTCATAGTTGGGTCTGTCCAAACTCAGACCTTATCTCGACTCGGATCCGACTATGTCGAATCCGACTAGACCTTTCCGAGTCCATATTATCTGGCTAGCATCCAATGCTACATGGTCAGTGAGACCGAACCATCCACTGTGTCATATGCTAGTCTGATTAGTTGCGCGTCCACACAACCCTTTCGACTAGGGACCATTTAGGACAGTTATCATACAATGCATAGTCTCACAAACAAGTCACGTACTTATTAATACACATCACTGATAATGTCCAAGGACTATCTTTATTCATAAACACATAGGAAATATCATCATACATGATTGCCTCTAGGGCATATGTCCAACAGGAGGAACAAGCAAGTCACCAATGGATGCACCTACACAAAAAACAAACTCTTGATCGCAACAATACAATACGTGCCACGCTACCCCTACTTTGTCACTAGGTGAGGACACCACAAGATTGAACCCAAAACTAAGCACTTCTCTCATGGCAAGAATTACCAATCTAGTTGGCAAAACCAAACCAATAACTTGAAGAGACTTGGAAATATATAATATCATGCATATAAGAATTCAAAAAAGACTCAAATAATATTCATGGATAATCTGAACATAAACCCACAATTCATCAGATCTCGACAAACACATCATAAAAGAGTATTACAACGGATATATCTCCATGAAGATCACGAAGAACATGGTATTGAAGCACAAAGAGAGAGAAGAAGCCATCTGGCTACTAGCTATGGACCCGTAGGTCTGTGGTGGACTACTCACGCATCATCGGAGGGGCAATGGAGTTGATGTAGATGCCCTCCGTGATCGAATCCCCCTCCGGCAGATTACCGGAAAAGGCTCTAAGATTGGATCTCTCTGGAATGAAGGCTTCTGGTAGCGAAAAAGTATTTGCATTCCTCTTTTTGGTATTAGGGGAATATTTGGGTAATTATAGGAGGAAGATTAGCGCTAGGAGATCTACCAGGAGGTGGCAAGCCCACCATGCACGGCCAGGGGGGTGGCTGCGCTCCCTAGCTTGTGACCTCTTGGCAGATGCCTAACGTGCACTCCAAGTCTGGTAGATCTCTTTCCTTCTAGAAAAATTATTCCGAAGATTTTATTCCATTTCGACTCCGTTTAATATTCCATATGTGCAATACTCAATAACAAGGAAAAAACAGAAACTTGCACTGGGCTCTAGATTAGTAAGTTAGTCCCCAAAATAATATAAAATAGCATATTAATGCATATAAAACATCCAAAACAGATAATATATTAACATGACACAATCAAAAATTATAGATACGTTGGAGACGTATCAAGGCCCCCCAACACTTGCCAGGACCCCCGAAACACCTTTCGGTACTCCTAGTCATAACCAGGTACCCCCGGAATGATTCCGGACTCCGATTCCCTTCGCCCTATATATCGATCTTCACCTCAGGACCATTCCGAAGTTCCTCGTCATGTCCAGAATCTCATCTGGGACTCCGAACAACCTTCGGTCACCAACACATATAACTCAATACTACCGAAACGTCACCAAACGTTAAATATACAGACCCTCCGTGTTCGAGAACTATGTAAACATGACCAACACACCTCTATAGTCAATAACCAATAGCATGACCAATATGCCCATATTGGTTCTACATATTCTTTGAAGATCTTTATCGGTTGAACCTCTATGTCAAGGATTCAGTTAATCCTGTATGATGTTCCCTTTGTTCTTCGGTATGTCACTTGCCCGAGATTCGATCGTCGGTATCTCTATACCTAGTTCAATCTCGTTACCGGCAAGTCTCTTTACTCGTTCCGTAATACAAGATCCCGTGGCTAACTCTTTAGTCACATTGCTTGCAAGGCTTATAGTCATGATGTATTACCCTTTGTGTCGTTGTCGAGGTAGCCGAGAGCGTGAGGTGGTGTAGCCGTGGTCGATATAGCCGTGCGAAGAAGGCCGTGGTCGATGTCGAGTCGGGGTAGCCGGTGTCGAGGAAGTCGTCATGGACCCGCGGGCGCAAGGAGGCGCCGAGTTAGTCATGGGTTGTAGTGTCGCAGCATGCAGTCCCCGCCACCGCCCGAGGTCGTCCCCGTGGCTGCACTGACCCGCGCACCGCCGCTCCGTCGCACCTTCGGGCTATAGCGCCGTGGCACGCGGTCCATGCCGCCGCCCCGAGGTCTTCCCGTCGTCGCACTGACCCGCGCGCTACCGCTTCGTCGCCCCTTCCCGCCTTAGCGCCGCGGTGCGTCGTCCTCTCCGTTGTTTCCGCATGTCGACTTCTACGTGGCATGTGCCGTGCCGCCTGCCTAGGCACGGGAACGCCATCGTCCGCACCGGTCTTCGTCATGCTGTCGAGTTCTTCCTCGCCTACTTCGAGCATCGCCACGTTGGTGGAATAGTTGTTGTATTGCTTGAGCCTTGTGGGCATATATATATAGGAGTACATGATCAACTTGAAGTACAAGACAAGGCAGGAACAAATCCTAGTCTATCCTATACTTCCTAATAATCACGTTACTCAACACATAATACATATGTTATTTTAAGTTCTTAACTCTTGCTACCATCTTTTGTTGTTTCAAGAAGATCTATCTTTTTTTTTTCAAGCTAACTGGTACAAATCAATGTTTATAATTATGCTTCATTTTTGTTGTTCAGATCAAATGTTTGAGAGATTGTTTCCTTTAAGTACTATTGGGTTTTCCAGTTATATACAGGTGCATTTCCCCTAAATTCAAGCAGGTAGACTATTCCATGGGACTCCCCAAATCTGGCAGCTGGACTGTTTTCTTTTTAGCAACTATAATCCGTGGGATAGATATGGTATGTTTTCCCAATACATGGTTTACACAGGATGAAAAATCAAGACCATTAATAAGGATAAATTTATAATTTTACTTATAAGAATTTGGATTAATCAGCAAAACCTACAACAAAGCATAACACAGGAACCTTCTCTTCTATGCTAGTCACATTACTAAGATAGCATAAGTAGCTTCATCCCTGCGCCTTCCTTGATACTTCCTCCGTTTCACAATGTAGTGCGTATAGATTTTCTAAGAAGTCAAACTTTACAGACTTTGACCAAGTTTGTAGGAAAATACATATACATCTAGAATACCAAATGCATATCCTTACATACATCACAAGGCGTACTTTCATACTGTATATATTTGGTATTGTAGATATAAATAGTTTTTTCTATAAATTTGGTCAAAATTTGTAAAATTTGACTTTTCTAGAAATCTATATGCACTACATTATGGAACGGAGGGAGTAACTTATTATTTTTCAATATGTGAATGTTTTATTAGTACACAAATAAGAATTTTTGAGACATGTATTGCTATTTATAATACATGATGAATATATTTTTGTAAAATGAATTATGAATGCATTTTATTACATGATGAATAATTTCCCTAACACGTGATTTTTCTTAATACATGGTCAATATTGTTTTATAGAAATCCATAATTTTGTAATACTCATTGATAAATTTATGAAAACAAATTCCATTTTTAGTATACAATGAGGATACTTTTCATGTTTTCCTTCTTTGTATTTAGTGTTTCTCGTTTATTATTTCTACTTCCCATTTCCTTTCTTTCGGGTTAAAAAGGGTAAACTGTTTTTTTTTGGCAAAGAAAGTTCCAAACTACAAAAAAATCAACTAGAAATATGTAACTTCTTTCTAAACTTATAGAAAATTATTTCATATATTTAAAAAACTAAAATACAAAATGAAAAAATTCTAATACATGATAGCATTTTTGAATTATTTTCTTAAAGTTTGTAAAAGCATGATGAATATTCGACTTAATGCATGACAAATAATATTTTGTATTTGGTCAACAAGTTTAATACATACTGAATTAGTTTTTTGATACAAAATTAAATATATTATCACACATTGAATGATTTTCGAACGTGACAAACATTTTCAATACACAATTGGAAATATTGTCATGTTTTTTTTGTTTCCTTTTTACTTTTCTTTTCAATTTCTTCGTATTCTAACTTTTTTACTTAAAAAATGCATGAACTATTATTCTAGATATTTTATTTTTTTGGAAACCACAAGAACAGTTATGAAAAGTGTATTTTTAAACTTTATTGTATTTCTAAAACATATGAGAATAATTTTTTGCACAATTTTTTTTTGAAATACACAATGAATTAAACTAATTACAAAATAATGTTTTTTGCATGATGACCTTAACATTCTTGAGTATGTTAAAGTATTTGAAACATGAAAGACATTTTCAATAACGATGATCATCCCCCTTTCTTTTACTTTACTTTCGAGTTTTACCGTGTTTTTCCAAGTTTTTTTTTTGCTTTTTTCCTTTGTCTGTTTAAAAATCCACAAACTATTTATCACCGTCTGTCCCTAGATTTAAAGAAACATATATGAAAAACTGAGAAAATTCATAAATGTTTTGAACATTTATTAAAATATGTAAACAATTTCAAGTACATGACCAATTTATGAAATACACAATAATTTTTTAATATACGATTAAAATTTTAAATTATGTTGTTACTATTTTTAAAATAGGAGATTAATATTTATTAGAGAGAAGATGATTTATTTTAATAAACAATGAAAATTTCGAATACAACATGCATTATTTTTTGAAATACACGACTATTTGTTGTGGTAATTTTTGTGTTTCCTTTCATTTCTTGATTTTGTTTTTTTCCTTATTCAGAAAAAAAAACTAATATTAAATATGGGACGTTTTCAAGTTACCCCAATATTTACGATAAAGTTGTAAAATATATATACATTTCTAAATAGGAGAACATTTTTCAAATAGGAGAACTGTAGGATTCGTATGATGTTGTATTTTTCATGCCTACATGTTTTAATAATATTTACTGATACCATGGTTTATAAAATACTTTGCATCGAAACACAACATAAATAGTAATCTTAAAATACTTTAAAGACTTCTACATGGTGTTCTTACATCAATACATGGCTCACATCGGTCTATTTGAAAACAAAGAAATCCAGGTGTTTACTGATACATGGCTCACATCAATACATGGTTTACTGATACCTGCACGCTGAGGAGGAAGACAAGATGTCTTAAGCAAACTTTGCATTTATCACTTGATAACTATTTAGCTTTGGCAGCGAAAATGATGTCACCTTAAAAATATGTAGTATTTTTCTTAGGTCCAAGAGGAACCAGCGCCTTTCCTTATATTTAAACATAGTTTCTACTCCCTCCGTTCTTAATTATAAGATGTTCTAACTTTTCCCAAATTAGATATATATAAACGTATTCTAGTGTGTTTCTTCACTCATTTAATCCGTGTGTAATCCATATTGAAACATACAAAATATCTTATAATTCTAAACGGTGGTAGTATTTTGAAGTCAAATGATTTGTTTTTCAGAGTCAAATGTTTTTTACTCCCGATTTCCTCTTTCTAGTTTTCTGAATTTATTTATTTTTGTATTTAACTAATGGACTTTCCAGTCAGTGTTTTTGGTACCTATTTATTCATTTACTTATTATGGGTACCAGACTTTGGCGTGGATGGTGATTTTTTGCATGTAGTTAAATTTTGGCTTTATTTAGTTTCTCTGTGTTTCCCTTTTTGTTTTACTCCCTTCGTTTCATAATATAGTGCGTATAATATTTTTTTGAAAAGTCAAACTTTGTAAACTTTTACCAAGCTTTTAGAGAAAACTATTTAATATCTATAATATCAAATATATAAATATGAAACTGCATCTTGTGATGAATCTAATAGTATATGTTTGGCATTTTAGATGTAATGTTTTTCTCCACAAATATGGTGAAAGCTTGCGAGATTTTGATTTAAAAAAATCTATATGCACTACATTATGATCATAGGAAATATCTTTTTGTTCGATACTCTTATATCAAGTGCATATTTGAGTGTAAGTAGTTTTTAGAAAACTAATAGAAGTACAATATTTTGGTATGTAGAGTGTTAGGTTTCATAGTACGACAAATATAATCTCACCTTTTCTCTGAGTAGTTCCTGTGAAAGGTGAATCATCCATACTTGATTTTCGTTGCGTTTCTGCATGGAATTTTTATATAGAACAAGAGTCGACTACACTTGTTTCTACAAGTTGTGGAGCATGTGTCATAGCAAGCAAGGTGTAATAACTGATGTTTTGGAAGGACGCCGTCGAAGTTCAACTATCTGCTAGCAGAGAGGGAGTTTCTTTGTCGCTACAGTGGATTGGAGGCAACTCCTCATCCATGTTGAAGCTGATTGCCCTGAAGCCATTAATTTGTTGAAGAAGGAAGGAATGGATAGATCATGATATGGTTAAGCTGGACCCGGTGCCACTTTGGTCAAGCTGGACCGGGTTCTCTACAAGGTGGCCCGCATCACCTCGTCGAACTGCCCACTGCCCACTTCTGCTGAATTGCGATGTGGAGTTCAAACAAGCAGAAAATTCAGATTTGAGAACCATTGGTGTAGGATGGTAGGTTTCCAGGAGGTGGCCAGTACAGCTTGGGGTGCTCCGGTGGCTTCAAGTGACCCGTTTGTTATCTTACATCACCGGCTTAGGAACACTGGTACGACACTCAAGAGGTGGCAGTGTGGCACTCACAACATTGTGCTAATCTGATGAAGACGCTTGATGTGATTAATGAGATTATCTTCAGGCTTGACGCCGCAAAGGACTCGAGACAGCTAAGTGTTAAGGAACACATGTTCAGAAATCTTCTTAAAGTCCACTGTCTTGGAATTGCAGCAATGGAAAGAGTGATGTGGAGGTAGCGATCTCGGGTGACTTAGATCATGGCAATGAAATAGTGGCGAACACAAAAAAATTCATATCAAGGCAACTGCCAGAAGGAGGAAGAATTATATCCAGACTTGGTTACACGCCCATGCTGCAGCATTTAGCCAACCTCGATGATGAAATCACTGACCTGGAGGTGCTTGCTACGATTAACGACATGTCCATGGAAAAAGCGCCTGGGCCAGATGGATACTTCAGTTTTTTTTGAAACCTGCTGGTAAACTATTAAGGAGGATGTGATCGCTACTATGAAGCAGCTCTAGAACCTCAACTTCACAAACTTCTAGCTCCTAAACACTGCCTGCGAGATCCTAGTGTCGAAGGTCGATGGCGCCAAGAAACTAATCGAATTTAGGCCGATCAGTCTGGTGCATGCTATTGCAAAGATTTTCACCAAACTTCTTGCATGAAGCCTACAACCGAAGATGGATAAGCTGGTCGCCCCATGTCAAAGCGCATTTATTAGGGACAGATCAATTATGGACAATTTTTTTCTGTGTGTGGCCAGTTTAAAAAAAAAAGAATTACCCCGACCTTTGCATCAAAATGATGCAAGCAACCATCTTTACTAATTATTTATCAAAGCATAAGTTTGACAAAATGAATACAATGATTAAATCAAAGCCACCTTCGACGCGATCAAAATCGCTACATCTATACGTATAAAGATGTGCCCTCGTGCAATAGACACCATCTAATCCAGCGGACTCAAGCAGCCGCCCAATAGCAAACTGATAGTACTAATTGGTCTAGGCGTCCCACAACGTGCACCACATGTGCATGTTTAGGATCCGCCGCTGTCGTCTTCCGCCGTCCCATCTTTAGAAGGGATCATTGCATAGATCTTGCCAATCTCAACTGTCGTCGATGTCACCATGACGCCAGCCAGTGCCACCAACCTGCGCACATCCATCAAACCGCGTCCAACGCTGAGAATCCATTGCTCCATGCCGTCGAGACACACCATTTTCAATACGATCGATGAAACACCACTCTACTTGTCCCCCTAGTTAACCTCTGCTCCAAAACGACGCCCTCGGGGGGGAGAACGACACCAAAGTCTCCGTCATCATCTGATTAGGGAGACCTAGATCTAGGGTTCCCCCCAGAACAACTGCCACTTGGAGGAAGAGGGGCACACTATCTGCAACTACCGATGCACCCAAGCGGTGGCCACCGCCACATAGCTCTGACGACGACGCCTTCAAGAAGGCCACGACACTAAAAGCATCGTCGCCTCCCTAGGGTTTTCACTCGACAACATGTGAAGTGGGAAAAGGTAGGGCGGACCCGAATGACATCTCCAAGAAGAAAAACGGCACCCGTGGGTGTCGCCACCGTCGCAGCTGGCAGGAACGGCCAGGGAATTGTCTCAATCCGGAACCCCACCTCTCACTTAGTCCATCCCAATAAACGGCTATCAGCACGACTATGTTTGGTAAGACGGAGTGCACACAACATGGGTAGGAGGAAGGAGCAGTTCGGCATCGTTGACCACCGGGGCAACAAGCCGCGGATTCAACCCGCTGGTGAATTGCCGACCACTAGGTCTGATTCCCGGTAGCCCACCCGCCCTAACACGCCACCGGACGGGGAAACCTCACCAAAGGGACTGTCGTCCCTTATCCATGGATCGCAGCCGCCGTACCTAGGCCGAGCAGCCGGAGAAGGGCCTCGCCATTGTTGGGAAATGTTGCATGGGAAACAAAAAATTTCCTACACACACGCAAGATCTATCCATGGAGATGTATATCTACGAGAGGATAGATTGGACCCACATACCCTTGTAGATCGCTAAGTGGAAGCGTTAAGAAACGCGGTTGATGTAGTCGAACGTCTTCGCGATCCAAATCACAAGCCGTCTCTCGATCCAATCACGATGCAGTGCCAAACGGACGACACCTCCACGTTCAACACATGTACATCTTAATGACGTCCTTATATTATTGATCCGGCAAGAGGGGTAAAGTAGTAGATGAGTTCTGGCAGCACAACGGCGTGGTGATGATGGTGGTGAAGAACAATCTTCGCAGGGCTTCGCCATGCACAACCGAAACTATGAAAGAGGATAAACTAGAGGGGGTGGCGTTGCCGGCACACGACTTGGGGAAGTATCGATGTGTTTCGGGTGCTAGCTCAACCTCTCTATTTATATGTTGAGCCCTAGGGTCGTTTCTTGGAGAAAGAGCCTCCTCAAAGTCCGTTTGGCACGCAAGGCAAGAGTCCTCCTCGGAATCTAGGAACAGACGCGAAGGTCCCTGGCGTCTGGAGCTAGCCTTGGCAAAACTCCTTTTGCACCTTCCTAAAGCCTTGTGGGCTTTACCTCTTTGGCCCAAATAAAGTGTTCTTGTACCCGAACATTTCGAGAAACATCCGAAACCCCTTCCGATGAATTCCGAAACCTTTCCGGAGACCAAACACTATTGTCCCATATATCAATCTTTACCTCCAGACTATTCCGGACCTCCTCGTCATGTCCGTGATCTCATCCGGAACTCCGAACAACCTTCGGTGACTAACATAATAACTCATCTATACGTGTATCGTCACCAAACGTTAAGTATGTAGACCCCACGGGTTTGAGAACTATGTAGACATGACCGAGACACCTCTACGGTTAATAACCAATAGCAGGACCAGGATGCCCATATTGGTTCCTACATAATCTACGAAGATCTTTATCGGTTGAACCTCTATGTCAAGGATTCAGTTAATCCCGTATGTAGTTCCCTTTGTTCATCCGTATGTTACTTGCCCGAGATTTGATCGTCGGTATATCCATACCTTGTTCAATCTCGTTACCTGCAAGTCTCTTTACTCGTTCTGTAATACAAGATTCCGCGGATAACTCTTTAGTCACTTTGCTTGCAAGCTCATTATGATGTTGTATTACCAAGTGGGCCCTGAGATACCTCTCTGTCACACGGAGTAACAAATCCCTGTCTTGATCCATGCCAACTCAACAGACACCCTCGGAGATACTTGTAGTGTTGGGGAATGTTGCATGGGAAACAAAAAATTTCCTACGCACACGCAAGATTTATCCATGGTGATGAGCTTCTATGAGAGGGAGAGTGGATCTACATACCCTTGTAGATCGCTGAGCGGGAAGCGTTAAGAAACGCGGTTGATGTAGTCGAACGCCTTCGCGATCGAAATCTCAAGCCATCTCGCGATCCCATCACGATCCGTCCCGTGATCCAATCACGATCCGTCTCGCGATCCAATCATGGTCCTTCCGATCAAGCGCCGAACGGACGACACCTCCGCGTTCAGCACATGTACAACTCGATGACGATCGCCACCTCCTTGATCCAACAAGTGAGAGTGAAGAGGTAGATGATTTCTCCGGTAGCACAACGGCATGGTGGCGGCGGTGGTGGAGCTGATCCGGCAAAGCTTTTCTAAACCGTACCGAACAAATCTAGTGGAGAAGCTATCTAGAGGGAGACAGGGTAGCATGTGGATTTTCAGGTGGGATGCCCTCTCTCTCCCTCCACTATATGTAGCAGGAGAGGAGGAGGTGGGGCGCCCTAGATCCCATCTAGGGAGTGGTGGCCAAGTCAGAGGGGGGGCGGGCTAGGGAAACCCTAGGGTGGCTTGGCTCCCCAAGTTACCTAGTCACAACCCCTTAGATGGGCTCCTCCACCCTTGACCGAAGTCGGCTAGGGTTTGGGTGGGGCCCAGCCCCCTTGTGTGCTGGTGTGCCCCTTCCCATTGGCCCATGAGGGCCCCTAACACTTGCCGCCCCCACGAAACACCTTTCGGTACTCCCGGTCATAACCCGGTACCCCCGGAACGCTTCCTGACTCCGATTCCCTTCGTCCTATATATCGATCTTCACCTCCAGACCATCCCAGAGTTCTTCGTCACGTTCGGGATCTTATCCGGGACTCCAAACAAAGTTCGGTCACCAACACATATAACTCAATACTACTGACACATCACCGGACGTTAAGTGTGCAGAGCGTGCGGGTTCGAGAACTATGTAGACATGACCAAGACACCTCTATGGTCAATAACCAATAGCGAGACCTGGATGCCCATATTGGTTCCTACATATTCTACAAACCTCTATGTCAAGGATTCAGTTAATCCCGTATGATGTTCCCTTTGTTCTTCGGTATGTTACTTGCCCGAGATTCGATCGTCGGTATCTCTATACCTAGGTCAATCTCGTTACCGGCAAGTCTCTTTACTCGTTCCGTAATACAATATCCCATGGCTAACTCTTTAGTCACATTGCTTGCAAGGCTTATAGTGATGTTGTATTACCGAGTGGGCCCTGAGATACCTCTCCGTCACGCGGAGTAACAAATCCCAGTCTTGATACATGCCAATCCAACAAACACCCTCGGATATACCTGTAGAACACCTTTATAGTCACCAGTTATGTTGCGAAATTTGATACATCCAAGGTACTCCTCCGGTGTCAGTGAGTTGCATGATCTCATGGTCATAGGAACAGATACTTGACATGCAGAAAACTATAGCAATAAATTGACATGATCATATGCTATGTTTATAATTTGGGTCTTGTCCATCACATCATTCTGCTGGGTAACGTTGCATGGAAAACAAAAAATTTCCTACGCACACACAAGATCTATCCATGGTGATGAGCATCTACGAGAGGGAGAGTGGATCTAGATACCCTTGTAGATCGCTAAGCGGGAAGCGTTAAGAAATGCGGTTGGTGTAGTCGAACGTCTCCATGATCCAAATCGCTGAGCATCCCGCGATCCAATCACGATCCGTCCCACGAACTCATCACGATCTATCTCGTGATCTTGATCATGGTCCTTCCTATCTAACGCCAAACGAACGACACCTCCGCGTTCAGCACACGTACATCTCGATGACGATCTCCGCCTTCTTGATCCAGCAAGAGGGAGCGGAGAGGTAGATGAGTTCTCCGGCAGCGCGACGGTGTTGCGGCGATGGTGGTGTAGCTATTCCAGCAGGGCTTCACCTAAGCACCGCTAAACACCGATCTAGAGGAGAAACTACGATCTAGAGGAGAGGTAGCATGTGGCTATTAGGGTTAGCTTTTTCCTCTAAATCCTCTAGTATATATAGGAGGGAGGGAGGGGAGGAGTCAGACTCAAACCCTCAAGGTTTGGACGAAATTGGAGGTGGAGGAGTCCTACTCCAATCCTATTAGGAGTAGGATTCCTCCTTTCCACTTGGAAACTCTTTCCACCTCTCCTCCTTTGGATTTTTTCCTTCTAAAACCACTCCAGCCGCATGGGACCTTAGAGGAGGCTTCGGCCAGCCCACCAGGGGCTGATTTGCCTCCTCCCACAGCCCATGTAGCCTCATGGGTCGAAATACCTCTCCTGATGGTCCCCCGGCACACTACCGGCATTACCGGTACACTACCGGTACCCTACCGATGAGCCCGAAACTTTTCCGGCGACCAAAACAGGACTTCCTATATATCAATCTTTACCTATAGACCATTCCAGAGCTCCTCGTAACATCCGGGATCTCATCCGGGACTCCGAGCAACCTTCGGTCACCACCATACATAACTCTATACTACTAAAACGTCACCAAACCTTAAGTGTGCAGACCCTGTGGGTTCGAGAACTATGTAGACATGACCGAGACACCTCTACGGTCAATAACCAATAGAGAGACCTGGACGTCCACATTGGTTCCTACATATTCTACGCAGATCTTTATAGGTCGAACCTCTATGTCAAGGATTTAGTTAATCCCGTATGATGTTCCCTTTGTTCTTCGGTATGTTACTTGCTCGAGATTCGATCGTCGGTATCTCTATACCTAGTTCAACCTCATTACCGGCAAGTCTCTTTACTTGTTCCATAATACAAGATCCCGTGACTAACACTTAGTCACATTGCTTGCAAGGCTTATTGTGATGTTGTATTACCGAATGGGCCCTGAGTTACCTCTCCGTCACACGAAGTAACAAATCCCAGTCTTGATCCATGCCAACCCAACAGACACCCTCGGAGATACCTATAGAGCACCTTTATAGTCACCCAGTTACGTTGCGACGTTTGATACACACAAGTTACTCCTTCGGTGTTAGTGAGTTGCATGATCTCATGGTCATAGGAACAAATACTTGACATGTAGAAAACAATAGCAATAAACTGACACGATCATATGCTACGTTTGTGGTTTGGGTCTTGTCCATCACATCATTCTCCTAATGACATGATCCCGTTATTAAATGACATCTCATGTCCATGACTAGGAAACCATAGCCATCTTTGATCAATGAGCTAGTCTATTAGAGACATACTAGGGACATGGTGTTGTCTATGTATGCACACATGTATCTGAGTTTCCGATCAATACAATCATAGCATGGATAATAAACGATTATCATGTGCAAGGAAATATGATAATAACCAATTTATTATTGCCTCTGGGGCATATTACCAATAGTCTCCCACTTGCACTAGCGTCAATAATCTAGTTCACATCACCATGTGATTCACATTGTTATGAATCTAACACCCACTGAGTTCTGGGGCTCGATCATGCTTTGCATGTGAGAGAGGTAGTCAATGGGTCTGCGACATTCAGATCTGAGTGTACTTTGCAAATCTCTATGTCAAACTGTAAACACTGCTACCACACTCCACTTGGTACTATTACAAATGGTTGCTCCACTATACGTATCCGGATTGCTACTAAGAGTCATCCGGATTAGTGTTAAATCTTACATCGACGTAACTCGTTACGACGAACCCTTTATCACCTGCATAATCGAGAAACATTTTCTTAGTATTTTAGTCATTAAGGATAATATTGATCGTTGTCCAGTGATCCACTCCTGGATCACTCTTGTACCCCTTGACGGACTCATGGCAAGGCACACACAGGTTCAGTACACAGAATGCCATACTATACAGATCCTATGGCCAAGGTATAGTGGACGACGTTCGTCCCTTCTCTTTCTTCTGCCATTATCGAGCTTTGATTCTCACTCAACTTCACACCTTACAAATGAGGCGAGAACTCTTTCTATGACTGATCCATTTTGAACTCTTTCAAAATCTTGTCAAGGTATGTACTCATTGAAAGTCTCATCAAGCATCTTGATCTATCTCTATAGATCTTGATGCTCAACAATTAGGTAGCTTTATCTAGGTCTTCCTTTGAAAAACTCCTTTCAAACAACCCTTTATGCTTTCTAGAAATTCTACATCATTTCCGATCAACAATATGTCAACCACATATGCTTATCAGAAACTCTATAGTGCTCCCACTCACTTTATTGTAAATACAAGTTTCTCATAAACTTTGTATAGACTCAAAAACTTTGATCACCTCATCAAAGTGTATATTCCAACTCCGAGATGCTTGCTTCAGTCCATAGAAGGATCACTGAAGCTTCCTCACCTTTTAGCATCCTTTTGACTGACAAAACCTTCTGGTTGTATCACATACAACTTTTCCTCAAGTAAACTGTTAAGGAAATGATGTTTTGTCATCCATCTGCCAGATTTAATAATTGAAAAATGCAGCAACTGCTAACATAATTCCAACAGACTTTAGCATCGCTACGAGTGAGAAAGTCTCATCATAGTTAACTCTTTGAACTTGTCGGAAACTTCTTTGTGACAAGTCGAGCTTTATAAATGGTAACATTTATCATCAGCGTCTGTCTTCATCTCAAAGGTCCATTTGTACTCGACGACCTGCCGTCCAACGAGAAACTCTACCAAAGTCTATACTTGGTTTTCATACATAGATCCTATCCCGGATTTCATGTCTTATAACCATTTGTCAGAATCTGGGCCCATCATTGCTTCTCCATGAATCTGGGCCCATCATTGCTTCTCCATAGTTCGTAGGTTCATCATTGTCCAACAACATGACCTCTAAGACAGGGTTGCCGTACCACTCAAGAGCAGTACACGTCCTTGTCGACCTACGAGGTTTGGTAGTAACTTGATCTGAAGCTTCATGATCATCATCATTAACTTGCTCTTAACTAACGTAGGCTTTACAGAAACATCTTCCTGCGTTGCGCTACTCTCTCGTTGAAACAAAGGTTCAACAACCTCATCAAGTTCTATCTTCCTCTCACTCAATTATTTCGAGAGAAACTCTTTCTCAAGAAAGGACATAGTTTTAGCAACAAACACTTTATGCTTGGATCAGAGATAGAAGGTTTACCCAACTGTTCTTAGGGTATTATATGAAGATGCATTTGTCCGCTTTGGGTTCGAGCTCATTAGGTGAAAACCTTTTTCACATAAGTGTTGCAGCCCCAAATATTAAGAAATGATAGCTTAGGTTTCTATCAAACCGTATGGTATCATCTCAACGGATTTAGATGGTGCCCTATTTAAAGTGAATGTAGTTCTCTCTAATGCATAACCCCAAAATTATAGTAGCAAAACGATAAGAGACATCATAGCACGCACCATATCCAATATAGCACGACTATGACGTTCGGACACACCATCACACTATGGTGTTCCAGGTGGCGTGAGTTGTGAAACAACTTTCAAATTGTCTTAAGTTGTTTGCCAAACTCGTAACTCAGATATTCACCTCCACGATCATATTGCAGACATTTTTATCTTCTTGTCACGATGATCTTTAAACTTCACTTTGAATTTGCTTGAACCTTTCAAACGATTCAGACTTGTGTTTCATTAAGTAAATATACACTATATCTACTCAAATCATCAGTGAAGGTAAGAAAATAACGATATCCACCGCACGCTACAAGACTCATTGGATTGCATACATCAACATGTATCATTTCCAATAAATCACTTGCCCGATCCATCAATCCGGAAAACGGGGTCCTTAGTCATCTTGCCCAAGAGGCATGGTTCGCATGTCTCAACCGATTCGAAATCGAATGAGTCCAAAGGTCCATCAACATGGAGTTTCTTCATGCGCTTTATACCAATATGACATTTAGCGGTAGTGCCACAAGTACGTGGTACTATCATTATGAACTTTGTATCTTTTGGCATCAATCTTATGAACATGTGTATTACTATGATCAAGATTCAACAAACCATTCTCACTGGGTGCATGACCATTGAAGGTATTATTCATGTAAACAGAATAACAATTATTCTCTAACTTAAATGAATAACCGTGTCGCAATAAACACGATCTAATCACGTTCATGCTCAACGCAAAACACCAAATAACATTTATTTAGGTTCGTCACTAATCCTGAAGGTAGAGAGAGCGTGCGATGTCGATCACATCAACTTTGGAAACATTTCCAACACACATCATCACCTCACCCTTAGCTAGTTCTCCGTTTATTCCATAGCTTTTATTTCGAGTTACTAAAATTTAGCAACTGAACCGGTATCCAATACCCAGGTGCTATTAGGAGGACTAGCAAGGTACACATCAATAACACGTATATCAAATAAAGTTGTGTCGACGTTGCCAGCCTTCTTATCTACCAAGTATCTAGGGTTGTTCCACTTTAGCGACCGCTCACCTCATAATAGAAGCCCTTAGTCTCGGGTTTGGGTTCAGCTTTGGGTTGCTTCACTGGAGCAGCAACTGACATGCCATCCATGAAGTTTCCCTCCTTTCCCTTGCCCTTCTCAAAACTAGTGGTTTTAATAACCATCAACACTTGATGCTCCTTCTTGATTTCTACCTTCACGGTGTCAAACATCGTGAACAACTCAGGGATCATTATTTCTATCACTGGCATTTTATAGTTCATCACCAAGTTCTAGTAGCTTAGTGATAGTGACTTGGAGAACTGTATGAATCACTATCTTATCTGGAAGATCAACTCCCACTCGATTCAAGAGATTGTAGCACCCAGACAATCTGAGCACATGCTTAACGATTGAGCTATTCTCCTTCATCTTGCAGGCAAAGAATCTTGTTGGAGATCTCATATCTCACAACATGGGCACGATCCTGAGATCCCAATTTCAGCTCTTAGAACATCTCATATGTTCCGTGACGTTCAAAACATTTTGGAGCCTCAATTCTTAGCCATAATGCATGACGCACTAAACTATCAAGTAGTCATTGGAATGTGTCTGTCAGATGTTCACAACATCTACAGATGACGCTAGAGGGGGTGGCGCACCGAGCGGTGCATTAAGGAGATAAGCCTTCTGTGCAGCAATGAGGACAATCCTCAGATCATGGACCCAATCCGCAATATTGCTACGATCATCTTTCAACTCTATTTCTCTAGGAACATATAGAAATTCAAGGGAGCTACAACGTGAGCTAGTAATCTACAACATAATTTTGCAAAGACACTACTGACTATGTTCATGATAATTGGTAATCATATTACTTAAGAACTCCCACTCAAATTGACATCCCTATGGTCATTCAAGTGATAAATGATCCAAATTCACCAACTCAAGTCCGATCATCATGTGAGTTGAGGTGGTTTCAGTGGTGAACATCATCATGTTGATCATATCTACTATATGACTCATGTTCGACCTTTCGGTCTCCTGTGTTCCAAGGCCATGTCTGTACATGCTAGGCTCATCAAGTTTAAACCGAGTGTTCTGCATGTGCAACACTGGCTTGCACCCGTTGTATGTGAACGTAGAGTCTATCACACCCAATAATCACGTGGTGTCTCGACACGACGAACTTTCGCAACGGTGCACACTTGGGGAGAACACAATTTATCTTGAAATTAAGTGAGGGATCACCTTATAATGCTACCGTCGTCCTAAGCAAAACAAGGTGCATAAAAGGATTAACATCACATGCAAATCATAAGTGACATGATATCGCCATGAACTTGTGCTTTTGATCTCCATCTTGAAAGCACCGGCATGATCTCCATCATCACCGACATGACACCATGATCTCCATCATCTTGATCTCTATCAACGTGTCGCCATCGGGGTTGTCGTGCCCACCATACTTCTACTACTATTGCTACTGTTTAGCGATAAAGTAAAGCATTCCATAGCGCTTAATGATTGACACGCAGGTCATACAATAATTAAAGACAACCCTATGGCTCATGTCGGTTGCCGTACTCATCGACATGCAAGTCGTGATATTTTATACAACACATGATCATCTCATACATCACATATATCTCATCATGTAATTGGCCATATCACATCACAACATACCCTGCAAAAACAAGTTAGACGTCCTCTAATTATTGTTGCATGTTTTATGTGGCTGCTATGGGTATGTAGCAAGAACAATTCTCACCTACGCATAAACCAGAACGGTGATACATAAGTTGCTTTTTAACCTTCTCAAGGACCGCCTTAGTGGAATCCGATCCAACTAAAGTAGGAGAAACAGACACCCGCCAGCCATCTTAGTGCAACGAAGTTACACGTCAGTCGATGGAACCAGTCTCTCGTAAGCGTAAAAGTAAGGTTGGTCCGGTCCGCTTCATCCCACAATACTGTTGAACCAAAACACGACCACGGGAGGAAGCAATCTAAGCATCAATGCCCACAAACTCTTTGTGTTCTACTTGAGATCTCATCTACACATAGACCTAGCTCATGATGCCACTGTTGGGTAACATTGCATGGGAAACAAAAAATTTCCTACGCACATGCAAGATCTATTCATGGTGATGAGCATCTACGAGAGGGAGAGTGGATCTACACACCCTTGTAGATCGCTAAGCGGGAAGCGTTAAGAAACGCGGTTGGTGTAGTTGAACGTCTTCGCGATCCAAATCGCCGAGCATCCCGCGATCCAATCACGATCTGTCCCGCGAACTCATCACGATCCGTCCCACGATCTCATCATGATCCGTCTCGCGATCTTGATCACGGTCCTTCCGATCTAGCGCTGAACGGACGACACCTCCGAGTTCAGCACACGTACAGCTCGATGACGATCTCCACCTTCTTGATCTAGCAACAGGGAGTGGAGAGGTAGATGAGTTCTCCGGCAGCGCGACGGCGTTGCGGCGATGGTGGTGGAGCTATTCCAGCAGGGCTTCGCCTAAGCACCGCTGAAAACCGATCTAGAGGAGAAACTGCGATCTAGAGGAGAGGTAGCACGTGGCTATTTGGGTTAGCTTTTTCCTCTAAATCCTCTAGTATATATAGGACGGAGGGAGGGGAGGAGGCAGCCTCAAACCCTCAAGGTTTGGTCGAAATTGGAGGTGGAGGAGTCCTACTCCAATCCTATTAGGAGTAGGATTCCTCCTTTCCACTTGGAAACTCTTTGACCTCTCCACCTTTGGATTTTTTCCTTCTCAAACCACTCCATCCGCTTGGGCCCTTAGAGGAGGCTTCGGCCAGCCCACCAGAGGCTGGTTTACCTCCTCCCACAGCCCATGTAGCCACATGGGTCGAAATACCTCTCCCGATGGTCCCCCGGTACACTACCGGCACTCCCGGTACACTACGGATGAGCCCAAAACTTTTCCGGCGACCAAAACAGGACTTCCTATATATCAATCTTCCTACGGACTCCTCGTGACGTCCGGGATCTCATCCGGGACTCCGAACAACCTTCAGTCACCACCATACATAACTCTATACAACTGAAACGTCACCAAACCTTAAGTGTGCAGACCCTGCGGGTTCGAGAACTATGTAGACATGACCGAGACACCTCTACGGTCAATAACCAATAGCGGGACCTGGATGCCCATATTGGTTCCTACATATTTTACGAAGATCTTTATCGGTCGAACCTCTATGTCAAGGATTCAGTTAATCCCGTATGATGTGTTGGGAGACGTAGTAGTAAATCAAAAAATTTCCTACGCGTTCACCAAGATCCATCTATGGAGAAACCAGCAACGAGCAAGGGGAGAGTGGATCTTCATACCTTTGAAGATCGCTAAGCGGAAGCGTTACAAGAACGCGGTTGATGGAGTCGTACTCGCAGCGATTCAGATCGCGGTAGATCCGATCAAGTGCCGAACGGACGGCACCTCCGCGTTCAACACACGTGCAGCCCGGTGACGTCTCCAACACCTTGATCCAGCAAGGAGGAAGGAGAGGTTGGGGAAGGGCTCCAACAGCAGCACGACGGCGTGGTGGTGGTGGAGTAGCAAGGTATTCCGACAGGGCTTCGCCTAAGCGCTGCGGAGGAGGAAGAAGAGAGGTAGGGCTTTGCCGTGAGAGAGAGAGATCAAATCCTGTCTCAAAACATCCAAAACCTCAAGTATATATAGGAGTAGGGACGTGGAGGTCTGGCTTGGCCTCTACTCCAAAGAGGAGATGGCCGGCCGAATTAAAGGGAGAGTCCACCTCCCACAAGGGAGGTGGATCTCCTCCTTTTAAATCCCTTTTGCCTTATCTCCTTATCTCCAGCCACATGGGCCCACATAGATGGTCTTGGCCGACCCAATATGGGCTGGCACACCTCCTCTAAGGGCCCATGAGGTCCTTTGGTCGTCACACCCCTCTCGGGGGTCCTCCGGCACCCTCCCGGCACTCCCGGTACACTACCGATGAGCCCAAAAACTTTCCGGTGACCAAAACTGGACTTCCTATATATCAAACTTTACCTCCGGACCATTCCGGAGCTCCTCGTGACGTCCGGGATCTCATCCGGGACTCCAAACAACCTTCGGTAATCACGTATACCATTTCCCTATAACCCTAGCGTCATCGAACCTTAAGTGTGTAGACCCTACGGGTTCGGGAGACACGTAGACATGACCGAGACACCTCTCCGGCCAATAACCAACAGCGGGATCTGGATACCCATGTTGGCTCCCACGTACTCCATGATGATCTCATCGGATGAACCACGATGTCGGGGATTCAATCAATCCCGTATACAATTCCCTTTGTCTATCGGTATGGTACTTGCCCGAGATTCGATCGTCGGTATCCCCATACCTTGTTCAATCTCGTTACTGGCAAGTCTCTTTACTCGTTCCGTAATACATCATCCCGTGGCTAACTCCTTAGTCACATTGAGCTCATTATGATGATGTCTTACCGAGTGGGCCCAGAGATACCTCTCCGTCACACGGAGTGACAAATCCCAGTCTCGATTCGTGCCAACCCAACAGATACTTTCCGAGATACCCGTAGTGCACCTTTATAGCCACCCAGTTACGTTGTGACGTTTGGCACACCCAAAGCATTCCTACGGTATCCGGGAGTTGCACAATCTCATGGTCTAAGGAAACGATACTTGACATTGAAAAGCTTTAGCAAATGAACTACACGATCTAGTGCTATGCTTAGGATTGGGTCTTGTCCATCACATCATTCTCCTAATGATGTGATCCCGTTATCAACGACATCCAATGTCCATGGCCATGAAACCGTGACCATCTATTGATCAACGAGCTAGTCAACTAGAGGCTCACTAGGGACATGTTGTGGTCTATGTATTCACACATGTATTATGGTTTCCGGTTAACACAATTATAGCATGAACAATAGACAATTATCATGAACAAGGAAATACAATAATAACCATTTTATTATTGCCTCTAGGGCATATTTCCAACAGTCTCCCACTTGCACTAGAGTCAATAATCTAGTTCACATCACCATGTGATTAACACTTACATCACCATATGATCATATCATCATGTGATTAACACCCAATAAGTTCTGGGGTTTGTTCATGTTCTGCTCGTGAAAGAGGTTTTTAGTCAGCGGGTCTGCGACATTCAGATCCGTGTGTACCTTTGCAAACTTTCCATTTCATATTTGTAGATACTGCTCCCACGCTCCACTTGGAGCTATTCCAAATGGCTTCTCCACTATACGTAGCCAGATTTCTACTAAGAGTCATCCGGATTGGAGTTAAAGCTTGCATCATCGTAACCCTTTACGATGAACTCTTTATCACCTCCATAATAGAGAAATATTTCCTTAGTTCTCAAGTTACTAAGGATAACTTTGACCGTTGTCCAGTGATCCACTCTTGGATTACTCTTGTACCCCTTGACAGACTCATGGCAAGGAACACACAGGTGCGGTACACAGCATGGCATACTATATAGAGCCTATGGCTAAAGCATAGGAGATGACACTCATCTTTTCTTTATCTTCTGCCGTGGTCGGGTATTGAGTCTTACTCAATTTCACACCTTACAATATAATCAAGAACTCCTTCTTTGACCCAACTATTTTGAACTCCTTCAAAAACTTGTCAAGGTATGTCTTCGTCGAAAAACTTATCAAGCGAATAGATCTATCCCTATAGATCTTGATGCTCAATAAAATAGTAGCTTTATCTGGGTCTTCCTTTAAAAAAAAACTTTTCAAACAACCCTTCATGCTCTTCCAGAAATTCTACATCATTTCCGATCAATAATATGTCAACTACATATTCTTATAAGAAATTCCATAGTGCTCCCACTCACTTTCTTGCAAATACAAGTTTCTCATAAACTTTGTATAAACTTAAACACTTTGATAACCTCATCAAAGCATATATTCCAACTCCGAGATTCTTGCTCCAGTCCATAGAAGGATCGCTGGAGTTTGCATATTATTAGCATCCTTAGGATTGACAAAACCTTCTGGTTGTATCACATACAACTCTTCCTCACAAAAACCATTACGGAAACCTTGTTTTGTCATCCATCTGCCAGATTTCATAATCGAAAAATGCAGCAACTTCTAACAAAATTTTAATAGACTTTTAGCATCGCTACAGATGAGACAATCTCATCGCAGTCAACTCCTTGAACTTGGCGGAAACTTCTTTGCGACAAGTCGAGCTTTATAAACGGTTACATTTCACCATTAGCGTCTATGTTTATTTCAAAGGTCCATTTGTACTCAATGACCCGCCATTCAACAGGCAAGTCTACCAAAGTCCATACTTGGTTATCATACATGGATCCTTTCTCGGATTTCATGGCTCCTAGCCATTTGTTGGAATCCGGGCCCACCATCGCTTCTCCATAGTTCGTAGGTTCATCGTTGTCCAACAACATGATTTCCAAGACAGGGTTGTCGTACTACTCAGGAGCAGTACGCGTCCTTGTCGACCTACGAGGTTCGATAGTGACTTGATCCGAAGCTTCATGATCATCATCATTAACTTCCTTTTCAACTGAGTAGGCTCTACAGAAGCATCTTTCTGTGTTGCGCTATTCTCTGGTTGAAACAAAGGTTCAACAACCTTATCAAGTTCTATCTTCCTCCCACTCAATTCTTTCGAGAGAAACTCTTTCTCAAGAAAGGACCCGTTCTTAGCAACAAACACCTTTTGCGCTTGGATCTGAGATAGAAGGTATACCCAATGTCTCATTAGGGTATTCTATGAAGATGCATTTGTCTGCTTTGAGTTCGAGCTCGCTAGGTGAAAAACCCATTTTCACATAAGCGTCACAGCCCCAAACATTAAGAAATGACAGCTTAGGCTTCTGTCAAACCATAATTCTCACGGTGTCATCTCAACAGACTTAGATGGTGCCCTATTAAAGTGAATGGATTTGTCTTTAATGCATAACCCCATAACGATAGTGGCAAAATGATAAGAGACATCATAGTACTCACTATATCCAATAGAGCACGACTACGACGTTCGAACACACCATCACACTATGGTGTTCCAAGAGGCGTGAGCTGTGAAACAATTTCCACATTGTCTAAAATTGCATACCAAACTCGTAACTTAGATGTTCACCTCCACGATCATATCGTAGACATTTCATCTTCTTGTCACGATGATCTTTATCTTCACTGTGAAACTCCTTGAACCTTTCAAACATTTCAGACTCGTGTTTAAGTAAATATCCCCATATTCACTCAAATCATCAGTGAAGGTAAAGAAAAATAACGATATTCACTGTGTGTTTTAACACTCATTGGACCACATACATCAACATGTATTAATTCCAATAAGCCACTAGTCCACTCCATCATACCGGAAGACGGGGTCTGAGTCATGTTGCCAAAAGGGCATGGATCGCATGTCTCAACCGATTCAAAATCGAGTGAGTCAAAAATCCATCAGCATGGAGTTTCTTTCATGCGATTTATACCAATATGACATTTAGTGGCAGTGCCACAAGTATGTGGTACTATCATTATTAACTTTATATCTTTTGGTACCAATGTTATGAATATGTGTACTACTACGATCATGATTCAATAAACCATTCCGAGTGGGTGCATGACCATTGAAGGCATTATCCATGTAAACAGAATAACCATTATTCTCTAACTTATATGAATAACCGTATCGCACTAATCATGATCTAATCACGTTCATGCTCAACGCAAACACCAAATAACATTTATTTAGGTTTATCACAAATCCTGAAGGTAGAGAGAGCGTGCGATGGTGATCACATCAATCTTGGAAATACTTCCAACACACATCGTCACCTTTCACCTAGCTAGTCTCCATTTACTCCGTAGCTTTTATTTCGAGTTGCTAACACTTAGCAACCGAACCGGTATCCAATACCCAGGTGCTACTAGGAGTACCAGCAAGGTACACATCACTAACACGTATATCAAATATACCTCCATTGACATTACCAGCCTTCTTATCTACCAAGCATCTAGGGTTTTTCCGCTTCAGCGAACATTCTCCTCATAACAGAAGCACTTAGTCTCGGGTTCGGGCTCAACCTTGGGTTTCTTCACTAGAGCAACAACTGGCTTGCCATTCCTGAAGTTTTCCCTTCTTGCCCTTGCCCCTTTTGAAACTAGTGGTTTAACTTAACCATCAACACTTGATGCTCCTTCTTGGTTTCTACCTTCGTGGTGTCAAACATCACGAACAACTCAGGGATCATCTTATCCATCCCTGGCATGTTATAGTTCATCACGAAGCTCTAGTAGCTTGGTGGCAGTGACTTGGAGAACAGCATTAATCACTATCTCATCTAGAAGATTAACTCCCACTTGATTCAAGTGATTGTAGCACCCAGACAATCTGAGCACACGCTCACCGATTAAGCTATTCTCCTTTATCTTGCAGACAAAGAATCTTGTTGGAGGTCTCATACCTCTCAACATAGGCACGAGCCTGAGATCACAATCTCAGCTCCTAGAACATCTCATATGTTCCATGACGTTCAAAACGTTTTGGAGCCTCAATTCTAAGCCGTAATGCATGACGCATTGAACTATCACGTAGTCACCAAAAAGTGCCTGTCATATGTTCACAACATCTACAGACAACGCTTGAGGGAGTGATGCAGTTAGCGGTACATAAAAAACATAAGCTTTCTGTGCAACAATGAGGACAATCCTCAGATCACGGACCCAGTCCGCATTATTGCTACCATCAACTTTCAACTTACTTTTCTCTAGGATTGTATCACTAAAACTGGGGAGCTACAGCGTGAGCTATCTACGACATAATTTGCAAGGACATTTTTAGACTAAGTTCATGATAATTAAGTTCATTTAATCAAATTATTAATGAACTCCCACTTAGATAGACATCTCTCTAGTCTTCCAAGTGATACATGATCCATGTCAACTAGCCCGTGTCCGATCATCACGTGAGACGGACTAGTCATCCATGGTGAACATCTCTATGTTGATCGTATCTTCTATACGACTCATGTTCGACCTTTCGGTCCTCCGTGTTCCGAGGCCATGTCTGTACATGCTAGGCTCGTCAAGTCAACCTAAGTGTTTCGCATGTGTAAATATGGCTTACACCCGTTGTATGCGAACGTTAGAACCTATCACACCCGATCATCACGTGGTGCTTCGGAACGACGATCCTTAGCAACGGTGCACAGTTAGGGTGAACACCTTTCTTGAAATTTTATTGAGAGATCATCTTATTTACTACCGTCGTTCTATGCAAATAAGATGTAAACATGATAAACATCACATGCAATCAATATAGTGACATGATATGGCCAATATCATCTTGCTCCTTTGATCTCCATCTTCGGGGCACCATGATCATCACTGTCAC
The DNA here is from genome assembly GCA_022496015.1 of Hordeum marinum. NCBI lineage: Eukaryota > Viridiplantae > Streptophyta > Magnoliopsida > Poales > Poaceae > Hordeum > Hordeum marinum. The sequence continues at coordinate 345,663,442 of CM039676.1, read as the reverse complement.
CGGCACGACACCATGATCTCCATCATCATGATCTCCATCATTGTGTCTTCATGAAGTTGTCTCGCCAAATACTACTTCTACTACTACAGCTAACGTTTAGCAATAAAGTAAAGTAATTACATGGCGTTTATGATTGACACGCAGGTCATACAATAGTATAAGACAACTCCTATGGCTCCTACCGGTTGTCATAGTCATCGACATGCAAGTCGTGAACCCTATTACAAGAACATGATCAATCTCATACATCACAATGCATCACATCACATCCTTTTGGCCATATCACATCACACGGCATATGCTGCAAAAACAAGTTAGACGTCCTCTAATTTGTAGTTGCAAGTTTTTACGTGGTTGCTATAGGTTTCTAGCAAGAACGTTTCTTACGTACGTCAAAACCACAACGTGATATGCCAATTGCTATTTACCCTTCATAAGGACCCTTTTCATCGAATCCAATCCGACTAAGGTGGGAGAGACAGACACCCGCTAGCCACCTTATGCAACTAGTGCATGTCAGGCGGTGGAACCGGTCTCACGTAAGCGTACGTGTAAGGTTGGTCCGGGCCGCTTCATCCCACAATACCGTCGAATCAAGATAAGACTAGTAACGGCAAGCATATTAACAAAATCGACGCCCACAACTACTTTGTGTTCTACTCGTGCATAGATTCTACGCATAGACCTAGCTCATGATGCCACTGTTGGGAGACGTAGTAGTAAATCAAAAAATTTCCTACGGGTTCACCAAGATCCATCTATGGAGAAACCAGCAACGAGCAAGGGGAGAGTGGATCTTCATACCTTTGAAGATCTCTAAGCGGAAGCGTTACAAGAACGCGGTTGATGGAGTCGTACTCGCAGCGATTCAGATCGCGGTAGATCCGATCAAGTGCCGAACGGACGGCACCTCCGCGTTCAACACACGTGCAGCCTGGTGACGTCTCCAACACCTTGATCCAGCAAGGAGGAAGGAGAGGTTGGGGAAGGGCTCCAACAGCAGCACGACGGCGTGGTGGTGGTGGAGTAGCAAGGTATTCCGACAGGGCTTCGCCTAAGCGCTGCGGAGGAGGAAGAAGAGAGGTAGGGCTTTGCCGTGAGAGAGAGAGATCAAATCCTGTCTCAAAACATCCAAAACCTCAAGTATATATAGGAGTAGGGACGTGGAGGTCTGGCTTGGCCTCTACTCCAAAGAGGAGATGGCCGGCCGAATTAAAGGGAGAGTCCACCTCCCACAAGGGAGGTGGATCTCCTCCTTTTAAATCCCTTTTGCCTTATCTCCTTATCTCCAGCCACATGGGCCCACATAGATGGTCTTGGCCGACCAAATATGGGCTGGCACACCTCCTCTAAGGGCCCATGAGGTCCTTTGGTCGTCACACCCCTCTCGGGGGTCCTCCGGCACCCTCCCGGCACTCCCGGTACACTACCGATGAGCCCAAAAACTTTCCGGTGACCAAAACTGGACTTCCTATATATCAAACTTTACCTCCGGACCATTCCGGAGCTCCTCGTGACGTCCGGGATCTCATCCGGGACTCCGAACAACCTTCGGTAATCACGTATACCATTTCCCTATAACCCTAGCGTCATCGAACCTTAAGTGTGTAGACCCTACGGGTTCGGGAGACACGTAGACATGACCGAGACACCTCTCCGGCCAATAACCAACAGCGGGATCTGGATACCCATGTTGGCTCCCACGTACTCCATGATGATCTCATCGGATGAACCACGATGTCGGGGATTCAATCAATCCCGTATACAATTCCCTTTGTCTATCGGTATGGTACTTGCCCGAGATTCGATCGTCGGTATCCCCATACCTTGTTCAATCTCGTTACTGGCAAGTCTCTTTACTCGTTCCGTAATACATCATCCCGTGGCTAACTCCTTAGTCACATTGAGCTCATTATGATGATGTCTTACCGAGTGGGCCCAGAGATACCTCTCCGTCACACGGAGTGACAAATCCCAGTCTCGATTCGTGCCAACCCAACAGATACTTTCCGAGATACCCGTAGTGCACCTTTATAGCCACCCAGTTACGTTGTGATGTTTGGCACACCCAAAGAATTCCTACGGTATCCGGGAGTTGCACAATCTCATGGTCTAAGGAAACGATACTTGACATTGAAAAGCTTTAGCAAATGAACTACACGATCTAGTGCTATGCTTAGGATTGGGTCTTGTCCATCACATCATTCTCCTAATGATGTGATCCCGTTATCAACGACATCCAATGTCCATGGCCATGAAACCGTGACCATCTATTGATCAACGAGCTAGTCAACTAGAGGCTCACTAGGGACATGTTGTGGTCTATGTATTCACACATGTATTATGGTTTCCGGTTAACACAATTATAGCATGAACAATAGACAATTATCATGAACAAGGAAATACAATAATAACCATTTTATTATTGCCTCTAGGGCATATTTCCAACATGATGTTCCCTTTGTTCTTCGGTATGTTATTTGCCCGAGATACGATCGTCGGTATCTCCATACCTAGTTCAACCTCGTTACCGGCAAGTCTCGTTACTCGTTTCATAATACAAGATCCCGTGACTAACACTTAGTCACATTGATTTCAAGGCTTATTGTGATGTTGTATTACCGAGTGGGCCCTGAGATACCTCTCTGTCACATGGAGTAACAAATCCCAGTCTTTATCCATGCCAACCCAACAGACACCCTTAGAGATACCTATGGAGAACCTTTATAGTCACCCAGTTACGTTGCGGCGTTTGATACACACAAGGTACTCCTTCAGTGTCAGTGAGTTGCATGATCTCATGGTCATAGGAACAAATACTTGACTTGTAGAAAACAGTAGCAATAAACTGACACGATCATATGCTACGTTTGTGGTTTGGGTCTTGTCCATCACATCATTCTCCTAATGACGTGATCCCGTTATCAAATGACATCTCATGTCCATGACTAGGAAATCATAGGCATCTTTGATCAACGAGCTAGTCTATTAGAGGCATACTAGGGACATGGTGTTGTCTATGTATCCACACATGTATCTGAGTTTCCGATCAATACAATTATAGCATGGATAATAAATGATTATCATGAGCAAGGGAATATGATAATAAGCAATTTATTATTGCCTCTAGGGCATATTTCCAACACATTCTCCTAATGATGTGATCACGTTATCAAATGACATCTCATGTCCATGGCCAGGAAACCATGACCATCTTTGATTAACAAGCTAGTCTATTATAGGCATACTAGGGACATGTTGTTGTCTATGTATCCAGACATGTATCTTAGTTTTCGATCAATACAATTCTAGCATGGATAATAAACGATTATCATGAACAAGGAAATATGATAATAACTAATTTATTATTGCCTCTAGGGCATATTTCCAACAGTCTTCCACTTGCACTAGAGTCAATAATCTAGCTCACATAGCGATTTGTTATGAATCTCACACCCAATAAGTTCTGGAGTTCGATCATGTTTTGCATGTGAAAGAGGTTTTAGTCAACGGGTCTAAAACATTCAGATCCGTGTGTACTTTGCAAATCTCTATGTCATACTATAGACAATGCTACCACGCTCCACTTGGAGCTATTCCAAATGGCTACTCCACTATACGTATCCGGATTGCTACTAAGAGTCATCTGGATTGGTATCAAATCTTGCATCAGTGTAACCCTTTACGACGAACTCTTTATCACCACCATAATCGAGAAGTATTTCCTTAGTCCTCTAGTTATTAAGGATAACTTTGACCGTTGTCCAGTGATCCACTCCTGGACCACTCTTGTACCCCTTGACAGACTCATGGCAAGGCACACACAAGTGCGGTACACAGCATGACACACTATATAGAGCCTATGTCTAAGGCATAGGGTATGACCTTCGTCCTTTCTCTTTCTTCTGCCGTGGTCGAGCTTTGAGTCTTACTCAACTTCATAGCTTACAAATTAGGCAAAACTACTTCTGTGACTGATCCATTTTGAACTCTTTCAGAATCTTGTCAAGGTATGTACTCATTGAAAGTCTCATCGAGCATCTTGATCTATCTCTACAGATCTCGATGCCCAACAATTAAGTAGCTTTATCCAGGTCTTCTTTGAAAAACACCTTTCAAACAACACTTTATGCTTTCCAGAAATTCTACATCATTTTTGATCAACAATATGTCATCGACATATACTTATCAGAAATTCTATAGTGCTCCCACTCACTTTCTTGTAAATACAAGTTTCTCATAAACTTTGTACAAACTCAAAAATTTGATCACCTCATCAAAACATATATTCCAACTCCAAGATGCTTGCTCCAGCCCATAGAAGGATTGATGGAGCTTGCACACCTTTTAGCATCCTTAGGAGTGACAAAACTTTCTGGTCATATAACATACAACCTTTCTCACGGAAACCATTAAGGATACTATGTTTTGACATCCATTTGCCAAATTTCATAACCGAAAAATGCTGAAATTGCTAACGTAATTTCAACAGACTTTTAGCATCGCTACGGGTGAGAAAGTCTCATCACAGTCAACTCCTTGAACTTGGCGGAAACTTCTTTGCGACAAGTCAAGCTTTATAAATGGTGACATTCCCCATCAGCGTTCGTCTTCATCTTAAAGGTCCATTTGTACTCAACGACCTGCCATTGAATGGGCAACTCTATCAAAGTCCATACTTTGTTTTCATACATGGATCCTTTCTCGGATTTCATCGCTCCTAGCCATTTATTGGAATCCGGGCCCTCCATTGCTTCTTCATAGTGTGTAGGCTCAATGTTGTCTAACAACATGATTTCCAAGACATGATTGCCATACCACTCAGGGCAATGCGTGTCCTTGTCAACCTACAAGGTTCAGTAGTAACTTCATCCAAAGTATCATGATCATCTTCATTAGCTTCCTCTTCAATTTGGTGCAGGAGCCACCGAAACAACCTTATGCGTCGTGCTCATCCAACTGAAGTGACGGTTCAACAACCGCATCAAGTTCTACTTTCCTCCCACTCAATTCTTTTGAGAGAAACTCTTTCTCGAGAAAGGACCTGGTTTTAGCAACAAACACTTTGCACTCGGATTTGAGATAGAAGGTATACCCAACTGTTCTTAGGGTGTCCTATGAAGTTGCACTTTTCCACTTTGGGTTCTAGCATATCAGACATAAGTGTCACATTCCTAAACTCTAAAAAATGACAGCTTAGGTTTCTATCAAACCATAATTCAAACGGTGTCATCTCAACGGATTTGGATGGTGCCCTATTGAAAGTGAATGTAGTTGTCTCAAATGCATAACCACAAAACGATAGTGGCAAAATGATAAGAGAAATCTTAATACACACCATATCCAATAGAGCGCGACTAGGACGTTCGGACACACCATCACACTATGGTGTTCCAGGTGGTGTGAGTTGTGAAACAACTTCCACATTGTCTTCAGTTGTATACCAAACTCGTAACTCAGATATTCACCTCCATGGTCATATCGTAAACATTTTTATCTTCTTGTTAGATGATATCAAATTTCACTCTGAATTTGCTTGAACTTTTCAAACGTTTCAGACTTGTGTTTCATTAAGTAAATATGCCCATATCTACTCAAATCATCAGTGAAGGTAAGAAAATAAAGTTATCCACCGCACACTACAACACTCACTGGACCGCATACATCAACATGTATCATTTCCAATAAGTCACTTCCCCGCTCCCTCATACCGAGAAACGGGGTTTTAGTCATCTTGCCCAAGAGGCATGGTCTACATGCCTCAACCGATTCGAAATCGAACGAGTCTAAAGATCCATCAGCATGGAGTTTCTTCATTACAACAATATCACATTTAGCGGCAGTGCCACAACTATGTGGTACTATTGTTATTAACTTTGTATCTGTTGGCATCAATGTTATCAACACGTGTATTACTACGATCAAGATTAGATAAACCATTCTCATTGGGTGCATGACCATTGAAGGTATTATTCATGTAAACAGAATGACCATTATTCTCTAACTTAAATGAATAACCATATTGCAATAAACATGATCTAATCACGTTCATGCTCAACGTAAACACCAAATAACATTTATTTAGGTTCATCACTAATCCTGAAGGTAGAGAGAGCGTGCGATGGTGATCACATCAAACTTGGAAACACTTCTAACACACATCGTCACCTCGTCCTTAACTAGTCTTCGTTTATTCCGTAGCTATTATTTCGAGTTACTAACATTTAGCAACTGAACCAGTATCTAATACCCAAGTGCTACTAGGAGTACTAGTAAGGTACACACCAATAACACATATATCAAATATACTTCCGTTGGCGTTGCCAGCCTTCTTATCTACCAACTATCTAGGGTTGTTCCACTTCAGCGACCGCTCTCCTCATAATAGAAGCACTTAGTCTCGGGTTTGGGTTCAACCTTGGGTTTCTTCACTAGAGCATCAACTGGCTTGCCACCGATGAAGTTTTCCTCCTTTCCCTTGCCCTACTTGAAACTAGTGGTTTTACTAACCATCAACAATTGATGCTCCTTCTTGATTTCTACCTTTGTGGTGTCAAACATCACGAATAACTCAAGGATCATCTTTTCCATCCCTGGCATGTTTATGGTTCATCATGAAGCTCTAGTAGCCTTGTGGACACTGAATTGGAGAACTATATGAATCACTATCTTATCCTATAGTTAATCATGCGATTGTAGTACCCAGACAATATGAGCACATGCTCACCGATTGAGCTATTCTCCTTCATCTTCCATGCAAAGAATCTTGTTGGAGGTCTCATACCTCTCAACACGGGCACCAGCCTGAGATCCCAATTTCAGCTCTTAGAACATCTCATATGTTTTGTGACATTCAAAACATTTTGGAGCGTCAATTCTAAGCCCTAATGCATGATGCACTGAACTATCAAATAGTCATCAGAACGTGCCTATCAGATGTTCACAACATCTACAGACGACGCTTGAGGGAGTGGCGCACCGAGCAGTGCATTAAGGACATAAGCCTTCTGTGCAACAATGAGGACAATCCTCAGATCACGGACCCAGTGTGCATTGTTGCTACCATCATCTTTCAACTTACTTTTATCTAGGAACTTATCAATAAAATAGGGAGCCACAGCGCGAGCTATCTACAACATAATTTGCAAAGACACTTCTGACTATGTTCATGATAATGAGTTTGATTAATCATATTACCTAAGAACTCCCAGTCAAATTGACATCCCTCTGGTCATCCGAGTGATACATGATCCAAATTCACCAACTTGAGTCTGATCATCATGTGAGTTGAGGTGGTTTCAATGATGAACATCATCATGTTGATCATATCTACTATATGACTCATGTTCGACCTTTCGGTCTCTTGTGTTCCAAGGCCATGTCTGTACATGCTAGGCTCGTCAAGTTAAACCCAAGTGTTCTGCACGTGCAACACTCGCTTGCACCCGTTGTATGTAAACATAGAGTCTATCACACCCGATCATCACGTGGTGTCTCGACACGACCAACGTTCGCAACGGTGCACACTCGGGGAGAACACAATTTATATTGAAATTTAGGTGGGGGATCACCTTATAATGCTGCCATACTCCTTAGCAAAACAAGGTGCATAAAAGGATTAACATCACATGCAAATCATAAGTGACATGATACGGCCATGAACTTGTCCTTCTGGTCTCCATCTATAAAGCACCGGCATGATCTCCATCATCACCGGCATGACACCATGATCTCCATGAACGTGTCACCATCGGGATTGTCACGCCCACCATGCTTCTACTACTATTGGTACCGCTTAGCGACAAAGTAAAGCATTACAAGGTGCTTAATGATTGACACGCAGATCATACAATAAATGAAGACAACCCGATGGCTCTTGCCGGTTGCCGTACTCATCGACATGTAAGTCGTGATATTCTATACAGAACATGATCATCTCATACATCACATATATCTCATCATGTAATTGGCCATATCATGTCAAAACATACCCTGCAAGAACAAGTTAGACGTCCTCTAATTGTTGTTGCATGTTTTATGTGGCTGCTATAGGTATCTAGCAAGAATGATTCTTACCTACGCAAAACCACAATGGTGATACACAAATTGCTATTCAACCTTCTCAAGGACCACCTTTGTCAAAACCGATCAAACTAGAGTAGGAGAGACAGACACCCACCAGCCATCTTTATGCAACAAAGTCACATGTCAGTCGATGGAACCGATCTCTCGTACGTGGAAGAGTTAGGTTGGTCCGGGCTGCTTCATCCCACACTATCGCTGAATCAAGAAAAGACCAAGGGAGGAAGCAATTTGAGCATCAACGCCCACAAACTCCTTTGTGTTCTACTCGTGATCTCATCTACGCATAGACCTAGCTCATGATGCCAATGTTAGGGAACGTTGCATGGGAAAGAAATTTTTTCCTACACACACGCAAGATCTATCCATGGTGATGAGCATCTACGAGAGGACGAGTGGATCTACATACCCTTGTAGATCGATAAGCGGGAAGCGTTAAGAAACACGGTTGATGTAGTCGAACGTCTTCAAGATCCAAATCGCAAGCCATCTCGCGATCCCATCACGATCCGCCCCATGATCCATTCACGATCCGTCCCGTGATCCAATCACGGTCCTTTCGATCTAGCGCCGAATGGACGACACCTCCGCGTTCAGCACACGTACAACTCGATGACGATCGCCACCTCCTTGCTCCAACAAGCGAGGGTGGAGAGGTAGATGAGTTCTCCAGCAGCACAACGGCATGGTGGTGGTGGTGGTGGAGCTGTTCCAGCAGAGCTTCGCTAAGCCGAACCGAACAGATCTAGAGGAGAAGCTATCTACAGGTAGAGAGGGCATCAAGTGGCTTTTCAGGTGGGCTGCCCTCTCTCTCCCTCCACTATATATAGGAGGAGAGGAGGAGGTGGGGTGCACTAGATCCCATCTAGGGAGTGGCACCCAAGGTAGATGGGGGGCGCTCCCTAGGGTGGCCTGGCCTCCCAAGTTACCTAGTGGCAGCCCCTTAGATGGGATCCTCCACCCTTGATCGATGTGGTCTAGGGTTTGGGTGGCACCCAGCCCCCTTGTGGGCTGGTGTGTCTCCTCCCCATGGCCCATGAGGCCTGCTACCTCTTGAGCGTGCGTTGGTTTTCCTTTGAAGAGGAAAGGGTGATGCATCAAAGTAGATAAGTATTTCCCTCAGTTGTTGAGAACCAAGGTATCAATCCAGTAGGAGAAACAAGAAAGTCACCAATGGATGCACCTACACAAAGAATCAAACTCTTGCACCCAACGCTATAAAGGGGTTGTCAATCCCTTCATGATTGTTTGCAAGGATTAGAGCTGATAGAGATAGGTGTGATAGATTGTGCAAAGTAATAAATAAATAAATTGTAGCACGGTATTTTTGGTATTTTTGGTTTATAGATCTGAAAATATAATATGGAAAGTAGACCCAGCGGCCATAGGTTTTACTAGAGGCTTCTCTCTTGAAGGAAAATATCACGGTGGGTGAACAAATTACTGTCGAGAAATTGATAGAAAAGCGAATAATTATGAAGATATCCAAGGCAATGATTATGCATATAGGCATCACGTCCGTGTCAAGTAGACCGAAACGATTCTGCATCTACTACTATTACTCCACACATCGACCGACTCCTGCCTACATCTAGAGTATTAAGTTCATGAAAAACAGAGTAACACATTAGATCAGATGACATGATCTAGAGGGATAAACTCAAGCAATATGATGAAAACCACATGTTTCTACCCTTGATGGGAACAATACAATACGTGCCTCGCTACCCCTACTTTGTCACTGGGTGAGGACACCGCAAGATTGAACCCAAAACTAAGCACTTCTCCCATGGCATGAATTACCAATCTAGTTGGCCAAACCAAACCAATAACTCGAAGAAACTTGCAAAGATATGAAATCATGCATACAAGAATTCACAAAACACTCAAATAATATTCATGGATAATCTGAACATAAACCCACAATTCATCGGATCTCAACAAACACATCGCAAAAGAGTATTACATCGGATAGATCTCCATGAAGATCACGAAGAACATGGTATTGAAGCACAAAGAGAGAGAATAAGCCATCTAGCTACTAGCTATAGACCCGTAGGTCTGTGATGGACTACTCACGCATCATCGAAGGAGCGATGGAGTTGATGTAGATGCCCTCCGTGATCGAATCCCCCTCTGGCATATTACCAAAAAAGGCTCCAAGATTGGATCTCTCAGGAACGGAGGCTTCTGGCGGCGGAAAGTATTTGCGTTCCTCTTTTTGGTATTGGGGGAATATTTGGGTATTTATAGGAGGAAGAATAGGGCTAGGAGACCCGCCAGGAGGTGGCAAGCCTACCAAGCGCGTCTAGGGGGGTGGCCACGTCCCCCTGGCTTGTGACCTCCTAGAAGATGCCCTGACGTGCACTCCAAGTCTGGTAGATCTCTTTCCTTGCAAAAAAAATTATTCCAAAGATTTTATTCCGTTTGGGCTCCGTTTAATATTCCATATCTGCAATACTCAAAAGCAAGGAAAAAACAGAAACTGGCACTGGGCTCTAGATTAATAAGTTAGTCCCAAAAATAATATAAAATAGCATATTAATGCATATAAAACATCCAAAACAGATAATATAATAACATGACACAATCAAAAATTATAGATACGTTGGAGACGTATCAAGAGCCCCCAACACTTGCTGCGGCCCCCCGAAATACCTTTCGGTACTCCCAGTCATAACCCGGTACCCCCGAAACGCTTCCGGACTCCGATTCCCTTCGTCCTATATATCGATCTTCATCTCAGGACCATTCCGAAGTTCCTCGTCATGTCCGGGATCTCATCCGGGACTCCGAACAACCTTCGGTCGCCAACACATATAACTCAATACTACCGAAACGTCACCGAACGTTAAATATGCAGACCCTGCGTATTCGATAACTATGTAAACATGACCAACACACCTCTACAGTCAATAATCAATAGCAGGACCTGTATGCCCATATTGGTTCCTACATATTCTATGAAGATCTTTATCGGTTGAACCTCTATGTCAAGGATTCAGCTAATCCCGTATGATGTTCCCTTTGTTCTTCGGTATGTCACTTGCCCGAGATTCGATCGTCGGTATCACTATACCTAGTTCAATCTCGTTACCAGCAAGTCTCTTTACTCGTTCCGTAATACAAGATCTCGTGGCTAAATCTTTAGTCACATTTCTTGCAAGGCTTATAGTGATGTTGTATTACCCTTTGTGTTGTTGTTGAGGTAGCCGAGAGTGTGAGGTGGTGTAGCCGTGGTCGAGATAGCCGTGCAAAGAAGACCGTGGTCGATGTCGAGTCGGGGTAGCCGGTGTCGAGGAAGTCGTCGTGGAGCCGCGGGCGCAAGGAGGCGCCGAGTTAGTCATGGGCTGTAGTGCCACGGCATGCGGTCCCCTCCACCACGCGAGTCGTCCCCGTGGCTGCATCGACCCGCGCACCACCGCTCCGTCGCCCCTTCGGACTGTAGCGCTACGGCATGCGATCCATGCCGCCGCCCCGAGGTCTTCCCGCCGTCGCCCCGACCCGCGCGCTACCGCTTCGTCGCCCCTTCCGGCCTTAGCGCCGCGGTGCGCGGTCCTCTCCGCCGTTCCCGCATGTCGACTTCTACGTGGCATGTACCGTGCCGCCTACCTAGGCACGGGAACGCCATTGTCCGCACCGGTCTTCATCACGTTGTCGGGTTCTTCCTCGCCTACTTCGAGCATCGCCGCGTTGGTGGAATAGTTATTGTATTGCTTGAGCCTCGTGGGCATATACATAGGAGTACATGATCAACTTGGAGTGCAAGACAAGGCAGGAACAAATCCTAGTCTATTCTATACATCCTAAAAATCACGTTACTCAACACATAATACATATGTTATTTTATGTTCTTAGTTCCTTCTACCATCTTTTGTTGTTTCAAGAAGATCTATCTTTTTTTCAAGCTAACTGGTACAAATCAATGTTTATAATTATGCTTGATTTTTGTTGTTCAGATCAAATGTTTGAGAGATTGTTTCCTTTAAGTACTATTGAGATTTCCAGTTATATACAGGTGCATTTCCCCTAAATTCAAGCAGGTAGACTATTCCATGGGACTCCCCAAATCTGGCAGGTGGACTGTTTTCTTTTTAGCAACTATAATCCGTGGGATAGATATGGTATGTTTTCCCAATACATGGTTTACACAGGATGAAAAATCAAGACCATTAATAAGGATAAATTTATAATTTTACTTATAAGATTTTGGATTATTCAGCAAAACCTACAACAGAGCATAACACAGGAACCTTCTCTTCTGCGCTAGTCACATTACTAAGATAGCACCATTATACTTATTATTGTTCAATATGTGAACATTTTATTAGTACACAAATAAAATTTTTTGAGACATGTATTGCTATTTATAATACATGATGAATATATTTTTGTACAATGAATTATGAATGTATTTTATTACATGATGAATAATTTTTCTAACACGTGATTTTTCTTAATACATGATAGTTATTGTTTAATAGAAATCCAAAATTTTGTAATACTCATTGATAAATTTATGAAATCAAATTCCATCTTTAGTATACAATGAGGATACTTTTCATGTTTTCCTTCTTTGTATTTAGTGTTTCTCGTTTATTTATTTCTACTTCCCATTTCCTTTCTTTCGGGTTAAAAAGGTAAACTATTTTTTTGGCAAAGAAAGTTCCAAACTACAAAAAAAATCTACTAGAAATGTGTAACTTCTTTCTAAAATTATCGAAAATTATTTCACATATTTTAAAAAACTAAAATACAAAATGAAAATTTTCTAATACATGATAGCATTTTTAAATAATTTTCTTTAAGTTTGTAAAAGCATGATGAATATTCGACTTAATGCATGACAAATAATAGTTTGTATTTGGTCAACAAGTTTAATACATACTGAATTAGTTTTTTGATACAAAATTAAATATATTATCACACGTTGAATGTTTTTCGAATGTGACAAACATTTTCAATACACAATTGGAAATATTGTCATTTTTTGTTTCCTTTTTACTTTTGTTTTCAATTTCTTGGTATTTTAACTTTTCTACTTCAAAAATGCATGAACTATTATTGTAGATATTTTTTTTAGAAACCACAAAAACAGTTGTGAAAAGTGTATTTTTTAAAATTTATTGTATTTCTAAAACATATGAGAATATTTTTTGGACAATATTTTTTCAAATACACAATGAATTAAACTAATTACAAAATAATGTTCTTTGCATGATTACCTTAACATGTTTTAGTATGTTAAAGTATTTCAAACATGAAAGACATTTTCAATAACGATGAGCATCCCCCTTTCTTTTACTTTATTTTCGAGATTTACCGTGTTTTTCTAAGGGTTTTTTATGCTTTTTTCCTTTGTCTGTTTAAAAATCCACAAACTATTTTTCACCGTGTATCCCTAGATTTAAGGAAACATATATGAAAAATTGAGAAAATTCATAATTTTTTTGAACATTTATTAAAATATGTGAACATTTTCAAGTACATGACCAATTTCTGAAATACACAATTTTTTTTAATATACGATAAAAATTTTAAATTATGTTGTTAACATTTTTTAAATAGGCGATTAATATTTATTAAAGACAAGACGATTTTATTTTAATAAACAATGAACATTTCGAATACAACATGCATTATTTTTTGAAATACACGACTATTTGTTCTGGTAATTTTTGTGTTTCCTTTCCTTTCTTGATTTTGTTTTTTTCCTTATTCAAAGAAATCAAAAACTAATATTAAATATGTGAATTTTTAAAGTTACCCCAATATTTACGATAAAGTTGTAAAATATATATAATTACTTGAACATCTCTAAATAGAAGAATATTTTTCAAATAGGAGAACTGTAGGATTCGTATAATGTTGTATTTTTCGTGCCTACATGTTATAATAATATTTACTGATACCATGGTTTATAAAATACTTTGCATCGAAACACAACATAAATAGTAATCTTAAAATACTTTACAGACTTCTACATGGTGTTCTTACATCAATACATGGCTCACATCGGTCTAGCTGAAAACAAAGAAACCCAGGCAATCAGCGAAGGCACATTTGAGTGTGGGCAACGTAACTACATCTTTTTATTTCGGTTATGAAGGAACATGACAGTCCTGCACGCTGAGGAGGAAGACAAGATGTCTTAAGCAAACTTTGCATTTATCACTTGATAACTATTTAGCTTTGGCAGCGAAAATGATGTCACCTTAAAAATATGTAGTATTTTTCTTAGGTCCAAGAGGAACCAGCGCCTTTGCTTATATTTAAACATAGTTTCTACTCCCTCCGTTCTTAATTATCAGATGTTCTAACTTTTTCCCAAATTAGATGTATATAAACGTATTCTAGTGTGTTTCTTCACTCATTTAATCCGTGTGTAATCCATATTGAAACATACAAAATATCTTATAATTCGAAACGGTGGTAGTATTTTGAAGTCAAATGATTTGTTTTTCAGAGTCAAATGTTTTTTACTCCCCGATTTCCTCTTTCCAGTTTTCTGAATTTATTTATTTTTGTATTTAACTAATGGACTTTCCAGTCAGTGTTTTTGGTACCTATTTATTCATTTACTTATTATGGGTACCAGACTTTGGCGTGGATGGTGATTTTTTGCATGTATTTAAATTTTGGCTTTATTTAGTTTCTCTGTGTTTCCCTTTTTGTTTTACTCCCTTCGTTTCATAATGTAGTGCGTATATTTTTTTTGAAAAATTCAAACTTTGTAAAATTTTACCAAGCTTTTAGAGAAAACTATTTAATATATACAATATCAAATATATAAATATGAAACTGCATCTTGTGATGAATCTAATGGTATATGTTTGGCATTTTAGATATAATGTTTTTCTCCACAAATAGGGTAAAAGTTTGCGAGGTTTTGATTTAAAAAAAATCTATATGCACTACATTATGATCATAGGGAATATCTTTTTATTTGATACTCTTATATCAAGTGCATATTTGAGTGTAAGTAGTTTTTAGAAAACTAAGAGAGTTACAATATTTTGGTATGTAGAGTGTTAGGTTTCATAGTATGACAAATATAAGCTCACTTTTTCTCTGAGTAGTTCCGGTGAAAGGTGAAGCATCCATACTTGATTTTCGTTGCGTTTCTGCATGGAATTTTTATATAGAACAAGAGTCGACTACACTTGTTTCTACAAACTATGTAGCATGTGTCATGACAAGCAAGATGTAATAACTGATGTTTTGGAAGGACGCCGTCAAAGTTGAACTATCTGCTAGCAGAGAGGAAGTTTCTTTGTCGCTAGAGTGGATTGGAGGCAACTCCTCATCCATGTTGAAGCTGATTGCCTAGAAGCCATTGATTTTTTGAAGAAGGAAGGAATGGATAGATCATGATATGGTTAAGCTGGACCCGGTGCCACTTTGGTCAAGCTGGACCGGGTTCTCTACAATGTGGCCTAGCATGATACCTTGCCCGCATGCTTGCTGTGGGGCATCACCTCATCGACATGCCCACTGCCCACTTCTGCTGAATTGCGATGTGGAGTTCACACAAGCAGATAATTCAGATTTTGAGAACCATTGGTGTAGGATGGTAGGTTTCCAGGAGGTGGCAGTACAGCTTGGGGTGCTCTGGTGGCTTCAAGTGACCCGTTTGTTATCTTACAACACCGGCTTAGGAATAGTGGTACGACACTCAAGAGGTGGCAGTGTGTCACTCACAGCATTGTGTCAATATGATGAAGACGCTTGATGTGATTAATGAGTTTATCTTCAGGCTTGATGCCGCAAAGGACTCGAGACAGCTAAGTGTTGAGGAACACATGTTCAGAAATCTCCTTAAAGTCCATTGTCTTGGAATTGCAGCAATGGAAAGAGTGATGTGGATGCAGCGATCTCGGGTGACTTACATCAGGCAATGAAAGAGTGACGAACACAAAAAAATTCATATCAAGGCAACTGCTAGAAGGAGGAAAAATTATATCCAGACTTTTGAGCATCAGAGGACAAGCTGGAGGCCGCTTGGGATTTTTCCAACAATCTTGGCACCCCAAAGGTGTGATCTGCAACAATTAATCTTGAATCACTTGGTTACATGCCCATGCTGCAGCATTTAGCCAACCTCGATGATGAAATCACTGACCGGGAGGTGCTTGCTACGATTAACGACATGGCCATGGAAAAAGCGCCTGGGCCAGATGGATACTTCAGGTTTTTCTGAAACCTGCTGGTAAACTATTTAAGAGGATGTGATCGTTGCTATGAAGCAGCTCTAGAACCTCAACTTCACAAACTTCTAGCTCGTAAACACTACCTGCGAGATCCTAGTGTCTAAGGTCGATGGCGCCAAGAAACTAACCGAATTTAGGCCGATCAGTCTGGTGCATGCTATTGCAAAGATTTTCACCAAACTTCTTGCATGACGCCTACAACCGAAGATGGATAAGCTGGTCGCCCCATGTCAAAGCGCATTTATTAAGGACAGATCAATTGTGGACAATTTTTTTCTGTGCGTGGGCAATTTTTTTTAAAAAAAAGAGGACTGAGCCCGACCTTTGCATTAAAATAATACATGCAGCCATCTTTATTAATTATTTATCAAAGCATAAGTCTGAGAAAATGAATACAACAATTCCACCTTCGAGGCGATCAAAATTGCTACACCTATTTGTATAAAGATGTACCCTCATGCAATAGACACCATCTAATCCAACGGACTCAAGCACCCGCCCGCATAGAAAACTGGTAGTACTAATTGGTCTAGGCGTCCCACAACGTGCACCAGATGCGCATGTTTAGGATCCACCGCTATCGTCTTCCACCGTCCCATCTTCACGAGGGATCATTGCATAGATCTTGCCAGTCTCAACTGTCGTCGACGTCACGATGACGCCAGACAGCGCCACCAACCTGCGCACATCTATCAAACCGCGTCCAACGCTGAGAATCCACTGCTCCATGTCGTCGAGACACACCATTTTCAATACGATCGATGAAATACCGCTCCACCTGTCCCCCCCAGTTAACCTCTGCTCCAAAACGATGCCCTCGGGGGGGGGGGGGGGAGAACGACACCAAAGTCTCCGTCATCATCTGATTAGGGAGACCAAGATCTAGGGTTCCCCCCGGAACAACTGCCACTTGGAGGAAGAGGGGCACACCATCTGCAACTGTCGATGCACCCAAGCGGTGGCCACCGCCACATAGCTCTCACGACGACGCCTTCAAGAAGGCCACGACACTAAAAGCGTCATTGCCTCCCTAGGGTTTTCATTTGACAACATGTGAAGTGGGAGAAGGTAGGGCGGACCCGAATGACGTCTCCAAGAAGAAAAACGGCACCCTCGGGTGTCGCCACTATCGCAGCTGGTAGGAGCGGCCTGGGAATTGTCCCAATCCGGATCCCCACCTCCCGCTTCGTCCATCCCAGTAAACGGCTAGCAACACGACTATGTTTGGTAAGACGGAGTGCACACAACATGGGTAGGAGGAAGGAGCTGTTCGGCACCGTTGTCCGCCGGGGCAACAAGCCGCGAAACCAACCCACCGGTGAATTGCCAACCACCAGGTCTGATTCCCGACAGCCCACCCGCCCTGACGCACCACCAAACGGGGAAGCCTCACCAAAGGGACTGTCGTCCCTGATCCATGGATCGCAGTCGCCGTACCTAGGCCGAGCAGCTGGAGAAGGGCCTCGCCGTTGTTGGGGAACGTTGCATGGGAAACAAAAAATTTCCTACACACACGCAATATCTATCCATAGAGATGTATATCTATGAGAGGATAGATTGGACCCACATACCCTTGTAGACCACTAAGTAGAAGCATTAAGAAACGCGATTGATGTAGTCGAACATCTTCGCAATCCAAATCGCAAGCCGTCCCTCGATCCAATCACGATGTAGTGCCAAACGAATGACACCTCCGCGTTCAACACATGTATAGCTTGATGACGTCCTTATCTTCTTGATCCATCAAGAGGGGTAAAGTAGTAGATGAGTTCTGGCAACACAACAGCGTGGTGACGATGGTGGTAAAGAACAATCTTCGCAGGGCTTCGCCAAGCACAACGGAAAATATGAAGGAGGATAAACTAGAGGGGCTGAGGTTGCTGGCACACGACTTGGGGAAGTATTAATGTGTTTCGGGTGCTAGTTCAACCTCTCTATTTATATGTTGAGCCCTGCGGTCGTTTCTTGGAGAAAGAGCCTCCTCAAAGTCCGTTTGGCACGCAAGGCAAGAGTCCTCCTCGGACTCCAGGACCAGATGCCAGGGTCCCTGTCGTCTGGCCCTAGCCTTCGCAAAACTCCGTTTGCACCTTCCTAAAGCCTCGTGGGCTTTACCCCTTTAGCCCAAATAAAGTGTTCTCGTACCCGAACATTTCGAGAAACATCTGAAACCCCTTCCGGTGAATTCCGGAACCCTTCCGGAGACCAAACACTATTGTCCCATATATCAATCTTTACCTCCGGACTATTCTGGAGCTCCTCGTCATGTCCGTGATCTCATCTGGAACTCCGAAAAACCTTCAGTGACCAACATAATAACTCATCTATGCGTCTATCGTCACAAAACGTTAAGTATGTAGACCCTGCGGGTTCGAGAACTATGCAGACATGACCGAGACACCTCTACGGTCAATAACCAATAGCAGGACCTGGATGCCCATATTGGTTCCTACATAATCTACTAAGATTCAGTTAATCTTGTATGCAATTACGTTTGTTCATCTGTACGTTACTTGCCTAAGATTTGATCGTCGGTATCTCCATAACTAGTTCAATCTCGTTACCGACAAGTCTCTCTACTCGTTCTATAATACAAGATTCCGTGGCTAACTCTTTAGTCACTTTGCTTGCAAGCTCATTATGATGTTGTATTACCGAGTGGGCCCTGAGGTACCTCTCTGTCACACGGAGCAACAAATCCCTGTCTTGATCCATGCCAACTCAACAGACACCCTCAGAGATACTTTTAGTGTTGGGGAACATTGCATGGGAAACAAAAAATTTCCTACGCACACACAAGATCTATCCATAGTTATGAGCATCTACGAGAGGGAGAGTGGATCTACATACCCTTGTAGATTGCTAAGCTGGAAGCGTTAAGAAACGCGGTTGATGTAGACGAACATCTTCGCGATCAAAATCGCAAGACATCCTGCGATCCCATCACGATCCATCCCACGATCCAACCATGATCCGTCCCGCGATCCAATCATGGTCCTTCCGATCTAGTGCCGAACGGACGACAGCTCCGTATTCAGCACACGTACAACTCGATGACGATCGTCACCTCCTTGATCCAACAAGCGAGGCTGGAGAGGTAGATGAATTCTTTGGCAGCACAACGGCATGGTGATGGTGATGGTGGAGCTGATCTGGAAGAGCTTCGCTAAGCCGTACCAAACAGATCTAGAGGAGAAGCTATCTAGAGGGAGAGAGGGCAACACGTGGCTTTTCAGGTGGACCGCCCTCTCTCTCCCTCCACTATATATTGGAGGAGATGAGGAGGTGGGGCGCCCTAGATCCCATCCAGGGAGTGGCGGCCAAGGCAGAGGGGGGTGGGGGCGGGCTAGGGAAACCCTAGGGTGGCTTGGCCCCCCAAGTTACCTAGTGGCAGCCCCTTAAATGGGCTCCTCCACCCATGGCCGAAGTGGGCTAGGGTTTGGGTGGCGCCCAGCCCCCTCATGGGTGGTGTGCCCCCTCCCATTGGCCCATGACCCCCCCAACACTTGCTGGTCCCCCCGAAACACCTTTCGGTATTCCCGGTCATAACTCGGTACCACCAGAACACTTCCGGACTCTGATTCCCTTTGTCCTATATATCGATCTTTACCTCCGGACCATTCCAGAGTTCTTCGTGACATTCGGGATCTTATTCGGGACTCTGGACAACGTTCGGTCACCAACACATATAACTCAACACTACCAAAACATCAGCGAACGTTAAGTGTGCAGAGCCTACGGGTTCGAGAACTATGTAGACATGACCAAGACACCTCAACGGTCAATAACCAATAGCAGGACCTAGATGCCCATATTGTTCCCTACATATTCTACGAATATCTTTATCAGTTGAACCTCTATGTCAAGGATCCAGTTAATCCCGTATGATGTTCCCTTTGTTCTTCGGTATGTTACTTTCCCGAGATTCGATCGTCGGTATCTCTATACCTAGTTCAATCTCGTTACCGGCAAGTCTTTTTACTCGTTCTGCAATACAATATCCCGTGGCTAACTCTTTAGTCACATTGCTTGCAAGGCTTATAGTGATGTTGTATTACCGAGTGGGCCCTGAGATACCTCTCCATCACACGGAGTAACAAGTCTCGGTCTTGATCCATGCCAACCCAACAAACACCCTTGGAGATACCCATAGAGCACATTTACCGTCTCCCAGTTGCGTTGCAACATTTGATACATACAAGGTACTCCTCCGGTGTCAGTGAGTTGCATGATCTCATGATCATAGGAACAGATACTTGACATGCAGAAAACTATAGCAATAAACTGACATGATCATATGTTATGTTTATAGTTTGGGTCTTGTCCATCACATCATTCTCCTAATGATGTGATCCCGTTATCAAATGACATCTCATGTCCGTGGCTAGGAAACCTTGACCATCTTTGATTAACAAGCTAGTCTATTAGAGGCATACTAGGGACATGGTGTTGTCTATGTATCCACACATGTATCTTAGTTTTCCATCATTACAATTCTAATATGGATAATAAACGATTATCATGAACAAGGAAATATGATAATAACTAATTTATTATTGCCCCTAGGGTATATTTCCAACAGTCTCCCACTTGCACTAGAGTCAATAATCTAGCTCACATAGCGATTTGTTATGAATCTCACACCCAATCAGTTCTGGGGTTCGATCATGTTTTGCATATGAAAGAGGTTTTAGTCAACGGTTCTACAACATTCAGATCCGTGTGTACTTTGCAAATCTCTATGTCATACTGTAGACACTGCTACCATGCTCCACTTGGAGATATTCCAAATTGCTACTCCACTATACGTATCCGGATTGCTACTAAGAGTCATCCAGATTGGTGTTAAATCTTGCATCGACGTAACCCTTTACGACAAACTCTTTATCACCTTTATAATCGAGAAGTATTTCCTTAGTCAGCTAGTTATTAAGGATAAGTTTGACCGTTGTCCAGTGATCCACTCCTGGACCACTCTTGTACCCCTTGACAGACTCATGGCAAGGCACACACAGGTGCGGTACACAACATGGCATACTATATAGAGCCTATGGCTAAGCCATAGGGGACGACCTTCGTCCTTTCTCTTTCTTCTCCCGTGGTCGAGCTTTGAGTCTTACTCAACTTCACACCTTATAAATAAGGCAAAACTACCTCTTTGACTGATCCATTTTGAACTCTTTCAAAATCTTGTCAAGGTATGTACTCATTGAAAGTCTCATAGAGCATCTTCATCTATCTCTATAGATCTCGATGCCCACCAATTAAGTAGCTTTATCCAGGTCTTCCTTTGAAAAACACATTTCAAACAAACCTTTATGCTTTCCAGATATTCTACATCATTTTTGATCAACAATATGTCATCGACATATACTTATCAGAAATTCTATAGTGCTCCCACTCACTTTCTTGTAAATACAAGTTTCTCATAAACTTTGTACAAACTCAAAAACATTAATCACCTCATCAAAGCATATATTCCAACTCCAAGATGCTTGCTCCAGCCCATAGAAGGATTGGTAGAGCTTGCGCACCTTTTAGCATCCTTAGGAGCGACAAAACTTTCTGGTCATATCACATACAAACTTTCTCACGGAAACCATTAAGGAAACTATGTTTTGACATCCATTTGCCAAATTTCATAACCGAAAAAAGCAGCAACTGCTAACATAATTTGAACAGACTTTTAGCATCGCTACAGGTGAGAAAGTCTCATCACAGTCAACTCCTTGAACTTGGCGGAAACTTCTTTGCGACAAGTCGAGCTTTATAAATGGTGACAGTCACCATCAGCGTCCGTCTTCATCTTAAAGGTCCATTTGTACTCAACGACTTGTCGTTGAAGGGGCAAGTCTACCAAAGTCCATACTTGGTTCTCATACATGGATCCTTTCTTGGATTTCATGGCTCCTAGCCATTTGTTGGAATTCGGGCCCTCCATTGCTTCTTCATAGTGTGTAGGCTCATTGTTGTCTAACAACATGATTTCCAAGACATGATTGCCATACCACTCAGGGAAATACGTGCCCTTGTCAATCTACGAGGTTTGGTAGTAACTTGATCCGAAGTTTCATGATCATCATCATTAGCTTCCTCTTCAATTTGGTGTAGGCGCCACCAAAACAACCTTCTGTGTCGTGCTCATCCAACTAAAGTGACGGTTCAATAACTGCATCATGTTCTACTTTCCTCCCACTCAATTCTTTTGAGAGAAAATCTTTCTCGAGAAAGGACCCAATTTTAGCAACAAACAGTTTGCACTCGAATCTGAGATAGAAGGTATACCCAACTGTTCTTAGGGTATCCTATGAAGTTACACTTTTCCGCGTTGGGTTCGATCTTATCAGACATAAGTGTCGCATTCCTAAACTCTGAAAAATGACAGCTTAGGTTTCTATGAAACCATAATTCATATGGTTTCATCTCAATGGATTTGGATGGTGCCCTATTGAAAGTGAATGTAGTTGTGTCTAATGCATAACCACAAAACGATAGTGGCAAAATGATAAGAGAAATCTTAGTAAACGCCATATCCAATAGAGCGCGACTATGACGTTTGGACACACCATCACACTATGGTGTTCCAGGTGGTGTGAGTTGTGAAACAACTTTCACATTGTCTTAAGTTGTATACCAAACCCGTAACTCAGATATTCCCATATCTACTCTAATCATGAGTGAAGGTAAGAAAATAAAGATATCCACCGTACGCTACAACACTCATTGGACCGCATACATCAACATGTATCATTTCCAATAAGTCACTTCCCCGCTCCCTCATACCGGGAAATAGGGTTTCAGTCATCTTGCCCAAGAGGCATGGTCTGCATGCCTCAACTTATTCGAAATCGAATGAGTCCAAAGATCCATCAGCATGGAGTTTCTTCATGCGCTTTACACCAATATTACATTTAGCGGCAGTGCCACAAGTATGTGGTACTATCGTTATTAACTTTGTATCTGTTGGCATCAATGTTATCAACACGTGTATTACTACGATCAAGATTAGATAAACCATTCTCATTGGGTGCATGACCATTGAAGGTATTATTCATGTAAACAGAATAACCATTATTCTCTAACTTAAATGAATAGCCATATTGCAATAAACATGATCTAATCACGTTCATGCTCAACATAAACACCAAATTACATTTATTTAGGTTTATCACTAATCCTGAAGGTAGAGAGAGCGTGCGATGGTGATCACATCAAACTTGGAAACACTTCCAACACACATCGTCACCTCGCCCTTAACTAGTCTCCATTTATTCCGTAGCTATTATTTCGAGTTACTAACATTTAGCAACTGAACCGGTATCTAATACCCAAGTGCTACTAGGAGTACTAGTAAGGTACACATAAATAACATATATATCAAATATACTCCCGTTGACGTTGCTAGCCTTCTTATCTACCAACTATCTAGGGTTGTTCCACTTCAGCGACCGCTCTCCTCATAATAGAAGCACTTAGTCTCGGGTTTGGGTTCAACCTTGGGTTTCTTCACTAGAGTAGCAACTGGCTTGCCATCCATGAAGTTTCCCTCCTCGCCCTTGCCCTCCTTGAAACTAGTGGTTTTAATAACCATCAACACTTGATGCTCCTTCTTGATTTCTACCTTTGCGGTGTCAAACATCGCGAATAGCTCAGGGATCATCTTTTCCATCCCTAGCATGTTTATAGTTCATCATGAAGCTCTAGTAGCCTTGTGGACAGTGACTTGGAGAACTATATCAATCACTATCTTATCTGGGACATCAACTCCCACTCGATTCAAGCGATTGTAGTATCCAGACAATCTGAGCACATGCTCACCGATTGGGCTATTCTCCTTCATCTTGCATGCAAAGAATCTTGTTGGAGGTCTCATACCTCTCAACACGGGCAGCATCCTGAGATCCCAATTTCAGCTCCTAGAACATCTCATATGTTGTGTGACGTTCAAAACGTTTTGGAGCCTCAATTCTAAGCCCTAATGCATGACGCACTAAACAATCAAGTAGTCATCAGAACGTGCCTATCAGATGTTCACAACATCTATAGACGACGCTTGAGGGAGTGGTGCACCGAGCAGTGCATTAAGGAGGTAAGCCTTCTATGCAGTAATGAGGACAATCCTCAGATCACGGACCCAGTCCACATCATTGCTACCATCATCTTTCAAGTTACTCTTATCTAGGAACATATCAATAAAACAGGGGAGCTACAGCACGAGCTACCTATAACATAATTTGCAAAGACACTTCTGACTATGTTCATGATAATGAGTTCGATTAATCATATTACCTAAGAACTCCCAATCAAATAGACATCCCTCCGGTCATCCAAGTGATACATGATCCGAATTCACCAACTCGAGTCTGATCCTCACGTGAGTTGAGGTGGTTTCAATGGTGAACATCATCATGTCAATCATATCTACTATATGACTCATGTTTGACCTTTCGGTCTCTTGTGTTCCGAGGCCATGTTTGTACATGCTAGGCTCGTCAAGTTAAACCTGAGTGTTTTGCACGTGCAACGCTGACTTGCACTCGTTGTATGTGAACGTAGAGTCTATCACACCCGATCACCACATGGTGTCTCAACACGACGAACGTTCGCAACGGTGCACACTCGGGGAGAACACAATTTATCTTGAAATTTACGTGGGGGGTCACCTTATAATGCTACCGTCGTCCTAAGCAAAACAAGGTGCATAAAAGGATTAACATCACATGCAAATCATAAGTGACATGATATGGCCATGAACTTGTGCTTCTGGTCTCCATCTATAAAGCATCGGCATGATATCCATCATCACCGTCATGACACCATGATCTCCATCAACGTGTCACCATCGGGGTTGTCGCGCCCACCATGCTTCTCTACTATTGCTACCACTTAGCGATAAAGTAAAGCATTACAAGGTGCTTAATGATTGACACGCATGTCATACAATAACTGAAGACAATCCTATGGCTCCTTCCCGTTGGCGTAATCATCGACATGCAAGTCATGATATTCTATACAAACACATGGTCATCTCATACATCACATATATCTCATCATGTAATTGGCCGTATCATGCCACAACATACCCTGCAAGAACAAGTTAGGCGTCCTCTAATTGTTGTTGCATGTTTTATGTGGCTGCTACAGGTATCTAGCAAGAACGATTCTTACCTACGCAAAACCACAATGGTGATACACAAATTGCTATTCAACCTTCTCCAGGACTGCCTTTGTCGAATCCGTTCAAACTAGAGTAGGAGAGATAGACACCCACCAGCCATCTTTATGCAACAAAGTCACATGTCAGTCGATGGAACCGATCTCTTGTAAGTGGACGAGTAAGGTTGGTCCGGGCCACTTCACCCACACTATCGCTGAATCAAGAAAAGACCAAGGGAGGAAGCAATTTGAGCATCAACGTCCACAAACTCCTTTTGTGTTCTACTCGTGATCTCATCTACGCATAGACCTATCTCATGATGCCACTGTTGGGGAATGTTGCATGGGAAACAAAAAAATTCCTACGCACACGCAAGATCTATCCATGGTGATGAGCATCTACAAGAGGAAGAGTGGATCTACATACCCTTGTAGATCGATAAGCGGGAAGCGTTAAGAAACACGATTGAAGTAGTCGAACGTCTTCACGATCCAAATCGCAAGCCGTCTCCCGATCCCATCATGATCCGTCCCATGATCTAATCACAATCCGTCCCGCGATCCAATAATGGTCCTTCCAATCTAGCGACGAACGGATGACACACGAACGGATGACGATCGCCACCTCCTTGATCCAACAAGCGAGGGTGAAGAGGTAGATGAGTTCTCCGACAGCACAAAGGCATGGTGGCGGCGGTGGTGGAGCTGATCCGGTAGAGCTTCGCTAAGCCGTACCGAACAGATCTAGAGGAGAAGCTATCTAGAGGGACAGAGGGCAGCACGTAGCTTTTTAGGTGGGCTGCCCTCTCTCTCCCTCCACTATATATAGGAGGAGAGGAGGAGGTGGGCGCCCTAGATGCCATCTAGGGAGTGGCGACCAAGGCAGAGGGGGGGGGGGCGCTCCCTAGGGTGTCTTGGCCCCCAAGTTACCTAGTGGCAGCCCCAACATATCCTCAGATCACAGACCCACTCAACATCATTGCTACCATCATCTTTCAAGTTACTCTTATCTAGGAACGTATCAATAAAACAGGGGAGCTACAGCACGAGCTATCTATAACATAATTTGCAAAGACACTTCTGACTATGTTCATGATAATGAGTTCGATTAATCATATTACCTAAGAACTCCCAACCAAATAGACATCCCTCCGATCATCCGAGTGATACATGATCCGAATTCACCAACTCGAGTCTAATCCTCACGTGAGTTGTGGTGGTTTCAATGGTGAACATCATCATGTCGATCATATCTACTATATGACTCATGTTTGACCTTTCGGTCTCTTGTGTTCCGAGGCCATGTTTGTACATGCTAGGCTCGTCAAGTTAAACCTGAGTGTTCTGCACATGCAACGCTGACTTGCACTCGTTGTATGTGAACGTAGAGTCTATCACACCTGATCACCACATGGTGTCTCAACACGACGAACGTTCGCAACGGTGCACACTCGGGGAGAACACAATTTATCTTGAAATTTACGTGGGGGGTCACCTTATAATGCTACCGTCGTCCTAATCAAAACAAGGTGCATAAAAGGATTAACATCACATGCAAATCATAAGTGACATGATATGGCCATGAACTTGTGCTTCTGGTCTCCATCTATAAAGCATCGGCATGATATCCATCATCACCATCATGACACCATGATCTCCATCAACGTGTCACCATTGGGGTTGTCGCGCTCACCATGCTTCTCTACTATTGCTACCACTTAGCGATAAAGTAAAGCATTACAAGGTGATTAATGATTGACACGTAGGTCATACACTAACTGAAGACAATCCTATGGCTCCTACCCGTTGCCGTAATCATCGACAAGCAAGTCGTGATATTCTATACAAAACATGGTCATCTCATACATCACATATATCTCATCATGTAATTGGCCGTATCATGCCACAACATACCCTGCAAGAACAAGTTAGGCATCCTCTAATTGTTGTTGCATGTTTTATGTGGCTGCTACAGGTATCTAGCAAGAACGATTCTTACCTACGCAAAACCACAATGGTGATACACAAATTTCTATTCAACCTTCTCCAGGACCGCCTTTGTCGAATCCGTTCAAACTAGAGTAGGAGAGACAGACACCCGCCAGCCATCTTTATGCAACAAAGTCACATGTCAGTCGATGGAACCGATCTCTTGTACGTGGACGAGTAAGGTTGGTCCGAGCCACTTCACCCACACTATCGCTGAATCAAGAAAAGACCAAGGGAGGAAGCAATTTGAGCATCAACGTCCACAAACTCCTTTGTGTTCTACTCGTGATCTCATCTACGCATAGACCTAGCTCATGATGCCATTGTTGGGGAATGTTGCATGGGAAACAAAAAAAATCCTATGCACACGCAAGATCTATCCATGGTGATGAGCATCTACAAGAGGAAGAGTGGATCTACATAACCTTGTAGATCGATAAGCGGGAAGCGTTAAGAAACACGATTGAAGTACTCGAACGTCTTCACGATCCAAATCGCAAGCCGTCTCCTGATCCCATCATGATCCGTCCCATGATCTAATCACAATCCGTCCCGCGATCCAATCATGGTCCTTCCAATCTAGCGACGAACGGATGACACACGAACGGATGACGATCGCCACCTCCTTGATCCAACAAGCGAGGGTGAAGAGGTAGATGAGTTCTCCGACAGCACAAAGGCATGGTGGCGGTGGTGGTGGAGCTGATCCGGTAGAGCTTCGCTAAGCCGTACCGAACAGATCAAGAGGAGAATCTATCTAGAGGGAGAGAGGGCAGCACGTGGCTTTTTAGGTGGGCTGCCCTCTCTCTCCCTCCATTATATATAGGAGGAGAGGAGGAGGTGGGGCGCCCTAGATGCCATCTAGGGAGTGGCGCCCAAGGCAGAGGGGGGCGCTCCCTAGGGTGTCTTGGCCCCCAAGTTACCTAGTGGCAGCCCCTTAGATGGGCTCCTCCACCCTTGGCCGAAGTGGGCTAGGGTTTGCGTGGCACCTAGCCCCCTTGTTGGCTGGTGTGCCCCCTCCCCATGGCCTATGAGGCCTGGTACCTCTTGAGCATGTGTTGGTTTTCCCTTGAAGTGGAAAGGGTGATGCAGCAAAGTAGATAAGTATTTCCCTCAGTTGTTGAGAACCAAGGTATCAATCCAGTAGGAGGAACAAGGAAGTCACCAATGGATGCACCTACACAAACAATCAAACTCTTGCACACAATGCTATAAAGGGGTTGTCAATCCCTTCACGATTATTAGCAAGAATTAGAGTTGATAGAGATAGGTGTGATAGATTGCGGAAAGTAATAAATAAATAAATTGCAGCAAGGTATTTTTGGTATTTTTGGTTTATAGATCTGAAAATATAATATGGAAAGTAGACCCGATGGCCATAGGTTTCACAAGAGGCTCCTCTCTTGAAGGAAAATATCACGGTAGGTGAACAAACTACTGTCGAGAAATTGATAGAAAAGCGAATAATTATGATGATATCCAAGGCAATGATTATGCATATAGGCATCATTTCTGTGTCAAGTAGACCTAAATGATTTTGCATCTACTACTATTACTCCACACATCGATCGACTCCTGCCTGCATCTAGAGTATTAAGTTCATGAAGAACAGAGTAACGAATTAGATAAGATGACATGATCTAGAGAGATAAACTCAAGCAATATGATGAAAACCCCATCTTTTTACCCTTGATGGGAACAATACAATACGTGCCTTGCTACCCCTACTTTGTCACTGGGTGAGGACACCGCAAGATTGAACCCAAAACTAAGCACTTCTCCCATTGCATGAATTACAAATCTAGTTGGCCAAACCAAACTAATAACTTGAAGAAACTTGCAAAGATATGAAATCATGCATACAAGAATTCAGAAAAGACTCAAAAAATATTCATGGATAATCTGAACATAAACCCACAATTTATCGGATCTCGACAAACACACCGCAAAAGAGTATTACATCGGATAGATCTCCATGAAGACCATGAAGAACATGGTATTGAAGCACAAAGAGAGAGAAGAAGCCATCTAGCTACTAGCTATGGACCCGTAGGTCTGTGGTCGACTACTCACGCATCATCAGAGGGGCAATGGAGTTGATGTAGATGCCCTCCGTGATCGAATCCCCCTCCAACATATTACCAAAAAAGCCTCCAAGATTGGATCTCTCGGGAACGGAGGCTTCTGGCTGCAGAAAAGTATTTGCGTTCCTCTTTTTGGTATTGGGGGAATATTTGGGTATTTATAGGAGGAATATTAGGGCTAGGAGACCCGCCAGGAGGTGGCAAGCCTTCTAGGCGCGGCCAGGGTGGGTGGGCGCGCCCCTGGCTTGTGACCGCCTAGAAGATGCCCTAACGTGCACTCCAAGTCTGGTAGATCTCTTTCCTTCTAGAAAAAAATTATTCCAAAGATTTTATTCTGTTTGGACTCCGTTTAATATTCCATATATGCAATACTCAAAAGCAAGGAAAAAACAAAAACTGGCACTGGGCTCTAGATTAATAAGTTAGTCCCCAAAATAATGTAATATAGCATATTAATGCATATAAAACATCCAAAACAGATAATATTATAGGATGACACAATGAAAAAATATAGATACGTTGGAGACGTATCATCACCCCCAAGCTTAATTCCTGCTCGTCCTCGAGTAGGTAAATGATAAAAATAGAATTTTTGAGGTGGAGTGTACCTAACATATTTATCCATGTATTATTCTCTATTGTGGCATGAATATTCAAATCCATAAGACTCGAAACAAAAGCTTAATTTTGACATACAAACAATAATATTTCAAGCATACTAGCAAAGCAATTGTATCTCTTCAAAATATAATGGCAAAAGAAAGTTATCCCTATAATATCATGTAGTCTGGCTATGCTCCATCTTCCCCATACAAAGTATTTATATCATGCGCAACCTTGATGAAAAGTCAACCAATTGTTTCACACTTTTATTTTCTCAAAAAAATTCAACTCTCACACAATACACGAGCGTGAGCCATGGATATATCACTATAGGTTGTATAGAATATGGTGGAGGTTGTCAAGGAAAAGGAGAAGATAGTCTCACGTCAACTAGGCTTATCAACGGGCTATGGAGATGCCCATTAATAGATATCAATGTGAGTGAGTAGGGATTTCCATGCAACAGATGCACTAGAGCTATAAGTGTATGAAGCTCAAAAGGGAACTAAATGGGTGTGTATCCAACGTGCTTGCTCATGAAGACCTAGGGCAATTTGAGGACGCCCATCATTGGAATATACAAGCCAAGTTATATAATGAAAAATTCCCACTAGTATATGAAAGTGAAAAAATAGGAGAGTTTGTATCATGAAGATCATGGTGCTACTTTGGAGCACAAGTGTGGAAAAGGATAGTAATATTGTCCCTTCTCTCTTTTCTCTCTTTTTTTGGTGGGCATCTAAGGCCTCTTTTTTTATTTGGGCTTCGCTGGCCTCTTTTATTTTTTTCATAAGTCCGGAGTCTCATCCCACTTGTGAGGGAATCATCGCTTCCATCATCCTTTCCTCACATGGGACAATGCCCTAATAATGATGGTCATCACACTTTTATTTACTTATAACTCAAGAATTACAAACTGAAGGTGATGGTGCGTGTCATAATGAACGGAACGGTGGAAGTTGCATGGAAATGTATCTTGGAATGGTTATGGAAATGTCATAATAGGTAGGTATGGTGGCTGTTTTGAGGAAAGATATATGGTGGCTGTTTTGAGGAAGGTGGGTTTATTGCACTGGCGAAAGTTGCGCGGTACTGGAGTGGCTAACAAAGGTGGAAGGGTGAGAGTGTGTATAATCCATGAACTCACATTAGTCATAAAGAACTCAGATACTTATTGCAAAAGTCTATTAGTGATCAAAGCAAAGCATTAGACGCATGCCCCTAGGGGATAGGTTGGTAGGAGTAAACCATCGTGTTCCCGACCCTCACACAAAGGTCAACAATCTATAAAAAAATCATGCTTCGACTTCCATACATAACGATTCACCATACGTGCATGCTACGGGAATCACAAACCTTTACACAACTATTTTTACCAATTCACAATTATTTCCTAACATGACTCTTAACATTACCATCTTTATATCTCAAAACTTTATGCAGGAATCAAACTTCTCATAATACTCAATGCACTTAATATGGAAGTTTTTATTATATCCCTCTTGGATTCCTATCATACTAGGACTAAATTCATAAGCTAAACCAATTACCATGCTGTTTAAAGACTCTCAAAATAATATAAGTGAGGTACGAGAGTTCAATTATTTCTATAAAAGCAAACACCACCATGCTCTAAAAAGATATAAGTGAATGACTAGAGCAAAATTGCCTATCTCAAAAGATATAAGTGAAGCACATTGAGTATTCTAATAAATTCATGATAAATGCATGTCTCTCTCAAAAGAGGTGCGCATCAAGGATGATTGTGGCAAACTAAAAGGCAAAGACTCATATCATACAAGACGCTCCAAGCAAAACACATATCATGTGGTGCATAAAAATATAGCCTCAAGTAAATTTATCGATGGATTGAAGACGAAAGAGGGGATAACTTCCGGGGAATCCCCAATCCTAGGCTCTTTGTCATCCTTAAATATGACTCGGGGTGACTTGGGCATCCCCAAGCTTAGCCTCTTGCCACTCCTTATTCCATAGTTCATCAAATCTTTACCCAAAACTGGAAAACTTCACAACACAAAACTTAACAAAAAAACTCGTGAGACCCGTTAGTATGAGAAAATAAATCACCACTTTAGGTACTATTGTGAACTCATTCTTTATTCATATTGGTATAATACCTACTGTATTCTAACTTCTCCATGGTTCATACAACCCATAGATACATCAAAATAGGTACACAACACAAAAAAAACAGAATGTGTCAAAAACAGAACAGTCTGTAGCTATCTGAAAACTTCGTATACTTCTATAACTCACAAAATTATTAAATATTATTAAAACCTAGGAAATTTTTATATCAATCTTTCGTAAAAAATTCGGACTCATTCGACTCCCTGAAAAGTTTCTAAAATTCCTAGACTGAGCACAAAAGTTTGTGTTTTTCAGCAAGATCATCAATAACCACCATAGATCATCCAAAAGGTCTTACTTGCCTCAAACACTAATTAAAACACCAAAACAAAATTAATAAATAATTAATATTGTGGTAAACACTCAAAAACATAAGCAAAAATAGAACATAAAAATAAAATTGGTTTGCCTCCCAACAAGCGCTATTATATCCCTCTTGGATGCCTATATTATTAGGACTAAACCAATTACCATGCTGTTTAAAGACTCTCAAAATAATATAAGTGAGGTACGGGAGTTCAATTATTTCTAAAAAAGCAAACACCACCGTGCTCTAAAAAGATATAAGTGAATGACTAGAGCAAAATTGCCTATCTCAAATGATATAAGTGAAGCACATACATTATTCTAATAAATTCATGATATATGCATGTCTCTCTAAAAAGATGTGTCTAGCAAGGATTATTGTGGCAAAGTAAAAGGCAAAGACTCATATCATACAAGACGCTCCAAGCAAAACACATATCATGTGGTGAATAAAAATATAGCCTCAAGTAAATTTATCGATGGATTGAAGACGAAAGAGGGGATGCCTTCCGGGGCATCCCCAAGTTTAGGCTCTTTGGCATACTTGAATATTACTTGTGGTGCCTTGGGCATCCCCAAGCTTAGTCTATTTCCACTCCTTATTCCATAGTCCATCAAATCTTTACCCAAAACTGGAAAACTTCACAACACAAAACTAAGAGGAAACTCGTGAGATTCGTTAGTATAAGAAAATAAATCACCAATTTAGGTACTATTTTAACTCATTATTTATTCATATTGGTTTAATACCTACTGTATTCTAACTTCTCCATGGTTCATACAACCCATCGATACATCAAAATAGGTACACAACACAAAGAAAATAGAATCTGTCAAAAACAGAATAGTCTATAGCAATCTGAAAACTTCGTATACTTATGTAGCTCAGAAAATTCTGACATATTATTAAAACCTGGGAAATTTGTATATCAATCTTTTGTAAAAATTTCAGACTCATTCGACGCGCTGAAAATTTTCTAAAATTCCTGGACTGAGCGCAAAAGTTTGTGTTTTTCAGCAAGATCAAATCAACAACCACCATAGACCATCCCAATGGTCTTACTTGCCTCAAACACTAATTAAAACACCAAAACACAATTACTACAGAATTAATAATGTGGGAAACACTCAAAAACATAAGCAAAATAGAACATAAAAATAAAATAGGTTGCCTCCCAACAAGCGCTATTGTTTTACGCCCCTAGCTAGGCAAAACGCAATAGATCTATGTATTGTCATCTTTGGTATGCATCTCCTCAATTGCACAATTATAAGTCCTAGAAGGTCCGTTGTTCCTATCAAAAATACAACATAAACAAACTTTTGAGATTTAGGAGGATTAGGATTTGGAGTGGTTTGAACCAAGGCAAAAGCAGATCCCAAGATGGTAATAATGTCCTCTAGCTTGCCAATGCTGGAGGAATCCTGATCCAATTTTTCATTAACTATGGGTTCTTTTTCCCTTAGATTTTTTAGAGTAACTCCTACCTTAGATCCATATTGAGTAATCTGATTATGAATCTTTCTATCCAAGTTTTCAATGATATCAACCGTAGCAACCTTTTTTTCAATAATATCTAGCCTTCGCACCACATGTTCCAAAGTCAAGATTATTCCATTAACCATGATTGGAGATGAACCTACCAAGTTTATCATATCACTATAAGAATCAAAGGTATGACTTCCCAAGAAATTTCCTCCCATAATGGTATGTATAACATATGTATTCCATGGAGAAATACCCACATAAAAATTGCGAAGGAGAACGGTAGTAGATTGATTACAAATAGATCTATTTTGAGCATTGCAAATTATATACCAAGCATCTTTTAAGTTTACCCCTCCCTTTGCTTAAAATTAGGAACTTCATTCTCAAGAGTATTAGATATAGTGGTAAGGTTATCCATGAGTTAATCAATCCAATACACGAGCAAACAAAAGGCAAACGAAAAGGCAAACAGAAGAAGGGCGAATAAAAAGGCAAATCTTTTTGGTATTTTCTAAAAATCGTTTTAGAAGTGGGGGAGAGGAAAACGATATAAAATGGCAAATAAACTAAATGCAAGAGATAAGTTTGTGATGAGTACTTGGTAGGCTTGATGTGTATCCTCCCCGGCAACGGCGCCAGAAATCCTTCTTGTTACGTCTTGAGCGTGCGTTGGTTTTCCCTTGAAGAGGAAAGGGTCATGCAGCAAAGTTGATAAGTATTTCCCTCAGTTGTTGAGAACCAAGGTATCAATCCAGTAGGAGGAACAAGCAAGTCACCAATGGATGCACCTACACAAACAATCTAACTCTTGCACCCAACGCTATAAAGGGGTTGTCAATCCCTTTACGGTTATTTGCAAGGATTAGATCTGATAGAGATAGGTGTGATAGATTGTGGAAAGTAAAAATTAAATAAATTACAAAAAGATATTTTTGGTATTTTTTTGTTTATAGATATGAAAATATAATATGGAAAGTAGACCCGGCGGCCATAGGTTTCACTAAAGTATAAGATGGAAAATAGACCCGGGGGCCATAGGTTTCACGAGAGGCTTCTCTCATAATAGCAAGTATTACTATGGGTGAACAAATTACTACCGAGCAATTGATAGAAAAGCGAATAATTACGAAGATATCCAAGGCAATGATTATGCATATAGGCATCACGTCCGTGTCAAGTAGACCGAAACGATTCTGCATCTACTACTATTACTCCACACATCGACTGACTCCTGCCTGCATCAAGTATTAAGTTCATGAAGAACAGAGTAACACATTAGGTAAGATGACATGATGTAGAGGGATAAACTCAAAGAATATGATGAAAACCCCATCTTGTTACCCTTGATGGCAACAATACAATACATGCCTCGCTACCCCTACTTCGTCACTGGGTGAGGACACCGCAAAATTGAACCCAAAACTAAGCACTTCTCCCATGGCAAGAATTACCAATCTAGTTGGCCAAACCAAACCAATAACTCGAAGAGACTTGGAAATATATGAAATCACGCATATAAGAATTCACAAAAGACTCGAATAATATTCATGATAATCTGAACATAAACCCACAATTCATCAGATCTCAACAAACACATCGCAAAAGAGTATTACATCGGATAGATCTCCATGAAGATCATGAAGAACATGGTATTGAAGCACAAAGAGAGAGAGAAGAAGCCATATAGCTACTAGCTATGGACCCGTAGGTCTGTGGTGGACTACTCACGCATCATCAGAGGGGCAATGGAGTTGATGTAGATCCCTCCGTGATCGAATCCCCCTCCTGCAGATTACCGGAAAAGGCTCCAAGATTGGATCTCTCAGGAACGGAGGCTTCTAGCAGTGAAAAAGTATTTGTGTTCCTCTTTTTGGTATTGGGGTAATATTTGGGTATTTATAGGAGGAAGATTAGGGCTAGGAGATCTACTAGGAGGTGGCAAGCCTGCCATGCGCGGCCAGTGGGGGTGGCCGTGCCCCGTGGCGTGTGACCTCTCGACAGATGCCCTGACATGCACTCCAAGTCTGGTAGATCTCTTTCCTTCTAGAAAAAATCATTCCGAATATTTTTTCCGTTTGGACTTCATTTAATATTCCATATTTGCAATACTCAATAACAAGGAAAAAACAGAAACTGACACTGGGCTCTAGATTAATAAGTTAGTCCCAAAAATAATATAAAATAGCATATTTATGCATATAAAACATACAAAACAGATAATATAATAACATGACACAATCAAAAATTATAGATACGTTGGAGACGTATCAAGGGCCCCCAACACTTGCCGCGACCCCCCGAAACACCTTTCGGTACTCCTAGTGATAACCCGGTACCCCCGGAACGCTTCCGGACTCCGATTCCCTTCGTCCTATATATCGATCTGCACCTCAGGACCATTCTGAAGTTCCTCATGTTGTCTGGGATCTCATCTGGGACACCGAACAACCTTCGGTCACCAACACATATAACTCAATACTACCGAAACGTCACCAAACGTTAAATATGCGGACCCTGCGTGTTCGAGAACTATGTACACATGACAAACACACCTCTACAATGAATAACCAATAGCGGGACCTGGATGCTCATATTGGTTCCTACATATTCTACGAAGATCTTTATCGGTTGAACCTCTATGTCAAGGATTCAGTTAATCCCGTATGATGTTCCCTTTGTTCTTCGGTATGTCACTTGTCCATGATTCGATCGTCGGTATCTCTATACCTAGTTCAATCTCATTACCGGCAAGTCTCTTTAGTCGTTCTGTAATACAAGATCCCGTGGCTAACTCTTTAGTCACATTGCTTGCAAGGCTTATAGTGATGTTGTATTACCCTTTGTGTCGTTGTCGAGGTAGCCGAGAGCGTGAGGTGGTGTACCCATGGTCGAGATAGCTGTGCGAAGAAGGCCGTGGTCGATGTCGAGTCGGGGTAGCCGGTGTCGAGGAAGTCGTCGTGGAGCCGCGGGCGCAAGGAGGCGCCGGGTTAGTCATGGGTTGTAGTGCCGTGTCATGCGGTCCCCGCCACCGCCTGAGGCCGTCCCGTGGCTACACCGACCCACGCACCGCCGCTCCGTCGCCCCTTTGGGCTGTAACGCCGCGGCACGCGGTCCATGCCACCGCCCCGAGGTCTTCCCGCCGTCGCCCCGACCCGCGCTACCGGTTTGTCGCCCCTTTGGGCCTTAGCGCCGCGGTGCGCGGTCCTCTCCGCCGTTCCCGCATGTCTACTTCTACGTGGCATGTGTCGTGCTGCCTCCCTAGGCGTGGGAACGCCATCGTCCGCGCCGGTCTTCATCATGTTGTTGGGTTCTTCCTCGCCTACTTCGAGCATCGCCGCGTTGGTGGAATAGTTGCTGTACTGCTTGAGCCTCGTGGGGATATATATAGAAGTACATGATCAACTTGGGGTACAAGACAAGGCAGAAACAAATCCTAGTCTATCATATACTTCCTAATAATCACGTTACTCAACACATAATACATATGCTATTTTAAGTTCTTAACTCTTGCTACAATCTTTTGTTGTTTCAAGAAGATCTATCTTTTTTTTCAAGCTAACTGGTACAAATCAATGTTTATAATTATGCTTGATTTTTGTTGGTCAGATCAAATGTTTGAGGGATTGTTTCCTTTAAGTACTATTGTGTTTTCAAGTTATATATAGGTGCATTTCCTCGGAATTCAAGCAGGTAGACTATTCCATGGGACTCCCCAAATGTGGCAGGTGGACTGTTTGTTTAGCAACTATAATCCGTGGGATAGATATGGTATGTTTTCCCAATACATGGTTTACACAGGATGAAAAATCAAGACCATTAATAACGATAAATTTATAATTTCACTTATAAGATTTTGGATTATTCAGCAAAACCTACAACAGAGCATAACATAGGAACCTTCTCTTCTGCGCTAGTCACGTTACTAAGATAGCACCATTATACATTTCCTAAGTAGCTTCGTCCCTACGCCTTCCTCGATAACTTATTATTTTTCAATATGTGAACGTTTTATTAGTACACAAATAACAATTTCTAAGACATGTATTGCTATTTATAATACATGATGAATACATTTTTGTAAAATGAATTATGAATGTATTTTATTACATGATGAATAATTTTCCTAACACGTGATTTTTCTTAATACATGATCAATATTGTTTTATAGAAATCCATAATTTTTTAATACTCATTGATAAATTTATGAAAACAAATTCCATTTTTAGTATACAATGAGGATACTTTTCATGTTTTCCTTCTTTGTATTTAGTGTTTCTCGTTTATTTATTTCTACTTCCCATTTCCTTTCTTTCGGGTTAAAAAAGGTAAACTATTTTGTGTTGGCAAAGAAAGTTCTAAACTACAAAAAAATCTACTAGAAATGTGTAACTTCTTTGTAAAATTATTGTAAATTATTTAATATATTTAAAAAAACTAAAATTAAAAACTATAAAAATCTAATACATGATAGCATTTTTGAATTATTTTGTTAAAGTTTGTAAACGCATGATGAATATTCGACTTAATGCATGACAAATAATATTGTTTATTTGGTCAACAAGTTTAATACATACTGAATTAGTTTTTTGATACAAAATTAAATATATTATCACGCGTTGAATGTTTTTCGAACGTGACAAACATTTTCAATACATAATTGGAAAAATTGTCATGTTTTTATTTTTTTGTTTCCTTTTTACTTTTCTTTTCAATTTCTTGGTATTTTACCAAGCTTTTAGAGAAAACTATTTAATATCTATAATATCAAATATGTAAATATGAAACTGCATCTTGTGATGAATCTAATAGTATATGTTTGGCATTTTAGATGTAATGTTTCTCTCCACAAATATGGTAAAAGTTTGCGAGGTTTTGATTTAAAAAAAATTATATGCACTACATTATGATCGTAGGGAATATATTTTTGTTTGATACTCTTACATCAAGTGCATATTTGAGTGTAAGTAGTTTTTAGAAACTAACAGAGTTACAATATTTTGGTAGCTAGAGTGTTAGGTTTCATAGTACGACAAATATAAGCTCACTTTTTTTTCTGAGTAGTTCCGGTGAAAGGTGAATCATCCATACTTGATTTTCGTTGCGTTTCTGCATGGAATTTTTATATAGACTCTTAAGCTGTGGAGCATGTGTCATAGCAAGCAAGGTGTAATAACTGATGTTTTGGAAGGACGCCCTCGAAGTTGAACTATCTGCTAGCAGAGAGGGAGTTTCTTTGTCGCTACAGTGGATTGGAGGCAACTCCTCATTCATGTTGAAGCTGATTGCCTAGAAGCCATTAATTTATTGAAGAAGGAAGGAATGGATAGATCATGATATGGTTAAGCTAGACCCGGTGCCACTTTGGTCAAGCTGGACCGGGTTCTCTACAAGGTGGCCTGGCATGATACCTTGCCCGCATGCTTGCTGCGGGGCATCACCTCGTCGAACTGCCCACTGCCCACTTTTGCTGAATTGCGATGTGGAGTTCAAACAAGCAGAAAATTCAGATTTGAGAACCATTGGTGTAGGATGGTAGGTTTCCAGAAGGTGGCCAGTACAGCTTGGGGTGCTCCGGTGGCTTCAAGTGACCCGTTTGTTATCTTACATCACCGGCTTAGGAACACTGGTACGACACTCAAGAGGTGGCAGTGTGGCACTCACAGCATTGTGCTAATCTGATGAAGACGCTTGATGTGATTAATGAGCTTATCTTCAGGCTTGACGCCGCAAAGGACTCGAGACAGCTAAGTGTTGAGGAACACATGTTCAGAAATCTCCTTAAAGTGCACTGTCTTGGAATTGCAGCAATGGAAAGAGTGATGTAGATCAGGGCAATGAAAGAGTGGCGAACACAAAAAAATTCATATCAAGGCAACTGCTAGAAGGAGGAAGAATTATATCCAGACTTTTGAGCATAATGATCGCATCCTAACAGCATAAGTGGACAAGCTGGAGGCCGCTTGGGATTTTTTCAACAATCTTGGCACCCCAAAGGTGTGATCTGCAACAATTAATCTTGAATCACTTGGTTACACGCCCATGCTGCAGCATTTGGCCAACCTCGATGATGAAATCACTGACCAGGAGGTGCTTGCTACGATTAAACATGTGCATGGAAAAAGCGCCCGAGCCAGATGGATACTTCAGGTTTTTTTGAAACCTGCTGGTAAACTATTAAAGAGGATGTGATCGCTGCTATGAAGCAGCTCTAGAACCTCAACTTCACAAACTTCTAGCTCCTAAACACTGCCTGCGAGATCCTAGTGTCGAAGGTCGATGGCGCCAAGAAACTAACCGAATTTAGGCCGATCAGTCTGGTGCATGCTATTGCAAAGATTTTCACCAAACTTCTTGCATGAAGCCTACAACCGAAGATGGATAAGCTGGTTGCCCCATGTCAAAGCGCATTTATTAAGGACACATCAATTATGGACAAATTTTTTCTGTGCGTGGGCAGTTTAAAAAAAATGAGGATAACCCCTGACCTTTGCATAAAAATGATGCATGCAGCCATCTTTACTAATTATTTATCAAAGCATAAGTTTGAGAAAATGAATACAACGATTAAATCAAAGCCACCTTTGAGGCGATCAAAATCGCTACACCTATACGTATAAAGATGTGCCCTCATGCAATAGACACCATCTAATCCAGCGGACTCAAGCAGCCGCCCGATAGCAAACTGATAGTACTAATTGGTCTAGGCGTCCCACAACGTGCACCACATGCGCATGTTTAGGATCCGCTGTTGTCGTCTTCCGTCGTCCCATATTCAGAAGGGATCATTGCATAGATCTAGCCAGTCTCAACTGCCGTCGACGTCACCATGATGCCAGACAGCGCCACCAACCTGCGCACATCCATCAAACCGCATCCAACGCTGAGAATCCACTACTTCATGCCGTCGAGACACACCATTTTCAATATGATCGATGAAACACCACTCCACCTGCCCCCCAGTTAACCTCTGCTCCAAAACGATACCCTCAGGAGGGAGAACGACACCAAAGTCTCCGTCATCATCTGATTAGGGAGACCTAGATCTAGGGTTCCCCCGGAACAACTGCCACTTGGAGGAAGAGGGGCACACCATCTGCAACTGCCGATGCATCCAAACGGTGGCCACCGCCACATAGCTCTCACGACGACGCCTTCAAGAAGGCTTCGACACTAAAAGCGTTGTCGCCTCCCTAGGGTTTTCACTCGACAACATGTGAAGTGGGAAAAGGTAGGGCAGACCCGAATGACGTCTCCAAGAAGAAAAACGGCACCCTCGGGTGTCGCCACCATCGCAGCTGGCAGGAGCGGCCTGG
Source organism: Hordeum marinum (assembly GCA_022496015.1). Lineage (NCBI taxonomy): Eukaryota > Viridiplantae > Streptophyta > Magnoliopsida > Poales > Poaceae > Hordeum > Hordeum marinum. The sequence goes on along the minus strand of CM039676.1, from coordinate 345,622,062 downwards.
GAATTGTCCCAATCCGGATCCCCACCTCCCGCTTCGTCCATCCCAATAAACGGCTAGCAGTACGACTATGTTTGGTAAGACGGGGTGCACACAACATGGGTAGGAGGAAGGAACAGTTCGGCACCATTGGCCGCCGGAGCAACAAGCCGCGGATTCAACCCGCCGGTGAATTGCCGACCACCAGGTCTGATTCCCGGTAGCCCACCCGCCCTGACACGCCACCTAACGGGGAAGCCTCACCAAAGGGACTGTCGTCCCTGATCCATGGATCATAGCGCCATACCTAGGACGAGCAGCCGGAGAAGGGTCTCGCCGTTGTTAGGGAACGTTGCATGGAAAACAAAAAAAATTCCTACACGCACGCAAGATCTATCCATGGAGATGTATATCTACGAGAGGATAGATTGGACCCACATACCCTTGTAGATCGCTAAGTGGAAGCATTAAGAAATGCGGTTGATGTAGTCGAACGTCTTCGCGATCCAAATCGCAAGCCGTCCCTCGATCCAATCACGATGCAGTGCCAGACGGACGACACCTCCGCGTTAAACACATGTACAGCTTAATGACGTCCTTATCTTCTTGATCCAGCAAGAGGGGTAAAGTAGTAGATGAGTTCTGGCAGCACAACGGCGTGGTGACGATGGTGGTGAAGAACAATCTTCGCAGGGCTTCGCCAAGCACAACGAAAACAATGACGGAGGATAAACTAAAGGGGGTGGGGTTGGCGGCACATGACTTGGGGAAGTATTGATGTGTTTCGGGTGCTAGATCAACCTCTCTATTTATATGTTGAGCCCTGGGGTCGTTTCTTGGAAAAAGAGCCTCCTCAAAGTCCATTTGTCACGCAAGGCAAGAGTCCTCCTCGGACTCTAGGAACAGACGCCAAGGTCCCTGGCGTCTAGACCTAGCCTTGGCAAAACTCCTTTTGCACCTTCCTAAAGCCTCATGGGCTTTACCCCTTTGTCCCAAATAAAGTGTTCTCGTACCCGAACATTTCGAGAAACATCTGAAACCCCTTCCCGTGAATTCCGGAACCCTTCCGAAGACCAAACACTATTGTCCCATATATCAATCTTTACCTTCGGACTATTCCGGAACTCCTCATCATGTCCATGATCTCATACGGAACTCCGAACAACCTTCGATGACCAACATAATAACTCATCTATACGTGTATCGTCACCAAACGTTAAGTATGTAGACCCTGTGGGTTCGAGAACAATGCAGACATGACCGAGACACCTCTACGGTCAATAACCAATAGCAGGACCTAGATGCCCATATTGGTTCCTACATAATCTACGAAGATCTTTATCGATTGAACCTCTATGTCAAGGATTCAGTTAATCCCGTATGCAGTTCCCTTTGTTCATCTGTATGTTACTTGCCCGAGATTTGATCGTCGGTATATCCATACCTAGTTCAATCTCTTTATCGGCAAGTCTCTTTACACGTTGTGTAATACAAAATTCTGCGGATAACTCTTTAGTCACTTTGCTTACAAGCTCATTATGATGTTGTATTACCGAGTGGGCCTTGAGATACCTCTCTGTCACACGGAGTAACAAATCCCTATCTTGATCCATGCCAACTCAACAGACACTCTCAGAGATACTTGTAGTGTTGGGGGACGTTGCATGGGAAACAAAAAAAATTCCTATGCATACGCAAGATCTATCCATGGTGATGAGCATCTACAAGAGGGAGAGTGGATCTACATACCCTTGTAGATTGCTAAGCGGGAAGCATTAAGAAACGCGGTTGATATAGTCGAACGCCTTCGCCATCGAAATATCAAGCCATCCCGCGATCCCATCACGATCCGTCCCGCGATCCAATCACGATCCGTCTCGCGATCCAATCATGGTCCTTCTGATCTACCCCGAGCCTGCACCACGCCTGCATCGAGCAAGCACAGGACCTCGCATCGACTACACCAATGGCAACTTCCATTGGTGGTAAGAATCCATCTCACCTCTCTCTGATCTGTTCAATTAGGTGATCTAATGACTAGGCTTATGATCCTATCATGTTTATCCTACAAGATTAGTTCTAACAATGGTATGTTGAGCAAGGCTAAGCCCAGATTAGATCCCTACTCATGATTAAGGTTAGCCCTCAGTTTCGGTTAAGATCTAGGGTTAAAAGTTTCCTATCCATGCCTAATTTTCTACTGGATCAGTCCTCGTCAGATTCTTTGATCATTAACAAGTTATGTTAATCCCATCTATGCCACGCTTGTGCTTCATATTTGGTAAATTAGCACTGTTTTTAGTTTCTGTTAAATCATGTAGAAGGAGGGGATTTAGATGTCTCGAAGAAATCATGCAATTACCCAAAATTAGCAGAAACCGAAACCCTAGAGTTTTTCCCCAAATTTGAAATCCTCAAACCAGACCTCAAATATTGAAATTAAGAGCAAGAATGGAAAGGGGCTTACCTAATGACGCCGGCCGGTGCTCCTCCTCTGGACTCCACCGTTGACGACGCCGTCTTCTTCCCGGAGGACAAGCGGAAAGAAACAGCCAACCATGGCTGAGCCCATGGACGCGTGTGTCGCATGGCCCTTGTGTCTTGCACGCCGAAGTCGTCTTCAAGATCAACGCCGGCAACCATCGGCAAAAAGGCTCCCCGACGGCGCTGCCCAACAGGCCATGCACGCATCGCCGACAGCCACTCTCGACGGAGGAGCGCGCCGGACTTGTCTGTTGCACGCTCATCCATCGAAGCCAGCAGCCGTGCCTCCATGGCTGGCGAGCCTCAAGCCACCGCTCCTCCATGGACGGTGAGCCTCGACCCGCCTTGCCGTCGCCACTCCTCTGTGGAGAGAGCGAGTGAATCGGGAGGAGCTGGGAAATGAGGGCTAGGGTTCGACCCTGCCCTGGTTTTTGCTCCACTGTGGGAGATCGATGTCGTTCGCTCGATCGGACGGACGAGCCGAAGCGGCGGTCCGGCTAGGCCTTCGGTCCCTTAATGAGCCAATTCTGTGTCTGGGCTTCGGTCCAAGTTGACTAGGACCGACCGCAAGTTTTTCTGCTAGGCCGAATGAGTAATGGACAGTTATGGGCTATTATGGGCTAAAAATAAAGTCGTGCGTATTTTCTGTTTATTCAGTGCATTTTATGAAGTTATGGTTATTCAAAAAAATGTTTTGCGCTGTTATAAATGGAAAATTGCCAGAAAAGATAATGTTGCAAATTATGCTTTACGTTTCTGAATAAAATGGAACCAACGAGAAATTTTATTTATAGAATTCTTATGGAATTAATATTTGTGTCATTTATGACATATTTATGTCTATCTCATGGTAATATCAATAAATGGTGTATTACTAATGTCCAAAGATTGACATTACACATGAGATTAATGTGATCATTTTTGTAATACACACCAACGTTGCTTTACAATTTTGATTCACCCGTTAATTCCTTATTATTTTCTGCCCAACGGTGAAATAATCCAGTGTTAATTAATTTATTTAGTTATTTTTGTATGAAAATTGATCAACCAATGTAGGTTAATTTTCTTGCAATTTAATCATGATGTTCTTTTCCTTTACTTATGATATTTTGAAATTATGACAACTCCCGGTCCTCGTGGTTTCGAGAACATCGAGCCACTCACGGGAAATAACTTCCAAACTTGGAAGGACTCGCTGCTATTGCACTTAGGATGGCATGAGGTTGATCTCGCACTGAGGGAAAGTAAACCAGTGGAACCTGCAAAAGGTGCCACTAGGTATGCTCCTGCAAAAGGTGCCACTGGGTATGCTGAGCTTAAGAAAGCCTATGATGATAAAGTTGAGAAGTGGGAGAGGTCAAACAGAATGGCGTTCTTAATCATGAACTTATCCATCTCAACTGAGATTAAAAGGGCTATTCCCGCTAAATAAAATGTCGTTGAATATTTGAAATCGGTGGAAGAACAATTTAAGGGCTCGGTGAAAGTGTATGCAGATGAGCTTTTGCACAAGCTGCCTGGAAAATATGATGGGCGCGGAAGTTTGAGGGAGCACATTTTAAGTATGAGCAATGTCGCAGCAAATCTTAAAACCATGAAGTGTGACTTGAGCGAAGAGCTTCTTGTGCTCCTAGTTTTCAGGTCACTACCCTCATAGTTCAATCCATTCAAGATTAATTATAATTCTCTTGAAACCAAATGGAAACCACCTAAACTCATTTCACATTGCGGTCAGGAGGAAGAGAGAATGAAGAGTGAACAGAAAGATCAAGCTTTCCATGTTAACTCTCGAAAGAGGAAGCATGAGAACCATGCTCACAACAATTATGTGCCTAACAAAAAACCATTTGTCAAACAGAATCCTCCCAAGCCTAATCAATACAATGAGGCAAGTTCTTCACGTTCCGCTCCTCCAGCGGGTGCTCCAATAAATCTAACAAATGCCACTGGAGAAACACTTTGCAATTTTTGCAAACACCCAAATCATGTCAAGGCAGATGTCCATGTTTTCTTAAGTGACTGAATAAAAATGGTAAGGGTGAGATCACTCTAGTAGATGAATCTCTATATGTTGATTTTTCTGAATCTACATGGTGGATTGACTCACGAGCGACTGTTCATATCGCTAATTCCTTGCAGGGATTCCATACAAGCCATACCCTACGAAGGGGTTCAAGAAAACTTAATGTCACGAATGGGAAGGAGGCTGAAGTTAAAGTCGTGGGCTCCCTCATCTTGAAGTTGCACACCGGATTCCAACTTCAGCTCAAGGACGTTCTTTATGTACCTACTTTGAGTAGGAATTTAATTTCAGTTTCATGTTTAGATGATTTTGGTTTTCATTGCACCTTCGGGGAGAAACAATGTTTCTTAAAGTATTGTAATAAGGATGTTGGTCTCGCCCGTCCGACGAGGCAAACTTTATATGTTAAATCTTTTCGATTATCCTATATGTGTGAATCTCTGTCAGATGAATATGAATGAATGCAATAATAAAAATGGAAGAAGTACCAATCCTTCTTCGAAATTGTGGTATCGTCGCTTGGGCCACATTTCGAGGGGGGGGTGGATGGAGCGATTGATTAAAGTAGAAATACTTCCTCCGCTAGATTTCTCTAACACGGGAAATTGCATTGATTGCATTAAAGGAAAATACATGAAAACAATTAAGAAAGGAGCAGTAAGAGCCACAAGGGTCCTTGAACTTATTCATACTAATATATGCGGGCCCTTTAACGTAAAATCTATGGATAGTTTTGGTTCTTTTAGTACCTTCACAAATGACTTTTCTCACTTTGGCTACATTTACCCTATACGTGATCGATCGAAAGCTTTGGACAAATTTAAGATTTATAAATCAAAGGTTGAAAATCAACTTGATCTAAAGATGAAAGTAGTACGGTCTGATCGCGGGGGAGAATATTATGGCAGACATGCTCCTTATGGGCAAATTTTGGGACCATTTGCTAAATATCTTGCTGAAAATGGAATTATTGCTCAATACTGAATGCCCGGTGAACCTCAGCAAAATGGTGTAGCTGAGCATCGCAACCACACTCTTATGGATATGGTGCATAGCATGCTTAGCCATGCAAGCTTACCAATAAGTCTTTGGATGGAGGCATTGAAAACAGCTGCACACATCATGAATCTTGCTCCAACTAAGTCAGCACCGAGCACACCTTATGAGATGTGGGCGGGAAAGAAACTGAGCATGAATTACTTGCTTGTGTGGGGCTGCCCAGCTGAAGCTAAAGTGTTCAATCCACACATTAAGAAGTTGGACCCAAAGACACTTAGTTGTTTTTTCATTGGGTACCCACATAGAGGAAAAGGATACCGCTTTAATTTCCCAAGTCATACCACCAAGTTTGTAGAAACCAGGCAAGCGGTGTTTTTTGAGGATAATGAAGTCACTGAGGTTAGGGCGATTGATCTTGAGGAGAAGCAGGTGTCTGTTCCATCCCCGGTTATCCAAGAGAACTTTATCCCTATAACTAACATGCACGAGACACCTACTGGTGATCCAGAACCTGAAGTGGATCCTCAATCAGACGAGGAGCCTCAACATAATGAAGATCCTGAGCATGATGAGGACCCTCAACCAAATGATCACCCTCAACCTAATGCTAATCCTCAACCTTCTTAGGCAAGAAGAAATGCACATACTAATGAGCCCGTGAGAAGATCACAACGAGATAAGAAAAAGGCCATCTCCAGCGATTATGAGTGGATGAAAATGACATAGGGAAGGCACAGATCCGACCTCATATAAAGAAGCCTCTAAAAGTGAAGAGTCGTCCAAATGGTTGGTCGCCATGGAAGATGAATTAAAATCTATGAGCTCAAATGACGTTTGGGACTTAGTAGAAGTTCCTGATGGAGCCAAAAGGGTAGGCTGCAAGTGGGTCTACAAAACAAAATATGATTCCAAAGGGAATGTCGAAAGGTTCAAAGCAAGACTTTTAGCAAAGGGTTTTACACAAAGAGAAGGGGTCGATTATAAGGAGACCTTCTCGCCTGTGTCATCAAAAGATTCTTTCAGAATTGTCATGGCACTTGTAGCTCATTATGATTTGGAGCTGCATCAAATGGATGTCAAGACGGCATTTTTGAATGGTGACTTAAACGAAGAAGTTTACATGACTCAACCTGAAGGTTTTGTCATGGAAGGAAAAGAACATATGGCATGTCGTTTAAAGAAATCCATATATGGGTTGAGGCAAGCTTCAAGGCAGTGGTACCTCAAGTTCGACAAGGTTATTAGAACTTTTGGTTTTAACGAAAATGAAGTGGACAACTTCATACATGTTAAATTTAAAGGTAGTTGGTTCACAATTTTAGTCCTATATGTGGATGATATTCTATTGGCTTGCAGCGATAAAGATATGCTGCATGTGACCAAGAGATTTTTGTCCTCAAATTTTGACATGAAAGATCCCGGTGAAGCCTCGTATGTCCTTGGCATTGAGATTCATCGAGATAGGTCCAACGGAACATTAGGACTATCACAAGAGGCATACTTTGAGAGAGTACTAAAGAAATTCAATATGCATCAGTGCTCTTTCTCACCTCACCCGGCATCGGCGACGGCATTGGCGTTGTTACCCTCCTAGGAGGTGAAGCCGAGGTTCCCTCCTATCCACCTCTGATCCACTCCCGGATGCCAGTTCAAAATTCATCTTGGATTGGATGGCGACGGTGCCCTGTGCGTCGTGTCCTGCATGGAGGTGCCGCTTGGGTGTTCGGGGGAGAGTTGCTACGGGTGGTGGGCTATGTGTGGCAGTTCCAGCAGCGGCGACGGTGTGGAGGTTGGCAGGAGGAGCGGCGTTGGATCTACCACGTCGATGGCGACAAGTATTGATGGCATGGTGCAGCAAAATCTTGACGATATATGTGTCTGGATGGATGGGCCCAAGATGGTGGCGTTGTTTGGCGTCGTGTCGGCGTCGACAGCAGGCCTGGCAAGGTCGTTACATCAGTACCTGATCGGAAGATGGTTTGGTGGAAGACGGCAACGACGACTCATGGGAATGCGTCAGACCGGTTTGTGCCCCAGACCTGATACGTGCCTTTGTTAAGACCTTCGGTTTTAGATGTTAGGCATTTGTGCGATGTTTCTTTGGTATTAGGTTCGAACTATCGACACCCTTTCATTAAATAGATAGGATTAGCGATATATGTTGCTAAGATGGTGGCTTCAGACTATCTGATATAGTATTTTATAAGATTTTTATGAATAATTAGCAAAATGATCACATGCATCGTCGAGACTTAAAGACCGGATAATCCTTCTTTCATAAAATAATAATAAATAACAAGCCGCCGTTTATGTAATGCGTTGTTTACTATGTTAAGTATCCTCATGGTTTAATTACTGGTGTTTTTGAAGTACCGCCCGCTTACTTTGTTGCATCTGCCGTTGGGAAGGCTAGCTCCGCGATGCAGGTATGTATGAATGCTCACCCTTGGTTGGACCATTTCCATGCCGCCAAGTTAGAGCACTCCTCTCGCTGTCTGTCAGACGTAAGGGGAAGTTTCTCGGTCGAATATTCTAAGACAGGCTACGAGAATTTCGGCACGGCGAAATGCGACAGTTTTCCTTTAAAGCGTCAGAGTTTTCTCGGGCCCAAGTTCTCAAGGCAGACCAGTAGTCGAAGAGTTTTCAGCACGGCGAAATCTAATCGTTTTCCTTTCGCGCGTCAGAGGAGGTAGGGTTGTTTGGTTTTAAGCCACAACTTATCACATTTTACTATACATTAACTTAAGTAAGTTTGATCAAGTTAGATGTGTGTTTGATTTTTGTCATAACTATAGCAAAAATTATTTTATTAACACTAAGCCTCACACGTCATAGATAAAAAAAATATGATCAGATTTTCTAAGACAAGTCAAAATATGGCTAACTATCTAAACACCTCAAGTAAAGCAAGTGTGACACATTTGTATGGCAATATGTGACAATTATAATCACAATCCAAATAGACCCTTAATTCTCATCCGCTCGCGCCACAACCCGCACTTGGTTTTTGTCTTGACGGAACTTCATACCGGCTTGTCGGCAAGAACCAGTCATCCGTAGGCGCATGGGCCTTCAGGTCTCATCAACCTGAGTACTCCTTCTGTAAAGAAAATATAAGAATGTTAAATAACATAAACGTTGACACTAAAAATCTATATGTGAAAGTACATACAATAATAACTTTTATGGTATTGATTTGTTAGTGTATATGTTAATATTTTTATCTATAAAGTTTACAAAGCTTAACTTTGATCAAAACAGAGCGAATATGTGCCAGCAATAGCTCTAGTACAGTAGTTAACACTGTCCTGAACACCGTTTATTGTTGATCCGTCGTCCCTTGGGTCATTCTAGGAGCACCATGCATTTGCACAGTGCGCGGCGTTAGTTACTCGGATAGGTATGACCTTGCACCCCACTTATCTATCTTTCTATGGGTGGCCGGTATGAGGCCTACACTATGTAGGTCAAAATCGATGCCAAATGAATTTTTCATGTATTTAGCACCGGTGCCCTACACTACCCAGTCGGTGCCATAGAAAAAGTCAAGGGAACCGGAGCACCTTGCTGCTCCGATGCCCACTTCTTTCATGCAGTAAAGTAATAGTATTTTACTGCTAGACTCTTGTGATGTGTAGAGCAAAGTTAGCTGTGTGTACTATTTGCATGCATGTATGGGTCCTACTTCTTCATAAGATGCAGGCACACATTGCTGGATCAGTGCCAAAAGAATTTCATCTGGGATCGACCGTGATGTGGCACCTTTTTCAGTAATTTGAGACCCCTAACATAGTGGAGGGCCTGACCGTCTCGGTTAACAACTCTGGCCTCTTGGGCGGAGGCCTGGATGGTGCTACTCGCCTACTCCATGAGAGGAAGTGCAGACCGGAGGGATAGAAAGGAAAATAAGGTGAGCGGGAGATGAACCGGGAGCGGTGGAGGTTTTCTTTTTTTCCGACTTTATTTAAAGAAACCAGGCGAGCCAGGACGGATGCAGTGGAGGCAGGAGATGGACTCTAGCAAATTGATGCTTGAGGCCTTTGCGTTGGGTGAGATTAATTGAAACCGACGGCCTCAGTTTTTAACTAACACGAAAGCTGGATGAGTGGGGCACAGGCAAAGTGCCGCCTCCGGCCTTGCTCTCACAAGCGACACTCAGGTGTGGACGTTGAGTGCGCTATACCCAAACATCCTCAATCAACCTAGTGGACTCCAGCAAGGCAAGAACGTGACGTCTTACCCATTCTATTATATTTCATGGATTTGGTGCAGTGGGGTCACTACAAGAATGGCACATCATGCTTAATATTTTTTTCATGATAATTCATTCTTAATATTATACTCCATAAGATATTCCATAATATTATAAGAGCGCTTTGTTACACTAGTGTAGTATCAAAAACATTTTTATATTATGAAACGGAAGAAGTATGTTTAAATTTTAGCCAACCTGGACGAGAGAGAACAGAAACCGCTATTGTTAAACATCGCAACATTTTCAGCCTACCCATTAATTCTAAGTTCGACGAAACTTGTAGGAAAAAATACACCAATATTTATATCACATAATAATAAAACTAATTTGGTATTTTAGATATTGATACAATTTTTTAAAACTTCGTCAAATGCATTGTTTTTTTCACTTTTTCGGATGAAACTATATCACATTTTTTACACAGTTTTCTTTTACTTAGGGCAAAGCTAAAAGAGTGTTCCATCTTTACATTCACATAATATGAAATATATAAACCAAAGTCCTTGTTTTGTCTATGTAAGAATGAGGGGACCATCTAGACAGCGAGAGATCTATCCCAGCACATCAAGACCTAAACCTGAAAACCGAACATGAAATAGATTATTTGGGATTTGGTTTCGGATTCGGGTTCAACTCCAGTTTCTGTTCTATAGTTTTCTTTTGGCTTGCACTAGTTTTTTTGCTTGTTCAATAGTTTTCGGATCCGATTTTGGATTCAGGTTCAGCTCCAGTTTCTTTTCTATAGTTTTTTTGCTTGTACCAGTTTGCCCCCTCGCTGGTTCATATGTCTTGATTGAAAAATGGAATGAGGTTGGTGCCGTTCTGAATATGATTCTGGGTTTTTCATTCCATATATTGACCCTCTCTAAGAAGAAAAACAACAAGAATAATATTGTAGTTTCTAATGAAAGGCGTTATGTTAACATTAAGTTGATACAAAACCAACAATATTGGGTGAAGCTTAATACGGGCGGATCATGGACAGAGGACGGTAAAGCTGGTGCTGGTATGGTGCTTTGTGATGATCGCGAGAATATCATCTATTCATCTTGCAGGGGACTCTTCTCATGTCAAGATGCTTTAGAAGCAGAAATAAGTGCATGCATGGAGGGTTTATCTCTAGCCATTTAGCGTTAGGATCTTCCAATTTGCATCCAGATGGATTCGATACTAGCGGTGAACATTTTAAACGACAGTGGCATGAACAGGTCTGTCTATGCGGCGTTGGTGCAGGAGATCATGCATTTGAAGTCTCTTCGTATGACTCATATTACTCATATCAATCGTAGTGAAAATTGTGTTAGCGATTTCCTAGCTTAATTTGCTAGAACTAGTAGTAGAACCGTAGTTTTGGTTGGGCTCTGGCCCCCAAGAAGTCATTGAGTTATGTAAGAAGGATTGTATGGTTGATGCTTGAGTAATATAAGTTATTACCCATAAAAAAAGCTGATACCAAACACACTCAGCCTCTGCAATGGAGATGTCGATATTCCGATCATCGTACGCAAGGATGCTCGATTGCATTGGATCCTGCTAAACAACCCTTTTAGAGGTCAACATGATCCCATTCAGGAGGCCACTCGGTATTCCTCATGCACTGGCTCATCATTAACAGTCGGCTTTGGGCATATTGACCTGAGAGGACATGGCCTCGATAGACCAAACAGAGGTGCCACCTGAGTTTCGTGAGATCGCCTCATGACTCGGCAATGGATCCACTACATTGTGTCGGTACATTCCTACCGCCGCCGCTACAAGGCCCTCTGTCGTTATGTCTTTCACATATAGCAGGCTGCCGCCGCCGTCGTGGCGAAACCATCGACACAAGATATCGAAGATGTGAACCTTCTGGTTAGGGTTCACAGGGGCTCCAAGCCAGGAAGGCCTCCCCCACCTCGAGCTACGATGGATGAGACTGAACAGCCAGTGGACGCGACAGTCGCTCAGACAGCTCAGGCTACCACCGCTGCGGGTGTTCGGGATGATGCTCCCGCCCTTTTAGGGAAGGCGGTCGAGGTCGTCAAAGCACTGGCAGAGGTGAAACTACCCAACGCAAAGGCAGGAGCAGGCCATGACAATGTGGCGGACAAAGCTTCTAACAAATCAAACGGAGAAAAGTTGACTAAGTGGGCTCGTAAGAAGGAAAAGATGTCCTGCTACCGGTGTGGGGCGCCGGGTAATTTTGCAGCCGAATGTTTGGTTGAACTCTGCGAGGTGTACCAGACACCCAAACATGATAATGGGGAGTGCCCGTTTCTCTTAAGCCCTAAACCAGTGGTCACGATATATGGGGTTTGCTGCCCGGAGTTGATGTTCTTTGAGTTTCCTCGAGGTGCTGCACACACTCCTAGTCCGGAGAGTTCCCAGACGGGGATTGTCGTGGATTTATCATGGTAGATGTCCGGGTTAACGGACTTGGATACGAGTCCATCGCTAACGTGATGGACTCAAAGGGGTTGATAGGGACGAAGGACACGAGTTTACCCAGGTTTGGCCCCTCAAGGTGAGGTAATAGCCTACGTCCTGCTGTGTTCGTATTGCTTGTTATATCGATTACAAGGGAGCTAAAGCTTAACCTAGTTCTCGATCACCTCATCTCTAAGTCGCCCCGGGTCTTGCCTTTATATCCCGAGGTCAAGACCATGGGTCATACAAGTTGTGGCCGACTCTCATTACACATCCGAGTTTGCCTCTATCTTCTCTTGCCTATCCTAACCAAGTTGTCCCCGGGCGGCTTTACACGCCCGGGTCTTCTCATCCGGGCCACCCCGTCGGCCCATCTTGTGAGCCGCTATGCTTGTTGGGCCCTCCAGTCCTGACGGCTCACTCTTGGGCTGGCTACGAGCCGTCCGGTTTAACCCGGAGCCCTCCAGGGCGGGTCTCACCATGGGGTTATATCCCCAACATTAGGCCCCATGTTGATTTGAGCTTGCTCATTTCATCCTTCTCTTCTGTTCCTCGGTGAGTCGCCCGCTAATGACCCGCCGTGACGTCACGTGGACTCTGCAAAAAAGATTTGCTGACGCACCGCCAAATCCTTCCATTAAATGGTTAGCCCGAAAATCGAGGCGTCCGCCTCGGTCGGACGGTTTGTGTCGCCCGGATTTTCGTGCCTGGCCCATTTTCCTTTTAAATAGGACTACTTTGGGCGGCATTTCCTTTCACCCGCTCGCGTCGTCATCTTCTTCCTCTCCGATACTTCCGCTCCTACTCCGGCGCCGTCTCCGTCCCGCCGTCAACTGGCCGCTGCATCAACCTGTGGCGAACCAGAGTTCATCTCGCGCTCCCCTCGCCGTCGCCGGTAAGTCTTCTCCCCTTAGATCCATAACCGTCTCCGGTAGGGTTTCTATAAAACTTTGCCGCCGTCGCTGGTTAGAACCCGAACTCCATTGCCACCGGCCGTGCTCAGCGTATGAACTCCGGACAGTCGCCCGACCTCGCGGCGCCGCTGTGTAATAGGCAGTGAGTAATAACACATAGATCGGTCCCTACTCAGCCCGCCATTTTAGGTTTCGTCCCCGCCTCGCCCGTTCGTCCTTAGGTATGAAAATAGAGGCATTTTTCCTGCTTTTGCAGATCCGTTATTTTAGCTGAACTTCACGAAATCTGTTTCTTGGGACTTAGCCAATTTTCGCTCCTCCTCTTTTCTTTGTTGACTCGCCAGGCCCCTCCGGCTCTCATCAGTCGGACCATGGCATATTATTTGGAGAACCCTTAAATTTGTAAGCCTTCGTAGATATTTGTTTTGCTCTTGACTCGCCGTACTTTTTAATTTGCACAGTCTTTAAGCCGCCAGCATGTCTCGCGCCTCCAACTCGTGCAACTGGGTCGGGTCTTGCATCACGGAGGAATACTTATTGGATTTTGTTCACGCGGGTACCCTTCCTTCCAAGGAGGTCCTTAATTGGCGGGCCCCGGGTGATGAGACGCGGCCCACTCCTCAAGAAGGCGAAGTAGTGGTCTTCTCTGATCATATCGAGCGAGGATTCGTGCTTCCCGGCTCGAAGTTCTTCCGTGACGTCCTTCAGTTTTATAAGCTTCACCCCCAAGACTTGGCCCCTAACTCCGTCTCAAATATATGCAATTTTCAAGTGCTCTGTGAAGTCTATCTACAAGCCAAACCATCTGTGGGGTTATTTTGAGAGTTTTTCTATGCCAACCGGCAAACTGAGGTGAAAGCCGGTCCGAGTCTAGAGCTAGGCACGATCTCCATCCAACGGCGCAGGGATATTACTTTTCCAGCCATGCAGATGCCGAGTCATCCAAAGGACTGGAACAAGACTTGGTTCTACTGCAAGGATACCTCTCCTGAGAATGAGCGTCCACTGCCGGCTATCGTCCCTCCCGGCTCAAGACAACTTCAGGACTTCCTGGCCGGCTATCGGCTTCGAAACGTGCAAGGTACGAGCCGGCTCATGCCAAAATCAGGGCCCTCATGGCCAATGGTTTAACTGGGTTGGATTTGATCCGCTGCTGGATTTCTTGGCGGATTATGCCCTTAAGTCATAGAAGTCTGCTCATGTGTGAATATGAAGGCAAGTATGATAGTTCATTATGCCTCAGCAAATCAACCCCGACAGAGGATGACATCACCATCGTCATGAGGAGCCTTGTCCATGAAGCATCCGGATCATGCAGCGCCATTGGCCTGGCGCCTTTTAACGCCAAAAATCCGGCTCCAGATGTAAGGCGACTCTTCACCACTTTTTCTCCTTGTCACTTATACCTTTCTGACTCATTACCATTTAACCTGTTTAACCTTTCCAGGCCAACTCTGATTTCTGGAAGAAGGAGTATGTTCCTCCTTTGAAGAAGCCCAAGAAGAAAGCTCTGGCTAATAGGTCCAAGAAGACCGCCCCACAAGAAGGATGGTTTGACCCGCCGCAATCGTCCGACTCAGAGGTAAACCTTGGCTGCTTTCTGCCATTTTATTATCTTATTTTACTTACACTTGTTTTACTCACAGGATGATGTCAAAACAAGCCGCGCCAACGCTCCTGAGGTAATCTATATTTCTTTCGGCTCAGAATATTTTGTCCCCCGGAAGCCGTGGCAGGTTATTGGAAAAGTTCCTCTTTCTCATCCTCTTGCTTATCTGGCTCCCAACTTTCTTTTGAAGAAGCAACAATAGATTGAGTGTCGCCAGACCCGGAGCGCTGGTTCTACTGAACTTATGTCCGGCTTGCCAAACTCGCCAGCTCCGAAGAAACGCCCCGTAGAGGTATGCGTCTCCATTTTAATTAATTTCACTTTACGACCTCGACGCTGTCTCATCTTTCTTAAAATGCCTCTCAGAAATCACCCTCTTCCGGCGACTCTTCGGCGACCGCTCTGCCGCCTCCCAAGATCAACCCGCTATAAGTATTTCCCATGATGACATCCGGCTCTTTATGCGGCAGTAGTATCCTTTGGATTCTGATCCTCACATTTACAGTGCTCAAGCCAAGCATCGGAAAACCAACAAGTCCTCCCCCGGCCCTGCTGCCCAAGAATCGGAGCATTCAAAGCCGGATGACTCGTGGCCGGCTGAAGATATCCCAGCTGCTTCTGCAAAGCCGACCGCTGATGACATTGTCCTAGATAGTTCACCAAAGAATCCTTCTAAACCGCCGAGCCCTGCCCAGGCGGCTAAAGACACGACTGGCCCAGAAGTTGAAATCACTGGCGCTGGTTTGCATTCTCCCCCGGCTCACGTGTTGTCTAAGCGGGGTGAAACAGCTGAAACTTCTAGGAAGCTTGAATTTGAGCCTTCTTCCTTGGAGAAGATGACAACTGAGGAGCTTCATGCTGACTACATGACCCGCCTATCCACCAGCCAGGACCTGGAGCTCCAACTGGTTAATCTCATGAAGAAGAAGTATGAGGTATTCTTTTCCTCCTTATACCCCTACGTAGCCCCCAAGTGTCGGCTTAATCTCTCGACATGTTGAGCCGGGACTTTGCATAGTTGTCTTGTAGATAGAATTATTCTGTATGAGATAATCAGAAGAGCCGATTGTAGCCCCCAAGGCCTGGCTCAAACTTGTTCAAAGTTGAGTCGGGACTTCTTAGAAGATAACTTAAAAGAGCTAATAGTATCCCCCAAGGGCCGGCTCAAACCTGTTCAAAGTTGAGTCGGGACTTTTTAGAAGATAACTTAAAAGAGCTAATAGTAGCCCCCAAGGGCCGGCTCAAACCTGTTCAAAGTTGAGTCAGGACTCTTCTGAAAAATAGACATTAGCCCCCAAGTGTCATGCATATTGCTTGCAATCTGTTTGAGACTTGTCCGTTTTACTCTCTGCTTTGAAATGTTTGCATGAATCCTTGACTGAAGCCGGGTCACAATTGGTCGGCTTAAAGACCAACCTGGCTGATCAACAGGCTGCCCGGAGCGTCATCGATGAGAAATGCCGGCTCTTGACCGAAGAGCTGGTTAAAGTTAAGGCGGAGTTCGCCACTTTTAGAGAGTCTGTTGTGTCTGAGCAGGCCAAGCTGATCAAACAGGCGGATGACACTGATCAGCGGCTGATGATCGTCTCTGAAGAGCTGCAATCCTTGAAACTCCATATCACAAAGATGACAGCCGCCCTCTTCGGTGAGCTCTTGACAATTTTTCCTTAACTGCTGTTATAAAATCTGAACTGGTGACTTATCATTAAACCTCCGGCTCCTATAGGTCCTAGAAGCCGTCAACTAGCGTCTGACATCTTACTGCCTCTAAAAGCTATCTACACCCTGGCGGAACAGCTGTACTGCGGTGCGATGTTTACCATCAAGTCTGTGCAGTACAAGGACAAGATCCCTTCGACTCTCAAAGGGGTCTTGGAATTGTTTTCCACCATGCCGAAGCAGATTGCTGAATTGAAGAAATCAGCCGCCCGCCAGGGAGCAATCGCAGGCATAAGCCGGGCTGTGGCCTTCGCTCCGGAGCTAACTCCAGCTGTTATGATGGAAGGCTTCCCCTCCAAGAAGGATGACGGCTCTGAGTTTACAGAAGCTGACTACATCCAGTGCGTCAAGGATTCCAGGTTCCTGGCTTCTGTCTTAGCAGAAGAGGCTGACCTGGACACTTACCAGGCGGCTTATGATGCTGACCAGAAGAGAATTCGTGGCCCACTCTACAAATGGAAGGACATGACGCCTACCCGCAGTAAGGACCTCTTCACTTCTGATCTTGACCCGTCTCCCTTCCTTGAAGAAGGGACTTTTGCAGCTCTAGCTGACTGCAACTGGAACTTGGACAACCTTCAGATCTAGGCACCCGAAGAGCCGAAGCAGGATGAGTAGCCGGCCAGTTGATTAACTCCATTTTGTAATAGCCGGCTCTCCTTAACCCGTCGTAGGGGACTTTGAAAGAACTTTGATCAATACTTTTTGGTGCTCTACATAGAGCATTTGTAATATATGTCATGTGATATTTGCTGTGCTGATCTTTTTAAATGAGAAAAAAATCCGGCTTTCCAAGTGCCATCTTCCTTGTATGTATTCCAGTTGATAATTTACGTCGGTTGTCACTTCTTCTTGGGTCGAGAGCCGGCTGAAAGGACTTCATGATTTCCGTCCACGGCTAATCATGTCAACCGGAGTTTTATAGCATAAAGCCAGTTAACAAGCATTATAAGTTGTACCCGAAGGTAATAATACAGCATAAACGCTGGCGGATAGGCGTTAGAAGTTGTACCCGAAGGTAAGAAGCCGCCCTTGCTATGGCTAATTTTCCTTAGCCGGATTTTTGTGTACCGGAAGGTAATAATACAGCATAAACATGGGCAGATAGGCGTTAGAAGCTGTACGCGAAGGTAAGAAGCCGCCCTCGCCGGTTATGAGGTGTTAGCTACCCGTCGGTAAAAATGTTGGGGAACGTCACATGGGAAACAAAAATTTTCCTACGCACACGCAAACCTATCCATGGTGATGAGCATCTACGAGAGGGAGAGTGGATCTACGTACCCTTGTAGATCACTAAGCGGGAAGCGTTAAGAAACGCGGTTGGTGTAGTCAAACATCTTCGCGATCCAAATCGCCGAGCGTCCCACGATCCAATCACGAACCGTCCCGTGAACACATCATGATCCGTCCCGTGAACTCATCATGATCCGTCTCACGATCTTGATCACGATCTGTCCCGCGAACTCATCATGATCCGTTCCGTGATCACATCACGAACCGTCTCGCGATCTCGATCACGGTCCTTCCGATCTAGCGCCGAACGGACGGCACCTCCGCGTTCAACACACGTGCAGCTTGATGACGATCTCCACCGTCTCGATCCAGCGAGAGGAGGTGGAGAGGAGAGTGAGTTCACTGGCAGTGTGACAGCGCTCCGGTGATGGTGGTGGAGCAATTCCGGCAGGGCTTCGCCTAAGCGCTGCAGAAAACCGATCTAGAGGAGAAACTATGCACCGGTGGAAGGGTAGCACGTGGCCGGAAATTCTGTCCAAAAACCACCCAATCCACTAGTATATATAGGAGGAGAGGAGAGGAGAGGCATCCAAGGCCTTTGGGTCGGCCGAAATAGGAGGTGGGAGCAATCCTACTTCACCTCCAATCCTAGTTGGAGTAGGATTGCCTCCTATTGGCTGATTTTCCACTTTTTGCTTTAGGACTTTCTCTCCTGCGCCATGGGCCTTTGTGGCTGTTTTACCAGCCCACTAAGGGCTGGTTAATACTCTCCCACAGCCCATGGACCTCTTGGGGTCTAAGTACCCCTCCCGGAGGTCTCCCGGTACACTACCGGCACTCCCTGTACACTACCAGCACTCCCGGTACACTACCGATGAGCCCGAAACTTTTCCGGAAACCAAACTGGGACTTCCTATATATGAATCTTTACCTTCGGACCATTCCGGAGCTCCTCGTGAAGTCCGGGATCTCATCCGGGACTCCGAACAACCTTCGGTCACCACCATACATAACTCTACACTACCGAAACGTCACCGAACCTTAAGTGTGCAGACCCTGCGGGTTCGAGAACTATGTTGACATGACCGAGACACCTCTACGGTCAATAACCAATGGCGGGACCTGGACGTCCACATTGGTTCCTACATATTCTACGAAGATCTTTATCGGTCGAACCTCTATGTCAAGGATTCAGTTAATCCCGTATAACGTTCCTTTTGTTCTGGTTGTATCACATACAACCTTTCCTCAAGTAAACCGTTAAGGAAACGATGTTTTGACATCCATCTGCCAGATTTCATAATTGAAAACACAGCAACTGCTAACATAATTCCAACAGACTTTAGCACCACTACGAGTGAGAAAGTCTCATCATAGTCAACTCCTTGAACTTGTCACAAACATCTTTGCAACAAGTCGAGCTTTACAAATAGTGACATTCACCATCAGTGTCTGTCTTCATTTTAAAGATCCATTTGTACTCAACGACCTGCCGTCCAACGAGCAAGTCTACCAAAGTCTACACTTGGTTTTCATACATGGATCCTATCTCGGATTTCATGGCCTCCAACCATTTTTCGGAATCCGGGCCCATCATCTCTTCTCCATAGCTCGTAGGTTCATCGTTGTCCAACAACATGACCTCCAAGACAGAGTTGTCGTACCGCTCAGGAGCAGTACACATCCTTGTCGACCTACGAAGTTCGATAGTAACTTGATCCTGAAGCTTCATGATCATCATCATTAACTTCCTCTTCAACTAACGTATGCTTCACAGAAACATCTTTCTGCGCTGCGCTACTCTCTGGTTGAACAAAGGTTTAATAACCTCATCAAGTTCTATCTTCCTCCCACTCAATTCTTTCGAGAGAAACTTTTTCTCGAGAAGGGACCCAGTTCTAGCAACAAACACTTTGCACGCGGATCTGAGATAGAAGGCATACCCATCTGTTCTTAGGGTATTCTATGAAGATACATTTGTCCGCTTTGGGTTCTAGCTTATTATGTGAAAACATTTTCCACACAAGCATCGCAGCCCCAAACATTAAGAAATGACAGCTTAGGTTTCTGTCAAACCATAATTCACACGGTGTCATCTCAACGGATTTAGATGGTGCCCTATTTAAAGTGAATGTAGTTGTCTCTAATGCATAACCCCAAAATTATAGTAGTAAAACGATAAGAGACATCATAGCACGCACCATATCCAATAGAGCATAACTATGATGTTCAGACACACCATCACACTATGGTGTTCCAGGTGGCGTTTAGTTGTGAAACAACTTTCACATTGTCTTAAGTTGTATGCCAAACTCGTGACTCAGATATTCACCTCCACGATCATATCGCAGTCATTTTTATCTTCTTGTCACGATGATCTTTAAACTTCACTCTGAATTTGCTTGAACCTTTCAAACGATTCAGACTTGTGTTTCATTAAGTAAATATACACTATATCTACTCAAATCATGAGTGAAGGTAAGAAAATAACGATATCCACTGCACGCTACAAGACTCACTAGATTGCATACATCAACATGTATCATTTCCAATGAATCACTTGCCCGCTCCATCCAACGGGGTCCTTTAGTCATCTTGCCCAAGAGGCATGGTTCGCATGTCTCAACCGATTCGAAATCGAATGAGTCCAAATATCCATCACCATGGAGTTTCTTCATGCGCTTTATACCAATATGACATTTTGCGGCAGTGCCACAAGTATGTGGTACTATCATTATTTAACTTTGTATCTTTTGACATCAATGTTATGAACATGTGTATTACTACGATCAAGATTTCAACAAACCATTCTCACTGGGTGCATGACCATTGAAGGTATTATTCATGTAACCAAAATAACTATTATTCTCTGACTTAAATGAATAACTGTATTGCAACAAACATGATCTAATCATGTTCATGCTCAACGAAAAACACCAAATAACATTTATTTAGGTTCGTCACTAATCCTGAAGGTAGAGAGAGCGTGCGATGTTGATCAAATCAACCTTGGAAACATTTCCAACACACATCGTCACCTCACCCTTAGCTAGTTCTCCGTTTATTCCGTAGCTTTTATTTCGAGTTACTAACATTTAGCAACCGAACCGGTATCCAATACCCAGGTGCTACTAGGAGTACTAGCAAGGTACACATCAATAACTCGTATATCAAATATACTTCTGTCGATGTTGCCAGCCTTCTTATCTACCAAGTATCTAGGGTTGTTCCGCTTCAGCGACCTCTCACCTCATAATAGAAGCACTTAGTCTCGGGTTTGAGTTCAACTTTGGGTTGCTTCACTGGAGCAGCAACTGACTTGCTATCCATGAAGTTTCCCTCCTTGCTCTTGCCCTTTTCGAAACTAGTGGTTTGCTTAACCATCAACACTTGACGCTCCTTTTTGATTTCTACCTTCGCGGTATCAAACATCGCGAACAGCTCAGGGATCAATACTTCTATCCCTGGTGTATTATAGTTCATCATTAAGTTCTAGTAGCTTTAGTGACAGTGACTTGGAGAACTATATCAATCACTATCTTATCTGGAAGATCAACTCCCACTTGATTCAAGCGATTGTAGTACCCAGACAATCTGAGTACATGCTCAACGATTGAGCTATTCTCCTTCATCTTACAGGCAAAGAATCTTGTTGGAGATCTCATATCTCGCAACACAGGCACGAGCCTGAGATCACAATCTCTGCTCCTAGAACATCTCATATGTTCCGTGACATTCAAAATGTTTCGGAGCCTCAATTCTAAGCCGTAATGCATGACGCACTAAACTATCAAGTAGTCATCGAAACGTGCCTGTTAGATGTTCACAACATCTACAGACGACGCTAGATGGGGTGGCGCACCGAGCGGTGCATTAAGGACATGAGCCTTCTGTGCAGCAATGAGGACAATCCTCAGATCACGGACCCAGTCCGCAATATTGCTACCAACATCTTTCAACTCTATTTATCTAGGAACATATAAAAATTTAAGGGAGCTATAGCGCGAGCTAGTAATCTACAACATAATTTGCAAAAAACACTTTGACTATGTTCATGATAATGAGTTCAATTAATCATATTACTTAAGAACTCCCACTCAAATTGACATCCCTCCGATCATTCGAGTGATACATGATCCAAATTCACCAACTCAAGTCCGATCATCACGTGAGTTGAGGTGGCTGCAATGGTGAACATCATTATGTTGATCATATCTACTATATGACTCATGTTCGACCTTTCGGTCTCTCGTGTTCCGAGGCCATGTCAGTACATGCTAGGCTCGTCAAGTTTAACCCGAGTGTTCTGCGCGTGCAAATCTGGCTTGCACCCGTTGTATGTGAACGTAGAGTCTATCACACCCGATCATCACGTGGTGTCTCAACACGACGAACTTTCGCAACGGTGCACACTCGGGGAGAACACAATTCATCTTGAAATTCAAGTGAGGGATCACCTTAGAATGCTACCGCCGTACTAAGCAAAACAAGGTGCATAAAAGGATTAAGATCTCATGCAATTCATAAGTGACATGATATGGCCATGAACTTGTGTTTAAGATCTCCATCTTCGAAACACCGGCATGATCTCCATCGTCACCGGCATGACACCATGATCTCCATCATCTTGATCTCCATCAACGTGTCGCCATCGGGGTTGTCACGCCCTGCATGCTTCTACTACTATTGCTACCGTAGCGATAAAGTAAATCATTACATAGCGCTTAATGATTGACACGCAGGTCATACAATAATTAAAGACAACCCTATGGCTCCTGACGGTTGCCGTACTCATCGACATGCAAGTCGTGATAATCTATACATCACATGATCATCTCATACATCACATATATCACATCATGTAATTGGCCATATCATATCACAACATACCCTGCAAAAACAAGTTAGACGTCCTCTAATTGTTGTTGCAAGTTTTACGTGGCTGCTACGGGTATCTAGCAAGAACAATTCTCACCTACGCATAAACCACAACGGTGATACATAGATTGCTTTTCAACCTTCTCAAGGACCGCCTTTGTCGAATCTGATCCAACTAAAGTGAGAGAAACTGTCACCCGCAAGCCATCTAAGCAACAAGTTGCGTCGAGGGAACCGGTCTCTCGTAAGCGTATGGGTAATGTTGGTCCGGGCCGCTTCATCTCACAATCCCGCTGAACCAAAATCCGACCAAGGGAGGAAGCAATCTAAGCATCAACGCCCACAAACCTTTTGTGTTCTACTCGAGATCTCATCGAACCATCAACCTAGCTCATGATGCCATTGTTGGGGAATGTCGCATGGGAAACAAAAAATTTCCTACGCACACGCAAACCTATCCATGGTGATGAGCATCTACGAGAGGGAGAGTGGATCTACGTACCCTTGTAGATCGCTAAGCGGGAAGCGTTAAGAAACGCGGTTGGTGTAGTCGAACATCTTCGCGATCCAAATCGCCGAGCGTCCCGCGATCCAATCACGAACCGTCCCGCGAACACATCATGATCCGTCCCGTGAACTCATCACGATCCGTCTCACGATCTTGATCACGATCTATCCCGCGAACTCATCACGATCCGTTCTGTGATCACATCACGAACCGTCTCGCGATCTCGATCACGGTCCTTCCGATCTAGCGCCGAACGGACGGCACCTCCGCGTTCAGCACACGTGCAGCTTGATGACGATCTCCACCGTCTCGATCCAGCGAGAGGAGGTGGAGAGGAGAGAGAGTTCACCGACAGTGTGACGGCGCTCCGGTGATGGTGGTGGAGCAATTCCGGCAGGGCTTCGCCTAAGCGCTGCAGAAAACCGATCTAGAGGAGAAACTATGCACCGGTGGAACGGGTAGCACATGGCCGGAAATTCTGTCCAAAAACCACCCAATCCACTAGTATATATAGGAGGAGAGTAGAGGAGAGGCAGCCAAGGCCTTTGGGTCGGCCGAAATAGGAGGTGGGAGCAATCCTACTTCACCTCCAATCCTAGTTGGAGTAGGATTGCCTCCTATTGGCTGATTTTCCACTTTTTGCTTTAGGACTTTCTCTCCTGAGCCATGGGCCTTTGTGGCTGTTTTCCCAGCCCACTAAGGGCTGGTTAATACTCTCCCACAGCCCATGGACCTCTTGGGGTCGAAGTACCCCTCCCGGAGGTCTCCCGGTACACTACCGGCACTCCCGGTACACTACCGGCACTCCCGGTACACTACCGATGAGCCCGAAACTTTTCCGGAAACCAAACTAGGACTTCCTATATATGAATCTTTACCTCCGGACCATTCCGGAGCTCCTCGTTATGTCCGGGATCTCATCCGGGACTCCGAACAACCTTCGGTCACCACCATACATAAGTCTACACTACCGAAACGTCACCGAACCTTAAGTGTGCAGACCCTGCGGGTTCGAGAACTATGTAGACATGACCGAGACACCTCTACGGTCAATAACCAATGGCGGGACCTGGACGTCCACATTGGTTCCTACATATTCTACGAAGATCTTTATCGGTCGAACCTCTATGTCAAGGATTCAGTTAATCCCGTATAACGTTCCCTTTGTTCTTCGGTATGTTACTTGCCCGAGATTCGATCGTCGGTATCTCCATACCTAGTTCAACCTCGTTACTGGCAAGTCTCTTTACTCGTTCCGTAATACAAGATCCCGTTACTAACACTTAGCCATATTGCTTGCAAGGCTTGTTGTGATGTTCTATTACCGAGTGGGCCCTGAGATACCTCTCCGTCACACGGAGTAACAAATCCCAGTCTCGATCCATGCCAACTTAACAGACACCATCGGAGATACCTGTAGAGCACCTTTATAGTCACCCAGTTACGTTGCGACGTTTGATACACACAAGGCACTCCTCCGGTATCCGTGAGTTGCATGATCTCATGGTCATAGGAACATATACTTGACATGCAGAAAACAGTAGCAATAAACTGACACGATCATATGCTATGTTTGTAGTTTGGGTCTTATCCATCACATCATTCTCCTAATGATGTGATCCCGTTATCAAGTGACATCTCATGTCCATGGCTAGGAAACCTTAACCATCCGTTGATCAACGAGCTAGTCCATTAGAGGCATACTAGGGACATGGTTTTGTCTATGTATCCACACATGCATTTAAGTCTCCGATCAATACAATTATAGCATCGATAATAAACGATTATCATGAACAAGGAAATATGATAATAACTAATTTATTATTGCCTCTAGGGAAAATTTCCAACAAAAAAAACCCTCACAACCGCGGCTAAACGTGCTAGTCGGAAATTTTGGCATAAAGCTGGCTGATAGGGTGTTAGAAGCGATACTCGTCGGTAAGAAGCCCCCTTCAGCAGTACGGCGTACGACGCCGGCGGATAGGCATTAGAAGGTGTACCCAAAGGTAAGAAGCCGCCCTCGCCATGACTCATTTTCCTGAGCCAGTTTTTTTGTGGCATAATGCCTGGTGCCGTGACTCATTTTTCTGAGCCGGGATTTTGTGGCATAATGCCCGGTGCCGCGACTCATTTTCCTGAGCCGGGATTTTGTGGCATAACGCCCGGTGCCGCGACTCATTTTCCTGAGCCGGGATTTTGTGGCATAACGCCCGGTGCCGCGACTCATTTTCCTGAGCCGGGATTTTGTGGCATAACGCCCGGTGCCGCGACTCATTTTCCTGAGCCGGGATTTTGTGGCATAACGCCCGGTGCCGCGACTCATTTTCCTGAGCCGGGATTTTGTGGCATAACACCCGGTGCCGCGACTCATTTCCTGAGCTGAGATTTTGTTTTGGCAGTGATACTTCTTAATATAACTGTAACATGTACAATGATAGTTTATAATGAAGGGTCTCTACACCCTTAAGTGAAATAAGGCCGGAGATGCGTGATGTTCCACGGCCGGCGAGTCTCCTGACCCGCCGTATCTGAGTCATCTCGGATATCGATGAGGTAATATGACCCATTGTTAAGATTTCTACTGACTACAAAAGGTCCTTCCCATGCAGGAGAGAGCTTATGCATATTGGTCTGGTCCTAAATCAGCCGGAGCAGTAAGTCGCCCTCCTAGAATGTCCGGGTCTTGACCCTGCGGCTGTGATAGCGACGCAAGTCTTGTTGATAAATTGCCGACCGGGCTGCTGCTAGCTCTCGCGCCTCTTCCAGAGCATCCAATGCGTCTTGACGTGCCGTCTCATTGTCCGCCTCAATGTAAGCCGCCACCCTTGGCGAGTCATGCCGGATGTCACTGGGCAAAACTGCCTCGGCCCCGTACACCATAAAGAAAGGCGTGAAACCCGTGGATCTGTTAGGGGTAGTCCTGATGCTCCATAAGACGGAGGGTAATTCTTCTACCCAACACCTGGGTGTTCGCTGCAAAGGAACCATAAGCCGCGGTTTAATCCCTCTTAGAATTTCCTGATTGGCATGCTCCGCCTGACCGTTGGATTGTGGATGCGCCACTGCTGAAACATCAAGCCGGATATGCTCTTTGTCGCAAAAAAAATTCATAGCCCCCTTGGACAGATTTGTACCATTATCAGTGATGATGATGTGTGGGTAACCAAAATTGTAGATCAATTTTTTGTTAAATAAAACTGTCGTAGCCGCGACACATTTGCTGACCGGCTCTGCCTCTACCCACTTGGTAAACTTGTCCACCGCCACCAGGAGGTGTGTTTTCTTATCCTTGGATCTATTGAAAGGTCCCACCATGTCAAGCCCCCAGACTGCAAACGGCCAAGTAATTGGTATCATCCTTAACTCCTGAGCCGGGATATGAGCACGCCGGCCAAACTTCTGACAGCCGTTGCACTGACGGACTAGGTCCTCTGCATCTTTATGAGCCGTCAACCAGAAAAACCCGTGCCGGAAATCCTTAGCCACCAAAGATTTCGATCCGGCATGGTGTCCACAATCGCCAGTATGGATTTCATTCGAGATTTGCCGGCCATCCTCTGGTGAAACACAACGTTGGAAAACTCCCGTCACACTGCATTTATGCAACTCACCATTGATTATTGTCATGGACTTAGACCGTCGGGTGATCTTTCTGGCTAGGTCTTCATCCTCAGGTAACTCGCCCTGGGTCAAATAGGCCAAATAGGGAATAGTCCAATCTAGGATAGCATGCAGAGCCGCCACTAACTCTGCCTCCGGGTCAGGAACAACCAAATCTTCTTCTGAAGGCATCTTGACAGTCGGATGGTGTAAGACGGCCAGAAAGACATTGGGTGGCACCGGCTTTCGTTGAGAGCCTAACCGTGATAAGGCATCAGCCGCCTCATTTCTGCGACGATCAATGTGATCTACCTGATATCCTTTAAAGTGCCCTGCAATAATATCAACTGCCTGACGGTAAGCCGCCATCCGCGGGTCCTTGGTGTCCCAAGTGCCAGAAACTTGCTGAGCCACCAGATCTGAGTCGCCCAAAGACCTGACTCAGCTCAAATTCATCTCCTTGGCTAACCGGAGACCATGAAGCAAGGCTTCATACTCAGCCGCATTGTTAGTACTGGGGAACATCAGCTGGAGCACATAACAAAACTTATCACCCTTGGGGGATGTCAGAACAACTCCTGCCCCTGATCCCTCTAATTGCTTGGATCCATCGAAGTGTATAGTCCAGTATGTGTTATCTGGTTTTTCCTCGGGAGCTTGACACTCCGTCTAATCATTTATGAAATCCACAAGGGCCTGGGACTTGATAGCTGTGCGAGGCACATATTTTACATTGAGAGGTCCCATCTCCAATGCCCACTTAGCAATCCTCCCTGTGGCTTCTCTGTTCTGGATAATATCCCCTAGCGGAGCAGAACTGACCATAGTTATCTGGTGCCCTAAGAAATAG
Organism: Hordeum marinum; assembly: GCA_022496015.1. Lineage (NCBI taxonomy): Eukaryota > Viridiplantae > Streptophyta > Magnoliopsida > Poales > Poaceae > Hordeum > Hordeum marinum. The sequence goes on along the minus strand of CM039676.1, from coordinate 345,594,605 downwards.
TGTTTTAACTTGCGGTTGGCCATGAAGACCCCATATACCAGCTTCTGCCAATGTGGATACATTTGCTTAGACTCTGTCAGGACCTCACTGATATAATAAACCGGTCTTTGCACTGGATACTCCTTTCCGGCCTCCTTGTGCTCGACCACGATTGCAGCACTCACTGCCCGGTTATTAGCCGCCACATAAAGGAGTAACGGTTCTTTTTTAGCCGGAGCGGCCAGCACTAGCAGCTCAGTGAGCTGTTTTTTAAGCGCCTCAAGTGCTTCACCCGCCGCTTTACTCCAGACAAATTTGTGTGTCTTCTTCATCATTTGATATAAAGGAATAGCCTTCTCTCCAAGAAGGCTTATGAACCGGCTCAACACAGCAATCCGCCCTGCCAAACGCTGAACATCATTAATACAAGTCGGCTCTCCCAGAGAGGTAATAGCCTTGATTTTGTCCGGGTTAGCCTCGATACCACGCTCAGAGACCAGGAAACCCAAAAGCTTGTCCGTTGGAACACCAAACACACACTTGGTCGGGTTAAGCATCATCTTGTAGACCCGGAGATTATCAAAAGTTTCCTTTAAATCCTCCAAGAGAGTCTCCTTCTTTCTGGATTTGACCACGATGTCATCTACATAAGCATGAACATTTCGGCCAATCTGACCATGAAGGTAGTTCTGCACGCATCGCTGGTAAGTCGCCTGGGCACTTTTGAGCCCGAAGGGCATAGAGACATAACAGAACGCCCCAAAGGGTGTGATAAAAGTCGTCTTCTCCTGGTCTTTAACCGCCATCTTCATTTGATGATAACCTGGGTATGCATCCAGGAAGCACAAACTTTCACACCCTGCCGTAGCATCAATGATCTGATCAATACGAGGGAGAGCAAATGGATCAGCCGGACATGCCTTGTTAAGGTCCGTGTAGTCCACACACATACGCCATGTGTCATTCTTTTTGAGCACGAACACTGGTTTAGCCAACCTTTCTGGGTGAACAACTTCAATGATAAAACCTGCTACCAAGAGTCGGGCAACTTCTTCCCCAATAGCCTTGTGCCTCTCCTCATTGAACCGCCGCAAAAATTGTTTAGTCGGCTTAAACTTTGGATCCACATTAAGGTTGTTCTCAGCGAACTCTCTTGGTACACCCGGCATGTCAGAAGGTTTCCATGCGAAGATGTCCCGATTCTCACGGATGAATTCGATGAGCGCGCTTTCCTATTTGGGATCCATGTGAGATCCAATGATGAACTGCTTAGATGAGTCGCCCGGAGTGAAATCTACTGTCTTCGTATCATCCACTGAAAACTTGAGGGGCGGCTCAACCTCCACGGTGGGCTTTTTCAGCGGGGTCATATCCTCCAGATCAACATTCTCGTTATAGGACTTAAGCTCCTCCTGAGCGCAACTGGACTCTGCGTAAGCCGCGTCTCCTTCTTCACACTCAATAGCCGTATTTCGATTACCATGAACGGTAATGGTACCGTTTAAGCCGGGCATCTTGAGCTGCAAGTAAACATAGCAGGGCCTAGCCATGAACTTAGCATAAGCCGGCCGTCCAAATATCGCATGATAAGGACTCTTGATCTTGACCACTTCGAACCACAAGGATTCCACCCTGTAATTGTACTCATCGCCAAAAGCCACTTCCAACGAAATCCTGCCCACCGAACGCGCCGACTTACCCGGAACCACACCATGAAAGACAGTGGATGAAGGTTTTAAATCCTTGTCAAGCAACTTCATCCGCTGGAAAGTGTCATAGTAAAGGATGTTTATGTTGCTGCCGCCATCCATAAGAACCTTGTTCACCATATACCCGCCCACCTGGGGGGGCTACAACTAAAGCCAGCCGCCCCGGGTCATCGACACGCGGTGGGTGATCTTCCCGGCTCCAAGTTCTGTCATATTTAGACCACTTTAAGTATTGCGGAAGAGCCGGTGTAACCACATTAACTGCCCGCTTTCACAACTTCTGGTCCCGTTTGTTGAGACCGGTCGTGAAAACGTGGTACTGCCCAGAGCTGAGCTGCTTCGGATTACTCTGAAAGCCGGACTGATTAAGCTGTTGTTGCTGATTATTGTTACCAGAATGCGGCTGGTCTCCCCCTTGACTATCCTGACCCGGATGACGATGGACCGGATGACCAACCCTGAGCTGCCAGAACCAAAACCAGCGCCTGACCCGTCATGTCCTGAGCCACCGGGCGGACCACCATCTCAATTGTTAGGTTGTGTGAAATACCGCTTGTACTTCTGCATGAAATTGCAATCCCCCATGTGTGGTTGCCAGCTTATCAGGCAGACTATGATTTGGACAAGGCCGCTTAAGTAACTCTTCCATGTTTGAGGGAGAGCTATCCCTGCCAAAGGGCAGTCTAAACCTCCTATTGCCTTTGGGGTGATTCTGCTGGGTGTTTGTATTAGCCACCAACTCTGACCCGGCCTCTGGATTCTTACGTTTGCTCTGGCTACCATTGTTTGCCGCACCCTTGCCTTGATTGCCTTTCTTAGCTTGGCCAGCTTTCTCATCATCAGAACCCGGATCTTTCGTACTGTCAGAGTCGGCATATTTCGTGAGATCCGTCATGAGCTCTCCCATGTCCTGGCACGTATGTTTGAGCCGGCCGAGTTTCTGTTTTAGAGGAACAAAATGGCAGTTCTTCTCCAAGATCAGTACCGCCTGGGCCACCGTGATTTGTTCTGAGGAGTGGATGATTGTCGAGACCCGCCGTACGCAATGATGGGCCGACTCGTTCTCCTCTTGGACACAGTGATCAAGATCCACGAAGGTCATCGGCTGCTTGCACATTCCTTGAAAGTTTTTAATGAACCGGGCCCGAAGCTCCGCCCATGAATTGATGGTATTAGGCGGTAACCCCTTTAGCCACGTGCGAGCCGAGCCTTCAAGCATCATGATGAAATACTTGGCATAAACTGCCTCACTGACCTCCAGCATCTCCATGGCCAGTTCATAACTCTCCACCCAGGCCTCCAGGGGTAAATCAGCAGTATAATTTGGGACCTTGCGGGGCCCTTTGAAGTCTCTTGGCAGCCATTCGCTCCGTAGAGCCGGCGACAAACACGGCATCCTTCCCGTCCTGGAGTTTACTCCTGCCCCTACCGAAACAGAAGGCACAGGCTCCTGGTAAGCCGGCCTAGCTGGCGCCTCTTGTGGGCTTCCTGCATGGTTTACAGATGCTGTCGTGTCTCTACCCAGCCGGTGACCCGTCGGAATCTCTCTGTGTCGGTTGCTGCTGGAACCTGCTGGTGATTCGTAGCGCCGGCTAAAGCTGCGGCTAGGAAGAGGGGTTGAATGAACACGGCTCCGGTTGTGAGTATATTTTTCCTACTGGGCCACGGCCGTCTGCAGGTACCCGATGGCGTTCCGCACATCCTCTACAAAGGGTGCTTCATCCGGGATAGGAATTGTCTCAAGCCGGATGGCCGCTGCCACCATATTCTCGGCCGGGTTAGAATAATGACCCGCCGGCATCGGAAAGCCATTGGGTGAAGCTTGGTTACGCCGGGCCGGATGAGTCGTTGGTCGCTCCGTCGGGTAGCTTTCGGGCGCGTCCGTTACTCGCCTCGTGCCAGGAGGAGTATTGAAGAGGTTCCTTGCTTCATAGCGCTCTGGTAGACGGGATTGATGCCTCGTTTGATGTACCGCTGCTGTTGATATTTGCTCCAGCCCTAGACGAAAAGCATCTGCCTTGATACGTTCCGCCTCTTCCTCCATCTAGATCCTCAGTTCAGCCATCCTTTATCGTTCCTCTGTCATCCGGCCTTTGATCCTTGCGATCTCTAAATTCCGAGCTGCTTGATTATCTGGTGTAACCTCAGTGGCCATTAAAGCCGCGAGCTCATCCATTAGCTCCACAAGAACGTGAGCCGGCGGCGTGGGGTTATCACCCGAGGTGGCGGCTCCTGTGGCTATACTACTCGTGCCTGGGGCTGACCTCGCCATGAACACGACAGCATGAATCGGTGGCTCAAGATCATCCGACTCAGAGCAATCTGACTCAAGGCCGACGTCATCGTAGCCCCCAAGGCCGCCGTTGCGGAGCTGGTACACCGACTTTGTTTCTCCACTTGAAGATTCGTTCTCTGAATAAACGAGAGTTTCCTGTGATCCGGAAGCTTCCAGATCCGTACCTTGAGTGAAGCCTACGAAGACATGCTTCTGACCTAGATTAGCACGGGCAGGATGCATGTTACACGCAGGTCGCAAACGCCGAGCCGGCTCGATGATGTGGGTGCAGACGTCCGGCCCGGGTGTAGATCCATCAACCCTTCCGATGAAGACATGGATCCCGCCGAATGGAACCCGGAAACCATACTCCATGGATTCTGCATCAAGCCCCCAGCCGGCATCGTCGATGTGGAACCGGCCACGGCGACTCTTGCTGATCCTTCCGACCACGTATCCTTCGAGCCCTAGGAGAGAGCCCTTCGAGAACTCAACACCACCAAGCGTCAGCCCCACGGTGGGCGCCAACTGTCATGGATTTATCACGGCAAATGTCCTGGTTAACGGACTTGGATTCGAGGCCATCACTAATGTGATGGACTCAAAGGGGTTGACAGGGACGAAGGACACGAGTTTACCCAGGTTTGGCCCCTCAAGGTGAGGTAATAGCCTACGTCCTGTTGTGTTTGTATTGCTTGTTATATCGATTACAAGGGAGCTAAAGCTTGACCTAGTTCTCGATCACCTCATCTCTAAGTCGCCTCGGGTCTTGCCTTTATATCCCGAGGTCAAGACCACGGGTCATACAAGTTGTGGCCGACTCTATTACACGTCCGAGTCTGCCTCTATCTTCTCTTGCCTATCCTAACCAAGTTGTCCCCGGGCGGCTTTACACGCCCGGGTCTTCTCATCCGGTCCACCCCGCCGGACCATCTTGTGAGCCGCTATGCTTGTTGGGCCCTCCATTCCTGACGACTCACTCTTGGGCTGGCTACGAGCCGTCCAGTTTAACCCGGAGCCCTCCAGGGCGGGTCTCACCGTGGGGTTATATCCCCAACAGGGATTGTTCGCATCACTCGTGGAAACAGGACCACGGAGGATCACACTTTCAGAGTGGATTTTCCATCCAAGGAAGATCTAGGTCACTTATTGACTTTTGGAATGAGTAAAGTTCCAAACAGCTCTTGTGTGTTGGAGTTTGAACCATGGACACGAAAGGAACCGGTAGGCACCGCACTTGCGCAGCTTTGGGTCCAATTTGCGGCAGTACCTCAGGTGGCTCTTGATGATGTCAATGTTACCTGGAGTCTCGGGTCTTTAATTGGTAAGACCGAAAAGGTGGATATGCCTTTTTCTCGCTCTAATGGAGTTGCTCGTTTGTTTGTGAGCGTCATCAATGTGGAGAACATTCCAGGGTCTGTTAGGTGGACCTATGATAGATGCACTTACCTCCTTGATATTGAGATCGAGGAAAATGCGGAGTTCCCTTGACCTGGCCTGACGGGTTGATATGGATACGGATGAAGGTCATGACGGAGATGGACACCCTCAGGCAGAAACTCATGCGGAGCCTGGGATAGATAAGGGGGTACCGCCAGTGTCTAAAACGGCAGAGTTAGATAAATCTTCTGAGCAACATAACGGTACCTCGTCTGTGAATCAGTTGAGGTTTGGTTCTTTTGGATCGTATTCGGCTCCGAGCAAACTCTAGAGCGCTAGGGTCGAACTTGACTATCCGGTGGAGAATGAGTTACCCCCACTTTCACCGCTTGGGTCACCTTCGCCGATGAGGCGGGGGTCTCTTACGTCTGTGCCCAGGATGATTGGGGAAGTTTCTACGCCGGAGATCGCGGCTGCTCATTCGATGGCTACTAGATGTGCACTTGACATGGATTCGCTGCTAACGCCTGAGGTGCAGAGGGATTGTGCTCATCACTACGCCGCCCAGGGTGGAGGTTGACTCCTCGGTGGAGCTACAACCTACATACGGTATGATGGCCGCGTCGGTGACTAGCGGGGCACAACGCGCGACCCGCAAGGTGGCTACGTCGCCTACCAGCGCGGTAATGGCTGCGTTGGTGCCCAGCTCGGTGGCGCAGCATTGTAGCAAGGTGGTCACGACGGTGCCCAGCCCGGTGGTGTAGCAAGCGAGCAGCATGGTGGATGCATCGGCATCTACCGCGGCAATGGCCACAATGGCGCCGGCAACCGTCTCGGGTGAACAGCGAGTGAGCGGCATGGTGGCTGCCTTGGTGCCCAGCGTGGTGATGGACGCGTCGGCGCCCAGCTCGGTGGCACAGCATTCTGGCAAGGTGGTCACGACGGCGCCCAGCTCGGCGGGGCAGCAAGCGATTGGCAAGGTGGCTACATCGGCGTCTACCACGGCAATGGACGCATTGGCGCCCAGATCGGCGTGTTCGCGGGCATGCGATGCGACTACACCTTCTTCTCACCTTTTCGTCGGGACGGATCCAACGACAGGTGGTCGTACGGGTCTCATGGACGACGCTTCAGGCAGCCCGGCTAGACAAGGTGCAGGTGGTTCCTTAGTGGCGGGCCACTCCATGGCTGAGGTGGTTGAGTTCGGGGGCATCCCTGACCCAGTGCCGGGAACAGGCGGATCAACAGCCGTTTACAGGACCAGCCAGACGTGGATGACCTGGTCGCGGGCCATGCCATGAGGGTGGCGAAGCTTCGCGATATTGAGACATCGACATGTATGTCAGTTAATACGTCTTGCTCTATTCTTCACTTTTCAGATGACGATATTTTATTCAAGGCCAATAAACTAGGAGTGTCGTTAGGTAGCAATGCTACAGAAATTTCAAAATCTGTTAATACACTCTTAGACTTAGAGGCAGAGAGAGCAATGACGATGTTGAGAAATATTGCGACTGTCAAACCACTAGATGATGATGAGTTTAATGATCTTGGGTTGGGGGCGATGGAACGTCTATGTGAGGATCTAGTACCTTCGCCCTTGATGACAAAGGAGGTAGATGACATGAGTAAGGAGGGGTATCAGGCCCCTTCTACTCTCATTGATTGTCCATTGGTAGCGACTGGTTATGTGGACCAGATTGTTACGCAGGACAAGCCAAAACAGTCATGGAAGAGGAAAGTATATCCGGTGTCGGCAGTTCGATGTAGTGCAAGATTTAAGACTGCAAAGAAATTTCACGATGAACGATGAAAGGCATATTTTGGAATAACAGAGGTCTTGGTGACTTGGCTAAAAGGAGATTTCTTGTAGAATCTGCTATAGAATAAGCTCGATTTTATAGCACTAATGGAAACCGGTAGGAATAACTTCACTTCGCAGTTTCTCAGTACGATTTCAGGAGGTACTGACTTTGACTGGCACTGTTTACCTCCAAGAGGAAGGTATGGAGGGATCTTACTTGGGCTGAGGTGTGAGACACTAGAAGTTAGACAAGTTGTTTTAGGCGATTTTGCTGTCAAATTTAGAGTTAGATCCAAGGAGGATGGGTTCCAGTGGGCACTTCTGGCTGTCTATGGGGCGGCGCAGCCTGAGCTCAAAATGGATTTCCTCACAGATCTAGTTCAAGTTTGCGGGAATGAGAGGTTACCCATCTTGGTGTGGGTGACTTCAATATTATCAGGCATAAGGATGAGAAGAATAACGATAATTTTGATGGCAGATGGTCCTTCATGTTTAATTCTATTATTGAAAGCTTGGACTTAAGAGAGATAGAATTGACGGGTAGAAAGTTCACGTGGGCTAATACTTTACCTAATCCAACTTTTGAGAAATTGGATAGAGTACTGGCGAGTGTGGAGTGGGAACAGAAGTTTCCTAGAGTTATAGTGAGAGCAATGTCGAGGGTCATTTCTAATCATACCCCTTTGCTTGTCGACTCAGGGGACGCTACTCATAGGGGTAACAAAGACACTTTCTCGTTTGAGGTGGCCTGGTTTGAGAAAGAAGGGTTCTCAGATATGGTTGCGAGGGAATGGTCAAGAGCCCCTGGGGGTAGGACAAACATTGACAGATGGCAAAATAAAATTAGACATCTAAGACAGTTCCTTAGAGGCTGTGCAAAACATGAAAGTGGTATATATAAGCTGAAGAAAGAAAGGCTTGTGCAAACTATAAATTTCCTAGATATCAAGGCTGAATCCGTGCTGTTGGATGACGATGAAAGGGCATATAAAGCGGAGGCAAAGCATAACCTAAAACTTCTACTCAGGGAAGAAGAGTTAAAATGGGCACTAAGAGCAAAGGTGCGTCAGGTTATCCAAGGAGATGACAATACGCAATTTTTTCATCTGATTGCAAATGGTAAACATAGAAAGAAAATGATTTACCTATTGGAGCAAGACGAGAGTACAATTGTTGGGCAAGAGAACCTGAAGTTGTACATCACAGATTATTATAAGAAACTATTTGGAGTCCCGGAGGATAATACGGTCAATATGGATGAACGGGCAGTCGGGGATATACCTCAACTCGGCACGGACGAGAATGAGCTATTAACCGCACCTTTCACGGAGAAAGAGGTGTTCGATGCCATCTCTCAAATGAAAAATAATAAGTCACCTGGACCAGATGGGTTTCCAGCTGAGTTTTATAAAAGATGCTGGCATATTATAAAAAGGGACCTCATCCCGATGTTTCATGACCTGTTTGAAGGACACCTGCAGCTGCACCATCTGAACTTTGGGACTATAACGTTGTTGCCAAAGAAGGAGGGGGCTGTGTGTATTGAATAGTTCAGACCAATCCGCCTTTTAAATGTGAGTTTTAAGATATTTAGTAAGGTTGGAACGAATAGGTTGACGCAGATTGCCCATGAGGTGGTGCAACCTAGTCAATCAGCGTTCATGCCTGGAAGGAATATTCTGGAAGGAGTAGTGGTACTCCACGAAACTCTTCATGAAATTCACTCGAAGAAACTAGATGGGGTTATCCTCAAGGTAGATTTTGAGAAGGCATATGATAAGATTAAATGGTCCTTCTTACAACAGGCATTGAGGATGAAGGGTTTCGATGAGCTGTGGAGAAAGCAAATCGAGGCCTTCATACAAAAAGGGAGTGTTGGAATTAAAGTGAATGATGTTTTGGGTCATTTTTTCCAAACTCATAAAGGTCTCCAGTAGGGTGATCCTATGTCCCCCATCCTCTTTAATGTAGTTGCGGATATGTTAGCAATTTTGATAGGGAGAGCTAAACAGGAAGGCATGATTGGTGGTCTAGTGCCCCACCTCGTGGAGGATGGGGTGTCCATCTTACAATATGCTGATGATACGATACTCTTCATGGAACATGACATAGCAAAAGCCAGGAACATGAAACTCATCTTATGCCTATTCGAACAGATGTTGGGTTTAAAGATTAACTTTTCACAAGAGTGAAGTGTTCTGTTTTGGAAGAGCCAAAGAAGAACAAGAATCCTATAAGCAACTGTTCGGATGCAAGTTAGGCAGCTTACCATTTAGTTATTTGGGCATCCCTATCCACCATCGTAAACTGTCAAATCACGAGTGGAAGAGGATTGAGGACCGGTTTGAAAAGAAGCTGAGTTGCTGGAAGGGCAAGTTATTGTCATATGGGGGGAGGCTCATATTGATTAACTCGGTCCTTACAAGCATGCCTATGTTCCTATTATCATTCTTTGAGATACCAATAGGAGTTCGTAAGAGATTGGATTTCTTTAGGTCACGCTTCTTTTGGCAGAGTGATGAGTTCAAGAAAAAATATAGACTCACCAGATGGGATATTATCTGTCGTCCTAAAGACCAGGGAGGTTTAGGAATTGAGAATCTAGAGGTCAAGAATAGATGTCTGCTTAGCAAGTGGCTATATAGACTGTCTACGGAAACGGATGGAATGTGGGCACAAATTCTACGTAATAAGTATTTGAATTCCAAAACGCTAGCACATGTCTCCGCTAGACCGACTGATTCTCCTTTTTGGAAAGGCTTGATGAAGGTCAAAGTCAATTTTTTTTCATCGAACTAAATTTGTTGTCGGCAATGGAGAGACCACTAGATTCTAGGAAGATATGTGGTTGGGGAGACGCCCCTGGCTATAAAGTATCCATCGCTGTATAACATAGTACAACATAAAGAAAGATATGTTGCCACAATTATGCAGACAATCCCCCTGAATATTCAATTCAGACGCTCATTGATTGGACATCGTTGGGCTGAGTGGTTGCACTTAGTTAATACACAGATGGACATTCAACTATTAGGAGATCCTGATAGAGTGCTTTGGAAACTTACGAATTCTGGTACCTTCACAATAAAATCGATGTATCTCGAGTTCTCGACCTTATTGACACGACGGCGGTGCCTAAGTCAATTCATATTTGGAAGGTTAAGGTGCCTCTAAGAATTAAGGTATTCATGTGGTTCGTGCACAAAAAGATGATTCTTACTAAGGACAACCTAGCTAAAAGAAATTGGCCAGGGAGTGTACGATGTACTTTTTTGTGATCACCAGGAGTCGATCCAACACTTATTTTTAGATTGCCCACTAGCAAAACTCTTATGGCAAACGGTCACCGTCGCTTTTAGTATTAATCCTCAAGATAACATTGATAAGTTTTTTGGTACGTGGCTAGATGGAGTGGACATTAAGCTGGCAAGGCATATACGCGTAGGTGTATCTGCACTACTTTGGGCAATATGTAATTGCAGAAATGACATAATTTTTAACAAACAAACACGTATATATTTCTTGCAGGTACTACATAGGGCGTCGACTTCGATCCGTATGTGGTCGTTACTCACTCCTATGGATACCAGGGAGCCTTTGGTTACTAGATCTATCAGGTGGGAGATGGTAGCGCGGGATATATTTAACCGGTTTGGATGGCGGTCTAATAATAAGATAGGTGGTTAGGCATCTATCTCTATTTTTGCCGGTTATGGCCATTTACTTTTTTTTGTTTCGGATCAGTCTTGTTATTCCTTTGCAACTTGGTGGAGGTGGACAATTTTTTGTTTTGCTTATGTTTAATAAAGAGACTGTATGCATCATGTTGATGCAGAGACCGAAGGTAACGCTCCTTTTCTTAGAAAAAACCATCGTCTAACAGGGAGCACATGACCACAGTACATTAGGGCAAAAACATTTTCTTAGAAAAAACCATCGTCTAACAGGGAGCACATGACCACAGTACATTAGGGCAAAAACACATGCATCGCACTCAATGCTCGGTGGCCGACACCACAAGCAAAGAACCGGAGCACGCATCTTATACCCATTTTGAAACAAGTAAAGCAGGAATCTCGATCGCAGCGATCTCTCTTTGGGCATCATTTTTTTTTCTGTGCCGTGGCACCACTACTCACCAGAGGCTGGTCAGCTTTGCACGAATAATAGATAAGATAATATAAGGCGGCCCCCATGAGCTAGCCATTTGTCTTTACCGCTAGAAGCTAGTGGCTCTTTTCATCGGCAGTGGCTCTCTAGCTTCCCAAGAACCCAAAGGCGTGACAATGTAGTTTTCAACTCTCCGCTTAGCCCGTGTGGGTTGCACCAAAGGTAAAACTACTCTATATACGTATCTGCCAGTTGAGGATATTTTTTCCTCTTCCATTCCACTAGCTTGGTCTCAGCCGATGCAGATGGAGGGAGATCGACTTTCCGAAAAGAGAACAGGCTGGCTCGGTGTTTGCTTTTCGATGGCAGGGTGCGAGGGATGTTGAAGTCGATCATCGGAGGCGGATGGCGTGTGTGGATTCCTCGCAGCGATGATTGGGGTCTCGTTCTGGTCATGTCGACGTTGACGAGGAGCCGGAGGCGCATGTTGCAGCGGCGAGCCGGCGAGTGCCCCCCTAGCAGAAAGCTGTGAGACTCCGAACCCACTTATTATTCTCTGTTAATTCACGCATTGAGTGGGTACAGGAAGATGCAGCGCGGCAGGGCCACCATGAACAAGACACGGTCGACGACTATGATGGTGGCGGAGGAGCTCGTTGCTCGTCCCTCGTCCGGCTAACCCATGGCGACGTGCCCAGCCACCGTGCCGTACGTTAGGTGGTAGCGCTGAAGCACTTTGAAGGCGCTCTGCGCCGCCTTGGCGTCATGAACTCCGGCTGAGCTCGAGGCCTCACCTGGTTCTGCGGCGTCCTGGCTCCCATGGGCACTCGCCATTGACGGAGGATATATACTGCTTGCCGATTATTCCGATGTGGGCTTCTAGCCGCAGTCGGCATAGTTGCATGGGATGAAGACGCCGCTCCAACACACAGCTCCGTGTTTCCATTATTGATGGTCTCAACCACAGTTGTGTGCGAAAGGTGTGTGAACGATTGTTGTTGTTTCTTTTTCTTTTTCATTTTTTTTTTGCGGGGAAGAAAAGATTGTTGCTGTGAATTTGAAATTTCAAGATCTTGATACGGATGGTTGAGGATTATGCTCTCCGTATGGATCTGATCTCCTCCCTTTATCCCTCCACATCTTGCGTTTTCTTTCGAGATCTTGCTTGTGACACTGAACGGAAAGTGAGACACTTTGTTCTGTCAAGTTTCGATTGCTCACCACGTATACCACGTGGTAAGTGAAACTTTTGTTACCGAAATGGGTTTACTGCTTATTTGTTAGTATGACGTATATCTATGGGTCAGTTATATGTGATTCGCTTGAAAATTTATTTTTGGTAAGTCAATTTCTAGACCATTTGGTTTATCAAGATCCAGTGGACGCCATTCTTCGTTTAGCTTTTTTCTTCCTCCCACAAAACAAACCTTCCCAAATTGCAAATTCATGCAACTTAAGTACAGCTATTGTATGAATCTATGAAATCATTGAAGTAATTGTCTTGTACTTATTTGCGTTAATAGGCTCAGGCAGCAAACCAAACAACTATTTTCCCAAGCATGCCTGTGATGCAAAAATCGTTGAAGTCTCGACCTACTGTCAGGCAGCCATTTTTGTAGCCTACTAAGGTCACTGACCAAACAAACCTGAAACCTTGTTACTCCCGCCTCGGCCACTACAACTCAACGTCGAGATAAAATACCGAGCAGCCCCAAACTATCACAGAGAATTGAGATATTGGCGCCGGCTTTGTAAGACGAGAAGTAACATTAGATTGTTATTACCAACGTGTTAGGCACTCACCTAGTTTTCTGTTTTTGGGATGCTTATGTGACACTGATATTTATTTTTCCTTCGTCTGTAGGTGAAAAGAAATCCTATTGCTGCAGAGATATGAAGGATAACGAGTATTTGCCGACAGAATTCATGGCAAGTTGTGGAGGAGAATTGCATCAGGCGATGACCAGGTAAATTTTCTGATCATTACTGAACTCTTATTAGATGCTGCTGTATGATATGAGCCTTTAATTTATAATGATTTGAGTGGTATTACCATTACCTCTTGTGTCGTAAGAAGATGTTAATGGTCTTGTAGGGTTAGTGTGGAATTTTGACTTCCACAACCAATGAAAGAAGTTATAATCCATCAACACAAAGTCAAATAAGAAAGATACCCCATATTAATTCTATAATATAATCTTACCATTTCAATCTTTGTTTACTCACGAGGCAGTAGGCGCAACCATGTACCAATTCCTTTTGTGTTGACACGACATTCTAGAAGATCATATTATTTAAGCTAATGATGTTATATTCATAAGAAATGTACGTTATAATTTTTTTTCACATGTTTCAAAAAATGTTTGCATAGTTCAAGTTTTTATCATTTAAAAATGTTTTAACATGTATTCATCAAATATATTAAAAATACCTCATCTTTTTTTATTACCTCCTCGCATATGTATCAGACCGAATCCATTCTTTTTCGAAACCGATTATAAAAAAGAACTTCTAATTCTTAACTTTTCGAGGAAACCTTCTTCAGTGGATACGAATGACTGAATTTTTCAATCCTTTCCATCTTGGTTCCATAGGAGCAAGTCAGAAAGGTTGAGAACTAGGACAATCTGATTTGATTCGATCCCAATAGCCATGATATGATCATCTTAGAGTGAACTTTTTGTCAATGGATGCTCCTATTACACTCGTAGTCTCTGAAGGATGAGAACGCACTATGTAGCATTTACATCAGTAATTCAAACTTTGATTTTTTTTAAATGTTAAACATGTATTTGAAAAATATCAAATTTGTTTTTAAAATGTTTTCCATGTATACAAAAAATTGTAATAAAATGTAGAAATGTATTGAAAATACAAAAAAAACTACATAGAAACAAAATGAAAAGCGAAGAAATAATAAAAAGATGAAAAACCCAAGAAAGAAACAAAGAAAAGAAAAGTATAAAGAATAAAAAAACTGAAGAAATTTGTTGAAAAACCAAAGAAAACCAAAAAATAACAAAGAAAAAAACCCTGAAGAACCGTTGTGAAAAACAACCAATAGAATAATAATAGAAAACTATAAAAATAGATCGAACACAGCGAAAGACGCGGGCGAGATGAGAGGTAACGACTGACCCAGTTAATGGCCCGGTCCATAGTCGTCGCTACGTAGGCAATTCCTATTAGATATCGGTACAGGCGAGACATAGCCCTCGAGGTCAGAGCGGGCTGCAGTCTGGTTTTCCAATGGGCTTATGGCCTTGCTCTGCCTGCAGATGGAATATCTCTCCTCATCTACTACGATATTATAGCGAGATCACTAGTTAGCAAGTACACCTTTCAAAGATCATTACCACCTTCCCAAATTGCGACAAGTGACACATTTCATGTGTGCCACTTGTCGTAACCTGATAGTTTTTTCTTTTTTCGTAGATCCGTATTTTCAAAATGTTATATCTCTTAACCATGCGTCCAAATCTTGAACCGTTTTCACCGTTGGATTTCTCGCGTCGAGATCTTAAAAATTAGATCCCATGTTGATAGATTTTGACGAATTTTTTTTTCACAAAAAAACCGTTCCTAAAAAAAACGTGTTTTTCCCTTTCTGAGAGGCACGGGCGTGCCTCTCGTGAAGGCAAAGTCATGCCTCTCGTGAAAAAAAAAATGCATTTTTTTCGCGCATTTTTTTTTAATTTTTTCGTCCAAAAGCTAAGAGAAGACCCGTGAAAAACCAGAACACAAAAAAAAACATACAAAAACCAGCCTAAAAAGCCGAGAACACGTGCAAAAAAAATAAAAAATTGAAGGAAACGATCAGAACGCGACACATGGCGAATGCTGAGAACACGCCAAGTGCCAGTGCGTGCGAGTGATCGTTGGGAGACTTCTCAGGGAGTACTCGCTAATTACTTGCTTCCATATCATGGGCTTTGATGGTTACGCTCAAAACTTGAATGGGCTTCCCAAATAAAATAAAAAACAAATCAAGCGGGCTGCAGTGTTTGGTTCTAGCATGGGCTCCTCTGCCTAGACACCAGCAATGTTGTGATTGTCTCAAAACAATTAATAAATCACTTTTGTAATTTTTATGCTGAAAAACTTTTTTGTGATTGGCTGCAGTGTTTGGTTCTAGCATGGGCTCCTCTGCCTGGAGACCAGCTCTGTTGTGATTGTCTCAAAACAATTAATAAATCACTTTTTTAATTTTTATGCTGAAAAACTTTTGTGTGATTCTACTAAGAAAACATTTTTCTAATAAATAAATCATGGGTGTCCTTTCAATGTGTTTTTTTTTTTGAGAAACCTCACCAGCTTTATTGATTCAAAGTAATATCCTTAGGTACAAGATTTGGATCATGAGGAATGCCCAACCAAACATGTCTACCTATGCCTAAATTATATATACAAGCAAACTTGGCAAGATTATGAGCCTCAAAATTATGGTTTCTACCTAAAAAACAAAGTTACATGAAATAAAACTAGAGCTGCCGGCTGTTATTTCATGTATGATCGCTGCATGATGCCCTCGTGTCCCCATATTGACGTCATTGATAACTCTTTAGCAATCTGATGCAACGGTAAAATTCTGAATGAGCAGGTCCTCTGCCAAATAAAAAGCTTCTCTGCCAGCATATGTTTCACACACATTCACATCTCCAATGTGAAACAAATTGTGATACTCCCACGACTCTAAAGACCCAGCATGACCCCCCAGGCCTAATTTCTCATCCCATAAAAAGAAAAGACCTACATTCCTTAAAACAAATCCCTCCTATACCTACTCGTGTGACGATCCAAAACGAGTGACGATCTACGTCGAGATATCGTGGCCATCCATCACTTCTTTTAGCGGTTGAAGGATCAATTCATCCATTCCATAATACGTAGCAGGATTACAGTCAAGATATAGGCAATTGCACAGCAAGTCAGGTGCGGAATCAGTCCACTCGCGACCTTACTTAGTCTCGAGGTCCTCCACCCTCCTTCCGCATTCTCAAACCCCCCCTTGCACAGAAGAACCATAGCTAGGACGATGGGTGGCTCGGTGACGGTGCCGGAGAAGCTATCGAAGGAAGCGCAGAAGGCAGAGGAGGCCGTCGACGCGGCGGGCCAAGGCAAGGAGAAGCGGCCCGACAAAGCGCCGGAGACAGGAGAGGCTAGCGACGCCGCGGGCCAACGCCAGGAGAGGCCGCCGGGTGAAGCGCCGGAGACAGGAGAGGCTAGCGGCGCCGCGGGCCAAGGCCAGGAGAGGCCGCCGGGCGAAGCGTCGGAGACAGGAGAGTCTAGCGGCGCAGCGGGCGGTGGCCAGCCGATGGTATATATCGATGCCCTTTGATCTGTGATTTTTGGTTTAGGATCAGGTCGAGCAATCGTTAAGGTCCGATTTGCTATACTGATTGATAGGACTAGTTCAAACCAACCAAGGAGAGACTGATTGCGGGATTGTGGGCAGGATGGCAAGTAGGATCTTGTTTTTACCATAGCGGATATATTGCATGCTTTTGATAGTTCACATTAAATGGGCAATGAAAATACGAAAGGTTGCATTTCTATTACTCCCCCACCGATATAAATCAATTGTCCCTGGCTTAGTTCAAAGATGGATTCGGGAAGTAGTTTAAATTTACCATTGCGATTACCAAGAAGATCAAACGTGTCAACTGTTTAAAATGAATAAATTGTTATTCCTCTTCATGACTATACAAAACACAAACACAATAGGTGACAAGTTAAATGTACATGATATAATCAATTCATCATACCTAAGTTGCGGTACGAATTGAGGATTGGACAAGAAACCGCTGCCCTAATAAGTTCCATCTAAATCAAGAAATTGATTCACCCTAATGCGAATCAGTACCATAGTAGATAGTACAAACCAACAAAGGAGAGACTGACCGCAGTATTTTCTTGCCTGTCGACGTGCTCGCGGGGAGTAACGTGATAGCTTCAGCAGTCGACGTTGACCGGGTTCGGTTCTTTTGTACCGCCCATCCCTTGCGGACTACCCTATGTGCAGTGAGTTATGCATCGACACCAAAACAATCGATATACGATTTTGTTCTCAGCTTCTCGAACCAAACTGTGGCCGCTTCTCTTCGATAGTAGGCTGACCATCTAGTAAGACTATTCATAGTGGGGAGTAACTTAGACTTGTAACACGCATATGCATGTTACTATTCCATGTTACTATCTTTATAGTGAGAAGTAGCATATATATAGTGTCATGCAACACTTTATTTATTAGGTTATAGACCCATCTTGCCTTGATATGTGTGATGTTACTCATAGTGTGAGTAAATAACTATGTTACTTAATTTGTGTCTCTTCTCATTATTTAGCTGTCATATCAATTTTTTTCTTAGGTGTCATCTATGTTAGCCCCGTTACGGACAGTCTAATGGGCTATCGTTCTCAGCTTTTAGGACCAAACTGTTCGTTTATCTTCAATACTAGGCTGACCAAATAGTAGTGGGCTATAGTCTGCTCAATTTTCGGTCTTCAAGCCTTGAGCGCATCGTAGGAGTGGGCAGGGGGTGGGGGGTGGGGTCAGATTATCCCTAAAACTAGTTAAACTATGATTAAGTACTCAGAAACTACACATAGCTTGTGTAGCATTTGGGGGGGGGGGGTGCTTAATTCCTAGTTCAGTCACTGATTGTGGGGTCATTCCATAAGGATTTTTCATGCTGACCACTTTATCCAAAGTGGTGAAATCACCAACATGGTAATTGCATGTACTCTTGTAGAGATGAGGGGTTAGAATAACTGCTTTTGTAATCCAGGGATCGAAAACACATGACATGAATGATCAGGTGATAATCTAGACATTGTCCTAAGGTTTTTGCAATGTAATTCTACCAAATTTTGTGCTTGTATGTTGCGTTTTTGTATTTTGTGTACTTGTCACGCTCATCTGGTATGTTAGGTTGCTGCATTGTTTGGGCATGGGTAAGGTTGAGGACAACTCCTGACATTGCTAAACCTTGGCAGCAAACGATGCATATGGTGAAGAACTTGCAGAACACCAATGCCAATTTCTAGTCCATTCTCTTGAATTACCCGTAGCAATGATCTCCATCAGTGTGCCTTCTAGAATATCTCTTGCCCGAATAAAAAATATCTCTCAAATATTGGAGCAATTGAAACAACAACTTCAACAATGATACCACTTGCACTATTCTCTTGGTTTTAAATCATTTTTTACCTTATTCAATATTATTTTAAAACTAAATAATGATGAACCTTTTTCTGTTCTTTATGAAACATCTGTTCTTTCACCTAACACACCGATGATTTGATTTGGTGTGTATTGCGACAAGTCCTTGCTGGACTACTTGTTTTAACTTCGGGTTCTTGGGGAAGTCTAGGATGGCTCCTAGTGCAGCAAGTTTCTCTAAGCTGTTTGCCAAAAAGAATTTCTAATGAATTTTACATTTTGCAGACTAGTGCATATTTGTCTCAGGCTGCTCCTACAGAGCCACTATCAGAGGATGCCAACAAAAGGTCTCTTTATGAGAGCAATGGCAAGGTAATTGCCATTTCAAATGTTAAAGTTTTGGTAGGCTAGTCATAGTGGAGAGTAACTTAGACTACTAATCTATGTTAATACCGTCATAGTGGGTAGTGTCATAGATGTGGTAATATATATGCCTTCATTTATTGCTTTGTAGAGTCATTTTGCATTGGGAAGCGCTATGTGATGGTAACATAATAGGTTATTCTATTTCTCTCTCTCCTCATTAACTACCTGCCACATCATAATTTTTGCTTATGTGGCATCTATGTTACTACTTATGTTACTCTCACTATGACCAGCCTTATGCACTATTACTAATGCACCTAGAAATCATAAAGATTGATATCTCGTTTGCTTACATTTTCTCCACTTAAATCATTTGGTGCTTCATGCAAAGCATCCCGCAATGTTACATAGCTTTATTATGTACAATAACAGGATTTGGTGCTACTACTCCGTCACTGTCCTCCATCTTTATTAACCAAAAGGCTATTCGAATTCTTAATCAGTCAAAAAGGAATACTTGTTCATGCATCAGACATCTTCATAATTCAACCAAGATTTGATTTTGCTATTTCAGAGATCCTTTCACATTTTTGATATTGTATTTTTTGTTTCCATACAGAACAATCAGCTCTCGCGATCTCCATCAACTTCCCCAGTGCAATTTGGGTGGGGGAAGAAACTGTGAACATATTTGATGTAAATATTACTAAATTTGGGTTCAGATATGTCGATTGGGGGAGCGTGCTAGATTGTGTAAGAGTAAAATGTGACTTATATCCGTCCTCTTTGGGGGGGGGGGGAGAAATGGTAAACATACTTGCCTTAAATGTTTCGAACTGTTGATTCAGCCCATCTCTTTTTTCAGGGGGATAACATTGTTCATGAAAAGACATGTGTATATAACTTTTCATCGTTGGCAAAGGAAATTTGTTGCTGTTTGCCGTTGTTCATATCTCAGTATTACTACTTCCAGATTCTGGCACATGCTTTCACCGATATGCGAGTAATTGTAAACAAAGGCAAGCAGCAACAAATCTAAGATTATGCTTTTTTGGGATGATGGGAAGTCGTGGCTGGGTGATGCTTAGGATGTATTTCTACCTTGTCTTATATTTCAAGTTAATATATACAGCCCGTCTATTTTGCTAAGATTAGCAGAATAATATTCTACCAGCACTTCAAAACTGCGCGCTTAACGCAAGTGCACGACATTGCGAAGCAAAGAGTACTGCAATACCAAAACGAGTGAAATTCTTGTCGTAGAAAAACTGCACGTGTTTTTTGGCACTATTTTCGATCCAGTTTTTAAACATTCGTCAGAACGAGGCGTATGATATGGTGTTGGGAAGCTATGTATTGGCTGCAACTTTGCCATCTTGAACATTTTTCTAGATTCCTCGCGGTTTAAGAGCAGTTTTCAAAACGGTGAGCGCCCGACGAGTGGCAGCGAGCGTTCTTTCATGATTTTTTTCCTAAACCACTGCTCGAAGTGAAGTAAATGATATATCATTGGAAAGATATTGTCGAGGTGGAACTTTTACATATAGAACACACTCTCTCTAATAACTTATTTTTAAGAGCAATTTCGAACTTACCAAAACGCAGAAATAGTTTTCAAATCTACGTTTTTTCGGTACGGTTTTCGCTGCAGTTTTTTAACTGTTTGTCGCAACGATGCGTGTGACACGATGTTGGAAAGCAATGGAATAGGTGCAACTTTCATATGTTGAACATTTGTTGAGGTTCCTCTTAGTTTTAAAGAAATTTTGAAAATGGTGTAACGACAAACGAGGGGCAGCGAGCGTATTTTCTTGAATTTTTCCAAACCGTTCATCAAAATGATGCAAATGATACGTCGTTGTAAATATATCAACGTGGCACAAATATTTCATTTAGAACACTCACTAATTCCTTACGGTTTAACAGTGGTGTAAATATTACCGAAATGCGGAAACTCTGTTTTTCACGACACCAAAATCGATGAAGTGAACTGCATCAGACAGAAAACTATACCGCTTTAGAAGAAAACCTGCACTACATGAGACGTGCAAGTGAGCTGCATAATTAATTTTTGTTCCTTTTCTAACTTTTTTTGTTAACGAGAGTGGACCGTAGAGATGAAGGCGAGTGAACCACATCAGGTGAAAAGTGAACCGCGACACGAGTCTAAGTGAACAACCACGGTGAGCATGGTGAACAAGAGTGAACCGCTTGACACAAAGTAGCGAACTGCATCTGAAAGAAGTGAACTTCTTTTTGAGGTATGTTTTCTTTTTGTTTTGTTTTACCAAGTGAACCACAGAGGATTTTACACCGAACCGCATTTATGTATCATTTTTTTGTTGGCTGAAAGTGAAATACTCGCAAAAACTAACTGAACCGTGGGATTTTTTTAACCCTTATATAGAAGTATAAAACACATGTGCATAGTGTGTCATGACGTTTAGAACTTCAATGTTTTTCGAGAGTAGCAAAGTGAGCTACATGTGCTTTTTAGCTACATTTATGTGAGTGGTGCTTTTTAGCTACATTTTTTCATGAAAATTTTCACCTATAAAATGTTTTCCACAATTAAAGTGGATTGTTTTTGTAAACTTCCGAATTGAAGTGAGTTGCACATAGGAATTAGTGAACTTCATAGGTATTCCCACAATTATTTTAATTTTAAATGAACCAGCAAATCCATACAACGAACTACATTGGCTTTTAAAGTACTCACAATATGTACAACTATCACTCCTATTGTTTCATCAAGTTGATCGATCTCTGTCTCTCCCTCTCTCTCTCTCATACTGAGAAAGTAAACATATAAAATATAATTTAGAACTAGGCCCCTAAAATAGCAAAAACACCATCTAAGCAGGAGACATACACGATTTTTTGCATCCAAGCCCAGTTTAACAAGAGCACTAGCCGGACTGCAAGCACACCAACACGGAATTGAATGCACACGAGCACGAACAACACATTACATATTGCACACTCAATGACATATTGCATGATGCACCACCAATGACTACATGCCACAGGGCCCTGCTATCGAGGTTCGCTGGAATGCTTACATCCTCTCCACACCCGCTTTTTACTACCATCAGCGAGGTTGCAACATCCTCCTCCTGTCGCGGGCGAACAACAACAAGTTGAGGAGAGAACTGCTTCATCAAACAGCACTGCACACACAAACCAAGTTGAAGGCAAAATATGAGACACGCACGAGTTGAATTGCAGGCCGTCCTGCAATGGCAAAATATGTAGAAAAATCTCACTAAACTAAATTTGGTCTCCATGTCGAACACCAACAAACCACCATGAGATCTGCGACGCACTCGTGGTGGAGCACCTCGCCATCGTTGTTCATAAAGAAAAGAACGATGTCATGGTCGTAGTCCAGCTGGTCGACGACATTGAGGGAGAGGACCACGGTCACCGGAAGGAGTCCCGTGACGAGCACACGAAGAGGTTCACCAGCCTGACGAGGCTTGACCAAAGATGTGGCGGGGGTGATGGGTCGCGGGAAGGATGGTCGGCTCGCCGGAAAGGCACATGGGGGGAATAGAAGGAGGCCATGCGGCCGGAGGGGGAAGAAGAAAAACGTGCAGATTGCACATAGCCAAAATCCGCAAAAAACGCAAAGATAAAAACAAGTGGACTACACGGACGCTACCGCTCTTCCATCGTTCGTTGTTGCAGACGTTTGAGGGGTGTATGCGCCATGGAGGATACCACCTCCCAACCTCTTGAAACTACTCTCCACCGTTGCTGCTTCACAATCTTCGGTGGTGTGGGATTTCTCGCAGGAGCGTACTACATGCGACGCGTCGGGTGAAGAGGAGGTTGATGTCGGAGGTAGGGAGGATGGAGACGAAGTGGTGGCGAGGTATGTGGTCGTCGGAGCCTCCTGTCCATGGCCACCAACAAGGCGAGGTATGTGGTCGTCGGAGCCTCTCATCCATGGCCACTCGATTCGGCCTCCGGCCCATTCCAGTGCGGGATCCGGCCTCCACGTGCGGCCACTGGCCCCTCACAGCGTTGATCTTTCCTCCATGGACACACACGCGGCTGCCACCCCCTCCCAACACGGGATCTGGCCTCCATGATAGAGGTAGGTGAGCTAGGGGGAGGGTACCAAGGAGAGAAGGCTGGAGGGGGAGAAGCCGACGGTTTGGATTGACGGGGTGGGCGTGATGGACGACAATGCACGAATGCAGGAGGCAATCCATATCCAATGACGGCCACGCAGAGAGGTGGTGAGGAGCACTGGCTAGAGTTGTGGAGACCTTGGGCTGCCGCTAGACTAGGTGAAGGGAGCGGGGATGGGTGGAGCGGATTCGGGATGGGTTGACGCTGGGTGGGGGAGTGGGAGGGGTGGGAGGTCGCTGGGGGTTGAGTGGCCTCCTGTGGGGTGCTAGTCGTGGAGTGGGTGGGGATTTGGGGGTTACGGGGATGGGTCGGGAGTGGATTGGATCCGGGCAGAGGTTGGGGTGGAGTTGAGGGAGGGGGTGGTTGGGGTGGTGGCTTCTTTTTTTTCTATAGTTCGGTTCGGGGAATTTTGTAGTGCTGAAGTATTGTCAGAATAAGCCTGGGTGTTGTTAGAATAAGGTCTTAAAGGTGTTGTTAGAGTAGGCGCCCATGGGGCTCAAACAACACAACGATGATTCCACATATTCACTCTATCCTTTC
Source organism: Hordeum marinum (assembly GCA_022496015.1). NCBI lineage: Eukaryota > Viridiplantae > Streptophyta > Magnoliopsida > Poales > Poaceae > Hordeum > Hordeum marinum. The sequence goes on along the minus strand of CM039676.1, from coordinate 345,571,140 downwards.
AAATATGGTATCTGCCTAATCGATCCAAACCCTAGCCGCCGTCCACCGCTTCCACTCTACGCCGACACCGGGGAGGTCGGTCTTCATTATCACCATCGAGGGCCGCGTTTTTTGTACCTAGTGTTCGCCCGTCGGTCGTGTTGACCGGCTTCCCTAAAGAGTCTTTTTTCGATCCCATGATTTGGGTTTTTCTCTTTTGTCGATCGTATTGATTAGTGCTATCTTTTTAATGTTCCGATCTAAGATCGGTTTGCGTCGCCTACCACTGCCAGTCGACCCCCACGCGTCTCTACTACGACTCCACACTACTGTAGGAATGCCTAGCAATGGCGGGTGGGAAAAGCCCAGCAATGGCGGGCAAGGTTCTCTCAGGGCCACCCGCCACTGACCTCCCGCCATTCCTAGAACGCCATCAGTGAAGGGTACCCGCCCGCCACTGTTAGGCCAGGAGCAGTGGTGGGCTCTAGGCTGAACCCGCCATAACAGTCTTTGTTGCCTGCCATAGGTTTTTTGTGCTACTGTGGAGATCATTTTCTACCACTCGCCACTGCTCTTGTCGCATGACGACATGATTGAATTACATCATGTTGCACCTAAATCATATCATCATTTAAACATTTGATACATAAATTCTGGTTTGAACCTTGACCCACATACACGCACCACATTACAATGATTTCAGATTAATAAGAAGTAGTAGTTATAAAATATATTAAGTGCATTACAATAATTAATAAGTATGTATATGAGTGAAATGAGTGCCGGACGATGTTCAACACACAAACCGTTAGTTGAAGTCGCACATACTACATGATTAGTACTTGATGAAACGAACGGGGACTAACGGGCCGCTTGCTCTAGAATTGGAGATTTGGCCTCTCGAAGAGCCCATTGCACAACCTCAGAAGGCGTGGGTATGGTGTTTGGACTCATACTCGGCTAGATCCTCAGCCTCTCATCTGGGGTCGCCTCCACAAGGATGCACACTGCAAGGTCAGTGAACCGCCTCTCTGCAATCTTCTCAATCATTGGGATAAAACAATGGGACATTGGAACACTTTTGACCCAAGCTAACATCGCCTCCTTGAGGTGCTCTACCCGATACTTATCCCATGTCCATAGATAGTGCTTCTCCATGTCCGCCGCAAAGACCCCCACCCACAAATCTTTGGCGGTCCCATATATTATTTTTAGTAGACAATAACATTAATTAGAAATATATAGATATAGAAAAGATCACAAGGTTAATATATAAACATATGATACTCGTACATACAAAGTAGAGATCACAAGGTAAGAATCATTGTGTCGTGACATAGTTTAATGTTTTTCACGGTTTACTAGACTAGAAAGGTGCATGTCTATCGCTGTCTTGATGTTTCATTCTCATGTCTCGTTCTTCTTCACTCTTTGCCCCATAGTAGAACATCCCTTCATCCCTCACTACATGGTTATTGATGATATTCGTGAGAAGTCTATGAAGGCGCTCGTTCTCTATCCAAAAGTGAGCTAGCTTAACTTCCTTCTCATTGTCTTCGCACTATTTCTGCAACATTAAATCACTTCTTAACAGTGGTCCTACGCGCACATAGTCATCCATCAATACCATGGCATAGTAGCCACACATTTGCATGGTATCGCCTTTTGCTTATTGTCGGCAACAAAAGCTAGTGTTAATTTGTATTGCGAATGCGGCATGTTCTTACGGTCGGACTTATGACACATAAGAATACCAACATTGAGAACCTTCTTTAGATCGGTCCACATCTTCTTAGGGTCTCTTTTGGAATCAAAGAAATAAGATCGACCGTCGCACCACTAGCCATCGGGGTGGATCTCGACGATGGCAGTGGCGGCAACGATGAGATGCCTCCTCCGATGTTGGAGGAGGAGGCCACGCGCGCCCACGGCAGCGCGAGAAGGGGCACGGCAGCGAGGAACAGCGGCGGCGACAAGGGGCACGGAGGCGAGGGGCGACGACGGGCGCGCGCGACAACAAGGGGTGAAAAAGTGATGAGTAGTGCGTGCGGCGACGAGGAACGAAGATACCGCGGGGCATGGCCACGAGTCAGGCGATATGTGAGGAGGGAAGAGATGACGCAGGGGAGAAGTGGGGGCAATGGTTTTTGTGTGAAAATTGAACCGCCAGCGTAGTTGAATTACAAGTGGCGGGCGGGGTACAAAGTTGTTGGAAATATGCCCTAGAGGCAATAATAAATTAGTTATTATCATATTTCCTTGTTCATGATAATCGTTTATTATCCATGCTATAAATTGTATTGATCGGAGACTTAGATGCATGTGTGGATACATAGACAAAACCATGTCCATAGTATGCCTTTAATGGACTAGCTCGTTGATCAAAGATGGTTAAGGTTTCCTAGCCATGGACATGAGATGTTATTTGATAACGGGATCACATCATTAGGAGAATGATGTGATGGACAAGACCCAAACTACAAACGTAACATATGATCATGTCAGTTTATTGCTACTATTTTCTGCATGTCAAGTATATGTTCCTATGACCATGAGATCATGCAACTCACGGACATCGGAGGAGTGCCTTGTGTGTATCAAACATCGCAACGTAACTAGGCGACTATAAAGGTGCTCTACAGGTATCTTCGATGGTGTCTGTTAAGTTGGCATGGATCGAGACTGGGATTTGTTACTCCGTGTGACGGAGAGGTATCTCGGGGCCCACTCGGTAATACAACATCACAATGAGCCTTGCAAGCAATGTGACTAATTGTTAGTTGCGGGATCTTGTATTATGGAACGAGTAAAGAGACTTGCCGGTAACGAGGTTGAACTAGGTATGGAGATACCGACGATCGAATCTTGGGCAAGTAACATACCGAAGAACAAAGGGAACATCATACGGGATTAACTGAATCCTTGACATAGAGGTTCGACCGATAAAGATCTTCGTAGAATATGTAGGAACCAATGTGGACATCCAGGTCCCGCCATTGGTTATTGACCGTAGAGGTGTTTCGGTCATGTCTACATAGTTCTCGAACCCGCAGGGTCTGCACATTTAAGGTTTGGTGACGTTTCGGTAGGATAGAGTTATGTATGGTGGTGACCGAAGTTTGTTCGGAGTTCCGGATGAGATCCCGGATGTCACGAGGAGCTCCAGAATGGTCCGGAGGTAAAGATTGATATATAGGAAGTCCCATTTTGGTCGCCGGAAAAGTTTCGGGCTAATCGGTAATGTACCGGGAGTGCCGGTAGTGTACCGGGAGACCACCGGGAGGGGTATTTCGACCCAAGAGGCTTCATGGGCTGTGGGAGAGTAAATACCAGCCTTTTGTGGGCTGGTGGAAGTCCCACACAAGTCCCATGCGGCTGGGAGAAAAAGCCCAAAGGGAAAAAGGTGGAAAAAGGCCAAAAAAGGAGGAATCCTAGTCCTACTAGGATTGGAGGAGGAGTCCTCCTCTCCTCCCCACTTTGGTCGACCCAAGGGCTGGCTTTTTGGCAGCCAAGACTCCTCCTCCTCTCCTCCTATATATACTAGAGGATTTTAGGGTTTTGGCACAGAATTTTCAGCCACGTGCTACCCGTTCCTCTAGTGCATAGTTTCTCCTCTAGATCGGTTTTCTGAAGTGCTTAGGCGAAGCCCTGTCGGAATTGCTCCACCACCATCGCCGGAGCGCCGTCACGCTGCCGGTGAACTCTTCTTCCTCTCCACTTCCTCTTGATAGATCAAGATAGTGGAGATCGTCATCGAGCTGCATGTGTGCTGAACGCGGAGGTGCCATCCGTTCGACGGTAGATCGAAAGGACCGTGATCAAGATCGCGAGACGGTTCGTGACGAGTTTGCGAGACGGATCATGATGAGTTCGCGGGACGGATCGTGATCAAGATCATGAAACGGATCATGATGAGTTCGCGGGACGGATCGTGATGAGTTCACAGGACGGATCGTGATGAGATCGCGGGACGCTCGGTGATTTGGATCGCGAAGACGTTCGACTACACCAACCGCATTTCTTAACGCTTCCCACTTAGCGATCTACAAGGGTATGTAGATCCACTCTCCCTCTCGTAGATGCTCATCACCATGGATAGATCTTGCGTGTGCGTAGGAAATTTTTTGTTTCCCATGCAACGTTCCCCTACAGTGGTATCAGAGCTAGGTCTATGTGTAGATGAGATCTCGAGTAGAACACAAAAGGTTTGTGGGTGTTGATGCTTAGATTGCTTCCTCCCTTGGTAGGATTTTGGTTCAGCGGTATTGTGAGATGAAGCGGCCCGGAGCAACATTACTCGTACGCTTACGAGAGACCGGTTCCCTCGACCGCAACTTCTTGCATAGATGGCTTGCGGGTGCCAGTTTCTCTCACTTTAGTTGGATCGGATTCGACAAAGGCGGTCCTTGAGAAGGTTGAAAAGCAACTAGTGTATCACCGTTGTTGTTTCTGCGTAGATGAGAATTGTTCTTGCTAGATACCCATAGCAGCCACGTAAAACATGCAACAACAATTAGAGGACGTCTAACTTGTTTTTGCAGGGTATGTTTTGATATGATATGGCCAATTACATGATGTGATATATGTGATGAATGAGATGATCATGTGATGTATACATTATCACGACTTGCATGTCGATGAGTACGGCAACCGACAGGAGCCAAAGGGTTGTCTTTAATTATTGTATGACCTGTGTGTTAATCATTAAGCGCTATGTAATGCTTTACTTTATCGCTAAATGGTAGAAATAGTAGTAGGAGCATGGTGGGCGCGACATCCCCGATGGCAACACTTTGATGGAGATCGAGATGATGGAGATCATGGTGTCATGCTGGTGACGATGGAGATCATGCCGGTGCTTTCATGATGGAGATCAAAAGCACAAGTTCATGGCCATATCATGTCACTTATGATTTGCATGTGATGTTAATCCTTTTATGCACCTTGTTTTGCTTAGGACGACGGTAGCATTATAAGATGATCCCTCACTTAATTTCAAGATAAATTGTGTTCTCCCCGAGTGTGCACCATTGCGAAAGTTCGTCGTGTTGAGACACCACGTGATGATCGGGTGTGATAGACTCTACGTTCACATACAACGGGTGCAAGCCAGTGTTGCACATGCGGAACACTCAGGTTAAACTTGACGAGCCTAGCATGTACAGACATGGCCTCGGAACACAAGAGACCGAAAGGTCGAACATGAGTCATATAGTAGATATGATCAACATGATGATGTTCACCATTGTAACCACCTCAACTCACGTGATGATCGGACTTGAGTTGGTGAATCTGGATCATGTATCACTCGGATGACCGGAGGGATGTCAATTTGAGTGGGAGTTCTTAAGTAATATGATTAATTGAACTCATTATCATAAACATAGTCAGTAGTGTCTTTGCAAAATTATGTTGTAGATTACTAGCTCACACTGTAGCTCCCTTGAATTTTTATATGTTCCTAGAGAAATAGAGTTGAAAGATGATGGTAGCAATATTGCGGACTGGGTCCGTGATCTGAGGATTGTCCTCATTGCTGCACAGAAGGCTTATGTCCTTAATGCACCGCTCGGTGCACCAACCCCTCTAGCGTCGTCTGTAGATGTTGTGAACATCTGACAGGCACGTTCTGATGACTACTTGATAGTTTAGTGCGTCATGAATTACGGCTCAGAATTGAGGCTCCAAAACGTTTTGAACGTCACGGAACATATGAGATGTTTCTAAGAGCTGAAATTAGGATCTCGGGCTCGTGCCCGTGTTGCGAGATATGAGATCTCCAACAAGATTCTTTGCCTGCAAGATGAAAGAGAATAGCTCAATCGTTGAGCATGTGCTCAGATTGTCTGGGTGCTACAATCGCTTGAATCAAGTGAGAGTTGATCTTCCAGATAAGATAGTGATTGATATAGTTCTCCAAGTCACTGTCACTCAAGCTACCTGAACTTAGTGATGAATTATAAAATGCCAGGGATAGAATTAATGATCCCTGAGCTATTCGCGATGTTTGACACTGCGAAGGTAGAAATCAAGAAGGAGCATCATGTGTTGATGGTTAGTATAACCACTAGTTTCGAGAAGGGCAAGGGCAAGGAGGGAAACTTCATGGATGGCAAGTCAGTTGCTGCTCCAGTGAAACAACCCAAAGTTGAAACCCAAACCCAAGGCTAAGTGCTTCAATTATGAGGAGAGAGGTCGCTGAAGCGGAACAACCCTAAATACTTGGTAGATAAGAAGGCTGGCAACGTTGACAGAAGTATATTTGATATATGTGTTATTTATGTGTACCTTGCTAGTACTCCAAGTAGCACCTGGGTATTGGATAAATGGAGCACTAAGCTAAGGGTGAGGTGACGATGTGTGTTGGAAATGTTTCCAAGGTTGATGTGATCAACATCGCACGCTCTCTCTACCTTCGGGATTAGTGATGAACCTGAATAAATGTTATTTGGTATTTTGCGTTGAGCATGAAGGTGATTAGATCGTGTTTATTGCAAGATGGTTATTCATTTAAGTTAGAGAATAATGGTTATTCTATTTACATGAATAATACCTTCAATGGTCATGCACCCAGTGAGAATGGTTTGTTGAATCTTGATCGTAGTAATACACATGTTCATAACATTGATGCCAAAAGATACAAAGTTAATAATGGTAGTACCACATACTTGTGGCACTGCCACTAAATGTCATATTGGAGTAAAGCGCATGAAGAAACTCCATGCTGATGGATCTTTGGACTCATTCGATTTTGAATCGGTTGAGACATGCGAACCATGCCTCTTGGTCAAGATGACTAAGGACCCCGTGTTCTGTTTTGATGAAGTGGGCAAGTGATTTATTGGAAATGATACATGTTGATGTATGCAATCCAATGAGTCTTGTAGCGAGCGGTGGATATCATTATTTTCTTATCTTCACTGATGATTTGAGTAGATATAGTGTATATTTACTTAATGAAACACAAGTCTGAATCATTTGAAAGGTTCAAGCAAATTCAGAGTGAAGTTTAAGATCATCGTGACAATAAGATAAAAATATTTGCGATATGATCGTGGAGGTGAATATCTGAGTTACGAGTTTGGCATACAACTTTAGACAATGTGAAAGTTGTTTCACAACTCACGCCACCTGGAACACCATAGTGTGATGGTGTGTCCGAACGTCATAGTCGTGCTCTATTGGATATGGTGCGTGCTATGATGTCTATTATCGTTTCGTTACTATAATTTTGGGGTTATGCATTAGAGACAACTACATTCACTTTAAATAGGGCACCATCTAAATCCGTTGAGATGACACCGTGTGAATTATGGTTTGATAGAAACCTAAGCTGTCATTTCTTAGTGTTTGGGGCTGCGACGCTTGTGTGGAAAATGTTTCCGCCTAATGAGCTCGAACCCAAAGCGGACAAATGCATCTTCATAGAATACCCTAAGAACAAGTTGGGTGAACCTTCTATCTCAGATCCAAGCGTAAAATGTTTATTGCTAAAACTGGGTCCTTTCTCGAGAAAAAGGTTTCTCTTGAAAGAATTGAGTGGGAGGAGGATAGAACTTGATGAGGTTACTGAACCTCTGCTTCAACCAGAAAGTAGCGCAGCGCAGAAAGATGTTTCTGTGAAGCCTACATCAGTTGAAGAGGAAGTTAATGATGATGATCATCAAGCTTCGGATCAAGTTACTATCAACCTACAAGGAAAATAGAACTTGATGAGGTTATTGAACCTTCACTTCAACCAGAAAGTGGCGCAACGCAGAAAGATGTTTCTGTGAAGCCTACGTCAGTTGAAGAGGTAGTTAATGATGATGATCATGAAGCTTCGGATCAAGTTACTATCGAACTTCGTAGGTCGACAAGGATGTGTACTGCTACTGAGCGGTACGACAACCCTGTCTTGGAGGTCATGTTGTTGGACAACGATGAACCTACGAACTATGGAGAAGCGATGATGGGCCTGGAAACCAACAAATGGTTAGAGGCCATGAAATCCGAGAAAGGATCCCTGTATGAAAACCAAGTATAGACTTTGGTGGACTTGCTCGTTGGATGGCTGGTCGTTAAAGTACAAATGGATCTTTAAAATGAAGACAGACGCTGATGGTAAATGTTATCATTTGTATAGCTAGACTTGCTGCAAAGTAGTTTACGACAAGTTCAAAGAGTTGACTGTGATGAGACTTTCTCACTCGTAGCGATGCTAAAGTCTGTTGGAATTATGTTTGCAGTTGCTGCATTTTTCAATTATGAAATCTGGCAGATGGATGCCAAAACATTGTTTCCTTCCTTAAGGAAAGGTTGTATGAGATACAACCGGAAGGTTTTGTTAGTCCTAAGGATGCTAAAAGGTGTGCGAGCTTCAGTGATTCTTCTATGAAATGAAGCAAGCATCTCGGAGTTGGAATATACACTTTGATGAGGTGATCAAAGTTTTTGAGTCTATACAAAGTTTATGAGAAACTTGTATTTACAATAAAGTGAGTGGGACCACTATAGAGTTTCTGATAAGTATATGTGGATGACATATTGTTGATCGGAAATGATGTAGAATTTCTGGAAAGCATAAACGGTTGTTTGAAAAGAGTTTTTCAAAGGAAGACCTGTATAAAGCTACCTAATTGTTGAGCATCAAAATCTATAAAGATAGATCAAGATGTTTGATAAGACTTTCAATGAGTACATACCTTGACAAGATTTTGAAAGAGTTCAAAATGGATCAGTCAGAGAAAGAGTTCTCGCCTGATTTGTAAGGTATAAAGTAGAGTAAGACTCAATGCCCAGTGACTGCAGAAGATAGAGAAAAGATGAGCGTCATCCCCTATGCTTCAGCCATAGGCTCTATCATGTATGCAATGTTGTGCACAAGACCCGATGTCAGCCTTGCCATAAGTATGGCCAGAAGGTTTCAAAGTGATCCTGGAATGGAGCACTGGACAGCGGTCAAGATTATCCTTAGTAACTAAAAGACTAAGGAGATGTTTCTCGATTATGGAGGTGATAAAGAGTTCATCGTAAAGAGTTACGTCGGTGCAAGCTTTAACACCAATCAGGATGACTCGTAGTAGCAATCTGGATACGTATAGTGGAGCAGCCATTTGGAATAGTACCAAGTGGATTGTGGTAGCAGTGTTTACAGTTAGACATAGAGATTTTCAAAGTACACACGGATCTGAATGTCGCAGACCCATTGCCTATAAAGGCCTCTCTCACATGCAAAGCATGATCGAGCCCCAAAACTCATTGGGTGTTAGATTCATAACAATGCGAATCACATGGTGATGTGAACTAGATTATTGACTCTAGTGCAAGTGGGAGACTGTTGGAAATATGCCCTAGAGGCAATAATAAATTAGTTATTATCATATTTCCTTGTTCATGATAATCGTTTATTATCCACGCTATAAATTGTATTGATCGGAGACTTAGATGCATGTGTGGATACATAGACAAAACCATGTCCCTAGTATGCCTCTAATGGACTAGCTCGTTAATCAAAGATGGTTAAGGTTTCCTAGCCATGGACATGAGATGTTATTTGATAACGGGATCACATCATTAGGAGAATGATGTGATGGACAAGACCCAAACTACAAACGTAGCATATGATCGTGTCAGTTTATTGCTACTGTTTTCTGCATGTCAAGTATATGCTCCTATGACCATGAGATCATGCAACTCATGGACATCGGAGGAGTGCCTTGTGTGTATCAAATGTTGCAACGTAACTGGGCGACTATAAAGGTGCTCTACAGGTATCTCCGATGGTGTCTGTTGAGTTGGCATGGATCGAGACTGGGATTTGTTACTCCGTGTGACGGAGAGGTATCTCGGGGCCCACTCGGTAATACAACATCACAATGAGCCTTGCAAGCAATGTGACTAATTGTTAGTTGCGGGATCTTGTATTACGGAACGAGTAAAGAGACTTTCCGGTAACGAGGTTGAACTAGGTATGGAGATACCGACGATCGAATCTTGGGCAAGTAACATACCGAAGAACAAAGGGAACATCATACGGGATTAACTGAATCCTTGACATAGAGGTTCGACCGATAAAGATCTTCGTAGAATATGTAGGTACCAATGTGGACATCCAGGTCCCGCCATTGGTTATTGACCGTAGAGGTGTCTCGGTCATGTCTACATAGTTCTCGAACCCGCAGGGTCTGCACATTTAAGGTTTGGTGACGTTTCGGTAGGATAGAGTTATGTATGGTGGTGAACGAAGTTTGTTGGGAGTCCCGGATGAGATCCCGGACGTCATGAGGAGCTCCGGAATGGTCCGGAGGTAAAGATTGATATATATGAAGTCCCATTTTGGTCGCTTGAAAAGTTTCGGGCTAATCGGTAATGTATCGGGAGTGCCGGTAGTGTACCGGGAGACCACCGGGAGGGGTATTTCGACCCAAGAGGCTTCATGGGCTGTGGGAGAGTAAATAACAGCCTTTTGTGGGCTGGTGGAAGTCCCACACAAGGCCCATGCGGCTAGGAGAAAAAGCCCAAAGGATTGGAGGAGGAGTCCTCCTCTCCTCCCCACTTTGGTCGACCCAAGGGCTGGCTTTTTGGCAGCCAAGACTCCTCCTCCTCTCCTCCTATATATACTAGAGGATTTTAGGGTTTTGGCACAGAATTTTCAGCCACGTGCTACCCGTTCCTCTAGTGCATAGTTTCTCCTCTAGATCGGTTTTCTGAAGTGCTTAGGCGAAGCCCTGCCGGAATTGCTCCACCACCATCACCGGAGCGCCGTCACGCTTCCTCCAGATCAAGATCGTCTCCACTTCCTCTTGCTGGATCAAGACGGTGGAGATCGTCATCAAGCTACATGTGTGCTGAACGCGGAGGTGCCGTCCGTTCGGCGCTAGATCGGAAGGACCATGATCAAGATCGCGAGACGGTTCGTGACGAGTTGGCGGGACGGATCGTGATGAGTTGGCGGGACGGATCGTGATCAAGATCACGAACGGATCGTGATGAGTTCGCGGGACGGATCGTGATGAGTTCATGGGACGGATCGTGATGAGATCGCGCGACGCTCGACGATTTGGATCGCGAAGACGTTCGACTACACCAACCGCGTTTCTTAACGCTTCCCGCTTAGCGATCTACAAGGGTATGTAGATCCACTCTCCCTCTCGTAGATGCTCATCAGCATGGATAGATCTTGCTTGTGCGTAGGAAATTTTTTGTTTCCCATGAAAGGTTCCCCTACAAAAGTCTACCACACGTATGGCAACAAGCAGTGGTGGTCCGTACCAGGAGGCCGCCACTGCTAAAACAACCTCATGAGACCCCCACCCAACAAAAGTAACGGCGATTTCGTTGTGGTGAGGCGATAGGTTGGCCTGCAACAACTCATAGAAGGAGCAGTGGCAGGCATGATGCGTCACCCCCCGCTGTCGTGTTTCATGACGGGATAAGATTTGGAATGGTTGACCTGTGGCGAGCGGGTATAAGCGCTTGTCACTGGAACTCATGTAGCTGTGGCGGGTAGTTTTTGCTACTCGTCACTGCTTGCCTTGAAAAATAGTTGTGGCGGGTGCCACACCGTGCCCCCACTCATTAGGGTTCACCTATAAGCCTTTTCCTAGTAGTTCCAGCACAACCACCGGCTGAGCTCTTCTCTGACACGGTGGCCTCGCGCGACGCTGCGGCCTGACAATCGCCATCCGTGCATCTGTCCTTCTGTCGTTTTGCGCCGCATGTCGTTGCCTTCATCCGATCAGGATCCTGCATCCCCCACAACTCCACCCTGCTTGGTTGCATCTATCTGACGGCCCTGGTGCCGCCACACACGTGATGCATTTACCGGTCGCGTTGTGATGCGTAGCTTGCAACCCTCTCAGGCGTGGCTCACGTGAATGTTGGAATTATGCCCTAGAGGCAATAATAAAGTGGTTATCATTATATTTCCTTGTTCATGATAATCGTTTATTATCCATGCTATAATTGTATTAATTGGAAACTCAAATGCATCTGTGGATACATAGACAACACTGTGTCCCTAGTATGCCTCTAGTAGACTGGCTCGTTGATCAAAGATGGTCAAGGTTTCCTAGCCATAGACATGAGATGTCATTTGATAACAGGATCACATCATAGAATGATATGATGGACAAGATGCAAACTATGAACGTAGCATATGATCGTTCAGTTTATTGTATAGTTTTCTGCATGTCAACTATCTATTTCTATGACCATGAGATCATGCAACTCACTAACACCGGAGGAATACCGTGTGTGTATCAAACACCGCAATGTTACTGGGTGACTCTAAAGATGGTCTACATGTATCTCGGAAGGTGTCTGTTGAGTGGGCATGGATCAAGACTAGTATTTGTTACTCCGTGTGACGGAGAGATATCTCAGGGCCCACTTAGTAATACAACATCACAATGAGACTTGTAGAAAATTGACTAAAGAGTTAGCCACAAAATCTTGTATTATGGAACGAGTAAAGAGACTTGCTGGTAATGAGATTGAACTAGGTATAGAGATACCGTCGATCGAATCTCGGGCAAGTAACATACCGATGAACAAAGGAACTACATACGGGATTAACTGACTCCTTGACATAGAGGTTCAACCGATAAAGATCTTCATAGAATATGTAGGAACCAATATGGGCATCCAGGTCCCGCTATTGGTTATTGACCGTAGAGGTGTCTCAGTCATGTCTGCATAGTTCTCAAACCCGCGGGGTCTACACACTTAACGTTTGGTGACTTTATAAGTATAATTGAGTTATTATGTTGGTGACCGAAAGTTGTTCGGAGTCCCAAAGGAGAACCCAGACATGACGAGGAGCTTCGGAATAGTCTAGAGGTAAAGATTGATATATGGGATAATAGTGTTCGGTCTCCGGAAGGGTTCCAGAATTCACCAGAAGGAGTTTCGGATGTTTCCCGAAATGTTTGGGTACAAGAACACTTTATTTGGTCCAAGCGGTAAAGCCCACGAGGCTTTAAGAAGGTGAAAAAAAGGAGTTTTGCGGAGGCAAGGGGCCAGACGCCAGGGACCCTAGCGTCTGGGGCCAGACGCCGAGGACCCTGGCGTCTAGGGCCAGACGCCGAGAACCCTGGCGTCTAGTCCTTGAGTCCGAGGAGGACCCTTGCCTTGCATGCCAAACCAACTTTGCGGAGGCTCTTTCTCCAAGTTTCGACCCCAGGGCTCAACATATAAATAGAGGGGCAGTGCTAGCACCTAGGACATATCAAGATTTCCCTAAGCCGTGTGCCGACGACCCTGCCCCTCTAGTTTATCCTCCATCATAGTATCCATTGTGCTTGGTGAAGCCCTGCGGAGATTTATCTTCACCACCACCGTCACCACATCGTCTTGCTGCTAGAACTCATCTACTACTTCGCCCCTCCTACTGGATCAGGAAGGTGAGGACGTGATCAAGTTGTACGTGTGTTGAACGCGGAGGTGCCATCCGTTCAGCGCTAGATCGTGATTGGATCGCGGGATGGCTTGCGATTTGGATCATGAAGGTGTTCGACTACATCAACCGTGTTTCTTAACGCTTCCGCTTAGTGATATACAAGTGTATGTGGATCCGATCTCTCCTCTCGTAGATGCTCATCTCCTAGATTGATCTTGGTGAAGCGTAGGAAATATTTTGTTTCCCATGCAATGTTCCCCAATAGTGGTATCAGAGCTAGGTCTATGCGTTGATGAGATTATGAGTAGAACACAAAGGAGTTAGTGGGCATTGATGCTCAGATTGCTTCCTTCCTTGCTATTTTCTTGATTTAGTAGTATTGTGGGATTAAGCGGCCCGGAAACCTTACTTGTACACGTACGAGAGACCAATTCCATCGACTTACATGTGACTTTGTTGCATAAATATGGCTGGCGGGTGTCTGTCTCTCTCACCTTAGTTGGATCGAATTTGACAAAGGCGGTCCTTGAGAAGGTTGAATAGCAATTTGTGTATCACCATTGTGGTTTTGTGTAGGTAAGAATCGTTCTTGCTAGATACCCATAGCAGCCACGTAAAACATGCAACAACAATTAGAGGATGTCTAACTAGTTTTTGTAGGGCATGATGTGATATGATATGGCCAATGACATGATGTGATATATGTGATGTATGAGACGATCATGTTTTGTATAGATTATCACAACTTGCATGTCGATGAGTACGGCAACCGGGAGGAGCCATAGGGTTGTCTTTAATTTAGTTTTTCCTTTTTGCTTTACTTTATCGCTATGAGTTACAAATAGTTGTAGAAGCGATAGTTGGCGCGAAATCCTCATGGCGACACGTTGATGGAGATCAAGATGGTGGAGATCATGGTGTCATGCCGGTGATGATTAAGATCATGCCGGTGCTTTGGAGATGGAGATCAAAAGCACAAGATCATGGCCATATCATGTCACTTATGATTTACATGGGATGTTAATACTTTTATGCACCTTGTTTTTCTTAGGACGAAGGTAGCATTATAAGGTGATCCCTCACTAAAATTTCAAGATAAAATTCCTTTCTCCCCGAGTGTGCACCGTTGCGAAGGATCGTCGTTTCGGAGCACCACATGATGATGGGGCATGATAGAATCTACGTTTGGATACAATGGGTGCAAGCCAGTGTTCCACATGCAGAACACTTGGGTTAAACTTGATGAGCCTAGCATGTACGGACATGGCCTCGGAACACAATAGACCGAAAGGTCAAACATGAGTCATATAGTATATATGATAAACATGGAGATGTTCACCATTAAAGCCAACTCATCTTGCGTGATGATCGGACATGGGTTGGTGAATTTGGATCATGTATCACTCGGATGACCGGAGGGGTGTCAATTTTGAGTGGGAGTTTTTTAAGTAATATTATTAACTAAAGTCATTATCTTGAACAATAGTCTTAGTAACCTTTGCAAATTTATGTTGTAGATCAATGGCTTGCGCAGTAGTTCCCTTGAATTTCAATGCTTTCCTAGAGAAAGCCAAGTTGAAAGATGATGGAAGTAGGTTTGTAGACTGGGCCCGTAATCTATGGATTATCCTCATGGTTTCCCAAAAGGCTGTTGTCCTTGATGCACCGCTCGGTGAAGCACCCGCTCCAGTGTCTTCTGAAGACGTTGTGAACACCTCAAAGGCACATTATGGAGATTACTCAATAGTTCAATGTGTAATGTTGTATGGCTTAGAAGCGGGACTTCAAAGACGTTTTGAGCATCGTGGAGTGATGGGGTTATTACCCCTAGGTAGGCCAAAGCAACGGGGTTCTCCCCCCTTCTCCTTCGAAGATAAACCACATGACCGGCTGCCTGTGGTCAGTTGGGGGACGGCTGGCTCGAGCCACCACCGTCTGGCGACACAAACGGCTGGTCAACGAGCCGGCTGGGCACGGCCGGCTGCCTCCGGGCCGCCTCCTCCGTTGACCCTGGAGCGGACAGGCAATGTCCCCCCCTGCGCGCGGGTACAACGACACGACCACCACGAGGAGGGACCCTGTGGCCAATGTGGCCGCTGACGAACGAGAGCGCGTGGCCATAGTCCGGGCGTCATGGCCGCTGACCTTGATGAGCGCGACCGGGTGGGGGAACAGTGCCGGCACGCCCTCGCCCACTCGATTACCTGCCCCGGCATGGCTACAATGCGGCCAACCATACCGGATACTTCGTCCGGGTGGCACTAAGCGACGCCTCCCGGGCGGCCCGTGTCGTGGCATGTGGGCGAGGGCCAATCGTAGAGCCGGCTGGCGGGCCCCAGTAGGCGACAAGGCCTCCCAGCCGGTGGACCCTACCGGCAACGAGACGACATGAAGGGCGGGGCCCCTGGTCAGCCGGAGAGGCTGCCAGCCAGGCCCCTCCATCCTTGTACCTTAGGAATATTGTAGAGCCGGGGGGTTGGCCTATAAAACCCCCCGAGCCCCCCATTTAACGGGGACAGACGATCATTCGCACACACCCACAAAACTCTCATACCCTCTCTAGCAGCGGAGGAAGACGAGCCGGCTGCTCCTTCCTCCTCCTCTAGACACAACTCCAGGAGCATCCTTGTACACATACCAACCCATATCCAACTAGGTGAAGCAGGACTAGGGGTGTTACCTCCCACGGAGGGCCCTGAACCTGGGTACATCGTGTGTCACAACCGCTTGTGCCCAATCTCGCACCCGGAGCCCGTCAGTGTCCTCCGGCCCCAACAACCTACGATAAGCCTACCCATGGCATTTGTCATGAGAAAACGATGATAGTTGGCGCCCACCGTGGGGCCGTACGCGGCACCGGCCGAATTCATGCTCCGGGCGGGAGCCCTCGCCATTCCTCGCCGCCACCACACATCCAGGCGAATCCGCGGGCTCGTGAGGCTTGCTTCGGCATGCACTGCGGGCAATTCCGTCAACCTCACGGTCGATATCGACGCTCTCACCAAGCGCTTCGGCAGGCTCAGCCTTGCCGAGGCTCCGGCCGCGGACGAGTACCCCGGGCAGGTGCTCGTCTGCGCCGGACCTCCCATGGCCGTGGGTGCACTCGCTGCGACCCAGTCCAGCGGCTCCCACGATCACGTGAGGGTGATGGCCATCATCTCCTCCACCTCCACCAAACGTTCGCGGGCCGGGGCTGACGCCCCCGCGGCCCGCGTGGGCACCTCCGACCCGCTCGGTGTGGCCCTTCGGGGCCTAAGCACCCCTATCA
Source organism: Hordeum marinum (assembly GCA_022496015.1). NCBI lineage: Eukaryota > Viridiplantae > Streptophyta > Magnoliopsida > Poales > Poaceae > Hordeum > Hordeum marinum. Next base: position 345,554,512 of record CM039676.1, on the reverse strand, counting down.
CCCCGTCGGCGAACCCCGCCGCCGCCGCGGCAGACCTCGAGGCGGTTCGGCGCGTCCTATTCGAGGATGCCACTGCCCTTGTGGCCATGCGGCGCCGCATGGAGGCCGCCCAGCGGGAATACGCTTCCGCCAACGGTCTCACCCCGGCTGGCACTGGGCCCAGCCGGCATGGGGCTGTGCGTGACCGTGGCCGCGCGGTCGCCGAAATCCTAGGCGGCAAGACGCACGTCTACGACACCCCCGTAGCCAACTTGCGGGCCCTCAAGGTGGCCTACGCGGATTTGGCCACCTTGGAGGGTGAAGAACATGCCTCTCACGAGCGTCACATCGAGGAGCTCATCAACGCCGCTGACACGCAGCAGCGCCTGCTCGAGTCGGGCGGCGCCGCCACCGGAGTCCCCCGGCTCGAGCGCGAGGTCACGGGGACTGCTGGCCGTCAGCCGGCTTAGCATCCTGCTCCCCTCGCGTCTCCAACTGCCGGGCCAAAACAAACAACCCCCAGCCCTCCTAGCTGCAGGGGAGCGAGCAGCCGACTATTAGCAGCCGGCGCACCAACAACCCGCCTCGCAGCGGCCGCCACCAAGAAGCGCCGGCATCCGACAGCCGACGCAGCCGGGGGCACACTCCGCCCTCGCAGCGCGAGCAGGAATGGTCAGTTCCGCCCATCATCCGCCCCGAGCTCTCGACCTGGATCAGGCCGTGTGTCCCTCGCAGCGAGAACAATGCCCGCAACCGCATCGACCACCTCACGCAGTCCGCCCTCCTCAAGGAGGAGGGCTCGATTGGCCCGACCTGTTTCAGCCCTCGGATCCGCAACGAGCCGTTCCCGACCGGCTTCACGCTCCCACGAGACACCCCGAAGCACAACGGCACCACCAAGCCTGAGGACTGGTTGATTGACTACACCACCGCGGTCGACATCGCCAGGGGGAACAAGCGTCTATCCATTCGCTACGCTCCCCTCATGTTGATCGGCTTGACCCGCACCTGGCTCAACAGCCTGTCGGCCGGCAGCATCAACGCTTGGACGGACTTAGAAGAGGCCTTCATCCGCAACTTCACCGGCACCTACAAGCGTCTGAGCGAGTCCCTTCGCGACTCCTTTGAGGGGGTGCACGAGCTGCAAGCCGTATAGTACTTCATCGAAGGCTGTCGAGACGACACCCCTCTCAAGCACAAACTCCTGTGCTCTAAGCCGGCCACGCTTGCCGAGCTCATGACCAAGGCGGACAAGTACGCCACAGCTAATTCATCCATCCGGGTCAAGATGACCCCGCCTGCCAAGGCAATGACAACACCGACGACGTCTCGGCCGGCTGCCAACAACCGACAGCCGTAAAACAACAAACGCAAGAACGACCATCCGGATCCCTGCTACGGGAGCCGGCAGGTCAACACCATCGAAGAGCAAGAGCCGGCTGCCCATCCTTCTAGCCAGCGCCAGCGCACTGGCAGGGCTGCCTGGCAGCCAAAGCTCACCTTCGAGCAGATACTTGACCTCCCCTGCAAGAACCACTCAGGAGCCAAACCCTCTACACACACTCCGGCAGAGCAACTTCTCACAGCGATTGGCCTGAGGGGGTGGCCTTCCGGCTCCTCCCGCGCCGCCTGCCCGCGCACCGGCCCCGGCCCCAGCTGCCACCCCAATGCCGGCTCCAGCTCCGGCCCAAAATGATGGTCGTCTTCACGATCAGTTCCCCAACCCGGACGGTTGCTATGTCGTCTTCACCGGTGAAGATACGAGCAAACATGCTCAACGTTGGATCCATCATGAGGCGAACGCCACCATGTCGGCGACTCCCCAGTTCATGCACTGGTTGGAGAAGCTGGTCACCTGGAGCCAGGCCGATCACCCCGCCGTGATGCCAAAACCCGGCAGCTACGCCCTGGTCCTCGATCCCACCATTGCCACCAAAGAGCGCACTTCCCGCTTCAAGCAGGTGCTGATAGATGGTGGCAGCAGCATCAACATCCTTTACCTCGACACGATGCACAAGCCGGGGCTGAAGATCGACGATCTGCAGGCAAGCCGGACGGTCTTCCATGGCATCATGCCTGGAAAGTCCTGCTCCCCTGTCGGCAAGATCACGCTCGACGGCCTCTTCGGCGGACCCGGCCACTTCCGCCGCGAGCTAGTGCTGTTTGAGGTCGTGGACCTCGCGAGTCCCTACCACGCGTTGTTGGTCCGGCCGACCCTCGTCAGCTTCATGGCGGTCCCCCATTACGCCTACCTCAAGCTCAAGATGCGGGTGATTACAAGATGTCGCTCGAGTGCACTTGAGACGGCAGCCGGCTGGCTGAGGCCCTGGAAATCATCGAGGATAAACGACAGCTCGACCGACTCGTGGCCCTTGTTGCGAGCCAGCTGGCCGTGCTGGCTCCCCCCTGCAATCCGTCGGTGAGGCCTCCTTCTAGCCGTCCAAGGACACCAAGCAAATCCTGCTCGCCCCGTCCAACCCCGCTCAGTGCGTCACCGTCGGCTCCCACCTCGATAGCAAATAAGAAGGCGAGCTCATCGACTTCCTCCGTGAGAATCGGGACATCTTTGCATGGTCCCCTAAGGACATGTCGGGTGTTCCGAGGAAGTTCGCCGAGCACAAACTACATGTCCGGCCGGATGTCAAGCCGGTCAAGCAACCCCTGTGCCATTTCTCCGAGGAGAAGTGGCGTACCATAGGAGAAGAGATCGCTCGGCTGCTCGTAGCCGGGTTCATCATGGAAGTTTTTCACCCGGACTGGTTGGCCAACCTAGTCCTGGTGCTGAAGAAGAACAAGACCTGACGCATGTGCATCGATTACACCAGCCTGAACAAGGCATGCCGAAGGACCCATTTGCCCTGCCACGGATCAATCAAGTCATCGAATCCACGGTCGGCTGCAACTTGCTGTCCTTCCTGGACGCCTACTCCGGCTACCACCAGATCAAGCTGGACCCGGAAAACCGGCTCAAGACATCATTCATCACGGCCTTCAGGGCCTACTGCTACATCACCATGTCCTTCGGCCTGTAGGACACAGGCGCCACCTTCCAGCGGTGCATGCAAAAGTGCCTCCTGCCTCAGATAGGCAGGAATGTTCATGTTTACGTCAACGACATCGTCATCAAAACCAAGAAGCACTTCAGCCTCCTCGACGGCCTTCGAGAGATCTTCGCGAATCTGCATGAATACAAGATCAAGCTCAACCCGAAGAAATGTGTCTTCGGCGTCCCAGCCAACCAAGTCCTGGGTTTCTACGTGTCCGCCCGTGGCATCGAAGCTAACCCCGAGAAGATCAGTGCAATCGAGCGCATGCCCAAGCCGACCCGGCTCCACGACGTCTAGAAGTTCACCAGCCGCCTTGCGTCGCTCAGCCGGTTCATCAGCCGGCTGGGGGAGAAGGCTTTGCCCCTCTACGGGCTCCTTCGCAAGACGGCTCTAATCGAGCCGGGGCACACCAAAAAACCGGGCTTATTCGATTGGCCTGACGAGGCGGACGAGGCCTTTCGCGGCCTCAAGAAGCCTCTCACTCACGCGCCCATCTTGGTTGCACCGGCTGAGGAGGAACCTTTGCTCGCCTACATCACGGTGACCACACGCATCATCAGCGTCGTCTTGGTGGTCGAGCAGCCGGAGGAGGGCAAGTCCCTGCCGGTCCAGCGCCTCGTCTACTACCTCAGCAAGGTCCTCTCCGCGTCGAAGCAGAACTACCCCACTACCAGAAGATGTGCTATGGCATATACTTCGCCGCAAAGAAGGTGAAGCAGTACTTCCAGGAGCATACCATCACCATGGTGAGCATGGCCCCGCTCGGCGAGATCATGAGCGGCCGGGACTCCACCGGCCGGATCGCTAAATGGGTCATCGCCCTCACCGATCATGAGATCCGGTATGAGCCACGAACTGCCATCAAGTCACGGGCGTTGGCTGATTTCCTCAGCGACTGGGCAGAGACAGAGTTCGTCCCGCCTCCCCTAGACTCCACCAATTGGTGCATGCATATCGACGGCTCGAAAATGAGGACCCACCTGGGTGCCGGCATAGTCCTCTCCTCCCCGAAAGGTGATAAGCTCAAGTACGCCCTCCAGATCCACTTCGCTGCCTCCAACAACATGGCCGAGTACGAGGCCATCGTCCATGGCCTCCGGCTCGCCAAGGAGATCGACATCAGGCGCATCCTATGCTTCGGCGACTCCGACCTCGTGGTGAGGCAAGTCTTTGGCGAGTGGGACGCTAGGGACGCCAACATGGCCAGCTACCGCTTCCTCGTACAACAGCTCACCGGCTCCTTCGAGGGCTGCGAGTTTCATCACGTCCCATGGGAGGACAACGAGGCGGCCCACGCGCTGGCAAAGATCGGCTCCACCCGGCAGGCCATCCTAGCCAGCGTCTCCCTTGAGCGGCTGCTCAAGCCGTCGATCAAGCCTTCCCCAGAATCAGAATCAATCTTCGTGCCAGCAGACGCTGCCGGCCCCACGGCGGCTCCGGCTGCCCCTTCGACGTCTTCGCCGCTGGCTCCCACAACTTTGGCCGCCCTGCCGGCACCAGTCGAGCCGGTTGCACCCGCGGCCGCCGGCTCCAATGACGTGGCTGTCATGATGACAATCGACCAGCCGGTCGCGGGGGCTGGCGAGCCGGCCCGAGGGATGGCAAGCCGGTCCCGAGGGCTGTTCATCTAGGGCCGAGGGCTCTGAGCCGGCCCCCGTCTCAGCTCCCTCATGGGCCCAGCCTATCTTGGCGTTCCTTCTGCACGGCAAGCTCTCCCCAGACGAGGCCTCGGCAAGGCAAATTCAGCGCCAGGCCTCAGCATACAGCATCATCAACAAGGATCTCGTCCATCGGAGCACCATCGGTGTCTTCCAGCGGTGCATCGAGCCGGAAAGGGGTCTGGAGATCCTCCTTGACATCCACCAGGGCGAGTGCGGGCATCACGCTGCCTCCAGGGCCCTGGTGGCCAAAGCCTTCCGCTACGGTTTCTTCTGGCCCACTGCTCTCGAGGCGGCCAAGAAATTGGTCGACGAGTGTGAGGGCTGCCAGCGCTTCAACACATAGAGCCACCTGCTGGCATCAACCCTCCAAACCATCCCCCTCTCATGGCCCTTTGCCGTCTAGGGGCTAGACATGGTTGGCCCCGTTAAGACCGCACAACGCGGCATGACACACTTGCTGGTGGCCATCGACAAATTCACCAAGTGGATCGAGGCACGACCGATCAAGAAGATGGATGGCCCCACGGCCGTCCGGTTCATCGATGACATCACGGGTCACTATGGCATCCCCCACAACATCATCACCGACAACGGCACAAACTTCGCAAAGGGCGTGCTCGCGCGTTTCTGCTCCAAGCAAGGAATCCGCCTCAACCTGGCCTCCGTCGCCCATCCACAGTCAAAAGGCCAGGTCGAGAGGGCAAACGGCCTCATCCTGTCCGGCATCAAGCTCCGGCTCATGACACCGCTGGTAAGGTCAGTCGGCTACTGGATCGACGAGCTGTCGGCTGTCCTTGGGAGTCTCAGGACCACCCCCAACCGATCAACTGGCTACACGCTCTTCTTCCTTGTGTACGTGCCCGAGGCGATCATCCCCACCGACATCGAGTTCGACTCGCCTCAGGTCGCCCTATACACGGGGAAGGACGCAAAGGAGGCAAGAGAAGACGGCGTCGACCTACTCGAAGAATCCCGTGAGCTGGCCTTGAGCCGAACGACAATCTACCAGTAGAAGCTCCCGCACTACCACAACAAGCGGATCCGGCCGCTCTCCTTTCGTGAAGGGGACCTAGTCCTTAGGCGGATCCAGCGAACAGCCAGACAATACAAGCTGTCCTCCCCATGGGAGGGCCCGTTCATCGTCAGCAAGGCATTGCACAACAATGCGTACTACCTAATAGACAACCAGAAGCCACAGAAGCGCAAAAGAGATGCCTCTGGCAAGGAGACCGAGCGCCCATGGAACACTGCACTCCTTCGCCCGTTTTACTGCTGAAAGGACCAGTGTATGTATGTATCCCTCTCCTTTTGGGCTTATAAATACAAAGGGGTGCCCCAGGCCGGCTCTGGGGGCACGCCCCGTTCCGTTTCCCTCAAAGTTTTCCTCACTTACCGGGTCCTCGGCCTGGCCCTTGGGCCCGGGGGCTCGCCGGCTAGTCCTAGGCCGCTTCTCTAAAAAAATTGGTCAAGTAGTGTAAGCCGAACAAACCCTCCCACCCTTCCCAGCTATAGGGCCGACTCCCGGCTGTCCGGCTGATGGGGCCTCGGGGCGGCGAAACTTAGCTCAAACGAAAGTTTGATCACAAAGGAGATACTGGCTAGGTCCAGCCGGACCACCGCCTCGCCTCTACCACTCTTCTTATCCCGAAAAGCTCTTGCGGTTCCTAAGTTTAGAACCGGCTCCCTCGAGGCGGATGCCCCGACCCAGGCACAGACCGGCTCCCGGCTATCGGGATGGTGGGGCCGAAACCAAAGGGGAAAAGGGGAGGAAGAGAAAGAACCAAAAGCGCGAAAAAGGATAAGGACGAGCAGGCACGCAAGATAGGCAAACATACTAAGCATTCACAGAGTTAAGATAAAAAGAGGCCCACGGCCATCAAGGTTCATTACATTACACCAGTGGGTTGACTTGAGCCTAACTTGCAGGAAAGAAAAAGAAAGATAAGAACGCCCGGGGGCTTAGGCCACCGGCGCGTCGCCAACCGGTATGCCTCCAGCCGGCGTGTCGCTGGGCGGCTCGATACTCGCCTCCGAGGTGGTCGCGGCCTTCGGGCCGGCCTCCTTGGCCTTCTAAGTGGCCTCTGCGGTCCCGGCCATCTCGCCGCTCGAGTCGGTGCTTCCGTCTGCAACCTCCTTGTCCGCTGGGCCTTGGGGGATGCCAAAGGAGTCTTCAGGCACCGGCTCACCGTCCTCGCCAAGCGCCGGCAGGAACTCGTCCGCGTCGACATACGACGCGAGCTCGTTGGCTCGGCGGACAAGGGTTGGCTCAGGGGCCTCCTGCTCCTCGGCCGGCTCGTCCCGCATGGTGGCCAGCCGGCCCAAGTCCACGCCGCGATACCACGATGTCACGAACCGGAGCGCCATCTGCGTGCCGGCTAGGGCTGCAGTCGCCTTCCAGGCCTCGAGCCAGGCCATGGCCTGCTCCAGGCACAGGGCGACGCGGTTCACCGGAGCCCCCCCGCGGCCCGGCCATAGAGCGGTGATGATCTCCTTCCCAGCCATCTTCAGCCGCTCCACGCTCTGCTCGAGGTGGGTCAGCTGGTATTCAATGGCAAGCCCAAGCTCACTCACATCCCACACAACGTCCTCCTCGATGGAGCGCCCACGCTCCCGAAGGTATTCCCGGTGCTCCACGACGGCGCGCTCAGTGCGACGATGAGTCTCCGGGAAGTGCCCTACGAGAGGGAAGAAGAGGAAAGAAGGGAAAATAAAATACAAGAACCAGCAAAGGAAGAGGCTACCAGCTGAAAAAAGGAAAAATGGACACCTACCTTCAATGGCGTCATCCACCCCGATGGCGAAGTTGAGCGATGCTTTCCGCAACGACGCCACCGCTGCATCCGATGTGGCGAGGGAGCCCTTGACCTCCTCGAGCGACCTGTTGAGGCGGGTCACCTCATCCTGGAGGGCGGCGGTCCGCCAGACGGTGTCAGCCGCTTCCTTAACGGCCGTCTCCTTGGCCGCCACCTCCTTCGCCATGTCGGCCTTGAGGCGGTCCTGGGCCGCCTCCCCGTCCGCCAGCAGCGCGGACAGCCGGTCCTTCTCCTGAGTGACCGCCTGGACGCTTTGCTCCAGCCGGTCCCGCTCGGAGGCAACCCCGGCCTTCTCCGTCTAAAGGGTGGTCAGCTCATCTACAGGACAAGGCAGGCGTCAGCTGGCTCTTCTACGTTCACTCCGGCTGTCAAGCAGCCGGCTCGGCTCCTGGGGGCTACACGCCCCTCTCACGAGAATCGACATACCTTGCACCCGCGCCAGCTCCTCCTCCAGGCGGTAGAAGCCATACTTGCCGCGGTCGTGGATGGCGACCGCCTCCTCGAACAGCTTCTGCTACAGGGAGTTCCCCTGCTATCACAAAGGGCCAAAGGTCAGAACATGCTCAAGGAAATCCGGCCCAGCTGCCCGGCAGCCGGGCAGCCGGCCCGCATCTCGAGGGATACATCTATTGGGTGCGCTTGCGCCACTTAAAATCCAAACAAGAGCAACCGGCCTTACCTCCACGTGTTGCAAGGTGGCGTCTGCCGCCTCCGCGTACCAGGCCAGCTCCTGGCGACACCGGTCTAGGATGGTCCCCAACTCCCCGAACGAGGGGACCGGGCCTCCTGCCGGGGGAGCCAGAAGGGTCGGGACGCGTGCCAGCGCCTCCCAATCCCGGGACACCTCCTGCATTGTTTGCAGGGTCCTCCGGGTCCGGTAGCCATTGCCACTCGGGCTCGCCGCGGTTCCGGCCGCCGGGGGCGGGTTGATGACGATGAGTGTCCGGGAGTCGCCCCCCATCGGCCCTCCGCTCGATGCCATCGCCGCCTCCACCTCCTGCTGCTCCGACGCGACAATCGCGATGGACGGCGCCTCCATCTCCATGGCCGCCACCTCTGGCGCCGCCTTTGACGCCGCTGTTGGAAATATGCCCTAGAGGCAATAATAAATTAGTTATTATCATATTTCCTTATTCATGATAATCATTTATTATCCATGCTATAATTGTATTGATTGGAGACTTAAATGCATGTGTGGATACATAGACAAAACCATGTCCCTAGTATGCCTCTAATGGACTAGCTCGTTGATCAAAGGATGGTTAAGGTTTCCTAGCCATGGACATGAGATGTCATTTGATAACAGGGTCACATCATTAGGAGAATGATGTGATGGATAAGACCCAAACTACAAACATAGCATATGATCGTGTCAGTTTATTGCTACTGTTTTCTGCATGTCAAGTATATGTTCCTATGACCATGAGATCATGCAACTCACGGATATCAGAGGAGTGCCTTGTGTGTATCAAACGTCGCAACGTAACTGGGTGACTATAAAGGTGCTCTACAGGTATCTCCGATGGTGTATGTTGAGTTGACACGGATCGAGACTGGGATTTGTTACTCCGTGTGACGGAGAGGTATCTCAGGGCCCACTCGGTAATACAACATCACAACAAGCCTTGCAAGCAATGTGGCTAAGTGTTAGTCACGGGATCTTGTATTACGGAACGAGTAAAGATACTTGCCGGTAACAGGGTTGAACTAGGTATGGCGATACCGACGATCGAATCTCGGGCAAGTAACATACCGAAGAACAAAGGGAACGTTATACGGGATTAACTGAATCCTTGACATAGAGATTCGACCGATAAAGATATTCGTAGAATATGTAGGAACTAATGTGGAGGTCTAGGTCCCGCCATTGGTTATTCATCGTAGAGGTGTCTCGGTCATGTCTACATAGTTCTCGAACCCGTAGGGTCTGCACACTTAAGGTTCGGTGACGTTTCGGTAGTGTAGAGTTATGTATGGTGGTGACCGAAGTTTGTTCGGAGTCCCGGATGAGATCGCGGACGTCAGTAGGAGCTCCGGAATGGTCCGGAGGTAAAGATTCATATATAGGAAGTCCCAGTTTGGTTTCCGGAAAAGTTTCGGGCTCATCGGTAGTGTACCGGGAGTGCCGGTAGTGTACCGGGAGTGCCGGTAGTGTACCGGGAGGCCTCCCGGAGGGGTATTTAGACCCCAAGAGGTCCATGGGCTGTGGGAGAATAATAACCAGCCCTTAGTGGGCTGGGAAAACAGCCACAAAGGCCCATGGCGCAGGAGAGAAAGTCCTAAAGCAAAAAGTGGAAAATCAGCCAATAGGAGGCAATCCTACTCCAACTAGGATTGGAGGTGAAGTAGGATTGCTTCCCACCTCCTATTTCGGCCGACCCAAAGGCCTTGGCTGCCTATCCTCTCCTCTTCTCCTATATATACTAGTGGATTGGGTGGTTTTTGGACAGAATTTCCGGCCATGTGCTACCCGTTACACCGGTGCATAGTTTCTCCTCTAGATCGGTTTTCTGCAGTGCTTAGGCAAAGCCCTGCTGGAATCACTCCACCACCATCGCCGGAGCGCCGTCACGCTTCCGGTGAACTCTCTCTCCTCTCCACCTCCTCTTGCTGGATCAAGACGGTGGAGATCGTCATCAAGCTGTACGTGTGCTGAACGCGGAGGTGTCGTCCGTTCGGCGCTAGATCGGAAGGACCGTGATCGAGATCGCTAGACGGTTCGTGATGAGATCACGGAACGGATCATGATGAGTTCGCGGGACAGATCGTGATCAAGATCGCGGGAAGGATCGTGATCAGTTCACGGGACGGATCGTGATTGGATCGCGGGACGGATCGTGATGAGATCGCGGGACGCTCGGCGATTTGGATCGCGAAGATGTTCGACTACACCAACCGTGTTTCTTAACGCTTCCCACTTAGCGATCTACAAGGGTATGTAGATCCACTCTCCCTCTCGTAGATGCTCATCACCATGGATAGGTTTGCATGTGCGCAGGAAAATTTTTGTTTCCCATGCGACGTTCCCCAACAGTCGCCACCGGGGCCTCCGGCACGTCAACCCAGGCAGGCTCGGCTGAGGGCGGTGTCACGTCTGGCACCTCCGGCCGGGCCGCCTCGGGGGCCGGCTCTGCTGCCGCCGCCCTCACTAGGGTCGTCTCCTCCGCGGATGGAGGCACAGGTGGCTCCATGGCCGCCCCTCGCGGCTCGCTCGACGTGGGCCTCGACAGACGGGTCGATTCTGCCGTCGAGTCCAATGCCCACGCGGGGTCCGTGGACCTCCTTCGCCTCCCACCGCTCGAAGTTCCGGATTGCAAAGCCCTGCCTCGCGTTCCATACTTTGAGGATCACAGCTCCGCGAGCCTCCTCTTCTCCTCCCGCTGGGTGGCCGCGTGCTCGCGGACCAGCCGGCTAGCGACATCCGTCAGATCCCTCGCCAGCTCCCCCTCCTGGAGCTTGATGGGGTCCTTGTCGCGCACAAAGGTCAGTTACCCACCGGCTCGCAACCCGGAAGAAAATGCGTGCAAAAATAACGAAAGAGAAACTCACCCAATGACGAGGGGCAAGGCCCGCTTGGCGCGTGCCGGCGGCCTTTGCGCCGCCACCTTCACTCATTTCGGGACTGGTGGCGGGGCCGACGACCCCTCCTGGGCCGACCTCTTCACCCGGTCGGCAGCTTCGGCCGTCGGGGCTTGAGCCGGCCGCTCCTTGCTCCGCCGACCCTGATGTGCCGAGGGAGAAGGCTCATTCAGAATCATTACGTCATCATCGTCGTCATCATCATCGTCGTCCGTCCAGTCCCTGATCATGGGGGCAAGAGGGAACTCACCCGCTCCGTTGGGCTCCCCGGCTGCGCCAGATCCTCTGGCTCCGCTGGGGTCGTCGGCTCGCGGGTCCGCCGGCTTGTCGACTCCACCCGAGGAGTTCACCCCCTCCTCCGGCGGGCCTCCCCGCTCGTAGTCTTCGGAGTCGGAGTGTTCGTGCTCTGCCTCGAAGATTTGGGGGTGCGGGCCGTCCGGCGTGTTTTGTCGCACCAAGAGCTGCGGTCAGCATGGCAAAGTAAGGTCCACAACCGGCTGCCGGCTGGAAAGAATCAAACGAAGAAAAGTTATCTCGTCAAAAGACTTACCAGGGGGGACGGTTGATACGGCTCCATGCCAAAGGACCACGGCTAGGGCTTCAGCTTGAACGTCGTGAGGGCGTTCACCTACTTCGCCACCTGAGTTGGCGTCAGGTCGACGGTGGACAGCCAGCAAGGGTCACGGCGTCCGGACATGTCGCAGATCCGGTGCGGTCTCAGCTGGAGAGGCAGCACCCGACGCGAGATGAAGGCCACCACCAGATCGGCGGCAACCAACCCCTCAGAGCTCTTTAGTTGTGTGAGCCGGCCGAGCTCCGCTAGGGCCACGCCGCGTGGGGTGGCCCCCACCCAATACACCTGGGCGGACTGCGCGTCGACGAACGGCGGTAGCCAGATGAAGTCCAAGTTCGAGTCGGCGTTCTTCACATAGAAGAACATCCGGTGCCACCCATTGACGGAGTCGATGAGAGAAAGGGGCGGGAAGTGTGCGGTGCCGCGGCAACACACCACCATGCCCCCGCAAGTGCTGCTCTTTAGCGCCTTGAGGTAGAAGAGGGCGTTGAAGAAGTCGATGAAAGGAAGGACCCAGAGGTATCCCTCGCACAGCGTCACGAAGCCGGCGAGGTAAAGAATCGCATTGGGGCCGAGGTCGTGTGGCTGGAGATCGAAGGTGTCCATGAGCTGGCGACAGAAGTGGCTCACCGAGAGCCCGAAGCCGCAAGAGAAGTGCTAGAGGAACAAGACATGTGCCCCTGGCTGCGGTGTCAGCGCCACCTCGTCACCCGGCGTGCATGCGACCACCCGCTCCGCCGGCGGCAGCATGCGTGCACGGCGAAGATCCGCGATGTCTGCCTCGACGACGACGGAACCAACCTAGCTCCCTCTATGTCTGTCGGCCATTGCAGCGGCTGGGCAGCGCGCGGGCGCGGTTGCGAGCTCGGGCACGATATTGCACGTGGCAAGGGAGGAAGACAAAGAAGGCGAGGCAGCAAGGGGCCGATGAGGATGCGGGGATCTCCGCCCCTGCCCTTCCTCCTCTTTTATAGGGGAGGCCACAACCGGGGACGTGGGGATTAATTGCGCCCACTCCCCCGGAAACTCCGCCCACTCCCTAGGCCGTAACGGCTGCTTCGGGGCGCAGAGGATCCTGGCCTGCACCCCGAGGCCTACTGGGCTATGCCCAGGGCCTAGCGAGCTAGGCCCAGGCCGACGTCCCGTCTCCCTGCGTGTGTGGGGCCCGCCACATCCTTACTCGCCGCGTGGCACGTAGCGTGCCGGCTCGGGTCCCGGGGCGACGCGCTGGAACCCGAGGCGTCAGGTCAAACGGCTGACCCGGCTGGCCCTTCGGCTTGTACCAGGGGCGGGAACCGCTGTGGGGAAGCCTTCGGCTCCCCTCCGTCTGTCAGACGCGGGCCCCGCTGGCTTCATGGACTACTGACGGGGTTATTACCCCTAGGTAGTCCAAAGCAATGGGGTTCTCCCCCCTTCCGCTTCGAAGATAAACCACATGACTGGCTGCCTGTGGCCGGCTGGGGGACGGTCGGCTCGAGCCACCACCGACTGGCGACACGGACGGCTGGTCAGCGAGCCGGCTTGACCCTCGGCCGGCTGGGCACGGTCGGCTGCCTCCGGGCCGCCTCCTTCGTTGACCCTAAGGTAGACGGGCAACGTTCCGTCCCCTTGCGCGCGGGTACAATGACACGAGACGACCACCACGACGAGCGACCCTATGGCCAAAGTGGCCGCTAACGCACGGGAGCACATGGCCGCAGTCCGGCCGCCAGGGCCGCTGACCTTGATGAGCGCGACCGGGCGGGAGAACAGTGCCGGCACGCCCTCGCCCACTCAATTACCTGCCCCGGCGTGGCTACAGTGCGGCCGGCCGTACCGGAGACTTCGGCCGGGTGGCACTAAGCGACGCCTCCCGGGCGGCCCGTGTCGCGGCTGGTGGGCGAGGGCCAATCGCAGAGCCGGCTGGGGGGCCCCAGCAGGCGACAAGACCTCCCAACCAGTGGACCCTACCGGCGATGAGACGACATGAAGGGCGGGCCCCCCTGGTCAGCCAGAGAGCCTGCCAGCCGGGCCCCTCCATCCTTGTACCTTAGGAATATTGTAGAGCGGGGGGTTGGCCTATAAACCCCCGAGCCCCCCATGCAACGGGGACGGGCGATCATTCGCACACACCCACAGAACTCTCATACCCTCTCTAGCAGCGGAGGAAGACGAGCCGGCTGCTCCTTCTTCCTCCTCTAGACACGGCTGCAGGAGCATCCCTGTACACATACGAACCCATCCATCTAGGCCAAACAAGACTAGGGGTGTTACCTCCCATGGAGGGACCTGAACCTGGGTACATCTTGTGTCACCACCACTTGTGCCCAATCTCGCACCCGGAGACCGTCGCTGTCCTCCGGCCCCAACCACCTACGATAAGCCTACCCATGGCATCAGTCGTGAGAAAACGACGACATGGAGCTTATGAGATGTTCTAGGATTTAAAGTTTATATTTGAGAAGAATGCCCATATCTAGAGGTATGAGAACTCCTATAAGTTCTATGCTTGCAAGATGGAGGAGGACGGTCTGTCAGTGAACATATACTCAGAATGTCTGGGTATTCGAACCGTCTGGCTAAGTTAGGGATGCCCCTTCCGCCAGAGGCGACCATTGATAGAGTTCTTCAATCATTGCCACCTAGCTACAAAAGCTTCGTCATGAAATATAACATGCAAGGGATGAACAAGTCATTTCGCCGAGCTGTTTGCGATGCTGAGTGATGCTGGGTCTAAAATCTAAAAGGAGCATCAAGTGTTGATGGTCAATAAAACCACTAGTTTCAAGAAGATTGGCAAGGGCAATAAGGGTAACTCCAAGAAGAGTGGCAAAGCATTTGCCCCTCCCATGAAGAAACTCAAGTCTGGACCCAAGCCAGAAACTGAGTGCTTTCATTGCAAGGGAACTGGTCACTAGAAGCGGAACCGCGCCAAGTACATGGCTGACAAGAAGGCGGCCAACACCAAACAAGGTATATATGATATACATGTTATTGATGTGTACCTTACCAACTCTTGTTGTAGTGCCTGGGTATTTGATACCGGTTCGTTTGCTCACATTTGCAACTCAAAGCAGGAGCTACGGAGTAGAAGGAGGTTGGAAAAAGGACGAAGTGACGATGCGCGCGGGAAATAGTTCCAAGCTTGATGTGATCACCATCGGCACACTCATTCTTAGATTACCATCGGGATTAGTTATGAACCTAAATAATTGTTATTTAGTGCCTGCATTAAGCATGCACATTATATCTGGATCTTATTTATTGTGAGACAGTTACTCTTTAAATCAGAGAATAATGGTTTTTCTATTTATATGAGTAATATCTTTTATGGTCATGCATCCAATGTGAGGGGCTTATTCTTATTGAATCTCGATAGTGATGATACACATCTTAATAACACCGATGCCAAAAGATGTAGAGTTGATAATGATAGTACCACTTTCTTGTGGCACTGCCGCTTAGGTCATATTGGTGTAAAATGCATGAAGAAGCTGCACGTTGATTGACTTTTGGAGTCACTTTATTTCGAATCACTTGACACATGTGAACCATGCCTCATGGGCAAGATGACTAAGGCCCATTATCTGGAACAATGGAACTGGCAAGTGACTTGTTGGAAATCATACATACTGATGTGTGCGGTCCGATGAGCATTGAGGCGTGCGGTGGATATCGTTACTTTCTCACCTTCACTAATGACTTAAGTAGATATGGGTATATTTACTTAATGAAACATAAGTCTGAAACGTTTGAAAAGTTCAAGCAATTTCAGAGTGAAGTTGAGAATCATCGTAATAAGAAGATTAAATTCCTACGATCTGATCGAGGAGGAGAATATCTGAGTTATGAGTTTGGTAGTCACTTAAGACAATGTGGAATTGTTTCACAATTGACACCGCATGGAACACCATAGCGTAATGGTGCGTCCGAACGTAGTAATCGAACCTTATTGGATATGGTGCGTTCTATGATGTTTCGTGCCGATTTGCCACTATCATTTTGGGGTTATGCATTAGAGACAGTTGCATTCACTTTAAATAGGGCACCATCAAAATCTATTGAGACGACACTATATGAACTGTGGTTTGGTAAGAAACCAAAGTTGTCGTTTCTTAAAGTTTGGGGATGTGATGCTTATGTCAAAAAGCTTCAGCCTGAAAAGCTGGAACCCAAATCGGAGAAATGTGTCTTCATAGGATACCGAAAAGAGATACTTGGTTATACCTTCTATGTCAGATTTGAAGGCAAAGTTTTTGCCGCTAAAAATGGGTCATTTCTTGAGAAAGAGTTTCTCTCAAAAGAATTGAGTGGGAGGAAGATAAAACTTGATGAGGTTGTTAAACCTTTCTTTCAACCAGAGAGTAGTGCAACGCAGAAAGATGTTTCTATGGAGCCTACATCAGTTGAAGAGGAAGTTAATGATGGTGATCATCAAGCTTCAGATCAAGTTACTATCGAACCTCGTAGGTCAACATGGACACGTACTGCTACTAAGTGGTACGGCAACCCTGTCTTAGAGGTCATGTTGTTGGACAACGATGAACCTACGAGCTATGGAGAAGCGATGATGGGCCCAGATTCCAACAAATGGTTAGAGGCCATGAAATCCTAGATGGTATCCATGTATGAAAACAAAGTATGGACTTTGGAAGTATTACCTGAAGGGCGAAAGACCATTCAGAACAAATGGATCTTCAAGAAGAAGACGGACGCAGACGGTAATGTCACCGCATATAAAGCTCGACTTGTGGCAAAGGGTTTTTCACAAGTTCAAGGAGTTGACTACAATGAGACCTTCTCACCCGTAGCGATGCTTAAGTCGGTCAGAATCGTGTTAGTAGTATCTACATTTTTCGATTATGAAATTTGGCAGATGGATGTCAAAACAACGTTCCTTAACGGTTTCCTTAAGGAAGATTTGTATATGATGCAACCAGTAGGTTTTGTCGATCCAGAGAATGCTGACAAAGTTTGCAAATTCTAGCGATCCATTTATGGATTGGTGCAAGCATCTCGGAGTTGGAATCTTCACTTTGATGAGGTGATCAAAGCGTTCGGGTTTATATAAGTTTACAGAGAAGCTTGTATTTACACGAAATTGAGTGGGAGCTCTATAGTGTTCCTAATATTATATGTGGATGAAATATTGCTGATTGGAAACAATATAGAAATGTTGGAAAGCGTGAAGGAGTATTTTAACAAGACTTTTTCAATGAAGGACCTAGGAGAAACTGCTTTCATACTAGGCATCAAGATCTATAGGGATGGATCGAGATGCTTAATAGGACTTTCACAAAGCACATACCTTGAAAAAGTTTTGAAGAAGTTCAAAATGGATCAGTACAAGAAGGGGTTCTTGCTTGTATTGCAAGGTGTGAAGTTGAGTAAGACTCAATGGCCAGTGACTGCAGAGGATAGAGAGAAGATGAGTGTTACCCCCTATGCTTCTGCCATAGGCTCTATCATGTATGCAATGCTGGGCATAAGACCCGATGCCAGCCTTGCCATAAGTATGGCCGGAAGGTTTCAAAGTGATCCAGGAATGGAACACTGGAAAACGGTCAAGAATATCCTTAAGTACTCGAAAAGGACTAAGGAAATGTTTCTCGTTTATGGACGTGATCAGGAGCTCTTCGTAAAGGGTTACATCGATGCAAGCTTTGACACTGATTCAGATGATTCTAAGTCTCAAACCAGATACATATACATTCTCAATAGGGGAGCGGTAAGCTGGTGTAGCTCCAAGCAAAGCGTGGTCGCTGATTCTACATGCGAAGTAGAGTACATTGCTGCCTCGGAGGCGGTGAAGGAAGGTGTCTGGATGAAGGAGTTCATGACAGATCTTTGAGTAGTGCCCAGTGCACTAAACCCAATGACTCTGTTCTATGACAACACTAGTGCCATTGCTCTGGCCAAGGAACCAATGTTTCACAAGAGAACCAAACACATAAAGCAACGCTTCAATTCCATCTGCGATTACATCAAGGAGGAGGACATAAATATTTGCAAAGTGCACATGGATCTGAATGTCGCATGCCCGTTGACAAAACCTCTTCCAAGGGTTAAACATGATCAACACGAGAACTGTATGGGTGTTAGATTCATTACAATGTAAATCACATAGTGATGTGAGCTAGATTATTGACTCTAGTGCAAGTGGGAGACTATTGGAAATATGCCCTAGAGGCAATAATAAAGTGGTTATTATTATATTTCCTTGTTCATGATAATCGTTTATTATCCATGCTATAATTGTATTGATTGGAAACTCAAAAGCATGTGTGGGTACATAGAAAACATTGTGTCCCTAGTATGCCTCTAGTAGATTAGCTCGTTGATCAAAGATGGTCAAGGTTTCCTAGCCATAAACATGAGATGTCATTTGATAATGGGATCACATCATTAGGAGAATGATATTATGGACAAGAGACAAACTATGAACGTAGCATATAATCGTGTCAGTTTATTTCTATAGTTTTCTGCATGTCAACTATTTGTTTCTATTACCATGAGATCATGCAACTCACTGACACCGGAGGAATACCTTGTGTGTATAAAACGTCGCAACGTAACTAAGTGATTATAAAGATGCTCTATAGGTATCTCCGAAGGTGTCTGTTGAGTGGGCATGGATCAAGACTGGGAGTTGTTACTCCGTGTGACGGAGAGGTATCTCAGGGCCCACTCGGTAATACAACATCACAATAAGACATGCAAGCAAAGTGACTAAAGATTTAGCCACGAGATCTTGTAGTACAAAATGAGTAAAGAGACTTGCCGATAACGAGATTGAACTAGGTATAGAGATACCGACGATCGAATCTCGGGCAAGTAACATACCGATGACCAAAGAGAACTGCATACGGGATTAACTGAATCCTTGACATAGAGGTTCAACCGATAAAGATCTTCATAGAATATGTAGGAACCAATATGGGCATCCAGGTCCCGCTATTGGTTATTGACCGTAGAGGTGCCTCGGTCATGTCTACATAGTTCTCGAACCCACAGGGTCTACAGACTTAACGCTTGGTGACAATATAAGTATAGTTGAGTTATTATGTTGGTGACAGAAAGTTGTTCGGAGTCCTGGACATGACGAGGAGCTCCAGAATAGTTTGGAGGTAAAGATTAATATGTGGGATAATAGTGTTTGGTCTCCGCAAGGGTTCCGGAATTCACCGGAAGGTGTTTCAGATGTTTGCCTAAATGTTCGGGTACAAGAACACTTTATTTAGGCCAAGCAGTAAAGCCCATGAGGCTTTAGGAAGCTGCAAAAAGGAGTTTTGTGGAGGCAAGTTGCGAGACGCTAGGGACCCTGGTGAAGGAGTCCTAGATTAGGGGGTCCTCGGATAGCCGACCTATTGTTATGGACCGGACTGTGAGGATTACTTGCGCTCCACGTTTGCGCTCCACGTTTAGGCAAGATCCTAGGATGGAAGCTTTGAAGGCCCAGTCTCTAGGATGGAAGCTTCGGGAAACACGGCTTGTTCTCCACGTTTGATGTAGTGAATAGGCATGTTTATCTCTTTTGCATGTAACCGACCATGTGTAAACCCTAGGCATCCTCGGCGGGCGGGGTCTCCTCGTCCGATATCACCTCGGTAGGGATAACACGCGGGGGGCTGCAAGGCCAATAACCTGTGTATTAACAAACTCTAAATCTATTCATAATGAACAGGAGGGTGTTCAGGTCCTAACCTGGATGGGGGGGCTTGACCCGTAGGCTCCTTCGTGGAACCTCCTCGAGGTCTTCGGACGCGGTGCCTGAGTCCAAACTATCATCGGACAGAACCACCCACGCCAGTCGCGCCCTCTTGTGGGCAGGAGAAGCGGCCTGCTCCGGGGCGTCCGAAGACGCCACTCTCTTCTTGGCACGGGCGGAATCGCCTCCCCCCTCGACCTCGGCCTCCTCCTCCCCCTCTTCTTCCTCTTCCTCCTCCTCAGCTTCCTCCTGATTTGAGGAGGCGGGGGTATCTTCGGATGCGGCATCAGGCTGGTTCCTGAAGCGGATGCCAGCCTAGCCTGGTTTCTTCTTCTTCTCTTTCTTCGTGGGAGCCTTGTAAGGCTTTACCACAAGCATTTTGGCTAACAGCCCAGTCTTCTCGTCTTCGATCTGAGGCGACGGACTATTGATGTTGGCGGCTTTCTTTGGCCATCTCTACGTAGACAGATCAGATAAGAGGTTATGGTAATCTTCTATGTAATAAACCGGCCAAGCTGGGGTATATCATACCTCGGAATCGGGCTTGGCGGCATGCAGACCCTTGTCCCCCTCCTCGTATGGCTAGCTCTTCATTAATTTGAAGAGCGCCTTCCACAGCTTCTCCTGCATAGTGTAGAAGAGATTCCAGACTGTAGGCTCGGCTTCGAGTTCTTGAGCCCACATGGGAGTGTCCCGGCACTGGCAGGGGAGGACGTGTCTTCAGAGCATCACCTGGACCACATCGGTCAACTTGGTGCCCTCCTCGACCATGGAGTGGATGCGCTTCTGAAGGTCTTTCACCTCCTTGCCCGGTCCCTAGACAAGGCCCTTTTCGAGCCATGAAGCCAATCTGGTAGGGGGACCGGATGTGAATGCAGCGGTGGGGTGCTGCCCTCTTCTTATGGTTCAGTGACGTAGAACTACTCCTTTTGACATCCTTTGATGGTGTCGATGAGGGTGCCCGACGGCCACCTGACATGGGTGAGCTTGCCGATGACGGACCCGCCGCAATCTGCGTGCTTGCCGCCAACACACTTGGGCTTGATGTTGAACACCTACAGCTAGAGCCCGAAGTGTGGCTCGATGCGCAGGAAGGCCTCGCACACGAGGATGAACGCCGAGATGTGCATGATGGAGTTCGGTGGGAGGTCGTGGAAGTCAAGGCCGTAGAAGAACATCATCCCCCTAACGAAGGGGAGGAGAGGAAAGCTCCACCCCTAGATGAAGTGGGGGATGAACACCACCCTTTCACCTGGCTTGGGGTTGGGAATCACTGGCCCTCCTCCGCTGCGCGGTGAGGGATGTTGATGGGGAGGTAGTCGGCCTTTTTGAAGTCGAGAATGTCCCGGTCGGTGACCGTGGAATCTTCCCATTGGCCATTAGAGCCCGCCATTGATGATTTCCGAGGAGGGGTCAAAGATACTTAGATCTGTGCTTCGAAGGCGCAAGGGAATGGGAGGCGGAGAAGTCGAATGGAGAGCGTGAAAAGCCTTTGGGGTTTTCTTCCTCTTTTTATGAGGCCTATCGATTTATACTCCCCTTGTTGCGCCGTGAATCCCTCCACTTCCTGAGGCATGTGAGTCGTTACGTGCGCATGATTAAGTATATGCCGTGTAAAACGGGACACGATTGGTATATTGATAGATCGTGATGATTAAAACAGCCTCGAACCGCGAATCGAGTCTATGCAACTGGCCTAGCGGTCATGGTGGGCCGTAGCCTTTCGTCAGAGAGGTCGTCAGAGGAGCGTTGTTTCCCCCATCACGTTTGGCCTTCAAGGTTGATTTATTTGCATTATTCGGACATGCCACTATGTAGGAAACTACTTGTCATGGGAGGCGGAACTATGGTTTGGCAGGAAGGAACTCACCTCGCAAGCCGAAGACTCTGTGCGAAGCAATTGGAGCTGAAGACCCTTGGCGTTGGAGGCAAGTTCGGGGGCTACTGTGGGAGTCCTGGATTAGGGGTCCTCGGATAGCCGACCTATTGTTATGGGCCGGACTGTGAGGATTACTTACCGAACACCGAAAGATTTAAAGGCCCAGTCTCTAGGATGGAAGCTTCGGGAAACACGGCTTGCGCTCCACATTTGATGTAGTGAATAGGCATGTTTATCTCTTCGGCATGTAACCGACCATGTGTAAACCCTAGGCATCCTCAGCACCTATATAAGCCGGAGAGTTTTAAGGTATAGATATAGAACAACTCATCTAGGGTTAGCTATTCGATCTCGAGGTAGATCAACTCTGTAAATCCCCATATCATCAATACAACCAAGTCGGACATAGGGTATTGCCTCCATAAGAGGGCCCAAACCTGGGTAAATCCTTGTCCCCTTCGTGTCTTGTTGCCGTCGATTCTAGTGTCACAGTTCGGGACCCCCTACCCGAGATCCACCGGTTTTGACACCGACACCTGGCGTCTGGGGCTAGACGCCGAGGACCCTAGCGTCTGGTCCTAGAGTCCGAGGAGGACTCTTGCCTTGCGTGCAAAATCTACTTTGAGGAAGCTCTTTCTCAAAGTTTCGACCCTAGGGCTCAACATATAAATTGAGGGGCAGGGCTAGTACCCAAGACACATCAAGATTTCCCCAAGTCGTGTGCCGGCAACCCCACACCTCTAGTTTATCCTCCATCATAGTTTCCGTTGTGCCTGGCGAAGCCATGTGGAGATTGTTCTTCACCACCACCATCCACATCGTCGTGCTGCCGGAACTCATCTACTAGTTCGCCCCTCTTGCTGGATCAAGAAGGCGAGGATGTCATCAAGCTATACGTGTGTTGAACGCGGAGGTGCCGTTCGTTCAGCGCTAGATCGTGATTGGATCGCGGGACGTCTTGCCATTTGGATCGCGAAGGCATTCGACTACATCAACCGCGTTTCTTAACGCTTCCGCTTAGCGATCTACAAGGGTATGTGGATCCGATCTCTCCTCTCGTAGATGCTCATCTCCTAGATTTATCTTGGTGAAGCATAGGAATTTTTTTGTTTCCCATTCAATATCCCCCAACAGTGAACGCATCGGTTGTTCGAGCATTCATTCGTGCGTGGCCTTGGTGGCTCGGACACCTTAGCACCAAGCGGCAACCTTGACCTCGCAAGCAGTCAGATTGATCGCCTAAACGCCACTCCACTCCATCCGCACCACGTGAACGACCAAGCAGTCGCTTGTGTGTGTGCCTCGGCAGCTCCCATGAAGACCGTCCCCAAGTCCCGCGTGCCCCTCCGCCGACTGAGCAGCGGGATGCCGATGTGCCATGCCATTAGGCCACAACACCATCGACCCATGCTTCTCCACGCGCCTGCACCAACTTGCACGACGCCGCCGCGACGCCTCTTCGGGTCGTTGTGTCGCGGCATGCGGTCCTCGCCGACGCCCCTAGGCCGTCCTCGCTGCTGCATCGACTTGTGCGCCGCCGCTACATCACCCCTTCTGGCCGTAGAGCTGCGACACACGGTTCATGCCGCTGCCTCCTTAGTCCTCCACTTCTGACCGCCCAGCCAAGCCACATCGCATGTCCACCCCCTTCATATTTGTCCAGCACCAACTCATCACTACCGTCGCCGTCATCTTCCCCAGTGACTTCATCTACTCCGACCACCGCGGGCGACATCGGACCCACGCCGATTTGCGTGGCAACCATTGTCGAGCCCTTCTCTGCTAGGCCCCCTCGACATGAGATACAACTCAATGCATGCTTGATGCAGGCAACACCAATGTGACTTTGTCCACGACATGTCCCCGGACCTGGCAAGCCTGGAGCGGCGCCTCGTCCACATCGACTTCGTCCATTTACGCATGCCCGATGCTTGCAACACCGACACGTGCCTTCGTCCACGACGTGTTCCCAGACTTGGCAATCCCCACGCGACGCTTCGTCAACAACGTCTTCTTCCTGACGCACCGTTACTTCGACATTATTGCGCCCGCAGCTCCATGAAGACTACCTCGACACCGGTCACCTGGACTCGAGTATCGAAGGGGATGTCGAGTATCGTGATTAATTGAGAAATATAGGATAGCATAGAATTTATTTGTACCTTGTTTAATATAAGAGATGTGCTTGGATCGCCGTTGGAGCCGCCTCTGACGAGCGACGCTTGGGCTACATCCGTTGGTTTAGCCAAGTGCTCTTATAAATATGCAATGACACTAATATTCTTCGGGTTGTTTTTATTGAAAGTATTTTCAGAGGAATAAGGATTAGTATGTTTAGATTTTTTTCCTATGTAGTGTTTTATTTGTAGGATTCAATATTATGAATTATTTCTAAGGATTCGTACATTTTCCGTAAATACTAATGAACTGACGTTAGATTTTTACTGGTTCCAAGTGTACGGCCTAAAGTCGGATCCCGCGCGTCCGCTCCCATGTAACCCTCTGAGTGAATTAAGAACCGACGACACTAAATGGTTCGTTCAAGATTGCAATATGAGCAAATACATTCCGGGATGGTAATTTCTGTTTTTAGAGCATGGCAATTCTCACGTTTTTGCACCGATGTAGCACGATAATCCCCTTCAGCCAACATGGTAGATTCCAATTTGCACGATAATCCTGGCAACTCTTCATGCTACAATCTTGCCAAACCGCTGAAAATGCATGACAATCTTCTAACAATCTTTGTATACATCATGCCAAATTTATCTGTTTCCGCATGGTAATTCGGAAGTACTCCCTTCGTTCCAAATTAGTTGATTTGAATTTATCTAGATACGGATGTATCTAACACTAAAACATGTCTAGATACATCCGTATCTAGACAAATCTGAGTCAACTAATTTGGAACGGAGGGAGTATTTCCCAAGAGTGTTCTTTTAGTGAACAAAAACGTTCGTTCGTTCCTTCCTGGCTAGGGAATGATATATACTTCAGTCGAGAAACCACCCTAAGAGAACGTCATCATATTATTGGGGTCCATATTTTGTAGGAATTTTAGCATTCGCTCATACATCTTGTAAAGAATATTTGGTATTTCGTTGTGATGCAACCAAACATATTAAAATACTATGGGAATCGAATGGACATTTCATTGCAATACTATATTTTTGTACTTTTAGAATCGTGTGAATAAAAGAGGCCCGAAGGGAATTATATCATTTGTGCACGATAACTATAGGTCGTTGAGACAAAAGCAACGAGTCGATTAGTATGAGAACCTTCTTTCCCGGAATGGACGAAGAAGAGCTCCCCGTGTGGAGGAGTTTCGGGTGGGACTGTTGACAATAATCTTGCCTTAATGTGATAACTAGTGGAGTGACCCGTGCAGTGGCTAGATTGACTATATATACTACTCATATTTTCCATTATTTTCTCTGCCAAATTTATGGCCTCTTGCTCACATATTATCTGATTTAATTTGGCACGGACTATATGTCATGTAAATAGATTGTCTTCAAAAGGGAGGTCCCGAGGAAACATGGTCGGATTATTGAGTGGATTCTAGTTTGTGGATAAAATGTCTTGGTATGTGAGGTGGGAAGACGGACCACAACTATATATAAGGTTCTATAAGAGTCTTCATATTTCTTCTATTAGATCCTCTCCTCATCCCTTGCTGTCTATCTCTGCACCAATATATCTTTGGAACAATACCGCTCCAAGAATTAGACCTAAACCTTTTCCAAAAAAAGAATTAGACCTAAACATGAATGACATCTATTATACCAAATGTTCTCTTTTTCCGCCCAAATCGATAACTCGTTGCTTTCTTAGTTGCCTTCTCTTTATTGGTTAACACAATATCTTACCTACCTACATATGCATCCACACAAGCTCATCCTAGTACTACCGGTTATCATTGTATAGTGGTATTTTTGCTTAAGGATTTTCTCTCATTCACTTCTTTCATAGCTTAGAGCCAAGGTGACGAAGGTCGTCCAAGAGGACGATAGCACCCAGTTCTTTCACATGATAGCAAATGGGAAACATAGAAAGAAGAAAATAATTCAACTTGAACAAGATGAGGCTACGATTGTAGGACATCACAACCTAAAATTGTACATCTCTAATTATTATAAGAAGCTTTCTGGAGCACCCGAAGAAAGCTTTGTATCTCTAGATGAGAGTGCAACCGGGGATATACCTCAACTCAACTCAGATGAGAATGAGGTGTTGTCTGCTCCTTTCATTGAGAAAAAGGTGTATGATGCAATAGCACAAATGAAACAGAATAAGGCCCTCGGACCGGATGGGTTCCCGGCGGAATTTTAAAAGAAATGTTGACATACTATAACGGGAGATCTTATGCCCATGTTCCATGACTTGTTTTATGGACACTTGCAGCTATCCCACCTAAACTTTGGAACAATAACGTTGTTGCCAAACAAGGTGGAGGCTATTCGCATTGAGCAGTTCAGACCGACATGTCTTCTCAATGTGAGTTTTAAAATTTTCACCAAGGTTGACACGAATAGGTTGACGCGGATAGCACATTCAGTAGTTCAACCAATCCAGACAACTTTCATGCCAGAGCGACCAACCCAAACAACTTTCCTAGAAGGAGTTGTTGTCTTACATGAAACTATTCACGAAATCCATATGAAGAAACTAGATGGGGTTATCTTCAAGGTGGATTTCGAGAAAGCATATGATAAGGTCAAATGGCCCTTTCTCCAGCAAGCCCTGCGTATGAAGGGTTTTAACGAGTCCTGGAGGACACAAGTAGACTCCTTCATTCAGAAAGGGAGTGTTGGAATAAAGGTTAATGATGACACATGTCATTATTTCCAGACCCATAAGGGGTTATGATAAGGGGATTCCATGTTTCCCGTGTTGTTCAACATAGTAGCAGATATGTTGGTTGTCCTTATTGGTCGGGCTAAAGAGATTGGACAATTAGGTGGACTTGTCGCTCACCTAGTCGATGGGGGAGTTTCCATTTTACAATATGCGGATGACAATCATTTTCATGAAACATGATCTTGCAAAAGCTGGGAATATGAAGCTAGTTCTTTGTCTATTTGAGCAATTGTCTGGGTTAAAAATTAATTTTAACAAAAGCCAATTGTTTTGTATTGGAAGAGCTAAAGAGGATCCCTACCGTTCAATTATCTAGGGATTCCAATTAATCATAGGAGATTGACGAATAAGGAATGGAAATGTATTGAAGATAGATTTGAAAAAAAGACTAAGCTGCTAGAAGGGTAAGGCCATGTCTTACGGAGGTCAGCTGGTTTTGATAAACTCGGTTTTGACGAGTCCGGCGATGTTCCTACTATTATTCTTTGAAGTGCCAGTGGGGGTACGGAAAAGACTAAACTTCTATCGATCGCGTTTCTTCTGGAAATGCGATGAGGCTAAGCAGAAGTACAGATTGGCCAAATGGGATATTATTTGCAGACCCAAAGACCAAGGTGGGTTAGGGATCGAGAATTTAGAAGTTAAGAACAGATGCTTGCTTAGCAAATGGTTATACATGTTATCTGTTGAGACCGAGGGTATGTGGGTACAAATATTGTGGAACAAGTACTTAAAATATAAGACTTTAGCCCATGTTACTGCTAGGCCTACGGACTCACCTTTTTTGAAATGGTTAATGAGGATGAAGGTAACCTTTTTCCAGCGGGTGAAATTTATAATAGGTAATGGTACCTCTACTAGGGAGGATACATGGCTAGGGGAGATGCCCTTGGCTATGCAATATCCTTCCTTATATAACATTATACAACGTAAGGAAGATTATGTCACTACAGTATTACACTCTGTACTTCTAAATATTCAATTCAGGAGATCCTAGTGGGAGCACGTTAGAACTCTTGGTTATACCTGGTCCATAGGTTGATGGACGTTCAACTATCGGACCAGTCAGATACAATTCAATGTAAATTAGCTACGAATAGTACCTTTTCGGTGAAGTCCATGTATCTAGAATTGATTGATACTGAACCACTCTCGAGATCATTGCTTATATGAGAGATTATAGTTCCCCTTAGAATTGAAATTTTCATGTGGTTTATGCACAAGGGAGTCATATTTACCAAGGATAACCTGGTCAAAAGAAATTGGTTTGGAAGTTCAAGATGTTGCTATTGTTATCAGAATGAAACGATTCAACACCTCTTTCTCGATTGTCCATTAGCAAAATTATTGTGGCTCTCAATACATATAGCTTTTAATGTAAATCCTTCGATGAGCACAAACATCTTATTTGGAACGTGGCTCAATGGAGTGGACGTAAATATAGCGAAACATATTCGGATAGGGATATGTGCATTATTTTGGGTTGTATGGAATACTAGAAATGACTTGATTTTTAACAAGATAATCTTCACTAATTTTTTGCAGGTCATATACAGAGCTGCTTCTTGGATCCGTACGTGGTCCTTACTCAGTCATGCGGACTACATGGAGCTTTTGGTTATTGGGTGAAACCGATGAGAGACGGTAGCACGGATAATCTTTAACCGATTTGGATGACGAGCTAATAATAGGCTAGGTCTATATGCATCATAGTATATTTTTTGCCATCGCCGGATGTGGCATCTTTTTATGCTCTTCTTTATGCTCGGTCTATGAGCTTGTTTTGGATCTAAGACTTTGTTGCGATACTTATTAATAAAATGGCCACATGCATCTCTTTGATGCAGAGGCCAGGGCTTTCCTTCTTTAAAAAACATCTTTCATAGCTTATTCATGTTGATCGTGTCTTCATTGTTTAGCAATATCCTTTTTTTAAAGGAGGATATACCCCGGTCTCTGCATCTAGACGATGCATGCAACTATTTCATTAATATCCTGCCTACCAACATATGCATCTGTGCATGGTCATCTTAGTATGACTAGCAAACATGCCCGTGCGTTCCAACGGAAGAAAAGGGACACACTCCTAGCATAATGAGGACAACTTAAGACCCCTCCACTGGTCCACTTTATCTCTTTGAACATAGCCCACATCCGGGTGGTTGCTTATCCCCCTTTCCACCTTCACCGGCCATAGTCTTGATGTCAGCCTGATCACAATACGTCTGAATGTGGGCAATCCCAAGATGATGATCTCGGCCCTTGCCTAACCCTAAACCCATGCACACCTGCCATTGAACGACATCATCGCAAGTGATTGTCTAATAGTTTGAAAATTAATCTCGTCAAGCTGGACGTGATAGTGGCCCCTCCCAAGCTACGACTTGCACCTATTGCATAGAACATCTCTCACATGACCGCTTACTTTTTAAATTGTATATTTGTTTTTCAAAATGCATCAACATTCTCTTTGAAATACGTGTGCACTGTATTTTTAATATCACATGGACTTTTTAAAGAGCACGGATCTTTTAAAATTTTGAAGTAAGCATGTGAACACTTCTTAGAATTACATGATTTTTGTGTCGAAAAGGGTGAAGATTTTTCAACTTGTATGAACATTATTTTGATACATGACCATTTTTCTTAAAACTACATAAACATTCTAGAATTAATGAACGGGTTTTGAAAACTAAGTGGCATTTTAAAAAAACACAAACACATCAATTTAGAACATGCGTAAATTGTGTTTTTAGTGTGTAGCAAGTGGCCAGATTACGTACACGCGCCTAATTATTATTTTCTTGATATAGTGAACCCGGATGAGAGATATTCTTAAAGATTTACCCTAGTTGTGCCAGCTAAGCCTTTGCAAATTTTCTCATCCATGATTACGTGGAGCAGTGCTCGGAAGAACTACGTGGAGCTACACGAAGGACTATTTGCTTGGCCCCCGAAGCGTACCGACAGCCAAAGCCTTTGACCGGTTAAAATCATCTTGTTTCACATCAAATCAAGCCGAACAGGTAGGGGCTCCATCGACGGGCGCATAGTGCGACCGCCAGACTCTGGCCAGGCATAGAGATCCCGTGCCGTCGAGCCCGACTCTTCGCTCGCACATCCCTGCTGGGCTCCCCGCGCTCATCTGCGAGACTGCGACTCTCCGCTCGCGCATCCCAGCTGAGCTCCCCGCGCTCACCAAAGAAGCAGCCGCCGTCATCGCTCTGTCTTGCCCGGAGACGACGACCTCAAGCAGCCGCCTCGGCCCGCTACCCCACCCAAGGCCCAGAGCCGCACCTCTCGCCAGCCTGATCACGCCTCAAGCCGCGCCGCCCTCTCCGGAGTTCGCACCGTCCGTCGCGTCCTTGCTCGATGCGGAAGCACGACGACCACATCGACTCGATCGAGCGTCGCGGCCTGCATCAACCTCCTCTGCTTCTCCGCCCGCGCCTCCTTACTGTGCTCCCCGCGCTCAGCTGCCGGTGCTCGGAGGTCCGTCCGGCGCATCCTCGCTCCTCGACATGCTCTGGCCGCACACGAGATGCCGCATAGCCAAGGTTGTCCAATGCTCCGCCAGCGCATCCTTGCTGATTGTACATTTCTTCTTCTTTTAATTCTGACAAGCACGGGTCGGTGGACTCCGTCCTTGGGGCGCACGCCGTTAACTCTCAACGCCCGAGCTCCTCCCGAGGAGAGCCGCAGCCGCCATGCGCCACCTCTCCTGCTCGAGCCGTTCGCCTGCGTCTGCGAGTGCGCGCATGCACCCGCGACCCAGCTTCCCTCTCTTTTTCCTACTTCTCTACTTCCCCCCTTTCTGAATTCTTCTCTCTCGCAGGAAGCAACTCCCATGGCGCTCGAGATCCGTCACGAGCTTCTCGTGTCGCCAGCCGACGGAACCGACCTCCCCTCGCTGGATCAGGTCCACCACGAGCCCCAAGCCGGCTTCCCTCCGTCCTCCTTCTCCGCCTTGCCGCAGGCAAGCCCCACCGCCGCGCCAGCCACCTTCGTTCCTCATGTCCATGGATCCCCTTCTCTTTGGTATAGTTTTTCTATTTGCCACCCAAAAAAAAAAAGACGTGGGCCAGAGCCCACGCGGGTGATGGACGAAACCTGTGTGACATGGATCGCAGATTAAATACAAATAACTAAAGGGGCTGTTTTGTAAAATGAAACGTTTTCACAGATATTCAATAAAAGTGAACTACGGGTTCAATTATCAAAAAATAGAAGGGCTTATTTGCAAAACGGCTGGGATGGTGAACAGGGCAAAAGGGCAGCTGCTTTATTATTAGGTAAAGATGTGTTATCGTTATATATTGGTATTTGTGCTTAAGAAAATTCTATCATTCACTCCCTTTGTACCTTACTCATGTTGATCGTGCCTTTACTCTTTCTGTATCAATTCTTTTTATATATTTTTCAATACATAAACCTAACTACTCCCTTCGTACCAAAATGTAGGACATTTTTTAGCCAGCTACAACAAAAACATGTCTTATATTTCATTAAAGAGAAAGTACTAATTATGTAGGTTTTTTCATAAAATTTTACATGCCACGAACTGTAAAAATGCATATATATGTGTATAACAATATATTATCTTTCGTTTGCCACCTTGTCCAATTTATTTTATATTACCATATTTTGAATTACAAAAAACTAAAATTCAAGGGGCATGTCCGACTCAAGTTTACCTGTCGATGTCAATGGTGATATCAGCAGTATAGTGCACTTTCCGGTTGTTTTCTAACATGTTTGCTTTCTGACCAGTTTGTCGTGATTAATACCAGACACTGGAGCATACTATATATTACCTACTTTTCAATTTATAAAGCTTGCGCGTAACACTAGATCTATAACATAAAACGAGGTCTAAAAATTACAAAATTAGAAAGTAGACAATTTGAAGTTCTAATAATATATTTTTTGTGACATATAACTTATATTACATTGGTATATTTGTAAACCTTAACATACGCGTGAGCCTTATAAATCTTAAAGGAGGTGGTATTTTATACACTAGTAGAAAACATACATTTTGTCCACATCATTAGTCCCGATCCGGTTTTGAACGGACACTAATGTGTCCATTAGTCCCTGTTCGTGACGGGCATCATTAGTGCCGGTTCGCTCCGGACCTTTAGTCCCGGTTCGTGCCACTTACCGGGACTAAAGGTGTGGTGGCAGGCTGGCGTCAGCCTGCCACCACACGGTAACCTTTAGCCCCGGTTCGTGGCTCAAACCGCGACTATAGGCTAACCTTTAGTCGCGGTTGGAGCCACCAACCGGGACTAAAGGTCCCCTATATGATGGCCAGCCCGAGCTCTCTATTCTTTCCCTTTCCTCTTCTTTCTGGTTCTTCCTCTCTTCCCCGAGCTCATCCTTCAGTTTTGCCAAAATTTGTCAAGATTTGGAGGCACCCCATCCATCCAAGTGTTCACAAAGGTTAGCAACTTTGTCCTTTCATCTGTCATTGCTAGATTAGCTCTTGCAATGGTCTATAAGTATAGTAATTTGTGGGTTTTAGTTTGGGAGTATTTATATGTGGTAGTTTATTTGATTTATGCAATTTGAGCTCAAATTAACTTCTTACTTTGCATTTGTAGGTGTGGTTTACTTAGTGCCTTTCCGTCTCCGTCCTAACCACCGCCGATCGCCCGCACCGTCCCGTCGCCGACACCACCTTGGTGAGCCTCTTGTTCTTATCCTTTTTATAAAAAAAATCATGTTTGTAAAATTTAGTTAGTTACTTGTATATTTTTCTTACCTATATGGTTGTTTGTTATACATAGTGGCATGGTTTTGATATCCATCCCCGTCGGTCCTCGTCCAGTTTATGATTCAGATGTGGTATATACTCTCTTTATAACTCTTTGTTGCATTTCGTGTTTATGAAAATTATGCCCATCAAGTTGACATAGATATTTTTATCTAGGAGGGATGTGAACCGGAAATTCCAACCCACATGGATATTCTTGTCAAGAAGTTAAATTTAGTTGAAAAAGAAAACGAGTATTTGAAAGAAAAATTGAAAAGAGTTGAAGAAGAGAAGATGAAACTGGAGTTGTATGTTGCCGATGTCGTCGATGATCACAAGATCAAGATGGATGCAATGCGCTTGAAGATTAGAAAATTTAAAAGATATGCCATTGATAGTGAGGCTTGGTATCACTATGATGTTGGATCAATTGTTACCTTAGTTGCGATGTTGATCGCATTTATTGTTGCATTTAAATGCTTTAGCTAGAGAGTTTGTATGTTGTTTTATGAGAACAAGTGTGTATGAACTTGTATTAATTTGGCCTTTTCGGTGTTGTGTAATGAAGATCATCCGGCAATGGATGTACGACGACCAATGCTCTCCCCAGTTCATTAATGGCGTGCATACTTTTCTGGTTGCGGCTGAGACAAACAAGCGGGCGGATGGTTTTATGTATTATCCATGTGTTGGCTGTAAGAATGATCGAAATTACTCTAACTCGAAAACCATTCATGTCCACCTATTTGAGTCCGGTTTCATGTCCGTCTATAACTGTTGGAGCAAGCATGGAGAAAGAGGGGTCCTAATGGAAGAGAATGAAGAAGAAGAGGATGACGACAACTATCCTGGCCATGGGTTCCATGAATACGATGGTACAACAATGGGGGAAGAAGCTGAGCCGACAATGCGGGAAGGAGCCGAAGAAGAGGCATCAGATGAGCCCGTTGGTGATCTTGGTCGGGCCATTGCCAATGCAAAGAGAAACTGTGCACGTGAAAAGGAGAAGCTGAAGTTACAACACATGTTAGAGGATCACAAAAAAGGGTTTTACCCAAATTGTGAAGATGACAAGAAAAAGCTTGGTACCACACTAGAATTGCTGCAATGGAAGGCAGAGAATGGTATATCTGTCAAGGCATTTGAAAAGTTGTTGATAATGTCAAAGAAGAAGCTACCAAAGGACAATGAATTGCCTGAGTGTACGTACGAAGCAAAGAAGGTTGTCTGCCCTCTAGGATTAGAGGTGGAGAAGATACATGCATGCCCTAATGACTGCATCCTCTACCACGGTGAGTACGAGGATCTGAATGCATGCCTAGTATGTTGTGCATTGCGCTATAAGATCGGTCACGATGACCCTGGTGATGTTGAGGGCGAGCGCCCCAGGAAAAAGATTCCTGTCAAGGTGATGTGGTATGCTCCTATAATACCACGATTGAAACGTTTGTTCCAAAACAAAGAGCATGCCAAGTTGATCGATGGCACAAGCAAGACCGTAAGAAAGACGAGAAGTTGAGAGTACCCGCTAACGAATCACAGTGGAGAAAAATCGAGAGAAAGTGGAAGGACTTTGCAAGGACGCAAGGAACGTATGGTTTGGTTTAAGTGCAGATGTCATTAATCATTTTGGGGAGCAGAACAACAATCATAACACATGGCTTATGACTCTATGTATCTATAACCTTCCTCCTTGGTTGTGCATGAAGCGGAAGTTCATTATGATGCTAGTGCTCATCCAAGGCCCCAAGAAACCCGACAACGACATTGATGTGTACCTAAGGCCATTAGTTGAAGAACTTTTACAGCTGTGGAATGGAAAAGGTGTACGTGCGTGGGATGCAAAAGAACATGAGGAATTTGACCTACATGCATTGCTGTTTGTAACCATCAATGATTGGCCTGCTCTTAGTAACCTTCCAGGACAGACAAACAAGGGATACCACGCATGCACGCACTGTTTAGATGATACCAGCAATATATATTTGGGTAAATGTAAGAAGAATGTGTATCTGGGGCATCGTCGATTTCTTTAGAGCAGGCATCCCGTAAGAAAGAAAGGCAAGCATTTCAAAGGTCAG
Source organism: Hordeum marinum (assembly GCA_022496015.1). Taxonomy (NCBI): domain Eukaryota; kingdom Viridiplantae; phylum Streptophyta; class Magnoliopsida; order Poales; family Poaceae; genus Hordeum; species Hordeum marinum. The sequence goes on along the minus strand of CM039676.1, from coordinate 345,520,591 downwards.
GAAGATCACCGGAAGAAGCCTCAGCATCGTACTGGTGATGATATACTTGATATGGTCAAGGATTTAAAAGTGGTCTTTGGAAAGGGTCCTGGCGCACAATCTATTTGGAATGACTCTCACAAACGCGCACCCATGTGGAAGAAGAAATCTATATTTTGGGACCTACCCTATTGGAAAGACCTCGAGGTCCGCTCTGCAATCGTTGCGGTGCACGTGACGAAGAATCTTTGTGTGAACCTGCTAGGCTTCTTGGGTGTGTATGAGAAGAAAAAAGATACGTCGGAGGCACGGGAGGACCAGCAACGTATGCACGGAGAACTACTAGTAGAAAACTGGGCTTTGGTTCAGGCCTGGCCAGCCCATTAGTCCCGGTTCAGTCACGAACCGGGACCCATGGGGGCATACTTCCCGGTTCGTATGCCCAGGGGGCCGGCCGGGCCTCGTGGGGCATTGGTCCTAGTTTGTATGGACCCTTTTGTCCCGGTTCCAGACACGAACCGGGACCAATGGGCCTCGCTCCTGGCCCACATCCATTGGTCCCAGTTCGTGGATGGAATCGGGACTAAAGTGTGGCCTTTAGTCCCGGTTCCAGCCACGAACCGGGACCAATGGTGTAGCTATATATACCCCTCCCCCGCGAGCAGAGCACTCCACTGCTCTGTTTTTTCCTGGAGTGTGAGGGGAGGGCTTTGTGGTGCTCTAGCTCACCTCCTATGCACATGAGGTGTTCGATGAAATGCCCGAGCCACACTACTTAAGCTTTCTCCTCTCCAAACTCGACCTCCAAGTTTCATTTTCCTCAAGATTTGTCTAGGTTTAGTGGTCCGTCACGTCCCGTCCCCGTCTTCACCGTCGTCGATCGCCCGCGCCAATCTCGTCGCCGACACCACCGTGGTGAGCCTCTTGTTCTTATCTTCTTTCTAAAAGAATTTTTTTATATTAATTTGGTCACTTATCTATTCATGATGTTCTGTAATGGTTTTTGACACACTTAATTATATATAATGCACGCAGATGAACCAACAATGGATGTACGGTGACAGACGAACCTCCGAGTACATTAAGGGCGTGCATAATTTTCTCGAAGTGGCTGAGGCAAACAAGCAGAATGGTTTTATGTGTTGTCCATGCCCTCTATGTGGGAATACGAAGTCTTACTCTGACCGGAAAATCCTTCACACCCATCTGCTTTATAAGGGTTTCATGCCACAATATAATGTTTGGACCAAGCACGGAGAAATAGGGGTTATGATGGAAGACATCGAAGAAGAAGAGGACGATGACAACTATGTGCCCCCTGAATATGGTGATGCTGCAACGGGGGAAGCTGAAGATCAAGAGGAACTAGACGATGATGTGCCCGATGATGATCTCCGCCGGGTCATTGTTGATGCAAGGAGACAGTGCGAAAGTGAAAAGGAGAAGCTGAAGTTCGATCGCATGTTAGAGGATCACAGAAAAGGGTTGTACCCCAATTGCGAAGAGGGCAACACAAAGCTCGGTGCCGCACTGGAATTGTTGCAATGGAAGGCAGAGTATGGTATACCTGACAAGGGATTTGGGAAGATACTGAAAATATTTAAGAAGAGGCTTCGAAAGGATAACGAATTGCCCGACAGTACGTACGCAGCAAAGAAGGTCATATGCCCTCTAGGATTGGAGGTGGAGAAGATACATGCATGCCCTAATGACTGCATCCTCTACCGCGGTGCGTACGAGGATTTGAACGCATGCCCGGTATGCGGTGCATTGCGGTATAAGATCAGACGAGATCACCCTGGTGATGTTGACGGCGAGCCCCCCAGGAAGAGGGTTCCTGCCAAGGTGATGTGGTATGCTCCTATAATACCACGGTTGAAACGTCTATTCAGAAACAAAGAGCATGCCAAGTTGTTGCGATGGCACAATGAAGACCGTAAGAAAGACGGGAATTTGAGACACCCCGCTAACGGTCACAATGGAGAAAAATCCTGAGAAAGTACGACTGGGCTGAGTTTGGAGCTGACCCAAGGAACGTATGGTTTGGTTTAAGCGCGGATGGCATTAATCCTTTCGGAGAGCAGAGGAGCAATCACAACACCTAGCCCGTGACTTTATGTATGTATAACCTTCCTCCTTGGATGTGCATGAAGCGGAAGTTCATTATGATGCCAGTTCTCATCCAAGGCCCTAAGCAACCTGGAAACAACATTGATGTGTACCTAAGGCCATTAGTTGAAGAACTTTTACAGCTGTGGAATGGAAACGGTGTACGTGTGTGGGATGAGCACAAACAGGAGGAATTTGACCTGCATGCATTGCTGTTTGTAACCATCAATGATTGGCCTGCTCTTAGTAACCTTTCAGGACAAACAAACAAGGGATACCACGCATGCACGCACTGTTTAGCTAACATTGAAAGTATATACCTGGACAATTGCAGGAAGAATGTGTACCTGGGGCATCGTCGATTTCTTCCGACCAACCATCAATGTCGAAAGAAAGGCAAGCATTTCAAAGGCGAGGCAGATCACCGGAAGAAGCCCGCCATGCGTACCGATGATCACATACTTGCTATGGTCAATGATTTACACGTGATATTTGGAAAGGGTCCTGGCGGACTATCTGTTCCGAATGACGCTGAGGGACGTGCACCCATGTGGAAGAAGAAATCTATATTTTGGGACCTATCTACTGGAAACACCTAGAGGTCCGCTCTTCAATCGACGTGATGCACATGACGAAGAACCTTTGCGTGAACCTGCTAGGCTTCTTGGGCGTGTATGGGAAGACAAAAGATACACCGGAGGCACGGGAGGACCTGAAACGTTTGCACGACAAAGACGGCATGCCTCCAAAGCAGTATGAAGGTCCTGCCAGCTACGCTCTTACCAAAGAAGAGAAGGAATCTTCTTTGAATGCCTGCTCAGTATGAAGGTCCCGTCTGGCTTCTCGTCGAATATAAAGGGAATAATAAATATGGCCAAGAAAAAGTTTCAGAACCTAAAGTCTCATGACTGCGACGTGATTATGACGCAACTGCTTCCGGTTGCATTGAGGGGGCTTCTACCGGAAAACGTTCGATTAGCCATTGTGAAGCTATGTGCATTCCTTAATGCAATCTCTCAGAAGGTGATCAATCCAGAAATCCTACCAAGGCTAAGGAGTGATGTGGCGCAATGTCTTGTCATTTTCGAGCTGGTGTTCCCACCATCCTTCTTCAATATCATGACGCACGTCCTAGTTCATCTAGTCGACGAGATTGTCATTCTGGGCCCCGTATTTCTACACAATATGTTCCCCTTTGAGAGGTTCATGGGAGTCCTAAAGAAATATGTCTGTAACCGCGCTAGGCCAAAAGGAAGCATCTCCATGGGCCATCAAACAGAAGATGTCATTGGGTTCTGTGTTGACTTCATACCTGGCCTTAAGAAGATTGGTCTCCCTCAATCGCGGTATGAGGGGAGACTGACTGGAAAAGGCACGCTTGGAGGGGACTCAATAATATGTAGGGACGGGCATTCTTGGTCTCAAGCACACTACACAGTTCTACAGAACTCTACCTTGGTGACCCCGTATGTCGATGAACACAAGAAACAGTCTGCGCTCCAAACACCCAGAGCAGTGTGACGACTGGATTACACGTGAACACATCAGGACTTTCGGCAGTTGGTTGGAAACACGTCTCAGAGCTGACAACATTGTTTCTGATGAGTTGTACTCGTTGTCCAGGGGACCATCTTATACTGCCTTGACTTACAAAGGATACGAGATAAATGGGAATACATTTTACACGATCGCCCAAGATCAAAAGAGCACCAACCAAAACAGCGGTGTCCGCTTTGATGCAGCAACCAAGAGGGGAAAGGACACATATTATGGTTACATAGTGGACATATGGGAACTTGACTACGGACATGATTTTAAGGTCCCTTTGTTTAAGTGCAAATGGGTCAATCTGTTAGGAGGCGGGGTACAGGTAGACCCACAGTACGGAATGACAACAGTGGATCTGAACAATCTTGGGTACACAGACGAACCATTCGTCCTAGCCAATGATGTGGTGCAGGTTTTCTATGTGAAGGACATGTCTACCAAACCAAGAAAAAGAAAATATAAGGAAGCGAATACATCATACGATGAGCCAAAGCGCCACATAGTTCTTTTAGGAAAAAGAGACATCGTGGGATTGGAGGGCAAGACAGACATGTCTGAAGATTATGAAAAGTTTCATGAAATTCCTCCCTTCAAAGTCAAGGCTGATCCAAGCAAGCTGTTAAGCGATGAAGAATATTCATGGTTACGGCGCAATAAGCAAAGGACACAAGCGAAGAAAAAGTGAAGACAAATGAAGTCAGAAAGGGTTGAAAATTGATGATGTGGCTTTGAATGGTTCATTTTGAACACACAAAAAGTCTGGAGTTCAAATAAGTTCAAAAACATTTGTAACAGATGAGTTTTTGTCCGAAACCCTAATACTTCGAAAGAGATTGTCCATTTTGTACACGAAGTGCATCCAGTTTTTGCCATAACCCTCTCAACTTTTTAGCACATGTTATGTTGGTCAAATGATGATACCATGCCAAGTTTCAACCTTTTCTGAGTTCATTTGTACTGCTTTCCAATTTCAGGGTCATTTAGCTCAAAATAAATCATTAAATGCATGAAAAATAGCAAATAAAGTTAGAAAGGTTTGAAATTTTAGTATGTGACCTTGAATGGTGCATATTGAATGCACAAAAATGGTGCATATTGAATGCACAGAAATTTTAGTATCTTCGCGTGTTTCCCTATAGTATTATTAAAACTAAAATTATATAAAATTTATGCAACTAAACTTATCATAGTATTTTATGTTCAAAACATTAAAAGCAAAAAAGTGGAAACAAAATAAATTAAATAAAGCAAAAAATAAACAAAAATAAACCAAAAAAATAGAAAAAAAGTATTTTCTGTTCAAAACATTAAAAACAAAAAAGTGGAAACAAAATAAAATAAAGCAAAAAAAATGCCACCTACAGGGCCATCACGGCCTGAATACGACTAGAAACCCAACAATGGGCCAGGATTCAGGCCCGTAGAAGGCCCAGTAGGCCCACGGGCAAAGAGTGACACAATAGGCCCAGAAGCCTGCAGTTGAGAGGAGCTCGAGAGGGTTGGCGCAACAACGCTTATAAACCGCTCTCGCGCTGCCTCGACTAGCGAGGTGGGACTAAACATCCCACCGCACCGCGTCGCAAGGCCTTTGGTTCCGGTTGGTAGCACCAACCGGAACGAAAGGGTGGCATTGGTACCGGTTCGTAGCACCAACCGGGACCAATGCCCCCTTTAGTTCCGGTTGGTGGCACCAACCGGAACCAAAGGTCTCTGTTTCCCGCCGTTTGGGCTGCGGAAAAGAGACCTTTGGACCCGGTTGGTGGCACCAACCGGAACGAAAGGGGGCATTGGTCCCGGTTGGTGCTACGAACCGGGACCAATGCTCTGGGTATATAACTGGCACTTAGGAATTTTTAGTCCTCATCTCGCCATTAGCCCCCGACGACGCCGGAGACGACACCGACGCCGTCAGGCTGCCCGACTGCCACGCCGTCGACGCCCTCTGCCCCGACCTTGCGGTCGCCGCCCTCTGCCTCGACCTCGCCGTCGCCGCCCTCTGCCTCGATCTTGCCGTCGCCGCCCTCTGCCCCGACCTCGCCATCGCCACCCTCTGCCTCACTGTGAGCCCCTCCCCCCATTCCCCCCCTCTTCTTCCCCGCCTCTCCGCATTGATGTATGATTTTTTTTGTTCATAGAATTTTTTTTGTCAATTCATGTATGCTTTTTTTGTTCATAGAAAGTTTTTTGTCAATTGATGTATATGTTCATATATATGTGAAGTTTTAGAAAAAATTTGTGTATGTATGTTCATATATGCAAAAGTTACATTTAATAAAAAAATAAAATGTATGTATTATGTTCATATGCAAAGAATTGCTCGTGAAGTAAGTTCAATCGATCATTATCACACCATATCGGCAACTTTATTCATTTCCTGATATCAGGTAATAATTATTTTCTTTGTCTCGCAGGGTTTGGAAACAGTTCACAGCAATAGCTCCGGGACTGCCGGGAAAGCTGCAATTTACATACCCGAAAGGACTGCCGGGAAAGCTGCAATTTACATACCCGAAAGTAAGTACTACTAGCTAGTTCCGCGCATCTCCCATTGATTCTAGCTAGTTTTCATCAATACCATTTATAATGCTTGATTATCAGTTTGATTGACCTCTATTTCTTGTAAAGTGGTTGTCGCAGGAAGAAGGGACTAATCTTTGTGGATACTACGTTTGCGAGTACATCTACGAAGCGACGACCTCTAAGCATGCCGACTACTCTAAAGAAGATTTTGAAGTGCGTAAGCAATAATATTCACAATTTTATTTTATTACCATCATTTGTGTTGAGTTTCATTCATATATATGTATTGACCCCCTTCTTCAAATTTGCTTTCGGAGCTGCAGGATCAACTCCTACCACAAGATCGCATAAAAGCAATTCAAGAGGAATTGGCGGGATTCTTTCTTGACCACGTCATCGATAAACATGGAGAATACCATGTGGAAGTTGAGTTCACATGTTAGGGGATTGTAAGAGATCTTATATTATATATATGTAGCCAGTAGTGTCGGATAGATATACGAAAACTTGTTGTTCGACCAATCTCTCGGAGAAGGAGAGGTCGACCACTTCTCTCTGTATACGTTCATGACGATCTTCTGTACTTAATGGTTTCCTTCATTTTCTTACTAGCTAGCGTGTCAAGTCCTCTCTATACGTATAGTACGTAGCATCGACCAAGCATGGAGATAAGAGAGGACACTTCTCTCTATTAGCTAGCTAAAATAATATATGAAACCCCTAAATTAACCCTGCAAAACCCCCTAAACCCCCACCCCCCCTTTCAAAAAAAACCTAGGCCCTGGACTACTGACGCGTGGATGCCTTTTGGTCCCGGTTCGTGTTACCAACCGGGACTAAAGGTCCTCCGCCCCAGCGCACCACATCAGCCCACGTGGAGCCCCATTTGTCCTGGTTCGTAGGCGAATCGGGACTAAAGGTATTGGGATTTAGTACCGACCCTTTAGTCCCGGTTCCGGAACCGGGAAAAATGGGCCTCTAGAACCGGGACAAATGGGCCTTTTTCTACCAGTGACACGGTAACCTTTAGCCCCGGTTCGTGGCTCAAACCGCGACTGTAGGCTAACCTTTAGTAGCAGTTGGATCCACCAACCGGGACTAAAGGTCCCCTATATGACGGCCAGCCAGATCTCCATTCTTTCCCTTTCCTCTCCTTTCTGGTTCTTCCTCTCTTCCCTGAGCTCATCCTTCAGTTTTGCCAAAATTTGTCATGATTTGGAGGCACCCCATCCATCCAAGTGTTCACAAAGGTTAGCAACTTTGTCCTTTCATTTGTCATTGCTAGATTAGCTCTTGCATTGGTCTATAAGTATAGTAATTTGTGGGTTTTAGTTTGGGAGTATTTATATGTGGTAGTTTATTTGATTTATGCAATTTGAGCTCAAATTAACTTCTTACTTTGCATTTGTAGGTGTGGTTTACTTAGTGCCTTTTCGTCTCCGTCCTAACCACCGTCGATCGCCCGCACTGTCCCATCGCCGACACCACCTTGGTGAGCCTCTTGTTCTTATCCTTTTTATAAAAAAATCATGTTTGTAAAATTTAGTTAGTTACTTGTATAGTTTTCTTACCTATATGGTTGTTTGTTATACATAGTGGCATGGTTTTGATATCCATCCCCGTCGGTCCTCATCCGGTTTATGATTCAGATGTGGTATATACTCTGTTTTATAACTCTTTGTTGCATTTCGTGTTTATGAAAATTATGCCCATCAAGTTGACATAGATATTTTTATCTAGGAGGGATGTGAACCGGAAATTCCAACCCACATGGATATTCTTGTCAAGAAGTTAAATTTAGTTGAAAAAGAAAACGAGTATTTGAAAGAAAAATTGAAAAGAGTTGAAGAAGAGAAGATGAAACTAGAGTTGTATGTTGTCGATGTCATCGATGATCACAAGACCAAGATGGATGCAATGCGCTTGAAGATTAGAAAATTTAAAAGATATGCCATTGATAGTGAGGCTTGGTATCACTATGTTGTTGGATCAATTGTTACCTTAGTTGCGATGTTGATCACATTTATTGTTGCATTTAAATGCTTTAGCTAGAGAGTTTGTATGTTGTTTTATGAGAACAAGTGTGTATGAACTTGTATTAATTTGGCCTTTTCGGTGTTGTGTAATGAAGATCATCCGTCAATGGATGTACAATGACCAATGATCTCCTCAGTTCATTAATGGCGTGCATACTTTTCTGGTTGCGGCTGAGACAAACAAGCGGGCGGATGGTTTTATGTATTATCCATGTGCTGGCTGTAAGAATGATCGAAATTACTCTAACTCAAAAACCATTCCCGTCCACCTGTTTGAGTCTGATTTCATGTCCGTCTATAATTGTTGGAGCAAGCATGGAGAAAGAGGGGTCCTAATGGAAGAGAGTGAAGAAGAAGAGGATGACGACAACTATCCTGGCCATGGGTTCCATGAATACGATGGTACAACAATGGGGGAAGAAGCTGAGCCGACAATGCGGGAAGGAGCCGAAGAAGAGGCATCAGATGAGCCCATTGGTGATCTTGGTCGGGCCATTGCCAATGCAAAGAGAAACTGTGCACGTGAAATGGAGAAGCTGAAGTTACAACACATGTTAGAGGATCACAAAAAAGGGTTGTACCCAAATTGTGAAGATGACAAGAAAAAGCTTGGTACCACACTAGAATTGCTGCAATGGAAGGCAGAGAATGGTGTATCTGTCAAGGCATTTGAAAAGTTGTTGATAATGTTAAAGAAGAAGCTACCAAAGGACAATGAATTGCCTGAGTGTACGTACGAAGCAAAGAAGGTTGTCTGCCCTCTAGGATTAGAGGTGGAGAAGATGCATGCATCCCTAATGACTGCATCCTCTACCACGGTGAGTACAAGGATTTGAATGCATGCCTGGTATGTTGTGCATTGCGCTATAAGATCGGCCACGATGACCCTGGTGATGTTGAGGGCGAGCGCCCCAGGAAGAAGATTCCTGCCAAGGTGATTTGGTATGCTCCTATAATACCATGGTTGAAATGTTTGTTCCAAAACAAAGAGCATGCCAAGTTGATCGATGGCACAAGGAAGACCGTAAGAAAGACGAGAAGTTGAGAGTACCCGCTGACGAATCACAGTGGAGAAAAATCAAGAGAAAGTGGAAGGACTTTGCAAAGGACGCAAGGAACGTATGGTTTGGTTTAAGTGAAGATGGCATTAATCGTTTTGGGGAGCAGAACAACAATCATAGCACATGGCTTGTGACTCTATGTATCTATAACCTTCCTCCTTGGTTGTGCATGAAGCAGAAGTTCATTATGATGCTAGTGCTCATCCAAGGCCCCAAGAAACCCGACAACGACATTGATGTGTACCTAAGGCCATTAGTTGAAGAACTTTTATAGCTGTGGAATGGAAAAGGTGTACGTGCGTGGGATGCAAAAGAACATGAGGAATTTGACCTACATGCGTTGCTATTTGTAACCATCAATGATTGGCCTGCTCTTAGTAACCTTCCAGGACAGACAAACAAGGGATACCACGCATGCACGCACTATTTAGATGATACCGACAGTATATATTTGGGTAAATGTAAGAAGAATTTGTATCTGGGGCATCGTCGATTTCTTTAGAGCAGGCATCCCGTAAGAAAGAAAGGTAAGCATTTCAAAGGTGAGGCAGATCACCGGAAGAAGCCTCACTATCGTACTGGTGATGATATACTTGATATGGTCAAGGATTTGAAAGTGGTCTTTGGAAAGGGTCCTGGCGCACAATCTATTTCGAATGACGCTCACAAACGCGCACCCATGTGGAAGAAGAAATCTATATTTTGGGACTTACCCTATTGGAAAGACCTCGAGGTCCGCTCTGCAATCGTTGCGGTGCACGTGACGAAGAATCTTTGTGTGAACCTGCTAGGCTTCTTGGGTGTGTATGAGAAGACAAAAGGTACGTCGGAGGCATGGGAGGACCAGCAACATATGCACGGAGAAGACAACATGGATCCAAAGCAGTTTCAGTGTCATGCCAGCTATGCTCTTACCAAAGAAGAGAAGGAAATATTTTTTGAATGCCTGCTCAGTATGAACGTCCCATCTGGCTTCTCGTGGAATATAAAAGGAATAATAAATATGGTAGAGAAAAATTCCAAAACCTAAAGTCTCATGACTGCCACGTGATTATGACGCAACTGCTTCCGGATGCATTGAGGGGGCTTCTACCGGAAAACGTTCGATTAGACATTGTGTAGCTATGTGCATTCCTGGATGCAATCTCTCAGAAGGTAATCGATCCAGAAATCCTACCAAGGTTAGAGAATGATTTGGTGCAATGTCTTGTCAGTTTCAAGTTGGTGTTCCCACCATCCTTCTTCAATATCATGACGCACGCCCTAGTTCACCTAGTCGAGGAGATTGCCATTTTGGGTCCTGTATTTCTACACAATATGTTCCCCTTTTAGAGGTTCATGGGAGTCTTAAAGAAATATGTTCATAATCGTGCTAGGCCAGAAGGAAGCATCTCCAAGGGCCAAGAAACAGAGGATGTCATTGAGTTTTGTCTTGACTTTATTCCTGATATTAAGCCGATTGGTGTTCCTGAATCACGACGTGAGGGCAGACTGGGTGGAAAAGGCACGCTAGGAAAGAATTCACTAATATGTCGGGACGGGAATTCCTTGGCACAAGCACTCTACACAGTTCTACAAAGGTCCACCTTGGTGGCTCCGTATATCGAGTAACACAAGAATATTCTATGCTCCAAACACCCGGAGCAGTCTGACGACTGGATTACACATGAACAAACGGTGACTTTCGTCGGTTGGTTGCAGACACGTCTCATGCATGATGACACTATTGAAGATGACATGTACTTGCTGTCCAAGTTACCATCTTCGACTATATTGACTTTAAAGGGTACGACATAAATACGAATACATTTTACATGATCGCCCAAGATAAAAAGAGCGCCAACCAAAACAATGGTGTCCGCTTTGATGCAGCAAACAACAATGGGCCAAAGGACACATATTATGGTTACGTAGAGGACATATGGGAACTTGACTATGGACTTGGTTTGAAGGTCCCTTTGTTTTGGTGCAAATGGGTCAATATGACAGGAGGCGGGGTAAAGGAAGACCCGCAATACCGAATGACAACAGTGGATCTCAACAATCTTGGGTACGCAGACGAACCATTCGTCCTAGCCAATGATGCGGTGCAGGTTCTCTATGTGAAGGACATGTCTACCAAGCCGAGAAAAATAAAAGATAAGGAAGAGAATACATCATACGATGAGCCAAAACGCCACATAGTTCTTTCAGGGAAAAGAAACATCATGGGAGTGGAGGACAAGACGCACATGTCAGAAGATTATGAAAACTTTCATGAAATTTCTCCCTTCATAGTGAATGTTGACCCGAGCATCAAGTTAAATGATGAAGATTGTCCATGGTTACGACACAAAGGGACACACGCAAAGAAAAAGTTTTATACTCAAAGATCCCACTCTGGGATGTGACCGGATTCTCTAGTTAGTTTCGGGACTTATATATATGGAAAGTCCCACTTTGGACAAACCGGAGGGAATCTTTGTAATAGTAGTGTACTTATGTGTTTTGTGTGTTCAGTATGCACCATTCGAAGCCAGACCGTCAATTTTCAACCCTTTCTGACTTCATTTGCTATTTTTCATGCGTTTACTGATTTTTTTGAGCTAAATTACCCTGAAATTGATAAGCACTACAAATGAACTCTGAAAAGGTTAAAAGTTGGCATGGTATCATCATTTCACCCACATAGCATGTGCAAAAAAGTTGAGAGGGTTACGGCAAAAACTGGATGCACTTCGTGTACAAAATGGGCAATCTCTTTCGAAGTATCAGGGTTTCAGAAGAAAACTCATGTGTTATAAAGGCATTTCTTCTGCTAAAACTTATTTCAACACCAGAATTTTAGTGCATTCAGTATGCACCATTGGAAGCCAGGCCATCAATTTTCAACCCTTTCTGACTTCATTTGCTATTTTTCATGCATTTACTGATTTTTTTGAGCTAAATGACCTTGAAATTGATAAGCACTACAAACGAACTCTGAAAAGGTTAAAAGTTGGCATGGTATCATCATTTCACCCACATAGCATGTGTTAAAAAGTCGAGAGGGTTACGGCAGAAACTTGACGCACTTCGTGAACAAAATGGACAATCTCTTTCGAAGTATCAGGCTTTCGAACAAAAAATCATTTGTTACAAAGGCATTTCATTTTTTTAAATAACCTAAAAATTTAAAAATTGGATATAATGATAAAACACACTAATATTAAACAACAGAAAAACGAATAACGGAAAAATCTATTTTTAAAGTAAAGTTATTCACAAACAAGTGATTCACACAAATTTCAAATAATTCAAATTTAAACTATTCAAATTTGAAAACTATTAGCACTAACCCAAAGTTTATAATTTTTTACCTAGAGCATAAAGATTCAGAAAGAAAATATTTAAATAAAGAAAAAGATTCACTCAGAAACAAAATAAAATAAATAAAGCAGAAAACAAAAAAATATATTTAAAAAAGCTCGTCTATTGGGCCGCCACGACCTGCATACGAATAGAAACCCAACCTCTAGGTGGGACAGGATGCAGACCCGTACAACCCAGTAGGCCCACGGGGCGATAGAGGTGCGGTAGGCCCAGAAGGCCTGCATAGAGACGAGCTCGACATGGTAGGCGCGAAGGCGCTTATAAAGCGGTCCGAGCTCCTCTCGACTAGCGAGGTGGGACTAAATATCCACCCCGCCCCGCGTCTGGCACACAACCCTTTAGTCGCGATTGGTGGCTCCAACCGCGACTAAAGACCCCCCTTTAGTCGCGGTTGGATCCACCAACCGTGACTAAAGGTGAATTTCATCCAGCCCAAGCGGTGGGAAGCTAGACCTTTAGTCACGGTTGGTTGCTCCAACCGCGACTAAAGGGGGTCTTTAGTCGTGGTTCGAGCCACCAACCGCGACTAAAGGGTCCTCTATATATACCACACTTACGAATTTTTTCCCAAATCAGCCTTTCGTCCGTCTGCGCGCCCCCTGCCCCTCGACGGCGCCGTCCGTCCGTCCGCGCCCCGCCACACCATGACGCCATGGTTCGTCCGCGCCGCCGCACCTCAACGTCGTGGTCGCCGCTCCCCTGCACCTCGTCATCTCCGTCCGTCCGCGCCCTTCCGCACCTCGATGCCGCCGCCGCCGTTGCCGCCCCTTCACCTCGCCGTCGCCGTCGCCGCCCGTCCTCGACCTCACGCGCCGTCGCCCCCTTGTGAGCCCTGCCGCCATGGCCGCCCCCTCCCGTCGAGCCTGCATACACACACACATGCATGAACACACACACATGTTCTATAATTAGTGTTTAATTAGAATAGATTTTTTTATATAATGTTGTTTTTCTGTTTTTTAATGGATGTATAGAAGTATATATGCTTGAATTAGTGTTTAATCAGTATAGATGTTTTATATAATGTTGTTTTTCTGTTTTTAATGGATGTATAGAAGTATATATGCTTAATTAGTGTTTCTTTTTCTGTTTTTTAATTTTATATAATGTTGTATGTCATATTATAGAAAAAATTGCATATTAAAAAGTTGCATAGGAAAAAGTTGACTATATATATATATTTGTTACAAGGACTATATATAAGTGGGAAAAGTTTCAGAATTTTTTGAGAAAGGAATTTTATTAGGGTAGTTATAACCTAGGAATGGGACATTATAATTGAAAAGATGATATTTGGCTCAAAATTTCCTAATAAAATGACATTGCATATATAGGAATTTTTTTTGATAAGAATTTTTTCTCGGAGTCAACGATGCCCGGTTCGCATGCTCGTCGTCGACTCGTTCGCGATGACGTCCTGCTTCAAAGGGGCAATGTTCGGGACTGGGCTCCGTCGGGCTGGCACTGGGAGGTGCTACCATCAGGGGCACGCAGTTTGGTGAGGAACCCGGCCCTGGGTCCCTTCGTCGGCCCGTAGCTTCTTTGGTGGCGTTCGCGTGGTCCACTTTCGGTGCGGAGGCAGCCGGCCCTGCCGAAGGTGGTACGTCGCCGTGTCAGGGAGGAGAACGAGCACGTCCATCGCTACATGGATGCGTTGGACATCAGGTTCTCCAATACCTGGCAGGTTCTTCAGGTATTTCACCCGAGCTATGATCCTGTGATGGTTCCTTCTATTTGGGTGTCCACCGCCCGCGCCTTAGGAACCATGAGTGAACTACATTCTTCAATAATATTCAATCTGTATTAGCTAGTGATGTTATATATATGATAATATTCGAGTTGTATTAGTGATAATACTCGAGATTATATTCGATAATATTCGAGACGATTTATTCAAGATTATATTCGAGATGATTCAGTTTTCCTTATTGATTGCATGCATTCTAATTTGAATACTAAATTGTTTTATCTTTCTTTTGGGTTAGTTAAATAAAAGCTATGAGCAATACCAGTAGAGAAGGAGAAGAGGCTCTGTTTGACATCATACGCTCCACGAGCCCAGAGCATGAACTTGAAGCTGATGACGGCTGGCAATATCTGAACACTTCCGGTGAGGGTTGTATGTTTGATGAAGGCGAACGAATAGATGAATTCGACAACGATGTTGACGAAGAAAATGTTCTTCAAATAACAAAGAACGGTGAGGTATATTTATTATATAAGCCATCTGGTGATCATTACATGTCTTAATTGAGTTGTATATGTATTAACAAATCGATCTTTCTTCTTTTAGGCCTCCGGATCGAGCAAATCTTCTACAAGCGATAGGGTAGTTCGAGGCCCGGCTAGAAAGTTGGACCTTGGCATAAAGTTCAACATCGATTCCATCAAAACATCAACTGGTGAACCGCTTGAATCTAAGAAAAATGCGACCAGGTTAAAGAATCAATGCGGAGTTATTGTCAAGGACCAAATCCCAATCTCCGTTCAAGAATGGAAAAAGGCAGCAAAGGGAGATCGAGAAGGAGTTACTTTTGTCCACGAAAGAGCAAAATATGTGCTTTGGACCGAGATGATGTCACATTTCACACTACCAGATAATCTAGCACATACAGATCTGAAGAAAGTCAGAAACTATGCTCTTAAAAAGATGGCGATAGCATTCAACACCTTCGAGAAAAATGCATGGGCTGCGTACGTCAAAGCAAACAAGAAGGCTCCAAAATTCGAGGGAGCACTCGTGAAGGCAAAAGATCACTGGGACGATTTTGTGAAGTTCAAGGAATCAGAACTAGCTAAGGAACGATTGAGAAAAAACAAGATTAATGCTGCGAAAAAGAAGTGGCACCATACTCTGGGGCCAGGTGGCTACCAGACGGCCCTGCCTAAGTGGGATCAATCCGAACAAGAGATGGTTAGTGCACGGGTCACTCCAGTTACACTGACCTGGCCCCCCATGTGCAGGACATGGTTTTATGTGCATGGGTGGAAGTTGGACCCAGAGACAGGGGATATTATGGTGAAGGCAAGTCTTAAAGGAGTGACAGACGAAATACTAATGAAAATAGAAGAAGCTCGAACGGGGGTGTTCACGCCCAACAAAGATGATGATGAGCTTACGCGCGCCCTGAAGAATCATGAACACCCGGGAAGAACACGAGCGAAAGGCGTTGTTCCGTGGTTTGAGGGGTTTGCGGGTTGGAAAGGTGGCTACAGAAGCCGTATGAGAAAGAAGATGCAGGAGGAGCGGAAGAAGAAGGAGGAAGCACTCCACCTCGAAGGCCTATAATCAAAGCACCTAGATTTGGAATCCAGACTTAGGCGGCAGCAAGAGCAGATCGACTCACTCAGCTAGGAAAGAGTGTCTCAGCGGTAGCATGAGCAGATCGATCCAGCATTGGATACCACCGTCCCATCTATGCCGAGAAGCAGCATGGGTTCCGCCTCGGCCGATATTGATGATGATACACTACTAGCTAGCTACCCCGTGGATGATATCAAAGACATGACTAACTGTGAGCTAACACATGAAAGTGAAGAACTTATCCATGAAGGTGGCGGACGGCTATGCTTTAGCAAATCCCCCAGAAGCAACCTTCCATTGCAATCCCATTCTAGGTGGCTATGCTCGTGTCGGGGTTCATGAAGTGATGTCAAGATATCACGAGCTACAACTTGACATTCTTGGAGATGACGAGGAGAGAACACTGAGAGAGGCCATACATCGTATCATTCTATGGAAAAAGGATTGCATCGTCTTTCCAAGGCCACTGACTCCTCCTCCAAGTCTGCCGCCGCGTCGGTCGACTCTTCCTCCTCCAAGTCTAGCACCGCATCAGCCAACTCCTCCAAGTCCGGCACGGCATCAGCCAACTCCTCCTCCTCCAAGTCCGGCACCGTGTCAACCGACTCAACAACAGCGGAAGAGAGAGGCTGCAGCTACGACGACTAGCGGTACAACATGTAAGAAATTCAAATATGGTCCAAGCCTCAAGCGTCTTCTAAAGTTGCCTTACCACCTGACTAAGGAGGAACTCGCCAACGCAGTGGATGCCAAAGTGAAGGCCCATTTTGAGCCGAAACCGCCCTAGCCGCCAAAGGAAAAAGTACCTGAGCATGTCTCGCAACACTTTATTGATATGGCTCGACCGACTGTCAATCAGAAGGACTGTGACTATGTGCGGTATATCAATAAGTCATATCTTGCAGGACAAAAATAGTCGAGCTCGAGCTCGAGCCAAGGAGTTGGCAAAAAAGCGGGAAAACTGTTCCCCAGCTGGGAGAACAAGCGGTGCAATCGATCCCTCCGCTCATTGTACAAACACCTGTGAGTACCGCCGGTCGGCTAGGAGTAGCCGACGATCATATAAGGGAGGCTAAAGAGGCGGGTGTCACTGTTGAACAACTCCCAGGCCTTGAGAAAATCCCCGGGCTTAAAGAGGAGGAAGTAAAATATCAATATGCCCGCGGCAAAACTCTAGTCAAGCCTGAAGATGTCAAGCTTCTACCAACGAGATTGTAGAATTTTCATACATGGTACATGCAAATAATAGCAAATACCAATACAGAGTCCCTCATGGTGAGACTCAAGGAGAGGCATTACTTCCATAAAAAGATCTGTGGATTCATTATTCAGAGTTGTTTCAGTTATTCAATCAAGACGCACTCGACAAATCTTTAGTCAATTGCTATTGTATGTAAGTGATTTCTTTCTATAATTTAAGTCTCTAGCTCTCGTTCATTACGTGTAATTATCCTCACTATATTCGTTTCTGTGGCATTATGCAAAATGAAGATGTATGAAATGAAACAAGCTGGACGCTATGGTATTGGGTTCATTGACCCAAATACGGTTAATCAGGCGATATGGGAAACTCAATATTCGAGAAAAGACACAGAAAAATCTCTGCTAGATTTTTTGAAGCATCTAAATATCAAACCATAAATACTACTTCCTTACAACTTCGGGTGAGTGTTACTATATATATGTTGTACTACAAATTCTATTTTTTGCTTACTAGATGTTAATAAGTGTAGTTGATGAGTTATGCACATGCCCGCTTAATTATACAAAATGTGTGCGCATGCAGTTACCACTAGATCTTCTTAATCATTGAAGTTGACAAGGGAAAAGTTAAAGTACTAGACTCACTATATAAGGATCCATCCGAATACGCAATCATGAGGGGGATGGTTGATAGGTAATTTCAATCATTTTTATACTATGTCAGCCTCTTTAATTACTTAATTTCCTGATATCAACTAGTTAATAACTCCTTTATTCATTTTCTTTGCCGGTGGGCAAGGCTTGGGCCAAGTTCATCAAACAGGTCTCAGGCGACTGGGCACAATAGCTGAAATGGGTGCGACCCAAGGTAATTAAGTAGTACTAGCTAGCTACGTCCATGCATCTCGTTAATTCTAGTTTCAATATCATTATCATGCTTGATTAATTATTACCTGATTAATTTTTATTCTCGTAAAGTGCATGAGACAGGAGCAGTGGAATAGTTTATGCGCATACTGCATTTGCGAGAACATTCACATGATGATGTCTGAAAGGAGCGGAGATGAAAGAAATCTTTGGGTACATTTTCCAGAACACTATCCACATTTTTTTATCTTGATCTAGCTAATAAATATATACACACAACTAATATATTCATCTTGATCTCCTTCTTATCGCTGACGGAGATGTGGGGCCAGCTCCTACCAGAGGCTCGGATATGCGCAATTCAAGAGGAAATAGCTGGATTTCTGGTCGACTAGGTCATAGATCCCAAAGGAGAATACCATTCCAAGATCAAGAAGTAATGTCTGCATATGTATGTGAATGGTCGTCGTATGCACAACGTGTTACCAACCAGGACTAAAAGTCCCCCAGCTCATGGCGCTGGCAGATGCCACATGGTGGGCCTTTGGTGCCGGGCCGTGTTGAACCGGGACTAAAAGGGGTGGGCTTTAGTCCCCACCCTTTAGCGTCAGTTCGAGAACAGGCACTAAAGACCCTTACGAACCGCGACAATAGGCTGATTCTGCACTAGTGATATTATTAAATCTAAATTCTATAATTGATGGTGGAGGTAATTACTATATGCGGAAGAATACTTGCGTCTCATTAGGTGGCAAGTTGGATTTGTATTTACATAATATGAGTACTGTATTTCCTATATATCCTTACATGTAATATTTTTTATTTTGACACGATCTTGATGAATAACTCTAGCAGTTTTCAATAGAGATGTGTTCGCATATAAAATTATAAGTGCTAGTATAATTTGAATAGTATATGGTGGATAAAATGGTATTGGTTTTAATTTACCAATGTAACTTTTAATAGGAATTCTCTTACATATTTTATGCTTCATTCAGTCTTATTATAGCCCACTTAAATTACTTGACTTGATCACCTTTTGTTGATTTATATTAGTTCATTTTCAAAAAATAATTTGTACTACGATTACGTACAATAAAAATAAATTGAATTCCTTTTGTAACCTTTTTTAAAGACCTTCTGTACACTCAAATGCCCAAGCAAACACTGAAATCACTAGTTATGGTGTACCCCTTGCATATGCGCCTCTTGTCACAACCTGGTGTTTTCCCTTTTTATATAGATTTATATGTTCAACAAGTTTTATGTTTTGAACCGTGTGTCCAAATCTTGATGTGTGTTCACCATTGGATTTATCGCATTGAGTTCTTAACCCTCATAGTGGGGAGGGTAAAGAGCATCCAACGCAAACCTACCTTTAATTCCCTTCTTTCGTCGTGGCAACCCCCACCCCACCCTACGAGCACCCCCAGGCAAAGGGGAGACCAGAAAACGACTTCCGTTTCCCCCCTTCAACGGCCGTAGCCACCTTCCTTAACAAGCCCTTGAGCCTCCTTTGTGCTTCCTTCCTCATAGAAGATGTTGGGTTGACCCCAAAGGCCGAATTAAATGGTAGAGAAGGCGTTAATAAGAATTTGGCCATGAGAGACCTTCTTAAGTATTGCAAAAGAAGGGGCCTGCTGATAGATCCGGGTGGGGAGGCGATACTAGTTAAGTCACAGAGAGGCCTGAGTCGTAAGCTGCCGCCTTTAAAAGCCATTCCTTATTAATAACGATGAACGCACTTTCCCATATGATTTTCTATGCGTGGAATCGGATTGCCTTGTTACAGAAGGATGGCTATTGACTTGGTTGTGTCATATAATTTTTATGTATATTGTGATTATCTTTTCTATAGAAGGATTCCGATTGGCTTTTGATGGGGACCTTATTTGTGTTTGTGCGTGGTACTTTTTGAATTCTAAAACTTGTAAATAATATTGTTCTACATAACTTTTAGATCTTTTTATCTCAAACTTTATAACTTAAGTCAATGGATCATAACTCTCTCCTTTCTAAAATATAACATATATTAGGTTTTTAGAAACACCAAAAATCTGATGTCAGAGTTTTAGGCATGGCAAATCTAACGATTTTCATGGCAATTTATATTGGCATGATGATGGCGAATTTAGTTTACAAGAATGTTGATGTAATAATTTTCCTATGTATTAAAAATTGTTGATAAAAAGCATAAGAAACTAATATGTTTTCTAGTGCACATAGAGGAATTAGGCCTAGGAAGTAGTGAGGAGTTTCCTATAGACTCATATACGTTCTAGAGAAGATTGATGTTGGAGAATTGCATGCCAAAAGTGACCCCGAAAAAATTGGCGATGTGAAGCAATTGTTTCTGTACCTAATGCATTTGTTTGACTAGAAACTGAGAAGAAAGTGTTGGGGAACGTCGCATGGGAAACAAAAATTTTCCTACGCACACGCAAACCTATCCATGGTGATGAGCATCTATGAGAGGGAGAGTGGATCTACATACCCTTGTAGATCGCTAAGCGGGAAGCGTTAAGAAACGCGGTTGGTGTAGTCGAACATCTTCGCGATCCAAATCGCCGAGCGTCCCGCGATCTCATCACGATCCGTCCCGCGATCCAATCACGATCCGTCCCATGAACTCATCACGATCCGTCCCGCGATCTTGATCACGATTTGTCCCGCGAACTCATCACGATCTGTTCCGTGATCACATCACGAACCGTCTCGTGATCTCGATCACGGTCCTTCCGATCTAGCGCCGAACGGACGACACCTCCACGTTCAGCACACGTGCAGCTTGATGACGATCTCCACCGTCTTGATCCAGCGAGAGGAGGTGGAGAGGAGAGAGAGTTCACCGGCAGCGTGACGGCGCTCCGGTGATGGTGGTGGAGCAATTCCGGTAGGGCTTCGCCTAAGCGCTGCAGAACTACGATCTAGAGGAGAAACTATGCACCGGTGGAACGGGTAGCACGTGGCCGGAAATTCTGTCGAAAAACCACCCAATCCACTAGTATATATAGGAGGAGAGGAGAGGAGAGGCATCCAAGGCCTTTGGGTCGGCCTAAATAGGAGGTGGGAGCAATCCTACTTCACCTCCAATCCTAGTTGGAGTAGGATTGCCTCCTATTGGCTGATTTTCCACTTTTTGCTTTAGGACTTTCTCTCCTGCGCCATGGGCTTTTGTGGCTGTTTTCCCAGCCCACTAAGGGCTCGTTATTATTCTCCCACAGCCCATGGACCTCTTGGGGTCGAAATACCCCTCCCGGAGGTCCTCCGGTACACTACCAACACTCCCGGTACAATACCGATACTCCCGGTACACTACCGATGAGCCCGAAACTTTTCCGGAAACCAAACTGGGACTTCCTATATATGAATCTTTACCTCCGGACCAGTCCGGAGCTCCTCGTGACGTCCGGGATCTCATCCAGGACTCCGAACAACCTTCGGTCACCACCATACATAACTCTACACTACCGAAACGTCACCGAACCTTAAGTGTGCAGACCCTGCGGGTTTGAGAACTATGTAGACATGATCGAGACACCTCTACAGTCAATAACCAATGGCGGGACCTGGACGTCCACATTGGTTCCTACATATTCTACGAAGATCTTTATCGGTCGAACCTCTATGTCAAGGATTCAGTTAATCCCGTTTATCGTTCCCTTTGTTCTTCGGTATGTTACTTGCCCGAGATTCGATCGTCGGTATCTCCATACCTAGTTCAACCTCGTTACCGGCAAGTCTCTTTACTCGTTCCGTAATACAAGATCCCGCAACTAACAATTAGTCACATTGCTTGCAAGGCTTATTGTGATGTTGCATTACTGAGTGGGCCCCGAGATACCTCTCCGTTACACGGAGTAACAAATCCCAGTCTCGATCCATTGCCAACTCAACAGACACCATCGGAGATACCTGTAGAGCACCTTTATAGTCACCCAGTCACGTTGCGACGTTTGATACACACAAGGCACTCCTCCGATATCCGTGAGTTGCATGATCTCATGGTCATAGGAACATATACTTGACATGCAGAAAACAGTAGCTATAAACTGACACAATCATATGCTATGTTTGTAGTTTGGGTCTTATCCATCACATCATTCTCCTAATGATGTGATCCCGTTATCAAATGACATCTCATGTCCATGGCTAGGAAACCTTAACCATCCTTTGATCAACGAGCTAGTCCATTAGAGGCATACTAGGGACATGGTTTTGTCTATGTATCCACACATGCATTTAAGTCTCCGATCAATACAATTATAGCATGGATAATAAACGATTATCATGAACAAGGAAATATGATAATAACTAATTTATTATTGCCTCTAGGGCATATTTCCAACAGTCTCCCACTTGCACTAGAGTCAATAATCTAGTTCACATCGCCATGTGATTCGCATTGTTATGAATCTAACACCCAATGAGTTCTGGGGCTCGATCATGCTTTGCATGTGAGAGAGGTCTTATAGTCAACGGGTCTGCGATATTCAGATCCGTGTGTACTTTGCATATCTCTATGTCAAACCGTAAACACTGCTACCACACTCCACTTGGTACTATTTCCAAATGGCTGCTCCACTATACGTATCCAGATTGCTACTACTAGTCATCCGGATAGGTGTTAAAGCTTGCATCAACGTAACTCTTTACGACGAACTCTTTATCACCTCCATAATCAAGAAACATTTCCTTAGTCCTCTGGTTACTAAGGATAATTCCGACCGCTGTCCAATGATCCACTCCTGGACCACTCTTGTACCCCTTGACAGACTCATGGCAAGGCACACATAGGTGCGGTACACAGCATGGCATAATATAGAGCCTATGGCTAAGGCATAGGGGACGACGTTCGTCCTTTCTCTTTCTTCTGCCATTGTCGAGCTTTGAGTCTCACTCAACTTCACACCTTACAAATCAGACGAGAACTATTTCTCTGGCTGATCCATTTTGAACTCTTTCAAAATCTTGTGAAGGTATGCACTCATTGAAAGTCTCATCAAGCATCTTGATCTATCTCTATAGATCTTGATGCTCAACAATTAGGTAGCTTTATCTAGGTCTTCCTTTGAAAAACTCCTTTCAAACAACCCTTTATGCTTTCTAGAAATTCTACATCATTTCTGATCAACAATATGTCAACCACATATGCTTATCAGAAACTCTATAGTGCTCCCACTCACTTTATTGCAAATACAAGTTTCTCGTAAACTTTGTATAAACTACAGAAACTTTGATCACCTCATCAAAGTGTATATTCCAACTCCGAGATGCTTGCTTCAGTCCATAGAAGGATCACTGAAGCTTGCTCATCTTTTAGCATCCTTAGGACTGACAAAACCTTCTGGTTGTATCACATACAACCTTTCCTTAAGTAAACCGTTAAGGAAAACGATGTTTTGACATCCATCTGCTAGATTTCATAATTGAAAATGCAGCAACTGCTAACATAATTCCAACAGACTTTTAGCATCGCTACGAGTGAGAAAGCCTCATCGCAGTCAACTCCTTGAACTTGTCACAAACAACTTTGCAACAAGTCGAACTTTACAAATGGTGACATTCACCATCAGTGTCTGTCTTCATTCTAAAGGTCCATTTGTACTCAACGACCTGCCGGCTAACGAGCAAGTCTACCAAAGTCTATACTTGGTTTTCATACATGGATCCTATCTCGGATTTCATGGCCTCTAACCATTCGTCGGAATCCGAGCCCATCATCGCTTCTCCATAGCTCGTAGGTTCATCGTTGTCCAACAACATGATCTCCAAGACAGAGTTGTCGTACCACTTAGGAGCAGTACACATCCTTGTCGACCCACGAAGTTCGATAGTAACTTGATCCTGAAGCTTCATGATCATCATCATTAACTTCCTCTTCAACTAACGTAGGCTTCACAGAAACATCTTTCTGCGCTGCGCTACTCTCTGGTTGAACAAAGGTTTAACAACCTCATCAAGTTCTATCTTCCTCCCACTCAATTCTTTCGAGAGAAACATTTCCTTGAGAAAGGATCCGTTTAAGCAACAAACACTTTGCACTAGGATCTGAGATTGAAGGTTCACCCAACTGATCTTAGGGTATTCTATGAAGATGCATTTGTCCGCCTTGGGTTCGACCTCATTAGGTGAAAACATTTTCCACACAAGTGTCACAGCCCCAAATATTAAGAAATGACAGCTTAGGTTTCTATCAAACCATAATTCACACGGTGTCATCTCAACGGATTTAGATGATGCCCTATTTAAAGTGAATGTAGTTGTCTCTAATGCATAACCCCAAAAATTATAGTAGTAAAACGATAAGAGACATCACAGTCTGCACTATATCAATAGAGCATGACTATGATGTTCGGACACACCATCACACCATGGTGTTCCAGGTAGCATTAGTTGTGAAACAAATTTCACATTCTCTTAAGTTGTATGCCAAACTCGTAACTCAGATATTCACCTTCACGATCATATCGTGGTCATTTTTATCTTCTTGTCACGATGATCTTTAAACTTCACTCTGAATTTGCTTGAACCTTTCAAACGATTCAGACTTGTGTTTCATTAAGTAAATATACACTATATCTACTCAAATCATCAGTGAAGGTAAGAAAATAACGATATCCACTGCACGCTACAAGACTCACTAGATTGCATACATCAACATGTATCATTTCCAATGAATCACTTGCCCGCTCCATCCAACGGGGTCCTTTAGTCATCTTGCCCAAGAGGCATGGTTCGCATGTCTCAACCGATTCGAAATCGAATGAGTCCAAATATCCATCAGCATGGAGTTTCTACATGCGCTTTATACCAATATGACATTTAGCGGCAGTGCCACAAGTATGTGGTACTATCATTATTAACTTTGTATCTTTTGACATGAATGTTATGAACATGTGTACTACTACGATCAAGATTTCAACAAACCATTCTCACTGGGTGCATGACCATTGAAGGTATTATTCATGTAAACAGAATAACTATTATTCTCTGACTTAAATGAATAACCGTATTGCAACAAACATGATCTAATCATGTTCATGCTCAACGCAAAACACCAAATAACATTCATTTAGGTTCGTCACTAATCCTGAAGGTAGAGAGAGCATGCGATGTTGATCACATCAACCTTGGAAACATTTCCAACACACATCGTCACCTCACCCTTAGCTAGTTCTCTGTTTATTCCGTAGCTTTTATTTCGAGTTACTAACATTTAGCAACCGAACCGGTATCCAATACCCAGGTGCTACTAGGAGTACTAGCAAGGTACACATCAATAACTCGTATATCAAATATACTTCTGTCGATGTTGCCAGCCTTCTTATCTACCAAGTATCTAGGGTTGTTCCGCTTCAGCGACCTCTCACCTCATAATAGAAGCACTTAGTCTCGGGTTTGAGTTCAACTTTGGGTTGCTTCACTGGAGCAGCAACTGACTTGCTATCCATGAAGTTTCCCTCCTTGCTCTTTCCCTTTTCGAAACTAGTGGTTTGATTAACCATCAACACTTGACGCTCCTTCTTGATTTCTACCTTCGCGGTGTCAAACATCGCGAACAGCTCAGGGATCAATACTTCTATCCCTGGTGTATTATAGTTCATCACTAAGTTCTAGTAGCTTTAGTGACACTGACTTGGAGAACTATATCAATCACTATCTTATCTGGAAGATCAACTCCCACTTGATTCAAGCGATTGTAGTACCCAGACAATCTGAGTACATGCTCAACGATTGAGCTATTCTCCTTCATCTTACAAGCAAAGAATCTTGTTGGAGATCTCATATCTCGCAACAAAGGCACGAGCCTGAGATCACAATCTCCGCTCCTAGAACATCTCATATGTTCTGTGAAGTTCAAAACGTTTTGGAGCCTGAATTCTAAGCCGTAATGCATGACGCACTAAACTATCAAGTAGTCATCGAAACGTGCCTGTTAGATGTTCACAACATCTATAGACGACGCTAGAGGGGGTGGCGCACCGAGCGGTGCATTAAGGACATAAGCCTTCTGTGCAGCAATGAGGACAATCCTCTGATCACGGACCCAGTCCGCAATTTTGCTACCAACATCTTTCAATTCTATTTCTCTAGGAACATATACAAATTTAAGGAAGCTACAGCGCGAGCTAGTAATCTACAACATAATTTGCAAAGACACTTTGACTATGTTCATGATAATGAGTTCAATTAATCATATTACTTAAGAACTCCCACTCAAATTGACATCCCTCCATCATTCGAGTGATACATGATCCAAATTCACCAACTCAAGTCCGATCATCACGTGAGTTGAGGTGGCTGCAATGGTGAACATCATTATGTTGATCATATCTACTATATGACTCATGTTCGACCTTTCGGTCTCTCGTGTTCCGAGGCCATGTCTGTACATGCTAGGCTCGTCAAGTTTAACCCGAGTGTTCTGCGCGTGCAAATCTGGCTTGCACCCGTTGTATGTGAACGTAGAGTCTATCACACCCGATCATCACGTGGTGTCTCAACACGACGAACTTTCGCAACGGTGCACACTCGGGGAGAACACAGTTCATCTTGAAATTCAAGTGAGGGATCACCTTATAATGCTACCGCCGTACTAAGCAAAACAAGGTGCATAAAAGGATTAACATCTCATGCAATTCATAAGTGACATGATATGGCCATGAACTTGTGTTTAAGATCTCCATCTTCGAAACACCGGCATGATCTCCATCGTCACCGGCACAACACCATGATCTCCATCATCTTGATCTCCATCAATGTGTTGCCATTGGGGTTGTCACGCCCTGCATGCTTCTACTACTATTGCTACCGTAGCGATAAAGTAAAGCATTACATAGCGCTTAATGATTGACACGCAGGTCATACAATAATTAAAGACAACCCTATGGCTCCTGCCGGTTGCCGTACTCATCGACATGCAAGTCGTGATAATCTATACATCACATGATCATCTCATACATCACATATATCTCATCATGTAATTGGCCATATCACATCACAACATACCCTGCAAAAACAAGTTAGACGTCCTCTAATTGTTGTTGCATATTTTACGTGGCTGCTATGGGTATCTAGCAAGAACGATTCTCACCAACGCATAAACCACAATGGTGATACACTAGTTTGCTTTTCAACCTTCTCAAGGACCGCCTTTGTCGAATCCGATCGAACTAAAGTGAGAGAAACTGTCACCCGCAAGCCATCTAGGCAACAAGTTGCGTCGAGGGAACCGGTCTCTCGTAAGCGTACGAGTAATGTTGGTCCGGGCCGCTTCATCTCACAATCCCGCTGAACCAAAATACGACCAAGGGAGGAAGCAATCTAAGCATCAACGCCATCAAAACTTTTGTGTTCTACTCGAGATCTCATCGAACCATCAACCTAGCTCATGATGCCACTGTTGGGGAACGTCGCATGGGAAACAAAAAATTTCCTACGCACACGCAAACCTATCCATGGTGATGAGCATCTACGAGAGGGAGAGTGGATCTACATACCCTTGTAGATCGCTAAGCGGGAAGCGTTAAGAAATGCGGTTGGTGTAGTCGAACATCTTCGCGATCCAAATCGCCGAGCGTCCCGCGATCTCATCACGATCCGTCCCGCGATCCAATCACGATCCGTCCCGTGAACTCATCACGATCCGTCCCGCGATCTTGATCACGATTTGTCCCGCGAACTCATCACGATCCGTTCCGTGATCACATCACGAACCGTCTCGCGATCTCGATCACGGTCCTTCCGATCTAGCGCCGAACGGACGGCACCTCCGCGTTCAGCACACGTGCAGCTTGATGACGATCTCCACCGTCTCGATCCAGCAAGATGAGGTGGAGAGGAGAGAGAGTTCACCGGCAGCGTGATGGCACTCCGGTGATGGTGGTGGAGCAATTCCGGCAGGGCTTCGCCTAAGCGCTGCGGAACTACGATCTAGAGGAGAAACTATGCACCGGTGGAACGGGTAGCACGTGGCCGGAAATTCTGTCCAAAAACCACCCAATCCACTATTATATATAGGAGGAGAGGAGAGGAGAGGCATCCAAGGCCTTTGGGTCGGCCGAAATAGGAGGTGGGAGCAATCCTACTTCACCTCCAATCCTAGTTGGAGTAGGATTGCCTCCTATTGGCTGATTTTCCACTTTTTGCTTTAGGACTTTCTCTCCTGCGCCATGGGCTTTTGTGGCTGTTTTCCCAGCCCACTAAGGTCTGGTTATTATTCTCCCACAGCCCATGGACCTCTTGGGGTCGAAATACCCCTCCCGGAGGTCCTCCGGTACACTACCGACACTCCCGGTACAATACCGATACTCCCGGTACACTACCGATGAGCCTGAAACTTTTCCGGAAACCAAACTGGGACTTCCTATATATGAATCTTTACCTCCAGACCATTCCGGAGCTCCTCGTGACATCCGGGATCTCATCCAGGACTCCGAAAAACCTTCGGTCACCACCATACATAACTCTACACTACCGAAACGTCACCGAACCTTAAGTGTGCAGACCCTGCGGGTTCGATAACTATGTAGACATGACCGAGACACCTCTACAGTCAATAACCAATGGCGGGACCTGGACGTCCACATTGGTTCCTACATATTCTACGAAGATCTTTATCGGTCGAACCTCTATGTCAAGGATTCAGTTAATCCCGTATATCGTTCCCTTTGTTCTTCGGTATGTTACTTGCCCGAGATTCGATCGTCGGTATCTCCATACCTAGTTCAATCTCGTT
Organism: Hordeum marinum; assembly: GCA_022496015.1. Lineage (NCBI taxonomy): Eukaryota > Viridiplantae > Streptophyta > Magnoliopsida > Poales > Poaceae > Hordeum > Hordeum marinum. Next base: position 345,491,872 of record CM039676.1, on the reverse strand, counting down.
ACCGGCAAGTCTCTTTACTCGTTCCGTAATACAAGATCCCGCAACTAACAATTAGTCACATTGCTTGCAAGGCTTATTGTGATGTTGCATTACCGAGTGGGCCCCGAGATACCTCTCCGTTACACGGAGTAACAAATCCCAGTCTCGATCCATTGCCAACTCAACAGACACCATCGGAGATACCTGTAGAGCACCTTTATAGTCACCCAGTTACGTTGCGACGTTTGATACACACAAGGCACTCCTCCGATATCCGTGAGTTGCATGATCTCATGGTCATAGGAACATATACTTGACATGCAGAAAACAGTAGCAATAAACTGACACGATCATATGCTATGTTTGTAGTTTGGGTCTTATCCATCACATAATTCTCCTAATGATGTGATCCCATTATCAAATGACATCTCATGTCCATGGCTAGGAAACCTTAACCATCCTTTGATCAACGAGCTAGTCCATTAGAGGCATACTAGGGACATGGTTTTGTCTATGTATCCACACATGCATTTAAGTCTCCGATCAATACAATTATAGCATGGATAATAAACGATTATCATGAACAAGGAAATATGATAATAACTAATTTATTATTGCCTCTAGGGCATATTTCCAACAGAAAGAGATAGAGAAAAGACATAGAATTTTCTTCCATGGTTCTTTTTCTCTTACTTGACTCGTATGACCACCATATCTCTACGAGGGGTTGAGTGTTTTGGAAGTTATGTTTCTCTGATACTAAACCAAAACCTGCGAGAGTTTAAAGAAATATATTACAACCTTACAATATTACTTGCTAGTCACATGTATTGACCTTCTAAACCGCAAGATATATGTTTCAGCACATGATTCAACTGTACTTGTTCATCAAGTAAAGTTGCGGGGTATGTTTGAAATACGATCATTGGAAACATGTCAGTTGGCCATTGGCTGGGCATCATGTCCTAAATGATCATTTCCCCCTCGGGATTGCTACGGCTATAAATAGCCACCCTATTCCAACTCAAATGGTTGGCTACTCTATTTGATTCTGACAGTTTGTCTGAGCACCCTCCCTCTGAAAGATTTGAGTTAATCCACCGAGAGAAAACCCTAAAGCCGAAAAAATAGGTAGTGGCTTAGCATCACAGAAGTCCAAGTTTAGTACGCTCGGCCTATTTCTCTTGAGATCACTTAACTCTCTAGACGGTTAGGCGTTAATGTCTTTAGAAAGCAAGAGTCATTGTGGTTCATGAAGACATTCTGACAAGGGATGTCAAGGAGCTACAATAAACTCTTGTATAAAATGATGAAGCCAAGTCAAGGGCTACTATTGTTTGTGAATCACTGTAGACAAACTTGAGTACATAGATCCATGTGTATAGTAAATGTTCCTAAATCCATGTGCTACAGTGCGGTTTAGGAAATTCTGGCGAAGGGATGTCAGGGTACTGTAGGTCCCCCTGATTTCCCTCCCAATGTCAGAAGATCTGGATCCCTTAAGTATCTACCTCAAGTAATCAGCATAAGTTGATGAACTTGTTGATAAGGAGAACATGATATGAAGGGAGTTTATCTTCTGTGTTAAATCATTAGTCCTTCCAACCAGACATAACTCTTTTGTTGAAGAGTGAACTGGTATATCAAATATATATTGTGTCACCATCGAGCACCCCTGGTCACTTCTTCTCATTGATTTACTTTTAGCAAACTAATCTTCAGCGGTGTGTCAGTCATGTGCTTTGTCTTCGGCTCTTGTTTTTGTTGTGTTTCGATTTAGCTTCTGTCTCCTCCTAGTAGTTTTCTTTTGTAGTTAAGTCACTTCTTAGTCATTCTCGTAGCTGTGTACTCGGAGATTTCATATTTTTCGTAGAAGTCTAAAATCTCCCATTCACCCCCTACCCCTTCCATTCGATATACTCACATTCCTACACATCATGAAAATTTTCTTACAAAACATAAACTATACGGATTTGCCCTGTCATCAACTAAACTTTCATCCTCATAGATTATAATTGAGGTTTTTAGCATGCTCCCTCTTACCTTCTCTTTTAACATGACATGTAAGAGTATACAATAAATCTAAGGCGTTGATTGCATCAAGTGGTGGTTCTGATTAACTCTTACCTTCCTACCCCCATGTAAAATATGGGGGGTAAGAAGGACCATGTTAATATTGCTTAACATAATTTTTCATGAAAAATGTTTGATTTTCCATGGTAAAATATTTGAGCTCCACTTTGTAGTGGATTCCTAGGTTTTTTTAGAATTCAAACATGTCAAACATGTGTACGATGGGAGATGAGTGCAAATAGAGAGTACGACTTGTACCCTTAGCAAATATTTTTGATCGCGTGTGTTGGTGATATCTTTTATGTTATCAATTCTAAGGGAGAAATCCCAACAACCAGTAAGATATAAAGGCATATTTGCAACTTCATTGTTGCATATCCAAATTCATGTAATTAACTCCCATATGCTTTCTTGCGGGAAGCATTTTCTTGCGTGGATGGTGAGAAATAGAAGGCAACAAAAGCCCTCGTGAAATCAGCCTGGAAGATAGTCACTGACATCAAGCACACGCTACGATATAAAGTCGTGATGTAGAGTCGCCTGCTCGATGACAAGGGTGAGAAGATGACGAGGAAAACTGCTTGCCGGACGAATTTGGAGAAAGAGGAATACTTGTCAGTGGTAATTGACAATATTGGTTGTTAGTACTTTGAGTCATCCGCCGCTTGTTTGATGCATCAGTTAATGATTCAATTTTGTCTGACTAGTCGAGGGAACACTAGATGAAGGAAGCACTAGTGCAGCCGCGTGCTATACAAATGGTTAATAACCCCTTTCCATGACGTAGTCTTAAACCGTCACCTTGCATGTGTGGGCGATACGGGGGGCTATCCCACACGAGAGGAAAAACCTGTTGGTGATGCCTGCACCTGGTCGCACACGATGGGAAAAAATATATTGTTTGCGATTGGAAGGACCATCACAAATAGACATAACAGGGAAGACGTGTGAGATGACTTAACATCCCACGCAGGGAATCCCAAGGGTATGTTTTCGTTTGTATTGCAGATCACACACAATTTTCTGCATAACATCGTTTGTGATAGGTGTGTTCATCACACGCGATAGTTATAATTATGTCGTTTGCGTTACTCAAAACATCACTCACGGTGTCTAGAAGAAACTGTTTGGCATTGGTCTGCCCATCACACACAGTAGCTATGTGAAAACATTTGTGATTGGATGTCCTAACGAACACAGTTGTCGACCAGAATTCGTGTGTGATTACTCAACGATCCAACATGCCAAATTTCAAGAAACTATGTGGGTTTGTTCACGTCATCGCCCACGCTGTTGTCTTTGAAACCGTCTGCAATGGGAACCCCAATAATCAGCCTAATTTATCAATTATTTATAATACATTTAGTAATCAAATTAACATTTCATATCAACCACATAATATATTTCTTATTCATAGTATGGCAACCAGGATTTCATAATTGAATAACATCAGGGTACAACCTCATATAGGCATATACTTCCTAGCTACCCAATTGCACAACAAGACAAAGTTTCAAATGCAACATCTAAAACCTTTGGAAATTAAGTATCATCATAGATGGTAAACAGACAGATCAATCTCATCTAGAAAACTATTAAATTGGAAGGCGGATACTAAGCATTCAATGATGTTGAAGGTCCTAACAACTTTAGGCAAGTGCTTGTGGATGATTGCCTTCCCATCCTTCGTCCTCTTAAGGAAGACTTCAAGATTATACCGTGGGTTCCGTATGAATACCTTCATCACCTCTTGATCATACAGGTGGTTTGAGACGTAATCATCGATGAACTGCCATGAGAAGGACTGAAAACAAACATACACATAAATATCTTTTCTAAACTTTCAAATGGCGCAAAGGGAAAAGGAAAAGATGAAAGAGATAGTACCATCCTATAGTTGATTGATGTGTTTTTCATTGTGCAGACAAACATCTTGTTCTCTTTCGTAGCTAGTTTCTTTATCTTAACAATCTTTTTGAGTTTCTTGATTTGACTGATATTCAAGGACACCTCATTTCCCCACATGCAAAAGGGGTCGAACAATGGGTCTAAACCTCTTACAACAGGACCCACATGTGCAAGAACAGATTATTCATAAAAACATTCTTATTACAATGGTTCTTGCAATTGCCCAATAATGTGCCATTAGCCAAACGACCATGGATGTGCAAACCTCGATGGTAAACTTTAGTGTCCCCCATTGTTTCCCCCTGCAACATATTTAAGACAAATATTGATCAGGTTACAATTGATATTTGGCATACTCTCACTGAAATATGTTAATGGAAAATAAACACATTGCGGATCCAACATATTAGTTTCAGACACATTGAAAATCCAGTTATCTGAACCAAGCGTGCTAAGAACAAGGAAATGTAGCAATTCTATATGTTGCACATGTATTTAGTACATCTAAATTCGATTTATTCGTCACATGGATAACAATACAAAATTTTACCAACAACAATTGTACATCACATTTCAGAATTAAATTAAATAGTTACATGATCACCACAACAAATGAATGAAATAGTTAACTAAGCACCACATTGCACAATAAAACATTCTAGAAGGTCTGGTTGTAGTAGCATTACATTGGACATTTCACTAGAATTTCTAAATGAAAGGCAGTAGCAGCACAGGCAACAGCTAAACGAAACGTGCCCGGTGTAGCTAGGTGAACATAGGTCCTAAGTGATAAAGCTAAGAAAAACAAGCTATTCCTCATCGTCGGAGATATCGATGATGATTGGATCTGTCAAGTTGGAAGAGGGCGAGGCCTCCACACCGTGGGTGCACCCCTCGTAGTGGTGAGTGGCCTAATCCTGCCCCGACACCAACATACTAGCTGTGGAGTTGAGGTAAGCATGTGCATGCTCAGAAAACACAATCAAGTCTTCGTCAAATGCACCGACAGTGCCCTCGAGAAAAGACCACGAGCTGTCGTTTATAGCATCCAACCGCATGGCAGCGTTAGCATGCGAGGCATGGACGGTGGCCTCGATGGCGAGGTGCTCCTCCAAGATCTAGGGGTCGGCACGCATGGATTCCATAGTTGCCTCATTTGCGCATGGAGTCGTGATTTGTTTCTCCGCAGCCAAATGCTCTTTGAGATCCTGGCTATACTGCGTGCACCATGGCTTTCGGCAGCGATTATTTTGAGGATGGGGCGGTGATTTGGGTGGAAGGCGACGCGCCGGCAGTCGGGCCATGTGGGTTAGAGGAGGAGGGGGTGAGGGTGTATTGGGGAGGTGTCAATTACCTGACTAGATGGACGAGGTTGAGCATCAGGAAGGAGCGTCGCCGGTGAGGAGGCGGCGCTACAAGAAAGCAATGAAGATTTGAACTAGGAAAGGTAGAGGAAAAGGGGGGAAATGTGGCTTTTGATTAGTACCGGGGGGGAGGGAGGTAGATATTTCCACGACAACCCAGAATTTTCATTCGGTTTAGCGAAAAACTGGCGCGGAAAGCACCATCGGACACAGTCCCTTATTTGGAGCCATGTGCGATATCAAAACATCACAAACAAAGCATGTGTTATACGCCGTGTGTGATGAACTTGAACCTGCAAAATTTTCAGAATAGTTCTTGATATCAACACATCACAAACGAAGCATATGATATACCCCATGTGTGATGAACTTGGACATGCAAATGTTTCTCTCCAAGCTTCGGACGTAAGATTGGGTACTACATTGCACACGGTTCATTCCAAAAAAGTGTGTGTCATGAATTCAATTTCATTTTCAATTGGAAGATGGAATGGGGATATGGTGGCCGTTTTTTGGTCCGAATTTCCCTGGTAATAGTGGTCATCCACGCCTTCGCATAATTTAACATCAATTGCTAATTTGGGTACTGCACAAAAGAGCCTACACCACAGCCAACACTTACTTAATGGAGAAATTAAACAGAGATGGTTGACCTAAACATTACTCTAACAAAAGACAAATGCTCTAAACAACAACTAATGTTCCGCTTGACACTCGCCGATCTCGGTTGCATCCGCCATGACTAGCTCGCGCTTGATGACCTCCAGGGGAAGGGGATCCAAGGCATCCATCGCCACATACTCTGCAAGCATCTTATCGTCCGCGTTCGCCATCTCTATGGAAAAGTATGCCACGAGTTTGGTATGGGCGGCTGCGGTCTGGGCATTGACGGCCTCCATCTTGGCATGGGAGGCTGCCGACAAACGGACGACTGCCCGAGTGCTCTTGGCAATTGCCAACTCTTCGGACGTAGGTTGCCGACTGTTGTCGAAGAAGGCCGCTGCTTTTTGTGTGGTGATCCATACGAGCTGGGCATGGGCGGCATCGGCATCGGTGTGGGCAGCCATCATGAGGGCTACGGCACCCATCGAGTAACGGACAACTGTTGTGCCGTCCTTGCCATTTGCTACCCCGGTAGCGGATGTTGCTTCCTCCATCTCAGATGCAGCAGCTGGCCTTTCGGCAGCTGCAGCTGCCCTGTCAGAGAGTGTGGCCACACTCAAGGATGTTGTGAGCATGGTCATGGCTGATGCAGCCGCGCTCAGGTCGGAGTGGGTCTTGGGGAACAAGTGTGACTCTATAATTGACACACCGATGGTGGCCTGAAGCTTCCAGCCTAAGATATTTTGATACCACATCACACACTGTCGTGGGAACGAACACCTATGGGACCGCATGGGCCCCTTTCCGTTCGGCTGGGGGGGCGAGCAAGCACAAAGAGCCGGTCTGGTGAGCTGCACACGGGGAGTTTTTACCCAGGTTCGGGCCACATAGATGCGTAAAATCCTACTCCTGCTTGGTTGTATTGATCCTGTTCTAGGGTTCAAGCTACAAGAGCGCCATGAATGGCCGCTACGTAACCTTGGGGACCTCTCCTCTCTAACTGTCGGGCTGTCCGGTTGTTTAACTCCCTAACTGTCTGAAAGCCCAAAAGCCAAAACGTCCAAAAGTCCTCCTCTGTAACGCTCTGGGCCTCCTTTTATACTTAAGGGAATCCCAACAATGGCGTGTAGTGTGCACACGGGATGCACAATGCTACTACAGTGGTATCGTACCTAACCCTGATAGAGGAGGACAACAACATTAAATGCACTGTCAGGGGCCTCAATCCGTCAGTGGGATGGGACGGGGGCCATCCCATCGGCACCGCTTAGCTTCCTCCAACGCCGATGCCATGACACGCGTCCAGGTGGATCGACACCTGTCCTTTGTGTTGGCGGTGCTTGCCGGGGCCTTGCCTTGCCGGGGGTCTGGACGCTCTACGACCCTCTCGGCAAGGTCTTGCCGGTAGTCTTGAGTCTTATGTGCTGGTGCTTGGTAAGTCTTCGCTAGGCCTTGTCGCCAGGACGGCTACTACTGCCCGTGCACGAGTAAAGGGGCACTAGATGGCCCAAAAACTCTAGTGCACTCACACACACGTTTCATGATCAAGAACTGTTTGTGATGTATTTTCTTTTCAAACTGCTTTGAGACAAGAAACTGAATTACATTGGCAATTGAAGGTGTTTGGATGGCAATAACATCTATCTACATTGAACTTGCAACTATAGGACTGTGTGTTAAATATGGAATAATTTAGGGTTGTTTAGGCCCTTTAAAACATTTAAAGAGTTTTTTAGACATTTCATTTACATAGTTCAAATTTGAACTGCACTTTATTAAGCACATACTAGAGGGCATCTGAATAGGTTGAAAATTAACTATTTGTCACTGGATACATGTTTTGGTCCCATTAAGGAAATGAAAATTAAATGAATTCCAAACCTCACGGTATTTTAGCTTGGTTGTAGACTTTGAGAAGCCGTGTTTTCAAATTCCAGTAAATCCAAATATCGTGAGAAATTCATGAAACTTGGCATGGTGTGATGTCATGGCACATGTGTGTTGTGGTAAAAGCAATGCTTAGTTTGGGACAAGTTTTGGCACAAACCTCTTACAAACCGAAGATTCTAACAAGAAGTCATGTGGTTCCGATAGGGATAGTTCCCATTTTATGTGCGAAACAAGATCCGATGTCGCTTCTTGCCTTGAATTTATTTCTAGAGTCTCCATGGAGTAACGTGAATGTGTCGTGCAAAACAATGGAATCTTCCAAAGTTTGTTTGGCCTTTTAAGTATATTAATTGAGTTTTGTAGGCATTCAATGTGCATAATTCAAATTTGAACTACAATCACTGCACGGTCCAGCTCATGAAAATATGTCGAAAAACCATATATGTTTCCCTGGCTGCATGTTTAGGTCCCACACAATAAATGGGAATGAATTTCGAACATAACATCGTCTTGGCTCGACCACAAACATCTGGAAACAGTATTTAAATTCATGTAAATGCAAACCTCGACAAAAATTCATGAAATTTGGGCATCGTGGCATCAATTGCCCTGTTGTGTGTGTTGTGGTAAAAAATTGCCCAATTTTGGTCAAGTTTTGGCACAAAGCCTCTTAAAAACCGAAGATTCTCACAAGAAAGTCATGAGTTTTGATAGGGGAAGTTCACATTTTATGTGTGAAACAACATCCGTTGTCTCTTGTGGCCAACATTTATTTTTGGAGTCACCCATAGAGCAACTTTTTGACAGTCATGCTAAACTGTGGATTTTTTTGAGGGTTCATGAGACCTGTTTAACACATTAATTGAGTTTTCTAGTCGTTTAATGTGCATAATTCAAATTTGAACTACAATCACAAGGTCCAACACATGAAAAATAGGTTGGAAAAATATGCCTTTCCATGGATGCATGTTTAGTTAGGTCCCATGCAAGAAATTGATCCAACACTTTCTAGAAGCAATTTTTATTGCCTTGATGCACCAATGACAACTTACTTGAAGGACCTTGTTCAATCCATAGGTAGGTATGGTGAACTCTCAAACATGAGTTTGGGTTTTTGGGTTTTTGGATGCACAAGTAGTATCTCTATTTATTGTAGAGTTTTCGGCTAGCTAAGATATTGGGAAAGCACCACATGTTAAAGGATCTATGACAATATAACTTCTGTATGAATATGAACTAGCATAAATCATTACTTGTCTTCCTTGTACAACGTCATCAATTTTGGCATATAATATTTAATGGGGGCTCACAATCACAAAAGATGTCCATGATAGTATATTTGCATGTGGATCTTCTCTTCCCTAATTAATTCTTTCATGAGTTGCATCATAGACTAATGCTATGTTTTCCAATCTCCAATAAATTTTACCACTTATACCTTTGTTTATTGTGATCTCATTACTCACCATAATATTAGCATATGATCTTTTTCATTTATTTTCTTTTATCATGATTGCAAGAAGAAAGTAAAAGGGGCAAAGGCTCAAACTAAACTTTATTATATAACTCTCACTCGATTACATAGAAGGATAGATCACTAAACTATCACTCGAAGATAGATCATACTGAACTTTTATTCAACTAAATCATGAAAAAGCTAAGTATCAAAAGTAGAAAGTAAAAGGTAAAAGTGAGGATGATACGATAACGGGGCACCTACCCCAAGATTGGCTCAAGCCAATGGAAGTGCCCATACCCATGTACTTAGATCTCCTTTGGTGGTGGTGATGAGGCGTTATTCTTCTTTGCGAATTTACGCTGGAGGATGAAGTTTTCTTCCCTCGAATTGTCATTCTCTCGCTCAAGTTTCAATATCCTTTTGCATAGAGATGCCTTGCTCTCCTGAAGAAAATGAGAAGGGATAAAAGGAGTATTGGGTATACTCCTACCATTAGGAAGGCTCGACTTCTTGAACTCCACGTGCATATCTCCAAGTTGAGGTAGTGGAGGTTCATCTTCATCTGAGCCACCATCTGGTCCAGCGTCTTCTATTTCCTCCAGATCGGTGTCTTCTTCTTCCTCCGAAGTCCACAAGTAGGGGTAAATGTCCCCAAAGATCTTTGGATCAACGACATAATTGGACATGTAGGTCTCTCCCTCAGAATCTTGGGACGACATATTTTCAGATCTACCAAGAAAACAACACGAAACAAGAACATAAAAAATATCGCGATGCGGTGGTCAAAACAGTCGGGGGTATATATAGAGAATTTTATTCTTGCAAACCAAGCAAACGAAAGAAAAACGGAGTCGAGAAGGTTCCCGAGGTGGGCATGCTCCACCAGGGCACGCCAGGGATGGCAACCGTGCCCTGGTACTCCGTGCCCTCCTCCATAACCTTTCGGTTTATTTTTTATTTCCTAAAATTTATAAATATTTCAAAACTGATAAAAACTATTTTACGGATTTTTTGGAGACTGTTTACTCACCGTACCACGTACCTCTTAATTTTCACGATTCTGGAGCATTCCGACAGGCTTCTTTTATGTGCTCTTTCGGTGTCATGGTTTGGATAACAATGCTTTAGATATTAATAGGTGTACCTGAGATATAGTGTTTAATTATGTGTCAATTGACCACCTTCGAGTTGGTATCTTTGGCATTATTAATCTTAATAGCTCCAAAGAGATAAAACTCTTTGATAACATATGGTCCTTCCCATTTGGAGAGAAGTTTTCCTGTAAAAAATTTGAAACGAGAATTATACAAAAGAACATATTCTCCAACCTTGAATTCTCGCTTATGGATTCTTTTGTCGCGTCATCTTTTAACTTTTTTTAACAACTTGGCATTTTCATCAGCTTCGGTTCTCCATTCATCTAATGAGCTAATATCAACTAACCTCTTTTCATCGGCAAGTTTGAAGTCGTAGTTTAGTTCTATAATTGCCCAAAATGCTTTATGTTCTAATTCTAGAGGCAAATGACAAGTTTTCCTGTAGACCATCTTATATGGAGAGATACCCATAGGATTTTTATACGCTGTTCTATAGGCCCGAAGTGCATCATCTAGTTTCTTAAACCCATTCTTTCGTGACCTATTGACAGTCTTTGGTAATATCAATTTTATTTCTCTATTGCTAAGTTCATATTGACCACTAGATTGAGGATGACAGGGTGATGCCAATCTATGGTTAACATCATATTTATCAAGCATCTTACGAAAAGCACCATGAATAAAATGTGAACCACCATCAGTCATTAGATATCTAGGGACTCCAAACCTTGGGAAAATAACTTCTTTAAGCATTTTGATGGAAGTATGATGATCGGCACTACTAGTTGGAATAGCTTCTACACACTTAGTGACATAATCAACAACAACCAAAATATGTGTATACCCATTAGAGGAAGGAAAAGGTCCCATATAATTGAAACCCCAAACATCAAATGGTTCAATAACAAGTGAATAATTCATAGGCATTTTCTAACGCTTACTGATATTACCAATTCTTTGACATTCATCACAAGACGAGACAAACTTACGAGCATCCTTGAAGAGGGTAGGCCAATAAAAACCAGATTGCAATACCTTATGAGCAGTTCTATCTCCGGCATGATGTCCTCCATCAGCTTCAGAATGACATTTCCATAAAATTTGTTCTTGTTCATGCTCAGGTACACAACGTCTAATAATAGCATCTACTCCTTCTCTATAAAGATGCGGATCATCCCAAAAGTAATGTCTTAAGTCATAGAAGAATTTTTTCTATTGTTGGTATGTGAAACTAGGTGGAATATATTTAGCAACAATGTAATTAGCATAGTCAGCATACCATGGAGTGTTTTGAGAGACATTTATTGCAGCTAGTTGTTCATCAGGAAAACTATCATCAATAGGTAGTGGGTTATCAAGAATATTTTCTAACCTAGACAAGTTATCAGCTACGGGGTTCTTAGCTCCCTTCCTATCAACGATATGTAAATCAAATTCCTAAAGCAAGAGAACCCACATAACGAGTCTAGGTTTAGCATCTTTCTTTTCCATAAGGTATTTTATATCAGCATGATCAGTGTGCACAGTAACCTTGGAATCAACAATGTAAGGTCTGAATTTATCACAAGCAAACACGACTACTAAAAATTCTTTTTTAGTAGTGGCATAATTTCTTTGGGCACTGTCTAGAGTTTTGCTAGCATAATGGATAACATTTAATTTCTTATCAACTCTTTTTCCTAGAACAACAACAACATCATAATCACTAGCATCACACATAATTTCAAAAGCAAGTTCCAATCAGGTGGTTGAACAATAGGTGTCGTGGTTAAGGCTTTCTTTAGTGTTTCAAAGGCCTCCATGCAATCATCATCAAAAACAAAGGGAATATCCTTTTGTAAAAGATTAGTAAGAAGCATAGAAATCTTTGAGAAGTCTTTAATAAACCTCCTGTAGAAACCAGCGTGACCAAGGAATCTTCAAATACACTTGATATCTTTAGGACATGGCATTTTCTCAATTGCATGAACTTTACCTTGATCCACCTCAATACCTCATTTGAAGATCTTATGCCGCAAGACAATACCTTCATTAACCATAAAGTGGCACTTCTCCCAATTCAAGACGATATTAGTTTGCTCACATCTCTGCAAAACTCGATCTAGGTCGCTTAAGAAATTATCAAAATAAGTTCCGTAAACGGAAAAATCATCCATGAAAACCTTCACAATCTTTGTACAAAAAATAGAGAATATAGCAGGCATACATCTTTGAAAAGTAGCAAGTGCATTGCATAAACCAAAAGGCATACGTCTATAAGCATAGGTACCAAATGGACAGGTAAAGGTGGTTTTCTCTTGATCAGATTGTGACATAGGCATTTGAGAGAAACCAGAATATCCATCTAGGAAACAAAAGTGTGTGTTTTAGATAACCTTTGAAGCATTTGATCAATAAAAGGTAAGGGGTAATGATCTTTTCTAGTAGCTTTATTTAATTTTCTAAAATCAATTACCATCCTATAGCCAGTAACAATTTTTTGCGGAATATGCTCATTTTTATCATTAGGAACAACAGTAATACCTCCTTTCTTAGGGACACAATGAATGGGACTTACCCATCTATTATCAGCTATAGGATAGATTATACCTGCTTCCAAAAGCTTTAATATTTCAGTTCTTACCACTTCTTTCATCTTGGGATTCAATCATCGTTAGTGATCAACAACAAGTTTAGCATCATGTTCCATATTAATCTTGTGCTGACATAGAGTGGGACTAATGCCCTTTAGATCATAAAGAGTATATCCAATATAAGCCCGGTGCTTCCTTAGAATTTTCAACAATCTTTCTTCTTCGTGTTCTGAAAGGTTAGCACTAATAATAACGGGATATATCTTCTTCTCATAAGATAAGCATATTTTTGAGTGTCAGGCAATTTTTTAAGTTCAAACACAGGATCACCTTTAGGTGGAGGAGGACCTCCAAGTGTTTCAATAGGCAAATTGTGTTTCAGTAGAGATTGTTATTCAAAGAAAAATTTATCTATTTCATTTCTTTCACGAAAGTGTAAATCATTTTCATGGTCTATAAAATATTGTTCTAGTGGATCAGTAGGAGGAATGGCAATAGAAGCAAGACCAATAATTTCATCCTTACTAGGTAATTCTCTATCACGAGGTTGTCTACTAAACTTGAAAAAATTAAACTCATGAGACATATCACCAAACTCAACACTAACAGTTTCTTTTTTGTGATCTATCTTAGCAATAACAGTGTTCAAGAAAGGTCTACCAAAGATAATGGGACAAAAGTCATCTTGTGGGGAATCAAGAACTGGAAAATCAGTAAGATATTTCATTTTCCACACAAGACTTCAACATATCTAACAATCCCAAGTGGTGTGATGGTATCTCTATCAGAAATTTTAATAGTAACATCAATATCTTCTATTTCAGCAGGTGCTATTTCATTCATAATTTCTTGATATAGGGTAAAAGGAATATCATTCACACTAGCACCTAAATCACATAAGACATGATAACAATGATCTCCTATTTTTACTGAGACAACAGGCAAGCCAACTACGGATCTACGTTTGTCTTTTTCATCAGGTTTAGCAATTCTAGTAGCTTCATCATAGAAGTAAATGACGTGCCCATCAATAGTTTTTACCTAGAGAACTTTAACCATAGCAACACTAGGTTCTAATTTAATTTGTTCAGAGGGCTTAGGAGCTCTAATATTACTTTTGCGGACCACAGTTCATACCTTAGCATGTTCCTTTATCCTAACATGGAAAGGTGGTTTCTCAATATAAGCAGTAGGCACAACTGGATTAACATTGTAACTGATAGTTTCTTGTTTAGATATGACCGGTTCTTTAATTTTTTATTTAATAGGGGGATGATATTTAAACCACTTCTCTTCGGGGAGATCAACATGAGCAGAAAATGATTCACAAAAGAGGCTACTATCTCAGAGTCAAGTCCATATTTAGTGCTAAACTTGGTAAAAGCATCGGTATTCATAAAGGATTTAATACAATCAAATTCAAGTTTATACCTGACTCATTAGCTTCGCCGAGTTACCAATCTTCAAAGTTGTGTTTAATTATTTCCAAGAGATCCCACTTGAATTCAATAGTCTTCTTCATGAAAGAACCAATACAAGAAGTATCGAGCATGGTTTGATCATTATGAGAAAGCCGAGCATAAAAGTCCTGAATAATAACTTCTCTCGGGATACCATGATTGGGGCATGAATATAACATTAACTTAAGCCTCCCCCAAGCTAGAGCGATACTTCCTCCTTCACAAGGCCAAAAATTATATATAATTCTGATCACGATGAACTAAATGCATAGGATAAAAAATTTGGTGGAATTCCAATTTCAAACGATTCCAGTTCCATGATCCAATATCATAACATAGCCTATACCATGTCAATGCTTTTACCTTCAAAGATAAAGGGAAAACCTTATTCTTAACTTCATCTCTGGATAAACCTACAAGCTTAAATAGTCCACAAATTTCTTCCACGTGTATTAGGTGCATATCTGGATGTTCAGTTCCATCTCCTGCATAAGGACTAGCTAGCAGTTGTTCTAACATACCGAAAGCAATTTCATAACCAATATTTTCAATAGGTGCTATAGGTTCAGGGGCAACTAATTGTGGTTCCGGTCGAGGTGAAGATACCCCGAACAAACCCCCTCAAAGGACTACTTTCCATAGTGACAAGTGGCAGTAAATTTCAGCATGTAGCATAAGTTTTTCCTTACCGATTTCCACTTACCAAAAGAGCTTCACTCCCCGGAAACAGCACCAGAAAAGATTCTTGATGACCCACAGGTATAGGGGATCAATCATAGTCCTTTTGGTAAGTAAGAGTGTCGAACCCAACCAGGAGCAGAAGGATATGATAAGCGGTTTTTCGCAAGGTAATTTCTGCAAGCACTGAAATATGTATGTGACAAGTGTTTTGATAGCAAGGTAGTTTGTAACGAGCAAGTAATGGTAACAATAGGTAATGTGCATCAAGGTAGATCAATCCTTTTGTGGCAAAGAACAAGCCAAAAGTATCTCTTAAGATGATCAAAGTGTTCTTGAGGGTACACGGGAATTTCATCTAGCCACTTTAGTCATGTTGGTTTGATTTGTGTTTGCTACTTTGATAATTAGATATGTGGGTGGACCGGTGATAAGGTACTGTTCTTACTTGAACGAAGAATCTACTTATGATTAACCCCCTCGCAAGCATATGCAACTACGAGAAAAGTATTAAGACAAAGTCTAACCATAGCATTAAACATGTGGACCCAAATTAGCCCCTTACAAAGTAGCGCATAAACTAGGGTTTAAGTTTCTGTTACTCTCACAACCCATCATCTAATAACTAATCCATAATGCATTACCTTAGTCCCAAGGATGGTGAAGTTTCATGTATTCGACGTTCACATGACACCACTAAGGGAATCACAATATACATATCATCAAAATATCGAACACATATCAAATTCACATGGGTACTTGCAACATGACTTCTCCTTTGACCTCAAGAACAAAATTAACTACTCACAAATAATATGCATGCTCAAGATAAGAGGTGTATTGAATATCATAATGGATCTAAACATATAATCATCCACCAACTAAACCATATAGCAATCAACTACACAAGGTAATCAACACTACTAGTCACACAAAGGCACCAATCTGATGTTTTGGTACAAAGATTGAACGCAAGAGATGAAATAGGGTTTGAGACGAGATGGTGTTGTGAAAATGTTGGTGAATAATGGCCTTCCGAAGATGAGAGGGTTGTTTTTGATGACAATGGCTCTCCGGGAGGGAAGTTCCCCCGGCAGAATCGCTCTGCGGGAGGGCAAAGTTCTCCTACCCAAGTTTTGCCTTGAGGCGGTGGCGCTTCATCCCGAAAGTCCTCTCCTAATTTTTCCTAGATTTTTGGGACTAAATACCAGAAGATAGGCTCCAAAGGTGGGCCTGGGTGTCCACCCTCCACCAGGGCGCGGGCAGGGGGGCAAGCGCACCCTGGTAGAGGGTGGGCACCTGGTGGCCCCCTCCAGTAGTTTCTTGCTCCAAAAATTCTTGTTTAATATATAAAATTCCCTGAGAATTTTTAGCTTAATTGGAGTTGTGCAGAATAGGTATCTTTGGCGTGCTTTTTCGGGGTGCTGAATTCCAGTTGCCGTCATTCTCCCTCTTGATGTAAACCTTGCAAATTATGAGAGAAAAGGCATTACAATTACTCCCCGAAGCATTATTATGCATAAATACATTATAAATAACAATAATAAAACTTGATGCAAAATGGACATATCCGTTATCCTATGATGTTTGAGTAGACCTCTTTTGTCCTATGGGTTAATTGTGGTATGACGTTGTGGATGTGAGTCGTGTGTTGATATGGTACTGTCCTACGGTTCCCGCCGTGTCACGCAAACGTGAGGGATCCACGCTGTAGGGTGTTGCAATATGTCCATGATTTGCCAATAGTGGGTTGCTTGAGTGACAGAAGCATAAACACGAGTAGGTGGGTTGTTGTGTATGGGAGTAAAGAGGACTTGATACTTAATGTTATTGTTGGGTTTTACCTTAATGATCTTCAGTAGTTGCGTATGCTTGCTAGAGTTCCAATCATAAGTGCATATGATCCAAGTAGAGAAAGAATGTTATATCATGCCTCTCCCTCATTACATATAAATAGTATCTATCGTATCATATTCAATTGCCTAGGGACAATATTTCTCTTATGAGCTTGCTACGTCAGTACTAAGTTTATTTTCTTGCAAAGTACTTCTAGTTTACTTTCCGCAAAGTAGTTTCATACTGATTCTAGGTAAAGTAGGCATTAGCATGTGTAGAGTTGTATCGAGGGTCGATAGAACTTGAGAGAATATTTGTTCTACCTTTAGCTCCTCATTGGGTTTGACACTCTTACCTATCAAAAAAAGGCTACAAACGATCCCCTACATGACGAGGCTACATGATTTTGTATTTATAGCGTTCTTTAGCCTTAAAATTTTGAAAGACATGATTGTTTGTTGGGATGCCTGAGTATTAATGTCTTTATGTCAAAACTAGACTATTGCTTTGAATGACTTGTATCTTAATATTCATGCAATGATTAGATATATGATCAAGATTATGCTAGAGGCATTCCACATCTAAAATTGTCCTTTTGATCATTTACCTACTCGAGGCAGAAATTAAGCTTGGATATTTTGATACGTCTCCATCGTATCTACAATTTTTGATTGTTTCATGCCAATATTATACAACTTTCACATACTTTTGGCAACAATTTATATGATTTATTGGACTGACCTATTGATCCAGTGCCCAGTGCGAGTTCCTATTTTCTCTGTGTGTTTTGTTTCATATAAATTCTATATCAAATGAAGTCCAAACGCGATAATATTTATGGCGATTCTTTTAGAATAATTATGAATTTTGAGAAGTGGAATCAACGCAAACGGAGTCCCACAACCCCACCCTCTACCAGGGCGCGGGCTAGGGCACAAACGTGGCCTGATGGACCATGCCCACCTCATATGTCGGTTGGATCTCTCCTTCAGGCAGAAGAAAGCTAATTTTTGGATAAAAATCCCCTCAAAATTTCAGCCCAATCTGAGTCAAGGATCTCCGAGAATTTAAGAAACGGTTTCCGGCCAGAAATAGGAATGCAAAAACAAAAGAGTACAGAGAGGGAGATCCAATCTCGGAGGGGCTCCCGCCCCTCCACCACCATGGAGGCCATGGACCAGAGGGAGAACTCTCCTCCCATCTAGGGGTGAGGCCAAGGAAGCATAAGGAGGGGGCCTCTCTCCCCCACTCTCCCAGTGGTGCCCTAACGCCACCGGAGCAATCATCGTGACGGTGATCTACATCAACAATCTTTCCGCCGTCAACACCAACTCTCTCCCCCTCTATGCAGCGGTGTTACACCCCTCTTCCCCGTTGTAATCTCTACTTAAACATGGTGCTCAGCTCCATATATTATTTCCCAATGATATTTGGTTATCCTATGATGTTTGAGTAGATCTCTTTTGTCCTATGGGTTAATTGTGGTACGATGTTATGGATGTGAGTCGTAGGTTGATATGGTGTTGTCCTATGGTGCCCTTCATGTCGCGCAAATTTGAGGGATCCACGCTGTAGGGTGCTGCAATATGTTCATGATTTGCCTATAGTGGGTTGCTGGAGTGATAGAAGCATAAACCTGAGTAGGTGGGTTGTTGCGTATGGGAGTAAAGAGGACTTGATACTTAATGCTATGGTTGGGTTTTACCTTAATGATATTTATTTGTTGCATATGCTTGCTAGAGTTCCAATCATAAGTGCATATGATCCAAGTATAGAAAGTATGTTAGCCCATGCCTCTCCCTCATTGCATATAACGAGTATATGTCGTATCATATTCAATTGCCTAGGGACAATCTTTCTCTTGTGTTACAAAAAGCTTGCTATGTCACTACTAAGTTTATTTTCTTGCAAAGTACTTCTAGTTTACTTCTCGCAAAGTAGTTTCATACTGATTCTAGGTAAAGTAAGCACTAGCGTGCATAGAGTTGTATCGATGGTCAATGGAACTTGAGAGAATATTTATTCTACCTTTAGCTCCTCGTTGGGTTTGATACTCTTACTTATCGAAAAAGGCTACAAACGATCCCCTACACTTGTGGGTTATCAATACGTGGCCAAGGATGTGTACACCAGCTACGAGATGTACAGGAGGATCATTGACATGAGGAAGTGCCTCATTCCCGCAGACAGCGGAGGATAGCCACAAGCAGAGCAGTGTCGGCAACCGTCATTAGAAGAACAATATGATTTGGTGATCGTCTACTTCTTTTAAATTTATATTGAGGAATGTACATGTGTTGTGTTGTCACTTATGGAACTGTATGTTCAAGTTGGTTATGCAACAATAATGTTGGTGTTCTATAGCCAGAGCATATACAGATGTTGTGCAAACAGAGCAAATCACATCTCATACAATTATTAGCAGCAATCGTGTGCCCACAACACACACATGTTGTCAGGATGAATCGCTTGGGTTATTATTGGTCTTCCCACACATGTCTGATGAATGAACTATTTGTCGGGTACCCAAAAGACACACGGTTTTCAGGATGAATCGTTTGGGTTATTATTCATGTTCACACACAATTCTGATGAATGAACCATTTGTCGGGTATCACATGTGCCTTCTTAGGCTAACTCGTTTGTGTTCTGCTGGATGAGGGCAAACAGTTTGTCCGATTGAATTGTATGTTGCACTATGCATACATATATAGTTTCTTAACCATTTCTGTTATCTTCCATAATCACAAATAGTTCATAAGAATAAAATGTATGCAACGCATCCCACACGCAACTTTTTTTGAACCGCATTTGCTCGTTCCTTCATCGCGCACGATTTTTGGTCATTGGTGGCGGAGCTTGAACTATATCATTTGCTATTGATGGATCGCACACACTTTCGTCGAAGGGTCTCTGATTGATGTATCGTGTTTGGACCATTCTGCCGTAGTGAAGATTGTTGGGAGGCCCTAGCTGATATGTCGTGTGACCCGACATGGCAGGCGCAACATGTGGAGAAGGGTAACTAACGCGCCAAAATGCCAGTCCCGTCACATGTCCAGGGGAGCCGGAACTTAACACTCTAAAGCAACACATGGTATGTGGAATGAGATGTTAACTTTTCCGCACAATGCAACTATTTTCATTAAGGTTGATGGTTATTTTTGTAGGAGTCCGAGCTTGGTCGCCCGGTCCACATCTTGGAGGCTTGGAAACAAGGCCACGAGGGGAAGGATGGCGCCAAGTTCTACAGCCAATCAGCGCAGGGGAGGTACGGGAACTTCAGAGAGGTCTTCCAGGAGGTGCATGGGCAGGACGCCGAACCCACGTCCAAGCCACTTGATCTAGAGCTGCTCATCATTACTGGCGAGGGGAAGGGCCATGGCCACCACATCCATTTCAACGGGGCGATCACCACCTCCTCGCATCACAAGTTCCATGAGATACGCGCGTCGAGCACAAGCTCAACTCCATCCATATGGATTCGCCCAACCGCCTCATCACGTGAGATCACGCATCTCAAGGTTAGCATCATAGCTGTTCATTTGTGCCCACGCCTCAAAATACCACCCTTGCAACCTATATGACCCTAATGTCATATTACAAGAATTATTTGAACAACGGTATGCTGAAGAGGAGCAAAGGCGCCAAGCTGAGGAGGAGAAAAGAGAGAAGGAGGACGCGGAAATGAATGAAAGGTTCAAGCTGCTCGAGAAAAACTAGAGGTAGAACATTCTTTAAATTTTGCCACATTCATTATTTAGCGACGAACAATGCTCACGTGACTCTACTCTTATAGGCTCTTATCCAATCTCAAGGCAATGAAAATGTTGCCCCTCCTCCTCCTCCAGAAGCTTAACCCCATGGAAATGATGCCCCTTCTCTTCCTCAAGATGGTTGTATGTGAACCTCTATGTGATGTGCATGTGTTTTACAAGTAGTGAACTTTCACAAGTTAATCCTATGTATGAATTAGCGAACTTGTGTGTCATGTGTACTAGCACGAAACATTGTCGTGTGTCAACTAGTTTGAGTTATGCTTATGTGAACTACTTTAAATTATGCCTATGTGTGGATTAGTTGCTTGATGAATTTTTAGGGAGCTAGGAGCTCCCACATTGATTTGTGGGGATAACATTTTCTACACTAAAGATATATACAGAAAGTGTATTCTTCTTGTTTTCGGTTGCAGGGAATCAATAAGAAACAAATATTTATCAGAAACACTTGACACGTTTCAGAGAGTGACACTTAGAAAAGGAGACATTCAAGAGCGTCACACTTGGAAAATGGGTCGCCTGAGTACTTTAACTCCTTTTATGCCATTATTTTTCAAGCACTACAAGAAATATGCTGACTTGCGACCATCAATATTTGTCACTGAATGGTCATTGTTTTTCATTTGGGACCTTTTTGTGACCAAAAACAGTTGGTCAAAAGCTGACCGCCGTTAATGAAACTTAACGACCAAAACAAAAGGTCATTGGTTCTACGACCAATTGTTTTGGTCACTGGCAATCTGCTGACACCATGTCGGATCCAACGTGGCAAGTTGACGTGGCAAAATTACGACCAAATGAAAAGGTCGATGATTAAAATGATCCCGATCTAGTTTGACACTTTACTTGGGCCAAGCCCAACAATTCAGGCTTTTATTTTATTTTTCCTATCAATTTTTGGTCGGCCTCATGGGCCAAGCCCAACATTGCAGCCTTTTTATTGTTGTTGGGGTGTGGCCTTTACAGTCTATTGATTTTCTATTTTCAGCCATTATATATTCAAGCTGGCCTCACTAGTCAGATGGGTCCCACTTGTCATGTTCATCTCTCAAATTGGTCCCAGTGGTCAGGTTTCCATTTCACAAGTTCTCAAATCGCATACATAATCAATATTTCAAATAGAACGAAGAGCACATAAAATTCATCAAATATACCACTAAATAAATCTATTACAATGTTTACAACACATATATGCTACAATATGCTACCATTCACTAAGTAGGACTTCACAGCTTCAAACTTGGCTTCACACTTCACGGCTTCACACTTGCTTCATACTTCAGGCCTTCACACTTAACACTTGAGCTTCTATAAAAGAGGAACCACCACAAAATCCCCTCCCATCATCGGCCACCAGATACCCCAACAGATCTGGTACTGTAGATCCCTCCCGCTAACCATCTCACCCAACAGATCTCCTCACCAACCTTAGCCAACAGATCTCCTCGCCAAGCTCACCCAGGTCATGGCTGCTTGCTTGTCCCGCTAGGCCTGCAGAGCGCCGGAGGGATCCTGTAGATCCATTTCCAAGGCAGATCGCTGCTCCTCCCCTTCTTTCTCCTGCAAATCAAAAAATTGAACAGAAATAGGGAGTACTCCAGGCTAGCAGGCAATAGTTGAGCAGGAAAAAAATTAGCAACAACAACAACAACAATTTGTCAAAGTCTAGGAGCAACAGATAGACGGCTATGATCTTGCATTAGGGCAGTAACACAACATTGACATTATCAGTAGCATGCTCTGATCCCAACATGGCTATGAGATTGTATTAGAAGCACTAACAAGCTATGAGATTGTGAAACTCTTGCTATTCACAGGGATATTGAAACTTTTAACAGCAGTAATATGGTATGAGATTGTATTAGCAGCAACAACAAAACATCAGGGTTGTCGTATTAGCAGAAGCAACATCAATAAATGTCAACATCAGCAACAACGAGAAGAGCAAGCAGTTTGTCATCCGGGAGTAGTAGCAATAGGGAGTAATAGCACCAGCAGCTTATCAAAATCAATGGGTAGCACCAGCAGTTTATTGATACGTCTCCAATGTATCTATAATTTTTTATTGTTCCATGCTATTATATTATCTGTTTCGGATGTTTTATATGCATTTATATGCTATTTTATATTATTTTTGGGACTAACCTATTAATCTAGAGCCTAGTGCCAGTTTCTGTTTTCCCTTGTTTTTGAGAATTGCCGATAAGGAATATTAAACGGAGTCCAAACGGAATAAAACCTTCGGAATGATTTTTTCTGGACCGGAAGGAAACCACCAAGCTTGGAGACCAAGACAGGAGAGCCATCGTGGGGCCACAAGCCCTAGGGGCGCGCCCTATAGGCTTGTGGGCCCACATCATCTCTCCCAACCCTAATCTTTGGCCTATAAATTCCCAAATATTCCGTTATTATCAAAACAAGCCACAAAAACACTATTCCGACGCTAGAAGCCTCCATTCTCGAGAGATCCAATCTTGGAGCCTTTTCCGGTAATCTGCCGGAGGGGGATTCGATCACTGAGGGCATCTACATCAACTCCATTACCCCTCTAATGATGCGTGAGTATTTCACCACAAGCCTTCGGGTCCATAGCTAGTAGCTAGATGGCTTCTTCTCCCTCTTTTCTCTTCAATACCATGTTCTTCATGATCTTCATGGAGAAATATCCGATGTAATACTTTGTTATGGTGTGTTTGTCGAGATCCGACGAATTGTGGGTTTATGTTCAGATTATCTATGAATATTATTTGAGTCTTCCTAAATTCTTATATGCATGATTTCATATCTTTGCAAGTCTCTTTGAGTTATTGGTTTGGTTTGGCTAACTAGATTGGTAATTCTTGCAATAGGTGAAGTGCTTAGTTTTGGGTTCAATCTTGCGGTGTCCTCACCCAGTGACAAACTAGGGGTAGTGAGGCACATATTGTATTGTTGCCATCAAGGATAACAAGATGGGATTTTCATCATATTTCTTGAGTTTATCCCTCTACATCATGTCATCGTACCTAATGTGTTACTCTGTTCTTCATGAACTTAATACTCTAGATGCAGGCAGGAGTCGATCGATGTATGGAGCAATAGTAGTAGATGTAGAATCATTTCGGTCTACTTGACATGGACGTGATGCCTATATGCATAATCATTGCCTTGGATATCTTCATAATTATTCACTTTTCTACCAATTGCTCGACAGAAATTTGTTCACCCATAGTAATACTTGCTATTATGAGAGAAGCCTCTAGTGAAACCTATGGCCCCCGGGTCTATTTTCCATCTTATACTTTCAGACCTAAAACCAAAAATACCAAAAATACTTTGCTGCATTATTTTTACCTTTTGTTTTACTTTCCGGTCAAGCAATCTATCTCTATCAGATCTCATGCTTGCAAGTAACCTTGAAGGGATTGACAACCCCTTTATAGCGTTGGGTGCAAGAGTTTGATTCTTTGTGTAGGTACACCTATTGTGGACTTGCTTGTATATCCTACTGGATTGATACCTTGGTTCTCAACAAATGAGGGAAATACTTATCTACTTTGCTGCATCACTCGTTCCTCTTCACGGAAACCAATGCTTGCTCGAGAAGTAGCAAGAAGGATTTCTGGCGCCGTCGCCGGGGAGATCTACATCAAGACTACCAAGTACCCATCACAAACTCATCTCTTGCATTTATTTTATTTGCCATTTGCCTCTTGTTTTCCTCTCCCCCACTTCTAAAACGATTTTAAGAAAATACCAAAAAGATTTGCCTTTTTATTCTCCCTTTTCGTTTCGTCTTTTCGTTTGCTTTTTTGCTTGCTTGTGTGCTTGCTTGCTTGCTTTGTCACGATGACTCAAGAGAATACCAAGTTGTGTGACTTTTCCAATACTAATAATAATGATTTTATTAGTACTCCGATTTCTCCCGCCACTAGTGCGGAATCTTATGAAATTAATGCTGCTTTGCTCAATCTTGTTATGAAAGAACAATTTCCGGCCTTTCTAATGAAGATGCCACATCCCATCTAAATATTGTAGTTGATTTGTGTGATATGCAAAATAACAAAGATGTGGATAATGATATTGTTAAATTGAAGCTATTCCCGTTCTCACTACGAGGTCGTGCTAAAACTTGGTTTTCATCTTTGCCTAAAAATAGTATTGATTCATGGAATAAGTGTAAAGATGCTTTTATTTCCAAGTACTTTCCGCCCGCTAAAATCATCTCCCTTAGGAACGATATAATGAATTTTAAGCAACTTGATCATGAACATGTTGCACAATCTTGGGAAGGGATGAAACTTATGATTAGGAATTGCCCTGCGCATGGTTTGAGTTTATGGATGATTATACAAATTTTTTATGCTGGATTGAATTTTGCTTCTAGGAATCTCTTAGATTCCTCCGCGGGTGGTACTTTTATGTAAATCACATTAGGAGAAGCTACTAAACTCCTAGATAATATTATGGCAAATTACTCTCAATGGCACACCAAAAGATCTCCTACTAGTAAACAAGTGCATGCTATTGAAGAGATTAATACTTTGAGTGAAAAGATGGATGAATTGATGAAATTGTTTGCTAGTAAGAGTGCTCCTATTAATCCTAATGGTATGCCTTTGTATTCTTTGATTGGAAATAATAACGAATCTATGTATGTGAAATTTGTTGGTAGGAACAATTTTGGTAACAACGCTTATAGAGGTAATTTCAATGCTAGGCCGTTTCCTAGTAATTCCTATAATAATTATGGTAATTCCTACATAAATTCTTATGGAAATTATAATAAAATGCCTTCTTATCTTAAGAATAATATTAAAGAATTCATTAGTACTCAAAAAGGTTCCAATGCTATGATTGAAGAAAAATTGCTCAAGATTGATGATTTGGCTAGTAACGTTGATAGAATTTCTCTTGAGATTTATTCTTTAAAAATTAGATCTATTCCACCCAAGCATGATATTAATGAGTCCTTAAAAGCGATGAGAATTTCTATTGATGAGTGTAAGGAAAGAACTGCTAGAATACATGCTAAGCGTGAATGGCTTGAAAAAGTGTGTTCTCGTGATAATATTGATGAAGATCTTAAGTGATTGATGTGACTCCTATTGAATATTTTTTTCCAATGCTAATCTTGATAAGGATGGTACTGGAGATGAGTCAACTTTAGTTAAAAGGTGTCCCAATGATCCGGAGTTTATAAATCTTGATGCCAAGATTGATAAAAGTGGGATTGAAGAGGTCAAAACTTTAAATAGCAATGAACCCACTCTTTTGGATTTCAAGGACTTTAATCATGATAGATTCTCTGTAATTGATTGTATTTCCTTGTTGCAATCCTTGTTGAACTCTCCTCGTGCTTATAATGAAAACAAAGCTTTCACTAAACATATTGTTGATGCTATGATGAAATCTTTTGAAGAAAAACTTGAGTTGGAAGTTTCTATACCTAGAAAGCTATATGATGAGTGGGAACCTACTAATTAAGATTAATATAAAATATTATGAGTGCCATGCTTTGTGTGATTTGGGTGCTAGCGTTTCCACAATTCCAAAAACTTTATGTGATGTGTTAGGTTTCCGCGAATTTGATGATTGTTCCTTAAATTTGCATTTTATGGATTCCACTATAAAGAACCTATGGGAAGGACTAATGATGTTATTATTGTTGCAACTAGGAATTATGTTCCCATAGATTTCATTGTTCTTGATATATATTGCAATACTACATGTCCTATTATTCTTGGTAGACCTTTTCTTAGAACAATTGGTGCAATTATTGATATGAAGGAAGTGAATATTAGATTACAATTTCCATTACGGAAAGGCATGGAACACTTTCCTAGAAAGAAAATAAAATTACCTTATGAATATATCATGAGAGCTACTTATGGATTGCATACCAAAGATGACAATACCTAGATCTATTGTGTTTTGCCTAGCTAGGGGCGTTGAACAATAGCGTTTGTTGGGAGGCAACCCAATTTTATTTTGCTTTCTACTTTTTGCTTATGTTTTGGTGTGTTTTGCACATTATTACCTCTTTAGTAATTGTGTTTTTCTGTTTTAATTAGTGTTTGAGCCAAGTAAAACCTTTGGGGTGATCTATGGTAGTTGTTGATTTGATCTTGCTGAAAAACAGAAACTTTTGTGATCAGTCCAGAAATTTTCTAATATTTCCAGTGCGTTCAATTGATATGAAATTTTTACACAATATTTATATACAAATCTACCTGATTGTAATAATGTTTCAGAATTTTTATAGTTCCAGAAGTATTCGAAGTTTACAGATTGCTACAGATTGTTCTGTTTTTGATAGATTCTGTTTTCTTTGTGTTGTTTGCTTATTTTGATGTATCTATGGGTCGTATCGGGGGTTATGAACCATGGAGAAGTTAGAATACAGTAGGTATTACACAAATACAACTAAATTAGGAGTTCACAACAGTACCTAAAAGTGGTGATTTATTTTTTATACTAACGGATCTCATGAGTTTTCTGTTGAGTCTTGTGTTGTGAAGTTTTCAAGTTTTGGGTGAAGATTTGATGGACTATGGAATAAAGAGTGGCAAGAGCCTAATATTGGGGATTACCAAGGAAGCCCAAGTCATATTCAATGATACCAAACACCCTAAGGTTGGGGATGCCCCGGAAGGCATCCCCTCTTTCGTCTTCAATCCATCGGTAATTTACTTGACGCTATATTTTTATTCACCACATGATATGTGTTTTGCTTGGAGCGTTTTGTATGATATGAGTATTTTATTTTTAGTTTGCCACAATCATCCTTGCTCACACACCTTTTGAGAGACACACGCTGTATCGTGAATTTATTAGAATACTCTATGTGCTTCACTTATATCTTTTGAGCTAGGCAATGTTGCTCTAGTGCTTCACTTATATCTTTATAGAGCATGGTGGTGTTATATTTTATAGAAATTATTGAATTCTCATTCCTCACTTATATTATTTTGAGAGTTTCTTAAAACAACATGGTAATTTGTTTAGGTTATGAATTTATTCCTAATATAATGGGCATCCAAGAGGGATATAATAAAAACTTTCATATTAAGTGCATTAAATACTATGAGAAGTTTGATTCCTTGCACGTAGTTTTGAGATAATAGAGATGATAATATGAGAGTCATGCTAGTGAGTAGTTGTGAATTGGAAGACATACTTGTGTTAAACTTTGTGATTCTCGTAGCATGCACGTATGGTGAACATTTATGTAACAAAGTCAGAGCATGATTTGTTTAATGATTGTCAACCTTTGTGTGAGGGTCGGGAGCACGCGATGGTTAACTCCTACCAACCTATCTCCTAGGAGAATGCGTATAATGCTTGGTTTGATAACTAATAGACTTTTGTAATAAGTTTGTGAGTTCTTTATGACTAATGTTGATTCCATGGATTATACGCACTCTCACCCTTCCATCTTTGCTAGCCTCTCTAGTATCGCGCGACTTTTGCCGGTACATCAAACCCTCCTTCCTCAAAACATCCACCATATATTCCTCAAAACAGCCACCATACCTACCTATTATGGCATTTACATAGCTATTTCGAGATATATTCCCATGCAACTACCACCATGTAGTTTTTCATGACTTGCACCATCACTTCATATTGCATATAGAGTCATACTTTGTCATAGGTATCGAGTTGTAATTTATTTTTTTGAGTTATAAGTAAATAAAAGTTTGATGATTTTTCATTAATAGATCATTGTCATGTGAGAGAAAAGGATGGTGGAAGCTATGACTCCCTCGCAAGTTGGGATGAGTATCCGGACTTTACAAAAAATAAAAGAGGCCAGCGAAGTCCAAACAAAAAAATAAAAGAGGCCAAAGAAGCCCACCAAAAAAAGGAAAAGAAAATAATGAGAGAAAGAGAGAAGGGACAATTGCTACTACCTTTTTCCACACTTGTGCTTCAAAGTAGCACCATGATCTTCATGATAGGGAGTATCCTATTTTGTCACTTTCATATAACTAGTGGATATTTTTGCACGACCACTTAGTTTTCTTTTTGAGCTTTCATACACTTATAGCTCTAAGTGCATTTGTTGCATGGTAATCCCTACTCACTCACGTTGATATCTATTGATGGGAATCTCCATAGCCCGTTGATACTCCTCGTTGATGTGAGACTATCTTCTCCTTTTTCTCCTTGCACCTCCTCCATATTCTATTCCACCTATAATGCTATATCCATGGCTCACGCTCATGTATTGCGTGACAGTTGAAAAGGTTAGAGAACACCAAAAGTGTGAAACAGTTGCTTGACTTGTTCATCGGTCTTGTGCATGATTTAGATACTTTGTGTGGGGAAGATGGAGCATAGCCAGACCATATGATTTTGTAGGGATAACTTTCTAAGGCCATGTTATTTCGAAAGGACATGACCGCCTTGTTAGTGTGCTCGAAGTCTTACTGTTTTTATGTCAATATTAGACTATTGTTTTGAATCTTATGGATCTGAATATTCATGCCACAATAAAGAATACTACATGGATAAATATGTTAGGTAGCATTCCACATCAAAAATTCTGTTTTTATCATTTACCTACTCGAGGACGAGTAGGAATTAAGCTTGGGGATGCTGACACGTCTCCAACATATCTATAATTTTTAATTGTTCCATGCTATTATATTATCTGTTTTGGATGTTTTATATGCATTAATATGCTATTTATATTATTTTTGGGACTAACCTATTAATTTAGAGCCTAGTGTCAGTTTCTATTTTTTCCTTGTTTTTGAGAATTGAAGATAAGGAATATTAAACGGAGTCCAAACGGAATAAAACCTTCGGAATGATTTTTTTCTGGACCAGAAGGAAACCACCGAGCTTGGAGACCAAGGCAGGAGAGCCACCATGGGGGCACAAGCCCTAGGGGCGCGCCCTGCAGGCTTGTGGGCCCATGGCAGCTCTCCCAACCCTAATCTTCCACCTATAAATTCCCAAATATTCCATTATCAGGACAAGACACGAAAACACTTTTCTGCTGCTAGAAGCCTCCATTCCTAAGAGATCCAATCTTGGAGCCTTTTCCGGTATTCTGCTGGAGGGGGATTCGATCACGAAGGGCATCTACATCAACTCCATTGCCCCACTGATGATGTGTGAGTAGTTCACCACAGACCTTCGCGTCCATATCTAGTATCTAGATGGCTTCTTCTCTCTGTTTGATCTTCAATACCATGTTCTTCCTAATCTTCATGGATATCTATTCGATGTAATACTCTTTTGTGGTGTGTTTGTCGAGATCCGATGAATTGTGGGTTTATGTTCAGATTATCTATGAATATTATTTGAGTCTTTCCTGAATTCTTATATGCATGATTTCAGATCTTTGCGAGTCTCTTCGAGTTATTGGTTTGGTTTGGCCAACTAGATTGGTAATTCTTGCAATGGGAGAAGTGCTTAGTTTTGGGTGCAATTTTGTGGTGTCCTCACCCAATGACAAAGTAGGGGTAGCGAGGCATGTCTTGTATTGTTGCCATCAAGGATAACAAGATGGGGTTTTCATCATATTGCTTGAGTTTATCCATCTACATCATGTCATCGTACCTAATGTGTTACTCTCTTCTTCATGAACTTAATACTCTAGATGTAGGCAGGAGTCGGTCGATGTGTGGAGTAATAGTAGTAGATGCAGAATCGGTTCGGTCTACTTGACACAGACGTGATGCCTATATGCGTAATTATTGCCTTGGATATCTTCATAATTATTCGCTTTTCTATCAATTGCTCGACAGTAATTTGTTCACCCACCGTAATACTTGCTATCATGAGAGAAGCGTCTAGTAAAACCTATGGCCCCCAGGTCTATTTTCCATCTTATAGTTTTAGATCTAAAACCAAAAATACCAAAAATACTTTGCTGCATTATTTTTACCTTTTTTTTACTTTCCGTTCAAGCAATCTATCTCTATCAGATCTCATCCTTGCAAGTAACCTTAAAGGGATTGGCAACCCCTTTATGGAGTTGGGTGCAAGAGTTTGATCCTTTGTGTAGGTACACCTATTGGGGACTTGTTGTATCTCCTACTGGATTGATACCTTGGTTCTCAAGAACTGAGGGAAATACTTATCTACTTTGCTGCATCACCTGTTCCTCTTCACGGAAACCAACGCTTGCTCAAGAACTAGCATTTATCACAATTAACAGGGAGCAGCAACAATTTTTCACCATTAACAGGGAACATCAACAGTTTATCACAATCAATAGGGAGCAGCAACGGTTTATCACCATCAACAGGGAGCATCAATAGGGAGAAGAGAACAGAAGACCAAGAATTACTCGAAGAAAATAAGAGAAGAGCAAGAACTACTTTTGGAGGGCACAACAGCACTACTGTTGTCCTACAATAAACTACTCCAAGAAATACTCCTGCTTCAACTACTGAAGAAAAGAGGAGAAAAAAAGAGCAAAAGAGAAGTTAAATTTCAGCAGAAGTAGAGTACTACTGCTGCAGTGCTATACTACTACCTAATTAACAGAAAAGTTTTCAACTAATTTTAATTAAACGAAACTTTTTTAGTTAAGTAAAATTAACAGATAAGGTTTCATTTAGATTTAGAATTAAACACTAGCACTAATTGACAGGAGTAAGCACAAGCAATATTCACAGGAGTATATCACAGCATACTGAATTGTTTCAGAATACTCCCTCTTGTATTGGAAGTTTCATAATAGGAGTAAACTTTTA
This sequence comes from Hordeum marinum, assembly GCA_022496015.1. Lineage (NCBI taxonomy): Eukaryota > Viridiplantae > Streptophyta > Magnoliopsida > Poales > Poaceae > Hordeum > Hordeum marinum. The sequence goes on along the minus strand of CM039676.1, from coordinate 345,460,476 downwards.
TGCCAGAGTTGAAAGCAAAGAACACAAATTTTACAAATTTTAATGCTTCAGAATAGGAGTAAATTTCACTCTAGTATAGACACAAGGAGTACAAGCATTTCACTAATTTTTTGCAATAACAGAGTACTACACACATTTCTCACTTGCCTGTTGCTACTACTCCTAGCAAGCACGACTCATTTTAGTTAAGCAGAGCACTAACAGAGTATAGAAATATCATAGTTTAAAAATTGCAAAACTCTAGATGCAAAATTTGCTGGTGTACTTCAATTTTCATAGCTACACAGAATTAAAGAAAAAAATTCAGTAGCAGCAAGCAAACAAAGACTAGCACATAAACTTGCTGGAGTACTCCACTTTTCTTTTATTTCCAGTTAACGAAGAATTAAGAACACTCACTTGCAAAATTATTCCGAACAGACCACTACTCACATTAACAATTGGAATTACTCCTAACATTTGTTGCAAGAGAGAATCAACATTTTGCTACTCCAATTTAAGAACAGAATGAAGTGCACAAAATTAAACAATACTCCACAACAGTTAACAAGTCTCAGTTAACTCTAAGGAACCGAAGTTTCAGTAACCAAGACCAGCATGGAAGTAGCAATTCAACAAACGCAGCATGGAAGCAGCAATTCAACAAACGCAGCATGGAAGCATGCAATTCAACAAAAGCATGAGATGCACGCACGCATGCACGAAAGGATTATGAATGGATCAAGCACAGAAATGAAGCATGAAATGGGGCAGGATGGATGGATGGATTACCTTTGGTTTGGGCTTGGCACAGCTGCACGAAGCCGAGGTCAGAGCTGTAGTTGAATGCGCCGCTCTAGTCCTCATGCCTGCACCAACCACCAGCCACCATGGAAGCAGGGTGAGTCTCCATCGACCACCGACGGGAAAACAGAGCATGGTCGGCATGTGTGCTTGCGGACGACACCGCCGGAAGCCGAAACGGAGGAGTTCTCACATGTTGGAGACGCAAAAGCTGAAGCGGTCGGGGATGGTTTTGGCGACGTTGTTGGTGAGCCCCATGAGTTGTGCCTCCGCGGCCCTTAGCTCCGGTGGCACCGGCCTCCACCCACTAGTGTCCCCGGCAAGCAGTGCGAGCACGACCAAAAGGGGGAGCATGGGGAAGGCCCGGCTCGCCTGCCACCGGTACCGCAAGCGCTCTGCATTGCGCATTCCGAGGCGGATGAGCAGCAACAGAGTGGAGGTGGGACTCCGGAGGGGCTAGGATTTATGAGGCACGAATCCAGCTTGATGGCGGCACGGATCCAGAAGGCCAGATGTGGCCGTGGCAAATCTGGCCGCGGACTAGCCTCGTCGGCTCGAACTGGAGCCATGGGAGAGAGGGAGAGGTACGGTACATGGCGGTGTCTGGGGAAGGATCAACGTTAGTGGGGTAGTGGCGTGAGAGCAGGATGGTAGGATTCCCGCCGGATTCCCTCCTAAGGTTGCCAGGATCGGGCACCCGAGGTGGCGCCGGCAATGGAGGAGTGCGGCACTAGGGTTTGCGCGCGAGAGAGGAGGGCATGAGGGGTTGGGTGGGGTTCGTGAGAGAGAGGGGGGTTGCTGTCTTGGGTTGGACGGATGGATGGACGGATGGATGGACTGATGTTTGCAATGTCATCGATCCAAGCCATAAGTGATTGAACCAATCAGAATTAAGCTTATGTAGTTTTTTTCCATTTGTTTCTCTTATAAGGCAAATGACAATTGTTATGTCAAAATTCATGGCAAAAAAATTCCAAATGATCTCACATTTTTCATAAGTGTGCATCTTGAATTGCAAACAATGTTGCTAAAGGGAGTTTTCATTTTCTTTGCACGAAAATTTCATTTTCCATTTTTCGACTGCCGTAAATGAGTTTTTTTTATGAAGGACCTACCAGATATTTGTTGAACAATTGGACCAAGTCAATTTTCTAAAATATCAGGTCATATTTAATGTACAATTGACCAAATGGTTGGGTATAAAAAGCTTTGATCCACCTCTCATGAAAAAGACAAATTTCCACCGATTCAGCTGGAAACGGGTGAAATTTGAACTGCATTTGCATTATAGTTTGCTCTCTATTTTTTCCAAAAATCACTTTTTGGTACACAGGTATCTATTTCATCATAGAAATACCAAAAGTTTCACAAGATTCCACCCCTAGATAAGAACGGTCATACCGGCAAACTTGACCACATTTTGAAACCGACATAAGAAATTCAAAAATAAAAAAAATGGAAAACCTTCGCATTGCATCAAAATATGTTACCTAGTTATCAGGAAAAATAAGAAACTTGTAATACAACAATTATTTTGAAAAAGTGTTCTCCGAAATGAGATATCATGTGTGAAGATTCATGGCTTTCAAGCCAAATGATCAATCTTATGTCCACATTCATGGGATAGTTTGTTGAAATGATCTCATGTTGTGCACAAGGGTGCATATTGTAATGAAAAACAATGCTGCCTAAGGAAGTCTTCATTTTGTTTGGACGGAAAAATCACTTTCCATTTTTCGAGTGCCCAAAATGAGTGTTTTTGTGAAGGACCTACCATATATTTGTTGCAAAATTGGAAAAGTAAATTTTCTAAAATACTAGGCCATATTTAATGTATAGTCGACCAAATGGTTGAATGTCAAGATCTTTGATCCACCTCTCGTGAAAAAGACAAATTTCCATTGATTAAGTTGGAAGAGAGTCAAATTTGAACTACAGCTCCCTCATAGTTTGCTCTTTATTTTTTCCAAAAATCATTTTTAGGTTCACAAGTATCTACTTCATCATAGAAGCACCAAAAGTTTCACAAGATTTGACCCCTAGATAAGAATGGTCATACCGACAAACTTGACCACATTTTGAAACCGGAATAAGAAATTCAAAAAAAAATGAAAACCTTCGCATTTTGTCATAATATGTGACCTAGTTACCAGGAAAACTAACAAACTTGTAACACAACAATTATTTTAAAAAAGTGTTCTCAGAAATGAGCTATCATGTGTGAAGATTCATGGCTTTCAAGCCAGATGATCAATCTTATGGCAACATTCAAGTAATAGTTTGTTAAAATGATCCCATGTTGTGCACAAGGGTGCATATTGGAATGACAAACAATGTTCCCTAAGGAAGTTTTCATTATCTTTGGATAGAAAATTCATTTTCCATTTTTCGAGTGCCAAAAATGAGTTTTTTTTTGTGAACAACCTACCATATATTTGTTGCAAAATTGGACCGAATCAACTTTATAAAATATTAGGACATATTTAATGTACAATTGACAAAATGGTTTAGTGTCAAAAGCTTTGACCCACCTCTCGACAAAAAGACAAATTTCCGCCGATTCAATAGGAAGCGGGTCAAGATTGAACCGCAGCTGCTTTATAGTTTGTTCATGATTTTTTCCAAAAAATATTTTTAGGTACATAAGTATCTATTTAATCATATATACATGGTTTGGTGGCAAGACATCGAGGTCTGGACGGGTGTCGGTGGCCCCAACACCAAAGCGCACAAACTGGCATGCCAGTCGCGTGGTCACCGTGTGACCTTGGTGTTGCCACGCGTTCTGGGTGACCTAGGGATGTATGATGGGTTGGTCACTCCCCCGGTAGGTGCTAGGAATAAGAATACAATAGAAGAATCTCTCGAGGAGACGGAACTAAGCTCAAACATGAATTAGCAACCAAGTGTTTGATTAATGGTGGATGAAATTAACATGGCCAATGGGCCTGGGTTTTGGCTGAGGATGATCATCTACTAAGGAGACTATCTTGGGAAATTATCAGCTCAAATGGAGGAGCCTAAGTGGCACATGCTTTGCAAAGTACCACACAGGACAAAAATATAAATGTTGAAGCTGGCCTCAAATCAATAAATAGATTGAGCTGCAATTTGGTGGAGGACAATAATTTGGGGCATAGGAATGCACTGTAAAAAATTATACCATTTGGAGATGACAAAGTGGTACTTCCTTCACAATTCTCTTCTTTGGACACAAAATAGAAATCTATACTCGGCCCACATAGATGATTGGATTGAGCTGTAATTTGGAGGAGGAGGATAATCTGGGCCTATGAAGGAACTATAGAAATTTCATACCATTTGAATAAATAAAAATGGTACTTCCTTCACAATACTATCCACGGAACAGAAAATTGGGAAACATATTGAGGAAAATTGGCTACATTAAATTAGATAAAATTTGGTGTAGGGAGGTTCCATGGGCAGGGTCATCTCCTGGTAAATTTTCAGCAATTATAAAGGAATATAAAATATAGTTGCTTAACAAATTGAAAATATTACCAGAAAAAAAGATTGGATGGTGAGCTCAAATGAATGAATGGATTCAGCTGCAATTTTATGGAGGATAGTCATTTGGTCATAGGAAGGCACTGTAAAACGTTGATACCATTTAGGCACGCTAAAGTGGTACTTCCTTCACAATGCTCTTCTCTAGACAGAAACGTGGGAAAAGTATTGAGAAAATTTGGATAAATGAAATGAGCTCAAATTTGATGGAGGCAAGTTATATAGGTAGAATCATGCCCTGGTAAAGTTTTAGAAATAATTGAGAAATATAGAATATAGTTGGTTCACAAACTGAAAATATGACCAGAATAAAAGATTGGATGATGAGCTCACATGGATTCCTGGATAAATCTCAATTTTTGTGTAGAGTGATTATTTGAGTATCTGAAACATTTGGAAAAATCTCTTATGATTTAGATAATCTTAGCCAGTACTTTCTTCACAAAGTTTCTCTCTGGATAAATTTTTTGAAAATTGCTCATGAATATTTACTTGGAAAATGGAGCTGAATATTGGCATGTGGCAATGATTTGGATATGGAATAGAGCCCAAAAAGTTTGAGGGATATATGAGGGGTCTAGATAGCACTTGCTTTGCAATGTGCCAATCTAGACAAAAAATAGAAATTGATGTTGGGCTCCCATAGATGATTGGATTGACCTGCAATTTGGAGAAGGATGATAATTTGGGCATATGAAGGCACTCCAAAAATTCCATACCATTTCGATAAATAAAAATGGTACTTACTTCACAATGCTCTCAACTGAATAGAAAATTAGGAAAAATATTAACGGAAATTGGATTAATTAAATGAAGTAAAATTTGGTGGAGGAAGGTTCTATGGGCAGGGTCATGTCGTCGTAAATTTTCAGCAATTATAAGGCAATATAAAATATAGTTGCTTCACAGACTGAAAATATTACCAGATACAAAGATTGGATTGTGAGCTCATATGGATTGTTTATATATGTTTAACATTTTTCAAATACATGATTAGCATCTTTTCATATATTCCCAACAAAAACCAACTTTTCATACATACATTTTGATGTATATATTTGATTTTACACATTGTACATTTTTATATACATATAAAAAGGAGGTGGCCTTAAGTAGCAATGCATCCACGTTCACAACCTCATGACTATTTATATTGGTCGTAATCAGGTAGTTGTCTGCTTTATTACCATTTGGTGTAAGGCAATTTCAGGGTTTGAGCCCTTCCTAGCGAAATGGCCGTGGAATTACGACCAATTCAGCTGGGGTCACTAAGAGAAGGTCACAAGTTGACATATTTCTTGTAGTGGAGGGTAGCTCTTGGTAAAGGTGTCACCTGAGCACTTTAACTCCTATTATGTCATTCGTTTACAAGGACGGCTCTCGAAAAAGATTCATTTGAGCACTTTTACTAACAACTGGGACCAATGGTATCTCATGTCAAGTTTAAATGTTCCTGTGACATGTATTTACCGAGTGTTTATGGCCGACCCTCGGTATAGATAGCAGAAAGGGACGGCACCGTTAGTTGCGAACGGACATACCACGTGGCTTTTCTTTGTTGTGCGTGGCTAGCTCTCGACGTCTTCACATTTGCCATGCATTGTTTGGTCGCCATGAGCCGCTGTTGGAAAGGTAGTTAGTTGCCGTAAATCCGTGGTTGCCGAGGGTGGCTCTCGACAATTTGGCACACATATATTTGCCGAGTGCCCGTGGTTTGGCTCTCGACGAAGAGCCGGGCACCCTGCGTATAGGAAAATTCCAGTAGTGAAGAGAGAAACATGTATGCTGCTGTCATGCAGAAGAGTTGTACCCAATAATATGAATCGAGAGTTTTATTCAAGAACCGGAGCAAGATACAATCTATGTCGCTTCAAGGATACAAAGACATTACTAAAAAGAACATACAAAGGCAATGGTGTTATGCATAATAATTATCATTGTCCCCCTGGGAACTGGTGCCTTCTCTTGCTACATCATTTTCTCCATTCTGCTACTTTTGATCAGTTTCTTAGCATAAACTTGGTACAAGTGTTCAGCCATAAGCCACAGGATGGTTGTCAACTCGCCGCCACTGTTGAGCTTCTCGGCATGGAACCTCCTGCTGCACTTGTTGCCTGCGTAGACAAGAATATCCGTCCACACCTCAAGGACAAGTTCCGGTACCGATTCAACCCTGCCATCTTTCTCCATTTCTAGCAGTTCCTTAGCAAGGTCAGTTACATAGGAGAGACGGGGAGAATCGTAGGTGAAGCCTTTGCCCTCATACTCATCGTATATTTCTTCTGCAAGCTCCTTTCTGTCGCTGGCCCTTAAATAAGACTTGGGGTCATCATGCAGGCGGAACAGATTCTTGAGCGTAGCACACAGGCCCATGTTTTGACGCCTGCCAGTTGATCCCCAAGTCTTGACCAGACTTTCACAGGTCAGTTGGTACAACCTGTTTTGGGGGAGGCCTGGCAGCATGTCCGGTTGATCCACGAGAAGGAACATCATGTAGTTGGATATCACCTTGATCGCCTCCATATCATCCCGCGACTCCTTTTCTTTGGCTTTCTCTCTCTTGGCGAGGAAAACTTCGGTGCCGATGTGCCAGATGATTATGCACTCCTGGAACTCGACACCGAGGGACATTGTGAGACGAGCGTTGAACAACTCCCTGTGACGCAGTGTTTCCTCGCCCCACTTGTTCTTGAGCATGCCTAGTGAGTTCACAAACCCCTTATCGTATGTATATTGCATATATACAGAGATACGATCCTTGAGATGGCCCGGCATGTCAACTTCCCATGAGTAATGCTCCCTGTTCCAAAGCTCATTTAGTCCTAATCCCACCCGCTTGGCCAAACTGCCAAGCAGAGGCCTGGTGAGCGCACTGTTTGAGCCAGTGCAATACTGCAGCATGTTGTACTGACCCATGGTATATGACCAGCTCCTTGATCTGTACCGGCTAACTCCTCCTACCCGGACAAGATGGTGAAGATATGCAACGACACGCCTCAGCCGGTCCCATCTTTTATTGCACAGTGCTGCGTACCGAAGCCAGTGCCAGCCCGTGGTACTCAGGAAGGCAAATGTCCAAGAGGAGCCTAGCGCGTTCAGCAGAGACGTCATCTCCATGAACAAGGCACCACCATACAATATGTAGGTGATATTAACATCAACTCTACGGTGCGCCTCCTTGTCAATGTAAATAAAAAGTAGCAGTGAGGCGACTATGGCGAGTGGCGAGATGAGGCGTACCAAGTAGCCGAAGCAGGTGTGGATGACAGCCGCCTTGGTGTACAACATGTCATACATGAGGGAGAGCTCAATCTCCATCAATTGCCATAAGCTGACCTCGACTATCATCTTGGTGCTGTCCTGGCCGTGTGAATCATCTCCCATCACAGGATAATCAACTATGGCACGCTTGCATATGTAGAACAGCGAGTGAGCTCGTCGCACAAGGGATTCCTCGTCGAACTCGCCATCCTTCTTTACTGTATCGTGAGGGTGGAAATGCCCATGCATGGCAGCTGGTTGCTTCTTGACGGAGCCCCGGATGCTGTCCAGGTTGCCGCGCATGAGCGCCACCGTCCTCTCCCCGTACTTGACGGCGCCGACGCCGAACATCAGGACGGAGGCGAGCCCGAGCAAGGCCCCCTTGGCCGCGATATGCTCGTAGAGGACATACGCGGCCCCGATCACCTGAAGGACGGCACTCAGCAAGTGGCGCTTCCAGAGCTTGTTGTCCTCCAGAGAGTAGGCGGTGATGTTGTCGGGGCCTCCGAGGTGCAGCAGGAGGAAAGGCGCCCAGAACGCGACGATGGCGTGGTCGCGCGGCGCGCCCGTGAGAGAGAGGTGGCCGAGGGCGTATGTGGCGGTGATGTCCGCCAGCTGATACTCCACCCAGAGCAGGAACCGCTGCACGGGGTGGACTCCACGCCTGCGGATCCCGGCAAAGAGGAAGAGGGCGAGCTGCCACCCGAGGCTGGAGAGCACCAGGATCTGGATGGACCAATGGTTCCAGAGGTTCCATGGCCAGGCGACCATTGCTCCTGTCTGCACCGGCAGGAGAGGACTATGCGTAGTACCTGCAGTTTCACGAAATGTATACGCAAATCACTGAGCTGCACTAGTGCTTTACAAATGATGCGCTCTTGATGACAAAATATACGTAAATATAGGATACAATGCGGCTAAACTACGTATTGCAATTCAGAGCTGGTGATGGCGTGATGTACGTATACATACCGTGGAGGCGTCGTCCAAGATCGGTCTGGTCGATCTCCGGCCGAGGCGAGGACGCGGCCGCCAGCGAAACAGAAAATGGTGGAGAGGAGCATATCGACTCGCTACTTCATTCCAACTAACTAGTAGCTAAGCAGGAAGACGCCATTTACCGCGCGCGCACACACAACAATCGATCAACCATGCATGTTCCGACTCCCTTTCTCGAGGAAGAACCACGTTCGTGACCCATGTGGCGGTGGGGGTGGGTGCATATGGCACTACAAACCAGCGGAAATGCCAAAAGTCGGAAGCCCCTTGTGGCGCTTTTCCTTAACATATATAGTCTTTTTTTTTCGAGGGAAACTTAGTGCTTTATTTAAATGAAGTTCTCAGAGATCTCTGAGGAGATAGTTTGTAAAATACAATCCGGTGGGGCATCCCATATATAGTCTGGTTAATTTGTTGTTTTAGGTGGACAACTTTAGCGCCGAGCCGGCACGCCAAGACTGGTTGATTGGATCACTGTTGCATTTCAAAGGCTTACATTATGTAAAGTACGAGTACGACGGCTGCGTATTGTTAGCGTATTGTATTTCATGTGTATATTGTACCTGTGTATGAGTATCATCCTTGTATATAGGATCATGAGTAGTGCCCGGGCCTGCGTGCCACTTCCTTCGGGCCTTCAGTTGTATCCCTCGTGTATATGATGTAACGGTGGTTGACTAATCAATACAGAGAGCATTCTATCTTCTAGCTTGGTATCAGTTTCTAGGTCGCATCCATGGCCACCGAGTCCTCTTCCTCCTCCTCGGCCACCAGCCCCGCCACCTCTCCCGCCTCCCTGTCCGGCACCGGCACCACTGCACCCACCATGCTGGGACCTCGCCATCCTTTGTGTTCGGCGGCACATATGCTCCTTCCACCTCCCAGTTCGCCCCACTCTTCTCTTCCGCCACATCCCCACTCCCGTCGCCGGCGGCGGCGGCCGCACCTTCCCGTCACCCGATCTTCGACGACAACATTCAAAACCACATCAAGTTTCTTATGAACCCCAACGACCACAACTACCACAAGTGGAAGTCCTTCTTCCTCATGGTCTTGATTCGCTATGGCGTCACCCACTTCATCGAGCACCCTCCTCCTCCCAACGCCGACTCTGCCTATCGTGAGCTTGATGCCCACCTCGTCCTCTGGATCTACATGACCCTTGCTGATCCTCTCGTCGACCACGTCGTCGGCGCCACCTCCACCTACGATCTCTGGATGAGGATCCGCGACTACTTCCTCGTGAATCGCACTGCCCGGTACATGATGCTCAATCGGCAGTATCGCAACCTCAAGCAGGGGACCTCTCCGTCACTGAGTACGCCCGCCGCATGAACCTCCTCACCGCCGGGCTCGCGGACATCGACCACGTCGTCACCGAGGTGGATCTCACCACCCAGTTTCTCCACGGCATCGACAAATGCCTCGACACCATCCGCGTCATCTTAGGGGACACGGTTCCTCTGTCGTTGTTCAAGACGGTGTTCTCGCGCCTCAAGCTGGCCGAGGAAAGTGCCACCATCCTTGCGGTCACCAGTGGCACTGCCCCCTCCGGGAGCTCTTTTGGACAGTTCACCTCCTCCGGCACGCGCCAGGGCGATCGTGTTGACCGCCCCGCTGATCGCCTCGATCGTGGCCAGCAGCAGTCTGGTCGTGGCTACGGTTCCCGCCAGGAGGGCGATGACCGCGGTCGTGGAGATCCGGGTAACTGTGGCTCCTCCAACTTCACCGCGCCTTCGGCCAACCCCTACTTGGGCTTCTTTGCTCCATACGGCATGGCCTTGCCCCCGCCCCGCCCCGTCTGGATCCCTCCCAACTCCGCCGGCGTCCTTGGCCCACGACCGGGTGCCCATGCTCACGCCTACCAGATGCAGTACGCGCCTCCGTCGCCCCATCCTCCTTCATGGGGTCACCTAGCCATGCTCCAGGCGGCCTACGGTTCTCAAGGTCTCCCTCACGCTAGTCTTGGCTCCTCCGAGTGATATCTTGACTCTAATTCTTCATTAAAGCATCATTTATCTCATATTGTTGTTGGCAATGGCACTCACCTTTCCATTCACAAGATAGGATCCACATCCCTACCTCCCAACAACTTTCACCTACGTGATGCGCCCCCCCCCCCCTGTGGTCACTAGTCTCATCTCTGTTCGTCAGTTCACTCGCGATAATTTTTGCTTTATAGAATTTTACCCATTTGGCTTTCTTGTGAAGGATCTTTGAACCAGGAAGTCAGCATGATCTCCGCTAGCTCCGGCGATCTCTACCCGTTCTTCGGCAATAACAAGACTTGGCCCGCGACTCTCTTCACCACGACATCCACCGCAGACGTCTGGCATCGCCGGGTTGGCCATCCAAGTCCTCAAACTATCTCAGCTTTAGCAACCAATGATTTTCTTCCTGCATGTAATAAAGTGGTGCACACTCCATGTAACGCTTGTCAGCTCGGCCGACAACCGTGTCTCCCTTTCCCTTCCTCTAGTAGCCACACATATGCTCCTTTTGAGCTTATTCATTGTGAATTGTGGAGATCACCGGTTGTAAGATTTTTCGGCTATCAATACTATTTAGTTGTGCTTGATGATTACACTCATTTTTCATGGTCCTTTCCCTTGCGCAACAAATCCGACACCTCCACCACCTTACAACGCTTCTTCACCTTTGTGCGTACCCAATATAATGTGATTATTAAAGCCTTCCAATGTGATAACGGTGGTGAATTTGTTAACACTTCTTTGCGTACTTTCCTCTCCGCAAACAGAATCGCTTATCGGTTCTCATGCCTCCACACTTCTCTCCAAAATGGCAAGGCCGAGCGCCTCATCCGTACCACAAATGACATCGTATGCACTCTTCTTCTCCAAGCCCACTTACCATCATCATTCTGGGTCGAACCATTGCACACCGCCATACACTTGCTCAACATCCATCCATCTAGCTCTATTGCGGGCTACACACCCTATTACATTCTCCACGGCCGCCATCCCTCCTACAACCACCTCCGTGTGTTTGGGTGCCTTTGCTACCCCAACCTCTATGCCACCTCCGCTCACAAACTCGCACCACGCTCGACACGGTGTGTTTTCCTAGGCTATCCCCTTGAGCACAAGCGATATCGATGCTATGATCTCACCTCCCGTCGTGTAATTGTTTCCTGACATGTCATGTTCGACGAAACCATCTTTCTCGACGAGCTAGCCCCATCAGCGGTCACCCCAACCCCAGCCACAGCCAATCCCGCTCGCCAGATCCTCCCTCCTGATCCGGCATCAGATCCCACCCTTTCCCAATCATCACGGCGGGCCCCTCCCACCTACCCGGATGGGATGCCCCCATGCATGCCACTCCCCGTTCGCGATCGACCAACCAGCCAGTCCATCCCGCCCGATTCCACAAGCGTCTGTCTCCCACCTCCCCCTCAATCCCAACGCTAACCCCACCTACCGAATCTGGCGCACCTGCCTCCTCGGATCGCTCCCCTGCCTGCCTATCTCCCTCGGATCCCACGCCCACCTCGTCCGCCACCACTCCCTGGTCCTCCTCCAACTTCGAGCCATCCATTCCCTCTCTGCCACGACTGCCTGCTCGTGCCCGACCAGTTCCACCTCCACATAACTCACACGCGATGCGTACATGTGCCAAATTGGGGTTTTGCCAACCCAAACGATTGTTCCTTGCCCACACACCTTCCACAACCATCTCTCCTATCCCTGCCACACATCGTGCCGCACTCAAAGACCCCAATTGGCAATGTGCAATGTGTGATGAATATGATGCTTTAATCAAGAATTCGACTTGGTGTTTGTGTTGGGGAACGTTGCATGGGAAACAAAAAAATTCCTACACACACGCAAGATCTATCCATGGTGATGAGCATCTACGAGAGGGAGAGTGGATCTACATACCCTTGTAGATTGCTAAGCAGAAGCGTTAAGAAACGCAGTTGATGTAGTCTAACATCTTCGCGATCCAAATCGCCGAGCGTCCCGCGACCCCATGATGATCCACCTCGCGGTCTTGACCACGATCCATCCCGCGATCCCATCACAATCCGTCTTGCGATCTTGATCACGGTCCTTCCGATCTAGCACTGAACGGACGGCACCTCCGCGTTCAACACACGTGCGGCTTGATGACGCCTTCACCTCCTCGATCCAGCAAGCGATGGTGAAGTAGTAGATGAGTTCCGGCAGCACAACGGCGTGGTGATGGTGGTGGTGAAGAACAATCTCCGCAGGGATTCACCAAGCATAACGGAAACTATGATGGAGGATAAACTAGAGGGGCGGGATTGCCGGCACACGAATTGGGGAAACTTGATGTGTTCCACATGCTAGCCCCGCCCCTTTATTTATATGCCGAGCCCTGGGGTCGAAACTTGGAGAAAAATCATCCTCAAGGTCAGTTTGCCCGCAAGGCAAGAGTCCTCCTCTGACTCCAGGACCAGACGCCAAGGTCCTTGGCGTCTGGCCCTGGCCTCCACAAAACACCTTTCGCACCTTCCTAAAGCCTCATGGGCTTTACCCCTTGGCCCAAATAAAGTGTTATTGTACCCCGAACATTTCGGGAAACATCCGAAACTATTCCGGTGAATTCCGGAACCCTTCCGGAGACCAAACACTATTATTCCATATATCATTCTTTACCTCCGGACTATTCCGGAGCTCCTCGTCATGTCCGGGATCTCATACGGGACTTAGACCAACTTTCGGTCACCAACATAATAACTCAACTATACTTATATCGTCACCAAACGTTAAGTGTGTAGACCTTGCGGGCTCGAGAAGTATGTAGACATGACTGAGACACCTCTATGGTCAATAACCAATAGCGGGACCTGGATGCCCATATTGGTTCCTACATATTGTACGAAGATCTTTATCGGTTGAACCTCTATGTCAAGGATTCAGTTAATCCCGTATAATGTTCCCTTTGTTCTTCGGTATGTTACTTACCCGAGATTCGATCGGCGGTATCTCTGTACCTAGTTCAATCTCATTACCGGCAAATCTATACTCGTTCCGTAATACAAGATCCTATGGCTAACACATTAGTCACTTTGCTTGCAAGGCTTGTTGTGATGTTGTATTACCGAGTGGGCCTCGAGATACCTCTCCGTCACACGGAGTAACAAATCCCAGTCTTGATCCATGCCAACCCAACAGACACCCTCAGAGATACCTGTAGAGCATCTTTATAGTCACCCAGTTACGTTCCGATGTTTTATACACACAAGGTACTCCTCCGGTGTTAGTGAGTTGCATGATCTCATGGTCATAGGAACATATACTTGACATGCAGAAACTGTAGCAATAAACTGACATGATCATATGCTACGTTTATAGTTTGGGTCTTGTCCATCAGATCATTCTCCTAATGATGTGATCCCATTATCAAATGACATCTCATGTCCATGGCCAGGAAACCTTAACCATATTTGATCAACGAACTAGTTAACTAGAGGCATACTAGGGACACAATGTTGTCTATGTACCCACACATGTATTTGAGTTTCCAATCAATACAATTATAGCATGGATAATAAACGATTATCACGAACAAGGAAATATAATAATAACCTATTTATTATTGCCTCCGGGGCATATTTCCAATAGTTTGGTTCCTAGACCTGCAGGTGTCAACATGGTGACCGGCTAGTGGATCTATCGCCACAAGTTCAGTACTGATGGCACTTTGGCGCGCTACAAAGCATGTTGGGTTGTTCGTGGCTTCACCCAACAGGAAGGTGTGGACTATGACAAAACATTCAGTCCGGTCATCAAACCATCCACTATTCGCACTGTTCTTAGCCTTGCCACGTCCAGCTCGTGGCCCATTCATCAACTGGACATCAAGAATGCCTTCCTTCATGGAGATATCAAGGAGACGGTGTATTGTCCTCAACCCGCTGGCTTTGTTTATCCCACCCATACGGACCATGTGTTCTTACTCCATAAGTCTCTCTACGGCTTGAAACAAGCCCCTCGCATATGGTTCCACCGTTTTCAGTCATACCTTTTGTCCCTCGGTTTCATCACCTCCAAGTGTGATTCCTCCCTATTTATCCTCCATCATGGGAGTTCCGTTTCTTACTTACTTGTGTATGTCGATGATATTATCTTCACCACTAGCACATCTCAAACCCTCCTCCATATTATCCTCACTCTTAAACATGAATTCTCCATGACGGATCTTGGTGAGCTTCATCACTTTCTTGGCGTTAACGTCACTCCAAATGCTTCCGACCTCTTCTTGTGTCAACAACAATATGCCTTGTAGATCCTCGAGCGGGAAAGTATGCTCAACTGCAAACCGGTTCCCACCCCCATAGATACCCACGCCAAGCTCTCCGCTAGCGCCGGCACACTTCTCGCCAACCCCACTCTCTACCGCAGTCTTGCAGGCGCACTCCAGTACCTCACACGACTAGGCCCGACCTCGCCTATGCCGTCCAACAAGTGTGTCTTTTCATGCATGCACCACGTGACTCCCACATGCAGATCATCAAGCGCATTCTTACGTACTTGCGTGGCACGTCCCACTTCAGCTTGCAACTCTACAAGTCTTCCTCTCATGAACTTGTTGCCTACACCGACGCGGATTGGGTCGGTTGCCCGGACACACGAAAATTCACTTCTGGCTTTTGCGTTTTCCTTGGACAGAATCTTCTTTCTTTGTCTTCCAAACGGCAGGCCACCGTGTCCCGGTCGAGTGCGGAGGCCGAATACAAGGGTGTGGCAAACTGCATTGCCGAGTCATGTTGGCTTCGAAAATTGTTGCATGAGCTTCGGCGCCCTCCTAATGACCCACAAGTATAGGGGATCTATCGCAGTCCTTTCTATAAGTAAGAGTGTCGAACCCAATGAGGAGCAGAAGGAAATGACAATCGGTTCTCAGTAAGTATTCTCTGCAAGCACTGAAATTATCGGTAATAGATAGTTTTGTGATAAGATAATTCGTAACGGTAGCAAGTAACAATTGTAACAAAGGTGCAGCAAGGTGGCCCAATCCTTTTTATAGCAAAGGACAAGCCTAGACAAACTCTTATATAAAGCAAACGCTCCCGAGGACACATGGGAATTTATGTCAAGATAGTTTTCACCATGCTCATTTGATTAGCGTTCACTACTTTGATAATTTGATATGTGGGTGGACCGGTGCTTGGGTGTTGTCCTTACTTGGACAAGCCTCCCACTTATGATTAACCCCTCCCGCAAGCATCCACAACTATGAAAGAATAATTAAGATAAATCTAACCATAGCATGAAACGTGTGGATCAAATCAGCCCCTTACGAAGCAATGCATAAACTAGGGTTTAAGCTTCTGTCACTCTAGCAACCCATCATCTACTTATTACATCCCAATGCCTTCCTCTAGGCCCAAACATGGTGAAGTGTTATGTAGTCGATGTTCACATAACACCACTAGAGGAGAGACAACATACATCTCATCAAAATATCAAACGAATACCAAATTCACATGATTACTTAGAACAAGACTTATCCCATGTCCTCGGGAACAAACGTAACTACTCACAAAACATATTCATGTTCATAATCATAGGAGTATAAGTGATGATCAAGGATCTGAACATATAATCTTCCACCAAGTAAACCAACTAGCATCAACTACAAGGAGTAATCAAAACTACTAGCAACCCACAGGTACCAATCTGAGGTTTTGAGACAAAGATCGGATACAAGAGATGAACTAGGGTTTGGAGAGGAGATGGTGCTGATGAAGATGTTCATGGAGATTGATCCCCTCTTGATGATATGATCATTGGTGATGATGATGGCTTTGATTACCCCCTCCTGGGGGGAAGTTTCACCAACACGATCGCCCTACCGGAGCTCTAGATTGGTTCTGCCCAAGTTCCGCCTCGATACGGCGACGCTTCATCCCGAAAGGTCTCTTATGATTTTTTCCTCGACGAAACACTCCATATAGCAGAAGATGGGCACCGGGGGGCTGCCAGGTGGGCCACAAGCTCGCTAGCCGCGGCTAGGGGGATGTGGCCAGCAGGCTTGTGGCTCCATGGTGGGCCTCCTGATGTATTTCTTTCGCCCATTATTTTTTATATATTCCAAAATAATTCTATGTAGATTTTCAGGAATTTTGGAGTTGCGCAAAATTGGTATCTCAGATTTGCTCCTTTTCCAGTCCAGAATTCCAGCTACCGGCATTCTCCCTCTTCATGTAGACCTTGTAAAATAAGAGAGAAAATGCATAAGTATTGTAACAAAATGTGTAATAACAGCCCATAATGCAATAGATATCAATATAAAATCATGATGCAAAATGGATGTATCAACTCCCCCAAGCTTAGACCTCGCTTGTCCTCAAGCGAAATCCGAAATCGATAAATATGCCCACATGTTTAGAGATAGAGGTGTCGATAAAAATAAAATACGGACATGAGGGCACCATGATCATGTTTAGAACAACAATAATTCATTGACATATAATTTCTTATGCTAAAGTAACAACTCATTCACAATTGCATAGTATGAATCGAGAACTCATTCACAATTTCTTATGCTAAAGTAACAACTCATTCACAATTGAGAACTGACAAACTATGATCTCAGTCATTGAAGCAATTCCAATTTATCATAACGTAGGAAAGAGTCGATATAAGATCTTGTAAAGCAAACCCACATACTCAATCATCTTTTAGTCTTTCACAGTTTCTAACACTCACGAGGTACATATGAGTTCAAAGTTTCAATCGGACACTGAGAAAGATAGGGGCTTATAGTGTTGCCTTCCAACTGTTTTCCTCAAGGGTAATGTTAACAGTAATAACTCATGCTCATCCACTTCTGAGTGTATATATGTGCCTAGATCTTTCCCCAACATGTGGCACTTGCCAGAAGATAAAGGCGAAAATAACGAAGGTGATTGATATCACCACGACTCTTGCATAAAGGTAAGTACTAGAAAATAAAAGTAACAGATAGGCCCTTGGCAGAGGGAAGCAGAGGTTGTCATGCGCTTTTATAGTTGGATGCACAATCTCTTAATGCAAAAGAATTTCACTTTATATTGCCCCTTGTGATAGAAAACTTTATTATGCAGTCCATCGTTTTTATGTCTTCCCTGTCACAAGTTTGTATAAAGTTTATTTTGCTCACACTAATAGATCACAAATATTTAGAGAGCAATTTTTATTTCTTGCACTGATGATAACTTACTTGAAGGATTTTATTCTATCCTTAGGTAGGTATGGTGGACTCTCATGGAAAAACTTGGTTAAGGGTGTTTGGATGCACAAGTAGTATCTCTACTTGGTGTGGGAGTTTTGGATGATATGAGGTGGAAGCAAGTGACACATGTCGAGGGATGTATAACAATATAACTTCTATTCGGAAATAATCAAGTATAAACCATTATGTTGTCTTCCTTGTCCAACATCAACTTCTTAACATATACTATTTTAATGAGTGCTCACAATCATAAAATATGTCCAAGATAATATATTTATATGTGAACCTCACTTTCTTTATTACTTCCTTTTAATTGCCCCAATAACCAATAGCTATGTTTGTCAACCCACAACAGGTTTCAATCGACATACTTTTTACATGTGAAGTCATCACTCCTCATAAGATTTTCATATGTACTCTTTGCTTTTATTATACACTTCTTTCTACTTCATTTTTCTATATATTAAGATCATACCAAGAAAGTCCCTCAACTCAAAAGCACTTTTCATTATATAACTCACGGACTTGCTTACATAGGAGGAATCATAAGGCAAAGACTCAAAACTAGATCACACAAAAACTTTATTCTACTAGATCAAGATATAACCAAAAGGATTGAACTAAGAAAAGATGATGAAAATAAAAATAAAAATAAAAATAAAAACGAAAGATGTGATGGTGATACGATACCGGGGCACCTCCCCCAAGCTTGGCACAAGCCAAGTGGTGTGCCCATACCCATGTGTTTAGTTGTCTGGCTTCGGAGGTGATGATGTGGGAGTTGTTGATGGGGTTGGAAGCCTTTCTAGTTTCCTCCTAAGCATAAAATTATGTTCCCTCAAATCGTCCACTTCCTTCTCGAGCTTCAATATCCTTTGAGAAAATTCTTCCCTGCTCTCCTGCAGGAAACAAGAAGGGATAAATAGAACCTTGGGTTTTAGCCTTGTGTTTGGTAGGCTTGATTTCCTGAACTCCACGTGCATATCTCCTAGCTGAAGTAGGGAGACCTCTTCTTCATCCGAGCTTTCTTCCTCGTACTTGCCTTCTTGTTCCTCCTCTGAGAACAATCCATAAGGGTCCTAGTCTCCATAGAGCTTGGGATTGGCAAGATAATGCGATATGAAGCTCTCCCCATCAGAATCTTGGGACGACATATTGCTCTAAATCTGCTGCAGAAACAGCTCAAAAGATAAAATGGGAGGTATTGTCGTGATACGAGAGTCAAAACCTTCAGGAGATTATATAATGAATTTTTACTGACCCGAAAGAGTATGCCACAAGAAAACGGAGTCCGGGTGGTGCACAAGGTGGCCACAAGCCCTAGGGGCGCGGCCAGGGGGTGGTCACGCCAAGCAGGCTTGTCGCCTCCTCATGCACTATTCGGACTACTTTAAAGTTTCCTAATTTTTTAAATATTCCAAAACAGATGAAAATTGTCATAGAAAAAGTTTTGGAGTCTTTTTACTTACCGTACCACGTACCTATTCCTTTTCGGAGTCTGAAACGTTCTGGTAAGTCTCCCTAATGTACTCCTCCGGAGTTATGGTATTGATGATATTGGTTTCAACATTTATGGGAGTACCTAAGGTATAATGTTTGATTCTTTGACTGTTTACCACCTTCGGATTTGTTCCTTCGGCGTTGTTAATCTTTATGGCACCGGAACGGTATACCTCTTGGATGACATAAGGACCTTCCCATTTAGAGAGAAGTTTTCTTGCAAAAAATCTTAAACAAGAATTGTATAGCAAGACATGATCACCTACATTAAATTCACGCTTTTCTATCCTTCTATCATGCCATCTCTTAACCTTTTCTTTAAACAACTTAGCATTCTCATAGGCTTGGGTTCTCCATTCATCAAGTGAGCTAGTGTCAAATAACCTCTTCTCACCAGCAAGTTTGAAATCATAATTGAGATCTTTGATTGCCCAATAAGCCTTATGTTCTAGCTCTAGAGGTAAGTGACATGCTTTACCATAAACCATCTTATACGGAGACATACCCATAGGATTTTTGTAAGCAGTTCTATAAGCCCACAATGCATCGTCAAGTTTCTTAGACCAATTATTCCTAGATCTATTAATAGTCTTTTGCAAAATCAATTTAATATTTCTATTACTCAATTCTGCTTGACCACTAGACTGAGGGTGATAAGGTGATGCAACTCTATGATTAACATCATATTTAGCGACAAATTTACGGAAAGCACCATGAATAAAATGTGAACCACCATCAGTCATCAAATATCTAGGGACTCCAAATATAGGGAAAATAACTTCTTTGATCATTTTAATAGAAGTGTTATGATCAGCGCTACTAGTTGGAATAGCTTCTACCCACTTAGTGACATAATCAACAGCAACTATAATATGAGTATACCCGTTAGATTGTGGAAAAGGCCCCATATAATCAAAGCCCCAAACATCAAATGGTTCGATAACAAGAGAGTAATTCATAGGCATTTCCTAACGTCTACTAATATTACCAATTCTTTGACGTTCATCACAGGATAAGACAAACTTACGAGCATCCTTGAAGAGAGTAGGCCAATAAAACCCAGATTGTAGTACCTTGTGTGTAGTTCTATCTCCAGCGTGATGTCCTCCATAGGCTTCGGAGTGACACTTGTGTAAGATATGTTCCTGTTCATGGTCAGGTACACAACGTCTAATAATACCATCTACTCCTTCTTTATAAAGATGTGGGTCATCCCAAAAGTAATGCCTTAAATCATAGAAGAACGTTTTCTTTTGTTGGTATGTGAAACTAGGAGGTATAAATTTAGCAACAATGTAATTGGCGTAATTAGCATACCAAGGAGCATTATGTGAAGTATTCACGGGCCAATTTTTCGTCAGGAAAGCTATCATTAATAGGTAGTGGGTCATCAAGAACATTTTCTAACCTAGACAGGTTATCTGCCATAGGGCTATCAGCACCCTTTCTATCAATGATATGCAAATCAAATTCTTGTAGCAGAAGGACCCACCTAATAATTCTAGGTTTAGCATCTTTCTTCTCCATAAGGTATTTAATAGCAGCATGATCGGTGTGAACATTTACTTTGGAATCAACAATATAAGGTCTAAACTTATCACAAGAAAACACAAGTGCTAGAAATTCCTTTTCAGTAGTAGCATAGTTTCTTTGAGCACTGTCTAGAGTTTTACTAGCATAATGGATAAGATTTAATTTTTAATCGACTCTTTGTCCTAGAACAACACCAACAGCATAATCACTAGCAGCACACATAATTTCAAAAGGTAGGTTCCAGTCGGATGGTTGAACAACAGGTGCGGTAATCAAGGCATTCTTAAGAATTTCAAATGCTTCTAGGCAATCATCATCAAAAACAAACGGAACATATTTTTGCAAAAGGTTTGTGAGAGGCCTAGAAATCTTAGAGAAATGTTTGATAAACCTCCTATAGAAACCAGCATGACCAATGAAACTTCTTATACCATTGATATCCGTAGGGCACGACATTTTTTCAATAGCATCAACTTTAGCTTTATCAACGTCAATACCTCTTTCGGAGATCTCGTGCCCCAAGACAATACCTTCGTTAACCATAAAGTGGCACTTTTCCCAATTCAAGACAAGATTAGTTTCTTCACAACTCTGCAAAACTCGATCAAGGTTGCTCAAACAATCATCAAATGGAGTTCTGTAAACGGAGAAATCATCCATGAAAACCTCAAGAATCTTTTCACAAAAGTCAGAGAATATAGCCATCATACATCTTTGAAAGGTAGTAGGTACATTGCATAAACCAAAAGGCATACATCCATAAGCAAAGGTACCGAAAGGGCAAGTAAAAGTGATTTTTTCTTGATCCTGGCTTGATACAGGTATTTGAGAGAAACCAGAGTAACCATCTAGAAAGCAAAAATGAGTATGTTTGGATAATCTTTCTAGCATTTGATCAATAAAAGGTAAAGGGTAATGATCTTTCTTAGTAGCTTTATTTAATTTCCTAAAATCAATTACCATTCTATAACTTGTAACAATTCTTTGCGGGATCAATTCATTTTTATCATTAGGAACAACGGTAATACCTCCCTTCTTAGGGACACAATGGACGGGACTAACCTATCTACTATCAGCAACAGGATAAGTTACCTCCAGAAGCTTTAGTACTTCTTTTCTTACCACTTCTTTCATCTTAGGGTTCAATCGTCGTTGGTGATCAATAACTGGTTTGGCATCAGGCTCCATATTAATTTTATGCTGGCATAGAGTGGGACTAATGCCCTTAAGATCATCAAGAGTATAACCAATAGCAGCACGGTGCTTCCTCGGAATTTTCAATAATCTCTTTTCTTCATGCACTGAAATGTTAGCACTAATATAACAGGATATATCTCTTTTTCATCAAGATAAGCATATTTCAACGTATCGGGTAATTGCTTGAGCTCAAACACGGGATCACCCTTGGGTGGAGGAGGATCCCCAAGTATTTCAACATGTAAGTTATGTTTCAAAATAGGCTGATGCTCAATGAAAATTTCATCTATTTCATTCCTCTCATTCATATGCATATCATTTTCATGGTATAGCAAATATTGTTCTAAGGGGTCAGTAGGAGGCACAGCAATAGAAGCGAGACCAATAATTTCATCTTTACTAGGAAATTCCTTGTCATGAGGTTGTCTACGAAATTTAGAGAAATTAAGCTCGTGAGACACATCCCCAAAGCTCACAGTAACTATTTCCTTCTCACAATCAATCTTAGCATTAACAGTATTCAAGAAGGGTCTGCCAAATATAATGGGACAAAAATTATCTTGCGGGGAACCAAGAACAAGAAAATTAGTAGGATACTTTACTTTCCCACACAAGACTTCCACATCTCTAACAATCCCCATTGGTGCAATAATGTCTCTATTAGCAAGCTTAATAGTAACATCAATATCCTCTAGTTCAACTGGTGCAATATCATGCATGATTTCTTTGTATAAGGAATAGGGAATTGCACTTGCTCTAGCACCCATATCACATAAGCCATGATAAAAATGATCTCCTATTTTAACAGAAACAACATGCATGCCAACAACTGGTCTATGTTTATGCTTAGTATCAAGTCTAGCAATTCTAGTAGCTTCATCACAGAAATGAATAACATGCCCATCAATATTATCAACCAAGAGATCTTTAACCATATAAATACTAGGTTCAACTTTAATTTGTTCAAGGGGTGTAGGTGTTCTAATATAACACTTACGAACCATAGTTGAATCTTTAGCATGTTCCTTTATCCTAACAGGGAAAGGTGGTTTCTCAATGTAAGCAGTAGGGATAACAGGATCGGCATTGTAAGTAATAATTTTCTCTTCAACTTTAATAGGTTCCACTACTTTCACTTCAATGGGAGGATGATGTTTAAACCACTTCTCCTTAGGGAGATCAACATGAGTAGCAAAAGATTCACAAAAAGAAGCTACTATCTCAGAGTCAAGTCCATATTTAGTGCTAAATTCACAAAAAGCATCGGTGTCTACGAAGGATTTAACATAATCAAACTTAAGATTTATACCTGACTCCGTACCTTCGTCGAGTTCCTAGTATTCAAAATTGCGTTTAATTCTTTCCAATAATTTCCATTTGAATTCAATATCTTTCTTCATAAAAGAACCAGCACAAGAAGTATCAAGCATGGATTGATCATTACGAGAAAGCCGAGCATAAAAATTCTGAATAATAATTTCTCTCGAGAGATCATGATTGGGGCATGAATATAACATTGACTTAAGCCTCCCCCAAGCTTGAGCGATTATTTCTCCTTCATGAGGCCAAAAATTATAAATATAATTCCATTCATGGTGAACTAGATGCATAGGATAGAACTTCTGATGAAATTCCATTTTCAACCGGTTGTAGCTCCATGATCCAATATCATCACATAGCATATACCATGTCAATGCCTTCTCCTTCAAAGATAAAGGAAAGACCTTCTTCTTGATGTGATCCTCGGGAAGACATGCTAGCTTAAATAATCCACAAACTTCATCCACATAGATTAGATGCAAATCAGGATGTAGTGTTCCATCTCCTGCATAAGGATTAGCTAGCAGTTTCTCTATCATACCCGAAGGAAATTCATAATAAATATTTTCAGTAGGTTCAGTAGATTGAGGGACAACTATTTGTGTTTCTGGTCGAGGTGAAGATACCCCAAACAAGCCCCTCAAGGTATTACTTTCCATAGTAACAAATGACAGTAAATTTCAGCACACTATATAAATTTTTTTCCTTACCAAGTTCCATTCACCAAAGGCGCTTCACTCCCCGGCAACGACGCCAGAAAAGAGTCTTGATGACCCACAAGTATAGGGGATCTATCGTAGTCCTTTCGGTAAGTAAGAGTGTCGAACCCAATGAGGAGCAGAAGGAAATGACAAGCGGTTCTCAGTAAGGTATTCTCTGCAAGCATTGAAATTATCGGTAACAGATAGTTTTGTGATAAGATAATTCGTAACGGGTAGCAAGTAACAATTATAACAAAGGTGCATCAAGGTGGCCCAATACTTTTTATAGCAAAGGACAAGCCTGGACAAACTCTTATATAAAGCAAAGCGCTCCCAAGGACACATGTGAATTTATGTCAAGCTAGTTTTCATCATACTCATTTGATTCGCGTTCGCTACTTTGATAATTTGATATGTGGATGGACCGGTTCTTGGGTGATTTCCTTACTTGGACAATCCTCCCACTTATGATTAACCCCTCCCGCAAGCATCCGCAACTACGAAACAAGAATTAAGATAAATCTAACCATAGCATGAAACGTGTGGATCCAAATCAGCCCCTTACGAAGCAACGCATAAACTAGGGTTTAAGCTTCTGTCACTCTAGCAACCCATCATCTACTTGTTACTTCTCAATGCCTTCCTCTAGGCCCAAACAATGGTGAAGTGTTATGTAGTCGACATTCACATAACACCACTAGAGGAGAGACAACATACATCTCATCAAAATATCGAACGAATACCAAATTCACATGATTACTTATAACAAGACTTATCCCATGTCCCCAGGAACAAACATAACTAATCACAAAACATATTCATGTTCATAATTAGAGGAGTATAAGTGATGATCAAGGATCTGAACATATAATCTTCCACCAAGTAAACCAACTAGCATCAACTACAAGGAGTAATCAACACTACTAGCAACCCACAGGTAGCAATCTGAGGTTTTGAGACAAAGATCGGATACAAGAGATGAACTAGGGTTTGGAGAGGAGATAGTACTGATGAAGATGTTGATGGAGATTGACACCCTCTCGATGAGAGGATCGTTGGTGATGATGATGGCTTCGATTTCCCCCTCCCGGAGGGAAGTTTCACCGGCAGGATCGCCCCTGCCTGAGCTCTAGAATGGATCTGCTCAAGTTCCCCCTCAAGACAGCGGCGCTTCGTCCCGAAAGGTCTCTTATGATTTTTTCCTCGACGAAACCCTCCATATAGCAGAAGATGGGCACCGGAGGGCTGCCAGGTGGGCCACAAGCTCGCTAGCCACGGCTAGGGGGGCGCGGCCAGCAGGCTTGTGGCTCTCTGGTGGGCCTCCTGATGTATTTCTTTTGCCCATTATTTTTTATATATTCCAAAATAATTCTTCATATATTTTTAGGACTTTTGGAGTTGCGCAGAATAGGTATCTCAGATTTGCTCCTTTTCCAGTCCAGAATTCCAAGTGTCAGCATTCTCCCTCTTCATGTAGACCTTGTAAAATAAGAGAGAAAAGGTATAAGTATTGTACCAAAATGTGTAATAAAAGCCCATAATGCAATAAATATCAATATAAAACCATGATGCAAAATGGACGTATCACCTCCCTCTCATGCCACCATTGTCTATTGTGACAACGTCACCGCTGCTTACATCGCCTCAAATCCAGTACAACACCAACGAACGAAGCACATTGAGATCGATCTCCATTTCGTCCGTGATCGTGTGGCCCTTGGTGAAACTCGTGTCCAGCATGTCCCATCCAGTTCCCAGTTTGCGGATATTTTCACCAAAGGTTTTCCTACACAGGTCTTCCATGAGTTCCGGGCCAGCCTTAACATCCTTCCCCACGGAGTTCCGGCTGAGGGGGGTGTTAGCGTATTGTAGTTCCTGTGTACATTGTACTTGTGTATGAGTATCATCCTTGTATATAGGATCATGAGTAGTGTTTGAGCCTACGTGTCGCTTCCTTCGGGCCTTCAGTTGTACCCCTCGTGTATATAACGGTGGCTGACTAATCAATACAGAGAGCATTCTATCTTCCAGCTCGTATGAGTGTCATCGATCCCGAGCCATGGCCAAACTCAATTTTTTTTCCTTGAAAGAGTCCCCAAACTCAACAAGTTCTATAAATTTCAGGACATTGAAATCAGCTCATAATCAAATTTGAAACTCGTGGAGCACTCGGCGGCCATGGTGTGTCCGGCTTCCATGGTCTCCTTTTTTTGAGACAACCTCCGAAGCTTTTTATTCAACTGGAATAATGTTTGCACTTACGAAAGGAAGTCTGTCCGACTAGCCAAGGCACAAATGCCAACTAGGCAAAAGGGATAAAGCATGCTTCGCGAGTTTGTGAGCCTCGATATTCGAGCTCCTAGATTCGTAACTTATATTACAAGAGATAAAAGATCTCCACCTATCTATGATTTCATGAATGATTGTGTTGCATTTCTATCCCGGGCATCTTCCATCACCACTTTATAGTCTAATGAAATTTGAATTCGCCTCTCGTACATATCATCCGCTAATGCAAGGGCATCCCTTACTACGATGCACTCGAGTGTGAGTGGGTCAGCAACACCCCCCATCACCAAAGATGAAGCTCCAAGAAAGAGCCTTGATTGGTCACAGCAAATTGCATTCATAGCTCCATGCCTTCCACCCCTTCCTATTGTTGCATTGACATTACACTTGATAGTCCTAACAGGAGGGGCGATCAACCGGGTAGAACCAGGCTGTCCTACCCGGCGAGGAGAAGTCTTTGGTTTGCATATTGTATCCAACTCCCCTAGGTATGATTGCACAAAGTTGTTAATGGAGTGTGGACTTTGGAAAATTCGTTCATAAACTGCCTTCCATCAAGATCACCACATTACCCACAACGTGACTGCAAAAATTGTGAAATCCTCCTGTGGTAAGTCCTCATGCATTGAGAAGAGCCACCTCTTTGCATTTGTGTCCCCATGAGTGCTAAGGTTGTGGATGCTCAGGTCATAAGGTAGAGCCCAAGTGCTCCGAGAGACCGTGCAGTCCAGAAGCATGTGTAGCGCGTGTCTCCACGTGTTTGGCAAACCACAGAAGCAGTAGGTTCCTGAGTCCGACATGTGACGGTGATTTAGGAGGGCTGCTATTGGTATCGAATGCTGAGCCAATCTCCATAGAAATATCTTGAGCTTCGATGGTATATTGAGCCCCCATAGCTTCGTCCACCCCTCGCTGTCACTATCCGCATGAGACTTGCCATCCTGCTCATACAGCCACGCCTCCCTACTGAGTTTTTTCGCTTGGATCATCCGGTAAGTAGACCACACCGTGAAGTTCCCCTTCCTCTCTTCACTCCATGCCGAGAAGTCATCAATTGGCCTCGTGAAAGAGGGATATGCAGTATTGCTTCAGCGTCTATAGGAATCAAGGTTGAGCAAACTAGTTGTACATTCCAGGTCGCATTCGCCTGGTTGATCAGTTTTGCCGCATGAGTTGGTGGGTCTGGCGTGAGTGAAGTATATGGCCTCTTTGTACGTGGTCGGGGAATCAAGTTGTCATTCCAAATGTGTGTATCATGCCCATTGTCGATTCTCTTGATGAGGCCTTGCAGCATAATATTCCGGCCCTCCAGAATCGCACGCCAAATCTGACATGGTGGTGCACCAAGTTCCGCCTCAAACAACGATGTAGTTGGAAAATATACTGCGTTTAGGATCCGAGCACTTAAGGAGTTGGGGTTTTGCAGTATACGCCATCACTGCCGGGCCATCAAAGCCAGATTAAAAATCTCTAGATCCTAGAAACCCATTCCTCCCAAATACTTGGGTCTGGTCATAACGTCCCATGCAACCCAACATGGTTTCTGTTTGCCCCGTTTGCTGCCCCACCAGAATTGTCTGATCATAGAAGTAACACTCTCGCATAAACCCCGAGGTAGACGGAAGCAAGCCATATAGTAGACCGGTATCGCCTGAGCCACCGATTTGATCAAAATTTCCTTCCCTGCAGCTGGTAGAAATTTCTCCATACATCCCTTAACCTTCTCCCAAACCCAGTCTCTGAGATAGCGGAAAGTGCCATTCTTTGAATGTCCCACATCAGTTGGCATGCCTAGATACTTTTCGCTGAGGGATTCATTCTGGACATTCAAGGTATTCTTGATGTTGTCTCTTACTGGCTGAGAACAACCTCTACTAAAAAGTATAGATGATTTATCATAATTAATTCGTTGTCCTGAAGACATACAATATATCTCCAGTAGGTTTCATACTAAAACGCCCCCCTCATTACTTGACTTAAAAAGCAACAGGCTATCATCCACGAAAAAGAGCTGACTCACAACGGGAGCCGTTGGAGCCACCTTGATTCCTTCAAGCTGAGCTGACATAGAACTAGATTTCAAGAGGCACGAAAGGCCCTCTACTGCAATTAAGAAAAGATAGGGGGAGATCAGATCTCCCTGCCGAATGACTCTGCTAGGATTAAACTGCTCAAGTCTTTCACCATTAAATAGCACTAAGAAATAGACAAACCTCACCATGCCCATCACAATGAGTACCCATGAAGGATCAAAGCCCAATTTCAGCATCATATCTTGCAAAAAGTCCCACTCAAGTCTGTCATATGCCTTCATCATATCCAGTTTTAGGGCGCAGAAGTTGTTCACTTTCAATTTACTCCATTTCATTAAATGAAGGCACTCATAAGCACTTAAAATATTGTCTGTGATAAGCCTCCCTGGCACGAAAGATGATTGCTCCTCTAAAATTATGTCCGGTAGAATCCGTTTCAGCCTATTGGCGTTGATCTTTGAAGCGATCTTGTATAGAACATTACATCAACTGATGGGCCTAAACTGTGTTAGCAAAGTGGGGTTCATTACCTTGGGGATCAAAACCAACATCATGTCGTTAATGTTCTCCGGACTGTCCTTGCCCCTAACCATCCTCAGAACTGCTTCTGTCACTTCTACACCACATAGGTCCCAGTTGCGCTGGTAGAAATGGGCGGGGAAGCCCTTAGGGACCGGCGATTCGGTTGGGAACATTTGAAACAATGCTACCTTGACTTCCTCCATTGAGTATGGTGCACACATCATTTCATTCATCTCCAGAGTGACCTTTGTTGGGACGGTTGAGAGGACAACATCCATATTGCTCACTCCTTCACTAGTGTACAATGTCTTATAAAACTCATTAACCATGGTTTTTAGCTCCTTTGCGTCGGCAGACAATACTCCCAAAGAATTTTGCAGAGCTTTGATCATATTCTTCTTCCTTCTTAAGCTTGCCCTCAAATGAAAAAAATTATGTCTCCCGACGTGAGCCACTCAATCCTTGACCTTTGCCTCCACATCATTTCCTCCTTGTGATACATCTCAACAAGTTTCTCATTAATTTTTAGTTCGACATGTGAGGGAGCAGTCCTGCTCGGATCATTCCTTAACTTATCTGGCTCGCCCTTGAGGTTCTTTATTTCCTTCCTGACACTTGCAAAAGTGTCCATGTTCCATCTTCCAAGATCAGCTGATATCGCATGTAATTTCTCACGAAGCTCAGTAGCACTGGAGCTACCGCCTTTGCCCGACCAAGCTGCATCGATCATGTCTTTCCATCCTGTATGGCTTTCCCACATAACTTCATACCGAAAAGTGTTAGGTGGTTTTCTCCTTCTTTGTTCTCTATTCAAGTTCAACAAGATTAGACAATGATCTGAAGTAGCAACAGTTAGGTGGGTCAAATCAGCTAAGGGATACAGATCTTGCCATTCAGCCGTAACCAAAGCTCGATCAAGGCGGACTTTGGTGTACGATCCACCGGTGACCTTCTTCTTGAAAGTCTAGAAATGACCCGAGTATATGATGTCTAGCCACATGCAAATGTCCATCGCTTCCTTGAACTCTTGGATGAGCATTGCTACGTTTACCAACTCCTTCAAGCTCATTTTGACGTAAAGCTTTGTTAAAGTCTCCTATGTAGAGTTAAGGAAGACTACTAAGGGTACTCCGGTTTTTTAGCGTAGTCCAAGTCTGATGTCGAATGTGGGTTTGAGCCTCCCCATATACATTAGTCATTCTTCATTGTTCTAGGCCCGGTTCAGTCACTAAGCAGTCGACGTGGTAAGGAGAATATCCAAATATTTCTACATTCACTTCCTTGTTCCAAAAGATGCCTATACCACCACTCCTACCCTGATTGTCCATAGCATAAGCATTGTCATAACCAAATGTACTTGCCAAATATTCAACCCTCGAGCCTGATATCTGAGTTTCCATGATACAAAGGAGGCTAGAGGAAAATTTATTCGCGGATCTCGTGAACTGTCGCGGCTTTGCCCACGCCACAACAGTTCCAGCAGAAGACACTCATTGGCCCCAGCGGCGCTCCTCGAGAGAGCCTGTCAATGTTTTTTTTCCTGTGTTGGTGTTACCATTATTTCCCTCAGACGCGATCCTTGGCCTCTTTATGTCTTGCTTAGGAAGGGGGCTTAGAGGAGTAGTAGTGACTATGGCTAGATTGTTGAGGGAATCATCACTAGGACCCGTGATTGCATGTTCCTCCCCTTATGTTACCGACGCCAAATTTGTCTTTGTCATCCCCTGTCCTAGCCCCCTCTTCCTCGAAGAATATTCTTCCCCCATAGTCGTATCCATCATGTTCCGATGAATGTAATGGTGTTGCTCTACCACTTCATGGCTCTCCCAGTGCTCATTACTCGGTCCCCTACCTCCGCTGCCCCCTCCATGGCCACGACCCAACCGGCTATGACCAGTCGCTCTCCTGGTCCTCTTCCCGGATCCCTGAACCATGTCGCCCGCAGGTTTCTAAAAACAAGTGTCTGAGGAGGATGCATCTCGTCCCCATGTTCCTTGAACTGATGGCCTAGATGGCCATATACTGCACACCAATCGGGCAAGCGCTCATATTTGACCAAGAAAATCTGCCTCTTGCCATCCTTTACAACTGACACCGTGTTTTTAGAGGCTTCCAGACATTGATCTTTACCCTGACACTAGCAAAGTTTCCCTCAAAATCATGTGATCTTGGCTCAGCATAGATGAATTTTCCAATATTTCCTGCTAGCGCCTTGATCATCAGGAAAAACCCATCTGGGAGATCATGGATTTGATCCTAGATCTCCATTGTGTCCAAGAAAATCTCTGAAGGTTTCGTAAAGCCATCATATTCAGCCATCACAACCACATTGCCCTTGAAAGTCCATGGCCCTTCCAGCACCACATGCTCCCAATCTCCTAAGCATGAGAACTGCATTGTATAGAGATTATCCTCCAGGTGGTGAATCTTTACCTCTTGAGCTAAGTCCCAAGCCACCCTCATGTTGCGGAAGAACCAATACTGGCTATAGGTTTTGGGGGTATGAACCATAGCAATACACATCCACCTTATAGCTTCAGCTGACACTTGTTGCTGCTCCTCGAACACGACATCATCTAGGTCGTCTTTGCTAAGCCCTAGATTTTTCATTATGTCCTCAATGCCCGTTGTTTCTAAGCCCGATCCTTCTATCGATCCCACCATGATTGTAAACCCTATTCCAACGTAACAAAACATCAGGGTGGAGAAACCCTAAATAAATCCCAACTCCAAAAAACAACCAGAAGCCGGTGGGGAGGCGGCAAGATCGCCCCCACCCCATTGCGGCCAGTAGTCATAGAGGAGATCGGTGAGGAGATTGGATTTTCTCAACGGTGGCTAAAAGTCCAAGCTAACGAGAGGAGCAGTAACCCTAAAGAGAGGGGACGGGCATAGAAACGGACGAGAGGTATGATTATCCATGATCTCCTGAAGCTGGTAAGGGGCCACACTGGCATGTCACGGGTGCTGGTGCTATTCTAGTCCACCAGGCCCAAGCCCAAGGGGGTGTGACCTGTGCGCCCGCACAGGGCCCCCCGTTTTCATGGGCCTCCAAATTTATACAGAACACTACTAACCATCTAATCTTGTGGTCCTTGGAGATGTTCCTTGCGAGCTGGAGAAGCCCCCGATCCGAACTACGCCTCTATGCCCGGCTACATCCAGCGATCGATCCGGAAATGAAAAAAAACGTGTTGGAAATATGCCCTAGAGGCAATAAATAAAGTGTTTATTATTATATTTCCTTGTTCATGATAATCTTTTATTATCCATGCTATAATTGTATTGATTGGAAACACATTACATGTGTGGGTAAATAGACAACACTTTGTCCCTAGTATGCCTCTAGTGAACTAGCTCGTTGATCAAAGATGGTCAAGATTTCCTAGCCATTGACATGTGATGTCATTTGATAACGGGGTCACATCATTAGGAGAATGATGTGATGGACAAGACCCAAACTACAAATGTAGCATATGATCGTGTAAGTTTATTGCTACTATTTTCTGCATGTCAAGTATATGTTCCTATGACCATGAGATCATGAAACTCACGGACACCGGAAGAGTGCCTTGTGTGTATCAAACGTCGCAATGTAACTGGGTGGCTATAAAGGTGCTCTACACGTATCTCCGGGGGTGTCTGTTGGGTTGGCATGGATCAAGACTGGGATTTGTTACTCCGTGTGACGGAGAGGTATCTCAGGGCCCACTCGGTAATACAACATCACAATAAGCCTTGCAAGCAATGTGACTAAGTGTTAGTCACAGGATCTTGTATTACGTAATGAGTAAAGAGACTTGTCAGTAACAAGGTTGAACTAGGTATGGAGATACCGACGATCGAATCTCGGGCAAGTAACATACCGAAGAACAAAGGGAACATCATACGGTATTAACTGAATCCTTGACATAGAGGTTCGACCGATAAAGATCTTCGTAGAATATGTAGGAACCAATATGGGCATCCAGGTCCCACTATTGGTTATTGACCGTAGAGGTGTCTCGGTCATGCCTACATAGTTCTTGAACCCGCAGGGTCTACACACTTAAGGTTCGATGACGTTTCGGTAGTATAGAGTTATGTATGGTGGTTACCGAAGGTTGTTCGGATTCCCAGATGAGATCCCGGATGTCATGAGGATCTTCGGAATGGTCCGGAGGTAAATATTGATATATAGGAAGTCCTATTTTGGTCGCCGGAAAAGTTTCGGGCTCATCAGTAGTGTACCGGGAGTGCCGGTAGTGTACCGGGAGACCATCGGGAGGGGTATTTTGACCCAAGAGGCTACATGGGTTGTGGTAGAGTTAATACCATCCCTTAGTAGGCTGGTGGAAGTCCCACATAAGGCTCATGCGTCTGGGAAGAAAATCCCAAAGAGAAAAAGGTGGGAAAAGGCAAAAAGACCAAAATAAGGAGGAGTCCTAGTCCTACGAGTATTGGAGGAGGAATCCTCCTCTCCTCCTTGGTTTGGCCGAAGCCTAGATGGCTTGTCCCTTGGGACAAGCCTCCTCCTCTCTTCCTCTTATATATACTAGAGGTTTTAGGGTTTTTGGCACTTGATTTTCAGCCACCTGCTACCCGTTCCTCTAGTGCATAGTTTCTCCTCTAGATCGGTTTTCTGCAGTGCTTAGGCGAAGCCCTGCCGGAATTGCTCCACCATCACCGCCGCGGCGCCGTCATGCTGCCGGAGAACTCGTCTACCTCTCCGCTACCTCTTGATGGATCTAGAAGGCGGAGATTTTCATCAAGCTATACGTTGTTGAACGCGAAGGTGCCGTCCGTTCGGTGCTTGATCGGGACGGATCGTGATTGGATCGCGGGACGCTCGGCGATTTGGATTGCGAAGACGTTCGACTACACCAACCGCGTTTCTTAACGCTTCCCGCTTAGCGATATCCAAGGGTACGTAGATCCACTCTCCCTCTCGTAGTTGCTCATCACCATGGATAGATCTTCCGTGTGCGTAGGAAATATTTTGTTTCCCATGCAACGTTCCCCAACATTGGCATCATGAGCTAGGTCTATGTGTAGATGAGATCTCGAGTAGAACACAAAGAGTTTGTGGGCATTGATGCTTAGATTGCTTCCTCCCTTGGTCGTGTTTTAGTTCAGCGATATTGTGGGATGAAGCGGCCCGGACCAACATTACTCGTACGCTTACGAGAGATCGGTTCCATCAACTGCAACTTGTTGCATAGATGGCTGGCGGGTGTCAGTTTCTCCTACTTTAGTTGGATCGGATTCGACAAAGGCGGTCCTTGAGAAGGTTGAAAAGCAACTAATGTATCACCATTGTGGTTTATGCGTAGGTGAGAATTGTTCTTGCTAGATACCCGTAGCAGCCACGTAAAACATGCAACAACAATTAGAGGACATCTAACTTGTTTTTACAGGGTATGTTGTGATGTGATATGGCCAATTACATGATGTGATATATGTGATGTATGAGATGATCATGTGTTGTATAGAATATCACGACTTGCATGTCGATGAGTACGGCAATCATTAAGCGCTATGTAATGCTTTACCTTATCGCTAAACGGTACCAATAGTAGTAGAACCATGATGGGCGCGACAACCCCAATGGCGACACGTTGATGGAGATCATGGTGTCGTGCCGGTGACGATGGAGATCATGCCGGTGCTTTCAAGATGGAGATCAAAAGCACAAGTATCATGTCACTTATGATTTGCATGTGATGTTAATCCTTTTATGCACCTTGTTTTGCTTACGATGATGGTAGCATTATAAGGTGATCCCTCAATTAAATTTCAAGATGAATTGTGTTCTCCTTGAGTGTGAACCGTCGCCTAAGTTCGTCGTGTCGAGACACCACGTGATGATCGGGTGTGATAGACTCTACGTTCACATAAAATGGGTGCAAGCCAGTGTTGCACATGCAGAACACTCGGGTTAAATTTGACGAGCCTAGCATGTATAGACATGGCCTCGGAACACAAGAGACCGAAAGGTCGAACATGAGTCATATAGTAGATATGATCAATATGATGGTGTTCACCATTGAAACCACCTCAACTCACGTGATGATCGGACTTGAGTTGGTGAATTTGGATCATGTGACACTCGTATGACCTGAGGGATGTCAATTTGAGTGGGAGCTTTAGTAATTTGATTAACTAAACTCATTATCTTGAACAATATTCTAAGTAATATTTGCATATTTATGTTGTAGATCAATGGCTCGCGCGGTAGCACCCCTGAATTATAATGCGTTCCTAGAGAAAGCTAAGTTGAAATATGATGGAAGTAACTTTGTTGACTAGGCCCATAATCTGAGGATTATCCTCACGTCTTCCTAGAAATCATATGTCCTTGATGCACCGCTTGGTGACCAACCAGAAGACATGTCATCCGAAGACATTAAGAACGCTTGGGAGGCACATTCTGGAGATTACTCAATAGTTCAGTGTGCAATATTGTATGGCTTAGAACCGGGACTTCAAAGACGTTTTGAACGTCATGGAGCATATGAGATGTTCCAGGAGTTGAAGTTTATCTTTCAGAAGAATGCTTGGATCGAGAGGTATGAGACCTCTGATAAGTTCTATGCTTGCAAAATGGAGGAGAGCAGGTCTATCAGTGAGCATATACTCAGAATGTCTGGGTATTCGAATCGTCTAGCAGAGTTGGGAATTGCCCTTCCGCTAGAGGCGATCACTGAGAGAGTTCTTCAATCACTGCCACCTAGTTACAAGAGCTTTGTGATTAACTATAACATGCACGGGATGAACAAGTCAGTCGCCGAGCTGTTTGCGATGCTAAAAGCCGCTGAGTCTGAAATCCAGAAAGAACATCAAGTGTTGATTGTCAATAAAACCACTAGTTTCAAGAAGAATAGTAAGGGCAAGGGCAAGAAGGGTAAAACCAAGAAGGATGGCAAAGTAGTTGCTATTCCTGTCAAGAAGCCCAAGCATGGACCCAAGCCAGAAACTGAGTGCTTTCACTGCAAGGGAACTGGTCACTGGAAGCGGAACTACCCCAAGCACCTGGCTGACAAGAAGGCGGCCAACGACAAACAAGGTATATATGATATACATGTCATTGATGTGTACCTTACTAGCTCTCGTTGTAGTGCCTGGGTATTTGATACCGATTCGGTTGCTCACATTTGCAACTCAAAACAGGAACTACAGAATAGATGAAGGTTGGCAAAGGATGAAGTGACGATGCGCGTGGGAAATGGTTCCAAGGTTGATGTGATCGCCATGGGAACGCTCTCTCTTTGATTACCATCGGGATTAGTGATGAACCCGAATAATTGTTATTTAGTGACTGCGTTAAGCATGAACATTATATCTGATCTTGTTTATTGCGAGACGGTTACTCATTTAAATCAGAGAATAAAGGTTGTTCTATTTATATGAGTAATATCTTTTATGGTCATGCACCCAATGTGAGGGGTTTATTCATATTGAATATTGATAGTGATGACACACATGTTCATAACATTGATGCCAAAAGATGTAGAGTTGATAATGATAGTACCACTTTCTTGTGGCACTACCATTTAGGTCATATTGGTGTAAAATGCATGAGGAAGCTCCATGCTGATGGACTTTTGGAGTCACTTGATTTTGAATCACTTGACACATGTGAACCATGCCTCATGGGCAAGATGACTAAAACGTTGTTCTCTGAAACAATGGAACGGGCAAGTGACTTATTGGAAATCATACATACTGATGTGTGCGGTCCAATGAATGTTAAAGCGCATGGTGGATATCGTTATTTTCTCACCTTCACTAATGACTTAAGTAGATATGGGTGTATTTACTTAATGAAACACAAGTCTAAAACATTTGAAAAGTGCGAGCAATTTTAGAGTGAAGTTGATAATCATCGTAACAAGAAGATTAAATTCCTGCGATCTGATCGAGGAGGTGAATATCTGAGTTATGAGTTTGGCGGTCACTTGAGACAATGTGGAATTGTTTCACAGTTGACACCTCCTAGAACACCACAGCGTAATGGTGTGTCAGAACGTCGTAATCGAACCTTATTAGATATGGTGCGTTCTATGATGTCTCTTGCTGATTTGCCACTATCGTTTTGGGGTTATGCACTAGAGGCAGTTGCATTCACTTTAAATAGGGCACCATCGAAATCCATTGAGACAACGCCATATGAACTATGGTTTGGCAAGAGGCCAAAGTTGTCGTTTCTTAAAGTTTGGGGATGTGATGCTTATGTCAAAAAGCTTCAGCCTGAAAAGCTGGAACCCAAAGCGGAGAAATGCGTCTTCATAGGATACCCGAAAGAGACAGTCGGGTATACCTCTATCTCAAATCCGAAGGTAAAGTGTTTGTCGCTAAGAACGGAACATTTCTTGAGAAAGAGTTTCTCTCGAAAGAATTGAGTGGGAGGAAAATAGAGCTTGATGAGGTTGTTGAACCTTTACTTCAACCTGAAAGTAGCGCAGCACAAAAAGATGGTTTTGTGGAACCTACGACGGTTGAAGAGGAAGTTAATGATGATGATCATGAAGCTTTGGATCAAGCTACTGTTGAACCTCGTAGGTCGACAAGGGCGCGTACTGCTCCTGAGTGGTACGACAACCCTGTCTTGGAGGTCATGTTGTTGGACAACAATGAACCTACGAGCTATGGAGGAGCGGTGATGGGCCCGAATTCTGAGAAATGGTTAGAGGCCATGAAATCTGAGATGGGATCCATGTATGAAAACAAAGTATGGACTTTGGAAGTATTACCTGAAGGGCGAAAGGCCATTCAAAACAAATGGATCTTTAACAAAAAGACGGACATGGATGGTAATGTCACCGTCAATAAAGCTCGACTTGTGGCAAAGGGTTTTTCACAAGTTCAAGGAGTTGACTATGATGAGACCTTCTCACCCGTAGCGATGCTTAAGTCTATCAGTATCATGTTGGCAATAGCTGCTTATTTCGACTATGAAATTTGGCAGATGGATGTCAAAACAACATTCCTCAACGGTTTCCTTGAGGAAGAGTTGTATATGATGCAACCAGAAGGTTTTTTCGATCCAGAGAATGCTGACAAAGTTTGCAAACTCCGGCGATCCATTTATGGGCTGGTGCAAGCATCTTGGAGTTGGAATAAGCGCTTTGATGAGGTGATCAAAGCGTTTGGATTTATACAAGTTTATGGAGAAGCTTGTATTTACAAGAAAGTGAGTGGGAGCTCTATAGCATTTCTAATAGTATATGTGGATGACATGTTGCTGATTGGAAACAATATAGAAATGGTGGAAAACGTGAAGGAATATTTGAACAAGCGTTTTTCAATGAAGGACCTTGGAGAAGTTGCTTTCATATTAGGCATTAAGATCTATAGAGATAGATCGAGACACTTAATAGCACTTTCACAGAGCACATACCTTGATAAAGTTTTGAAGAAGTTCAAAATGGATCAGTCCAAGAAGGGGTTCTTGCCTGTGTTACAAGGTGTGAAGTTGAAAGACTCAATGCCCAGTGACTGCAGAAGATAGAGAAAAGATGAGTGTCATCCCCTATGCTTCAGCCACAGGCTCTATCATGTATGCAATGTTGTGCACAAGACCCGATGTCAGCCATGCCATAAGTATGGCCGGAAGGTTTCAAAGTGATCCTGGAATGGAGCACTGGGCGGCGGTCAAGAATATCCTTAAGTACCTGAAAAGGACTAAGGAGATGTTTCTCGTTTATGGAGGTGATGAAGAGCTCGTTGTAAAGGGTTACGTCGATGAAAGCTTTGACACTGATCCAGATGACTCTAAGTCGCAAACCAGATACATATTTATTCTCAACGGGGGAGCGGTAAGCTGGTGCAGTTCCAAGCAAAGCGTGGTAGCCGATTCTACGTGCGAAACGGAGTACATCGCAGCCTCGGAGGCGGCGAAGGAAGGTGTCTGGATGAAGCAGTTCATAACAGATCTTGGAGTAGTGCCTAGTGCACTGAATCCAATGAACATGTTCTGTGATAACACTGGTGCCATTGCTTTGGCTAAGGAACCAAGGTTTCACAAGAGGACCAGACACATAAAGCGACGCTTCAACTCCATCCGCAATTACATCAAGGAGAAGGACATAAATATTTGCAAAGTGCACACGGATCTGAATGTTGCAGACCCGTTGACTAAACCTCTTCCAAGGGCTAAACATGATCAACACCAGAACTTCATGGGTGTTCGATTCATTACAATGTAAATCACATAGTGATGTGAACTAGATTATTGACTCTAGTGCAAGTGGGAGACTGTTGTAAATATGACCTAGAGTCAATAAATAAAGTGTTTATTATTATATTTCCTTGTTCATGATAATCGTTTATTATCCATGCTATAATTGTATTGATTGGAAACACATTACATGTGTGGGTAAATAGACAACACTTTGTCCTTAGTATGCCTCTAGTGAACTAGCTCGTTGATCAAAGATGGTCAAGGTTTCCTAGCTATTGACATGTGATGTCATTTGATAATGCGATCACATCATTAGGAGAATGATGTGATGGACAAGACCCAAACTACAAACGTAGCATATGATCGTGTCAGTTTATTGCTACTATTTTCTGCATGTCAAGTATATGTTCCTATGACCATGAGATCATGCACCTCACGGACACCGGAAGAGTGCCTTGTGTGTATCAAACGTCGCAACGTAACTGGGTGACTATAAAGGTGCTCTACAGGTATCTCCGAGGGTGTCTGTTGGGTTGGCATGGATCAAGACTGGGATTTGTTGCTCCGTGTGACGGAGAGGTATCGCAGGGCCCACTCGGTAATACAACATCACAATAAGCCTTGCAAGCAATGTGACTAAGTGTTAGTCACGGGATCTTGTATTACGGAACGAGTAAAGAGACTTGTCGGTAACGAGGTTGAACTAGGTATGGAGATACCGACGATCGAATCTTGGGCAAGTACCATATCGAAGAACAAAGGGAACATCATACAAGATTAACTGAATCCTTGACATAGAGGTTTGACTGATAAAGATCTTCGTATAATATGTAGGAACCAATATGAGCATCCAGGCCCCACTATTTGTTATTGATCGTAGAGGTGTCTCGGTCATGTCTACATAGTTCTCGAACCCGCAGGGTCTGCACACTTAAGGTTCGGTGACGTTTTGGTAGTATAGAGTTATGTATGGTGGTTACCGAAGGTTGTTCGGAGTCCTGGATGAGATCCCGGATGTCACGAGGAGCTTCGGAATGGTCCGGAGGTAAATATTGATATATAGGAAGTCCTATTTTGGTCACCGGAAAAGTTTCGGGCTCATCGGTAGTGTACCTGGAGTGCCGGTAGTGTACCGGGAGACCATCGAGAGGGGTATTTCGACCCAAGAGGCTACATGGGCTGTGGGAGAGTGAATAACAGCCCTTAGTGGGCTGGTGGAAGTCCCACATAAGGCCCATGCGTCTGGGAAGAAAAGTCCAAAGAGAAAAAGGTGGAAAAAGGTAAAAAGACCAAAATAAGGACGAGTCCTAGTCCTACTAGCATTGGAGGAGGAATCCTCCTATCCTCCTTGGTTCGGCCGAAGCCTAGATGGCTTGGACCTTGGGCCAAGCCTCCTCCTCTCTTCCTCTTATATATACTAGAGGTTTTAGGGTTTTTGGCACTTGATTTTCAGCCACGTGCTATCCATTCCTCTAGTGCATAGTTTCTCCTCTAGATCGGTTTTCTGGAGTGCTTAGGCGAAGCCCTGCCGGAATTGCTCCACCCCCACCGCCGCGGCGCCGTCACACTGCCGGAGAACTCGTCTACCTCTCCGCTACCTCTTGCTGGATCAAGAAGGCGGAGATCGTCATCAAGTTGTACGTGTGCTGAACGCGGAGGTGCCGTCCATCGGTGCTTGATCGGGACGGATCGTGATTGGATCGCGGGACGCTCGGCGATTTGGATCGCGAAGATGTTCGACTACACCAACCGCGTTTCTTAACACTTCCCGCTTAGCGATCTACATGGGTACGTAGATCCACTCTCCCTCTCGTAGATGCTCATCACCATGGATAGATCTTGCGTGTGCGTAGGAAATTTTTTGTTTCCCATGCAACGTTCCCCAACAAAACAATCGATCGAGTCATTAGGACAAGCAAAGCGACGAGGCGTATGTACGTCTTTTCATCTGGCATGGGCGGTAATCGCCACGGCAGGTTAGGGTTCCTCCGATCCTCCTTATTTTCCTTTCTTAGGAATCTCATGTCCAGCAATTCCGTTCCAACCTCCAGCTAGGTCCTTTTCAGGATTCAGGAGGGCAGGAGGAACGGTCGGACAACAGCCGACAGGAAGGACCTGAATCACCTGAAAGGCAAGGAAAGTTCTGGCCAATCTCCCAATCCCTGATTTTCTAAGCTTCATTTTGTCAATAATCAGTGACCCCGTGAGCCCTTTACTTCGAATTTTGATTTCCACCAGCTATTTAGTTCTTCTAAAATGAGTGAGGCGTTTTGGTGCCGAGGCTCATGTGCACCCATTCAGTAAAAAAATCAAAACAAATGATAAAAAAATTCCAAAAATTCCAAATTTATTTTGGGTGTAAGATAATTTCATGCGTGAGGTTCGCTCCAATTTTTGTATCATTTGAACATCTGAGCAGCTCTAGGAAAAAAAACAAATCAGGTCAAAACAATGCTTGAATGATAAACCTTTTTAGAGACCCGAATTTGTCTTTTTTGTCGAGAGATGCTCAGATGTTCAAATGATACAAAAATTGGAGCGAACCTCCCACATGAAATTATATACCACCCAAAAAATTTGACTTTTTTTGAATTTTTTTAGTATTTGTTTTGATTTTGTTACTCAGCGAGGGTGCAGATGAGCCCAGGCTCAAAAATGGATTCTCGTTCTAAAATCGTATAGTTAAATTCGTTATTCTTTTCATCTATAAGATATCTAGTATTGCAAGATCCAAGTCATGTCTGCATTTAGAAAACATCAATCTTGTTACAAAAAGTGTTCGAAGAAACAAAAATTAGAGGATTTAACACAGTTTTAGAAAGGAGATATGGATAAGTTTGTTATAAAAAACCACAAGTGTCTAAGAATAGGTACTATTTTTATATTTTCAATTGGTATGTAAGATATTATGAACTTTATATTATTATAGCTATATGTTTATGTAGTGTTTTCTTTAGTGAGATAAGGCCCATTTTAGGGTTTTGCAAGGGCCTCCAATTTTTCCGGCTCGGCCCTGCAGTCCACCTAGGCAGCATGTATCCTATCCACGCTTCTCAGCAGTCATGGTACTACTGAAGCTGAAGATGAACATGGCGTGCAACAGCTGAGATTTTTTAGAATCTGTAACACCCTTTTTTTAGGGGTAAGAGAATGTGCAACAACTCTTTTTTTTTTTAGTTGAGAGAATGTGCAACAGCTCAAAAGTTGTATACGGCGAAGCAGCATCGACAGGTGATGTGCTGCATCTCAGGCCCGAGAGGAGAACTGCTCGTCCAACCGGTGACTCAGGAAGCAACTTAACCAAGAGTACGGAAAACTCTATTCGCTGCATTTTGCGCTCCGCACACCCCCAGACTCTGTTTGGCCGGCCCAGTTTTGATTAACCACCGTTTTTGGGAGCCTTCTAGAGGCTTCCAGAACTGGTTTTTTTCTGGTTTTTTTCCTATTTCCTTTTTCGTTTTCTGTTTCGGTTTTTGTTTCTTTTTTCTTTACTTTTTGCGTTTCTTGTTTTTTCCATTTTTAAGATTTTTTTTCTTCTTTAAATAAAGTTCATGTTTGAAATTTTTTATAAAAATTCGAAAAATATTCTTGCTTTTATACAAAAGTTTAAATTTCAAATAATAGTCGTTTTAAAAATATAATCATAACTTCAAAAATGTTCGAGATTTAAAAAAAATGTTCGGTATTTTCAAAAGAAGGGGATTTTCAAAAAATATTATTGCTTTCGTTTAAATTTTTTTTCCTTTTCCTATTCCTTTTGTTTGACATTTTCTATTTTTTGTTTCAATTCCAAATAATGTTCTCGCGTTCAAAATTTTGTTCGCAATTTATATTTAGATGTTCGTGCTTTAAAGAATAATCAGGAATTGCAAAAAATGTTCTTTCTTTCATAATTTGTTCACAATATGAAAAATGTTTGAGTCCCAAAAATTGTTTTCGTATTCAAAAACTGCACGTTTTTCTAAATATTTCCATATTTTGAAAAAATGTAGTGGATTAAAGAATATGTTTTTGTTTTTCAGCAAAAAATCATGTTTTCATAAAAATATTTCTGTTTGAATTTGTTTTCTACTTTTCAATTATTTCACGATTTTTATATAATGTTTGTGTTTAGAAAATTAGTCTCATTCTCAAAATTTGTTCATAATTTTCATAAAAATGTTTGTGTTTCAAAAAATGCTAGGAATTTTAAAAAACAAAATCTCGTTTTTGAAATTTGTTCAAAATTGAAAATCAGGAAAACATTTTGTGAAACTACCAAACGAATTTTGAAGCACGATATTGTTTTCGGAAAATCCCGAACATTTTTGGAAAATCCCAAACTTTATTCAAAGTAATGAGTACTTTCTGAAAGGTGACCATGCTTTTCAAATATGCAAACATTTTTTGAATTTGTGAAAAATAAAAAATAATAGGAACATTTTTTAAAAATTTGTTTTTTTTGAAATTTTGAAGAACAAGCACGAGAAGGGAAAAGGCTACAGTACTCGCGCGCCTACTGTGTCAGGGCAGGTCGCTGCCTACTGGTGCGTCAAGCGGCCACTCCCCACGAAATGTAGCACATAGGAGCTCCCTATGCCTTTTTTGGGCAAGAGAATCTGCAACAGCTCTTTTTTTGTTGAGAGAATCCGCAACAATTGAGAAGTTGTACAGGGAGAAGTAGCATCGACAGGTGGTGGGCTGCATCTCAGGCCCGAGAGAAGAATTAACCAAGAGTACTCTTTGGGGGAAATCCTATTTAACTGTGTCAAATAAATAACACAGTGTCCAAGCAGCAAAGAAGTTTACTCTGGTGGTTCACAGGAGTGTCCCGTCTCGGCCGGTTTCTTGGCAGCCTTCACCAGAGGGCCATGCAAAGCTAAATGTAGATGCGACAGTTGCAGGCGCTGGGAGCTTTGGTGTTTTCGCAGCAATCTGTCGAGATCAGACGGGCTTTTCCTAGGGGCTTCGGCGATCAAGTTCAAGCACATATCCAATGTGGCAACGCTGAAAGCACTTGCTATTTGTGAGGTACAAGCTCTGGAAAGGACGTGTATGTTAATAAGTTCATATCGCCTCGGACAGCAAGGTCGTTGTCAGCGATCTGGAGAAGAAATCGGCGGCAGAGCAACGGTGAAATCATTCATGAAATAGTTGATCGGTCCCGTTCGTTCAATTCATGTAATTTTGTTCATGAGTTTAGGAGCTCGATTTTCGAGCCTCACAATCTTCCTAAGCATGCCTTAAGTGCTACTTTAGCTGGGGTATGGACACCATGTGTGGCTGGGCCATCCAGAGGAGCTGCAGTTTTTGCTTATAAACATCGTTAACACTTAATAAAGAGCGGCAAGATTGTCTAAAAAAATAACGGTGTCAAATTGTCGAGCTTTCACAGGCGATCCCCCGTGCGCGAGAATTGGGCCAGCCCAGAATCCCATAACAAGGCAGCCGGTTTTGGGAACCTTCCATAAAGTTCTCTGA
The DNA here is from genome assembly GCA_022496015.1 of Hordeum marinum. Classification (NCBI taxonomy): domain Eukaryota; kingdom Viridiplantae; phylum Streptophyta; class Magnoliopsida; order Poales; family Poaceae; genus Hordeum; species Hordeum marinum. The sequence goes on along the minus strand of CM039676.1, from coordinate 345,415,981 downwards.
AGTGGTTTTTGTTTTTCTACTGGTTTAGCGTTTTCATTTTGTGTTTATTTTTAATTTTTCTTGTTTTCGTTTTTCTGTTTCATTTACTTGATTTTCAATTTTTTAAGTTTTTTCTTTGTTTCGCATTGCTTTTTGTTTTTCATTTTTTGTCTACAAATTTCAAAAACGTTCATGATGTTCAAAACTGGTTAAAATGTTTACCTTTTCGTACTTTTGTTCTCTGTATCAGAAATTGCTCAGATGTTCAAAAAATGTTCATGTCTTTTCAATTTTGTTCATAATATCATAAAATGTTCGTGATTTACATAAAAATTCCCCATGTTCACATTTTTTGTTTCTATCTAGAGAAGTTGAAAAGTCTTATCTATTTTACCAATTTTCTTCACAAATTCAAAAAATGTTCTCGCTTTTTCATATAATGTTTTCATTTTCAGAATTTTTTTCACATTTCCAAAAATTGATTGTTTACAAATTTATTTATTTTCGTTTTTCGAAAATTATTTGCCTATTTGAAAAAATGACTGCCTTTTCCAACTTTTGTCCTCGGTCTTAAAAATATCTCTGATGTTAAAAACATGTTCATGTTTTTTCAATTTTATTCATAATTTCATGAAATGTTCGTGATTTTCATAAAAAGTTCGCACGTTTGAAAATATATTTCATATTTTTTTTCTGGGTTTCTAGAAATATTGAGATGTTGAAAATTGTTCCTCATTTTGCAAAATTGGTTCACAAATTCATAAATTGTTCGTGATTTTTGTGAAACAACGTCTGCATGTTCAGAAGAAAAAACATATTTTCAAAAACATTCCTTTTTTTCACATTTTTAGTCACAGTTCAGAAAAAATTTGAAAAAAAATCAAAATTTCGTTCACATTTCCATTTTTCTTTTGCAATTTAGAAATATTTTAGGAAGTTTATAATTTGTTTATAATTTCAAAAGATGTTTGGAAGTTTTGAAATTTTGTTCATGTTCTAAAGTTTTTTCGAAACTTTAAATTTTTGTTTGCAATGTGAAAGGAGATTACAAATTGCCTAGGAAAATCATGTTTTCAAAAATATTTAGAGTTCAACATTTTGTTCGCGACTCAAAAAATTGTTCTTATTTAAAAAAAATTGTAATTTGAAAATATATTCGGGTTTTAAAAATGTTTATTCAAATTTGATTCCGGATTCTAAAAATTGTTCAAATTTATAAACTTGTTCATGTTTTCAGAAAAGATGGAGTTTCAATTGAAGAAAATAAATAACAGGAAAATAACTAGAATAATAATAAAAAAATGAAAAGGAAAGAAAAAAAACGAAATGCACCCTCTATCGTACGAAGCAAACAGAATCACTTTGTTCGCTCGCTCGCGAAACGGAAGAAACAGAAAACAGCCCACTAAGCCCGCCAAGTGGAGGCTCTGTGCGAAGCAGCAGCTAATTGATGCAATAAGCGTCAGATATGAGTTCCCCTCCTTCGCGGGGCGGGGGGGGGGGGGGGGTTCTCCCCTATATGCCGCATTTGACAAAGCTTCCCACAGGGCAGTCTCTGCCTAGGACGGCCCACGCAGCAGAAAACAGCGGTGTAAAAAAAAAAGAAAATTGTCCGATAGCCAGGATTCGAACTCGTGATCCAGCTCTACATGAGACATGAACCTAACCACTGGAGCTGATTAACAATATTTCATGACAATCGTGATCCAGCATATGCAGATTTGCAGTTCCAGCATATGCAAATCGCGATCCAGCATATGCAGATCGGCAGTTCCAAAATTTTCCTTTCTTTAACAACATTTTATGATAATTCAGAATACTTTTTATAACTTTTATTAAAAAAATGAACAAGTGTTATCCAATTTTTTGAATTATAAAATAAATTTTAAAATGGGATGAATTCTTGAATTGGCGAACAAATTTTGAAAAACATGAACATTTATGAAATTGGAGAACAATTTTTTGATAAACACGATTTTTTTAAAGATGTGAACAAATTTTAATCTGCGAACAATTTTCAAAACAATATTTTTCATTTGTGTACAAATTTTGAAGCAAATGAGTAAAAAAGGGAAAAGGGGAAAATTATTTGAAATTTATGATCAAATTTGACTATATGAAAAAAACATTGAAAACAAAAACCTGTTTTTCGAACTTATGGACATGTTTTGTAAGGAGGACATTTTCTAAAATATATGATTTTTTTCTACAAATCAACAACAGTTTTGAATTTGTGTAATACGAACATTTTTTAATTCTCGAACATATTTTAAAGTTCTAAAAAAGGAAAGCCAAAACAGGAGAAAAATGACTTGGGAAAGAAACGGAAAAAATGAAATAAGTAAACCAAAAATGGGAAAAGGAAAAGAAAAAAACGAAACAAACAAACAAACAAGGGAAAAAAAGAAACAGAAAAAAGTAAAAGTAAAGAAGCGATGAAATCTGGACCAGGAACCTTCTAGAAGGAGAAGGTTCCCAAAACAGGATAGTGTAGGCTTGTGTGATCTTGGAGTTGTGTCCGCACATCTTGATCGCTAGGTAGCTTCCTTCTGTGGGAATCAGCTACAACAAGACGCAGTGAGCGTGTATGAGGGAATTCCCTCCTTCGGGCGCCTCGACAAGGGTCATTTGGGATGGGCTGGGAACGCGTCAGTTGGCGCGATGTGGGCGTTCTCTCCTAGATTTTATTTTTCTGTACACGTTTTCTGCATTTAGATGATTTTTTTGATTTTGTTGGCTTTTCAATCCCCCCTCCCCTCGGGTTTTTCTTAGGATTTGGACCCTACTTTAAAAAAAAATCTACGTGAAAAGACGTCATTTTTTTTCTTTCGCAAGAGGCATAAAATTACTTTTCCTGGAGACACAGTTTTTCTTCCGCAAGCTGCATGGCCGTTCCTCTCGGAAAAGGTAAAAAGACATGTTTTCTTTTTTTTTTTCCTTTCCACGAGAGTCACATATTTACTTCTTGTGAAAGCATGGATTTGCTTCCGAAAAGAAAAAAAACGTGAATTTTCCTTCCGCGAGTGACACAAATTTGCTTCTCGTGAAGGCATGGATTTGCTTATGTGAGAGGCAGGATCGTGCCTCTCGAAAAAGGAAAAAAACGTATTTTCGTTTTCTTTTCCTTTTCCTTCCCGCGAGTGGCACATGTTTACTTCTCACAAAGGCATAGATTTGCTTCGCAAGTGCACGGTCGTGCCTTTCGGTGAAGGAAATAAATACGTTTTTTCCTTCGCAAGAGGCACATATTTGTTTTTCACGGAGACACGGATTTGCTTCGCGAGAGGCACGCCTCTGGAAAGAGGAAAAAGAAACGTGTTTTCTTTCCTTCTATAAGAGACACAATTTTACTTTTCGTGGAGGCACGGATTTGCTTCTGTCATAGGCACGGTCATGCCTCTCGAAAAGGAAAATATGTGCTTTCGGTTCGGGTTTTTTGTCTTCATTGAAACCTATCAACATGTGATCTACTTTTAAAGATCTTAACGCGAGGCATCCAACAATAAAAACAGTTCGAGATACAAACACACGGTTTAAAAGATAAATCGTTTTGAATAAACAAGATTTGGACTCTAATATTACGACAAGTGGTGCACATGTAGTATACCGCTTGTCGCAAGCTGGAGACGTCTAAATGGACTTTGCAAAGAATACTTTTAATTAGTGATTTCACATGACTCTTGCTCGTAGGGAGACACCGAAGAGAAGTACTTACTCCAAACTACTAGATGGGAGAGGGAATTTCTTATTAGACGCGTGTTGCGGAAAATTGTCTTCCATTTGGATATGAGACTGACGAGCGATCATAATATGGGACGGCTCATTTAAGTTGTTGTCTGTTCAACATAATCCCTTTTTGGAACCTTCTAGAAGATTCCTAAATTGGCTATTTTGCTTTACTTGTAATATCTGGTTTTCTTATTGTTTTTTCTTTTTTTCTTTCTTCTCCTTTTGTTTTTCGTATATACACAAATCTTCTAAAAGAAAGGTCAAAATCTTTTTAAAAATCTCTTTTTCTAAAATTATTTGGAATTTCAAAAGTTGCTTATGTTTTAAAAAGATTTTCGTGTTTTTAAATTTTTTTAGATGTTTTCCAAATGTTTAAAATTTTGGTAATGTTTTAAAAAAATCTTTGGAATTTTATAAATTGTTCACTTTTTCAAGAAATGTTTGGAATTTTAAAAATTATTCAAAATTTACAATAAAAATATTCATAAATTTTAGAAATGGTTGCCATGTATAAAAAATATAAGCTTTTTAGATTGAAAATAAAACCCATACCGTTTCATAAATTCGATGTGCCTCTAGTGTTAGTACATAAAGATTTTGCATTGCCCAAGAGTCACGAATGCTCACGAGCTCCAGGGCTCGAGGCAAACTTGCGACGAGTGGTCGTGAGTTTGATCCCTTGTAGGTGGACTGCTTTTTTAGGATTTTGCACTGCATTGTTTGCGCTACAGTGTCATTCGCTTGGGTGGCTGGCAATAAGTTGACCCAATCGGGCTTCCATATGCGTTGCGCGTTGTTTTGACGCAACGAGCGTCCTTGTTTCCATCGAAGGTGGCCGTCGGGAAGGTCTATAACCAAGATAGAAAATGAACAGCAATGGTATCCTGGAGTAGGAGGTGCTTGTAACGTCGGCTCCCGACTATACGGGTCGGGCTGAGGATCCCAAGATGATCAACTAGTGGGCCATATTCAAAGGGCCCATGAGCATCAAGGTGGATATCAACCGAAGACTTGGAACATATTCCACGACGTAGAGCTCATCTAAGCTCATCTTCGGCAGATTTACCTTTACATGTAATCGACCTATGTAAACCATAGGTACCCCCCATCTACATAAGTCGAGCGGTTAGATTGTAGGCGACAACTCGCATACACATACACGATCTCGTGATGGATCAACATGTACTTTATACTCCCTCAATCAATACAATCAAACAAGGATATTTGGTATTATCTCTTCAAGAGAGTGCGAACCTGGGTAAATCCCATGTTTCTATTACCATCGCACCAAGGCTACCAACTCGGGGGACTACTATGAACCCACAAGTATAGGGGGTCGTGACAGACTTTGAGGGTAGTATTTCACCCAAATTTATTGATTCAACACAAAGGGGACCGAAGGATATTTATGAGCCTTAGCAGTTGAGTTGTCAATTCAACCACACCTGAAATATGATATCTCTATAGCAAAGCATTTAGTAGCGCAGTAGTTTTATAGTTTTGATAGTTTCAGTAACAACAACAATAGTAACATGAACATTAACAATAGTAGTTTGTGATGATATAACAACAACAACAACAACAACAACAACAACAACAACAACAACAACAACAACAACAACAACAACAACAACAACAACAACAGTAACTTAGCAAATATCAATATGAGAAAAATGTGGCATTGGATCAGCGATGGTTATTTATGTTGTATAACATTCATCATGTGATAGTCACAATCTAGAGCGATACACAATAGCTCCAATGTATCAATGTAATGTAGGCATATATTCCATATATAGTCATACGTGTTTAAAATAAGAACTTGCATGCCATCGTTTGTCATACCCTCCCGTGGCAGCGAGGTCCAAAGGGAAATTAAGGGATAATAAGGTTTTCTTGAACCGGAACAAAGTATTAACACATAGTGAATACATGAACTCTCATACTACGGTCTTCATAGGAGAGGATCCGAACTATAGTCACTTTGTGTCTACGGATCATAACACATAATAGTTTCATATAACTTGCAAGATATGATCTAAAACATTCTAGTATTCACGGAAATATAACAGGTTTAGATCAAAAATCATGAAACTCGGGCCTTAGTGACAAGCATTAAGCATAATAAAGTCATAACAACATCAATATCAAAAATAGTGGATACTAGGGATCAAGCCCTAACAAAACTAACTCGATTACATGATGAATCTCATCCAACTCCTCACCAAACAGCAAGCCTATGAAGGAATTACTCACTCTTAGTGGGGAGCATCATGGAATTGGCGATGAAGGAGGGTTGGTGATGACGAAGACCGAAGATTCCCCTCTCACGGAATTGAATTGATTACATGTCAAATCTGGCCCAACCCCATCACCGTCTGGCAAGCCTATGAAGAAATTACTTACTCCCATGGTGAGCATCATGGAATTGTTGCTAGAGAAGGGTTGATGTTGACGCCAACGATGAATCCCCCTTTCCAGAGCCCCAAACGGACGCCATATCAACCCTCCCTTATGAAGAATAGGAGGTGGTGGCGTCTCTGTTGGGGAACGTCGCATGGGAAACAAAAAAATTCCTACGTTCACGCAAGACCTATCCATGGTGATGAGCATCTACGAGAGGGATAGTGGATCTACATACCCTTGTAGATCGCTAAGCGGGAAGCGTTAAGAAATGCGGTTGGTGTAGTCGAACGTCTTCGCGATCCAAATCGCCGAGCATCCCATGATCCAATCACGATCCATCCCGATCAAGCACCGAACGGACGACACCTACGCGTTCAGCACACGTACAGCTTGATGACGATCTCCGCCTTCTTGATCCAGCAAGAGGGAGCGGAGAGGTAGATGAGTTCTCCGGCAGTGTGACGGCGCCGCGGCGATGGTGGTGGAGCAATTCCGGCAGGGCTTCGCCTAAGCACTGTAGAAAACTGATCTAAAGGAGAAACTATGCACTAGAGGAACGAGTTGCACGTGGCTGAAAAACTAGTGCCAAAAAACCCTAAAACCTCCAGTATATATAGGAGAAATAGAGAAGGAGGCTTGGCCCTCAAGGGACCAGCCCTTGGTTCGGCCGAATCAAGGAGGAGAGGAGGACTCCTCCTCCAATCCTAGTAGGACTAGGAATCCTCCCTATCTTGCCTTTTTCCACCTTTTTCTCTTTGGGTTTTCTCTCCTAGCTGCATGGATCTTGTGTGGGACTTCCACCAGCCCACTAAGGGCTGGTATTCAATCTCCCACAGCCCGTGTAACCTCTTGGGTCGAAATACCCCTCCTAATGGTCTCCCGGTACACTACCGGCACTCCCGGTACACTACCGATGAGCCCGAAACTTTTTTGGCGACCAAAATAGGAATTCCTATATATCAATATTTACCTATGAACCATTCCGGAGCTCCTCATGACGTCCGGGATCTCATCTGGGACTCCGAACAACCTTCGGTCACCACCATACATAACTCTATACTACCGAAATGTCACCAAACCTTAAGTGTGCAGACCCTGCGGGTTCGAGAACTATGTAGACATGACCGAGACACCTCTACGGTCAATAATCAATAGCGGGACCTGGATGTCCATATTGGTTCCTACATATTCTATGAAGATCTTTATCGGTCGAACCTCTATGTCAAGGATTCAGTTAATCCCGTATGATGTTCCCTTTGTTCTTCGGTATGTTACTTGCCCGAGATTTGATCGTCGGTATCTCCATACCTAGTTCAACCTCGTTACCGGCAAGTATCTTTACTCGTTCCATAATACAAGATCCCGTGACTAACACTTAGTCACATTGCTTGCAAGGCTTATTGTGATGTTGTATTACCGAGTGGGCCCTGAGATACCTCTCCGTCACACGGAGCAATAAATCCCAGTCTTGATCCATACCAACCCAACAGACACCCTCAGAGATATCTGTAGAGCACCTTTATAGTCACCCAGTTATGTTGCGATGTTTGATACACACAAGACACTCTTCCGGTGTCCGTGAGTTGCATGATCTCATGGTCATAGGAACATATACTTGACATGCAGAAAACAGTAGCAATAAACTGACACGATCATATGCTACGTTGTAGTTTGGGTCTTGTCCATCACATCATTCTCCTAATGATGTGATCCCGTTATCAAATGACATCACATGTTAATGGCTAGGAAACCTTGACCATCTTTGACCAACAAACTAGTTCACTAGAGGCATACTAGGGACAAAGTGTTGTCTATTTACCCACACATGTAATGTGTTTCCAATCAATACAATTATAGCATGGATAATAAACGACTATCATGAACAAGGAAATATAATAATAAACACTTTATTTATTGCCTCTAGGGCATATTTCCAACAGTCTCCGTCTCCTAAAATGTGATAAAAGTTTGTCCCCAATTTTTTGCTCTGTGAGACAGTACTTATGGAGTTTGAGTTAGGGCAAACGGAGGTCCGTGGGACCCACGAGCCTACATGGACCCCCCCTAGGGGGTGGGCTCGCCACGTGAGCTTGTGGCTCCCTGGTGGGCCCTCTCCGGTAGTTCTCTTCCCTAGTATTTTGTATATATTCTGAAAATATTCTCGTATATTTTTAGCCCAATCCGAGAACTTTGTTCTTGCATAAAAACAACACCATAATAATTCTTCTGAAAACAACATCAGTCCGGGTTAGTTTCATTCAAATTATGCAAACTAGAGTACAAAATATGAGCAAAAGCGTTTGGAAAAGTACATATGTTTAGGGCGCATCAACTCCCCAAGCTTAAGGTATTGCGTGTCCTCAAGCAATTCAGTTAACAAGCTGAAAGTGATAAAGAAAAAAAATTACAAACTCTTTTTCTCTCGTTGTTGTATATAAGCTTAACTAGTGTTCAAGTTTTCAGGATAGATTGTGAACTAACCATATGAATGATAACATTTTGATCTCATATTTGCTCATAACAATAACATGATCAACTAGAAAGTAATAAAAAGATATCTACGTAAATTTTCTATGTAAGTGTAGCGTTTTGGTGAACGAGAGATATGAGCGGGTGAAATGAGTGGGTGAAACACACGATGTGACACCAGCCGTGCACCGAGATCCATGTTGTGTGATAGGACGGTAGGAAGATTGTTTGCCCGAGATGGGCAAGAATTTGACATCAGATGTATAAGAGAATTTACAGCAGACTTGTCAAATAAGTCCCCCTATATGCCCGCGGGTGCGCCCGGGCGCGTCCGTGGACAGTGACCCGACACACCTCATATTTGATACTCTGCATTTGAATCTCTCATATTTCAACCCCTAGATTCATACAAAGCATGCAAAAAACCTATGCACTACTTACTACGTATTGACCTAGCTATCTTAGTCGAAGATGTTCACGACGTCGGTTCGAGGCGCTGGGTAGACAGTGGTGTAGGAGGTCTCCGGCTCCTCCTGCTACTCGACATCATCCAAGTATCCGAGCATCTCCCCTCCTTCGCGACCTGTTCCGCCTCCATCTTCTGCGGACAACGGCGTCTGGCCACCGCATCCGATTATGAGCGGATGTAATCAAGGATGGCTTGGTGCTCCTCTGCACATCCGCATCCCCAGCGTCCCCCACATCCTCCGTCGGCTCCTCCTCCTCCTCAGCCTCTTCCTCATCCTCGTCCTCCTGCTCCTCCTTGTCCTCTTCCTCCTCCAAGGCCTCCTCCAGATCCATAGCATCCGGAGGTAGCCCCACGGCAATCCAGGCTTCCCGCCTTACCCGGATTTTCTCAGGGAGTTGCAGCCGGTGCTCTAACATTAGAAAGTGGAAGTGTGGTGGGACATGGCTAAAATAGCCGGGATAGGAACGACTACAGCAGACGGGTAGAGGAAAGAGATGGCGGCAACAAACGGGAGTAGAAATATATCGAGGGGTAGGGTTTCAGCGTCGGTGGTTGGCATAAATAGTAGGGCTAGGGACTATGTGGCCCGCCGGACCGGCGCCACACGGCTTTCGCACCCCTCACTGAAGGAAGCATCCGTCGGACAATCGGGTTTCCGCATGATTATTTACTCCACAAAAATGTACTATAAAAGTACTCCACAAAAATATACTATAAAAGTTCTCCACAAAAATAAATTAGTTATTATCATATTTGCCGGTAACGAGATTGAACTAGGTATGGAGATGCCGACGATTGAATCTCGGGCAAGTAACATATCGAAGAACAAAGGGAACATCATATGGGATAAACTGAATCCTTGACATAGAGGTTCAACCAATAAATATATTCATAGAATATGTAGGAACCAATATGGGCATCCAGGTCCCGCTATTGGTTATTGACCGTAGAGGTGTCTCGGTCATGTCTACATAGTTCTCGAACCTGCAGCGTCTGCACACTTAAGGTTCGGTGATGTTTCGGTAGTATAGAGTTATGTATGGTGGTGACCGAAGGTTGTTCGGAGTCATATATGAGATCATGTACGTCACGAGGAGCTCCGAAATGGTCCAGAGGTAAAGATTGATATATAAGAAGTCCTGTTTTGGTCGCCGGAAAAGTTTCGGGCTCATCAGTAGTGTACCAGGAGTGTCGGGAGGGTACCGGGGGACCTTCGGGAGGGGTGTCTCGACCCAAGAGGCTACATGGACGCTATAAAGGGGTTGTCAATCCCTTCACGGTTACATGCAAGGATGAGATCTGATAGAGATAGATTACTTGAACGGAAAGTAAAACAAAAGGAAAAAATAATGCATCAAAGTATTTTTTTTGGTATTTTTGGATTTATATCTGAAAGTATAAGAGGGAAAATAGGCCCGGGGGCCATAGGTTTCACTAGAGGCTTCTCTCATGATGGCAAGTATTACGGTGGGTGAACAAATTACTGTCGAGCAATTGATAGAAAAGCAAATAATTATGAAGATATCCAAGGCAATGATTATACATATAGGCATCACGTCCGTGTCAAGTAGACCAAAACGATTATGCATCTACTACTATTACTCCACACATCGACCAACTCCTGCCTGCATCTAGAGTACTAAGTTCATGAAGAACAGAGTAACGCATTAGGTAGGATGACATGATGTAGAGGGATAAACTCAAGCAATATGATGAAAAACCCATCTTTTTATCCTTGATGGCAACAATACAATACGTGCCTCGCTACCCCTACTTTGTCAATGGGCGAGGACACCACAAGATTGAACCCAAAACTAAGCACTTCTCCTTTTGCAAGGATTACCAATCTAGTTGGCAAAACCAAACCAATAACTCGAAGAGACTTGCAAATATATGAAATCATGCATATAAGAATTCAGAAAAGACTCAAATAATATTCATAGATAATCTGAACATAAACCCACAATTCATTGGATCTCGACAAACACATCGCAAAAGAGTATTACATCGGATAGATCTCCATGCAGATTATGAAGAACATGGTATTGGAGAGCAAAGAGAGAGAAGAAGTGATCTAGATACTAGCTATGGACTCGAGGGTCTCTGGTGAACTACTCACGCATCATCGGAGGGGCAATGGAGTTGATGTAGATGCCCTCTGTGATCGAATCCCCCTCCGAAAGATTACCGGAGAAGGCTCCAAGATTGGATCTCTTGGGAATGGAGGCTTCCGGCGGCGGAAAAGTGTTTTTGTGGCTCTTTCTGGTATACAGGAAATATTTGGGAGTTTATAGGCCGAAGATTAGGGTTAGGAGGGCTACAGTGGGCCCACAAGCCTGTAGGGCGTGCCCTACCCCCCCTCCCCCTAGGCGCGCCCCTAGGGCTTGTGGCCCCACGGTGGCTCTCCTACCTTGGTCTCCAAGCTTGGTGGTTTCCTTCCGGTCCAAAAAAAAATCATTCCAAAGGTTTTATTCCATTTGGAATCCGTTTAATATTCCTTATCTGCAATTCTCTAAAACAAGGAAAAAACAGAAACTGGCACTAGGCTCTAGAGTAATAGGTTAGTCCCAAAAATAATATAAAATAGCATATTAATGCATATAAAACATCCAAAATAGATAATATAATATCATGGAACAATCAAAAATTATAGATACGTTGGAGACGTATCAGCATCCCCAAGCTTTATTCCTGCTCGGCCTCGAGTAGGTAAATGAGAAAAACAAAAAAAATGATGTTGAATGCTACCTAACATATTTATCCATGTAATATCCTTTATTGTGGCATGAATATTCAGATCCGTAAGATTCAAAACAATAGTCTAATATTGACATAAAAATAGTAATACTTCGAGCACACCAACAAGGCAGTCGTGTCCTTTCGAAATAACATGGCCTTAGAAAGTTATCCCTACAAAATCATATGGTCTGGCTATGCTCCATCTTCCCCACACAAAGTATCTAAATCATGCACAACCCCGATGAACAAGTCAAGCAATTGTTTCACACTTTTTGTGTTCTCAAACCTCTTCAACTCTCACGCAATACATGAGCATGAGCCATGGATATAACACTACAGGTGGAATAGAATATGAAGGAGGTGCAAGGAAAAAGGGAGAAGATAACCTCACATCAACTAGGCGTATCAACGGGCTATGGAGATGCTCATCAATAGATATCAATGTGAGTGAGTAGGGATTGCTATGCAACAAATGCACTTAGAGCTATAAGTGTATGAAAGCTCAAAAAGAAAACTAAGTGGTCGTGCAAGATGAATATCCACTAGTTATATGAAAGTGACAAAATAGGAGACTCTCTATCATGAAGATCATGGTGCTATTATGAAGCACAAGTGTGGAAAAAGATAGTAGCAATTGCCCCTTCTCTCTTTCTCTCATTTTTTTAATTTTTAGTCGGCATCTTTGGCCTCTTTTATTTATTTTTTTGTTTGGGCTTCGTTGGCCTCTTTTATTTTTTGTAAAGTCTGGATACTGATCCCAACTTGTGAGGGAGTCATGGCTTCCATCATCCTTTTCTCTTACGGGACAATGCTCTATTAATGAAAATCATCACACTTTTATTTACTTATAACTCAAAAAATAAAATTACAACTCGATACCTAGAACAAAGTATGACTCTATATGCAAGATGAAGTGATGGTGCATGTCATGAAAAACTAAATGGTGGAAATTGCATGGCAATATATCTCGTAATGGCTATGGAAATGCCATAATAGGTAGGTATGGTGGTTTTTTTAAGGAAAATATATGTTGGCTGTTTTGAGGAAGGAGGGTTTGGTGTACCGGCGAAAGTTGTGCGGTACTAGAGAGGCTAGCAAAGATGGAAGGGTGAGAGTGCGTATAATCCATGGATCCAACATTATTCATAATGAACTCACATACTTATTGCAAAAGTCTATTAGTTATCAAACAAAGCATTAGACGCATGCTCCTAAGAGAGAGGTTGGTAGGAGTTAACCATCGCGCGCTCCCGACCCTCACACAAAGGTTGACAATCATTAAACAAATCATGCTCCGACTTCGTTACATAACGGTTCACCATACGTGCATGCTACGGGAATCAAAAACTTTAACACAAGTATATATTCAATTCACAACTACTCACTAGCATGACTCTCATATTACCATCTCCATTATCTCAAAACTATATGCAAGGAATCAAACTTCTCATAGTATTCAATGCACTTAATATGATAGTTTTTACTATATCCCTCTTGGATGCCCATTATATTAGGACTAAATTCATAACCTAAACAAATTACCATATTGTTTTAAGAAACACTCAAAATAATATAAGTGAGGAATGAGAGTTCAATAATTTCTATAAAATATAACACCACCATGCTCTAAAAATATATAAGTGAAGCACTAGAGTAACATTGCCTAGCTCAAAAGATATAAGTGAAGCACATAGAGTATTCTAATAAATTCACGATTCAGCGTGTCTCTCTCAAAATATGTGTGAAGCAAGGATGATTGTGGAAAACTAAAAATCAAAGACTCATATCATACAAGACGCTCCAAGAAATACACATATCATGTGGTGAATCAAAATATAGTCTCAAGTAAATTTACCGATGGATTGAAGACGAAAGAGAGGATGCCTTTCGAGGCATACCCAAGCTTAGGCATTTTGGTATCCTTGAATATGTCTTGGGGTACCTTGGGAATCCCCAATCTTAGGCTCTTGCCACTCTTTATTCCATAGTCCATCAAATCTTCACCCAAAACTTGAAAACTTTACAACACAAAACTCAATAGAAAACTCATGAGATCCGTTAGTATAAGAAAAATAAATCACAACTTTAGGTACTGTTGTTAACTCATTATTTATTTATATTTGTGTAATACATACTGTATTCTAACTTTTCCATGGTTCATACCCCCCGATACGACCCATAGATACATTAAAATAAGCAAACAACACAAAGAAAACAGAACAGTCTGTAGCAATCTGTAGACTTCGAATACTTCTGAAACTCTAAAAATTCTGAATCATTAGGAAAATCAGTAAAGTTTGTATATCAATCTTGTGTAAAAATTTCAGATCAATTAGACGCTCTGAAAAATTTAGAAAATTCCTGGACTGAGCGTAAAAGTTTCTGTTTTTCAGCAAGATCAAATCAACAACTACCATAGATCACACCAAAGGTCTTACTTGGCTCAAACAATAATTAAAACACCAAAAAACAATTACTACAGAAGTAATAATCTGCAAAACACACCAAAACAGAAGCAAAAAAATAGAAAGCAAAATAAAATTAGGTTGCCTCCCAACAAGCACTATTGTTTAACGCCCCTAGCTAGGCAAAACACAATAGATCTAGGTATTGTCATAATAATAATAAGGGAGATCATTCATGCTCATCTCATACTCCCTTCTTTCAGCATATAATTTCCTTTTTGCAAGCAAAAATAATCAAAAGGGCTGAATTTAATAGGATAGGGATCCTTAAGATCAAGTGCGGGAGGAATAGGTTCCTCGTTTGGCCCCTTATCAATTCATCATTATAAGCTTTCCTTTGGGTTAAGGCCATGAGACTTTTTCTAAGAATGAACTCTAATCCATTATTTTGTATGGCAAAGTTATCATTGAGTTCATAAATCTTATCAACCAAAACCTCGGTAGGGACCTTTTTTATCAAATTTTCATTATAAGCAACTTGGTCCGGAGATCGTAGTCTCATTATCTCTTCTTGATTAAAAAGGACCTCCTCAATAGGGGGACATCCACCATTAATTTTTTAATGAGCAAAAATTTCACTAGCCTCTTTCATGATAAATCTAAACTCGTGGGCTAGGAATATAGTGGCGGCACGCTTAACAGAGGAATGCTGAATAGTAGAGAACTCAAGAAAAATCATTTGTATGCAAGGGTGCATATGCAAGAATTGCCTCTCAAGTTCACTTATTAACAAATTTATAGCATCCGCAAGACTATTAGTTTTATTGAGAATGGAACCTCCTAAGGTAGGAAGCGTTCCCGCACAAGTGAAGAAATCTTGAATAACACCTTTTCCAATGATATTACCACTACCTATGCGGAACCTTTTTGTATGAATGATAGTAGGTTCTTTTTGAGGATTGGTATTAGCAAGGTCATCAAAATTCTCCTCAATTTTACTACTATCTCTTTCATTGAAAGTCTCCTTAGATTCCGACATGATGGCAAAGCGAGCAACCAAGCAAACGAAAGAAGGGCGAATAAAAAGGCAAATCTTTTTGGTATTTTCTAAAAATCGTTTTAGAAGTGGGGGAGAGGAAAACGAGAGGCAAAAGGCAAATAATGTAAATGCAAGAGATGAGTTTGTGATGGGTACTTGGTAGGCTTGATGTAGATCTCCCCGGCAACGATGCCAGAAATCCTTCTTGCTACTTCTCGAGCATGTGTTGGTTTCCGTGAACAGGAACAGTTGATGCAGCAAAGTAGATAAGTGTTTCCCTCAGTTGTTGAGAACCAAGGTATCAATCTAGTAGGAGATACAAGCAAGTCCCCAATAGGTGTACCTACACAAAGAATCAAACTCTTGCACCCAACACTATAAAGGGGTTGTCAATCCCTTCACGGTTACTTGCAAGGATGAGATCTGATAGAGATAGATTACTTGAACGGAAAGTAAAACAAAAGGCAAAAATAATGCAGCAAAGTATTTTTGGTATATTTGGTTTTAGATCTGAAAGTATAAGATGGAAAATAGACCCGGGGGCCATAGGTTTCACTACAGGCTTCTCTCATGATGGCAAGTATTATGGTGGGTGAGCAAATTACTATCGAGCAATCGATAGAAAAGCGAATAATTATGAAGATATCAAAGGCAATTATTATGCATATAGGCATCACTTCCATGTCAAGTAGACCAAAACGATTCTGCATCTACTACTATTACTCCACACATCGATCGACTCCTGCCTGTATCTAGAGTATTAAGTTCATGAAGAACAGAGTAACACATTAGGTAAGATGACATGATGTAGAGGATAAACTCAAGCAATATGATGAAAACCCCATATTTTTTATCCTTGATGGCAACAATACAATACGTGCCTCGCTACCCCTACTTTGTCACTGGGTGAGGACACCGCAAGATTAAACCCAAAACTAAGCACTTCTCCTCTTGCAAGAATTACCAATCGAGTTGGCCAAACCAAACCAATAACTCGAAGAGACTTGTAAATATATGAAATCATGGATATAAGAATTCAGAAAAGACTCAAATAATATTCATAGATAATCTGAACATAAGCCCACAATTCATCGGATCTCGACAAACACACCGCAAAAGAGTATTACATCGGATAGATCTCCATGAAGATCATGAAGAACATGGTAATGAAGAGCAAAGAGAGAGAAGAAGCCATCTAGCTACTAGCTATGGACCCGAAGGTTTGTGGTGAAATACTCACGCATCATCGGAGGGGCAATGGATTTGATGTAAATGCCCTTCGTGATCGAATCCCCCTCCGGCAGATTACCTGAAAAGGCTCCAAGAGTGGATCTCTCGGGAACGGAGGCTTCTTGCGGCAGAAAAGTGTTTTTGTGGCTCATTCTGGTATACAGGGAATATTTGGGAATTTATAGGCCGAAGATTAGGGTTAGGAGGGTTGTCGTGGGCCTACAAGCCTGCAGGGCACGCCCTACCCCCCTGGGCGCGCCCTAGGGCTTGTTGTCCCACGGTGGCTCTCCTGCCTTGGTCTCCAAGCTTGGTGGTTTCCTTCTGGTCCAGAAAAAAATCATTCCGAAGGTTTTATTCCATTTGGAATCCGTTTAATATTCCTTATCTGCAATTCTCAAAAACAAGGAAAAACAGAAACTGGCACTAGGCTCTAGATTAACAGGTTAGTCCCAAAAATAATATAAAATAGCATATTAATGCATATAAAATATCAAAAACAGATAATATAGTAGCATGAAACAATCAAAAATTATAGATACGTTGGAGATGTATCAGGCATCAACTTGCGGAATCCGGTGACCTTGGTGATCTATGCATAGGGGTTGATTACACGTTCTTGTCATACCTTCTCTGATAGAAATCCTGGAGTATTCTTTAAAGTTGTTTGTGTTTGATTGAATGTGATGAATCTGAAATTGTTTGATGTGTGTCAAAGAATTAACCCACGGATACTTGAGGTGACATTGGAGTATCTAGGTGACGTTAATGTTGATTCATATGTATCATTGATGTTATATTACTACCAACTCTGGAACTGTTTGTGACACCTATAGGAATAGCCCAATAGATTGATCGGAAAGGGTAACTTTGAGGTGGTTCATACTACCTACAACAATTTCATCTTATGTTCTCCGCTACTTATGAATTTTGGAGTGATTCTTTGTTGCACGTTGAGGGGTGATTATATGATCCTATTATGTCAGCATTGTTGAGAGATTACACTAGTGAAAGTATGAACTACAAGCCTTATTTTCAAGCATTTATATAACATTTTGCCCGTTGTATTCCACTTGTTATATTGTTGTTTTATATTTTCAGATTACAAAAACATTTATCTATCATCCATATTGCACTTGCATCATCATCTCTTCGCTGAACTAGTGCACCTATACAATTTACTATTGTATTGAGTGTATTGGGGACACAAAAGATTTCTTATACTTGATTGTAGGGTTGTTTGAGAGAGACCATCTTCAACCTATACCTCCCACGGATTGATAAACCTTAGGTCATCCACTTGAGGGAAAATTGCTACTGTCCTACGAAACTCTGCGCTTGGAGACCTAAAATAGTCTTCAATAATAAAGTTGTGTAATAGACATCAATCCATCATACTGTAAGAAGAAACTACAACATTCTCGTGGTCTGAGGAACTTAAATATATGTTTAACTCTCTATGTTATAACATTTGACTTATCACTAAAGGAACCATGTATTTGTTGTCTGTCGAGTACATATGTTGAAGACTGAAAACATGACGGCAAAGAGTTTGCCGTCACTCAGGTGACAGTAAAGTGTGTCGGCAAAGAATACTTTGGCGTCAGCTTTTCATCGGGTAGACGGCAAAGATTTGTCGTCAGCTAAATTACTTTTTGCCGTCAGCTGTCCATTAACAGACCACAAAGTGAGCATCTTTGCCGTCAGCCGAACAGGGTCTTTACCGTCAGCCGTACTACTTTATAGACGACAAAGAGTTTTAAAAAAATATATAAGCAGGGCACATGAACACAAGAACAGATATGAAAAACTAGAGCAAAATTCTCCTGCAACATTCTCCATAGATTAATTTACAAAATTTACGGATCTGAATCACCTGAAGATGAAGATTTTTTGTATATCGAATTATAAAACTATGCTACAACATTATGTATATATCGATTTACAGAGAAAATTTACAAAGTAAGATTTTTTTGAGAGCGAGAGAGTGGTGGATCGGCCGCGGCCCTCCTCTTATGGAGGTGTGGGGCAGCCCTATCGGCATGTGCGCGGGCCTTGGATTCGCTCTACGTCCGGCATTGCTCAGTGCGGCGGCAGCCGGTGACGTCAAGTCGAGCGACATGCAACAACGACCGACGAAGTGGTGGCCGGCGAGGTGAATGCCCCTCCGCCAGTGGCAGCGCAACGGGACCCTGAGAGAGCATGACACGCACATTAGTTGGATCTAGCAGCTTCATAGTGCAGAAAACTGAAGCAAGGTTAGTGTATCATGTAAATTCAAATAATGTGGGTTATTTCCTCAGGCTAGGTTTAAACATCACTCAGATTTTGTGCTTAATTTTATCCTAAAAATTTGCTGATTTTTTTATTCATATGTGAAAAGTATATCACTAATAAGACAACTGTTTCGCAGGGTGAAGCTTCAACATATATACACCCCGTTGCAACTCACGGGAACTGTGCTAACCTTTCTATTCAACATTCGTATTATGAATATTGAGAAGCGTAGGCCTTTCTCTTCTAGAACAAAAGGGAATTGACTTACACACTATGAAATAATTTCTTGCACACATTCTTATTTTAAATGGCTAGGAAGCACGAGTGATGGTAGACAGATCTGCATAACAAACATTATTTGCTCAAAATTGCCGTATACCTTCAATGTGATGTTTGTGTTTAAGATGCCATTTTATTTTAGATGTTGAGTTGATAAAAGAGATTCGGTATATGTGATACTTTGGGATGAACCCAAACCTTTATTTTTCCTAATATGAATTATCCTCCCTTCTTAGAAAAACCTGTTTCGAGTAAAGTTATCTTTACTGTAGACATATATTGACAATTCATCAAGTCTCGTCATCATTCATTACTAGGAAAAAGCATAGTAGTAGCGCGGGTTAAATCCGCGCTACTACTAGGTCGCTACAGCTAACCGATAGTAGTAGCGCGGTGCATCCCGCGCTACTAGTATGTGTGTTACTAGTAGTGTGGTTGTCACCCATGCTACTACTAACTATCCGTAGAGCGTGTCTGTGTGACTCGCGTTACTACTTTTAATTTCAAAAACCAAAAAAATCTCAGTTTCGTGGGTGCTGTCAATGGTGTCAATGGTTCGATCCAGCGACGATAGGGGTCACCGAAGGCGCGGACGGGCAGCGGCAGACCAGATCCGACGATGGCAATTGGAGAGGGACCGGATCCAGGGCAGAGCAAGACGACGGTGTGAGGGTCCTCTTCGTGGCCAAGGCAGAGAGCTCCTGGTTGGCCATGTCGACGATCTGCACGTGCATGGGCATGGGAGATGAGTAAAATCGGAGGGATAGAGAGAGGGGGAAAAGAGAAACAAGGGAGAGAGGAAGGAGATGGAGGGCGCATCAGGGCTGATCGCCGGTGGTGAGGGTCTCCGTCGTGGTGGCATGGAGGCGCGAGGGAAGACCAGCGAGCTCCTGGACGCCAGTGACGCGAGGCGGTGGCCTCGTTGGGCGCCATGAAGGAGGAGGTGTGCTTGGCCAGGAGCACCATGGGAGAGCATACAGAGAGAGGGGGGGGGGGGAGAGTGACGGGAGAGAGGAGGGATTCGGGAAAGGATATGGGGATTTCAGGACTGTTAACCTACCTTGTACTTAGTAGTAGCGCGGGTTTATACCCCTCGCTACTACTATCAACCTAGTAGTAGCGTGGATTTATACCACTCGCTATTTCTATCAACTTACTAGTAGCGCGGGTTTACACCCCTCGCTACTACTACGGCTTGTCCCGAGGGGAAGGGGGCACGGTAGAGACAACTTAATAGTAGCGTGGGTTTATACCCCTCGCTAATACTATCAACTTAGTAGCGCGGGTCAATATAGCGCGCTACTAGTAAGTAACCGTAGCGCGGGTCAATATAGCGCGCTATTGGTAAGCGGCTACCTATAAGCTTTTTCATAGTAATGATTGCATGTTTATTGTGTGGAATGTGCGTTCCAATGTTGGCAGAAGGTATAAAGAGATTGTCTTGCAGTTTATTTATTTTGCAAATATATTGCCCTGAAGTCTCATTTCTCGTCAGAAATTTAGTATACGTCTTCGTTGTCCCTATTTGGGACATGTACAAGTCATTAATAATCCAAGGGGATGTCCTACGGGAGAGGATTATGATAGTTTGACAAGAAATTCAGTAGTGTCGTGCAAGGTGAAGCTGAGGGAAAAAGAGATGAAAGCACGGTGGGGGAAGGAAGTTAAGTGTCGCGTGATGGCTTAGACGAGGGAGTGGGGAAGACGATGAGAAAATGTGTGTATCTACCAGATCACGATCATAAGATAGCATCCCATAAGGACAGCTTTTGACTCCCATGTCACATGATTTTTCTCTTTATACATATGTTTCGTTAGTCCATGGCCACGCACGCACACTTAGCTAGTCAGAAGTAGAAGTACACCTTCCCAGAAATACACGACCGTCTTCCCATATAAGGCACTGACCACCCGTTCCATACCAGTTTTTTCCACGGTTGGGAGATTTAATGAAGCATCCATGCATGGCTGTACCTGTTGGTCCTCCTCCTTCTCTTCTTCTTCTCCTTGCATTATACGCGGAGAACCTAATTAATGTAGTACTCCACACGCAAACGACCCGGTGAACCAACAACATTGATCTCTCTCCGGAATTCATGTAGAAATCGAGCCTACTTGGACGGCCGACCGTGTCGGTGTGTTTCGATTTGCATGGAAATTTGACAGACATTACACATGATGAAACCTGGTATTTCAGTTTAATGTCCAGGCCTTCGTTAAGTCAATTGCATCCATGACGTTTTCCATGGCAGAGCGTCAATCTGTCCACAAGCTGATCAGAAACATTGATTCAAAAGTTCGACGAGATTGATGGGAAAAGTTCAGATGGGCCAGGATAATAAATTGTTATACTGCTACGTTTTTGTCATTTTCTGATGACTTTTGTTCAAGGCCGCACATTGCAGGCAATAACACCATTTGAATCAAAGTTCATTATTTCGAATGAATACTAGTACGTCCACATCTCAACAGCAACAGTACCAGCCGGCCGGGCGTATCTCCTTGGTACGCGGGGGATCCAGGAAGAACGCGCTGGGTCAAGGTCTAATGACATTGGCTCTACACAGGAATACATGTACACGTACACCATGTATAATAACCTTAAGTAAGACAAACACCACCGTACATACATGATGGATGCAACCAGATGAAATTTCCACGATTTTGCACTTTGTCCGTACGTACTACCTGTACGGTGTATATATACCCCATACATGGGGTAGCCCTTGATTATCCAACTAAGCATTTAGCAACAAACTCTTCCAAAGCTAGCTAGCTGAACAGAACTGAGGACAGGCATACACGAAGGCCCTCCAGGAGTGAGCATGGCGGCGAAGGGTGAGCCAGCATCCGCACGCATCCAATTCGTCCATTGCATGCACATGCACGAATCGGAGTAAGCCAGTAATGATCAACTCTGTTGTGTTAACACATTCTCCATGCATGCATATACGCAGGACCAAGTGGACCTGTGCCTCCAATGCCGCGGTCTTCCGGCCAGTATGATGATCGACGTCCATATGCTCCGCCGGAGGCTGGCCAAAAGGCGCCGTCGCCTAGTGCAGGTTAGTGAGTGTCACGCATCCGATCAACTCTTGAGCATACGTGATACGTGGATGCATGGATAGCTCTCCTTTTATCATATCCGCACCTTTCTGGTAGTACCTTTCTATTCGACGGTTCTGGTCGTTTTCTTGCACTTTCCTGACGCCTTTTGCATTCGTGCGCCCGTAAAGCAGGTAAAGCGTTGTCGATGACGACCTCTGTCTCGAGCAACGGCAACAACTCTCACGCGTCGAGGTCACCGTACAAAGCCGATGATGCAAGTACTGGTGGTAAATCCACCGGACAAAAAGGCGAGTCAACAATACTGGCTGCATGTTTATGTACAGTTCGTACTACTAGTGTTTTGCATAATATGATGCGAAAATACTGATGTCTAACGTGCATGCATTCTAAAAATTTCGTTATTTGACTTTTCAGGCAAGGGCCTATCCAAGTGGTGAATGATCTGCGTGCGCGGAAGAAGAATCATGTAAATACAAATCAGTGTGTCCTAGTTATCTTTCAAATAGCATTCTGTGGTCGAAGAAACCTCTACATAGGTGTGTAGCTTGTGAAAGTGGTCGTGTATACAGTAGTGTTTCATTCGTTCATGCATGCTCTTCTTTTATATCTGTATACATACCATAGTTATGTTGGTGAATTTGTACGCTGGATCAAATATATTGGAATTGTACATTGTATTGGAATTGTCGTATTCGCTTTGTGGACGGCTTCTTGAATTCGAATGGATCATGGAATTATGACCTACTGCAAAGGTTCTTCGTTCCTACAGATATCACTGAAATTCTGAAAATCCGTGCATCCCCACGTCTGGAGGAGGATGTGCTCGCATGGGGGCCGGGTAGACATGGCCAATTCTCTGTCAAGAGTGCATATGATATGGCCTTTGATGAAGCCCATCGGGACAGCGCTTCGTCTTCAAGCTCGCGACCGTCTGGGGCACGGTCATGTTGGAAATTCATATGGACATGCGGGGTTCCACCCGCGGTAAAGAATTTTGCATGGCGTCTTGTGACAGACTCGTTACCAACCTGCCAAAGGAAAAACAGAATTGGCCTTGAGGTGAAAAGTTTATGTCCGGTTTGTGCAACGGAAGTTGAAGACAATTATCACCCCTTTGTGATGTGCCCACTTGTTCGCGATTTATACAGGGCAATGTCGAGGGTGTGGAGCCTACCAAGTTAGAATGAGTTTCTGAATACCGGTCGGGAGTGGTTGTTCCAGGTTCTGGAACCTCTAGATGATGTTCGAAGGTGCATGCTGCTGATGACATTTTGGAGAGTTTGGTACGTTCGAAATGAGCTAGTTCATAACAAGCCGGCTCCTCCTATAGAGGTGTCATGTCGATTTCTTCAAAGCTATCTTGATTCACTGATAGGAATTAAACTGCCCGCCAATGCTGATCCATGCAAAGGGAAATCTGTTATCACTTATGCAAAGCCAAGTTTGCCCAGTATTGTGCCCAGGGATGAAGCTAGGACTGGCTGGAGTCCACCAGAGCATGGCTGGGTTAAGTTAAACTCGGATGGTTCTTTTGTGGCAGTAGGGGATGTTGGAGCAGGGATGATCTTGAGGGATGAAGCAGGCTCTATCATGAAGGTTGTACTCGTGCCAGGACGCCCTTGAGGCGGAATTATGTGCGTGTATGGAAGGACTCTCAGTAGCTATACAGAGAAGTGAGCTGCCGATCATCGTCGAGATGAATTCTTCAGTTGCGGTTTCAATGGTCCACAGCAAAGAGGAGGACAGATCAGTTTATGCTTCAATCGTAAAGGAAAAAGTACCTTCGAGGACTTAGATTATCTTGTATTACTCATGTACCTCATTCCCAGAATCGAGCTAGTGATTGTTTAGCGAGCTTTGCAAGACTAGAAAATAGGACCATGACATGGCTAGGGTCAGGTCCTCCGGAAGTGCTGGAGATTGCAACCAGCGATTGTATGAACACTATTATGGAGTAATACAAGTTTGTGTTCCGCAAAAAAAAAAGATATATAAAAAAAGAATTTTTACACCATGGGATATTATTTAATACCGCTATTCATCACAAGTCACATTGGCTCGACCCTGAACTGAACCATCCGCATCCCCCGCGTCCCCTTCCCTGGGCGGCACAGGAAATCTGCTACAGCGTCGCCAGGAAGCCCTCCCCCCACCTCCCGTATCGCCGCCGCCGCCGGAGGGATGGTCGGCAAAGCCGTGCCGGGCCCTGGGATGGTGGCGGTGCCACGGACTCATTCATGTTTTGGGATTGCGCACCCCTCTCCCCAGATCCCATCGTGGCAGACTCCATGGGCCCCTCTCCGACGGCTGCACCCAGCCCGACAAGTGGTAGCATGCTTGGCCGTTGTCCTCGCCGCGGCCCTTCCAGCCGTTCTTGTCCCCCTCTCCCCAATCTATGTCAGGGGTGAAGGGCTTGAGCGGTGGGGGCCTTCGAGCCATGACAACAAGCCTAGTTGGCCTTGGCCAGATCTGGCCCTTGCCGCTGCCGGTGTGCCATGCTTGGCAAATTGAAGCCCGGATGACGACAGGTGACATGAGGAGTTGACGGCGGCCCGTGGGATCGTAGCGCTTAGCATGTGGGGTTGCGGTAATGAGCTGACCCTTCGTGTGTGTGTGTGTGGTGCCAGCCGACGACGTTGCGATCCTCTGTTGGTGGTGATCTATATCCGATCGGCCAAATGGTGGTGACTGTGTATTTTTCTACAATGACTTCCTACATATCGGTCATCAAAAAGACTTCGGGAGGTTTTATCTCTTGATTCGGTGGATGACTTGAGTGGTGTGATACAATTATTGGTAACAACTTGACGCGGTTGGATGGTTGTGGTGTGGCAGCGGCCAATTGTAGGTGTTGGGACTGCGGAAAAGCGGTGGCGACAACACATATGTGACTTTGATGATGGTGATGCATGCATCCGGTCTCGAGCTCCAGGGTGAAAGCCTTTGTCAGACCCGACTAGTTATAACTGGCAATGGCGGTATATTTTTTACGTCATTACCTTGTTGAAGGGATCGTCTGGATTTGTTCAGACTAGTTCTTTCGAGTGAAAACATTGATTCTGGCCTTTGCGGTTGGATCCGATGACAACGACGCTTGAGTGATCGTTAACATCAGAACTTTTATGCCTACGACCGACAAAAAAAATCTTAATATTTTACCTTTGTAACTTGATAAGAGCAAGCGAAATAATCATAATTTCCATATGCAAAATCGTAACTTTAACGATTGAGAGTTAAAATTTATCATGCCCTCGTGCAAAATCTAACTATTCCATGAGTCGCGAGGTGATCAGGCAGCCCGACAGGGCTTGGCAGGTTCGTGCCCCCGCACCTGCTACCCCTGCAAATTTTCGCGCGGTTCCGTCCTACGCCGCCTCACACGTACGGTAGCTTTCCATCAGAAACCGCGTCGGCGTTGGCCGTTGGGTCAAGTTCGGCAATCGTAATCTCCAACGGGGCCTTTCGCGTGAGCCGTTTGTCTGCTACTTGCATTTACTGCCCTACACTCACAGTTCTGCCCAGGAGGGCAAATGTCACGTATGTATATTTTTTTTTGAGAAACAAATGACTAGTATTTTTTTTTGCGGGGGACACGTATATATGGTTTTTACTACTTAGTAAGGCAATTGCCACGTACTTATGTGCTACTGCCTAGGAAGGCGCGTAGCCTTGTCAGCTAAGCTAAATCACAGGTGTATGACGCACCGCCGTGTATAAATACCCCATGCATATCAATTGTTTAGCAGCAAACTCAATACTCTCTATCTAGCCGAAGATCCCCCAAGCACGAAGGCCCTCCATACCCAGGACCGATCATGCCGCCGACGAAAGGTGAACCAGCAAACGGAAAGAAAGGTGAGCCGGCAGCCTCCACATCTCCGATTCATCCATGGCATGTGCATGGTCCAAGCAAGCTAATTACTACTAGCATCTAGTACAATTTTTCGGACGTGTCAACGTATTCTCCATACATGTATGCAGCGATATCAAGTAAACCTGCAGTGAAGCCGGCAACGTCGGCATGGCCTGCTGACTCGCGTCAGGAGTATACTGCGACGGAGGCTGTCCAAAACCAAAAGACGACGCCTACTACTGGTTAGTGAGCATCACTCATCCGATCAGTTCTTGAGCATACGGATACGTGCATGCATGGATGTATAGCTCCCTTTCAGATCTGCACCTTTCTAGCCAGTACGTACCTTTTTGCTTGGCGTTTCTGGTCTCTGATTGCTTTCTTGCACTTTCTTGACGTCTTTTGCATGGGTGCGCTCGATCCACAAACGTAAAGCTAAAGCGCCGTCGACGAAGACCTATCCTGCTCGGAGGTCGAGCACAGTGAATCAACACCCGCACACTACTAGCACTGCTGGTGACAAACCTGCAGGTGAGTCAACCTAGGTATCAGCTTGTTTCTTTGGATCGATCGATGGAAGAGGATTTGTAGGTATGGGGGACACCGAGTCCCTTGGGCGTGTTTTTCATTCGGTTTTTATTTTTAAATTTTTATATCTTTTGAACAAAAAGTGTAAATTACATTATGTTTTCGTATTCATGTTTCTTGTGACGATGGCATTCAAATAAGATCCGTTTTGAATATGTTTTGAGAAATCTGAAAAAATCATTAAGTTTCAAGCTTTGGAACTTAGTATGTGCGACCGACAAAACCACAATTTTTTAGACATCATCAAAACCACAACTTTTGCACATAAAAATCGCTTGAAGTTTCAACTCTAAAACTTGATACGAGTGATAAAAAAAATTCCAAGTTTTTGAAGTTTGAAATTTAAAACTTATTGTCCCCTCGTGTCGGATCCAACTATTTTATGAATTGCGAGGCAATCGGTTGGTCGGAGAGGGCTTGGCAGTTGTGTGCCGACCCACCTACGCGCCCTTGTGAATTTCTAATTTTTCTTTATAGGCCGTACTACTTCCTTCGATCCATATTATTTCGGAGAGAGTAGTATTTTCTATTTTGCATGATGGATTGCAAAAATACTGATGCGTATATACGCACAATTAAAGTGTCATTCCTTTTCATCTTTCAGGCTCCTAGAGCACATCTAATAAGGAGGTGAGGGGTCTACGTCGCTAGGCCTTGTGCGGAAGAAGAAGCATGTGAATCCTAGTTCGTAAAAGTTATATGTCAAATTGAATAACACTGCATGAGTTATGTATTCGAAGAAACTCAAGTGTTTCATTTGTTCATGCATGCTCGTTTGATCTATATTGTATAGTTATGTTGGTGAATTTTATACAGTGGTCCTGTCATATATGTATGTACTTGAATTGTTGTTGATTTTGTTCTAAGATTATAGTATCTAATATACATTTTGTGGATCATATTTATTACTACTACATATTCATCGCATGCATGTTTACGTGCAAAGTTATCTCT
Source organism: Hordeum marinum (assembly GCA_022496015.1). Lineage (NCBI taxonomy): Eukaryota > Viridiplantae > Streptophyta > Magnoliopsida > Poales > Poaceae > Hordeum > Hordeum marinum. Next base: position 345,388,499 of record CM039676.1, on the reverse strand, counting down.
GGCCTACGAACTATATTAACTACTGCTCAAAAACACGTCCGAGCTCCACTCGTCATCAGCTACTATTACTTTCCTGGAAATTTCGGCGAGTGGTACTTACTTGAGATGACGAGATTTATTCGTGGCTACACTAGAATGGTTGGTAAGGGGGCATCACATTCACACAGGACGCTGGCTTGAACACGGACATGAAGCCAGCTCTCGCGACCGCGCTGGTCGCGGCCTAGGCGGCGGCCGCCGCCCGATCTCCGTGCTCCGGCTGCCTCCGCGGCCGGCAAGTCCGGATCTGGGTTCCGCGTCGCGCGCTCTCTCCTCCCCCTTCGAACTTCGGTTCAGGCCCGCTGCTCGATGGGACTCGCGCGTCCTCGTCCGCGGCGGACAGGATCTGGGCGCCGCCACCCGGCCCTTCCCTCCGTGAGCTCCGCAGCCGCTGCCTTGGCCAGATCTGCGGGGTTTGCTGTGGCCTCTAGCTCCCTCGCCTGCATGAGCGCCAGTTCCGACGTCACCCGTCTTCGGGCGTTTCTTGTGGCACCTCCCGCCGCGACGAGCTCAACCGGGACGGCAACGGGGATGTACCGGTCATGGTGGCCATGGCCATGCTCGCCCGACCGTGGAGGGTCGTGGTGGCCATGCTCGCTGGCCAACCGATTCTGTGCAGATCCTCGCCTTCAAGGCTCAAGCAGTGGGCGCGGGGAAGATGCCATCGATGCCTTGCGAGAGACCATCTCGTGCGGGACTCTCACGAGCCCTTCAGGTGCCTTGCTGCTTGTGTTCAGGCCACCGGGAGCGGGACTGTCGGCGCCGTCCGGTCTTGCCGGATGCTCGCTCTCGTGATCTTCACAACTCGCCTCCTGGGTCACCTAATGCTCGTTCGTCGGCCCAGATTGTGGTGCAGCCACCCATGGGAGGTGATTGTTGTGCATCCTTGCGTCATCCGAAGGTCCATGGTGTCTTTCGCCATGTTCAAGAGTCCTACGACACTTGCGATGCCGGTGGTGCCTTATCAGCTAAGCTAAATCACAGGTATATGACGCAACCGCCATGTATAAATACTCCATGCAGCTCAATTGTTTAGCAGCAAAATAAATACTCCAGCTAGCAGAAGATCCCCCAAACACGAAGGCCCTCCATCTCCAGGACTGATCATGGCGTCGAAAGGTGAGCCGGCAGTCTCCACATCTCCGATTCATCTATGGCATGTACATGGTCCAAGCAAGCTAATTACTAGCATGTAGCATCTACGATTTTCTGACGTGTCAACGTATCCTCTCTACAGGGATGACAAGTAAATCTATGGTGTCGGTGCCGGCGGCACAGCTTGGGACGCGTTTGATAGGCTGCATAGAGCCTAACAAGGCCCGGACAAGATGAAAATGGATCGTTTGGTTGCGTGCAAGAAGGCCTGACTCGCATCGACACGAAATTTAAAGCAGCCTAGAGCCTGACTCACTGGGAATGCTTGAATCAACCGTGTCCAGCAAGTCAGGTTGAATCGGGCGCAAAAGCAAGAGGTGGCGTAGGGCGCGGTGCAAGGGGGTTTGGTCGGAGATAGCGGGCGGCAGAACACTCCTCGATAGCGGCAACAACACTCCCTGGCAGCGGTAGTTGCTTCTCCCCTTTTTCTTTGACTCCGTCCGGCCATCCTCGTCTTCGCCATGTCTCCCCCGACCCCGAAGCTGGTAAGCTACCTCCTCCCCCTCCTCTGTTATCTATTAGGTCGTTTGATAAGACCGTTTAGGATCTATAGTGCCATCGCTTACCGCATCATGAATATCGTTTAGGTTGTGGATGACCGGACGAAGCTTCTAGTTCACGCAGTATCGCTAATAGCTGTGGTTCATGCGTGGATATTGTTAGTCCATAAGAAAACTTTTCGTCGGAATGAATAACCTCTCATCTGGCATGGTTTGATATTAATCTGGGATTGGAAGAGGATAACTAATCTGAATTACATTATAACTGCAATGACACATAAACTATGTGAATGATTCCAACGAAAAGAGCATCACTCATCCGATCAGTGCTTTAGCATATCGGATAAGTGCATGCATGGATGTGATAGCGCCTTTTCAGATCTGCACTTTTCTAGCCAGTACCTTTCTGCTTGGCACTTCTGGTCTCTGATAGCTTTCTTGCACTTTCTTGACGTCTTTTGCATGGGTGCGCTCGATCCACAAAGGTAAAGCTAAAGAGCCGACGACGAAGACCCTTCCTGTCCCGAGCTCGAGCGCAGTGAATCGACAGCCGCACACTACTAGCACTGCTGTCGACAAACCTACAGGTGAGTCAACCTGGAATGAGCTTGCTTCTTTGGATCGATCGATGGAAGATGATTTGTACGTGTTTTTCTTTCAGTTTTGATTTTAAATTTTTTATATCTTTGAACAAAAAGTGTAAATTAAATTATGTTTCCATATTCACGTTTCTTGTGATGATGGCTTTTAAATAAGATCCGTCTTCACATTTTTATTTTTTAAAACTTTATTAAGTTTCAACCTTTGAAACTTAGTATGCGTGACCAACAAAATCTCATTTTTTTTGACATCATCAAAACCACAACTTTTGTACATAAAAAATCGTTTGAAGTTTCAACTCTGATAATTGATACGGGCGTATGAGAAAATCACAATTTTCAAAGTTTGAAATTTAAAAATTATTGTTCCTTCCTGTGGGATCCAACTACTATTCGGATCATAGACAATTGATCGGCCGGGGAGGGCTTGGCGGGTGTATGCTCCTAAACCTGCGCACCCCTGTGAATTTTTTATTTTTATTTATAGTCGTACTACTCCCTGGAATTCATATTACTTGGTGAATAGGAGGGAGTAGTATTTTCTATTTTGCATGATGGACTGTAAAAATACTGACGTGTATATATGCATAATAAAATTTTCATTTATTTTCATCTTTCAGCCGCCAAGAGCATATCTAAGGAGGTAAACGGTCTACATTACTAGGCCTTGTGCGGAAGAACAAGCATGCGGATCTTAGTTCGCCCAAGTTATATTTCAAATTGAATAACACCACATCGGTATTCGAAGAAATTCTATAGATATCAAGTGTAATTTGTGAAAGTGGTCAGGTAGACAAGAAATGTTTCATTTGTTCATGCATGTTCGTTTGATCTATATTGTATATCCTTCGTCTCAAAATAAGTGTCTGGACAAGAAATGTTTCTTTGATAATTATGTTGGTGAATTTATACAGTGGTTGTATCATATATGTATATACTGGAATTGTTGTTGATTTTTTTCTAAAATTATATTTAATATACATTTTCTGGTCCATATTTATTACAACAACGCATGCATGTTTGTGAGTAAAGTTATCTCCGGCCCACGAACAAAATTAATTCCTGCTCAAAAACATGTTTGTGCTCCACTTGTCATCAGCTAGTATTAAAGCATCTATAGTCAGACCTCTCATACCTATCTCAAATGTTCGGGCAGGTAGCCCAATCATAAATAATCGATCCAGTCGGGCCTCTTAAATGAGCCACAAACATCCGGAATGACCGGCACCTCTCATATCCAGCTCAAATATGGACGGATAATGGGCGCCCAGGCATGCCCGTCACGTCGGCCTGACAGCAGGGTCCCACGCGGACTCGCTCGAAAACTCGAAGGTCGGACGGGCGTCTCGACCGTCGCCGTGGTGTGAATGCCGCGTGGCGTCGCTCCGGCTCGTCGCCCGAGGCTATTTAAGCCGTCCGACGTCCCCAGGCCTAGCACATCCACCTACTCCCTCCCTCCGCCGCCACCCGAGCCCATCTGCCTCCTCTTCCCCGCTCTTCGGTGTCAGTATGGTCCGCCGTAGGATCACCACCTATGCTAAGCTCACACCAGACCGCCGGATGCAGATCGAGGCAGAGATCCAGGCTCGGCGCACCGCCCGCATCGCTGCAGGTCTCCCTCTAGACTCGTGGGAGACGGAGGAGGAGGTGCCGGAGGCGATGGAGGAGAATGAGCCGGAAGAAGACGAGCCAGAGATCCATGCTCCGGGCTTGAACATGACGGAGGCGGAGTTCACCGTCACCCAAGCCAATGAGATGGTGGAGTAGCAAGCCATCCTGGATTCAATCCGGGATGAGGACAAGATGAAGGCCAACCGTCGGCTCATCCGACAAAGGCAGACAGAGGTCAATGCCCTCTTCGACAAGCTCGACGCGGAGATAGAGGCAGAGGAAGCCGCATCGGAGCCGCTGGAGGGGGGCGGAGCTGCAGTTGCTGCACATCTATCAGTCGGAGGACACGAAGATCGTTGAAATATCCGACGAGGAGTAGATAATTTGTATGCAGTGCGCAGGCTTTTATGTTTACATGCTATTGTATGAATTTGAGAGTCTACTATAAGATATCCGGATACAGTAGTGTTTATTTAAAACGTACCCGGTCAGTGCTTGTGAACGCGTCATTTGTACGAGTTCCAACTGTAGATGTTGTTACTTTCCTGGAAATTTCCGCGAGTGGTAGCTAATTGAGACGACGAGATTTATTTGTCGCTACACTAGGATGGTTAGCAAGCAGAGTAAGGGAGAGATTATTTGTAAGTCATCTGATTTTTAGCAAGCAGAGTAAGGGAGAGATTATTTGTAGTATCACCTTCATACGGGTTTAGAGGTCCGCCCAACCAAAACACCGATCCCTAAATACAACTTTAACTCATACGCCATCTCGCATGCATAACTTTACTGAGCGTGGAGGCCCTGACCCAACCAGGAAGAGCTCTGTCTCGCAACCAAGAAGGGCATATCCAACTCCGAACCACAAACTGTTTGCATACCTTTGAACCACATTGTTCAGACCGCGGAAGCCATCCAATGCACGTATGTATCAGTCCGCGGGGTGGTCTGAACTCGTTTTCGCTCGCAAGTCGGAAACAAATGTGGAGGGATTTGCGAGAGTCCAGACAAGTGAAAATGTCCGTATCTGACTGCCTTGGCCCACCCAATCCCCCTCATCCCTCCCGCATGCGCGTTCTTGCCCGACGTCAGCTACCCACATTCGTGTCACTGTTGAGCGCGCCATTGCACGCCCGACTGAACACTTCTCCTTGCAGCATTCAAACGCCCGCGTGGAAGCCGAGAAACCTACTCCGGCCACACGTCCGTTCACGAAGGGGCCAGCATTAAACACAATGCCGGGCAAGCTCCTCCCGTCCGCCTGCTATTTGAAGGAGGCTAGATGCCGGGCAAGAACCGCACCAATCCACCACTCCACATCCCCTATTTTCACCATGTTCTCCACTCTTTCGATGGCAGCCGACGAGCATGAAGAGCAGTTCTCCGGCATAATAGTCGTCTAGGTGGCTCGCAGAGCCCGCCGGATACGAGCGAGGCAGCTCGTTGCTCCACCTCCCTCGCCAAGCTCGACGAAGCAAGTTTTCGCCCCAAGCCGGTGCATGCTTCACAAAGAGGAAGAAGTCAGTTGCTCAAACATCGACAAGGTGGAGGCTAACACGTCTCTATCAGTTGCCATCATCGAGGAGAAGTAGAATACGGGAGGCCGCCATGGCTTGGGTCCCATGAAGGCCACCGTCTAGGCTCCGCCCGCATACACAGTCGGTGTCTTGCCTTCTCGCTGGCCACCGTCGTCCCCTTACGCAAAAAAACAACTTTGGTCCGCCAGCTTAGCCCCCCCCTTGGCTGAAGTATCAGGTGGCGGTTTCACTCCAATGAGCAGTGGGCAAGTGAGTTGTCCTTTGAGCTGAAGCAGATACCTTTGTGGCTCACTGATGCCGGTCATGGGACAATGTTCGAGACCCGCAGCGGCCGGCAGTAGAATAGTCGAGGGTATCATGTCGTCGGAATGGATATCCGCAGGGGTTGACCGTAAACTAGTCCGATTTCATTTTTAGTTGAAAATATGTCCAAAATATAACCGTTTTCGTCTGATTTCTATGAAATCCGTTATGTTTATATGAAATCCGACTGTGTTTGCATGACTTTCATCTAGTTTGTTGTAAAAGAGATGCAATATATGCGACTAACGTTGGATGGCGGCCTTCCGCATCCATATCCATGAATTGATCCCCTTGTCCGTGGATGGATGCGAAAGACAATTTGCGGGTTGTCGTTGAGATGCCCTAACTAAGGGTGCATTTGGTTGCCTGCACCGATTTTTGGGTGTTTGCATAGACATCTCAGATGGGCCTGGTTGAGGAAAAACAGCCTCAAAACTATCATATGCACATTGATTGGTTGTGTGCATATAGTTTATCTGCATGAGGGAACTAATTTTGACCGACTGTTTGGTTTCCCGCACTACATTAGTCACACATAGGACACGTTGTTTGGTTGCAACCTGCATTATGTGCTCTCGCCACTTCTCAGTAGTGGTGACTTTACCACACACTATCTTAAGATTATCACTCCTAGCTACGAATCAAATTATAGTTCATCCTAGATACTATCAAATAGCAGTAAATATTATTAAGAGCTGCTTGGCTGAATGGGAAAGTTCATCATGGTCTTCTTCCTCTTCCTCTTACCTCTTCTGTTTTTGTTGCTTTGTCTTCCTCTGTTGCTCCTGCTTCCTCTTTTGCTACTCATGTTGCTCTTCTTCTTCTTTAGATCCTTGTCTGGCCTCTGTTATCCCACATAGCTTGTGCCCACTCCATCCTTTTGGTCTTCCAGGCTTCGTTGTCAAATGCATCCACACCATGGCGACTGGGGTCAAGATTGTCAAGCGTCACATCTTCCTCCTCACGCACTAGTTCATCAAAACCCCACTGCAGGATCCAGTTATGCAGAATGCAACATGCTAAAACAAGCTTAACCTGGGTGGGGTAAGGGTGGAATGGCTTCTAATCCAGGATCTTGAACTTGTTCTTCAGAGATCCAAATTCCCTCTCAATGGTTACTCTAAGGCTGGAGTGTCTGAGATTGAACAACTCATGTGGATCCCTAGGGTAGTTCCTACCAGAGAACTCGTTAAGATGGTACCTGGTCTTCCTAAAGGGTGGAAGAACACCTGGTTTACATGCATAGCCAGAATCTCCTAGGTAGAACTTGCCATCAGGAATGTTGATGACATCAGGATGAGTCATGCATCATGTGCTAACCCTTCCCAACCTACCAGTACATATCTGAACTTCATATCAAAGTCAATAGCAGTAGGAACATTCTAGCCTGTGTAGTGCTTCCTCCCCCTAAATGCTGCAGACTGTGACCTCCGCACTCTGGTAGTGACATGAGTACCATCTATTGCCCCAATGCAATCCTCAAATGGCAATAGAAGAATGTGTTAGAGCTCACCTTGAACAATCCTATCATATGAAGTAATGAACTACATATTGCATTGCTCACCTTGAAGAATGGATACCATCTTGGGATAGTGTGGATCTTGCTAGGAGTCTGGCCAGATGGTGACTTGATCATCTCTCCTCTCGGCTCCCCAACAACATACAACACTTGTTTGAAGTACCTTCACATGGTCTCCATTGATCTCCTGAGCGTGTTGTGGATAACCTTGAATCTATGGTTATGGCCAACAACATGAAGGAACATGGCCACTTGATCTTCCACACTGGTGTGGATGCTATCTTCTAGCAGTCCCTAGTCCTGAAGCTCTGGACAAGTCTTGCAAATGGTTCTCTATTCATTCAAAGATCCACAAAGCCCCTGTGTCGTTGAAGTTGTATATGTAGTTCAGATTGGAGATCCTCTCCTGCTCCCGCATAAGCATTGGGGCATAATTGATGACAGGTTGATACGTCTCCAATGTATCTATAATTTTTGATTGTTCATGCTATTATATTATCTGTTTTGGATGTTTTATATGCATTAATATGATATTTTATATTATTTTTGGGACTAACCTATTAATCTAGATCCTAGTGTCACTTTCTGTTTTTTCCTTGTTTTTGGGATTTGCAGATAAGGAATATTAAACGGAGTCAAAACGGAATAAAACCTTCGAAAGGAATCTTTCTAGAACGAAAGGAAACCAGGAGACTTGAGAACCAAGGCAGGGGAGCCACCATGGGGCCACAAGCCCTAGGGGCGCGCTTAGGGGGTAGGGCGCGTCGTGCAGGCTTATGGGCCCACGACCGCTCTCCTAACCCTAATCTTTGGCCTATAAATTCCCAAATATTCCATCATTATTAGAACAAGCCACGAAAAAACTTTTCCACCATCAGAAGCCTCTGTTCGCGAGAGATCCAATCTTGGAGCCTTTTCCGGTAATCTGCCGGAGGGGGATTCGATCACAGAGGGCATCTACATCAACTCCATTGCCCCTCCGATGATGTGTGAGTAGTTCACCACAAACCTTCGGGTCCATAGCTCGTAGATAGATGGCTTCTTCTCTCTCTTGCTCTTCAATACCATGTTCTTCATGATCTTCATGGAGATCTATCCGATGTAATACTCTTTTGCGGTGTGTTTGTCGAGATCCGATGAATTGTGGGTTTATGTTCAGATTATCCATGAATATTATTTGAGTCTTTCCTTAATTCTTATATGCATGATTTCATATATTTGCAAGTCACTTCGAGTTATTGGTTTGGTTTGGCCAACTAGATTGGTAATTCTGGCAATAGGAGAAGTGCTTAGTTTTGGGTTCAATCTTGTGGTGTCCTCACCCAGTGAGAAAGTAGGGGTAGCGAGGCACGTATTGTATTGTTGCCATCAAGGATAACAAGATGGGTTTTTCATCATATTTCTTGAGTTATCCCTCTACATCATGTCATCTTACCTAATGCGTTATTCTGTTCTTCATAAACTTAATACTCTAGATGTTGTTAGGGAACGTTGCATGGGAAACAAAAAATTTCCTACACACACGCAAGATCTATCCATGGTGATGAGCATCTACGAGAGGGAGAGTGGATCTACATACCCTTTTAGATCGCTAAGCGGGAAGCGTTAAGAAACGCGGTTGGTGTAGTCGAACGTCTTCGCGATGCAAATCACCGAGCGTCCCGCGATCTTATCAAGATCCGTCCCGCGGTCCAATCACGATCCGTCCCGCGAACTCAGCACGATCCGTCCCGCGATCCAATCACAATACGTCCCGCGAACTCGTCACGATCCGTCCCGCGATCTCATCACGATCCGTCTCGCAATATTGATCACGGTCCATCCGACCTAGCGCCGAACGGACGACACCTCCGCGTTCAGCACACGTACAGCTCGATGACGATCTCCGCCTTCTTGATCCAGCAAGAGGGAGCGGAGGGGTAGAAGAGTTATCTGGCAGTGCGATGGCGCTGCGGCGTTGGTGGTGGAGCTATTCCGGTAGGGCTTCACCTAACCACCGCTAAAAACCGATCTAGAGGAGAAACTGCGATCTAGAGGAGAGGTAGCACGTGACTATTAGGGTTAACTTTTACCTCTAAATCCTCTAGTATATATAGGAGGGAGGGAGGGGAGGAGGTAGCCTCAAACCCTCAAGGTTTGGTCGAAATTGGAGGTGGAGGAGTCCTACTCCAATCCTATTAGGAGTAGGATTCCTCCTTTCCACTTGGAAACTCTTTCCACCTCTCCACCTTTGGATTTTTCCTTCTCAAACCACTCCAGCCGCATGGGCCCTTAGAGGAGGCTTCGGCCAGCCCACCAGGGGCTGGTTTACCTCCTCCCACAGCCCATGTAGCCTCTTGGGCCGAAATACCTCTCCCGATAGTCCCCTAGTGCACTATCGGCACTCCCAGTACGCTACCGATGAGCCCGAAAACTTTTCGGCGACCAAAATAGGACTTCCTATATATCAATCTTTACCTCTGGACCATTACGGAGCTCCTCATGACGTCCAGAATCTCATCCAGGACTCCGAACAACCTTCGGTCACCACCATACATAACTCTATACTACCGAAATGTCACCGAACCTTAAGTGTGCAGACCCTGCGGGTTCGAGAACTATGTAGACATGACCGAGACACCTCTACGGTCAATAACCAATAGTGGGACCTGGGTGACCATATTGGTTCCTACTTACTATACGAAGATCTTTATCGGTCGAACTTTTATGTCAAGGATTCAGTTAATCCCGTATGATGTTCCCTTTGTTCTTCGGTATGTTACTTGCAAGGCTTGTTGTGATGTTATATTATCGAGTGGGCCCTGAGATACCTCTCCATCACACGGAGTAACAAATCCTAGTCTTGATCCATGCCAACCCAACAGACACCCTCGGAGATACCTGTAGAGCACCTTTATAATCACCCAGTTACGTTGCGATGTTTGATACACACAAGGTACTCCTCCAGTGTCAGTGAGTTGCATGATCTCATGGTCATAGGAACAAATACTTGACATGTAGAAAACAGTAGCAATAAACTGACACGATCATATGCTACATTTGTAGTTTGGGTCTTGTCCATCACATCATTCTCCTAATGATGTGATCCCGTTATCAAATGACATCTCATGTCCATGACTAGGAAACCATAGCCATCTTTGATCAACGAGCTAGTCTATTAGAGGCATACTAGGGACATAGTGTTGTCTATGTATCCACACATGTATCTGAGTTTCCGATCAACACAATTATAGCATGGATAATAAACGATTATCATGAACAAGGAAATATGATAATAACCAATTTATTATTGCCTCTAGGTCATATTTCCAATAGTCTCCCACTTGACGGACTCATGGCAAGTCACACACAGGTGCGGTACACAGCATGGCGTACTATACAGAGCCTATGGCTAAGGCATAGGGGACGACATTCGTCCTTTCTCTTTCTTCTATCGTGGTCGATCTTTGAGTCTCACTCAACTTCACACCTTACAAAGCAGGCGAGAACACTTCTCTCTGACTAATCCATTTTGAACTCTTTCAAAATCTTGTCAAGGTATGTACTCATTCAAAGTCTCATCAAGCATCTTGATCTATCTCTATAGATCTTGATGCTCAACAATTAGGTAGCTTTATCCAGGTCTTCCTTTGATAAAAAATCCTTTCCAACAACCCTTTATGCTTTCCAGAAATTCTACATCATTTCCGATCAACAATATGTCAACCACATATGCTTATCAGAAACTCTATAGCGCTCCCACTCACTTTATTGTAAATACAAGTTTCTCATAAACTTTGTATAGACTCAAAAACTTTGATCACCTCATCAAAGTGTATATTCCAACTCTGAGATGCTTGCTTCAGTCCCTAGAAGGATCACTGAAGCTTGCTCACCTTTTAGCATCCTTAGGACTGACAAAACCTTCTGGTTGTATCTCATACAACCTTTCCTTAAGGAAGGAATCGATGTTTTGGCATCCATCTGCTAGATTTCATAATTGAAAAATGCAGCAACTGCTAACATAATTCCAACAGACTTTAGCATCGCTACGAGTGAAAAAGTATCATCGCAGTCAACTCGTTGAACTTGGTAGAAACTTCTTTGCGACAAGTCGAGCTTTATAAATGGTGACATTCACCATCAGCGTGTGTCTTCATCTTAAAGGTCCATTTGTACTCAACGACCTGCCATCCAACGAGCAAGTCTACCAAAGTCTATACTTGGTTTTCATACATGGATCCTTTCTCGGATTTCATGGCCTCTAACCATTTGTCGGAATCTGGGCCCATCATCGATTCTCCATAGCTTGTAGGTTCATCGTTGTCCAACAGCATGACCTCCAAGACAGGGTTGTCATACCGCTCAGGAGCAGTACACATCCTTGTCGACCTACGAGGTTCGATAGTAACTTGATCTGAAGCTTCATGATCATCATCATTTACTTCCTATTCAACTAACGTAGGTTCCGCAGAAACATCTTTCTGTGCTGCGCTACTCTCTGGTTGAAACAAAGGTTCAACAACCTCATAAAGTTCTATCTTCTGTTGGGAGACGTAGTAGTAAATCAAAAAATTTCCTACGATCACCAAGATCTATCCATGGAGAAACCAGCAACGAGAGGGGAGAGATTGCATCTTCATACCTTTGAAGATCGCTAAGCGGAAGCGTTACAAGAACGCGGTTGGTGGAGTCGTACTCGCAGCGATTCAGATCGCGGTGGATTCCGATCTCAGCGCCGAACAACGGCGCCTCCGCGTTCAACACACGTACAGCCCGGTGACGTCTCCCGCACCTTGATCCAGCAAGGAGGAGGGAGAGGTTGAGGGAGAGCTCAGGCAGCATGACGGCATGGTGACGGTGGAGCTACGTGAACTCCGGCAGGGCTTCGCCAAGCGCTACGAAGAACGAGGAAGAGGAAGGGTAGGGCTGCACCAAGAGAGAAAGAAGTCGTGTCTCAAAACAGCCCAAACCCTTGCATATATATAGGAGGAGGGAGAGGGAGGGCTGCCTTGGACCCTCCTCCAAAGAGGAGAGGTTCGGCCGACCCTAGGGAAGAGTCCACCTCCCACAAGGGAGGTGGATGTCTTCCTTTTGAATCCTTTTCAGCCCTATCTCTTATCTCCAGCCACATGGGCCTTTCTAGAAGGTCTTGGCCAGCCCAAAAAGGGCTGGCACACTTCCTCTAAGGGCCCACGAAATCCTTTGGTCGTCACACCCCTCCCGGGGGTCCTGCGGCACCCTCCCGGCACTCCCGGTACACTACCGATGAGCCCGAAAACTTTCCGATGACCAAAACTGGACTTCCTATATATCAATCTTTACCTCCAGACCATTCCAGAGCTCCTCTTGACGTCCGGGATCTCATCCGGGACTCCGAACAACTTTCGGTAATCACGTATACCAATTCCCTATAACCCTAGCGTCATCGAACCTTAAGTGTGTAGACCCTACGGGTTCGGGAGACACGTGGACATGACCGAGACACTTCTCCGGCCAATAACCAATAGCGGGATCTGGATACCCATGTTGGCTCCCACATTCTCCACGATGATCTCATCGGATGAACCACGATGTCGGGGATTCAATCAATCCTGTATTCAATTCCCTTTGTCTATCGGTATGATACTTGCCCGAGATTCGATCGTCGGTATCTCTATACCTTGTTCAATCTCGTTACCGGCAAGTCTCTTTACTCGTTCCGTAATACATCATCCCGTGGCTAACTCCTTAGTCACATTGAGCTCATTATGATGATGTCTTACCGAGTGGGCCCAGAGATACCTCTCCGTCACACGGAGTGACAAATCCCAGACTCGATTCGTGCCAACCCAACAGACACTTCCAGTGTTGGAAATATGCCCTAGAGATAATAATAAAATGGTTATTATTGTATTTCCTTGTTCATGATATTGTCTATTGTTCATGCTACAATTGTGTTAACCGGAAACAGTAATACATGTGTGAATACATAGACCACAACATATCCCTAGTGAGCCTCTAGTTGACTAGCTCGTTGATCAATAGATGGTCACGGTTTCATGATCATGGACATTGAATGTCATTGATAACGGGATCACATCATTAGGAGAATGATGTGATGGACAAGACCCAATCCTAAGCATAGCACTAGATCGTGTAGTTCGTCTCCTAAAGCTTTTCCAATGTCAAGTATCGTTTCCTTAGACCATGAGATTGTGCAACTCCCGGATACCGTAGGAATGCTTTGGGTATGCCAAACGTCACAACGTAACTGGGTGGCTATAAAGGTGCACTACGGGTATCTCCGAAAGTGTCTGTTGGGTTGGCACGAATCGAGACTGGGATTTGTCACTCCGTGTGACGGAGAGGTATCTCTGGGCCCACTCGGTAAGACATCATCATAATGAGCTCAAAGTGACTAAGGAGTTAGTTACGGGATGATGTATTATGGAACGAGTAAAGAGACTTGCCGGTAACGAGATTGAACAAGGTATAGGGATACCGACGATCGAATCTCGGGCAAGTATCATACCGGTAGACAAAGGGAATTGCATACGGGATTGATTGAATCCCTGACATCGTGGTTCATCCGATGAGATCATCATGGAGTACTTGGGAGCCAACATGGGTATCCAGATCCCGCTGTTGGTTATTGACCATAGAGGTGTCTCGGTCATGTCTACGTGTCTCCCGAACCCGTAGGGTCTACACACTTAAGGTTCGATGACGCTAGGGTTATAGGGAAATGGTATACGTGATTACGGAAGGTTGTTCGGAGTCCCAGATGAGATCCCGGACGTCACGAGGAGCTCCGGAATGGTCCGGAGGTAAAGATTGATATATAGGAAGTCCAGTTTTGGTCACCGGAAAGTTTTCGGGCTCATCGGTAGTGTACCGGGAGTGCCGGGAGGGTGGCGGAAGACCCCCGGGAGGGGTGTGACGACCAAAGGACCACATGGGCTGTTAGATAAAGTGTGCCAGCCCTTATTGGGCTGGGAAAGACTTTTGCTAAAGGCCCATGCGGCTAGGGATAAGAGATAGGGCCAAAAAGGATTTAAAAGGAGGAGATCCACCTCCCTTGTGGGAGGTGGACTCTCCCTTTAAATCGGCCGAACCTCTCCCCTTTGGAGTAGAGGCCAAGCCAGCCCTCCACGTCCCTCCTCCTATATATACTTGAGGTTTTGGCTGTTTTGAGACAAGATTTGATCTCTCTCTCTTTCACGGCGAAGCCCTACCTCTCTTCTTCCTCCTCCGCAGCGCTTAGGCGAAGCCCTATCGGAATACCTTGCTACTCCACCACCACCACGCCGTCGTGCTGCTGTTGGAGCCCTTCCCCAACCTCTCTTCCTCCTTTCTGGATCAAGGCGTAGGATACGTCACCGGGCTGCACGTGTGTTGAACGCGGAGGTGTCGTCCGTTCGGCACTTGATCGGATCTACCGCGGTCTGAATCGCTGCGAGTACGACTCCATCAACCGCGTTCTTGTAACGCTTCCGCTTAGCGATCTTCAAAGGTATGAAGATGCAATCTCTCCCCACTCGTTGTTGGTTTCTCCATGGATAGATCTTGGTGATCGTAGGAATATTTTTGATTTACTACTACGTCTCCCAACAGTGGTATCAGAGCTAGGTCTATGCGTAGAATCTATGCACGAGTAGAACACAAAGCAGTTGTGGGCGTCGATTTTGTTAATTTGCTTACCACTACTAGTCTTATCTTGAGTCGGCGGTATTATGGGATGAAGCGGCCCGGACCGACTTTACACGTACGCTTACGTGAGACTGGTTCCACCGCCTGACATGCACTTGTTGCATAAGGTGGCTAGCGGGTGTCTGTCTCTCTCACCTTAGTCAGATTGGATTCGATGAAAAGGGTCCTTATGAAGGGTAAATAGCAATTGGCATATCACGTTGTGGTTTTGGCGTAGGTAAGAAACGTTCTTGCTAGCAACCTATAGCAGCCACATAAAAACTTGCAACTACAAATTAGAGGACGTCTAACTTGTTTTTGCAGCATATGCCTTGTGATGTGATATGGCCAAAGGATGTGATGTGATGCATTGTGATGTATGAGATTGATCATGTTCTTGCAATAGGATTCACGACTTGCATGTCGATGAGTATGACAACCGGCAGGAGCCATAGGAGTTGTCTTATTTTATTGTATGACCTGCGTGTCAATCATAAACGCCATGTAATTACTTTACTTTATTGCTAAACGTTAGCCATAGTGGTAGAAGTAATAGTTGGCGAGACAACTTCATGAAGACACAATGATGGAGATCATGATGATGGAGATCATGTTGTCGTGCCGGTGACAGTGATGATCATGGTGCCCCGAAGATGGAGCTCAAAGGAGCAAGATCATAATGGCCATATCATGTCACTATATTGATTGAATGTGATGTTTATCATGTTTACATCTTATTTGCCTAGAACGACGGTAGTAAATAAGATGATCTCTCACTAACTGTGCACCGTTGCTAAGGATCGTTGTTCCGAAGCACCACGTGATGATCGGGTGTGATAGGTTCTAACGTTCGCATACAACGGGTGTAAGCCAGATTTACACACGCAAAACACTTAGGTTGACTTGACGAGCCTAGCATGTACAGACATGGCCTCGGAACACGGAAGACCGAAAGGTCAAACATGAGTCGTATGGAAGATACGATCAACATAGAGATGTTCACCATGGATGACTAGTCTGTCTCACGTGATGATCGGACACGGGCTAGTTGACATGGATCATGTATCACTTGGAAGACTAGAGAGATGTCTATCTAAGTGGGAGTTCATTAATAATTTGATTAGATGAACTTAATTATCATGAACTTAGTCTAAAAATGTCCTTGCAAATTATGTCATAGATAGCTCGCGCTGTAGCTCCCTAGTTTTATTGATACGGTCCTAGAGAAAATAAGTTGAAAGTTGATGGTAGCAATAATACGGACTAGGTCCGTGATCTGAGGATTGTCCTCATTGCTGCACAGAAAGCTTATGTCTTTGATGCACCGCTAAGTGCACCACTCCCTCAAGTGTTGTCTGTAGATGTTGTGAACATATGACAAGCACTTTTTGATGACTACGTGATAGTTTAGTGCGTCATGCATTACGGCTTAGAATTTAGGCTCCAAAATGTTTTGAACGTCACGGAACATAAGAGATGTTCTAAGAGCTGAAATTGGGATTTCAGGCTCGGGCCTATGTTGAGAGGTATGAGACCTCCAACAAGATTCTTTGCCTGCAAGATAAAGGAGAATAACTCAATCGGTGAGCGTGTGCTCAGATTGTCTGGGTGCTACAATCACTTGAACCAAGTGGGAGTTAATCTTCCAGATGAGATAGTGATTAATGCAGTTCTCCAAGTCACTGCCACCAAGCTACTAGAGCTTCGTGATGAACTATAACATGCCAGCGATGGATAAGATGACCCCTTAGTTGTTCGTGATGTTTGAAACCACGAAGGTAGAAATCAAGAAGGAGCATCAAGTGTTGATGGTTAAGTGAATACCACTAGTTTCAAGAAGGGCAAGGGCAAGAAGGGAAAAACTTCAGGAATGGCAAGCCAGCTGTCGCTCTAGTGAATAAACCCAAGGTTGAGCCCGAACACGAGACTAAGTGCTTCTGTTATGAGGAGACTGTTCACTGAAGCGGAACAACCCTAGATGCTTGGTAGATAAGAAGGCTGGTAATGTCGATGGAAGTATATTTGATATATGTGTTAGTGATGTGTACCTTGCTGGTACTCCTAGTAGCACCTGGGTATTGGATACCGGTTCGGTTGCTAAGTGTTAGTAACTCGAAATAAAAGCTACGGAATAAAGGGAGGCTAGCTAAGTGAAAGGTGACGATGTGTGTTGGAAGTGTTTCCAAGGTTGATGTGATCACCAAAGCACGCTCTCTCTACCTTCGGGATTTGTGATAAACCTAAATAAATGTTATTTGGTGTTTGCGTTGAGCATGAACATGATTAGATCATGTTTAGTGAAATACGGTTATTCATATAAGTTAGAGAATAATTGGTTATTCTGTTTACATGAATAATGCCTTTAATGGTCATACACCTACTGGGAATGGTTTATTGAATCTTGATCGTAGTAGTACACATGGTCATAACATTGGTACCAAAAGATACAAAGTTAATAATGATAGCACCACATGCCTGTGGCACTGCCGCTAAATGTCATGTTGGTATAAATCGCATGAAGAAACTCCATGCTGATGGATCTTTTGACTCACTTGATTTCGAATCAGTTGAGACATGCGAGCCATGCCTGTTGGGCAAGATGACTAAGACCCCGTCTTCCGGTTTGATGGAGCGGGCTAGTGGCTTATTGGAATTAATACATGTTGATGTATGTGGTCCAATGAGTGTTGAAACGCACAGTGGATACCGTTGTTTTTCTTTACCTTCACTGATGATTTGAGTAAATATGGGGATATTTACTTAATGAAACACGAATCTGAAATGTTTGAAAGGTTCAAGGAGTTTCAGAGTGAAGTTAAAGATCATCGTGACAAGAAGATAAATGTCTATGATATGATCGTGGAGGTGAATATCTAAGTTACGAGTTTGGTATGCAATTTTAGACAATGTGGAAATTGTTTCACAGCTCACGCCTCCTGGAACACCATAGTGTGATGGTATGTTCGAACGTCGTAGTCGTGCTCTATTGTATATAGTGAGTACTATGATGTCTCTTATCGTTTTGCCACTATCATTATGGGGTTATGCATGAAAGACAAATCCATTCACTTTAATAGGGCACCATCTAAGTCTGTTGAGATGACACCGTGAGAATTATGGTTTGACGGAAGCCTAAGCTGTCATTTCTTAATGTTTGGGGTTGTGACGCTTATGTGAAAAGGGTTTTCACCTAATGAGCTCGAACCCAAAGCATACAAATGCATCTTCATAGAATACCCTAAGGAGACACTGGGTATACCTTCTATCTCAGATTCAAGCACAAAAGTGTTTGTGGCTAAGAACGGGTCCTTTATCGAGAAAGAGTTTCTCTCGAAAGAATTGAGTGGGAGGAAGATAGAACTTGATAAGGTTGTTGAACTTTTGTTTCAACCAGAGAGTAACGCATCACAGAAAGATGTTTCTGTAGAGCCTACGTCAGTTGAAAAGGAAGTTAATGATGATGATCATGAAGCTTCGGATCAAGTCACTATCGAACCTCGTAGGTCGACAAGGACGCGTACTGCTCCTGAGGAGTACGACAACCATGTCTTGGAAATCAAGTTGTTGGACAACGATGAACCTATGAACTATGGAGAAGCGATGGTGGGCCCGAATTCCAACAAATGGCTAGGAGCCATGAAATCCGAGAAAGGATCCATGTATGAAAACCAAGTATGGACTTTGGTAGACTTGCCTGTTGAATGGCAGGTCGTTGACTACAAATGGACCTTTGAGATAAACATAGATGCTAATGGTGAAATGTCACCGTTTATAAAACTCGACTTGTCACAAATAAGTTTCCGCCAAATTCAAGGAGTTGACAGCGATGAGATTGTCTCATTTGTAGCGATGCTAAAAGTCTATTAAAATTATGTTAGCAGTTGCTGCATTTTTCGATAATGAAATCTGGCAGATGGATGGCAAAACAAAGTTTCCATAATGGTTTCTGTGAGGAAGAGTTGTATGTGATACAACCAGAAGGTTTTGTCAATCCTAAGGATGCTAAAAGTATGCAAACTCCAGCGATCCTTCTATGGACTGGAGTAAGCATCTCGGTGTTGGAATATGAGCTTTGATAGAGTGATCAAAGTTTTTGAGTTTATACAAGGTTTATGAGAAACTTGTATTTGCAAGAAAGTGAGTGGGAGCACTATAGAGTTTCTTATAAGAATATGTAGTTGACATATTATTGATCGGAAATGATGTAGAATTTCTGGAAGAGCATGAAGGGTTGTTTGAAAAGAGTATTTCAAAGGAAGACCCAAATAAAGCTACTATTTTATTGAGCATCAAGATCTATAGGGATAGATCAATTCGCTTGATAAGTTTTTCGACGAAGACATACCTTGACAAGTTTTTGAAGGAGTTCAAAATAGATGGGTCAAAGAAGGAGTTCTTGACTGTATTGTAAGGTGTGAAATTGAGTAAGACTCAATGCCCGACCACGGCAGAAGATAAAGAAAAGACGAGTGTCATCCCCTATGCTTTAGCCATAGGCTCTATATAGTATGCCATGCTATGTACCGCACTTGTGTGTGCCTTTCCATGAGTATGTCAAGGGGTACAAGAGTAATCCAATAGTGGATCACTGGACATCGGTCAAAGTTATCCATAGTAACTTGAGATCTAAGGAAATATTTCTCGATTATGGAGGTGATAAAGAGTTCATCGTAATGATGCAAGCTTTAACACCAATCCGGATGACTCTTAGTAGAAATCCGGCTACGTATAGTGGAGTAGCCATTTGGAATAGCTTCAAGTGGAGCGTGGGAGCAGTATACACAAATATGACACAGAAAGTTTGCAAGGTACACACGGATCTGTATGTCGCAGACCCGTTGACTAAAACCTCTTTCACGAGCAAAACATGATCAAACCCCAGAACTAATTGGGTGTTAATCACATGATGATATGATCACATGGTGATGTAAGTGTTAATCACATGGCGATGTGAACTAGATTATTGACTCTAGTGCAAGTGGGAGACTATTGGAAATATGCCCTAGAGATAATAATAAAATGGTTATTATTCTATTTCCTTGTTCATGATAATTGTCTATTGTTCATGCTACGATTGTGTTAACCGGAAACAGTAATACATGTGTGAATACATAGACCACAACATGTCCCTAGTGAGCCTCTACTTGACTAGCTCGTTGATCAATAGATGGTCACGGTTTCATGATCATGGACATTGGATGTCATTGATAATGGGATCACATCATTAGGAGAATGATGTGATGGACAAGACCCAATCCTAAGCATAGCACTAGATCGTGTAGTTCGTCTGCTAAAGCTTTTCCAATGTCAAGTATCGTTTCCTTAGACCATGAGATTGTGCAACTCCCGAATACCGTAGGAATGCTTTGGGTGTGCCAAACATCACAACATAACTGGGTGTCTATAAAGGTGCACTACGGGTATCTCCGAAAGTGTTTGTTGGGTTGGCACGAATCGAGACTGGGATTTGTCACTCCGTGTGACGGAGAGGTATCTCTGGGCCCACTCGGTAAGACATCATCATAATGAGCTCAAAGTGACTAAGGAGTTAGTCACGGGATGATGTATTACGGAATGAGTAAAGAGACTTGCCGGTAACGAGATTGAACAAGGTATAGGGATATCGACGATCGAATCTCGGGCAAGTATCATACCGGTAGACAAAGGGAATTGCATACGGGATTGATTGAATCCCTGACATCGTGGTTCATCCGATGAGATCATCGTGGAGTACTTGGGAGCCAACATGGGTATCCAGATCCCGCGGTTGGTTATTGACCAGAGAGGTGTCTCGGTCATGTCTACGTGTCTCCCGAACCCGTAGGGTCTACACACTTAAGGTTCGATGACGCTAGGGTTATAGGGAAATGGTATACGTGATTACAGAAGTTTGTTCAGAGTCCCGGATGAGATCCCGGACGTGACGAGGAGCTCCGGAATGGTCCGGAGGTAAAGATTGATATATAGGAAGTCCAGTTTTGGTCACCGGAAAGTTTTCGGGCTCATCGGTAGTGTACCGGGAGTGCCGGGAGGGTGCCGGAAGACCCCCGGGAAGGGTGTCACGACCAAAGGACTACATGGCTGTTATATAAAGTGTGCCAGCCCTTATTGGGCTGGGCAAGACTTTTGCTAAAGGCCCATGCGGCTAGGGATAAGAGATAGGGCCAAAAAGGATTTAAAAGGAGGAGATCCACCTCCCTTGTGGGAGGTGGACTCTCCCTTTAAATCGGCCGAACCTCTCCTCTTTGGAGTAGAGGCCAAGACAGCTCTCCACGTCCGTCCTCCTATATATACTTGATGTTTTGGCTGTTTTGATACAAGATTTGATCTCTCTCTCTCTCACGGCGAAGCCCTACCTCTCTTCTTCCTCCTCCGCAGCGCTTAGGCGAAGCCCTATCGGAATACCTTGCTACTCCACCACCACCACGCCGTCGTGCTGCTGTTGGAGCCCTTCCCCAACCTCTCCTTCCTCCTTGCTGGATCAAGGCATAGGAGACGTCACTGGGCTGCACGTGTGTTGAACGCGGAGGTGTCATCCGTTCGGCACTTGATCGGATCTACCGCGATCTGAATCGCTGCGAGTACGACTCCATCAACCGCGTTCTTGTAACGCTTCCGCTTAGCGATCTTCAAAGGTATGAAGATGCAATCTCTCCCCACTAGTTGTTGGTTTCTCCATGGATAGATCTTGGTGATCGTAGGAAATTTTTTGATTTACTACTACATCTCCCAACATCCGGAGATACCCGTAGTGCACCTTTATAGCCACCCAGTTACGTTGTGACGTTTGGCACACCCAAAGCATTCCTACGGTATCCGGGAGTTGCACAATCTCATGGTCTAAGGAAACGATACTTGACATTGAAAAGCTTTAGCAAACGAACTACACGATCTTGTGCTATGCTTAGGATTGGGTCTTGTCCATCACATCATTCTCCTAATGATGTGATCCCGTTATCAACGACATCCAATGTCCATGGTCATGAAACCGTGACCATCTATTGATGAACGACCTAGTCAACTAGAGGCTCACTAGGGACATGTTGTGGTCTATGCATTCACACATGTATTACGGTTTCCGGTTAACACAATTTTAGCATGAACAATAGACAATTATCATGAACCAGGAAATACAATAATAACTATTTTATTATTGCCTCTAGGGCATATTTCCAACAGTCTCCCACTTGCACTAGAGTCAATAATCTAGTTACATTGTGATGAATCGAACACCCATAGCATTCTGGTGTTGATCATGTTTTGCTCGTGAGAGAGGTTTATTCAACGGATCTGCGACATTCAGATCCGTATGCACTTTTCAAATATCTATATCTCCCTCCTGAATGTAATCACGGATGGAGTTGAAGCGGCGCTTGATGTGTCTTGTCTTCTTGTGAAACCTGGGCTCCTTCACAAGGGAAATAGCTCCATTGTTGTCACAGAATAGAGTCATCGAGCCCGACGCACTTGGAATCACTCCTAGGTCGGTGATGAACTCCTTCATCCAGACTCCTTCCTTTGCTGCTTCCGAAGCAGCTATGTACTCCGCTTCACATGTAGATGTCGCCATGACGCTTTGCTTGCTGCTGCACCAGCTTACCGCCCCTCCATTCAAAATATACACGTATCCGGTTTGCGACTTGGAGTCGTCCGGATCTGTGTCGAAGCTAGCATCAACGTAACCCCTTACGACGAGCTCTTCGGCACCTCCATATATGAGAAACATGTCCTTTGTCCTTTTCAGGTACTTCAGGATGTTCTTAACCGCTGTCCAATGTTCCGCTCCGGGATCACTTTGGTACCTCCCTACCAAACTTATGGCAAGGTTCACATCAGGTCTGGTACACAGCATGGCATACATAATAGAGCCTATGGCTGAAGCATAGGGGATCACACTCATCTCTTCTCTATCCTTTGCCGTGGTCGGGCATTGAGTCGTACTCAATCTCACACCTTGTAACACAGGCAAGAACCCCTTCTTGGACTTATCCATATTGAACTTCTTCAATATCTTTTCAAGGTATGTGCTTTGTGAAAGACCTATGAGGCGTCTCGATCTATCTCTATAGATCTTAATACCTAATATGTAAACCGCTTCTCCAAGGTCCTTCATTGAAAAACACTTATTCAAGTAGGCCTTTACACCTTCCAAGAGTTCTATATCATTTCCCATTATCAGTATGTCATCCACATATAATACGAGAAATGCTACAGAACTCCCACTCACTTTCTTGTAAATACAGGGTTCTCCATAAACCTGTACAAACCCAAACGCTTTAATTACTTCATTAAAGCGAATGTTCCAACTCTGAGATGCTTGCACCAGCCCATAGATGGAGTGCTGGAGCTTGCATACCTTGTTAGCATCTTTAGGATCGACAAAACCTTCCGGCTGCATCATATACAATTCTTCCTTGAGGAAGCCATTAAGGAATGCCGTTTTGACGTCCATTTGCCATATCTCATAATCATAAAATGCGGCAATGGCTAACATGATTCGGACAGACTTCAGCATCGCTACGGGTGAGAAAGTCTCATCGTAGTCAACTCCTTGAACTTGTCGATAACCCTTAGCGACAAGCCGAGCCTTATAGACGGTCACATTACCATCCACGTCAGTCTTCTTCTTAAAGATCCATTTATTTTCAATGGCTCGCTTATCATCAGGCAAGTCCACCAAAGTCCATACTTTGTTCTCATACATGGATCCTATCTCGGATTTCATGGCTTCAAGCCATCTGTTGGAATCCGGGCCCGCCATCGCTTCTTCATAGTTCGAAGGTTCATCGTTGTCTAACAACATGATCTCTAGGACAGGGTTGCCGTACCACTCTGGTGCGGAACGTGTCCTAATGGACCTTCGACGTTCAATAGTAACTTGATCTGAAGTTTCATGATCATCATCATTAACTTCCTCTCCAGCCGGTGTAGGCTCCACAGAAACAACTTCCTGTGCTGCGCTACTCTCCAGTTCGAGTGGAGGTACAATTACCTCATCAAGTTCTATTTTCCTCCCACTTACTTATTTCGAGAGAAACTCTTTCTCGAGAAAGGACCCATTCTTGGCAACAAAGATTTTGCCCTCGGATCATAGGTAGAAGGTATACCCAATAGTCTCTTTGGGATATCCTATGAAGACGCACTTTTCCGCTTTGGGTTCGAGCTTCTCAGGTTGAAGTTTCTTCACATAAGCATCGCATCCCCAAACTTTTAGAAACGACAGCTTAGGTTTCTTTCTAAACCATAATTCATACGGTGTCGTATCAACGGATTTTGACGGTGCCCTATTTAAAGTGAATGCGGCAGTCTCTAATGCATATCCCCAAAATGATAGCGGTAAGTCGGTAAGAGACATCATAGATCGTACCATATCTAATAGAGTACGATTACGACGTTCAGACACATCATTTCGCTGAGGTGTGCCAGGCGGCGTGAGTTGTGAAACAATTCCACATTTCCTTAGGTGCGTGCCAAACTCGTGACTTAAATATTCTCCGCCACGATCAGATCGTAGGCATTTTATTTTCCTGTCACGTTGATTCTCTACCTCACTCTGAAATTCCTTGAACCTTTCAAAAGCTTTAGACTTATGTTTCATTAAGTAGACATACCCATATCTACTCAAGTCATCAGTGAGGGTGAGAACATAACGGTAGCCACCACGAGCCTCGACACTCATTGGACCGCATACATCGGTATGTATTATTTCCAATAAGTCATTTGCTCGCACCATTGTTCCGGAGAACGGAGTCTTGGTCATCTTGCCCATGAGGCATGGTTCGCACGTCTCAAATGATTTGAAATCAAGAGACTCCAAAAGTCCATCAGTATGGAGCTTCTTCATGCGTTTGACACCAATATGACCAAGGCGGCAGTGCCACATGTAAGTGGGACTATCGTTATCAACCTTACACTTTTTGGTACTCACACTATGGACATGTGTAACATCACGTTCGAGATTCATCAAAAACAAACCATTGACCAACGGGGCATGACCATAAAATATTTCTCTCATATAAATAGAACAACCATTATTCTCAGATTTAAATGAGTAGCCATCTCGCATCAAGCGAGATCCAGATACAATGTTCATGCTCAAAGCTGGTACTAAATAACAATTATTAAGGTTTAACACTAATCCCGAAGGTAGATGTAGAGGTAGCATGCCGACGGCGATCACATCGACCTTGGAACCATTCCCGACGCGCATCATCACCTCGTCCTTTGCCAGCCTCCACTTATTCCGCAGCTCCTGCTTGGAGTTACAAATGTGAGCAACTGCACCGGTATCAAATACCCAGGAGCTACTAGGAGCGCTGGTTAGCTACACATCAATAACAAGTATATCACATATACCTTTAATGTTGCCATCCTTCTTATCCGCTAAGTACTTGGGGCAGTTCCGCTTCCAGTGACCGGTACCCTTGCAGTAAAAGCACTCAGTCTCAGGCTTGGGTCCATGCTTGTTCTTCTTCTTCCCGACAACTTGCTAACCGGGCGCGTCAACAACTTTGCCGTCCTTCTTGAAGTTCTTCTTACCCTTGCCTTTCTTGAAACTAGTGGTCTTATTTACCATCAACACTTGATGCTCCTTTCTGATCTCGACCTTTGCTGATTTCAGCATCGACTACAACTCAGGAATGGACTTCTCCATCCCTTGCATGTTGTAGTTCATCACAAAGCTCTTGTAGCTAGGTGGAAGCGACTGGAGGATTCTGTCAATGACCGAGTCATCCGGGAGATTAACTCCCAGCTGAGTCAAGTAGTTGTGTAGCCCAGACATCTTGAGGATGTGCTCACTAACAGAACTATTCTCCTCCATCTTACAGCTGAAGAACTTGTCGGAGACGTCATATCTCTCGACCCGGCAATAACTTGGAAAACCAGTTTCAGCTCTTGGAACATCTCATATGCTCCGTGTTGGTCAAAACGCTTTTGGAGCCCCGGTTCTAAACTGTAAAGCATGCCACACTGAACAATGGAGTAATCATCGCAGCGAGAATGCCAAGCGTTCGCAACGTCTTGCTCTGCTGGGAGAAGGGGTGGGTCACCTAGTGGTGCATCAAGGACATACAATTTCTTGGAAGCTATGAGGATGATCCTCAAGCCACGGACCGAGTCCGCATAGTTGCTTCCATCATCTTTCAGCTTGGCTTTCTCTAGGAACGCGTTGAAATTGAGGGTGACATTCGCGTTGGCCATTGGATCTACAATATAGATTGTAAAGATAATTTTAGACTAAGTTCATGATAATTAAGTTCATATAATCAAATTATTTAATGAACTCCCACTTAGATAGACATCTCTCTAGTCATCCAAGTGACACATGATCCATGTCAACTAGCCCGTGTCCGATCATCACGTGAGACGGACTAGTCATCCATGGTGAACATCTCCATGTTGGTCGTATCTTCCATACGACTCATGCTCGACCTTTCGGTCTTCCGTGTTCCGAGGCCATGTCTGTACATGCTAGGCTCGTCAAGTCAACCTAAGTGTTTTGCGTGTGTAAATCTGGCTTACACCCGTTGTATGCGAACGTTAGAACCTATCACACCCGATCATCACGTGGTGCTTCGGAACAACAATCCTTAGCAACGGTGCACAGTTAGGGTGAACACTTTTCTTGAAATTTTAGTGAGAGATCATCTTATTTACTACCGTTGTTCTAGGCAAATAAGATGTAAACATGATAAACATCACATGCAATCAATATAGTGACATGATATGGCCATTATCATCTTGCTCCTTTGATCTCCATCTTCGGGGCACCATGATCATCACCGTCACCGGCATGACACCATGAACTCCATCATCATGATCTCCATCATTGTGTCTTCATGAAGTTGTCTCGCCAACTATTACTTCTACCACTATGGCTAACGTTTAGCAATAAAGTAAAGTAATTACATGGCATTTATGATTGACACGGAGGTCATACAATAAAATAAGACAACTCCTATGGCTCCTGCCGGTTGTCATACTCATCGACATGCAAGTCGTGAATCCTATTACAAGAACATGATCAATCTCATACATCACAATGCATCACATCAAATCCTTTGGCCATATCACATCACAAGGCATATGCTGCAAAAACAAGTTAGACGTCCTCTAATTTGTAGTTGCAAGTTTTTACGTGGCTGCTATAGGTTACTAGCAAGAACGTTTCTTACCTACGCCAAAACCACAACGTGATATGCCAATTGCTGTTTACCCTTCAGAAGGACCCTTTTCATCGAATCCAATACGACTAAGGTGGGAGAGACAGACACCCGCTAGCCACCTTATGCAACAAGTGCATGTTAGGCGGTGGAACCAGTCTCACGTAAGCGCACGTGTAAAGTCGGTCCGGGCTGCTTCATCCCACAATACCGCCGAATCAAGATAAGACTAGTAGTGGTAAGCAAATTAACAAAATCGACGCCCACAACTGCTTTGTGTTCTACTCGTGCATAGATTCTACGCATAGACCTAGCTCATGGTGCCACTGTTGGGAGATGTAGTAGTAAATCAAAAAAATTCCTACGATCACCAAGATCTATCCATGGAGAAACCAGCAACGAGAGGGGAGAGATTGCATCTTCATACCTTTGAAGATTGCTAAGCGGAAGCGTTACAAGAACGCGGTTGGTGGAGTCGTACTCGCAGCGATTCAGATCGCGGTGGATTCCGATCTCAGCGCCAAACAACGGCGCCTCCGTGTTCAACACACGTACAGGCCGGTGACGTCTCCTGCACCTTGATCCAGCAAGGAGGAGGGATAGGTTGAGGGAGAGCTCCGACAGCACGACGGCATGGTGATAGTGGAGCTACGTGAACTCCGGCAGTGCTTCGCCAAGCGCTACGGAGAACGAGGAAGAGGAAGCGTAGGGCTGCACCGAGAGAGAAAGAAGTCGTGTCTCAAAACATCACAAACCCTTGCATATATATAGGAGGAGGGAGAGGGAGGGCTGCCTTGGCCCCTCCTCCAAAGAGGAGAGGTTCGACCGACCCTAGGGAAGAGTCCACCTCCCACATCTTTTGAATCCTTTTCAGCCCTATCTCTTATCTCCAGCCACATGGGGCTTTCTAGAACATCTTGGCCAGCCCAAAAAGGGCTGGCACACTTCCTCTAAGGGCCCACGAAATCCTTTGGTCGTCACACCCCTCCCGGGGGTCCTGCGGCACCCTTCCGGCACTCCCTGTACACTACCGATGAGCCCGAAAACTTTCCGGTGACCAAAACTGGACTTCCTATATATCAATCTTTACCTCCGGACCATTCCGGAGCTCCTCGTGAAGTCCGGGATCTCATCCGGGACTCCGAAAAACTTTCGGTAAAAACGTATACCATTTCCCTATAACCCTAGCATCGTCGAACCTTAAGTGTGTAGACCCTACGGGTTCGGGAGACACGTGGACATGACCGAGACACTTCTCCGGCCAATAACCAACAATGGGATCTGGATACCCATGTTGGCTCCCACATGCTCCACGATGATCTCATTGGATGAACCATGATGTCGGGGATTCAATCAATCCCGTATTCAATTCCCTTTGTCTATCGGTATGATACTTGCCCGAGATTCGATCGTCGGTATCTCTATACCTTGTTCAATCTCGTTACCGGCAAGTCTCTTTACTCGTTCCGTAATACATCATCCCGTGGCTAATTCCTTAGTCACATTGAGCTCATTATGATGATGTCTTACCGAGTGGGCCCAGAGATACCTCTCCGTCACACGGAGTGACAAATCCCAGTCTCGATTCGTGCCAACCCAACAGACACTTCCGGAGATACCCGTAGTGCACCTTTATAGCCACCTAGTTACGTTTTGACGTTTGGCACACCCAAAGCATTCCTACTGTATCCGGGAGTTGCACAATCTCATGGTCTAAGGAAACTATACTTGACATTGAAAAGCTTTAGCAAATGAACTACACGATCTTGTGCTATGCTTAGGATTGGGTCTTGTCCATCACATCATTCTCCTAATGATGTGATCCCGTTATCAACGACATCCAATGTCCATGGTCATGAAACCGTGACCATCTATTGATCAACGAGCTAGTCAACTAGAGGCTCACTAGGGACATGTTGTGGTCTATGCATTCACACATGTATTACGGTTTCCGGTTAACACAATTTTAGCATGAACAATAGACAATTATCATGAACCAGGAAATACAAAAATAACTATTTTATTATTGCCTCTAGGGCATATTTCCAACATCTTCCTCCCACTCAATTCTTTTGAGAGAAACTTTTCCCGGGACAGGACCCGTTTTAGCAACAAACACTTTATGCTTGGATCTGAGATAGTAGGTTCACCCAACTGTTTTTAGGGTAATCTATGAAGATGCATATGTCTGCTTTGGGTTCGAGGTCATTAGGTGAAAACATTTTTCCACACAAGCATTGCAGCCCCAAACATTAAGAAATGATAGCTTAGGTTTCTATCAAACCATAATTCACACGGTGTCATCTCAATGGATTTAGATGGTGCCCTATTTACAGTGAATGTAGTTGTCTTTAATGCATAACCCCAAAATTATAGTAGCAAAACGATAAGAGACATCATAGCATGCACCATATCCAATAGAGCACGACTGTGACACTCAGACACACCATCACGCTATGGTGTTCCAGGTGGCGTGTGTTGTGAAACAACTTTCACATTGTCTAAAGTTGTATCCCAAACTCGTAACTCTGATATTCACCTCCACGATCATATCGCAGACATTTCTTCTTTTCATGATGATCTTAAACTTCAATCTGAATTTGCTTGAACCTTTCAAACGATTTAGACTTGTGTTTCATTAAGTAAATATACACTATATCTACTCAAATCATGAGTGAAGGTAAGAAAATGACGATATCCACCGCATGCTATAAGACACATTGGATTGCATACATCAACATGTATCATTTCTAATAAATCACTTGCCTGCTCCATCAAACCAGAAAACGGGGTCCTTAGTCATCTTGACCAAGAGGCATGGTTCGCACGTCTCAACCGATTCGAAATCGAATGAGTCCAAAGATCCATCAGCATGGAGTTTCTTCATGCGTTTTATATCAATATGACATTTAGCGGCAGTGCCACAAGTATGTGGTACTATTATTATTAACTTTGTATCTTTTGGCATCAATGTTATGAACATGTGTATTACTACGATCAAGATTCAACAAACCATTCTCATTGGGTGCATGACCATTGAAGGTATTATTCATGTAAACAGAATAACCATTATTCTCTAACTTAAATGAATAACCGTGTTGCAATAAACACGATCTAATCACTTTCATGCTCAAAGCAAAACACCAAATAACATTTATTTAGGTTCGTCACTAATCCCGAAGGTAGAGAGAGCATGCGATGTTGATCACATTAACCTTGGAAACATTTCCAACACACATCGTCACCTCACCCTTTGCTAGTTCTCCGTTTATTCCGTAGCTTTTATTTTGAGTTACTAACATTTAGCAACCGAACCGGTATCCAATACCCAGGTGCTACTAGGAGTACTAGCAAGGTACACATCAATAACACGTATATCAAATATACTTCTGTCGACGTTGCCAGCATTCTTATCTACAAAGTATCTAGGGTTGTTTCGCTTTAGCGACCGCTCTCCTCATAATCGAAGCACTTAGTCTCGGGTTTGGGTTCAACTTTGGGTTGATTCACTAGAGCAGCAACTGACTTGCTATCCATGAAGTTTCCCTCCTTGCTCCTGCCCTTCTCAAAACTAGTGGTTTGACTAACCATCAACACTTGACGCTCCTTCTTGATTTATACCTTCGCGGTGTCAAACATCGCAAACAGCTCAGGGATCATTATTTCTATCCCTGGCATTTTATAGTTCATTATGAAGTTCTAGTAGCTTAGTGACAGTGACTTGTAGAACTATATCAATTACTATCTTATCTGGAAGATCAACTCCCACTCGATTCAAGCGATTGTAGCACCCAGACAATCTGAGCACATGCTCAACGATTGAGCTATTCTCCTTCATCTTGTAGGCAAAGAGTCTTGTTGGAGATCTCATATCTCGCAACACGGGCACGAGCCTGAGATCCTAATTTCATCTCTTAGAACATCTCATATGTTTCGTGACGTTCAAAACGTTACGGAGCCTCAATTCTAAGCCGTAATGCATGACGCACTAAACTATCAAGTAGTCATCAGAACGTGCGTGTCAGATGTTCACAACATCTACAGACGACGCTAGAGGGGTTGGCACAACGAGCGGTGCATTAAGGACATAAGCCTTCTATGCAGCAATGAGGACAATCCTCATATCACGGACCCAGTCCGCAATATTGCTACCATCATCTTTCAACTCTATTTCTCTAGGAACATATAAAAATTCAAGGGAGCTACAGCGCGAGCAAGTATTCTACAACATATTTTCAAAGAAACTACTGACTATGTTCATGATAATGAGTTCAATTAATCATATTACTTAAGAACTCCCACTAAAATTGACATCCCTCTGGTCATTCGAGTGATACATGATCCAAATTCACCAACTCAAGTCCGATCATCATGTGAGTTGAGGTGGTTTCAATGGTGAACATCCTCATGTTGATCATATCTACTATATGACTCATGTTCGACCTTTCGGTCTCTTGTGTTCCGAGGCCATGTCTGTACATGCTAGGCTCATCAAGTTTAACCCGAGTGTTCTGCATGTGCAACACTGGCTTGCACCCGTTGTATGTGAACGTAGAGTCTATCACACCCGTTCATCACGTGGTATCTCGACATGAGGAACTTTTGTAACAGTGCACACTCGGGGAGAACACAATTTATCTTGAAATTAAGTGAGGGATCACCTTATAATGCTACCGTCGTCCTAAGCAAAACAAGGTGAATAAAAGGATTAACATCACATGCAAATCATAAGTGACATGATATGGCCATGAACTTGTGCTTTTTGATCTGCATCTTGAAAGCACCGGCATGATCTCCATCGTCACCGGCATGACACCATGATCTCCATCATCTTGATCTCCATCAACGTGTCGCCATCGGCGTTGTCGCGCCCACCATGCTTCTACTACTATTGCTACCGTTTAGCGATAAAGTAAAGCATTACATAGCGCTTAATGATTGACACGCAGGTCATACAATAATTAAAGACAACCCTATGGCTACTGCCGGTTGCCGTACTCATCGACATGCAAGTCGTGATATTCTATACAAAACATGATCAGCTCATACATCACATATATCTCATCATGTAATGTGCCATATCACATCACAACATACCCTGCAAAAATAAATTAGACGTCCGCTAATTGTTGTTGCATGTTTTACGTGGCTGCTACGGGTATCTAGAAAGAACAATTCTCACCTACGCATAAAGCACAACAGTGATACATAAGTCGCTTTTCAACCTTCTCAAGGACCACCTTAGTCGATTCCGATCCAACTAAAGTAGGAGAAACACACACCCGCCAGCCATCTTTGTGCAACGAAGTTACACGTTAGTAGATGGAACCGGTCTCTCGTTAGCGTATGAGTAAGGTTGGTCCGGGCCGCTTCATCCCACAATACCGCTGAACCAAAACACGACCAAGGGAGGAATCAATCTAAGCATCAACGCCCACAAACTCTTTGTGTTCTACATGAGATCTCATCTACACATAGACCTAGCTCATGATGCCACTGTTGGGGAATGTTGCATGGGAAACAAAAAATTTCCTATGCACACGCAAGATCTATCCATGGTGATGAGCATCTACGAGAGGGAGAGTGGATCTACATACCCTTGTAGATCGCTAAGCAGGAAGCGTTAACAAACGCGGTTGGTGTAGTCGAACATCTTCGAGATCCAAATCGCCGAGCGTCCCGCGATCTCATCAAGATCCGTCCCGCAATCCAATCACGACCTGTCCCGTGAACTCATCATGATCCGTCCCGCGATCCAATCATGGTCTGTCCCGCGAACTCATCACGATCCGTCCCGCGATATCATCACGATCCGTCTCGCAATCTTGTTCACAGTCCTTCCGATCTAGCACCGAACGGACGGAACCTCCGCGTTCAGTACACTTATAGCTCGATGACGATCTCCGCCTTCTTGATCCGGCAAGAGGGAGAGGAGAGGTAGAAGAGTTCTCCGGCAGTGCGACGGTGCTACGGCGATGGTGGTGGAGCAATTCCGGCTGGGCTTCGCCTAACCACTGCTGAAAACCGATCTAGAGGAGAAACTGTGATCTAGAGGAGAGGTAGTACATGGCTATTAGGGTTAGCTTTTTCCTCTAAATCCTCTAGTATATATAGGAGGGAGGGAGGGGAGGATTTAGACTCAAACCCTCAAGGTTTGGTCGAAATTGGAGGTGGAGGAGTCCTACTCCAATCCTATTAGCAGTAGGATTCCTCCTTTCCACTTGGAAACTCTTTCCACCTCTCCACCTTTGGATTTGTCCTTCTAAAACCACTCCGGCCACATGGACCCTTAGAGGAGGCTTTGGCCAGCCCACCAGGGGATGGTTTACCTCCTCCCACATCCCACGTAGCCTCTTGGGTCGAAATACCTCTCCCGATGGTCCCCCGGTAAACTACCGGCACTCCCGGTACACTACCGATGAGCCCGAAACCTTTCCGGCGACCAAAACAGGACTTCCTATATATTAATCTTTACCTCCGGACCATTCCGGAGCTCCTCGTGATGTCCGGAATCTCATCCTGGATTCCGAACAACCTTCGGTCACCACCATACATAACTCTATACTACCGAAACGTCACTGAACCTTAAGTGTGCAGACCCTGCGGGTTCGAGAACTATGTAGACATGACCGAGACACCTCTACGGTCAATAACCGATAGCGGGACTTAGATGCCCATATTGGTTCCTACATACTATACGGAGATCTTTATCAGTCGAACCTTTGTGTAAAGGATTCAGTTAATCCCGTATGATGTTCCCTTTGTTCTTCGGTATGTTACTTGCCCGAGATTCGATCATCGGTAGCTCCATACCTAGTTCAACCTCGTTACCGGCAAGTATCTTTACTCGTTCCGTAATACAAGATCCCGTGACTAACAGTTAGTCACAATGCTTGCAAGGCTTATTGTGATGTTGTATTACCAAGTGGGCCCTGAGATACCTCTCCGTCACACGGAGTAACAAATCCCAGTCTTGATCCATGCCAACCCAACAGACACCCTTGGAGATACCTGTAGAGCACCTTTATAGTCACCCGGTTACGTTGCGACGTTTGATACACACAAGGTACTCCTCCGGTGTTAGTGAGATGCATGATCTCATGGTCATAGGAACAAATACTTGACATGCAGAAAATAGTAGCAATAAACTGACACGATCCCATTATTAGTCACGTCTCATGTCCATGACTAGGAAACCATAGCCATCTTTGATCAACGAGCTAGTCTATTAGAGGCATACTAGGGACATAGTGTTGTCTATGTATCCACACATGTATCTGAGTTTCCGATCAACACAATTATAGCATGGATAATAAACGATTATCATGAACAAGGAAATATGATAATAACCAATTTATTATTGCCTCTTTGGCATATTTCAAACAGATGCAGGTAGGAGTCGGTCAATGTGAGGAGTAATAGTAGTAGATGCAGAATCGTTTTGGTCTACTTGGCATGGACGTGATGCCTATATGCATAATCATTGCCTTGGATATCTTCATAATTATTCGCTTTTCTATCAATTGCTCGACAGTAATGTGTTCACCCACCGTAATACTTGTTATCATGAGAGAAGCCTCTAGTGAAACCTATGGCCCTTGGGTCTATTTTACATCTTATACTTTCAGATCTAAAACCAAAAATACCAAAAAAATACTTTGCTGCATTATTTTAATCTTTTTTTTACTTTCTATTCAAGCAATCTATCTCTATCAAATCTCATCCTTGCAAGTAACCTTAAAGGGATTGACAACCCCTTTATATCGTTCGGTGCAAGAGTTTGATTCCTTGTGTTGGTACACCTATTGGGGACTTGCTTGTATATCCTACTGGATTGATACCTTGGTTCTCAACAACTGAGGGAAGTACATACCTATTGCTGCATCACCCATTCCTCTTCATGGAAACCAACGCATGCTCGAGAAGTAGCAAGAAGGATTTCCGGAGCCGTTGCTGGGGAGATCTACATCAAGCCTACCAAGTACCTATTACAAACTCATCTCTTGCATTTACTTTATTTTCCATTTTCCTATCATTTTCCTCTCCCCCACTTCTAAAACGATTTTCAGAAAATACCAAAAAGATTTGCCTTTTTATTCTCCCTTTTTCGTTCGTCTTTTGGTTTGCTTTTCGCTTGCTTGTGTGCTTGATTGCTTGCTTTGTCACGATGACTCAAGAGAATACCAAGTTGTGTGATTTTTCCAATACTAATAATAATGATTTTATTAGCACTCTGATTGCTCCCGCCACTAGTGCGGAATCTTATGAAATTAATGCTGCTTTGCTCAATCTTGTTATGAAAGAACAATTTTCCGGTCTTGCTAATGAAGATGACGCATCCCATCTAAATACTTTCGTTGAGTTGTGTGGTATGCAAAATAAGAAAGATGTGGATAATGATATTGTTAAATTGAAGCTATTCCCCTTCTCACTACGAGATCGTGCTAAAACTTGGTTTTCATCTTTGCCTAAAAATAGTATTTGATTCATGGAATAAGTGTAAAGATACTTTTATTTCCAAGTACTTTCCGCCCACTAAAATCATCTCCCTTAGGAATGATATAATGAATTTTAAGCAACTTTATCATGAGCATGATGCACAATCTTGGGAGAGGATGAACCTTATGATTAGGAGTTGCCCCACGCATGGTTTGAGTTTATGTATTATTATACAAATTTTCTATGCTGGATTGAATTTTGCTTCTAGGAATCTCTTAGATTCCGCCGCAGGTGGTACTTTTATGGAAATCACATTAGGAGAAGCTACTAAACTCCTAGATAATATTATGGCAAATTACTCTCAATGGCACACCGAAAGATCTCCTACTAGTAAAAAAGTGCATGCTATTGAAGAGATTAATACTTTGAGTGAAAAGATGGATGAATTGATGAAATTGTTTGCTAATAAGAGTTATCCTATTGATCCTAATGATATGCCTTTGTCTTCCTTGATTGTAAATAATAATGAATCTATGGATGTGAATTTTGTTGGTAGGAACAATTTTGGTAATAACGCTTATATAGGTAATTTCAATGTTAGGTCGTTTCTTAGTAATTCCTCTAATAATTGTGGTAACTCCTACAACAATTCTTATGGAAATTACAATAAAATGCCTTCTGATTTTGAGAGTAATATTAAAGAATTCATTAGCACGCAAAAAGGTTTCAATGCTATGATTGAAGAAAAATTGCTCAAGATTGATGATTATGCTAGGAACGTTGATAGAATTTCTCTTGAGACTGATTCTTTAAAAATTAGATCTATTCCACCCAAGCCTGAGATTAATGAGTCTTTAAAAGCTATGAGAATTTCTATTGGTGAGTGTAAGGAAAGAACCGCTAGAATACGTGCTAAGCATGAATGGCTTGAAAAAGTGTGTTCTCGTGATAATATTGATGAAGATCTTATGTTAATCTTGATAAGGATGGGACTGGAGTTGAGTCAACTTTAGTTAAAAGGTGTCCCAGTGATTCGGAGTTTATAGATCTTAATGCTAACGTTGATAAAAGTGGGATTGAAGAGGTCAAAACTTTAAATAGCAATGAACCCACTCTTTTGGATTTCAAGGACTTTAATCATGATATCTGCTCCTTAATTGATTGTACTTCCTTGTTGCAATCCATGTTGAACTCTCCTCGTGCTTTTGATCAAAACAAAGCTTTTACTAAACATATTGTTGATGCTATGATGAAAGCTTTTGAAGAAAAACTTGAGTTGGAAGTTTCTATACCTACAAATCTATATGATGAGTGGGAACCTACTATTAAGATTAAGATTAAAGATTATGAGTTCTATGCTTTGTGTGATTTTGGTGCTAGCGTTTCCATGATACCAAAAACTTTATGTGATGTGTTAGGTTTCCGTGAATTTGATGATTGCTCCTTAAATTTGCATCTTGCGGATTCCATTATAAAGAAACCTATGGGAAGAATTAATGATGTTTTTATTGTTGCAAATAGGAATTATGTGCCCGTATATTTCATTATTCTTGATATAGATTGCAAACGATTGGTGCAATTATTGATATGAAGGAAGGGAATATTAGATTCCAATTCCCATTAAGGAAAGGCATGTAACACTTTCCTAGGAAGAAAATAAAATTACCTTATGAATCTATCATTAGAGCTACTTATGGATTGCATACCAAAGATGACAATACCTAGATCTATTGCGTTTTGCCTAGCTAGGGGCGTTAAACAATAGCGCTTGTTGGGAGGCAACCCAATTTTATTTTGCTTTCTGCTTTTTGCTTCTGTTTTGGTGTGTTTGGCACACTATTACTTCTGTTCTAATTGTGTTTTTGTGTTTTAATTAGTGTTTGAGCCAAGTAAAACCTTTGGGGTGATCTATGGTAGTTGTTGATTTTTTCTTGCTGAAAAACAGAAACTTTTGCGCTTAGTCCAGGAATTTTATAAATTTTTCAGAGAGTCGAAAATTGATCTGAAATTTATACACAAGATTGAAATACAAATTTCCCTGATTGTCCTAATTCTTAAGAATTTTTAGAGTTCCATAAGTATTCGAAGTTTACAGATTGCTATAGACTGTTCTGTTTTTGACACATTCTGTTTTCTTTGTGTTGTTTGCTTATTTTTGATGTATCTATGGGTCGTATCGGGGGGGGGGGGTATGAGTCATGTAAAAGTTAGTATAAAGTAGTTATTACACAAATATAAATAAATAATTAGTTCACAACAGTACATAAAGTGGTGATTTATTTTTCTTATACTAATGGATCTCATGAGTTCTCTGTTGAGTTTTGTGTTGTGAAGTTTTCAAGTTTTGGGTGAAGATTTGATGGACTATGGAATAAAGAGTGGCAAGAGCCTAAGCTTGGGGATTCCCAAGGAACCCCAAGTCATATTCAAGGATACCAAAAACCCTAAGCTTGGGGATGCCTTGGAAGGCATCCCCTCTTTCGTCTTCAATCCATCGGTAAATTTACTTGAGGCTATATTTTTATTCACCACATGATATGTGTTTTGCTTGGAGCGTTTTGTATGATATGAGTCTTTGATTTTTAGTTTTCCACAATCATCCTTGCTTCACACACCTTTTGAGAGACACACGATGTATCGTGAATTTATTAGAATACTCTATGTGCTTCACTTATATCTTTATAGATCATGGTGGTGTTATATTTTCTAGAAATTATTGAACTCTCATTCCTCACTTATATTACTTTTAGAGTTTCTTAAAATAGCATGTTAATTTGTTTAGGTTATGAATTTAGTCCTAATATAATGGCATCCAAGAGGGATATAATAAAAACTTTCATATTAAGTGCATTAAAAACTATAAGAAGTTTGATTCCTTGCATATAGTTTTGAGATAATAGGGATGGTAATATGAGAGCCATGCTAGTGAGTAGTTGTGAATTGGAAGAGATACTTGTGTTAAAGCTTGTGATTCCCGTAGCATGCACGTATGGTGAACCGTTATGTAACAAAGTCAGAGCATGATTTCTTTAATGATTATCTACCTTTGTGTGAGGGTCAGGAGCACGCGATGGTTAACTCCTACCAACCTCTCCCCTAGGAGCATGCGTCTAATGCTTTGTTTGATAACTACTAGACTTTGGCAATAAGTATGTGAGTTCTTTATGACTAATGTTGAGTCCATGGATTATACGCACTCTCACCCTTCCATCTTTGCTAGCCTCTCTAGTACCACACAACTTTCGCCGGTACATCAAACCCTCCTTCCTCAAAACAGCCACCATATATTCCTCAAAACGGCCACCATACCTACCTATTATGGCATTTCCATAGCCATTCAGAGATATATTGTCATGCAACTTCCACCATGTAGTTTTTCATGACTTGCACAATCACTTCATATTGCATATAGAGTCATACTTTGTCATAGGTATGGAGTTGTAATTTTTATTTTTTGAGTTATAATTAAATAGTGGGATGATTTTTTATTAATAGAGCATTGTCCCGTGAGAGAAAAGGATGATGGAGGCTATGACTCCCTCACAAGTTGGGATGAGTATCCGAACTTTACAAAAAATAAAAGAGGCCAGCGAAGGCCAAACAAAAAAATAAAAGAGGCCAAAGAAGCCCACCAAAATAAATAAAAAGGAAAAAGGAAAAAAAATAAAAAAAATGAGAGAAGGAGAGAAGGGACAATTGCTACTTCCTCTTTCCACACTTGTGCTTCAAAGTAGCACCATGATCTTCATGATAGAGAGTCTCATATTTTGTCACTTTCATATAACTAGTGGATATTCATTTTTGCAGGACCACTTAGTTTTCTTTTTAGCTTTCATACACTTATAACTTTAAGTGCATTTGTTGCATGGCAATCCCTACTCACTCACATTGATATCTATTGATGGGCATCTCCATAGCCCGTTGATACACCTAGTTGATGTGACACTATCTTCTCCTTTTTTATCCTTGCACCTCCTCCATATTCTATTCCACCTATAATGCTATATCCATGGCTCACACTCATGTATTGCGTGAGAGTTGAAAAGGTTTGAGAACACCAAAAGTGTGAAACAATTTCTTGACTTGTTCATCAAGGTTGTGCATGATTTAGATCCTTTGTATGGGGAAGATGGAGCATAGCCAGACCATATGATTTTGTAGGGATAACTTTCTAAGGCCATGTTATTTCGAAAAGACATGACTACCTTGTTGATGTGCTCGAAGTATTATTGTTTTTATGTCAATATTAGACTATTGTTTTGAATCTTACAGATCTGA
Source organism: Hordeum marinum (assembly GCA_022496015.1). NCBI lineage: Eukaryota > Viridiplantae > Streptophyta > Magnoliopsida > Poales > Poaceae > Hordeum > Hordeum marinum. The sequence continues at coordinate 345,348,707 of CM039676.1, read as the reverse complement.
ATTTTCATGCCACAATAAAGAATATTACATGGATAAATATGTTAGGTAGCATTCCACATAAAAAATTCTGTTTTTATCATTTACCTACTCGAGGACGAGCAAGAATTAAGCTTGGGGATGTTGATACGTCTCCAACGTACCTATAATTTTTGATTGTTCCATGCTATTATATTATCTATTTTGGATGTTTTATATGCATTAATATGCTATTTTATATTATTTTTGGGACTAACCTATTAATCTAGAGCGTAGTGCCAGTTTCTGTTTTTCCTTGTTTTTGAGATTTGCAGATAAGGAATATCAAACGGAGTCCAAACAGAATAAAACATTCGGAAGGATTTTTTCTAGAACGAAAGAAACCAGGAGACTTCGGAACCAAGGCAGGGGAGCCACCGTGGGGCCACAATCCCTAGGGGCGCGACCAGGGGGGTAGGGCACACCGGGCAGGCTTGTGGGCCCACGGCCGCTCTCCTATCCCTAATCTTTGACCTATAAATTCCCAAATATTCCACCATTATCAGGACAAGCCACGAAAACACTTTTCCGCCGCCAGAAGCCTCCGTTCCCGAGAGATCCAATCTTGGAGCCTTTTCCGATAATCTGCCGAAGGGAGATTCGATCATGGAGGGCATCTACATCAAATCCATTGCCCCTCCGATGATGCATGAGTAGTTCGCTATAGACCTTCGAGGTCCATAGGTAGTAGCTAGATGGTTTATTCTCTCTCTTTCTCTTTAATACCATGTTCTTCATGATCTTCATGGAGATCTATCCGATGTAATACTCTTTTGCGGTGTGTTTGTTGAGATCCGATGAATTGTGGGTTTATGTTCAGATTATACATGAATATTATTTGAGTCTTTCCTGAATTCTTATATGCATGATGTCATATGTTTGCAACTCTCTTCGAGTTATTGGTTTGGTTTGGCCAACTAGATTGGTAATTCTTGCAATAGGAGAAGTGCTTAGTTTTGGGTTCAATCTAGCGTTGTCCTCACCCAGTGACAAAGTAGGGGTAGCGAGGCATGTATTGTATTGTTGCCATCGAGGATAACAAGATGGGGTTTTCATCATATTGCTTGAGTTTATCCCTCTACATCATGTCATCTTACCTAATGTGTTTCTTTGTTTTTCATGAACTTAATACTCTAGATGTAGGCAGGAGTCGGTCGATGTGTGGAGTAATAGTAGTAGATGCATAATCGTTTCGTTCTACTTGACACGGACGTGATGCCTATATGCATAATAATTGCCTTGGATATCTTCATAATTATTCGCTTTTCTATCAATTGCTCGACAGTAATTTGTTCACCCATCGTAATACTTGCTATCATGAGAGAAGCCTCTAGTGAAACCTATGTCCCCCGGGTCTATTTTACATCTTATACTTTCAGATCTAAAACCAAAAAAACCAAAAATACTTTGCTTCATTATTTTTATCTTTTGTTTTACTTTCCATTCAAGCAATCTATCTCTATCAAATCTCATCCTTGCAAGTAACCTTAAAGGGATTGACAACCCTTTTATAGCATTCGGTGCAAGAGTTTGATTCCTTGTGTAGGTACACCTATTGGGGACTTGCTTGTATCTCCTACTGGTTTGATACCTTGGTTCTCAACAACTAACGGAAATACTTATCTACTTTGTTGCATCACCCGTTCCTATTCACGGAAACCAATGCATGCTCGACAAGTAGCACATGTCTCTGGCCAGACGAACATCTCTGTTGTGCATGAAAAAGACCCATGCCTGAATCACAGATATCAGCTCTATTGCATGAACTACCAGCCGCATTCGTGCATCCATAACCTACTCCACATCAAAGGTGCGTTGAGAAACGGGGAAATAGATCCTACACCTTGCATAAAGGCCTAATGATGGAACCTAACATTGGGGAGAGGGGTGTTGCTTACCGGCATCGAAGACGAGGACGACGAAGGGGGCATGGTTGAATCAACCACAAGCAGACGGTGACCAAAAGGAAGAGCAGCAACATCCCCTACTATCGGATCTGGCACAACCGCAGCCTCCACCTCTTGCACATATCTGAGTCACCGCCACATGAGGTGGTGAGGCTAGAGGAAAAGGGTGTCCTAGAGGGAGCGGTGACCGAGTAAATGGGTTGGGGTGGGGGTGAGCCTAGATTTGGCGCCCTATCGCCATGCCCGATTTCCTTCTCCCGCCATCCCTGCTCACTTTCACCCTGCCGCCGTGCGTGCAAGCTTGTGCCACTCTCAGCTTTGCTGGGTAGAAATTGCCAATTCGATAGTTCCTAGCGAGCCAGGCCGACGACTGCTTTAAGGTTCATGCTGATGCGAGCCAGCCCACCGCGTTGCCAACCAAATGCACATTTTGTGGCCCAACTGGGCTTAGTTAGGACAGATATGGCAACCAAACGTGCCCTAAATGAGCACAAATAAAGACACCAATGCAAGGCCAATCGTTCTACTTTTTGTAGTGCGATGAAGGCAATGGTTTTCTAATGTTTAGTGGCTGAGTATACCTGGCCGAAGGTAATACTTATTAGTGTTTTCTCTATGTACGCATGAGGTTTGCACTTTTTTCCATGACACATGCGTGCATATGCGCTTCATTAAAATGAAGAGAAAAAATGGGTTCATGCCACTATCGAAATTGCACATTCGAGTTATGTCTCTCAAACCTCCCTTTTCTAGTTTGTACCACTATAGTTTGCGAGAAATTAGTTGCATGACCGTGTGACCTTCTCCGTGAGTTGTCGTCACGTTGTCATATAATTTGTTTTGTTTTCTTACATTTTTTTATAGAAAGACTGTAAGGAAGGTCCCTATAGTATAAATAATGCAACAAATTTAAATTGCAACTACCATGTCTTGAATCTGACTGGGTGGGAGGGCATCATCCCCTTTCCATCACTAGGCTATGCATTACTCTTCATGTTTCCATACATTTTGGACCAACCACTTCGCCACATCGACCACACCTCTATTTGACCCACCACTAGTCATGTTAACTGCAATAGGCCAGGGAGCCATATTTGAATGTACCTTCTATCGTAGGCCCCATCAATGATGAGACTGGGTGGAGGCACCGCTTGATGATGCCACAGCCTAAGCACACAAGAGGCACATCTACCAACCCCGGCCCCAAACTCTCCCCTTGCGCATCTCTCCATGTGCACCCTCACAACCACTCCCTCGCTTGCCCTAGACCTCACTTAATTAACCATGGCACCGCCAGTCCCTAACCCACGCCCACATGTCATCAGTGCGTCAGGGCCAAACGACGAGCACCACGTCTCGCCACCCCGGTGATGTCCTGTAAGTCCACAAGATTTTGTTGTAACATTTTTGAAGGAGTATCGATCTCACAGGAAACACATGAAATGGTCTCCATGACACATGTGGAGATGGCACTAACCCGAATGCTAGAGCGGTGCGGCACTGAAGCCTCCTCTTCCTTCTTCTTGTCTTGGCTCCCCTTCTATGGTGGAGGTGGTCTTGCAGAAGCACGTGAGATGGAGATAGTGATATATGCTTAATTGTCGATGGTTAGGGTTGGATATCTATATATAGGATGCCTTCTTGGGTCTCCTCCATTGATGTAGCTCCTCCCCATCGATCAAAGGGCCATCAATTAGGAGGAGCTACATCAAAGGATATCGTTAAATCCCTTCAATCGTTAAGAAAAGCACATGCTCCCTTATCTTTCTTCATGGGAAATGATGGTCCAAGATGGATGTTATTGCACGAGAAAACATGAAGATAAAAACAAACAAGAACCAACAAGAACAAAAGAAAGAATGGGCATAATTTTTTTTCTTATCCCTACTATATGTGTATGTTTGGTTTTGTATTCCAGTGTTAGACGACCTCATGGAACAAATACCCAACCGCACATTAACAAATATACCAACCTGACACACAAATGAATTACACACAATAACGAAGAGCAAAACAACCTATGTACATAAATCATTTTCCAAACCTTAAAGAAGATTGGCGTTGCGGGGTCCACATGTCCCCATCCCTGCATGCTACGAACCCCTTCTCTTTATGTACCGTCCTAGCAAGACACATGCATTAACGATTGAAACATCATTTACTTAAGAAATAGAACTAAAAAGCACACGAATGCGACTAATTTAATAATGGATGCGTGGATCACCCATATTAGTACTAATATACTGTACATGACTACAGGTTAATGCACATTACATTGAAATGCTAAATATAAAACAAGTTAATACACATTACATTGAAAATGGTAAATATAAAATGTGTCAGTTTATTGAAAAGTCAAACGTGGACATGTTTGACTAAGTTTTTAGAAAAAATCAATATGTACAACATTGAATTTGTATTGTTATATCCATCAGGAAAAGTATTTTCATATTTAATTTCTTTTCTATAGTAGATATTGATCAAACATACATAAGGTTGACTTGCAGAAAAGCTTATGAACCTTACACTACGGAAAGGAGGGAGTACTTCTATACTAAAGGATACGTAACAGCCAAATTTATGTGTTGGGTACCACGGAATGTGACGTAAGAAAGATAACACATGCGTATAGCCAGCTGATCGATACACCAGAAGTCAAAGTACATGTTCCGGGAAATACACAATCATTTTTTTAAGAGAGGGGTCTCCCCCAAGCCCCAACTTTTATTAAAGCCAAGGCAAGACAGCCAAGTTTGAGAGTTCATAGGACGCGGCGGATAGCTACTAAGCAGCCACAACATAACCAGGGCCAAGTACAACTAGTTTTAGCCCTATTACATAACCATCTTACATGAGCAGGGAGAGAGTGAAAGATAAACTGAACTAGCACCAAAATTACACTCCACTGCCCAAAAGAAAACAGCTACCAGGCAATCCTAAGCAATTCCCCTCTTCGGTGGTCCAAAAGCCTTAAGCACCGGAGAAGAAGAGCACCCTGCACGTCTGAAGCCAACAGCTTCCATTGCCTGATCAAGGAGCACACCAGACTTTAAGACACACTGTAAACTTTTCCACTTCCTCCCCTGAAAAACAAATTCATTGCAAAACAACCATAAGCCCCATAAGGTAGCAGATGAAATAATATTAACAGCCTCTATAGATTTCATTTGCTTCCAAAAGATAGCAAGACCATTAAAAGAACTAGGTATAGAGATACCACATATATCAGAGATAATCAACCAACATTCTTTAGCAACAATGCAGTCAAAAAAAAAGTGCTGAATAGATTCATCTTCACTACAGAAAGCACATGACACATCATCAACCTGTCTCCTCTTTGCCAAGTTGTCTCTAGTTAAACATTTATTATAATAGGCCAGCCAAAGAAAAACATGAATATTAGCTGGAACTTTAATTTTCCACATGTATTCTTTAATATTAGATGACACACCCTCAAAGTTGATTAACTTGTAGAATGATCTAATAGAGTATCTGCCAGAAGGTTCAAGGGACCAAGTAGGAGTGACTAGTTCATTGGAAGGGATAAATCCTCTTACCAATTCATTTAGTTTAAACCAGTACTCCATCAGATTATCATCTACACACCTCCTAAAGGTGAGATGTAATTGAGATCCATCCCACACCTAGGCAATAGTGGCCTCTTGTTGTTGACAAATATCAAATAACCCCCAAAAAGAGTTTTCAATGAGCATTCACCAATCTAGAGATCATGCCAGAAGGCAATGTTTTTACCATTACCAGGAACCCATTTGATGAAATTTCTAGCTGCACCCAGAGCCCAGGTAACACTTTCCCAAAAGGGAGAGCCCATCATAGGTTTGAACCAAAAGAGATTAGGTTTATCAACACCATATTTGTAGCAGATGACTTTCTTCCAGTCTTTATCTACCCCATCATAAAATATTTTACCCTAGGAGGCCAATAAGGCCATATTGATTTCTTTCAAGTTGGGGACTCCAAGCCCACCAAACTCCTTTTTATTGGTAACTAATCCCCAATTAGCCAGATGGTATTTATGGAGATCACACACATTCCCCCAAAAGAAATGGGACATCTGGGAACTAATTGCGTTAATTGCCCATTTAGGAAATTTCATGATGGGCATTAAATAGGTAGGTATGCTAGCAAGACAGATAACTAAGAGAATGAGTTTGCCTCTATACGAGATATATCTCCCAAGCCACCCAACAATGCGTTTGATGATCCTATCAATGATAGGTTGCAAATCCTCCGTTCTCAATTTCTTATAGTGAAGAGGAACACCTAAATATTTAAAGGGGAAATCCCCCAACTGGTAGTAGAAGATTTGAGCAAACTTTTTGGACATTTCCTCACTAACATGTAAGGTATGCAAGTCACTTTTATGAAAATTAATTTTGAGCCTAGAGAGTTTCTCAAAGCATGTGAGGATCCATTTAAGGTTTTTGGCATATTCCACAGAATCTTCCAGGAATAAGATAGTGTCATCAGCATACTGCAAACTAATCACCCCTCCTGGAATGACATGAGGAAGCAACCCAGCAATCAAATTATGCCTAACAGCTTTGTCTAACATTTTAGTGAACACATCAGCCACAAGATTAAAGAGAAGTGGTGAGTGAGGATTACCCTGTTTGAGACCTTTTTCCCCAATAAAATAGGGCCCGTTAGAATCATTAATCTTGACCTGAAAGGTACCCTGGAATAAGGTGTTAAAGACCAAATTGACCCACTTATGCCCAAAGCCCCTAGAGAGGAGCATCTCTTTGAGAAAATCCCAGCTAACCCTATCATAGGCTTTCTCATGGTCTAGTTTCAAAATCAAACCCCCAGATCCAGATCTATGCACCTCATGAATAACTTCATGGGCCATCACAACACTTTCCAAGATAAATCTCCCTTTAATAAAAGCAGTTTGATTCATAGAACTAAGCTTGTCACAAAGAGGAGAAGCTCTAGTATTCATTGCTTTAGACAGAAATTTCAGAACACAATTACTGAGACTAATTGGCCTAAAAAATTTCATCTCCCTGGCCTGAGGGGTCTTATGAATAAGAGTGATAATGGGAAAGTTCAGCCTATGAACATCTAAATTTCCAGCCTCAAAGTCTTTCACCATCCACATAAAGTCACCTTTGATGGTGTCCCAAAATTTATGATAGAAAAGAAAAAATAGCCCATGAGGCCTAGGAGATCCACATGCATAAGGACTCATAATAGCTTGTTTAATTTCCTCCTTAGAAAAGGTTTTTTCAAGTTCCACTCTATCTTGTTCAAAAACTAGATAATCCTCCCCCCCCCCCAAAAAAAATCCCGCACCAAGATGAATATCTGTTTTGGGTTCATATGGAAAGAGTTTTTTATAAAAATTAGTGGCTACTTTAAGCATATCCTGGGTGGAGGTCACCACCCCAAAGGGGCCTTCCAGCTCACAGAGATGGTTTTTCCGGTGTCTATGGTTAACCAGAGCATGAAAGTAAGCATTGTTGCGATCCCCCTCTAGGATTTTCCTATCTCTAGATCTCTGCCATAAGGTAGTCTCTTCCTTCTTCCAAATATCATCAAGTTCCTTTTTGATATATTTCATTCTCTCAACATTTACAGCAAAGAGTTGTTGGGATTCAGATAAAACATCCAGAATGTCAAACTCCATAAGGAGGGATTTCTTTTTCTTTTTCATGGTTGACTCTATGTTGATACTCCAGCCCTTCAATTTCTTCCTAAGGTTTTTGGTTTTGAGCATCCAATTGTCAACAGAGTTGCTGGATGACCCAACAGAAGCCCATGCCCCCTCTACAAGCTGGTTAAACCCAGGTTGAGAGAGCCACCACTTCTCAAATCTAAACATCTTATGACAAGAAATTTTCCTAGCACTAGTGTCAAATACTAAAGGAGTGTGGTCACTACCCACCCTAGGGAGGGCAGATAAGGACGACATTGGGAAGTGATTATCCCAGTCCACAAAAGTGAACACTGTGTCCAACAAGGCAAAAACATGATTATTTTGTTGTTAGACCAAGTGTATTTCCTATTATCTACAAGAATTTCAAGGAAACCCCATCTGTTGATCCAATCATTAAATAGGAAAGTAACTTGCTGATTAATCAGGCCACTTCTTTTATCATCCTCACCCCTAACTAGATTAAAGTCTCCACAAAATAAGATAGGGTAGGTAGTAGTGCTAGGAGAGTCATGAAGTTCAGAGATGAAGTCCATCTTAAATTCAGGATAAGCAGAACCATAGACCACTATCAAATGCCAGAGAAAGACATCACTTTTACATTTGACAATGGCTTTAATAGAGAAACTGGTATTAACAAACCCAACCACCTCAAAGGCATCTTGTTTCAAACCCAACAAAATGCCCCCAGCAGTATTGTCAGCAGGCAGAAAATTCCAAGTGAAGACCCCAGATCTATCTAAGGCCTCGAGGAAACCCACAGATATAATCTCTTTCTTAGTTTCTTGAAAGCCAATAAAGTGAGGGTTAGTTTTAGCAATCACATCACAAAGGCACTGTATTTTACCATGTCGACCTAAACCTCTAATATTTCAGATAAGACCTATCATTAATCAAGATATTTTAAAAAGGATGAGTTAAGCCACAAGGCTTGCTTTTAGTAGGGACAACAGGTGTAAAACCCCATGACAACAGTAGTGCCATCTGTCCTCAAGGTGGGAGGGCTGACTGGAGTCCCAACTACATTCTCATGAATAAGATCTAGATTGTCAGGTAAAGCAATATTAGGGTGATCATTGGCAAAAGCCAAGCATCTTTCTTGTTCTCTCACAACTAAATCTTCCACAATATCTAACTGTTTCATATCATCCCCACCCAAAGACAAATCAACCAATGCCACTTGTTCAATCAAAATAGAAGGATCATTTGAGGGGAAAGATTTACCTTTGAATGTTCTAAGTTCTAGATTTTTCTTCATCTTATATGCAGCAGCATACTCCATGATATTGATGTTGCCATGGCCCCTGGTTGCATACTTTGAAGCCATGACATGGTCCCATTTAGAATTTTTGACAGGTTCACCTTGGGCATGATTTAGTGAGGCCAAGAGGGACCTTTTCAAGCCTCAATGTTGCAGGATTTGTACAGCCTCAGGGGGAAGAGTCCCCAGCTCAGTTTCCATTTCATCATCACCCTCTTCCTCAGATTCAAGCATGTCAACAGATTTCAACAGAGATTCATAGTACTCCTTGTGAGCAGATTCTTCCATATTTATAGCAAGATTACGGCATATGTTTTTGGGGGTACAAACCTCCGCTTCAGGAAGACTTCCAATGTTGGCAACAGGGACAACCCCACTATTGCAAGGTAGATCAGCAACAACTTCTAAACCTAGGCTGGAGAGAAGAGAATGTTCTCCCAGACCCATAATAGAACTTTGAGAGATAGAGTTAGTCACCCCAGCAACTTACATAATGAAATTCTCATGATCAGAATCAGATGGAAACCCAAAAGGGCAGGTCTTGCCTTTACCACCAGATCTAGATGATCCCTGGTTGGTCATGTTAGCTCTATCCAATTCATCAATGGTAGTATCATCATCCACCAAGTCAGCATTCATGTTATCCTTGAATTCCTCCTCACCATTACCCTTCTGTTCACCAGCACCATCTTCTCCTTCATCCTCATCCTCAGATTCAGTGTCAATCATAGAGTCCAAACCACCCACCTGTTCAAAGCCTTCAACAGTAAAACCTAGCAAGAATAACTTCTTCTTCAACTCAATCAGTCTTTCAAAGGGAATTTTGGTGGGGTCTCTACAAGCAATTTTGACCCTCACATTTTCAAAGAAAGTTCTAAACATCCCATTCCAATCAACATCATTTAAGACACCAAACGTAGAGGCAATCTGAGCAAAAACCTTCTATGCACACCACTTTGGGGGGATCCCATCAATCAACACCCAAGCTTCAATGAGCTCCCCAAAAGGGTCACACACACCCTTACATTCAGTCATCTTAACTGAAAACTCCTGTGGCAGGCAGAAGCCTGGCAATTCAATCAAGTCTTCCACCTTTTTCCAAGGAGGAAATCTAACTAGAAAAGTCTTGTGGGAGATCTCCCTAATCTGCCAAGTCCAATGCTTAGCTTTAAAGAAAGTGTCATTGAGCAGGCTAAGAAGCAGAGTCTTGTCAACATCTCCTTTAGTGATATTAACCACAACACAATTCAGAAAGTTGAGCCAGCTTGACTCATTGACCATAGGGACATCCACATGGTAGAAACCAAGGCCCCTAGTACCACTACCAAAATAAGCAGCAGTAGGTTGAATTTTTGACCAAGCAGCACAATTATTGACATTGTGGTTTTGCTGACATATAAAGCAAGACTTTGGCTTCACACAATTACCCACATAGTGACCAGGACCTCCATATTAAAACAAATCATGTCCTTATACTTAGGATCCAGCATCTGCTCTACTTCAGTTTCAAGAGCATGTGAAGATTGAACCTGTGAAGAAGTCGCATTAGAGGCAGTTGATTTGGTAGGTCTCGGGGCCGGAGCAGTCTCCTTGGGGACTTGAGGAGCAGCCTTGCGAACCCCCCAAAGTTGGTCTTCTGGGTAGAGGTTTTCGTCGGTCCTGATGCCCCAGGACCAGAGCTCCCCCCACGACGGTCCGCCATACTCCTCCCTTTCTTGACGATCTCATCAAAGGAGAGAGTACCCGTGCCTAACCCCTCACTGACCAGATCTATGGATTTCGAGGGAGGATCAAAGGGGCGACGGGTGGCAGGGTGGCAATCAACAACAGTGAACGAGCCAGAAACCAGAAGGTCTTTACGGATCCAAAACAACAGACCAGATGAGCGTCCGGGCACCTGAACTTCTAGGGTTTGGTGGTGGCGGTGGGGAGGGGACGGAATGAGCCACAACTGGCTGAAGAACTCCTCTATTTCTAGATCTGGCGCTTTAGGAGACACATTTTTACTTCCTGCCTTCTTTCCTAGGACACGGGCCCTAAAAGTGGGCCCCCCTTTTGCTGGGAGTGTGTAACGAGGGGATCCCCTCAGCCAAATCGGAGACAACATCGTCGGCGACCATCGCCGGTCGGCATGGTGGCTCATCCAGCACCAACCCAGAAGGAGGAGCACTGAGAACCACATCCGCAGAAGCGGAACCCGAATCATTAACTACATGAGGGAGAACCCCCAATTCCTAATTAAGATCCGCATTCCTATTTGAATTCCTAGATACTCTAGCATGGCGGCCATGGAATTCAAAGAAACGCAACTGGTGAGAGATTGGGATACAGATCGGGTACATACCTTCATCTCCAGGCCATGGAGGAGGGTCAGCGGCTCGTCGGAGTCTCAAACGTTGTGTCGCGGCGGGAGAACGGCGGCAGCACTCCCGGAGGCAACCTGGAGAGCGCATCCACCAACAGTGGCCTGATGTTGAGCCTTGAGGGATTCACTGTGCGGTAGAACGCCCACCGTGCTGCCTGTGCTGGATCTAGCGATTCGGCCTCTTGGATCGCCTGGAACAGCAGCTCCACGTCCATGCAACCATCGTCGCCGAGAAAATCGCGCACTCTCGGCGAAGGTCGCGTAGCGGACGATCCCGATGTGGATATCCGCCCACTCACTCCGATCGGGGAAGCGCTCCAGCACCACCCGCCGCATCTCTGCCCTGGCTTTCGGTGAATCAGGGTCGATGAGGGGCAGCGGAGATGTCGCCGGTGTGGGAAGCGCCACCGGCTCTGCCACCCTTCTCCGTGGTGCCAGCCGGTGGATCCTGAGCCGTTGCCGCGAGCCCGTCATCTTCGGGTGCGGCGCCGAGAGATGCGGTGGGTGTGCGGGAGGAGAGAGGCGGCGGGGGATGGAATAAATGGTCGCCGCCGATGTATTTCCCAAGGAGACGGAGGGGCGTGGGGGAGGGGGAGACATTTCCTCTTGGAAAACAATGATTTCGTCCTTTCTATTGAAATACACAATCATCTTCCCATCTAAGGTACTGACTAGCTGTTCCATACCGTGTTTTCCACGGTTGGGACACTAGATTAAGCATGCATATTCATGCAGTACCTGTTGGCCCTCCTCCTCTCCTTCTCCAGACACAATACCACATATTAACGTCAGCTTGGATCGATTGGTCATCCTAGCTAATTGATACACAATAAGCAACATATATATGTACTGCCTGCATTCCACACGATAAAGACTCGGAGAACAAGCTGTATTGACCTCTCTCCGGAAGTCATGTACTACTAGAAATAAAACCTCTCTGTCAATTGGGACATGGACGCCCGCGTATGTCCGTGTGTTTTGATTTGCATGGAAATGTGACGGAAATATCACATGATGAAACCTGGGATTTCAGTTTAATGCCGAGACCTTCGTCAAGTCCATTACTGTACATCTCATGAGATGTTTTCCATGGTAGAGCAACGATCTGTCTACAAGCTGATACCAGAAACATTAATTCAAGTTCGACGAGGTTGATGGGAAAGGTACCGACGGGCTACGAAACTTAGCAACTACTCTCTCCGTCCGGATTTATTAGGTCCCTTCTTATTTTGAATCCAAGTTATATTTCAAATAAATATACGGAGGACGTCTACATCTTAACTGCAACCGTACCGGCCGGGACGCGATACGCGGGAGTCCAAGGAAAAATTGCGCCAGGTCAAGGACCAATTGCATTGGCTCTGTATATAGCAATATTTGCACACCACGCATAATTCTAAGAAAAAACAAACACTTGATGAGCAGACAGCCGGTATATTTATGATGTACTGTATATGTTATCAGATGAAATTTCCAGGATTTTACCGTCTCTCCATACGTCTTGTTTGTATATATACTCCATGGGGTAGCCCACAATGTTGAAAGTAGTTAGCACCAAATTAACTCAAACGACGCAGCCAGCCGAAAACACCCGGACACGAAGGTTTCCAGGACTGAGCATGGCGGGGAAGGGTGAGCCAGCACCTCCAGATATCCAATTCGTCCATATATCGCATGCACATGCGCGATGGGAGTAAGCAAATTATCAACTCTGATGTTCTAATATATTCTCCATACATACGTATCTGCAGGATTAAGTAAACCTGTGCCTGAGATGAAAGGGTCATCCTGCCAGCAGAATGATCGACGTCCAGTGAATACTCAGGCGGAGGTTGGCCAAAAGCGGCGTCGACTAGTGCAGGTTATGAACACCCGAGCATAGTTACGTGCATGCATGGATAGTTCTCCCTTTATCAGATCCCCACCTTTCTGGTACTACCTTTCTGTGGTCTCTGATGCTTTCTTGCACTTTCTTGACGCCTTTTGCGTTCGTGCGCTCCGTAGATACTAAAGCAGGTAAAGGGATGTCGACGAAGACCGCCGTGTCGAGCAACGGCGACAACTCTCACGCATCGAGACAGACGCACAAAACCGATGATGCAAGTGGTGGTGGTAAACGATAGGGCCAACAGGTGAGTCAACCAGCCTAGCTAGCTAGGTATCAACTTGTATCTGCCGATCGATCATGCTAAGCTGTTCACGGGTTTACATAATCCTTGCTGCATGTTTATGTATACTTCGTGTACTGGTGTTTCCGCATGATAGTGACGCGAAAATACTGACGTGCGTGCATCGATTCTAATAATTTCGTTATTTGACTTTTCAGGCAAGGCATTTTCTTGGTGGTGAATGGTGTGCCTGCGGGAGAAGAATCATGTGAATAAGAGCAACTTCAAAGGACCGATCCAAATGGACGGCGCATTTGTCCGCTTTTTGTCCTTTTGGATCGGCCGCCTGCCCGGCGTCCGTTCAGTTTTGCATTTGGGTCGACAGTGCGTCCAACATGCCGACCAATTTCATTTTCATGTCCGCACTAAACTTTTTTTTTAAAAAAAGGCCTGTGCCCGATCATGCCAGCGGCCATGTCTCATGTCGGCACCATGCCAGCGCCGGCATACAATGCCGGCTTAAGAAAATATTACCACAGTTCATGCTGGCGCACTCGCTAGCCGGCCGGCACACATGTCAGCACACAAAAAAGGGTGGGACTTGAGTTCGACCACGCCATCGCGGCTCCCGTGGTCATGTCAGCACACCTGCTGGCATACAAAAAAGATGGCGCTCGCCGCCATAGATCACTCGTCGTCGAACTTGACCATGTCGGCTTGCATCTTCTCGAACCACAGCCTCTTCCTTGGCGACACGGTGTTGAGATCCACCTTCATGATCTCCAGCCCGGTCATCATGTTCGCGAGAGCCACTTCTTTCGCCTTGGTCTTGGCGTTGGCGGCCTCGATCTCTAGCATCTTGGCTTGCTTCTCCGCCTCTAGCTCGAACATCTTGGCTTGCTTCTCGGCATCCATCTCAAGCCTCCTCCTTTGGATCTCCATGAAAGCGTCCATTTGCTCCGCCTTGAAACGCCGGCGCTCCTCCTTCCTTGAGTCCTTCTTATTCATCATGCCCTCCACGCTTGCAATCAAGGCGTTGGAGGCCGCATCCCGCTTGTCCTCCTTCTTGGAGTTGGTCTTCCCCCGCGGTCGTGCCGGCTCGCCCTTCCCAACATCCTCCACGGCTTGCTTCCCCCCACGCGACTTGAGTGCGGCATATTGCGCCTTGAACTTCTCATCGTCCTTGATGACCCAAAAACAATGGGAGAGGTTGAAGCACTTGCCATTGTGTTGAACCTTGAATGCCTCCAAAGCTTGAAATGCCTATAAATGTTTCCATGCAAGCATATGGGCAAATGATATGCAAATGAACACGCAAAGGATGAACTTGATGACACAAAAGAGGGCGGCTTGCTATCATACCATGTCTTGCATGCCGATGCCACTCACGGGGCGGGCCTTGGCGCTCTCAAGAGTGGCGCAAAACTTGTTGCAGTCTTGTTGGATCACCCTCCATCTCTTGGAAATGGAGACACACCTGCGCGTGCTCACAAATTGGTATGGCGGAAACTTCTTGCGCTCATGAAACTCTCGATGGACACGAATCCAAAAGGTTGAATGCTTTTGCTCGGCACCCGTCTTGGGGTCTTGTCCAATGTCTCGCCAACACTCGCAAAGAAGCTTGTCCTCGGCCGCCGTGTATGCCTTCGTGCGCTTGCTCTTGCGCTTCGGCTTAGGACCGGCGGCTTGGTTGGCGAGCTCGTCCTCGAACAAAGGCTTCGCTTCGATGTCGCACTCGTCCTATTCCTCTAGCCCATAGTCGTCTAGGAACTCGTGGTCGAGTGGGAAGCCGTCCAGGTCGATGTCGACCTGATCACGCATGAAGGCCGCCTGATCGGGATCATAGCCAGCGGCCGGCGTGAATGCCCCGCGGCCGTCCTGGCTTTGTGTCTCGTCGGGATCATAGCCAGCGGCCGGCGCACCGCCCTCGAAGATGAGGTTCTACATGTAGTCCTCGTCGACGGCGGACGGCATTCCCTCGAACAGGTTGCGGGTGTCCGGGAGCATGCCGGCCGGCGTATACCGTGTGCGTTTCCTCGTGTCACCGGATGACAAGTCACCTGCCACCGGGGTGGCGTTGAGGTCGATGGGCGCGGAAGCGGGCGTGGAAGGCGCGACCACGCTCATGTCTGGCAAGCACTCCCTGGAGAGGCGGGAGGCCTGCGGGTAGACGTGGAAGCCGGGGATCGGGTTGCAAGCCGACGCACGTGGTGAGTCGGGCAGCACCATCCAAGGAAACGCCGACGAGCCAGTGCTGGCCACGGCGACGGTGGCTTGGACGAGGCCGTGCTGGCTAGGGTTTAACCCTAGCATGTAGAGCGCCTCCCTCGTTGCCGCGGCGACGCGGGCATTGGTGACCTCCTGCTGCGCGGCGGTGATGACGGCGGCCTGCGCGGCGGTCTCACCCCTCACGTCTGCGGCGTGCCTCCGATCCTTCCTCTTGGCCAACTCCCTTGCCTGATGTTCGGGCGTCATCGCCTTCTTTGGCTTGGTCGCGGCAGCGGTCTAGCGGGGCATGAGGCTTGCCTTTCTCGGAGGGGGCGGCGGCACCGGACGAGGCGAGGGAGGCGAGACCAACGGCGGCATCAAGGTCGATGGCGTCGTCCATGGCGGGTGTGCGGCGGGAGCGCACGGATGGTAGGGTTTTTGCTGGAAATTGGGGGAAATGGTGGTGGCTACCACCGACCGACAGGCCGAGGAGAGGAGTAGGCGCGCGCGTTCGTCTCGTGTCCGCATCGACGCAAATCCGGCTCAAAATTGGGCCGGGAATGGGTCGCCATGCGGACGCCAAGCGGACACGCGTCTGTTTGGGTCGGCGCGTTGGGCCGCCTTTTGTGTCCGTGCCGACCCAAATGGACGTCAGCGAACGAAATGGGTCGCCCCATTGGAGTTCGCTCTAAATATCAGCCAGTAGTCCGTTACATTCAGTGTACAAGCATGCTTCGCACACAGATGCGCCGGAACATTAGCTGCTCGATTTACATGAATAATAGAAAAAAACTGAAAGTCTCTAACCAACTCTTCAATTTCTAATAAGATAGGAGCCACAACCGACCGGGAGTTGTGGCGAGTTTTCCAGAGATCAACCATCTCCAGGCAATCAACTTCCATGATCACATGCGTAAGGCCACGAATATAGGCAAACCGCGCTCCTTCTTGCATCGACAAAGCTTCAGCTATTAGTGGGTCCGTAATACCCACATGGGGTTTGCACCATGCAGCAAGTAGTCCGGTAGAAGATCTGGCCACACCGCCGACTCCACTACAACTCGTGTCAACATTTAGCTCCCCATCAGTGTTGATCTTGATCACTCCCGGGTCGGGTGGCATCCACCCATGTCCAGGCAGGATCTTTGCCGCTGTTCGGGGCAACACCAAGATCGACAGGGCTTCCTTAGTCCATTTCATGCAAGAGGCAGGATCAGACCCCCCCCCCTCCTCAGGCTTGATTCTATTTCGAGAGTGCCAAATGGACCACAGGATAGTAATGATCAAACCTCGATCCTTGTGTGTGAACCGATCATCACACAGAATGTCCCGCACCCATGAGTCCGGGTGTAACCTTGGCAGCCGTATTCCGAACATCGCAAAGGCTTCTTCCCAGAATCGCTTGGCGTGGGTACAATGCATAAGCGCATGTTGTAAACTCTCCTCCATGGCTAGGAAGATTTTGCATCTGTCAATTTGTGCAATGTGTCTTCTTTTTAACGTTACCTCATCCGAGAGAATCCCTCGAAGCACACGCCACAAGAAAACACGCACTTTCGGTACGACATTTAACTTCCACAAGGTCTTCCACAACTGTTGATCGGTCTGTGAGGTTCCGGTAGCCATCCCTTCCTCAAGAGCTAGACGCTCTATCTGAGTCGCAAGAGCACGGTACGCCGTCTTAACAGTGTAGTTACCTGTTCTGTCAAAGGCCCACGCATGAAAATCATCACCACCCCGAGAGTGAAGTGGGATACTGAGGATTGCCTCCGCATCCAGAGCAAAAAAAATTGTCTCGAACCACTTGTTGCCACCACATCCAATTATCTGTATTAATGAGCTCGGAGACCAGCTCAACCGAGGCACTGGCCGGCCTCAAAATGGGTGTCATCGATATAGTCCCCGGGATCCACTTCTCTGTCCAAATTGGGATGGAGGTTCCATCACCAACCCGTTTGTTCAGGCCCAGGCGCAGTGCCTCCCTCCCTGCAATGATTGCTCTCCAAGTCGCCGAGGCCGACTTAGGAATAGAAGCTTGCATAAAATCATAGTCTGGGAAATAGCGACCCTTTAACACTCGGGCACACAAGGAATCTGGCTTCGTCATCAATCGCCAACCATGTTTTTCGAGTAGAGCAAGGTTAAAAAGATGCATATCATGGAATCCCATCCCACCCTGACATTTAGGGGTAGCCATGTTTTTCCAAGATAGCCAATGCATACCCTTCTTATCAAGAGAGCTATTTCAGAAATATTTGGCCATTGGGGATGTAATACTCTTGCACACTTTTTTTGTCAGCAGAAACGTACTCATGTTGTGCGTCGGCATTGCTTGTATGATAGATTTCAACAGCACCTCTCGACCATCACAGGCTAAGAGTTTCTCTAGCCATCCTTGGATCTTACCTCGGGCACGCTTCGCAATGTGATCAAAAGTCCCACTAGTAATGCGTCCAACTGCCATAGGTAGCCCGAGATATCTTTCACTGAATGCCTCAACATGAATATCCAAAGCATTCTTCAAAGCTTGCTTCACAGGAGCAGGTGTATTAGAACTGAAAAATATTGCACTTTTATCTCTATTAACCCGCTGACCTGAAGCATCACCATAAATTTGCAATATGTCATTCAAACAAACAGCACTGCGAACAGTTGCACTAATGAACATCAAACTGTCATCGGAAAATAAAAGGTGGCTAACCCAAGGAGATCTATAACTAACTCTGATTCCTCTGTCGATATAGTTGTCATAATAGAATTTCAGCAAGGAGGAGAGGCCCTCCGCACACAATAAAAATAGGAAAGGGGAGACGGGGTCCCCTTGTCTGAGTCCCTTCGAAGGTGTAAAGAAAGGTAGCAGCTCCCCATTAACTCTGATTGAAAACCTTACCAAGGAGACACACTTCATGATAAGTCTCACAAAGCTGATGCTAAATCCCAATTTAATCATCATTGCTTCCAGAAAATGCCACTCTACCCTGTCATAGGCTTTCATCATATCAAGTTTCACCGCACAAGAATAATTCTTCCCTTTCTTCTTGCGCTTCATAGTATGCACACTTTCATATGCCACAAGGACATTATCAGTGATCAATCGTCCAGGCACAAACACACTTTGTTCTTAGCTAATGATCTCATCCATGTTGCCTCTCATCCTGCTTGTAATAGCTTTTGCTGCTATTTTATACAACACCAGACAAAGAGCAATAGGTCGATATTGATAGACAGATTGGAGGTGTCGTACCTTTGGAATCAGTGTTATAGATGTATCATTGAAACCCATCGGTAATTCACCTCCATTCAAGAACTCCAACAAAGCATTAGTAATCTCATCCTTCAAAATATCCCAATGCCGCTGATAAAAACCGGCCGTGAAACCATCAACGCCCAGAGCTTTGGACGGCGCCATCTGAAATAACGCCTCCCTAATTTCCTCTGCAACAAAAGGTTTGTCCAGAGAAGCCCTCGTAACTGGAGTAACCTTGACCGGCACGTACTCAAGCAGCTCGCTTGGATCGGAGAACCCCTGCGACTGATAAAGGTTTTGGTAAAACGCTTGTACTTCCTCCTTATCTTCCACTTCCGTGGTACAGGTCGACCAATCTTGTCTCACAAGACCAGCAACTCTGTTCACTCGACGCCGATGAGCAGCCTGCGCGTGGAAGTACCCAGTATTGCGATCACCTTCACGCAGCCACAGCACCCGTGAGCGTTGACGTAGCCACACCTCTTCCTGGAACAAAGCCTCACGTAATTTCTTGGCTGTGTATGTATCGCAGTTATGTTGGTGAACTTGTACAGTACAATTGTACTATTTTGAATTCATTCAAATACATACTTTAATATGTACACACATTTTTACACCATGGGGTATTCCTTCTATCCGTCTCCATATCTTCTAAATTGGTATCAAAATTAACGAACTACGATTACTGCAAAGAAGCACCTACTACCAGCTCTACGCGTCATCGCCGAGTTCACGAAACTTTTAAGGTAAGGACTGTTAGAATTAATTAATTAGTTTAATTAATAGAAATCTCTGCTTAGCAAACCGACATGCGGTTTTCTCTTCTGATGGGTCGCGTCCTATTGTAATGGACACATCCCTCTAATCCCATCTCTTGTGAACTTCGCGGTTGTACGACGCGCCTCTTCAGGAGGTATATATATGTAAAACATCATTGTCAATAATCAGAGATCATTACTGTTCACTCGTACAGTTCTTTACACGTTATCATGCACTTCTCTCCAACGAGAGCGACAGGCCACATAGGAACTCGCCGGAGAAGGACTTGAAACGGTGAGGATGTCGTGCCTCGCCTCCCTTCTCCTTGGTCTTCTCTGGGAAGAAGGCCGTCGTCACTTCCTTGCCCAGCAGCGCTGCCGTTTCGTCCGCCATCGAGGGGGGGCACCACCACGAGTGTCAGGCCTTGGCATTAACCGCCGCCAAAACTTCGCTGGTGGACGTGGCCACCGCCGTCGCGCCACGCCGGTGAACCGGCGCCTAGCCACACCGGTGGACAACAGCCAGGGTCTGGACCCAGGGATGGTTGCTGGACCGAGTGCTCCACCACCACTGAACGCCTATATAGGCGTGCCAGAGCCAGCAGCTGCCGCTCCGGCCGCACCACGGTGGTGACGTGTGCACGGATACGGTCCGTGCTGTGCTCGCTCCGCCGGGACACTCCTGCCGTCACCCACGCCGGCAGAGGAGGAGGAACGGGTGTTCACCATGGACGTACGTGCACGTGGCTACAGCCCGGCTCCAACGCGCTCTGCCAACGTCGGGGGTGACGACCTCGTCTTCATCCATGGCCACCACGGGCGCAGTCACCGCTGCCGGAGCAAGTAGCAGCGCCAGGCTTGGACTTGGTCTGGACGCCATAGGGACCAGCAACACCCCATGGGCCTTCGGTCGCTCCTCTGCTTCTCTGGGTGGATAGGGTCCCCTCCTCTTCGGCACTGGAGGGACAACTGCCACGGACGTCCCCGACACGAGCGGCAGTGCGGGTCCGCCGGACACCGGCGTGAGCCGCCGCCTCTTCTTTGGACGCTCCGTCACCGCCGTTGACCGTCGTCCTAGACACCGTCAGGGATCCTGGAACCCGGCGTCACTCGGCCTCGCTAACAGACCAGCGGTTGGAGACGAGGAGGAGTCTGTTCCTCCACCGTCGGCGACTCGCCGGTGAGCACGCGTGCGGCGCGGCGGCTGGAACGGGGGAAATGCAGCGCCGCATGAATGGGGGATTGGGGATGGTAGCGGAAACCCTATCCGCTCCTCTTATCCGGCGGTTAAGCGGTGATGGGCTAGTTGGGCCGAAAGGCTATATGGGCCACGACCCATGCCCCGTTCTTAGCCAAGAAAAGGAGATAAAATAAAAAAACGAAATTTACTGTAGCAGTGGGTTGTGCTATGGTTTGGGCCTCTCTGTTTGCGGTCCAGGACCATTTTTTCGTTTTTCTTTTCTGTTTAGTTGTTTAACTAGCAGTTCTTTGTTGTGTATAGTTATTTAGTAATTTGTGAGAATTACTATATTGTATTACTCAATAATTAGTGTATATTACTGTATTGTACAATCACAATGTATGTCAATGTATATGTTCCGGCAATTTGGCAATTGCTATATGTTGATTAATATACATGCATTGTTTTATTTACAACACAATTAACTTGCTATGAGAGTAAATTAATAGGCATGATGATTGCATGCAGGATATGGCTGGCATATCTAAAAAAGAGTTTGCTGAACTTGCCGTCGATGGTTCTAACTACTTGACATGGGCAATGGATGTCAAAATCAATTTGACAGCCAAGGGACTCAATTCCTCTATAACCACACCTGCCCAAGGGACTTCATCTATAACAGAAATAACAAGGTATTCAGGATTGCACTTCATTCACCATCATCTTCACCCTGACCTAAAGACAGAGTATCTGATGGAGGAGAACCCTCTCACACTCTGGAACTCCTTAAAGAAGAGATATGATCAACAAAGGGCGGGGATGTTGCCTGAAGCGCAACGGGAATGGACACTAGTCCGATTCCAAGACTTTAAGTCTGTAGCTGCATACAATTCTGCTATTCATAAGATCAACTCCAAGTTGAGATTCTGCAATAGTGCAGTTTCTGATGCTGATCTAATTGAGAAGACACTTTCAACTTTCCATCCCTCTATGAGGATACTAGTTGAACAGTATCGTCAGCAAAAGTATAAGAAGTACTCCGAGTTGATATACTCACTGCTTCAGGCAGAGAAGCACAATGAGCTTCTTGAGAAAAACAATTTGGCTCATCCAACAGGAATGATGCCTCTGCCTGAATCACACTTGAACTCAAAGGGTACTCAAAAGTTCAATGGTTCCAAAAAGAACCGTAGGACATTCAATGGAAAGTGGAAGCGTAATGAGAAGCAGAATAAGTATGGAGTCCAAAAGGGCAAAGATTATTTCAAGAAGAATGAAAGGGCTAGCAACACTGGTTGCTTCAGGTGTGGTTGTAAGGGACACATTGCAAAGAAGTGTGACACTTCGAAGCATTTAGTGGAATTGTACCAACAGTCACTTGGAAAGGGCAAGAAGGCTTAGGGGAACCAATACGATGCACACTTCACTGGAAATGAAGATGGTACCCCCACAATTGATGGTTCTCGAGATGATTCTCTGAACATGGACAACCAGGAGCAGAATCAGCAAGTGGAAGATCTAATACTAGATGTCGATGATATGCTAGTGGAATTTGGCTCTAGTGACATATATGGAGACCAGATTTAGTCTCATTTGTCTAAGTATTGTAATGATGTTATTAGACATATCACATGTGTTGTAAAATAAGTTATGTCATTAGACATAATGTGTTAGCTATGTTGTGTGACATAAGGGCTTGTAATAAGTACAAGACATATATAGTTTGTAGTGTATGTAATGATTCTATATGAGTTTGATTATATACTAAACTTTGTTCTTTCACTCTATAGAACTTCAAGAAATAATACAATGGAGGAGGAAATGTGTTTGGTGGATAGTGGATCTACTAACACAATACTTAGGGAGATGAAGTATTTCCAGTCACTCAAGAAGAGTAATGAAAGTGTCATGACAATTGCTGGTCGAGACACGGTAATTGTTGGTTCTGGTCAGGCTACAATTACACTTCCTATGGGTATTAAATTGGTAATCCATGATGCTCTACTGTAGCCAGATTCTACTCGTACCATGATGAGTTTCAAGGATATACGCAAAAATGGTTTTCATGTGGAAACTAATGTAGAGAGTGGGGCTGAATGCCTACACATAACTCAACATAAGGGATTTCGAAAGGAAATCCTTGAAAATTTGTCTTCTCTATCTTCTGGGTTGTATTATACATACATTAAACCAGAGACGCACATGGCGTACAAGATAGTTTCTGAGAATCTTGATAAGTTCAAGATTTGGCATGGTCGCCTGGGTCATCCTTGTATTGGGATGATGAGAAAAATTATTGATGGTTTTGTTGGACATAATATAATGGATAGAAAGTTCCCAAAATCATTGGATTTTGTATGCACAGCATGTGCAACTGGGAAATTGATCACAAGGCCATCTTATGTGAAAATAAAGAATGAGCCACTTGATTTCCTTGAACGCATTCACGGAGATATTTGTGGTCCAATACAACCGTTATCCAGACCATTCAGATATTTCATGGTCCTAATTGATGCATCAACGAGATGGTCAAATGTGTGTCTACTGTCAACAAGGAACCATGCTTTTGCAAAGCTAATTTCTCAGATCATTAAATTGAGAGCAAATCATCCTGAGCATAGGATAAAAACCATCAGAATGGACAATGCTGTGGAATTTAGTTCACGAGCATTTAATGATTACTGCCTAGCTTTGGGCATTTCTGTGGAGCACCCAGTACCTTATGTACATACCCAGAATGGCCTTGCAGAATCACTTATCAAAAGGATCAAGTTGATAGCAAGACCGCTCCTACAGAATAGTAATCTTCCAGCTTCATGCTGGGGTCATGCAGTTTTACATGCTGCAGAGTTGATACAAATTCGACCAACTACATATCATACAATCTCCCCGTTGCATTTAGTACGTGGAAACCAGCCAAGTATTTCCCATCTGCGGCAATTCGGTTGCGCGGTATATGTACCGATCTCACCACCGCAGCGTACATCAATGGGCCCTCATAGACGCATGGGGATCTATGTGGGGTACAATTCTCCATCAATCATTAAGTACCTGGAACCCCTGACAGGGGATTTGTTCATAGCCCGGTATGCTGATTGCATTTTTGATGAGGACAATTTCCCGGTATTAGGGGGAGAGAATAACCACAAAGAATGCTGAGAAATAGATTGGGATGTGAAAGGCATCCAGTCCTTAGATCCACGTACGAATGAGTCTGAACTGGTGGTTCAGAAGATTATAAATTTGCAAAACATTGCAAATAATCTGCCAGATGCATTTATTGATTATAAAGGTGTCACAAAATCAAATGTTCCCGCTATGAATGTGCCAGACAGAGTAGATGTGACCCATAGATCTACTTAGCCACCTAAGAGTGGGAGAAAACTGGACACAAAGGACAAGGCTTTGCAGAAGCGTCCAAGGGGAATGAGGAATCCTCAAATAGTAAATGCAAGTCAACAAGATGTTGATATTCAACCTAGGGTTGAAGGACACCTGAAGGATGTTGGACATCCATAACCCAGCACGAGTGTGCACACAAATTTTGGTATTGGGACATTGGAAGACCTTGATCCAATTGTTGAGGGAAATCACGAAGGATCAAAAGGTATTGATGAGATATCCATTAACTATATTGATTCAGGAGAATCATACAATAGAAAGACTACAGTTGTCGACATTTATTTTGCCTCTAGAATTGCAGAAGGCCTTGATTTGGATTGCGAACCTAGGTCCATGACAGAGTGCATGAAGCACTCAGACTGGTCCAAGTGGAAGGCAGCAATTGAGGATGAATTGCACTCGCTCATAAAAAGAGGAGTATTTACTGCAGTAATACCCACTCCTCAGCATGTGTTCCCCATGGGAGCAAAATGGCTTTTCGTTCATAAGAGAAACGAGAACAATGAGGTGGTGAGATATAAGGCGAGGCTTGTAGCGCAGGGGTTCACGCAGAGACCCGACATCGATTATGATGAAACATATTCTCCTGTTATGAGTGGAACAACATTCCGATATCTAATATCACTGGCAATGAAAATGAATTTGTCTATCCAGCTGATGGATGTTGTGACTCCATATTTATATGTGTCACTGGATTCGAATATTTATATGAAAGTCCCTGAGGGAATGAAGCTCCCGAATCCAAAGGCTAATCGCAACATGTATTGTGTAAAGCTTCAGAAGTCATTGATGGAAATAAGCCCTAGAGACAATAATAAAATGGTTATTATTGTATTTCCTTGTTCATGATAATTGTCTATTGTTCATGCTATGATTGTATTAACCGGAAACTAGAATGCATGTGTGAATACATAGACCACAACGTGTCCCTAGTGAGCCTCTAGTTGGATAGCTCGTTGATCAATAGATGGTCACAGTTTCATGACCATGGACATTGGATGTCGTTGATAACGGGATCACATCATTGGGAGAATGATGTGATGGACAAGACCCAATCCTGAGCATAGCACTAGATCGTGTAGTTCGTCTGCTAAAGCTTTTCTAATGTCAAGTATCGTTTCCTTAGACCATGAGATTGTGCAACTCCCGGATATCGTAGGAATGCTTTGGGTGTGCCAAACATCACAACGTAACTGGGTGGCTATAAACGTGCACTACGGGTATCTCCGAAAGTGTCTGTTGGGTTGGCACGAATCGAGACTGGGATTTGTCACTCCGTATGGCGGAGAGGTATCACTGGGCCCACTCAGTAAGACATCATCATAATGAGCTCAGTGTGACTAAGGAGTTAGCCACGGGATGATTTGTTACGGAACGAGTAAAGAGACTTGCCGGTAATGAGATTGAACAAGGTATGGAGATACCGACGATCGAATCTCGAGCAAGTATCATACCGGTAGACAAAGCGAATGGTATACGGGATTGATTGAATCCCCGACATCGTGGTTCATCCGATGAGATCATCGTGGAACATGTGGGAGACAACATGGGTATCCAGATCCCGTTGTTGGTTATTGACCGGAGAGGTGTCTCGGTCATGTCTACGTGTCTCCCAAACCCGTAGGGTCTACACACTTAAGGTTCGATGACGCTAGGGTTATAGGGAAATGGTATACATGATTATGGAAGGTTTTTAGGAGTCCCGAATGATATCCTGGACGTCACGAGGAGCTCCGGAATGGTCTGGAGGTAAAGATTGATATATAGGAAGTCCTGTTTTGGTCACCGGAAAGTTTTCAGGCTCATCGGTAGTGTACCCGGAGTGCCGGGAGGGTGCCGGTGGACCCCGGGAGGGGTGTGATGACCAAAAGACTTCGTGGGCTGTTAGAGGAGGTGTACCAGCCCTTATTGGGCTGGCCAAGTCCTTCCGGAAAGGCCCATGCGGCTAGGGATAAAGAGGTAAGGTTAAAGGAGATTCAAAAGGAAGAGATCCACCTTCCTTGTGAGAGGTGGACTCCTACCTAGCTTTGGCCGAACCTCTCCTCCTTGGAGGAGGGGCCAAGGCAGCCCTCCCTCTCCCTCCTCCTATATATACTTGAGGCTTTGGCTGTTTTGAAACAAGATTTGATCTCTCTCCCACGGTGCAACCCTACCTCTCTTCTTCCTCCTTCGCAGTGCTTGGGTGAAGCCCTACCGTAATACCTTGCTGCTCCACCACCACCACGCCGTCGTGCTGCTATTGGATCTCTTCCCCAACCTCTCCCTTCTCCTTGCTGGATCAAGGTGCGGGAGACGTCACCGGGCTTTACGTGTGTTGAACGTGGAGGCGCTCTTGTTTGGCACTTAGATCGGAATCCACCGCGATCTGAATCGCTGCGAGTACGACTCCACCAACCGCGTTCTTGTAACGCTTCCGCTTAGCGATCTTCAAAGGTATGAAGATGCAATATCTCCCCACTCGTTGCTGGTTTCTCCATAGATAGATCTTGGTGATCATAGGAATTTTTTTGATTTACTACTACGTCTCCCAACAGTGGCATCATGAGCTAGGTCTATGCGTAGAATCTATGCATGAGTAGAACACAAAGTTGTTGTGGGCGTCGATCTTGGTAATTTGCTTACCACTACTAGTCTTATATTTATTCAGCGGTATTGTGGGATGAAGCGGCCCGGACCAACTTTACATGTACACTTACGTGAGACCGGTTCCACCGCCCGACATGCACTTGTTGCATAAGGTGGCTAGCGGGTGTCTGTCTCTCCCACCTTAGTCGAATTGGATTCGATGAAAAGGGTCCTTATGAAGGGTAAATAGCAATTGGCATATCACGTTGTGGTTTTGGCATAGGTAAGAAACGTTCTTGCTAGAAACCTATAGGCCACATAAAAACTTGCAACTACAAATTAGAGGACGTCTACCTTGTTTTTGAAGCATATGCCTTGTGATGTGATGCATTGTGATGTATGAGATTGATCATGTTCTTGTAATAGGATTCACGACTTGCATGTCGATGAGTATGACAACCGGCAGGAGCCATAGGAGTTGTCTTATTTTATTGTATAACCTACGTGTCAATCAAGATCGCCATGTAATTACTTTTCTTTATTGCTAAACGTTAGCCATAGTAGTAGAAGTAATAGTTGGCGAGACGACTTCATGAAGACACGATGATGGAGATCATGGTGTCGTGTCGGTGAGAGTGATGATCATGGTGCCCCGAAGATGGAGATCAAAGGAGCAAGATGATATTGGCCATATCATGTCACTATATTGATTGCATGTGATTTTTATCATGTTTACATCTTATTTGCATAGAACGATGGTAGCTAAATAAGATGATCTCTCAATAAAATTTCAAGAAATGTGTTCACCCTAACTGTGCACCGTTGCTAAGGATCGTTGTTCCGAAGCACCACGTGATGATCGGGTGTGATAGGTTCTAACGTTCGCATACAACGGGTGTAAGCCAGATTTACACACGCGAAACACTTAGGTTGAATTGACGAGCCTAGCATGTACAGACATGGCCTCAGAACACGGAAGACCGAAAGGTCGAACATGAGTCGTATAGAAGATACGATCAACATGGAGATGTTCAGCATGGATGACTAGTCCGTCTCACGTGATGATCAGACACGGGCTAGTTGACGTGGATCATGTGTCACTTGGATGACTAGAGAGATGTCTATCTAAGTGGGAGTTCATTAAATAATTTGATTATGTGAACTTAATTATCATGAACTTAGTCTAAAATTTTCATTACAATCTATATTGTAGATCCAATGGCCAACGCTAATGTCACCCTCAACTTCAACGCGTTCCTAGAGAAAACCAAGCTGAAAGATGATGGAAGAAACTATGCGGACTGGGTCCGTGGTTTGAGGATCATCCTCATAGCTTCCAAAAGATTGTATGTTCTTGATGCACCGCTAGGTGACGCACCCATTTTCCCAGCAAATCAAGACGTTATGAACGCTTGGCAGTCACGCTGCGATGATTACTCCCTTGTTCAGTGCGGCATGCTTTACAGTTTAGAACCGGGGCTACAAAAGCATTTTGAGCAACACGGAGCATATGAGATGTTCCAAGAGCTAAAACTGGTTTTCCAAGCTCATGCCCGGGTCGAGAGATATGATGTCTCCGACAAGTTCTTCAGTTGTAAGATGGAGGAAAACAGTTCTGTCAGTGAGCACATACTCAAAATGTCTAGGTTGCACAACCGCTTGACTCAGGTGGGAGTTAATCTCCCGGATGACTCGGTCATTGACAGAATCCTCCAGTCGCTTCCACCTAGCTACAAGAGCTTTGTGATGAACTACAACATGCAGGGTATGGAGAAGTCCATTCCTGAGTTGTACTCGATGCTGAAATCAGCAGAGGTCGAGATCAAAAAGGAGCATCAAGTGTTGATGGTAAATAAGACCACTAGTTTCAAGAAAGGCAGGGGTAAGAAGAACTTCAAGAAGGACGGCAAAGCTGTTGCCACGCCTGGTAAGCAAGTTGCCGGGAATAAGAACAAGCATGGACCCAAGCCTGAGACTGAGTGCTTGTATTGCAAGGGTACCGGTCACTGGAAGTGGAACTGCCCCAAGTACTTAGCGGATAAGAAGGCTGGCAACGTTAAAGGTATATGTGATATACTTGTTATTGATGTGTATCTAACCAGTGCTCGTAGTAGCTCCTGGGTATTTTGATACCGGTGCAGTTGCTCACATTTGTAACTCCAAGCAGGAGCTGCGGAATAAGCGGAGACTGGCAAAGGACGAGGTGACGATGCGCGTCGGGAATGGTTCCAAGGTCGATGTGATCGCCGTCGGCACGCTACCTCTACATCTACCCTCGGATTAGTTTTAAACCTCAATAATTGTTATTTAGTACCAGCTTTGAGCATGAACATTGTATCTGGATCTCGCTTGATGCGAGATGGCTACTCATTTAAATCTGAGAATAATGGTTGTTCTATTTATATGAGAGAAATGTTTTCTGGTCATGCCCCGCTGGTCAATGGTTTATTTATGATGAATCTCGAAAGTGATGTTACACATGTCCATAGTGTGAGTACCAAAAAGTGTAAGGTTGATAACAATAGTCCCACTTACATGTGGCACTGCCGCCTTGGTCATATTGGTGTCAAACGCATGAAGAAGCTCCATGCTGATGGACTTTTGGAGTCTCTTGATTTCGAATCATTTGACACGTGCGAACCATGCCTAATGGGCAACATGACCAAGACTCCGTTCTCCAGAACAATAGAGCGAGCAACTGACTTGTTGGAGATAATATATACTGATGTATGCGGTCCAATGAGTGTCGAGGCTCGCGGTGGCTACCGTTATATTCTCACCCTCACTGATGACTTGAGCAGATATGGGTATGTCTACTTAATGAAACATAAGTCTGAAACCTTTGAAAGGTTCGAGGAATTTTAGAGTGAGGTAGAGATCAACGTGATAGGAAAATAAAGTGCCTACGATCTGATCATGGTGGAGAATATTTAAGTCACGAGTTTAGCATGCACGTAAGAAAATGTGGAATTGTTTCACAACTCATGCCTCCTAGCACATCTCAGCGAAATGGTGTGTCCAAATGTCGTAATTGCACTCTATTGGATATGGTGCGATCTATGATGTCTCTTACCGACTTACCGCTATCATTTTGGGGATATGCATTAGAGACTGCCGCATTCACTTTAAATAGGGCATCGTCAAAATCCGTTGAGATGACACCGTATGAATTATGGTTTAGAAAGAAACCTAAGCTGTTGTTTCTAAAAGTTTGGGGATGCGATGCTTATGTGAAGAAACTTCAACCTGAGAAGCTCGAACCCAAAGCGGAAAAGTGCATCTTCATAGGATATCCCAAAGAGACTATTGGGTATACCTTCTACCTCTAATCCGAAGGCAAAGTCTTTGTTGCCAAGAATGGATCCTTTCTCGAGAAAGAGTTTCTCTCGAAAGAAGTAAGTGGGAGAAAAATAGAACTTGATGAGGTAATTATACCTCCACTCGAACCAGAGAGTAGCGCAGCGCAGGAAGTTGTTTCTATAGAGCCTACACCGGCTGGAGAGGAAGTTAACGATGATGATCATGAAATTTCAGATCAAGTTACTATTGAACGTTGAAGGTCCACCAGGACACATTCCCCACCAGAGTGGTACGGCAACCCTGTCCTGGAGATCATGTTGTTGGACAACGGTGAACCTTCGAACTATGAAGAAGCGGTGGCGGGCCCGGATTCCAACAAATGGCTTGAGGCCATGAAATCTGAGATAGGATCCATGTATGAGAACAAAGTATGGACTTTGGTGGACTTGCCTGACGATAAGTGAGCCATTGAAAATAAATGGATCTTTAAGAAGAAGACTGACGTGGATGGTAATGTGACCGTCTATAAGGCTCGGCTTGTCGCTAAGGGTTATCGACAAGTTCAAGGAGTTTACTTCGATGAGACTTTCTCACCCGTAGCGATGCTGAAGTCTGTCTGAATCATGTTAGCAATTGCCGCATTTTATTATTATGAGATCCGGCAAATGGATGTCAAAACGGCATTCCTTAATGGCTTCCTGAAGGAAGAACTGTATATGATGCAGCCGAAAGGTTTTGTCGATCCTAAAGATGCTAACAAAGTATGCAAGCTCCAGCGCTCCATCTATGGGCTGGTGCAAGCATCTCGGAGTTGGAACATTCGCTTTAATGAGGTGATTAAAGCGTTTGGGTTTGTACAGGTTTATGGAGAACCTTGTATTTACAAGAAAGTGAGTGGGAGCTCGATAGCATTTCTCATATTATATGTGGATGACATACTGATAATGGGAAATGATATAGAACTCTTGGAAAGTGTAAAGTCCCACTTGAATAAATGTTTTTCAATGAAGGACCTTGGAGAAGTTGCTTACATATTAGGTATTAAGATCTATAGAGATAGATTGAGACGCCTCATAGGTCTTTCACAAAGCACATACCTTGACAAGATATTGAAGAAGTTCAATATGGACCAGTCCAAGAAGGGGTTCTTGCCTGTGTTACAAGGTGTGAGATTGAGTACGACTCAATGCCCGACCACGACAAAGGATAGAGAAGAAATGAGTGTCATCCCCTATGCTTCAGCCATAGGCTCTATTATGTATGCCATGTTGTGTACCAGACCTGATGTGAACCTTGCCATAAGTTTGGTAGGGAGGTACCAAAGTGATCCCGGAGCGGAACACTGGACAGCGGTCAAGAATATCCTGAAGTACCTGAAAAGGACCAAGGATATGTTTCTTGTATATGGAGGTGCCGAAGAGCTCGTCGTAAAGGGTTACGTCGATGCTAGCTTCGACACACATCCGGACGACTCCAAGTCACAAACCGGATACGTGTATATTTCGAACGGAGGGGCAGTCAGCTGGTGCAGTAGCAAGCAAAGCATCGTGGCGGCATCTACATGTGAAGCGGAGTACATAGCTACTTCGGAAGCAGCAAAGGAAGGTTTCTGGATGAAGGAGTTCATCACCGACCTAGGAGTGATTTCCAATGCGTCGGGCCTGATGACTATTCTGTGACAACACTGGAGCGATTGCCCTTGCGAAGGAGCCCAGGTTTCACAAGAAGACAAGACACATCAAGCGCTGCTTCAACTCCATCCGTGATTACATTCGGGAGGGAGATATAGATATTTGTAAAGTACATACGGATCTGAATGTCGCAGAACCGTTGACTAAACCTCTCTCACGAGCAAAACATGATCAACACCAGAATGCTATGGGTGTTCGATTCATCACAATGTAACTAGATTATTGACTCTAGTGCAAGTGGGAGACCGTTGGAAATATGCCCTAGAGGCAATAATAAAATGGTTATTATTGTATTTCCTTGTTCATGATAATTGTCTATTGTTCATGCTATAATTGTATTAACCGGAAACCAGAATGCATGTGTGAATACATAGACCACAACGTGTCCCTAGTGAGCCTCTAGTTGGCTAGCTCGTTGATCAATAGATGGTCACGGTTTCATGATCATGGACATTGGATGCCGTTGATAATGGGATCACATCATTAGGAGAATGATGTGCTGGAGAAGACCCAATCCTGAGCATAACCCTAGATCGTGTAGTTCGTCTGCTAAAGCTTTTCTAATGTCAAGTATCGTTTCCTTAGACTATGAGATTGTGCAACTCTCGGATACCGTAGGAATGCTTTGGGTGTGCCAAACATCACAACATAACTAGGTGGCTATAAAGGTGCACTACGGGTATCACCGAAAGTGTCTGTTGGGTTGGCACGAATCGAGACTGGGATTTGTCACTCCGTATGACGGAGAATTATCTATGGGCCCACTCGGTAAGACATCTTCATAATGAGCTCAGTGTGACTAAGGAGTTAGCCACGAGATGATTTGTTACGAAACGATTCAAGAGACTTGTCGGTAATGAGATTGAACAAGATATGGAGATACCGACGATCGAATCTCGGGCAAGTATCATACCGGTAGACAAAGAGAATTGTATACGGGATTGATTGAATCCCTGACATCGTGGTTCATCCGATCAGATCATCGTGGAGCGTGTGGGAGCCAACATGGGTATCCAGATCCCGCTGTTGGTTATTGACCGGAGAGGTGTCTCGGTCATGTCTACGTGTCTCCCAAACCCGTAGGGTCTACACACTTAAGGTTCGATGACGCTAGGGTTATAGGGAAATGGTATACATGGTTACCGAAGGTTGTTCGGAATCCCGGATGAGATCCCGGACATCACGAGGAGCTCTGGAATGGTCCGGAGGTAAAGATTTATATATAGGAAGTCCTGTTTTGGTCACCAGAAAGTTTTCGGGCTCATCGGTAGTGTACCGGGAGTGCCGGGAGGGTGCCGGTGGACCCCCGGAAGGGGTGTGACGACCAAAGGACTTCATGGTCTGTTAGAGGAGGTGTACCAGCCCTTATTGGGCTGGTCAAGTCCTTCCGGAAAGGCCCATGCGGCTAGGGATAAAGAGATAAGGCTAAAGGAGATTCAAAAGGAAGAGATCCACCTCCCTTGTGGGAGGTGGACTCCTACCTAGCTTCGGCCGAACCTCTCCTCCTTGGAGGAGGGGCCAAGACAGCCCTCCCTCTCCCTCCTCCTATATATACTTGAGGCTTTGGCTGTTTTGAGACAAGATTTGATCTCTCTCCCATGGCGCAGCCCTACCTCTCTTCTTCCTCCTTCGCAGTGCTTAGGCGAAGCCCTGTCGGAATACCTTGCTGCTCCACCACCACCACGTCGTCGTGGTGCTGTTGGAGCTCTTCCCCAATCTCTCCCTCCTCCTTGCTGGATCAAGGTGTGCGAGACGTTACCGGGCTGTACGTGTGTTGAACGCGGAGGCGCCGTTGTTCGGCGCTTAGATCGGAATCCACCGCGTTCTGAATCGCTGCGAGTGCGACTTCACCAACCGCGTTCTTGTAACGCTTCTACTTAACGATCTTCAAAGGTATGAAGATGCAATCTCTCCCCACTCGTTGCTGGTTTCTCCATAGATAGATCTTGGTGATCGTAGGAAATTTTTTGATTTACTACTACGTCTCCCAACAGTCATTGTATGGCTTGAAAGCAGTGGGGAAGAATGTGGTATAACCGAATAAGTATATTCCTTCTTCAGAAAGGTTACTCAAATAATAATGATTGCCCATGTGTGTTTATTAAGAAATCTAAAAATGGGTTTTGTATTATTTCTATGTATGTGGATGATTTGAATATCATTGGGACTACACAAGAAATACTTGAGGCAAGTAATCATCTTAAGACGGAGTTGAGATGAAAGATCTAGGTAAGACTAAATTTTTTTGGGCCTACAACTTGAACATCTTCCTTCAGGAATACTTGTTCATCAGTCTGTTTATATCCAAAAGATTCTTGAGAAATTTAATATGGATAAAGCATATCCATCAAAAACACTAATGGTTGTTAGATCTCTTGATAGAGATAAAGACTCATTTAGACCTAAGGGTGATGATGAAGAGGTATTAGGACCTGAGTTTCCATACCTCAGTGCTATTGAAGCACTAATGTATCTAGCAAACTACACGAGGACTGATATATCATTTGTAGTTAATTTATTGGCTAGATTCAGTGCATCACCAACAAAGAGGCATTGGGTTGGTGTGAAGAACGTTTTCAGATATCTTCAAGGCACCAAAGATCTTGGTTTGTTCTATCAAAAAAATCAAGATAAGACCATGGTGGGATATTGTGATGCTGGATACCTATCGGACTCCCATAATGCCAGATCACGGACTGGTTTTGTCTTCTTGAGTGGAGGCACGACCTTCTCATGGAAGTCGACAAACTAAACTTTGGTGGCTACATTCACAAATCATTCTGAAATTATTGCTTTGTTTGAAGCATCATGTGAATGTGCATGGCTTCGCAGAATGATAAACTTTATTGAAAGTACAAGTGGGATTGGATCATTGGAATCACCCATCATTATATATGAAGATAATGCTGCATGTATTACACACATGCAAATAGGTTATATAAAGAGTAATATTATAAAGCATATTTCTCCTAAACTATTTTATCCCCATGAGTTACAGCAAAATGGGGAGATAAATATTTTGCAAACGAAGTCATGTGATAATCTTGCTGATTTGTTTACAAAGTCATTACCAAGTTCTTTATTTGAGAAGTATATCAATGAAATTGGTATGAAACGACTTCGAGATTTGCAAAGTTCAGGGGGAGCGTCTCCCTGAATGATAATCTGCTTGTGATCCTCGGATCTTTGATATTGCACTCTTTTCCTTTATAAGTTTTACTGAATGGTTCCTTATGGAAGGTTTTTAATGAGGCAATAGTAATGTAGGCATTGTGATATGTCAGTTTTTCCTTATTTTCTCACTGGGTTTTTGGAAGGAGTTTTTGATGGTATACTATATATATCTCCTCATATTTTTCCTACAGGGTATTTGGAGGAGACTGATCATGATGATGATGATGATCAAGATGTTGATGATGATGTTTACAAGAATAACTGAAGCAGAGATTAGGGGGAGTGTTGGAATTAATCAATTAGTTTAATTAATAGAAATTTCTGCTTAGCAAACCGACATGCGGTTTTCTCTTCCGATGGGTCGCTCGCGTCCTATTGTAACGGACACATCCTTCTAATCCCATTTCTTATGAACGTCGCGACTGTGCGACGCGCCTTGTCAGGAGGTATATATATATACAACATTATTGTCAATAAACAAAGATCATTACTGTTTACTCGTACAGTTCTTTACAAGGACGACATGACGTTGGATTGGTCCTCCAGATATTCAGCGATCGGTGCCCCACAATTAGTAGATACAAAAGGATGCTTCGTCCTGGAAATTTCAACAAATGACGAGATTTATCTGTGACCACACGAAAGGTTGATTAGCAATCGCGACACGTTGAACATTCCTAGGATAACTCTTCGACATCGAGCGGTCGGTCGATCTCCTCCGCGGCCTGCTACTCATGAGATGTTTTCCATGGTAGAGCACCGATCTGTCTACAAGCTGATGCCAGATATATTAATTCAAGTTCGACGAGGTTGAAGGTAAAGGTGCCGATGAGCTAGGAAACTTAGCAAGTGTTACGTGTTTTATCATGTTTTGACAATAACATCAATTGAATCCAAGTTATATTTCAAATAGATATACGGAAGACGTCTACATCTTAACTGCAACCGGCCGGACGTGATACGCGGGAGTCCAAGGAAAAAATGCGCCAGGTCAAGGATTAACGGCATTGGCTCTCTACTAGCAAAACGACCCGTGCGTTGCAACGGAAGAAAATAAATCATCCCCGTATATACAACGACACCAAACAATCATATGAAATATTTCATAATGCCGTACAAGAAACAACATGATAAGTGATGTTATGCACAAATATAAAGGTGGAATGATTTTTTAAGTAAGTAAAGTTGTGTCCAGTTTATTAGATAACAAAAATATCTATCTAGTTGCCGATATCAATTCACGTCTTTCTTGTGCTTCTCCGTAGTAATACCTAAAAAACAAAGCATTACCCATAAAAAAAGAAAGAATGCATAAAATAACAAATTACACTTTAATATTCAAAGATATCACGTGTATAAGAGCATTAGTTTTGTTTTGTTGATATATGTGTTTGCAACTGTAATCCAAGTCAATGCTTAATTTGCTTGCAAAAATGTTGGATATCTTCATCAAAAACAATCAATCTATAAGGACATGTATAACGAATAGGCATTTTTAAATGCGCCATATGAAGAAAAGTATTAATTAAGGGTGTAACATAAAAATGATTATCATGCAAGATAATATCATATCTGGAACATTCACATTTTTCCAGTGATTTTCAGATATAAATTTTTTAAATTTCAAATTAGCATTTGAAAGATATGAATGTTTTTAAAAATACTTGAATTTGCCAAAAAAGTTTAAGAAGAACATGTCTGGGCCAAAATTGGAAAATTATGTAGCCCATCGGATAAGATGACAGTTGGCGAAGCTGTTCTATCCTACGCTCGCATCAAATCAAGGAAAAAGGGAAGAAAAAAGAGGGGACATGGGGATCGAACTTGGGTGCGCTGGGTGGGAGCAGCAGGCTCCAACCAGTCTGCCGCTGGAGTTCTTGTCACTAGTGATGGGATAACTTTACACATGAGCTAAACGCGACGCTGGCGACTTTAAAAGAAAACGTATTTTTTTTTCCACTTATGGGTGGCATAGTGGCGTATTTTCTGCGAATTCTAGGGGCAAATTTCGCGACGGACGACCAGAAGCACTATTTGCTTTATTAGTAGGTAGAGAGATAGAGATATAGCAATATAGGCACACCATGCATAATTCTAAGAAAAAACAAACACTTGCTGAGAAGACGGTATATATATGATGTATATACAACCAGATGAAATTCTCAGGATTTTACCGTCTCTCCATATATCATCTTGTTTGTATATATATACTCCATGGAGTATTGGGGTGGCCCGCAATTTGGACATGAACACGACGGAATGTGATAAAGAAGGATAACACATGCGTACCAAAGTTTTAAATAGCGCGCTAAGCCTCTTAGCGGCAGCTCAGCCAAAAGCTATGAAATGCTATAGCGCAGCTATAGCGTGCTAAACCCCATTTAGCGTTTCAGTATAAATCAATAAAAAAATAGAAAATAGACATAGAATCAGTCATCAATTCAACATATATATATACTTGACAATTGACATATATCAACTAGCATACAACCAAATCAATAGAAGAATGATACTATATTGTGTAGTTCAGAACATACTCATGCAAAGAACAACCACATAATTCACTAACAGAGCAAAGTTCAGCATAATGCAAAGAATAGCCGTATAACAAATTAACAATACATCCTAACATAGTGCAGTTCATTGCATAACAGAGAATAGTCCCATATAGTACAATACATAATAGGGGCATATATCAGGAGATGGTCCATTTCATTACATAACAAAGCAAAGTTTGGCATAGCAACTACCAACATACCACAAACACACTTTGAAACTACAAAAGTGGTACACCAACAATAGGAGATGATTGAGTTCATAAGATCACCCAACTAAGTTGACATAGAAACGTACCAGCATACCACATCATACTTCAAAACAACAAAAGTGGCATATCCAACCATGCAATTAATACGAGTCGGCAAGGCTAGAGGGAGACTCATCTTCTGATTCCAACGAAGAAGAATCGGAAGAGGCGGAAAGTATGGCTTCCTCGTCAATGCTATTAAGGAGAGATTGCACGCTCTTCTTCCTCTTCTTTCTAGGGTGTGCAGTAGGTCTCTTCTTCCTTTTCTCTTGTTCTTGTGATGTTGAAGCTCTCTCTTGCTGACCATGATCTTCATCACCAACATGTTCATCAACACTATCATCTCCAACAATACCGGTGATGAACTCGTTGTTCTCATCCTCGAGAACATCAACGATTGTCTTCTCTATTGGGTCTCTACTCTTGTTCTCTCTCTTATGCTTCATCCTAGAGTTGAACTTGATAAACACAAGATCCCTCATCCTATCATGGAGTAACCTGCTGCGTTTCTTTTTATGAACCTGTGTAAGTGAACAAAAATCAAGTATGGAACACATCACCTCAATGTGAGAAGTGCAAGGAACTATATTTTGTACTTATGAACTTGCAGTTGTCTTTTTTACTTGTTCAAATGCTGACCAATTTCTCCAATGGCTTGAAGCATACATGCAAAGCTAGGAAGTGTGACAGTGTTATGTGGGATGCTAGCTTTATAGAAAAATTGACATATATATCCACAAGCCCTATCCCTCCTCTTTTGTTTTTCCTGAGTTGTCACCTTTGACTGAACCTTTTCAGGTTCACAATTTCTTTTTTGCTTCCTCTTGACAATTTCTTCTATACTAGACTTGCAAAATTTGTCCATACGGCCACCCATTGAGCTGCTTGTCCCTGGTTTTGACCTCAACACCACAACCTGATTGCCATTGTCTTCATCAGTTTCATTTTCTCCGTCGGAGTGATCTAAGTCTACACTAGATCTAAGCGCCTCCAATCCGTCGATCTTTTTTTCCTTCAGCTCATCACTCTTTAGGAGCAAAGCTATCATCTCCAGCAGACATCACTAGGAACCTTCTTGCATGTTGTGACACCACAATTCGTTATTTGTGAAAGGTGAAACTTTACCCTTGTAATGCCAGCTGTGCATATCTTGCCACAATAGTTGCATTTCTGCCAATGCTTTTTGTCCACATCTGGAAGAGTGCAATGCTTCCACGCAGGATCATTCGAGTCAATAACTTGAGAGAGTGGAGGTGCTGTTATTGAGGCTGTGCTGGAGCCACCAACACCTATGCAAAAAGAAGCAATCAAAGTAAAATTAGATATTGTTTAGACATATTTACTTGCAATCTGGTTTTTGCAAGCTACAAAGATGTTCAGATTTTGCAATGGTTGCAGGATAATATAGTACTACTTCATTAGATTTTGCAAGCTACAGAGGATAGTAATTCTGCACATCCATTCCAAAATACGTGATAGAAAAATGTATGACAGTAGCAAATAGACTTCCAATGTATCTGTAATTCTGTATTATAACTGAAAACTGCAGCAGCATCCGTTTTTGTTGTGAATCGGGAGCATTCAGTCCTTCACATATTTCTGTAGCAGTACAAGCATTCAGAAGAAGAGATAACAGAGGATAAATAAGCTTACCCGCTGACGGGATTTGCTGGCTCATGGTC
This sequence comes from Hordeum marinum, assembly GCA_022496015.1. Classification (NCBI taxonomy): domain Eukaryota; kingdom Viridiplantae; phylum Streptophyta; class Magnoliopsida; order Poales; family Poaceae; genus Hordeum; species Hordeum marinum. The sequence continues at coordinate 345,309,358 of CM039676.1, read as the reverse complement.
GCCTGGTGGACACCGTCGCCGCGGGGAGCACTATCGCGCTGGGAGCTCCGTCGCCCTGTCGATGCGGTCGTCGACTCAGCAGAGAGGAAGTGGCGATAAGGGAGCAGCCGAGAGGAAGTGGCCAGGAGTTGCCTCGCCTGGTGGAATACCCCGTCGATCGGAGGGAGTGGCGAGGAAGGTCAGTCGCCGGAGTCACAGCTCGAGGCCGCCGCCATGGTTGGTCGTTGGTCGGCCGCCGCCGTTGTTCCTGCTTGAGAAGAGGACGGGAGTGAGGATAGGGTTTGGCTCGGGAGGAGGGTTGGGGTCTTCGACTTGGTAGGCTTGGGCTTTGGCCCGCGTAGCGATTCAATTTTGGACCGAAAATTTTAGACCAGAGATGCGGGAAGCTAACGCTAGAGGCCCAATTTTAGCGCTAAGTGACCTCTAGCGCGCTATTAGCACGCTAACCCATCGTAGATGAAATCGAGCTTCGCGTAGCGTGGCATATGTCTTTGACGCTATAGCGGCGCTATAGCGCCAATTTAGCGCGCTATTTAAAAGTTTGACAGTGAGTCGTTCCATACCACTTACTCCAGAAGTAGAAGTACACGTTACCGGAAATACACAACCATCATCTCATCTATTTCTTCCACGGTTGGGACACTTAATTAAGCTATGCATGGCTGTACCTTGTTGGTCCTGCTGCTGTTTCCGCTGAAGACATAGTACTCTGCAAGAACCTAATTGATGTAGGGGTATGGCTAGGTCTCTAAGTTTCAGTCAAAAAAGACAAATTGAAAAGAAAATTATGTATGAATCTCGATGCAAGATTAAGGACATATAGCATTGACTGAGACCGACATAACAAATTTTAGTCAACTGAGACTTAGCAAAATTGTTGATGTAATACTCCACACGTACGCAAATAACTTGGAGAACAAACTATACTGATATCTTTCCGAGATTCATGTAGAAACCAAGGCTCTAAGTTAATTGGTGCTTGGACGGCCGAGCGTGTCGGTGTGTATCCATTTGCATGGAAATGTGACCGAATTTACCCATGATGAAACCTGGGATTTCAGTTTAATGTTAAGACCTTCATCAAGTTGATTATATCTATTCTAAGAGCATCTAGAGCCTGGGCAAATTCGGCCCTTATACATCCACGAACGCGTCCGGACACACCGGCGAACGCATCTAGATGGCTTCTCGTATTTCACTTTCGGCATTCACATATCTTAAATCCGGACTCTCAAATCCATGTAAATCCATGCATGTCGATCACACAAGCCGGACTCTCAATTGTCGCACGTAAATAACAAATATTGGTACCAAACATAAATAATATTTACATCAAATTTATTTTAAGAGCAGAATCAAACATTAGCTATTTGGTTTTCGTTGTGGGTTCACATATGCTCCACATGGTCATTGAGTAGCTGCGTGTACACCTGATGATCTCGAAACTTCTGATGCATCTGCAAAAAGCTCATAAGCTAAAATGCATCTTGATCTTTCGAGGTTTCAACTTGTTTTCTATGTGCTTCAAAATCATTGGTTTGGGCTACACCATCACCCTCATCCTCGACAATCATATTTTACAAAATAACACAACATGTCATTAGCTGCCACAAAGCTTCTGATTCCCACATCATTGCATCCCCACGAACAATTCTCCAACGAGCTTGAAGCACACCAAATGCCCTCTCCACATCCTTCATAGCCGCTTCCCGCATTGTTGCAAAGTGACTATGTTTATTGCCACGCGTCTCGGATATGGTCTTCACAAACGCCGCCCACTGAGAGTAGATGCCGTCGGCAAGAAGTATCCCGTGTTGTAGTCTCGACCGTTGACGGTGTAGTTGCACGGTGGTGATTTTCCATTGCAAAGCCTCCTAAACACCGAAGATCGTTGAAGCACGTTGATGTCGTTGTCAGAAACCAGCATTCCAAAGAAAGCATGCCAAATCCATAAGTCATGTGATGCCACCGCTTCTAGTATGATGGTGGCCTCTTTGGTGTGACCCTTGATACATTCCCCACAAACCTTTAGGATAGTTCTTCTATTGCCAATGCATGCATTCAATTGATCTGAGCAATCCTGGAAACCCCCTGGCCTCTCCAATAGCCAACACTTCTGCATGTTCTGTGAATTTGGTTCTCTAAGATACTCAGGTCCAAACACCTTCACCATGGTGCGCGCAAACTTTACATTAGTTATCATGCATGTGCTCTCCCTCATCCTCACCATCTCACCAACGGCATCTACAACAGTGCCAAGTGCAAGCATTCTCAGAGTAGCCATGCACTTCTACTTGATAGAGAAAGAGAGTTCACCGCAATAATCCCTTGTGAGCTTGAAGAATTAATCATGTGCCTCCACTCCCTCCATAATGCGCAAAACAATGGATCATCTGAAAAGGTTGGGTTTGAACAAAAGTAGTCCGTCTGCAGTAGCCATGATCTGGACGTCCTATCTGTTAGGGAGCATTGCATGGGAAACAAAAAAAATCCTATGCACACACAAGATCTATCCATGGTGATGAGCATCTACGAGAGGGAGAGTTGATCTACATACCCTTGTAGATCGCTAAGCGGAAAGCGTTAAGAAACGCGATCGATGTACTCAAATGTCTTCACGATCAAAATCGCCGAGCGTCCCGCGATCCCATCACAATCCATCTCGCGATCCGATCACAATTCGTCTGCGATCCCATCACGATCCGTCCCGCGATCCAATCACGAATCGTCTCACGATCTTGATCACGGTCCTTCCTATCTAGCGCCGAACGGACGGCACCTTCGCGTTCAACACACGTATAGCTCGATGACGATCTCCGCCTTGTTGATCCAGCAAGAGGGAGCAGAGAGGTAAATGAGTTCTCCGGCAGCGTGACGGTGTGGCGGCGATGGTGGTGGAACTATTCCGGCAGGGCTTCGCCTAAGCACCGCCGAACTAGACTAGAGGAGAAAACCGATCTAGATGAACTAGAGGGAGCACGTGGCAATTAGGGTTAGCTCTTCCCTCTAAATCCTCTAGTATATATAGGAGGGAGGGAGGGAAGGAGGCAGCCTCAAACCCTCAAGTTTTGGTCGAAAATGGAGGTGGAGGAGTCCTACTCCAATCCTATTAGGAGTAGGATTCCTCCTTTCCACTCGGAAACTCTTTCCACCTCTCCACCTTTGAGTTTTTCCCATCCCTAGCTGCCTGGGCCTTAGTGGGGGGCTCGTCTATCCCACTAAGGGCTGCATTGACTCCTCCCACAGCCCATGAGACCCTTTGGGTCGAGACACCCCTCCCGATGGTCCCCTGTGCCCCTCCCGACACTCCCGGTACACTACCGATGAGCCCGAAACTTTTCCAGTGACCAAAATAGGACTTCCTATATATCAATCTTTACCTATAGACCATTCCGGAGCTCCTCGTGACGTCCAAGATATCATCCAAGACTCCAAACAACCTTTGGTAACCACCATACATAACTCTATACTATCGAAACGTCACCGAACCTTAAGTGTGCAGACCCTGCGTGTTCAAAAACTATGTTAACATGACCGAGACACCTCTACGGTCAATAACTAATAGCGGGACCTAGATGCCCATATTGGTTCCTACATATTCTATGAAGATCTTTATCGGTTGAACCTCTATGTCAAGGATTCAGTTAATCCCGTATGTTGTTCCCTTTGTCCTTCGGTATGTTACTTGCCCGAGATTCGGTCGTCGGTATCTCTATACTTAGTTCAATCTCGTTACTGGCAAGTCTCTTTAATCGTTCTGTAATACAAGATCCCGTGGCTAACTCTTTAGTCACATTGCTTGCAAGGCTTATAGTGATGTTGTATTACCGAGTGGGCCCTGAGATACCTCTTCGTCACACGGAGTAACAAATCTCAGTCTTGATCCATGTCAACCTAACAGACACCCTCGGGGATACCTGTAGAGCACCTTTATAGTCACCCAGTTACATTGCGACGTTTGATACACACAAGGTATTCCTCCGGTGTCAGTGAGCTGCATGATCTCATGGTCATAGGAACAGATACTTGACATGCAGAAAACTATAGCAATAAACTGGCACGATCATATGCTATGTTTATAGTTTGGGTCTTGTTCATCACAACATTCTCCTAATTATGTGACCCCGTTTATCAAATGACATCTCATGTCCATGGCCAGGAAACCTTGACCATCTTTGATTAACGAGCTAGTGTATTAGAGGCATACTAGGGACATGGTGTTGTCTATGTATCCACACATGTATCTGAGTTTCGAATCAATACAATTCTAGCATGGATAATAAACGATTATCATGAACAAGAAAATATGATAATAACTAATTTATTATTGCCTCTAGGGCATATTTCCAACAGTCTCCCACTTGCACTAGAGTCAATAATCTAGTTCACATCGCTATGTGATTTGTTATGAATCTCACACCCAATGAGCTCTGGGGTTCGATCATGTTTTGCATGTGAAATAGGTTTTAGTCAACGGGTCTACGACATTCAGATCCATGTGTACTTTGTAAATATCTATGTCATACTGTAGACACTGCTACCACGCTCCACTTGGAGCTATTCCAAATGGCTACTCCACTATACATATCCAGATTGCTACTAAGAGTCATCCGGATCGGTGTTAAAGCTTGCATCGACGTAACTCTTTACGGGGAACTCTGTATCACCTCCATAATCGAGAAACATCTCCTTAGTCCTCTGGTTACTAAGGATAATTTTGACCTTGTCCAGTGATCCACTCCATGATCACTCTTGTACCCCTTGATAGACTCATGGAAAGGCACACACCAGGTGCGGTACGCAGCATGGCATAATATAGAGCCTATGGCTAAGGCATAGGGGGCGACCTTTGTCCTTTCTCTTTCTTCTACCGTGGTCGAGCTTTGAGTCTCACTCAACTTCACACCTTACAAATCAGGCAAGAACTCTTTCTTTGACTGATCCATTGAACTCTTTCAAAATCTTATCAAGCTATGTACTCATTGAAAGTCTCATCAGGCGTGTTGATCTATCTCTATAGATCTCGATGCCCAACAATTAAGTAGCTTTGTCCAGGTCTTGCTTTGAAAAACTCTTTTCAAACAACCCTTTATGCTTTCAAGAAATTCTACGTCATTTCCGATCAATAATATGTCATCCACATATGCTTATCAGAAATTCTATAGTGCTCCCACTCACTTTATTGTAAATACAAGTTTCTCATAAACTTTGTATTGACTCAAAAACTTTGATCACCTCATCAAAGCGTATATTTCAACTCTGAGATGCTTGCTCCAGTCCATAGAAGGATCACCGGAGCTTGCACACCTTTTAGCATCCTTAGGACTGACAAAACCTTCTAGTTGTATCTCATACAACCTTTCCTCAAGGAAGGAAGCGATGTTTTGACATCCATCTGCCAGATTTCATAATTGAAAAAATGCAACAACTGCTAACATAATTCCAACAGACTTAAGCATCGCTATGACTAAGAAAGTCTCATCGCAGTCAACCCCTTGAACTTGTCAAAAACTTTTTTGCGACAAGTCGAGCTTTATAAATGGTTACATTCACCATCAGCGTTTGTCTTCATCTTACAGGTCCATTTGTACTCAACGACCTGCCGTTCAACGGGCAAGGCTACCAAAGTCCATACTTTGTTTTCATACATGGATCCTTTCTCGGATTTCATGGCCTCTAACCATTTATCGGAATCCAGGCCCATCATCTCTTCTTCATAGCTCGTAGGTTCATTGTTGTCTAACAACATGACCTCTAAGACAGGGTTGTCGTACCACTCAGGAGTAGTATGTGTTCTTGTCGACCTACGAGGTTCGATAGTAACTTGTTCTGAAGCTTCATGATCATCATCATTAACTTCCTATTCAACTAATGTAGGCTCCACAGAAACATCTTTCTGCGCTGTGCTACTCTCTGGTTGAAACAAAGGTTCAACAACCTCATCAAGTTCTATCTTCCTCCCACTCAATTCTTTCGAGAGAATCTCTTTCTCGAGAAAGGACCCGTTTTAGCAACAAACACTTTGTGCTTGGATCTAAGATAGAAGGTATACCCAACTGTTCTTAGGGTATTATATGAAGATGCACTTTTCCGCTTTGGGTTCGAGCTTATCAGACATAAGTGTCGCATTCCCAAACTCTAAGAAATGACAGCTTAGGTTTCTGCCAAACCATATGGTGTCATCTCAATCTGATTTAGATGATGCCCTTTTTAAAGTGAATGTAGTTGTCTCTAATGCATAACCCCAAAATGATAGTGGCAAAACGACAAGAGACATCATAATTCGCACCATATCCAATAGAGCATGACTACGACGTACGGACACACCATCACACTATGGTGTTCTAGATGGCGTGAGTTGTGAAACAACTTTTCACATTGTCTTAAGTTGTATACCAAACTCGTAACTTAGATATTCACCTCCACGTTCATATTATAGACATTTTATCCTCTCGTCATGATGATCTCAAACTTCACTCCGATTCTTCTTGAACTTTTCAAACGATTCACACTTGTGTTTCATTAAGTAAATACACTATATCTACTCAAATCATCGGTGAAGGTAAGAAAATAACGATATCCACCACACGCTACAACACTCATTGGACCGTATACATCAACATGTATCATTTCCAATAAGTCACTTGCCCGTTCCATCAAGCCGGAAAACAGGGTTTTAGTCATCTTGCCCAAGAGGCATGGTCTGCATGTCTCAATCGATTCGAAATCGAATGAATTCAAAGATCCATCAGCATGGAGTTTCTTCATGCGATTTATAACAATATGACATTGAGCAGCAGTGGCACAAGTATGTGGTACTATCATTATTAACTTTGTATCTTTTTGGCATCAATGTTATGAACATATGTGTTACTATGATCAAGATTCAACAAACCATTCTCATTGGGTGCATGACCATTGAAGGTATTATTCATGTAAACAGAATAACCATTATTCTCTAACTTAAATGAATAGTCATATTGCAATAAACATGATCTAATCATGTTCATGCTTAACGCAAACACCAAAAAACATTTATTTAGGTTCGTCACTAATCCCGAAGGTAGAGAGAGCGTGCGATGTTGATCACATCAACCTTGGAGACATTTTCAACACACATCGTCACCTCACCCTTAGCTAGTTTCCGTTTATTTCGTAGTTTTTATTTTGAGTTACTAACATTTAGCAATCGAACCGGTATCCAATACCCAGGTGCTACTAGGAGTACTAGCAAGGTACACATCAATAACACGTATATCAAATATACTTCTGTCGACGTTGCCAACCTTCTTAACTACCAAGTATCTAGGGTTGTTCCGCTTTAGCGACCGCTCTCCTCATAATAGAAGCATTTAGTCTCGGGTTTGGGTTCAACTTTGGGTTGCTTCACTGGAGCAGCAACTATTTTGCCATCCATGAAGTTTCCCTCCTTGCCCTTGCCCTTCTCGAAACTAGTGGTTTTACTAACCATCAACACTTGATGCTCCTTCTTGATTTCTACCTTCGCGGTGTCAAACATCGGGAATAGCTCAGGGATCATCATTTTCATCCCTTGTATAATTATAGTTCATTATGAAGTTCTAGTAGCTTAGTGATAGTGACTTGGAGAACTATATCAATCACTATCTTATCTGGAATATCAACTCCCACTCGATTCAAGCAATTGTTGTACCCAGACAATCTGAGCACATGCTCAACGATTGAGCTATTCTCCTTCGTCTTGCATGCAAAGAATCTTGTTGGATATCTCATATCTCACAACATGGGCACAAGCCTGAGATCCCAATTTCAGCTCTTAGAACATCTCATATGTTCCGTGATGTTCAAAACATTTTGGAGCCTCAATTCTAAGTCGTAATGCATGACACACTAAACTATCAAGTAGTCATCGGAACATGCTTGTCAGATGTTCACAACACCTACAGACGACGCTAGAGGGGTTGGCGCACCGAGCGGTACATTAAGGACATAAGCCTTCTATGCAGCAATGAGGACAATCATCAGATCATGGACCCAGTCCACAATATTTCTACCATCATCTTTCAACTCTATTTCTCTAGGAACATATAAAATTCAAGGGAGCTACAACGTGAGCTAGTAATCTACAACATAATTTGCAAAGACACTACTGACTATGTTCATGATAATGAGTTCAATTAATCATATTACTTAAGAACTCCCACTCAAATTGACATCCCTCCGGTCATTCGAGTGATACATGATCCAAATTCACCAACTCAAGTCCGATCATCACGTGAGTTGAGGTGGTTTCAATGGTGAACATCATCATGTTGATCATATCTGCTATATGACTCATGTTCGACCTTTCGGTCTCTAGTGTTCCGAGGCCATGTCTGTACATGCTAGGCTCGTCAAGTTTAACCCGAGTGTTCTGCATGTGCAACACTGGCTTGCACCCGTTGTATGTGAACATAGAGTCTATCACACCCGATCATCACGTGGTGTCTTGACATGACAAACTTTCGCAACGGTGGACACTTGGGGAGAACACAATTTATCTTGAAATTTAACTGAGGGATCACCTTATAATGCTACCATCGTCCTAAGCAAAAGAAGGTGCATAAAAATATTAACATCACATGCAAATCGTAAGTGACATGATATGGCCATAAAGTTGTGCTTTTTGATCTCTATCTTGAAAGCACCGGCATGATCTCCATCATCATCGGCATGACACCATGATCTCCATCATCTTGATCTCCATCAACGTGTCACCATCGGGGTTGTCACGCCCACCATGCTTCTACTACTATTGCTACCATTTAGTGATAAAGTAAAGCATTACATAGCGCTTAATGATTGACACGCAGGTCATAAAATAATTAAAGACAACCCTATGGCTCTTGTCGGTTGTCGTACTCATCGACATGCAAGTCGTGATATTCTATACAATACATGATCATCTCATACATCACATATATCTCATCATGTAATTGGCCATATCACATCACAACATACCCTGCAAAAACAAGTTAAACGTCCTCTAATTGTTGTTGCAAGTTTTACGTGGCCGCTACGGGTATCTAGCAAGAACAATTCTCACCTACGCAAAAACCACAACAGTGATACATAAGTTGCTTTTCAACCTTCTCAAGGACCGCCTTTGTCGCATCCGATCCAACTAAAGTAGGAGAAACAGACACCCGCCAGCCATCTTTGTGCAACTAAGTTACACGTCAGTCGATGGAACCGGTCTCTCATAAACGTACGAGTAAGGTTGGTTCGGGCCGCTTCATCCCACAATACCGCTGAACCAAAACACGACCAAGGGAGGAAGCAATCTAAGCATCAATGTCCACAAACTCCTTTGTGTTCTACTCGTGATCTCATCTACACATAGATCTAGTTCAGATGCCACTGTTAGGGAGCGTTGCATGGGAAACAAAAAATTTCCTACGCACACACAAGATCTATCCATGTTGATGAGCATCTACGAGAGGGAGAGTTGATCTACATACCCTTGTAGATCGCTAAGCGGGAAGCGTTAAGAAACACGGTTGATGTAGTCGAACGTCTTCATGATCCAACACGCCGAGCGTTCCGCGATGCCATCACGATCCATCTCACGATCCATCCCGCGATCCCATCACGATCCGTCCCGCGATCCAATCATGAATCGTCTCGCGATCTTGATCACGGTCCTTCCGATCTAGCGCTGAACGGACGACACCTCCGCGTTCAGCACACGTATAGCTTGATGACGATCTCCATCTTCTTGATCTAGCAAGAGGGAGCAGAGAGGTAGATGAGTTCTTTGGCAGCATGATGACGTCGCGGTGATGGTGGTGGAACTATTCTGGCAGGGCTTCGCCTAAGCACCGCCGAACTAGACTAGAGGAGAAAACCGATCTAGATGAACTAGAGGGAGCACGTGGCAATTAGGGTTAGCTCTTCCCTCTAAATCCTCTAGTATATATAGGAGGGAGGGAGGGGAGGAGGCAGCCTCAAACCCTCAAGTTTTGGTCGAAAATGGAGGTGGAGGAGTCCTACTCCAATCCTATTAGGAGTAGGATTCCTCCTTTCCACTTGGAAACTCTTTCCACCTCTCCACCTTTGAGTTTTTCCCATCCCTAGCTGCCTGGGCCTTAGTGGGGGGGCTCGTCTAGCCCACTAAGGGCTGCATTGACTCCTCCCACAGCCCATGAGACCCTTTGGGTCGAGACACCCCTCCCGATGGTCCCCTATGCCCCTCCCGACACTCCCGGTACACTACCGATGAGCCCGAAACTTTTCCGGTGACCAAAACAGGACTTCCTATATATCAATCTTTACCTATAGACCATTCCGGAGCTCCTCGTGACGTCCGAGATATCATCCAAGACTCCAAACAACCTTTGGTAACCACCATACATAACTCTATACTATCGAAACGTCACCGAACCTTAAGTGTGCAGACCCTGCGTCTTCAAAAACTATGTTGACATGACCGAGACACCTCTACGGTCAATAACTAATAGCGGGACCTGGATGCCCATATTGGTGCCTACATATTCTATGAAGATCTTTATCGGTTGAACCTCTATGTCAAGGATTCAGTTAATCCCGTATGTTGTTCCCTTTGTCCTTCGGTATGTTACTTGCCCGAGATTCGGTCGTCGGTATCTCTATACTTAGTTCAATCTCGTTACCGGCAAGTCTCTTTACTCATTCTGTAATACAAGATCCCGTGTCTAACTCTTTAGTCACATTGCTTGCAAGGCTTATAGTGATGTTGTATTACCGAGTGGGCCCTGAGATACCTCTTCGTCACACGGAGTAACAAATCTCAGTCTTGATCCATGTCAACCTAACAGACACCCTCAGGGATACCTGTAGAGCACCTTTATAGTCACCCAGTTACATTGCGACGTTTGATACACACAAGGTATTCCTCCGGTGTCAGTGAGCTGCATGATCTCATGGTCATAGGAACAGATACTTGACATGCAGAAAACTATAGCAATAAACTCGCATGATCATATGCTATGTTTATAGTTTGGGTCTTGTCCATCACATCATTCTCCTAATTATGTGACCCCGTTTATCAAATGACATCTCATGTCCATGGCCAGGAAACCTTGACCATCTTTGATTAACGAGCTAGTCTATTAGAGGCATACTAGGCACTTAGTGTTGTCTATGTATCCACACATGTATCTGAGTTTCCAATCAATACAATTCTAGCATGGATAATAAACTATTATCATGAACAAGGAAATATGATAATAACTAATTTATTATTGCCTCTAGGGCATATTTCCAACACCATCCTGATTGATCATTCTTCTCCCCTTGATTGAGACCTTGAAGTTGAGAATATGCTCCACTTTCCCATCCATTTCCTCTTGCATGCTCATGAGCATGATTATGTCCACCTTTTCATCTGAATCTAAAAAATCGAAGAACTCATCTTGAATCATTTGATCAATCTCCTTCGGTCCATACTCCTCATCGGACGAAGCATCCGAATCCATTATTTTCCCTAATAAAATAACAAAACATCCGGTCAGACAATGTGTCGAACACATGAAGCGCAAGGCGGAGCCAGAGAGTTGTCGGACGTGCCGCTATGGAGTCCAGGTCGGTGACGATGTACCCCTCGGCGAGGGCAGGAGAGAGGACTGCTCTACCAGAGCTAGTGGTGCAGAGGCTAGGAACGGTTGCGGAGCTCGGACAATGATGGAGCTACGAGACGGACAATGTGGAGAAGGAAGAAGAGAGGAGAGAGTGGATGAATTTGGCTATTCGGGGTGGATTTGGTCCAATTTGCGATGGGGTCGGGCCGTCGGTCCGACGTGGCGGATGCGCCTTGGCGCCCCCATATCTACCCCATATCTAGGCTGCATATGAGGGGTGCAGGTCAGCCCGAGCGTTTGAGGTCCATTTGAGGCGCCCGTCAGGGTTGAAATTCCATGACCGGTCGCTAACCGGACGACCCGCCCGGGCTTTTGACGGGGGTTTGTGGTGCCCGGTTGTAGATGCTCTAAACAGATGTTTTCCATGGTCGAGCAACGATCTGTCTACAAGATGATCAGAAATATTAATTCAAGTTCCACAAGGTTTATGGGAAAGTTTCCGACGGACTAGCAAACTTAGCAACTGTTACATGTGTTTTCATGTTGTCAGGACTTTTGTTCAAGAGTCGCTCTATCTCCGCCGGCGTGAGCTCCAACCGCTCCTTCTTCGTCGTCACAGGACGGGTGGTGGTGGCAGGCCGGTCAAGGGCTACGCGTTTCCTCATAGTGAAAGCCATGCAGGAGGGAGGGGATGGGGAGGGCGGGAAGGTTTTTTGGAATGAGGGGGGAAATGAGGCGTTGTGTCCCTGACGGGCGGGTCACAAGAGGACAAGGGCACAAGTCTAGCACATCAGCGAGCTGTTCGTTTCAACGCAAACGTGGCCAGAATTTGGATCGGGAATGGGTCAATGGCTGACAAAAACAGACATTTGTCTGTTTGCTCCCGTGCATTGGGCCGCGATTTGTGTTCGTTTAGCCCCAAACGGATGCGGCCGGACCATTTGGGGTCGTGCATTGGAGTAGACCTTACAACCCAATAAATTGCTCTGGCCTTTTCATATTTGGTTGTTGATGAACATGTCTTGGTGAGATGTTGCACATCATAAGCATTTTGGTGGGATCAAATCTTGTATTATGTGAGTGATGACACTCAGCCTATACAAAATAGCAAATCTAAAGATTAATGGTTTTGTGTTTGATTCTCGACGTCGAATAATAGTCAGTGAGTCTAGCTTGTTATTCTTAGGGATTAATCCATTTGGAAATAGTAGAGTCTGTCGTGGTTGTCACGGCAGATGTCCGAAGACTTAAGTTCGAGGCCATCGCTAAGGTGATGGACTCAAAGGGGTTGGTCGAGATGAGGGACACGAGTTTACCCAGGTTCGGCCCCTCAAGAAGAGGTAAAAGCCTACGTCCTGCTTGTGTTGTATTGATTGGAGTATCGATTACAAGGGAGCAGATTCGCTTGACCTAGTTTTCGATTGATTGGTTTCTTGTCTAAGCCGCCTCGGGGTCTCGCCTTTATATAGGAGGTCGAGGCCCTAGGTTACACGAGTCATACACCGACTCTTACAATGTAGACAATCCTGTCTCTAAGTCGCCTTGCCATCTTGGGCAAACTGTCTCCGGACGGCTTAACCGCCTGGGTCTTCATACCATCTTTTGTCTGGGCCTTCATCTTGGTCCATCTTGGTAAACCGCCATATAGCTAGCCAGGCCTACATCTTCCGGCCCGCCTCACTGATCTTGATTATGAGCCGCCAGGTATGACCCGGCCCCACCTGGGCGGGTCTTACCATGGGGCTATATCCCCAACAAAGTCTAAAGATGTGCAAGCAAAGTTGCTGGTTGTATCTTGTTTTTTGGATGCCCTTGAATCGAACATATTGCTACTTATGTATAAATTCACTTAGTCCTCACACATGGTTTAAAACATAATTTTGCAGCTGAGGACAGGTCGTTGTCTTGGAGTGTCACTATTATTATGGATTACATGCATTGTCAAAGAAAGAGAAATTTGACTTTTGAATGAAATAAAAAGTACACTTGTAAAAATTAATGGAGAGTGAGTATCAAATTATTTTCATATGCATTTAAAATTTGGCATCCAATATTAGTTTTAGTTAAAACATGTGTTGCAAGTACACGTTTACTAGTCAATATAAACATCAATGATGAGATTCAACAATGATTAGAGCTATTAAAGAGGTTTACTGCAACCAACAGGTATGTTAAGCAAATATACAAGAAGAACGAACCTATTCGAAAAAAATCTTTAGGATTTTTCAATAAATATACTGCTCCGTTTGTTGATATCGTTGAAACCCTTCAATCATTAAGAACAACACATGCTCCCTTCTGCCGGATAATGATTCAATTTGCTTATCAGAAGTAGAAGTACACGTTCCCAGAAATACACAACCATCTTCTCATCTAAGGTACTGACCACCCGTTCAATACGAGTTTTTTCCACGGTTGGGATACTTGATTAAGCATCCATGCATGGCTGTGCCTGTTGTTCCTCCTCCTTCTCTTCTTCTTCTTCAGGCATTATACGCGGAGAACCTAATTAATGTCAGCTTGGATCGATTGGTCATCCTAACTGACACGCACAGCGTATACTAAACAACATATATACCTACTGCCTGCATTGACCCGGAGAACAACATATATATTCCTACCTACTGCCTGCATTGATCCGGAGAACAAGCTATATGGACCTCTCTCCGGAATTCATGTACTACTAGAAATTGAACCTCTCTTTTAACTGGGACTTGGACGTCGCGTGTGTCGGTGTGTTTGGATCAGCATGGAAATGCGACGGAAATTACACATGATGAAACCTGGGAGTTCAGTTTAATGTCCAGCCTTCGTCACGTCCATTTCAAGAGATGTTTTCCATGGTGGAGCAACGATCTGCCTACAAGCTGATCAGAAACATCAATTCACGTTCGAGGAGATTGATGGGAAAGGTACCGACGGGCTAGGAAACTTAGAAACTACCACTTGGCATTAGTGTGGTAAGCTATATCAAAAAAGAAAACTTAGCAACTATGTTTTGTCATGTTGTGTGGACTTTTGTTCAAGGGCGCACTTTGCGAGCAATAACATCATTTTGCTGGTGGCTTACCAAGCTCACCAGTTGGTGGGCAATAACATTATTTGAATCGAAGTCATATTTCAAATAAATATATGGAGGGCATTCACATCTTAACTGCAACCGCACCGGTCGGGCTTAAAACGCGGGAGGTCACGGAAAAAATACTCCCTCCATTCCCTTATACAAGGCCACAAACTCATATTACATGTACGAAGGCAAAATTTAATGACCCTATGAAAAGTCAAGTTTTTTTTTCGTTCACCGAAATCATTAATACACTGCATGCATGCAACAAATGAGTGAGAAGAAAGTAGCAAAGTGTCATAATGAGTACATGCATGCAAGTATTAAACAAGTTGTTAGTATGAGAAAACATCATTAATATTACCTCGATTACTGTTTGTGGCCTTATATAGATGCAAAATGCATTTTTCATAATGGCCTTGTATAAGGGAATGGATGGAGTACGCAGTAAACTATGCATAATTCTAAGAAAAAACAAACAGTTGCTGAACAGACGGTAAGATGAAATTTCCATGATTTTGCCCTCTGTCCGTGCCTACTGCTACCTGTATATATATCGTCCAGGGCCCATGGGGTAGCCTACAACTATCCAAGAAGTTAGCCACAAACTGTTCGAAAGCTAGCAAGCAGAATAGAAGACAGGCAGACGCGAAGGCCTCCAGGACTGATCATGCCGCCGAAGGCGAAGGGTGAGCCAGCATCCACACATCCAAGTCGGCCAATGCATGCACATGCACATGCACATGCACGATCGGAGTAAGCAAATTATCAACTCTGATACGCAGTACTAATATATTCTCCATACATACATATATGCAGCAGCAAGCAGTGGATCTGTGCCTCAAATGCGAGGGTCGTCCGGCCCGTATGATGGTCGACGTCCAGCGTATCCTCCGGCGGAGGCTGCCCAAAAGGAGCCGTCGCCTAGTGCAGGTTAGTGAGCGTCACGCATCCGATCAACTCTTGAGCATACGTGATACGTGCGTGCATGCATGGATAGCTCTCCCTTTTATCAGATCCCCACCTTTCTATATGAATTTTGATTTTGCTAACCCCATATCCCATGCGGTAGATCCCCACCTTTCTGCTAGTACCTTCCTATGGTCTGTGATGCTTTCTTGCACTTTCTTGACGCCTTTTGCATCCGTTCGTGCGCTCCGTAAAGCAGGTAGTAAAGGGTTGTCGACGACGACCTCTGCGTCGAGCAACGGCGGCAACTCTCACGCATCAAGACAGCCGTACAAAGCCGAGGATGCAAGTGGCGGTGGTAAAACCACCGGACAAAAAGGTGAGTCAACCAACCTAGCTAGGCAGGCATATATGTCGATGGATCATGCTTACTTGTTCACGGGTTATATTTATATATAATGCTTACTTGTTCACGAGAGCAGCGTTTCGGTTCTCGGATGCATCTGCACCCGCGCTTACGAAAAAAATCAAAACAAATACTAGAAAAATTAAGAAAAATCCAAAAAAAATTATGTGGTACATATTTTGATGCGTGAGGTTCGTTTTAAATTTCAACTTATTTGGACATCTGAGAAGCTCTCAGCAAAAAAAATTGGGGTCTGAAAAAAGGTTTACTATTCACCTGATTTGTCTTTTTTGTTGAGAGCTGCTCGGATGTCCAAATAAGTTGAAATTTGGAGCGTACCTCACGCATCAAAATATGTACCACACACAAAAAAAACGGAAATTTTTGAAATTTTCTACTATTTGTTTTTATTTTTTTCGTCAGCAGGTGCAGATGAGCCTAGGCTCAGAAATGGATTTTCGCTTGTTCATGGGTTATATGAGATCGTACTACTGATAGTGACGCGAAAATACTGCCGTGCATCGATTCTAAGAATTTCGTTATTTGACTTTTCAGGCAAGGGCGTATCCAAGTGGTGAATGATCTGCATGCACGGAGGAAGAATCATCTCTCTTAAATAATACTTCCCCCGTTTTTAAATATAAGACCTTTTAGAGATTACACTATGAACTATATACGAAGCAAAATGAGTGAATGTATACTTAAAATAGGTCTATATACATCCGTATCTAGTTCATAGTAAAATCTCTAAAAGATCTTATATTTAGGAACGGAAGGAGTAGTACTTTACGATTTTGTGGTGGAAGAAAACATATCTACATACGGAGTGTAGCTTGTGAAGGTGATCGTGTAGATAGGTAGTTCATTCGTTCATGCATGCTTTTCGTTGATATTTGTAACGCAGTTATGTTGGTGAATTCGTACGGTATAAAATGAAATTTGTACGGAGGTACGGTATATTGAATTCGATCTGATGGATATTTAATGTACACACACATTTTTACACCATGGGGTATTTCTTCTACCGGTCTTCAAATCATCTAAATTGGTGCCAAAATTAACAAACTAGTAGTAGTACTGAGAAGAACACGTACTACCAGCTCAACGCGCCATCGCCGAGTTCAAGAAAGTTTTAAGGTAAGGACGACGCGACGTTGGATTGGTCCTCCAGATATTCAGCGGTCGGCCCCTCACATCACAATTAGTAGAGACGAAAGGATACTCCCAGGAAATTTCGACAGATGACGAGATTTATCTGTGGCCACGAAGCAGATTGATTAGCAACCCCGACAACGTTGAACATTCTAGGATAACTCCTTGACATCGAACGGTCGGTCCATCTCGTCCGCGGGCTGCCACTCCGCGCACCCGCGTCCACCTGGAGCCCCTCGTCGTCAGTTCGTCTCTCCGACGCCGGCGTCGCCCAACGACCAACGTCTTGTGCCTCTCCCCTACCTTCTTCCTCCCAGCGCTGTGCCAATATCTTCCTGTAACCGGGTGTCGCTGTCCTTCCCGCTCCGAGATGTCCTCTCCCTCGGTGTGGAACCCTCCCTCGTCCGCCCGCCGTGACGTTCCTGGACCGTCGCGGTTGGCGGGGCCCGGCGAGGGCTAGTGCATGTGTATCTCGCCGGAGCCAGAGCCCGGAGGCAGCGTCGTCTCCAGCCGCTCCACGCGCAACCGTCTGCCTGAATCATGTGCACTGCCTGCGATGCGGTGGCGAGAGCCAGCTCTTGGCGGCGTGCAAATGCCTGCGCACACGCAGCTCGACATCGACGTCGACCTCGTCGTGTGGGGACGCGCCGGCCAACTTCTCGCGGAGGGCGCCCACGCTCCTCCGCCGGGCGCCGTGAGCCGCGTGCGTGAGGGGACGGCGAAGAGCTCGATTCCTGGACCGTCATTCGAGGCGTCGGCGGCTACTACCGCTGAGCCGCGTGAGCCGCGTGATCCTCGAGTCTCGAAACAGGCTACTACAAATCGAGAACGAGCTTAAGCGTGCGGTCGTGGTCACCATCACGGGCATCTGCGTGAGGCGGCTGCTGCAATCCACGCAGATTTTTTCTCGTCCTCTGCACAGAGCGAGCTAGGACATTCTCCCAAGGGCACTGCTAGGCGTGGCGCGCAGGCCGAATGGTTCGGCCGGTCGGCCCCTAGCCATCGGATGCGACTTTCAGGTACGGTTGGATCTTGATCCTCAAAAAAAAAAGGTACGGTTGGATCTGAGCTGCTAGGAGGTCAGCCGTCACGCTCGCCGTCGTCATGGTGGAAGACGCCTTGCTGGTTGCAAACGGCTGGCCATTGTTGTGTGGTAGCAACTTTCCGTCGCCGGTTGTAGCAAATGCCCACGATGGTTGCAACGAAGATATCGCAGCCCCTCAGTTGTAGCTCGTCTCACCGTGAACGTCGACCGTATCACTACTGGTTGCAGCGTCAATGACAGACGAGGCATGGCTCGCAGCCTACAAAGCCGGTGGTAGTATTTTTTGGGACGGGTTCCAACAAAAATCAAATCCGGTGAAAGCATTTTGGACGGTACCTTCCAGCAAAATTCAAAATTCGATGGTATCAAATTTGGGCACTAGTTCCAGTAAACTTTAAAGCGGATGCAGCAAAGAAAAAGGGCATCGCCGCCGTCGATCAACACCACCGTGCATGTAGGAAAAAAGGTCACCAGTGGCAACTAAAACAGACCACGGTTGTGGAAAAATCGTCGCTGGTCAGGCAACACGAAATTAGTCGCCGGTTGCAACATCTCGTGAGTGATGTCGTAGCTCCAGCTTGTGGCTTGCGCCAACACACGACGCGGTCGCTGCTCTCCGGTGGCGCACCAGCGTCTTTGTGGTTGAAACTTTTGTCGTCGTTGGTTGTAGCTTTTGGGTCGCCGGTTGCAACATCGGTTTATCAAGCATTTGAAAAAAACGTTGAACAAATAATTAAAAAATGTTGATCAAGCATTTCAACAATGTTAAATGTGTATAGAACAAATGTTGACCATGTATTAAAAATAATAAAGAAATCAGTTGATCATGTATATAAAAAATGTCAATCCAGCATTCAAAAAAAAATGTTAATCATGAACTTGAAAAATGTTAAATGTGTACAGAAAAAATGTAGACTATGTGTTAAAAAAATGAAAATATTGCATCAAATCCTAGCCGAGAATTTGAAAAAATGGTAAATGTGTATAGAAACAATGTTGACCATGTATTAGAAACGTTAAATCCAGTATTTTAAAAAAATTAGTCAAGTAATATGTTTAAAAAGTGTTTATAAAAAATGTAGACCATGTATTCAAACATGATAATCTTGTATTTGAAAAAAGTGTTAATCAAGAATTTGAAAAAATGGTAAAAACTTTCTATAGAAAACAATGACCATGTATTAAAGAAATGTTAAATTTATATTATAAAAATATTGAACAATCATTACAAAAATGTTCTTGACAAATACAAAAAATATAGAATGAAAATCAAAAGAAACATAGAAAACAAAAGGAACAAAAATCAACCAGAAAAAAAAATAAAAATAAAACAGAAGACATAAATGCAGCAAGAATGAAAACAAATAAAACTGAGAAGAAAAACAAAAAAGGCATTGAAAAATAAGAATGTAAAAAAACAAATGACGAATGAAACAAAGAAAATATGTAAGAAAATTTAAAAAAAATTACATTGAAAAATAAGAATATGTAAGAAAATGAAACAAAGAGAAATTTAGTCAAGAAAAAAATAAAAAATAAGAATATAACAAAAAACCAACGACTGGCTTGACCCATTGACTCGCGCGACTGGGGCAAACCAAAATTTAAATCCTTGAACATTTTTTGAATTTGTAAACAGAAAATGAAAAGTTTTCATCTTTCGAAAATCCAAACAATTTTCTATACGCAAACATTTATGAAATTTTATGAACATTGATTTGTATAACGTGAATATTTTTCGAATTCCAGAACATATTTGAAAACTCCAACCTTTTCTAATTGGTGAACAAAATATGAAAACAGGTACAATTTTTGAAATGCGTAACAATATTTTGAATCTGAGAAAAAAATTGGAAATTCTGAATATTTTTTGTAAACGTGAACAAAAATTGAAGATGGAATAGTTTTTCGTAAAATGTGAAAATAAATTCAAATTCAACAACATTTCTGGAAAACGATTTTTTTAATTGGGCAAAAAAATTGAAAACAGGTACAACTTTTGACCTGAGAACAATTTGAAAATGCCAAAGATTTTATGTATATTTTAACATAAAAATGAAAATGAAAAAATTTCTTAAAATTTCATTTTTTGTAAAAACACGAATTGCGAAACACTTATTGAAAATGCAAACATTTTGTAAATTTGTGAGTAAAATTTGAAAACGGGTACAACTTTTCAAATGCAGAACAAAAAAAATTGTATACACGAATATATTTTGAAAAGGAAAATTTTCTAAAACTTTGTGAACAAAATTTGGAAAAGAGGAATAGTTTATGAAAATTCCTGATTTTTTCTAATATGTGAACAAAATTGAAAAACGTGAACATTTTTAAAAATTGCTGAGAAATTTCTAATTCGTGAACAAAAGTTGCAAATGGGAACATTTTTGGGTTTTGGAATTTTTTTGAAACATGAATACGTTTTGAATATTTGAACAAATTTTGAATAGAGGAACATATTTCTTAAACAGGAACAAATTTGAATTATTGAAACATGAATAAATTTTAAATTTGTGAACAATATTAATATGATGAAAACTTTTTAAAATTTTGAATATTTTTTGAAAATAAGCGAACAATTTTTAAATTCTAAACTTTTAGGAAGTTTCAGAACAAAAACGTTTTCTTAAAAAAAATCTGATAATTTCATTAAAAAAAGGTTTAGTAACCTTCTAGAAAGTTTCCATAACTGAAAAAAAAACGGTTGAGAACATTCATAGAAGGTTCCCAAAACCGGTATGCTTGAAACGAGTAACAGGCCGGTCCATCTGCGAGCGCTTAGTCGATAGGTTGTGCGGAACCCGACTGTTTACCGCAGAGAGCAGCAAATAGGGCTTGCCGGTAATGTGAACATTTGCCAAGTCGCCGTATACGTCTATACCGTACAAGCCGAGTTTACAAACCGACGAACACTCTAGCGCATTCACGCTTTTTTTTTGCTAGTTTACAAACCGGCGCATACCATGGCCCATTCACGTGTCTTTTTTCGTTTTTCCAAACATCAAAAATTGAGCGTGTGTAGGATTCAATCTCTCAACGTCACGGTTCAAGTTTAAGCACGGCAACTAGCTCTGACAGCACAAGTTACGTGAGTACTTATTGTTCTTTTTTTTTCCGTCAGCTTTGTAACTGTAAAACGAAGGCTCTGACTATCATCTTTCTGTTTTCTTTGGAAGGTTTTTTATTCGGTTTTTTCAGTGTTCCTTTTCCTATTTTCCTTTTTATCTTTTCTTTTTTAAATTTCACGAACTTATTTAAAAAATGTGTACTTTTTCAGTTTTTTGCAACTGTCTAGTGAACTTTGAAAATCCGTGAACTTTCCCTGGTTTTTTTACAATTTTTTAGTGTCTTTTTCAAAATACGTGAATTTTTTAAAATGGTGAACTTATTTTAAAAAATGATCAACCTTTTCAAATCCATGAACTTTTTTTTCAAAATCAATGAACTTTTTCGAAAATCCAAGATTAGGTTTTCAAATTCTGTGAGCTTTCTTCAAATCCATGAATATTTTTCAAAATTGATGAGCTTTTTCAAATTCGATAACTTTTTTTCTAAATTTGTGAAACAAAAAATCAAATTTGTGAGGGTTTTTTTCAAATCGATGTTTTTGTAAAAATTGATGAACTTTTACAAAATCGTTAAATGGCCGGACATGTCACAACTTTCTTATGGGGCCGGGAATCGTTCAAATTTGGCATGGATTCCTATCATGGGCATGCCCACCTTCTTGCAAAAGTTGGATCATTTTAAGATGTCGAAAACTAGACCATGTTCAACAGAGGGTGTACGGATAGGGCCAGAAGGCTTCGTCTGAGAGCATGGTTTTCTGGACATCCTTAAAGTGGCCCTAATTTTTTCATGGCTTGAATGACCAATTCAGGCACCATGCCAAGTTGTTTTCGTTTTTGACAACTTTTGCATTTTTTTGAAGTTTTCTCGGTCAAAAAAGGCTGAACGTGCGCAACTTTCATATGGTGTCATAAATTATGCAAACATGGCATTGATGCCTACCATGGACATTGTGAGCTTCTTGCAAAAGTTGGAGTCATTTCAAAAAATTCCAAAACTAGATAATGTTCAAGGGAGGGTGTTCAGGTAGGCTAGAAAGGTGCGTTTGAAAGCATATTGTTTTCACATCCGTCAAATGGCCCAAAAAAAAATCCACGAGCTTATGTGAATAATTCAAGGCACCATACCAAGTTATTTGAGCTGCTTTCCGAATAATAAGTCGACCGATGGTGAAATTGCCGGTCCTCGCTTAGGAAATTGTCCCGTACACATGGTGGTAGGAGCGTCCGTACAATCATCGGTTGTGTTCTCTCAAACAAAGAAATTTTTTGTGAGAATCACACTGTGCGATGAAAACATAGTTGTGCTTCACCGCACAACTATGTTCTTCGAAAGTGGCGAATGCCACCTTATTCAACACAACTCCGATCTCACGAAGCTGGCGCTACTAGAAGATGATGAAACCATAGTCCTATAGAACAACAGGGAGAGAAACGAGACCCCCCTCTCCTCCAGCCGCGGAGCAGCGGGCAGAGAGGGGGGGGGGGGTCACGGCCTCACCGCCACCTAAAGGCAGGCTGGGACTCGTTTGTCATAAAAAAATAGGGAATCATGTTTAAAAATGTGAGATTGTTTAGAAATTCAGCGTGTGTGTAAGTCTAGCATGTTTAACTTTTTTTTGGGATAGCCTAGCCCGTTTAACTGTACAGCAAGACCCCCTATAAATAAACTGTGCAGCAAGGAGTGCATTGATGCTAAAAAAGCAAGGAGTGCATTGACTAGCTTCAAATTGTACTTTCTGGCAGTACCGACATCTTTGTATACGAGTTTGGAGCAATTTTAATATGATCCCTTTTACCATCTCTTTTCACATAAAATATAAGAGGATAAGTGTTAATCGGATCCACTGTTTAATGCAATCAGTGGCTCAGATCTATTTCATACTCTTACCTTTTCTCTACCTAATAATAATAAAAGGGCTATTGCTTCTAGTCGTTCGTCATAAAATTGCCCCTAAAGTTACCCATAATTACCCCCCATGCCACCATAAGTAGGAAAAACGGTTCGGTTTACTACCTCTGCCGTTACTTTGGTTCATATACGGCGATCCCCCTCCCTAAACATAAACATACCACTAGCTTATTTGCCAAAGCCTTGGTCCACCGCCCGAACGACCCAAGTCCGATCCCAGCCACACCCCCCCTTTTCTTTTTCACTTCTCTTTTTGCGTAAATTCAAATGCTTTTTAAAGTATTCATATTTTTCAAATCCTAACTCCAAATATAACATATTATATATAAAAATTACACAGAAAAATATGTAGATTTCAAATATGCTATTATATTGCATGTTACTAATTTATAGAATAAAATTTATGATAAAACCTTAATTATATGTTCTCTATATTAGGTACTTTTCAAATGCCTATTACATATATTTTATGTCCCATTTAACTTGAGTATATATGATAGTTTAACGCTATCACAAAAGACCCTCTTTTCTTTTTCACTTATTTTTTGGCGTAAATTCAAATGCTTTTTAAAGTATTCATATCTTTGAAATCCTAACTCCAAATCTAACATATTATATATAAAATTTACTCAGAAAAATATGTAGATTTCAAATATGCTATTATATTGCACGTTAATAATTTATAGAATAAAATTGATGATGCAACCTTAATTATACATTCTCTATATTGGGTATTTTTCAAATGCCTATTACATAAATTTTATGTCCCATTTAACTTGAGTAGATATGATAGTTTAATGCTCTCACAAAAGATAGTATTTACACTATAAAGGATGAGGATGTCGATTCCTACTAGCTATCCTATGTTAAAGGTTATGATAAGTGCATAATCATCCTACTTTCCACCGTCTATAATAACCAACTAATATACAATGATATACACTAAACTGTTGATACGAGCTTTATGCAAACAAGTGGCTTAATGTTGATCTCCATAATTTTTAAAATTGTGTCTATAAAGATTTTTAAAAACACCTTGAATACACTTTCAAAAACCATTCAATCATTACGTTTTTACACAACACCCCTTATCATGTTGTTTGTTGTGTGAAGATTTCTAGGATTTGCTGATATCGTGTAGTGTGTATAAGGGGATGATTTTTTTTCTTCCCATTGCAACGCACGAACATGTTTGTTAGTATGTAAAAATGAGAGATAAGAGGAAGCATGTTAAAAAACCTCGTGAATTTCATGTCAAAAAGAGAATTGGTGTATGCGGTATATACATGGGTGGATCGACGGACAGAACTAACTAATTAATAACGAAATTAAATTAACCACTCCCGAAAATCGTTAAACTCAGAAGTCATCGGCCTCCAAAATCGCGCTCAAGTTTTGCGCGCTGGCACGACGACGACGATGGCGGCTGCCGCGCCTTCCACCGTAACCGTCTCCTTTCCTCGCCCTCCCAGCCGTCTCATCGCCGGCAGCCTGCACGCTCTTGCGCACGGCACCGTATTTGCTGTACGCGCGGTGTTGATCCCATCCACCGTCCCGCTCCGCGACATCGTCAATCGTCAGCGAGTGGTGCCACTCGAGCCGCCATCTTCCGTCGCTTGCCGTTCTTGCCGCGCTTGGGGGACGCGATGCCGCTCGCGACTGCCAGCGCCGAGCTGGCCCTGAAGGCGAGGGCGGTCATCTCCTGCACCGAGAGCGGCCGACGGAGCATAGACACGGGCAGCACGAAGTAAAGCCGCCCGGGCTGGAGCGCCTCGTCCGTGGCCAGCGCGCGGGCGGGCGCGTCGAGGCGGAGCTCGTCCGAGCTGCACAGGAAGCTCGACGCGCGGGCGGCGTCAAGCAGTGCCTCGCGGACCGTGACCGGCGCAGCGTACTGCGCCATGGAGCCGTCCAGGCCAATCACCTTCGCCGTCTTGGTGGCCGCTGCCCGCCCGGACCCCGCCACCACCGCCGGCGCTGGCGAGCGCGAGGCACACGAGCCCATTTCTTCCCTTATGACGGCGTGTTGCCGTGTTGGTACTTGGCAGTCGCGGTGAGTCCGTGTGGCTCTGTCAGCAAGTGCAAAATGAATTGGTTGATCCGTTAATCCGTTGATACGGTTGCGTGATGAAGCTTTTTATAGTGGGTTCATGTGATTATGCGGTCGATGACGCAGGCCAGTTCGTCATGCTGTCAGTGTCGGAAGACAAGGAGAGCGCACTTGCATTGCACTCCACTGCACTGCAGCTGATGAATCACTCGACGGACAAGTTGGTCCTGTCTGCTTAGTTTCGGTACGTTGTGACAGAGTCGCCGTAGAGGCCACTTGTATAGCGGTCAAAGTAACCCGTGAGTGGATCTGATCTTCGGGTCGAAGGTTCCTGCAGGAAGGTGACTTGGAAGTACGTACCAATTGTCCGACTGTCAAGTGGTACGTGGGGTGGGGACGGGGTGGATGGCTAATTCAGTGGTGACGGCGACTTTGGGAACAAAACACGTAGCGAGAGCGACTTGTCAGTGCCATGTCTATATCGTCCCGGGTCATGGCTAAGACTCGTCGTCGTCACGGCTGGCGGCAGCTGATTACGACGTTTGTGACTAAGTATACTTAGTTAACTCGTCACGCACGGCAGTCACAAACGGTCTTTGCAGCTGAAACGGCTTAGCTAACTGAAGAGGACAGAACGAACATGTACTGAACTTATTTTGCAATAATAAAATAGTACAAAAGATCTTAGAGAAAGGCCAACCGTGCCCACTAAGAATGGACAAAGAATGCAAAAAGTGAGATCTGACCACGAGCACAACGGTGCCCGTTTTCCTGTAGTTTAAAAAAACACAAATTTTCCGGTTTGAAAATTTCTAAATTTTTGTGTACATACGCATATAGTAATGCAGTATAATGTGTCAAAATTTCATCAATATACGTGCTTGCATGTGAAAGATATAAAAAGACAAAATACATGCAGATTTTGGGCTTGTTTTTTGTTGATTACGGGTCAAATTTTTGTCTTTTTTGTGCGGGGTACAATACAACATGTTATTGAACGAAATTTCACAGATACTCAGGTCATATACATACGTATTCTTGTAACAAAATAAAAATAAAATTTTTTAGGCACTTATTTTGGGGTGGTTAAGAAAAAGAGGGCAGCTGCCCCGTGCACCAAAAGTCCGTTTCACAAAGAATGCCACTTTAAACCTCTCGAGGGGCTCCTACTTTAGAGCGACCCTAGCGTATCATCAATTATTTAGTTAGCTCCGAAAAAATGATCACCCTTCGAAGGTAATGAACATTAGCATATCTTTAATGGTGCCTTAAAACCAAAAAAACTCCCATAGGTGGGAAAGTTCTGCTTCCCAAAACACACTCCCAAATTCGGCACCACCCACGGCTCTGTGGCGGTGACGCCTATAGAGCATGGTGGTCTGCTGACCGCTGTTGACTGTATTCCAGGGCGATTTGGTGCCGTTGTCGTGGCCATTGTGGATGGCACCCTACTTTCCACTACCCTCCGACCTGCCCTCGGTGGCGCCTCGCACCTCCATTGAAGAGCACTGCTTCAGCAAGGAAGAAGAACACACCCATTTGTCGTTTACCTCTCCTCAGGCACCCTCGCACTCTTACAGACCCCTTCAACCTCCGATGTTGTTGATCTTGATGTTGGCCCCGGCACGCACGAGGTGCTCGGCCAAATTCTCGGGAGTTTTTATTTTATGTTTTGTTTTTCAGTATCGTGATGAAATGCAAATAGATATTGTCAACATGTGATTGGTGTATGCAATTTATAATTTTGAAGTTGAACTTGACTAGTTTTTTATGAGATGATGCACATGCCCGCTATAGTTTGCAAAGGGCATCGGATTCTGATTCCTTAGATACCTTGTTGGATGACATATTGGGATCCATGGCATTGTCTTCGCAATGGCAAATGAGAGTGTTAAAGTGGAACAAGGGGGAGAAGTTGCTAAGGGGAAGACTCCAACAACAAACAAGATGAACGTAAGAGCGTCCAATTACAAGGTAGAGTAGGATGATGCATATCTTCTTGGCATGGATGAACGTCTCTTTTGATGCACCTATTGGCACTTATCAAACCAAGAACACCTTTTAGAGGTTCATTGAGGAGCACTATCAACACAATGTGAGGGTTCCTTCCAATTGAACACAATGTTCACTCTTACACCTCTGGAGTGCAATTCCAGATTGTTGCAACTAGTGGACATGTTATGTTTGTGACATTGAACTGTAACATCCAAGTGGGGTGCTAAAAGGGGAGGATTCGAACTACATCCAAGCACCATACAAGCAAGAAGTGAACAACAAGGAGCAAAGATACAAGGTTCATGTCCGGGGATGCAAGTGGAATGGTTGAGTAGGAAAGTGCCTTTTAGAGCTCATTCTTCGAAAGACTTCGAAGATACCATGGAGTCAAAACTTTGTTGGATGTAGTGATGGGGGTGTGATGCACTTTCTTGTATGTTATATATTGTTTCTTTTGATGATATATGTGGTGTTTCGATAATCATTTTGGGATGATATGAGGAGTATTTTGGTTGAATTCTTGCGCGAGTGTAGTTTCAAGTGGAAAGTGAAATTTCAAAATTATGCATTTGAAATGTTGCCGAACTTCGTGTTTTTTAAATGTCAGTAATGAAATAGAATATGATGTTAAAATGGTCTTTATATGCAAAAGAGATGAGAACTAGTAAATCAAAAAATGGGAGTTAATTTTAGGGGATATGCTGGGTCACAACCTTCGAATACCTATAATGTTTTTTGGCGGTCTCCAATAAGTGTCTTTTGGGAGTTAAGCATTAGGGATTTGCTAGAGTTGCTCTTAGGGACAATGTTATTTTGTGTCCACTCCAACCACCTCCCATGTAATCCCCTCACAATTATTGTTCTCTCTTTTTTTTAAAGAGGGGAAGACTCCCAGCCTTAGCATTGGATGATGCTCACAGCCATGTACTATAGTATGTGTCAAGTTTTAGCACCACAATAATTCGTACATGCAAATTCTATCATCATCTATAATTCGACAATATTTCAAATTCAAACCATCAAACACCATATCCAAATGTGTATCAGTTTTTTGGCACATACCACATCACCTCACAAAATAATTAATGCAAAAAAATATGCTTAATTGCGTCGAAGGTTCGGGCAATCAAAGCTGAACTGAAGACCAAAGATTGTTTAACCTTGGAGCGAGCAAAAGCTGAGCGTCAATGCAACATTCATCACATATCTAAAGAATGCTAGTTCCGAAATTGTAGTACTTTCATGCAGTTTCAGTATCTGTATATACGAGTTTTCACAATACAGATTTTGCACGGGCACATCGAAGGATCAGCATGCTGTACATATAACTCGTATACTCTATATACACCGGTCGAGCAACTCAACATATATTGAACCAATTAACTCAATTAAACTAATCCATCATATAACAAAAGAAAACTTGCTAACCACTCCTAACTCCCAAGAATCGAACCGTTGAATCGATACCGGGTTGCTCAGAAGTCATCGGCCTCCAAAATGGAGCTCAGCGTTGGGGTGCCAGATGCACGGCGGCGACGGCGACTGCTGCTGCGGCTTCCACTCCAACCAGTTCCCTTCCTCGCCTTCGCCGCTGGCTCATCGGCGCCGTATTTACCGTAGGCATGGTGATGATCCGGTCCACCGTCCAGTCCGGCGATCTCGTCAGCGACAACGAGCGGCGCCACACGAGCCGCCGCCTTCCGTCGCTTGCCGGTGGCGCCGGGCATCCCGGCCCCGTTCTTGCGCCGCGGGGGTGACGCAACGCCGATGGCGACGGCCAGCGCCGAGCTGGCTCTGGCGGCGAGCGCGGCCATCTCCGGCCCGGAGAGTGAGCGGCGGAGCGTGGACACGGGCAACACGAAGTAGAGCCACCCGGGCTGGAGCGCCTCCTCGGGCGCAAGCGCGCGGGCGGGCACGTCGAAGCGGAGCTCGTCGGAGCTGCACAAGAATACCGACACGCCTGGGCGGCGCTCTTGGACACTATCCAGGACCTCGCGCGCCGTGATGGGCGCCGCGAACTGCGCCATGGAGCCGTCTATGTCCACCACCTTGGCTGTCTTGGTGACCACTGTTCGCCCGGACCCCGCCGCCGCTGCCGATGCCGGCGAGTGCGAGACGCACGAGCCCATTTCTTCCCTTGCGATGAAGTGTTCGTCGTAGTGAGACCGTGTGAGCAAGTGCAAAGTGGATTGGTTGATCTGGTGATCCGTTGGTACGAGCCGGCGTGTGATGCAGCTTTTTATAGGTGGGAGTCAGAAGCGGTGTGCAAGAGGGTTCATGGTGCGTTTAAGCCATGACGCGGGCCGGTTCGTCATCCTGTCAGTGTCAACGGAGACAAGGAGGAGAGTACTTGCATTGCACTGCACTTGCAGTACTTGAAGGACAAGTTGTGGCTGCTGGCTGCATAGTTTAGTGGGGACAAAGTCCCCGCTGTGCCCGGGACCGTTCCAAAAGGAAGGACTATTACCTTTTGTGTCAAATTTTAATCACAGATTGAACTAACAATGTGTTCATGCATGTCACTAAAATTTATGTCATTGAAAACTATATTTAAATACGAATCCAACGATATAATTTTTATTAACATGAATTAAACTTTGACACAAATATAAAAGGGATCAATAAACCGCACGGAGGTAGTAGTGGATAAACAACAGCTATGGCAACTTGTTAGCTAGCTGTCAAAGTAATGAGTGAGTAGTTCTGCTCGGCCACGTACGTACTTCTAGTCGAAGTTTCCCGGGGGCTGGCAGGCCTAACTGATGGTGCATGCATGGCCAGATTGATAATTAATTAACGATCGAGACGTGGTTGACAGCGAATTTCAGAACAAAATACGCAGTACTAGCAAACAATGTCATGGATCGTCCGGGGTCATGGCTAATCGCGTCCGTCGTCACGGCTCGCGGCAGCGGATTACGATGCGGACACAAACGGTCCGAGCAGATGGAACCGTCAGTTTCAATGGTGGCAGGCAGGGCACCTGCATTTGTAGACCTGCACATGCATGGATGCATGCGTGATGCGGCGTGCCATTTGGAGCGATAAAAGTAATCAGGGAGGAGGAAAGTTGAATCTTTGGAGTAGTTGACAGTGTAAGTGGATGTTCGTCGTCATAGCTCGCGAATGCTGATCGCGACGTTCATGGATAACAGAAAGTTATTTATTTCGAGAGCCCGAGGTGGGGCCGGCTATTTAAGCCAGCCATCACCCCCAGCCCTAGCACATTCGCCTCCTCTCTTTCTCCTCTGCCATCCGAGCACATCCGTCTCCTCTCGCACTCCCCTCTCCGTCAGCACTATAGAAAAGAGACCTTTCGTACGCACCTTTAGTTCCGGTCAGGTTTGGAACCGGGACTAATGTTACCATTAGTCCTGGTTCCAACGGCTAGGAGCGGAGGGGGGCGGGGCCACCTCTAGTCCCGGTTCATGTGAGACCTCTAGTCCCGATTGATGATACAAACCGAAACTAAAGGGTTGTGACAGGGTTACAGCAGGACTAGAGATAGACCTTTATTCCCGGTTGGTATTACCAATCGAGACTAAAGATAACCCTATATATAGCTCCTTCTTCCAGCCCGAGCCCAAGCTCCTTTCTCTCCTCTCTTTTCCCCTTCCCCTAGCTTGTGCTCATCATCCATTGTTACCAAGATTTGTCAAGATTGCAGGCACACTATCGTTCTAAAAGGTTAGCAACTTCATCCTTTCATCTCTCATTGCTAGTTTAGCTCGTTTCATGCTTTATAACTATAGTGATTTGTGGGTTTTAGTTTGGGAGTAATTATGTAGGAGTTTATTTGATTTATATGCAATTTGAGGTCAAATTAACTTGTATAGTGATCTTACTTGTATGATTGTTTGTTCTATATAGTGCCATGGTTTTGATATCCATCCCCGTCGGCCCTCGTCCAGTTTATGATTCGGATGTGTTAAATTATCTTTTATAACTATTTTGTTTCATTTTGTGTTTATGACAATTATGCCCATCAAGTTGACATAGATATTTTTATCTAGGAGGTATGTGAACCGGTATTTGCAACCGATCCTATTGTCAAGAAGTTAAATTTAGTTGAAAAATAAAATAATTATTTGAAAGAAAAATTGTAAAAAATTGAAGAGAAGAAGATGAAACTGGAGTTGTATGTTGCCGATGTCGTCGATGATCACAAGATCAAGATGGATGCAATGCGCTTGAAGATTAGAAAGATTAGAAAATATACCATTAATAAAGAGGCTTGGTATCATTACGTTGTTGGATCAATTATTACCTTAGTTGTAATTTTGATCGCATTTGTTGTTGTATTTAAATTCTTTAGCTAGATAGTTGTATGTTGTTTTATGAGAATAAGTGTGTATGAAATTGTATTAATTTGGTCACTTCGATGCTATGTGAAAGTGCGTTATATCAACTAGAGGGGGGGTGTGAATAGGCGTTTTTTACAAATTCATCACTTGAGGAATTTCAATTTGAGGAATTTGAAATGTGATGAATAGCTAGCAGCGAAATAAGTACTCAAGTACATGAGAAACACACCGACAACATAATCATCATGATGAAATAAAACATGCACAAATTACAAGTGGCGTGATACAGGATAAGCTGGTGAGGAACAAAGTAACTTGAAGAATTTGAGGTGGGGAAATTGTGAAAGTCTTCAGTCAAATTCTTCAAATAGTAACGATCAATTTCATCAACAAGTATACGAGGAAATAGAGGGGTTGAGGAAATAAAACCAGGTAGCTCGATGAAAACAATGGTTTGATGATCCAGTTCCAACTACGGTGACAGTCGTATGTCTGGTTTGGAGCGGCTTGGTATTTAAACCAGAGGACACGTAGTCCCAGGACACACAGTCCTTACTGTATTCTCCTGGAGCTAAGGTCACAAAGTCCTCGCCCAACACTCGTGGTAAGTCTTCAGGGTAGACTTCCAAAACCCTCACAAACTGGCCACCCGACGATCCACAATTTACTGTTGGATGCTCTAGACAAAGGTCACTCCGTGATCCCCAATTGACTGCAGGATGCACTAGACCATGACGCCTAACCGTCTGGAAGATACACAGTCTTCAAAGGTAACAAGCGTCGGTTCCACATAGGAACAATCTATTCAGTGATGCTCAATCACTTTGGGTTTGGTTGTTTGGATTTGGGTTTGGGTTTTTCCTCACTGATGATTTTCTCTCAAAGTCCTCGGAGGATGGGTTGCTCTCAAATGACAAGTGTCAATTTTCTCTCGGAGCAGCCAACCAGCTAGTGGTTGGGGGGTGGCTATTTATAGCCAGGGTGCAACTTGACATGATAAGACATAAATGCCTCCAATGATATGACCGTTATGTGGATAGGATGATTGGGGACAGTTGGCGCTAGGCACAACAACGGTCGGAATTTCGAACTATGAAAGTCCTCAGGCTTATCATGTTCCTCACTTGTAGGCAATTCGCACTTGCGAAATCCTAACTCCTGAGTCAGATCAATTTCATCAAAGACCAGAAGAACATCGTCTATGTCACTGAACAACTTGACTAAACTGCAAGAGATTTCCAAAGGCTTCACTCAAAGGATTGGATAGCTTGAGGATTTTGAGTTGAGCATTAGCTAGAAATTTTCCTTAGTATTACTTTGACCCCCTTTAACAGTACGATGTTTCCTATGACTGAAAGAAAGGAAATGAAACTACGAAAACAAAAGTCTTCATGCTTCATAGTCCTTGTTCATATCTTCAAGGTCACACCAACTTCTTCATTTTCAAAGTCTTTAGGGAATACCAAAGTCTTCAGCAAAGTCTTCACCAAAGTCTTCACCAAAGTCTCCAGCTGAAGACATACATTTTTAAGGGTCGATAATCTCCGAATATATCAAACTCCTCATCGACTTATAGAGCCTGTGTACACTCACAAACACATTAGTTCCTTAACCTATAAGTCTTCAATACACCAAAATCACTAAGGGGCACTAGATGCACTTACCATCTCCCCCTTTTTGGTGATTGATGACAAATAGGTTAAGTTTTCAACGCGGATAAACATATGAAGTGAAAGTATCGAGTTTGAGGAATTTGATTGCAAGATATACAAGAACTCCCCCTGAAGATGTGCATACCTGAGGAATTTGCTTTGGACTGCAAATGCACATGGCAGGTTAAAAACATGGAGAACTCCCCCTGTCGTCGAAATGAGCCTGACAGTAGATGGTAGGGGTACGTAAGGAGAGGGCAGAGTCCTAGCTACGGCGAGGGTGTACACGCGGATATATGAGTTCAGGCCCCTCTCATGGAGGTAACAACCCTATGTCTCAGTGCTTGGGAGCTTTGTCGTGTGGAACAGTGAGATTACAATGGTCACGAACCCTTGTGCAGGAGGGGAGGGGCGGCTTATATAGAGTTCACTGCCCCTCATAATTACCCAGCATCTAAGGGGCCGATCGTGGGGTTAAAGTCTGTCGTTACTGGTAACATATGTAATAAAAGCTATTAATGACAATTGGACTAACGTCTGCCCGTTGGGCTCTTGATGGTGGCTTCTGGTCTTCTGGTGTCAAGTGAGAACGAGGTCTTCCGAGTGACACGTGACTACCGAGTGAGTAAAGGAGTCTCCGAGTGGATAACCTGTCGAGTGACTTAAGCGCCACACAGAATCCAGTCGGAAGCTTGCTTGAGATCTTCAAATCCTCCAATGTAGTGTCCTTAGGTAGAGTATGTCGGTCATGCCTAGGACCCTACCCTAGGTACTTATCCTCATCATTAGCCCTCAAATGGATCGTGGTTCGAGTGGTGAATGGGGGTGTTGATGTCGATTCGGAATCGAGACCCCAAATCTTCCGAATGATATTCGGGGCTTCAATGAAACTTGTGTCGATTGAATTCTTCATCATTCACCCGGATCCATTCAGCCTTGAGAGTGTCCGAGTGAAAGTTCAATGTTTGCTCTACTCCGAGTGAATCGAAGGAATCTTGGGAGGTGACGGGTCGGTCTGCCAAGGCTGGATTTTGCGGGATACGAAAATTTGGGCAGCGCGCGCGTGCGATGACGACGCCACGATCAGGGCAAGTGGAGGCACGATGCCTCGATTCTCGCACCGGTCATATCGCCACGTACTGGGCGCCGTCAGCAGTTGGCATGTGCGGTGATCTCGTGGGCCCACTGGTCAGTGAGACACTCGGCGGAGTATAAAGCTCCACGCGCCGCGATTTGCACAGTACCTCTGCCCATTCTTTCTCCATTCCTCCGCCTCCCCTGCCTCCAGCGCCCCACTCTGTTCCTTCCTGATGAGAGCCGCCGCGCCGATGATGAAGAGCACGACGAAGAAGCTGGAGCGGGCCAAGAAGGGGGTGACGAAGGTCAAGGGCAAGAAGCCCTCGATTGCCCGGTTCACCGCACCGCCGGGATGGATGGAGGGTGACTTCCTCCCTTCGGTGGTCACCCGTGAGGACATCGACGACTTGGTTTCCGACGGGCTCGTGGCAGAAGGAGCGTGGAGGTTGCCAAAGGGAGAGCGCGAGCCGGATCCGCGCGATGAGGAGCGGGTCCTCCTCCTCTCCCATGTCGAAAGAGGTTTCTCCATGCCCCCTCATCCGTTCTCTAGAGGGTTCTTGAATTCCTTTGGCGCTTAGCTGCATCATTTCCCACCGAATACCACCGCATACTTGTCATAATTCATAACTTTGTGCGAGTGCTTCCTGGGGTGTCCTCTCCAATGGGGACTCTTTAAGCACATTTTTACGATTAGATCTCAGATGGTGAAGAAAGCAGAACCGTCGGATGGAAAAACTCATGTGCTGCAGCTGTGTGGGGGTTTGGGGCTTCAAAAGAGAGCGCAACGTTCTTTCCCTACCATGACTATCCCTGAATCCGTTAGAGGCCGGCAGTCGACTTGGTTCTATTGCAAGGACGTAGCTTCACACAACATGTCGACTGGCCTTCCCTCCTACACATCTAACCGCCCAGCTGCCCCCAAGTCCATAAAGGTGACTGAAGAGGAACAAGATCAGGTGGCGACCTTGGTGGACGCCATGGTGAAATTGGTTTGGGGTGGAGTGACCGGCCTGGATCTGCTAGAGACTTTTCTCAGTCGAGGGATTCAACCTCTCCAAGCTAGAGATCACACCATGTGGCATTATGTGGGCCTAGAAGACTCGGCCAGGACGCATCCAAAGGAGGTTCCGTAAGAGACTGTCGAGCAGTGGCTTAGCAGCATCACCGGGGTGTGCGACAACCCCGTGGGGGCCAAGAGGATCCTACCTTACTCAGCCAAAAACCCGCCAAAGAATCTGGTAAGTTGCACTTTGTCGATTGAAGTACTTGTACTGTTGAGTGATACATATTGATTTTTAGATGGACTTCCTTGTTGGAATTATGCAGGAATGGACAAACTTGCACTCGCTAGTTCCCAATGGGAACCAATCTGCAGACGGCGTAGTGAGCGAGGGTGGCAGCATGGACAGCGATGCTCCTTCTGACTCTGAGGATGAATACGAGTATTCCGGCGAACAGGAAGAAGTCGAGTCACCTCCTTGGTGCGAATGCCGCTCCAAGTCCTGCCAGGATCCGGTAGCTGCCAAGAACAGGGCTCCGGGCCCCAGTGAGAAGAACCCGAAGCGGAGCCTCCCTTCAACTGTCGAGTCGAGTGAGCGGTCGGCCAAGCAGCCCAAGCAGATCACGACCAAACCTCGCAAGGCCCTGCCTCGCATGAGGATGGTTGTACCTGTCGTCTCCACGTAAGTATTTGCTTTTGAATCCTTTCCGTCGACTGCGACCTTGCGTTGTTGCTAACCGAGTGTTGTTTGATCCCTTAGAGCT
Source organism: Hordeum marinum (assembly GCA_022496015.1). Taxonomy (NCBI): domain Eukaryota; kingdom Viridiplantae; phylum Streptophyta; class Magnoliopsida; order Poales; family Poaceae; genus Hordeum; species Hordeum marinum. Next base: position 345,273,387 of record CM039676.1, on the reverse strand, counting down.
GCTACTTCTATAATGTCACCTCCTCGAGACGGAGGGGAAGCGATGGACATTGATACTGCTGATGCCGCAACTTCTCACAAAGGTAAACAAGCCTTTGGTTCAACCGTATGAGATTCATTACTTGCAAAAGTTAACACTGTCGATTGACGTTGCAGAAGTCATCCAACTTGAAGACGACGAGGAACAGCCAGACGCCCCGTGCATCCACACATGAAGAGCTTCATCCATGTAGACGGTTCAGGGGATGGGCGACTCGACACGAATCGGAACTGGTCTTATAGTACCTTTATCGAATGCTCCTCCAGCTGTCTCAACCATCGTGACACCAACTCCAACCGGACCCGTTCAAACTGCTTCAACCGCTCCAGCTACTACACCGATCCCGCCCATGATGGCGTTCCCTCTGCATCGCGTCCCGGAAGATCAGACCGGAGCTGCGAAGGAGGCTATGATCTAGGCAGAGCAGATGATGCTGCGAACCAAGGAGGCGTACGAGGCCAACGAGCTGGCTTATGATGCCAGCACGGCCCTCCGCACCAATGTCCGAGTAAGTTCGATTGTAAGTACATTTCCGATTGAATTCCTGTCTTTTCTTGATCGTACACCCACTGGGTGCTTATTTCCACTCCGTAGAGTGTTTTGAAATTTCTTCACTTGAATAGATCGAGTCTTAATCGAGTAGGTTTTGGATCGGTGGGGGCACTCTGAGTGCACCCACTGGGTGTAGTCCCCGAGACCACTGTCGAGTGCTTGCCTCGGCAGGGGTCTTAGAGTCTGTCGTATGCGTGATATGTTTGCTCTTGATCGCACCACTCCGCAGTTACGCTGTAGGTTTCATGGACATCATTGATAAACCATGATATGACGCTACATAAGGATAGACTACACTTCATAGAGTGGGGAGGGGCGTCACTTGACGGATCGAGGTTTTGGATCAATGGGGGCACTTTGAGTGCACCCACTGGGTGTAGTCCCCGAGACCACTGTCGAGTGCTTACCTCGGCAGGGGTCTTAGAGTCTGTCGTATGCTTGATACGTTTGCTCTTGATCGCACCACTCCGCAGTTACACTATAGGTTTCATGGACATCATTGATAATCCATGATATGACGCTACATAAGGATAGACTACACTTCACAGAGTGGAGAGGGGCGTCATTCGACGGATCAAGTGACGGATACTCCAATGATGGATGTTTTCTGCCACTCGACATGTCGAGAGTTGGTAGATCCAGTGGGGGCACTCTGAGTGCACCCACTGGGTGTAGTCCCCGAGACCGCTGTCGAGTGCTTGCACTGGTAGTGGTCTTAGAGTTTATTGTATACGGGATACATTTCGCCTTAGTTCGCACCACTCCGAAGCCACCTTGTAGGTTTCATGGACATCATTGATAAACCATGATATGCCGCTACATAAGGATAGACTGCACTTCATAGAGTGAGGAGGCGCATCACTCGACGGGTCGAGTGACGGATGAATGTTCTGACAGGTCTGACCTTGTCGAATGTTTAATTAACCAATGGGGGCACGCTAAGTGCACCCACTTAGTGTAGTTCCTGAGGCTACTGCTAATCGTAGACGATAAGTTGTAGTCTTGAAAACTTGCAATCTGGATTTTTGCTGTACGCGTAGTACTAGCGCCACTCAACATGTCGAGTGCATTTTTTCTGATGAGTTACTCGACAGGTCGAGCGTTAACCGTCTCAGTGGGGGCACTCTGAGTGCACCCACTGGGTGTAGTCCCCGAGACCACCATCGGGTGCTTGCACCGGCAGAGGTCTTGAAAGAGACTGCTTTGAATTTGTCCACGACACGCAGAGTGCCAGAGCCACTCGACATGTTGAGCGGACCTTTGCTTGAATTTTTCTTCCTCCGGACATTATATAACGCTGTTCCAGGGTAATAAGACAGTCATTCGACAGTACTCATTGCCCAGCCGACCGTCCTTGGTATTACTTGCCGATTGAATTTCTTTCTTTTGTTGGTTTTAGAGGGCTTGCGAACTTGGAACACAGTACAAGGATCTTGAGAATGAAAGAAACTGACTGCGTGTGGATCTGGAAGCCTCCAACAATGCTCTGGAGCAAGCGCGTGCTGAGCTGAAGTCTTTGAGAGGTAATTACTGTCGACTCTCTGCATTCCCATCTTCACTTTACATGTTTTGAGCCGAGTGCTCTCACTGGAACAGACGTGCGCAATGAAAATCGTCGACTCCAAGTGCGACTCAACAATGTTGTTTCTTTAGATTCCATGAAGAAGGCACTAGAGGAGAAGGACAAATCAGTCGCCGACGCCCAATGGGTGGCCAGGGATAAAACCGAAGCTGCAAATCGGAAGCTGGCGGTCGCCAAGAAGCTGGAGGAGGAGAACGCAAATCTGAAGCAGGAGCGTGTGGACCTCGTCAAAAGGACCGAGTAGATGAACAAAAGGAGCAACGGCCTGGAGAAGCACTTGGGCGAATTCTCGAGGAAGATGTACATCATGCTCGACGGTGAGTGTTTCTTGTCGACTAAACTTTGTAAAATCCTTGAAGGTCTTAACTCACTGATTCTCCTCCCATTCCCACTCTTCAACAGAATTCTTCCAGGACTTTGAGAAGGAGACAAAGGAGATTGAGCCCAATCTGGATCCCACTAAGTCACCTATCGCAGACGCAGTGGCCATGAACATGCTTAGACTCAATTTTCGGCTCTAGGGCGTTCAGGCATATCTTGTCCGAGTGAAATCTGCAATGGAGAGAATTGACAAGGAGCTATGGCCTGAGGACACGCTTCAACTCGACCTCAACTCCATGATGGCTCGCCTGAACGAACTTCCAAGTCGAGTGCAGGCCTGGAAAAAATCTGCTGCTCGCTGCGGGGACGACGTGGCGCTATTACTCGTCATGGTCCATTGCAGGGATGTGAGGGAAGAGAAGCTGAAGGAGCTCCGAGTGGTTAACATAAAGAAACTCCAGTTTGAGGACTTCATGGAAACCTTCATCGAAGCAGCCACCAGAATCACATACGGCATCGACTTGGACACTTTTGTCAAGCCAGCCAGCCCATCGGATGCATAAAAAACTTGACCTTTGGAAGAAACACTTTTATTCGCCTCGGTATGCCGAGTGGAACTGTATCCTTTAAAACTTCATTCAGGCCATAGGCCTGAGCACATTTGCTTCTTTACGAAACATTTATCCGCGATTTATCCTTTCGATTTTATCCGTATTTGGCTTTTAATCGCTTGTTTGATTGTAGTTGCTTTTTGACTTAGGCGAAATATGATCGCAGCTAAGCCCCCGAGTGTGAGGATTGCTCATCACTCGGAGTAGTTAGAACCTAGACGAATGTCGATTCGCAGCTAAGCCGTCGAGTGGATGGACTGCTCTCCACTCGACAAGGTTTTTAACTTAGGCGAAACATGTTCGTAGCTAAGCCCCCGAGTGTGAGGATTGCTCATCACTCGGAGTAGTTTAGAACTTAGGCAAATGTCGATTCGCAGCTAAGCCGTCGAGTGAATGGACTGCTCTCCACCCAACAATGTTTTTAACTTAGGCGAAACATGTTCACGGCTAAGCCCTGAGTGTGAGGATTGCTCATTACTTGTAGTAGTTTAGAACTTAGGCGAATGTTGATTCGCAGCTAAGCCATCGAGTGGATGGACTGCTCTCCACTCGACAAGGTTTTTAACTTAGGCGAAAACATGTTCGCAGCTAAGCCCCCGAGTGTGAGGATTGCTCATTACTCGGAGTAGTTTCGAACTTAGGCAAATGTCGATTCGTAGCTAAGCCGTCAAGTGGATGGACTGCTCTCCACTTGACAAGGTTTTTAACTTAGGCGAAACATGTTCGTAGCTAAGCCCCCGAGTGTGAGGATTGCTCATCACTCAGAGTAGTTTAGAACTTAGGCAAATGTCGATTCGCAGCTAAGCTGTCGAGTGGATGGACTGCTCTCCACCCGACAAGGTTTTTAACTTAGGCGAAACATGTTCGCGGCTAAGCCCCCCGAGTGTGAGGATTGCTCATTACTCGGAGTAGTTTAGAACTTAGGAGAATGTTGATTCGCAGCTAAGCCGTCGAGTGGATGGACTGCTCTCCACCCGACAAGGTTTTTAACTTAGGCGAAACATGTTCGCGGCTAAGCCCCCGAGTGTGAGGATTGCTCATCACTCGGAGAAGTTTAGCACTTAGGCGAATGTCGATTCACAGCTAAGCCGTCGACTGAATGGACTGCTATTCACCCGACATGGTTTTTAATTTAGGCGAAACATGTTCGCAGCTAAGCCCCCGAGTGTGAGGATTGCTTATCACTCGGAGTATTCCCAGATATGAAACTGTATGATCAGAATCGACAACAAACTGTAGGAGTCTCAATTTGCATAGATGAAACATCTTATTACATCAAGCTCTTCTGTCTCTAAGTATAAAAGCGTCGAAGCAAATCTGCATTCCAGGCCCGCGGCTCGTCGATTCGTTTCTTGAGATTGTATAGATGATAGGCTCCGTTGTTCAACACTCTGGTAACAACAAAGGGACCCTCCCATGTCGGAGCAAGTTTATGAGGCCGCTGTTGATCCACTCGGAGCACCGAATCTCCCTCATGAAACGCTCGATTCTTGACATTCTTCGCATGGAAACGCCGCCGATCCTGCTGATATGCTGTAGTCCGGATCAGAGCCATTTCTTGCTCTTCTTCCAACAGATCAACACCATCTTGTCTGGCTTGTTCAGCTTTAGCTTCGGAGTAGAGTTCCACCCGAGGAGGGTTATGAAACAAATCACTCGGAAGGACAACTTCGGCTCCATAAACCAGGAAGAAAGGTGTATGTCCAGTCAACCGATTAGGCGTCATCCTCAGACCCCACAAAACAGACAGTAGCTCAGTTACCCAGGCTCTGGCGGCATGATCCAAATCGCGCACGAGACGAGGCTTCAGACCTTGCAGAATAAGACCATTAGCCCGCTCGACTTGTCCATTGGTTTGAGGATGCGCAACAGATGCATAATCCACTCGGGTGCCTTGGGAGTTACAAAAGTTCTTGAATTCTTCTGAGTCAAAGTTAGTGTCATTGTCTGTGATGATGCTGTGTGGAATGCCATATCGATAAATTATCGCCCTCATGAATGTGACCGCCATGCGGGAGTTCAGTTTCTTGATCGGCTTGGCTTCTATCCACTTAGTAAACTTGTCGACTGCTACCAGCACGTGAGTGAATCCACCTTTTTTGGGTCGAAAGGGACCAACCATGTCGAGTCCCCAAATAGCAAATGGCCAGGCAAGAGGAATTGTCTTCAGAGCAGAGGCCGGCTTGTGTGACAAGTTTGCATAAAACTGGCATCCATCACAATGATCAATGATGTCTTTAGCCATCTCATTAGCTCGCGGCCAGTAAAAACCAGCTCGGTATGCTTTAGCGACAATCGTCCGTGAGGACGCATGGTGGCCGCCAGTTCCCGAGTGAATCTCATCCAGGATAATTCGACCTTCCTCGAGGGAAATGCAACGCTGTGTAACACCGGTCACACTCTCTCTAAATAGCTGATCTCCCATCACAGTAAAAGCCTTGGACCTGCGCACAATCTGTCGAGGCTCTGTCTCATCTTCAGGGAGCTCCTGTCTGAGGATATAGGCAATGTAAGGCATAGTCCAATCAGGAGTGATAACCAGAATCTCCATGACCAGATCAATCACTGCAGGAACATCGACTTCAGTCGGATTAGTGGAACTCAAAGCTTGTGGAGGCTCTTCGGTGAAAGGATCTTCTTGTACTGAAGGTGTGTGCAGGTGCTCTAAGAACACATCACTGGGGACTGGCCATCGAGTGGAGCCAATCTTTGCTAGTTTGTCGGCCGCTTGATTTTTCAGTCGGGGAACATGATGAAGTTCCAGGCCTTCGAATTTCTTCTCCAACTTTCTGACTGCATTACAATACCCAGTCATAGCGGGGTTCCGAACATCCCACTCTTTCATCACTTGATTCACCACCAAATCTGAGTCGCCATAAACCATCAGGCGCTTGACGCCGAGTAAGATAGCCATGTGCAACCCATAAAAAAGTGCTTCATACTCTGCCTCTTTGTTGGAGGAATCGAAGTGAATTTGTAAAACATAGCTGAGCTTGTCGCCCTTTGGGGATATCAAAACCACACCAGCACTGGACCCATTCAACATCTTAGAACCGTCGAAGAACATGGTCCAGTGTGCCAAGTGAATCTAGATTGGCTGTTGCTGTTCAATCCACTCGGCCATAAAATCTGCCAATGCTTGAGACTTGATTGCTTTCTTGGCTTCAAATCTGATGTCAAAATGTCCAAGCTCAATCACCCACTTAGCCACTCGACCTGATGCATGTTGGTTGTTGAAAATCTCAGACAGAGGAGCATCACTAACGACTGAAATCGAGTGGTCTTGGAAGTAATGTGCCACCTTCTTTGCTGATAGGTAAATATCATAAACCAGCTTCTGATAGTGTGGATATCTTTGCTTTGAGGGGGACAAAACTTCCGAGACATAATAGACTGGCCGCTGTACTTTATAAGCTTTACCTTCCTCTTCCCGCTCGACGGTTAGCACTGTACTGACGACCTGATTAGTGGCCGTGATGTACAGGAGCAAAGGCTCTTTGCTGCGAGGAGCGGCAAGCACTGGCTAGGTGGAGAGCAGGGCTTTGAGATTAACAAACGCTGCTTCGGCTTCAGGAGTCCACTCGAACGTGTCGGACTTCTTCATCAATTGATACAAAGGCAGAGCCTTCTCACCAAGACGAGAAATGAATCGACTCAATGCTGCCAAGCAACCTGTGAGTTCCTTAACGTCGTGCACTCGCACGGGAGTCTTCATTCGGGTAATGGCGCTAATTTTCTCAGGGTTGGCATCAATTCCTCGCTCGGAGATGAGAAAACCGAGTAACTTGCCGCCAGGGACGCCGAAAGTACGCTTGGCCGGATTCAGCTTTATGTCGAATCACCTCAGATTGGCGAATGTCTCGGCCAAGTCAGCCAGCAGGTCGGAGCCTTTGTGGGACTTGACCACTATATCGTCCATGTACGCCTTGACATTTCGAGGGATCTGGTCGAGCAAACACTTCTGAATCATGCGCATAAAAGTAGCACCGGCATTCTTGAGACCAAAAGGCATAGTGATGTAACAAAAACACCCGAATGGGGTGATGAAGGCTGTCTTTATTTCGTCCGGGCCATACAGAAGGATCTGATGGTACCCAGAGTAAGCATCCAGAAACGATAAACGCTCGCACCTCATAGTCGAGTCAACAATTTGATCTATGCGGGGGAGCAGAAAATGATCCTTCGGGCATACCCGATTGAGATGTTTGAAATCAATGCACATACGCAACGACTTATCTTTCTTTAGCACCATCACAACATTCAAGAGCCACTCGGAGTGGTAAATCTCCCGAATGAACTTGGCTTGCAAGAGACGGGCCACTTCTTTGCCGATTGCCTTGCGCTTCTCCGCCACTGAGCAACACAAATGCTCCCTGACGGGTTTGGCTTTCGGATCCACTCTCAGACGGTGCTCAGTCAGCTCCCTGGGAACCCCCGACATGTTAGCAGGCTTCCATGCGAAGATATCCCAGTTCTCACGGAGGAACTATATGAGCTCGGCTTCCTATTTGCTGTCGAGTGTTGATAAGATATTCATCGAGGCAACAGTAGGATCCATCGGGTAGATGTGCACCTTCTTCACTTCCCCTGCCGACTGAAATGCTGACTTGGAAGCCGGCTTCTTTGCGCGTAGCAAATCAGCAGGGTCAGCGGTTTTCTTGTACTCCTCCAGCTCAACCATGGCCATCTGGTGATCGACGATCTTGGACCCTTGCTGGAGGCATTCTTCGGACCGCTGTCGATTGCCGGTGACCGTGATCACGCCCTTAGGGTCTGGCATCTTCAACTTGAGGTACACGTAACATGGTCGGGCCATGATACGCGGGTCGACCCAAAATGGCATGGTAGGCACTCTGGAAATCCACGACTTCAAATGTCAACTTTTCTTTTCGGAAATTTTTGTCATTCCCGAATGTCACATCCAATGCTATCTGGTCGAGTGACCTGGCCTTCTTTCCTGGGATGACCCCGTGAAACTGCATGTTGCTTTCACTCAGACGGGACATCGGAATGCCCATCCCTTTCAGGGTATCCGCATAGAGAATGTTCAGGCCGCTGCCACCGCCCATGAGGACTCTTCTAAGTCAAGTGCCCCCCCCGGATCAACTACCAGAGCCTGTCGACCGGGAGTGGCCACATGAGTAGGAGGTCTGTCTGGCCGAATGTAATAGCATATTGGGACCACTTGAGGTAGGTGGGGGTATCTGGTACAACCATGTTGACTTCTCTGTTGATGACTTTCAGATGACTCTTGCTCTCGACATCAGCAAAGATCACCAATGTAGCAGTAACATCTGGGAATGTCTCTTTATCTTCATCTTCATCACCCTTCTCAGGAGATTTCTCACTCGGCGGGTCCCCTTTGAATTGCTGGATAAGAGTCCGACACTACCGAGTGGTGTGCTTGTGCAAAATCACATTGCCTTCCGCATCTTTCCTCGTGTGAATTACACATGGCTGATCCATGATATCAGTCCCTGACTGCTTTTTTCCTTACTTGGGGACATACTGTGCTTTAGCTTTCCCCTTGTTTTTGACTCAGTTGTCAATGCGGCTGCTTCTGCTTGAACCGGACCCTCAGCTTTACGCTTCTGTTTCTGATTGTTATTTCCGCCAGTCTCACTGGCGACTGCCTTGCCTTTTCCGCTATGGAGGCGGTCTTCTTCCTCGCCATTGGCGTACCGAGTGGCGACTTACATCATCTTGCCGAGTGAAATATCACCCGTTCGCCCAAACTTCAGATATAGCTCTCTGTATCTCACACTGGCCTTGAAAGCACAAACAGCCTGATGTTCTGATACATTCTCCATTGTATGATGCAGAGTGGACCACCGCTGAATATAATCTCTCAAAGTTTCATTGGGCTTCTAGACACAGTGTTGTAAGTCGACCAGACTTGCCGGACACTTGCAGGTGCCCTCAAAGGTTCGGGCAAACACTCGGGCAAGATCCTCCTAGCAATTTATACTAGAAGGAGCCAAACGATTCAGCCAAGCTCGAGCTAAACCATCTAACATCAAGGACAGGTGCTTCATTGTGACATTGTCATTTCCGCCACCAATTTGCACAACCACTCGGTAATCATCTAACCAATCTCTGGTTTTGTTTCGCCAGTAAACTTCCCGATCCCTGCCGCCAACCTGAAGTTGGGGGGAATCTCTGCAGAATGGATGGCTCTACTAAAACCCTCAGGACCAGAAACCATAGCTGAGCTACCACTTGGAAAATCTCTGTCATGTCCTTCCTTGTGGGCTCTGCCCCTGTCAATCCCCTTCTGAACGAGGAGGTCGTGGGCGTCAAAACCTGCATTCCGCTCATCACCGAAGGAGCGCCTATCGTCCTAGTGCCGGGGCACGTACGAACCACTCCGTGGAGGAGTTGGCACTCAATGGTGGTCTTTGCGGTGAAACTGATCTCTGACCTACTCTTCACGGAAACCTCCGCCCCGACGGCACAACGGCGATCCAGGGTTGTGTGCCGACTGAACGATCTCCGCCTTGGGTGAATTGTTGTGTCCTATTATGCGACTGAGACACGACAGAATTCTAACGCTGTGCTGCATCTAACAGAGCTCTGACCTGCAACAATCCTCTACCAGCCTCTGATCGGGATGGCTGAATAGAATCTGCTATCCTAGCAGTAGCTTCAACATTCAGTATAGGAGTTCGATATACCTCAATGTTGTCGTGATATCCAGTCGGAAACAAATGTCGCTGACGTCGACTAGGACGTGGCGGGCGCTGGCGAGCGCGCTCATCAAGTTCCGCCTGGAGCTCTTCCAGACGAATGCGCGCGGCCTCCAAAGCTTGAGCCTCGGTAGTTGTGCCAACGATGGGAGTATGAAGAACTTTCCCCTCGCGGCGTGGCTGCTCATTCGACGAACCGCTAGCCTCGCGCCTGCCATGGCCAAAGCCAGGCGGCGAACTCTGATGAGAGCTCACCATCAAGACCTCCGCTGCGGGATCACAGCTCTCGCACTTGGAAGGCACGTCAGACGGATCGGAATCCGACTCGAACATGCCGTGAAGAGACTCGGCGGGCTCAAGCGCCGCGATCTGCAGAGAATAAGTTTGATGCGCTAGTGCGTGTTTGACCCAACACTGAAGTCGTGAGCGGCCGGACCGCTTGCGACTGCGAACAGCGAGGGGAGCCGACGTGTAAGGAGTCGACGGCTGACGCAAAAACATGCCACAGGAACTCGCACGAAAGTGTGCGGCCTCGTGGACCGGCAGCGCCTCGACATCGAGAGGTGCTTCCTGGAGCCATGCCGAATCATCGGCGATGAAGGTGGGCGCTCCGAAATGGATCTCGTGGCCCAGAGCAAAAACACCGCCGGAAGACATGTCGAAGGATGGAAAATGCAACCTCGCCGGAAGTTGCTTAGGAGCCTGCCCCATGGTGGGCGCCTACTGTCGTGGGAACAAGCCTAAGAGTAGATGGTAGGGGTACATAAGGAGAGGGCAGAGTCCTAGCTACGGCGTGGGTGTACACACGGATATATGAGTTCAGGCCCCTCTCGTGGAGCTAACAGCCCTACGTCTTAGTGCTTGGTAGCTTTGTCATGTGGAATAGTGAGATTACAATGGTCGCGAACCCTTGTGCAGGAGGGGAGGGGCGGCTTATATAGAGTTCGCTGCCCCTCATAATTACCCAGCATCTAAGGGTTCGGCCGTGGGGTTAAAGTCTGTCGTTACTGGTAACGTATGTAATAAAAGCTATTAATGATGATTGGACTAACGTCTTCCCGTTGGGCTCTTGATGGTGGCTTCTGGTCTTCTGGTGTCGAGTGAGAACGAGGTCTTCCAAGTGACACGCGACTGCCGAGTGAGGAAAGGAGTCTCCAAGTGGATAACCTGTCAAGTGACTTAAGCGCCACACAGAATCCAATCGGAAGCTTGCTTGAGATCTTCAAATCCTCCAATGTAGTGTCCTTAGTTAGGTAGGGTATGTCGGTCATGCCTAGGACCCTACCCTAGGTACTTATCCTTGTCACCCCCTATATCTTGTAATTCATACACGCATTTGAACATATGATATGAAGAATTTGAAATGCATGATGAAAATGGTGTCTGACGAAATTCAGCATGCATGCATTAAGGTGCTTGAGGAAATAAGCATGCGGAAAGCAGTTCAAAAGAGTCAGATCACCATCGGACTTAAGTTTACAACTCAATCAACAAAAGCTTCAGAAGAGCGAGAGTTATAACTTTAACAAAAAAACAGCCCGTATATAGATAGACCCGCTTGAAGACTAACTCAAATCGATAGACCCGCTTGAAGACTAACTCAAATCCCCCCCTTTGTCATCGAAGACCAAAAGGGACGAAAAAGTTAGGACTAATGCCCCTTGAAAAAAATCATCTTGTTGGTGAGGAAGGAGCGCCAGCGTTGTTGGAGTCGTTTGTCGATGCAGGACCTGCCGCAGTGTCGTCAATATCCTCAGCTTCATCCGTCTCACGCGATGAAGAATATGAACTTGTAACCAGCTGAGGAACTTGAACTTTCTTGAATTTCTTCCGAGGAGGATGAGACCAGTCAAAGTTCTGCTGAAATTCCATGTCCTTGAGTTCCTCGGGAGTCTTGAGATGTGCGAGAATGGCCCATGCGCGATCGAAGATTTCATCCACATAGAAGTGATTTTTCCTCACAGAGTTCTGCGTCACAGTCATGTTCTGAAGAATTGAAGCAAACTGATGCTTCACCCACTTGTGATTGTGATCAACCTTCTAATGAAGACTTATGAGAAGCTCACGATCAGTCATCACACGAGGGGCAGACTCTTAAGGCTTTTGCGCTGATGCTTTCGTAGCAGAGTCCAGGGTAGTAGTGTCATCATTGGTGGAGTAAGATGCAGCTTTACGAAACTGAGCATCCAATGGATGAGTACCTTCATCAATGACATTCTTTCCTTTTCCTTTGACTAAGGCAATTGGGTTTTTGAGGACTTCAATCAGAGGCAGAAAGCCGAAGTGATTTTGGAAGTCAGCCTTGAAGGGAATTGAAGACCTTGATCTGATGAATTTCATGATCTAGGGAGCATATGGCTTCAATTCAAATGGGGATAATGCTGCATTAGTCAAAGTCCTCATGAAGAAATCGTGGTAGTTGATGGGAATCCCATGAATAATGTTGAATAGCATGTTCTTCATGACTCCCTCAACTTCTTCTTCTTCAAAGTTGTGACCCTTCCAAGGACAAAGGGTGTTGGTGAGGATTCGATACACCATCCTAGGCACATAGAGAAAATCCTTCACAAGGAAGGTGGTCCTTTGAGATTTTCCAGGAACCAGAGGTTTCATTAGCACTTGCATCATATGGTTGGGCTGAGCAGGTTCATCAAATAGGCAGCAGGCTTCTTCTGAAGGAATTGGAACTGGGATTGACCGAAGGAATTCTGATGCTGGTGTAGTGTAGTGAGTAGATCCAGTCATCCAAACCAAGACCCATGAGCTAATGTCAGAAGCATTTCCTGTGATGTGCAAAGTGGCATAGAATTGAAGAATTAGCTCCTCATTCCAATCACATATATCCACACAGAATGGAAGAATGCCTACATCGTGAAGAACTATGAGGACCGGTGTAAAGGATGAGATTGTTTCCATATCCGCATGAGGAAGTTGATGGTGCTTGAATACTTTCTTCTTGTCAAGCAACACTGAGGCATAATAGTTCATCTGTGTAGGAGTCCAGAATCTGGTGCGATCGGCCCTAGCTGAGTCTTATGAATTGGGTCCATCGAAGAAAATGTGCTCATTGAAGAAATTGGTCTTGATGAATTTGGGGCACTTTGAGCCTTCGAATGGCATTCTTGTCATTGGCTGAAGGTTGGGTTTAAAGTGGCCCACAATTTCTTTAGGCATTTGAGGAATTTCTTCGGACAGAGGAATTTGCTCTGCAGGTTCCTCAGTGGCAGTTGGAGCAACAATTTCCTCAGCTGATGTAGCTGGAATATCTTCAGTGGAAGTTGCAGCCAAGTCATCAGATCCTGTATGAATTTCTTCAGTCTGGGCTAGAGACTGAGGAATCTGGGACAGAGGAGTGGTCATTGGGAAATTGGGGGAGCAGCTTCCCAATATTCATCATTGATAACAGGTGTTGTGTTTCCAATGTCCACGTCCTCATCAATTTCTTCAACGCCGGCCTCTTCTACAGTCAACTAAGACTGGGGCGATGATACCTATGGAGTTGAAGCATTTGCTTCCACTTCAATTTCTTCATCAATCTGCTCAGAGGTAGCAGCAGACTGATCCTTTTCTTCTTTGTCATCATTTGGGATGACGTAGTCAACACCAAATGGCACAATTTCATAGGTTGGCATGGAGCTGATAGGAGTTGCATCAAACGACTTAGTTGAAGAACTTGGCAGTGTCTTCAATTTGTTCACTGCTAAGGAATCTGAAGTTGATGCTTTTCTTTTCAGTGCCTTCTTCTCCGCAGCCTTGGTATTCTTCACTTCTGATGCAAAAGGAAGGTTGATGACCTTCACCCTTGATGATTTTACTGTCTCTGTAGAGGGTGAAGGAGGAGCATTTTCTTCAGGCACGACTGATGCAGTAGCCCTAGTAGTCTCAATTTCATCAGGCACAACAAAAGTTTCAGCTATCCTGGCAATTTCTTCAGGCGCAACAGTGGAGGTTGCCCTGGCAGGTTCTTCAGTAGTCTGAATTTCTTCAGTTGCGCTTGCAGTTTCTTCAGCAGGCTGACAGATTCTTCAGCCTGAGGAATTTGTGATTGCGATCGAGCAGCAACCCTTGAGTTATGGTCTTTGATGGCTTTATCAGCCACTTTGACAAAACGAACTTTGGCGCCTTGCCAATCAACATAGTATCTGTTGCATTCATCACTGAGGTCTTTGATCTCAGACTGCATCTTCACCAGTTTCTCGGGGGAAAGCTTCAAAACACTGTTCATCCAAGTAGTGTTCTTTCTTGTACTGAGCTTTCTTGGTTTGTCTGGCTTGCTCATATTTCCACTTTTCTTCAGCTATGAAGGTAGTGAGGACATGAGCTGGACCAGAAGGCAGCTTCAAATCATCAATTGGAGTCTTGGGATCCTTGTGCCAGATATCAATGAAGTTCATCACCATCTTAGGATCCAGCCATAGAGGAATTTGAGTGCCCTTTGCTTGAGCCACTCGTTCTTGCTTGTTTCTGATGATTGCCTCTAATTCCTCATCATCAACTTCATCATCTGAAGAATTTGATGGTATTTTGAACACCACCTTCTTTGGTTGAGGACCTGATCGAGTGCCTCGTCCAGCAGTAGCTTTCATTTTCATCAGAGAGGCACTGGCTGAGGAATGTGCTTCGGCTGAAGGACTTACTGATGCCCCTCAAGAAATTGAGAAGCCCTCGGTTCTCTGACACATTGCAATATGTACAGGTGTTGAGGACTTTGCGGCAGCAACAGAGGACTGAACAACTACTGAACTGTTGGAAATATGCCCTAGAGGCAATAATAAATTAGTTATTATCATATTTCCTTGTTCATGATAATCGTTTATTATCCATGCTATAATTGTATTGATCGGAGACTTAGATGCATGTGTGGATACATAGACAAAACCATGTCCCTAGTATGCCTCTAATAGACTAGCTCGTTGATCAAAGATGGTTAAGGTTTCCTAGCCATGGACATGAGATGTCATTTGATAACGAGATCACATCATTAGGAGAATGGTGTGATGGACAAGACCCAAACTGCAAACGTAGCATATGATCGTGTCAGTTTATTGCTACTGTTTTCTGCATGTCAAGTATATGTTCCTATGACCATGAGATCATGCAACTCACTGACACCGGAGGAGTGCCTTGTGTGTATCAAACGTCGCAACGTAACTGGGTGACTATAAAGGTACTCTACAGGTATCTCCGAGGGTGTCTGTTGAGTTGGCATGGATCAAGACTGGGATTTGTTACTCCGTGTGACGGAGAGGTATCTCAGGGCCCACTCGGTAATACAACATCACAACAAGCCTTGCCAACAATGTGACTAAGTGTTAGTCATGGGATATTGTATTATGGAATGAGCAAAGAGACTTGCCGGTAACGAGGTTGAACTAGGTATGGAGATACCGATGATCGAATCTCGGGCAAGTAACATACCGAAGAACAAAGGGAACATCATACATGATTAACTGAATCCTCGACATAGAGGTTCGACCAATAAAGATCTTCGTAGAATATGTAGGAACCAATATGGGCATCCAGGTCCCGCTATTGGTTATTGACCGTAGAGGTGTCTCGGTCATGTCTACATAGTTCTCAAACCCACAGGGTCTGCACACTTAAGGGTCGGTGACGTTTCGGTAGTATAGAGTTAAGCATGGTGGTGAATGAAGGTTGTTTGAAGTCTCGGATGAG
Source organism: Hordeum marinum (assembly GCA_022496015.1). Classification (NCBI taxonomy): domain Eukaryota; kingdom Viridiplantae; phylum Streptophyta; class Magnoliopsida; order Poales; family Poaceae; genus Hordeum; species Hordeum marinum. The sequence goes on along the minus strand of CM039676.1, from coordinate 345,257,920 downwards.
ATCCCGGATGTCACAAGGATCTCCGGAATGGTCCGGAGGTAAATATTAATATATAGGAAGTCCTATTTTGGTCGTCGGAAAAGTTTCAGGCTCATCGGTAGTGTACCGGGAGCGCCGCTAGTGTACCGGGAGACCATCAGGAGGGGTATTTCGACCCAAGAGGCTACATGGGCTGTGGGAGAGTAAATACCAGCCCTTTGTGGGCTGGTGGAAGTCCCACACAAGGTCCATGCGGCTGGGAAGAAAAGCCCAAAGAGAAAAAGGTGGAAAAAGGCAAAAAAAGGGCAAAAATAAGGAGGAGTCCTAGTCCTACTAGGATTGGAGGAGGAATCCTCCAATCCCACTAGGTTCGGCCGACCCAAGGGCTGCCTCTTTGGCAGCCAAGCCTCCTCCTCCTCTCCTCCTATATATACTAGAGGATTTTAGGATTTTGGCATAGATTTTAGCCACGTGCTGCCCGTTCCTCTAGTGCATAGTTTCTCCTCTAGATCGGATTTCTGCAGTGCTTAGGCGAAGGTCTGCCAGAATAGCTCCACCACCATCTCCGGAGCGCCGTCACGCTGCTGGAGAACTCTTCTACCTCTCCACTCCCTCTTACTGGATCAAGAAGTCGGAGATCGTCATCGAGCTGTACGTGTGCTGAACGCGGAGGTGCCGTCCGTTCGGTGCTAGATCGGAAGGATCGTGATGAGTTCGCGGGACAGATCGTGATGAGTTCGCGGGACGGATCGTGACGAGATCGTGGGACGGATCGTGATGAGTTCACAGGACGGATCATGATTGGATCGCGGGACGGATCGTGATGAGATCGCAGGACGCTCGGCGATTTGGATCGTGAAGACGTTCGACTACACCAACCGTGTTTCTTAACGCTTCTCGCTTAGCGATCTACAAGGGTATGTAGATCCACTCTCTCTCTCGTAGATGCTCATCACCATGGATAGATCTGCATGTGCGTAGGAAATTTTATGTTTCCCATGCAACGTTCCCCAACAGTGGCATCATCAGCTTGGTCTATGTGTATATGAGATGTCGAGTAGAACACAAAAGGTTTGTGGGCGTTGATGCTTAGATTGCTTCCTCCCTTGGTCGGGTTTTGGTTCAACGGTATTGTGAGATGAAGCGGCCCGGACCAACATTACTCGTACACTTACAAGAGACCGGTTCCCTCGACCGCAAATTGTTGCATAGATGGCTTGCGGGTGCCAGTTTCTCTCACTTTAGTTGGATCGGATTCGACAAAGGCGGTCCTTGAGAAGGTTGAAAAGCAACTAGTGTATCACCGTTGTGGTTTTTGCGTAGATGAGAATTGTTCTTGCTAGATACCCATAGCAGCCACGTAAAACTTGCAACAACAATTAGAGGACATTTAACTTGTTTTTGCAGGGTATGTTGTGATGTGATATGGCCAATTACATGATGTGATATATGTGATGTATGAGATGATCATGTGATGTATAGATTATCACGACTTGCATGTCGATGAGTATGGCAACCGGCAGGAGCCATAGGGTTGTCTTTAATTATTGTATGACCTGCGTGTCAATCATTAAGCGCTATGTAATGCTTTACTTTATCGCTAAACGATAGCAATAGTAGTACAAGCATGATTGGCGCGACAAACCCAATGGCGACACGTTGATGGAGATCATGGGGTCGTGCCGGTGACGATGGAGATCCTGCCGGTGCTTTCAAGATGGAGATCAAAAGCACAAGTTCATGGCCATATCATATCACTTATGATTTGCATGTGATGTTAATCCTTTTATGCACCTTGTTTTGCTTAGGACGACGGTAGCATTATAAGGTGATCCCTCACTTAAATTTCAACATGAATTGTGTTCTCCCCGAGTGTGCACCGTTGCGAAAGTTCGTCGTGTTGAGACACCACGTGATGATCGGGTGTGATAGACTCTACGTTCACATCCAACGGGTGCAAGCCAGTGTTGCACATGCGGAACACTCGGGTTAAACTTGACGAGCCTAGCATGTACATACATGGCCTCGGAACACAAGAGACCGAAAGGTCGAACATGAGTCATATAGTAGATATGATCAACATGATGATGTTCACCATTGAAACCACCTCAACTCACGTGACGATCGGACTTGAGTTGGTGAATTTGGATCATGTATCACTCGAATGACTAGAGGGATGTCAATTTGAGTGGGAGTTCTTAAGTAATATGATTAATTGAATTCATTATCATGAACATAGTCAGTAGTGTCTTTGCAAACTGTGTTGTAGATTACTAGCTCACGCTGTAGCTCCCTTGAATTTTATATGTTCCTAGAGAAATAGAGTTGAAAGATGATGGTAGCATTATTGCGGACTGGCTCCGTGCTCTGAGGATTGTCCTCGTTGCTGCACAGAAGGCTTATGTCCTTAATGCACCGCTCGGTGCGCCAACCCCTCTAGCGTTGTTTGTAGATGTTGTGAACATCTGACAGGCACGTTCTGATGACTACTTGATAGTTTAGTGCATCATGCATTGCAACTTAGAATTGAGGCTCCAAAATGTTTTGAACGTCATGGACCATATGAGATGTTCTAAGAGCTGAAATTAGGATCTCAGGCTCGTGCCCGTGTTGCGAGATATGAGATCTCCAACAAGATTCTTTGCCTGTAAGATGAAGGAGAATAGCTCAATCGTTGAGCATATGCTCAGATTGTCTGAGTGCTACAATCGCTTGAATCGAGTGGGAGTTGATCTTCCAGATAAGATAGTGATTGATATTGTTCTCCAAGTCAATGTCACTAAGCTACTAGAACTTGGTGATGAACTATAAACGCCAAGGATAGAAATAATGATCCCTGAGCTGTTCGCGATGTTTGACACCGCGAAGGTAGAAATCAAGAAGGAGCATCAAGTGTTTATGGTTAGTAAAACCACTAGTTTCGAGAAGGGCAAGGGCAAGGAGGGAAGCATCATGGATAGCAAGTCAGTTGCTGCTCCGATGAAGCAACCCAAAGTTGAACCCAAACCTGAGACTAAGTGCTTCGATTATGAGGAGAGCAGTCGCTGAAGCAGAACAACCCTAGATACTTGGTAGATAAGAAGGCTGGCAACGTCGACAGAAGTATATTTGATATATGTGTTATTGATGTGTACCTTGCTAGTACTCCTAGTAGCACCTGGGTATTGGATACCGGTTCGGTTGCTAAATGTTAGTAACTCGAAATAAAAGCTACGGAATAAACGGAGAACTAGCTAAGGGTGAGGTGACGATGTGTGTTGGAAATGTTTCCAAGGTTGATGTGATCAAAACATCGCACGCTCTCTCTACCTTCGGGATTAGTGACAAACCTAAATAAATGTTATTTGGTGTTTTGCGTTGAGCATGAACATGATTAGATCGTGTTTATTGCAACACGGTTATTCATTTAACTTAGAGAATAATGGTTATTCAGTTTACATGAATAATACCTTCAATGGTCATACACCCAGTGAGAATGGTTTGTTGAATCTTGATCGTAGTAATACACATGTTCATAACATTGATCCCAAAAGATACAAAGTTAATAATGATATTACCACATACTTGTGGCACTGCCGCTAAATGTCATATTTAAAACGCATGAAGAAACTCCATGCTGATGGATCTTTGGAATCATTTGATTTTGAATCGGTTGAGACATGCGAACCATGCCTCTTGGGAAACATGACTAAGGACCCCGTTTTCTAGTTTGATGGAACGGGCAAGTGATTTACTGGAAATGATACATGTTGATGTATGCAATCCAATGAGTCTTGTAGCGTGCGGTGGATATCGTTATTTTCTTACCTTCACTAATGATTTGAGTAGATATAGTGTATATTTACTTAATGAAACACAAGTCTGAATCATTTGAAAAGTTCAAGCAAATTCAGAGTGAAGTTTAAGATCATCGTGACAAGAAGATAAAAATGTCCGCAATATGATCTTGGAGGTGAATACCGGAGTTACGAGTTTGGCATACAACTTTAGACAATGTGAAAGTTGTTTCACAGCTCACGCCACCTGGAACACCATAGTGTGATGGTGTGTCCAAACGTCATAGTCATGCTCTATTGGATATGGTGCGTGCTATGATGTCTCTTATTGTTTTGCTACTATAGTTTTGGGGTTATGCATTAGAGACAACTACATTCACTTTAGATAGGGCACCATCTAAATCCGTTGAGATGACACCTTGTGAATTATGGTTTGATAGAAACTTAAGCTGTCATTTCTTAATGTTTGGGGCTGCAACACTTATGTGAAAAAGGTTTTCACCTAATGAGCTCGAACCCAAAGCGGACAAATGCATCTTCATAGAATACCCTAAGAACAGTTGGGTGAACCTTCTATCTCACATCCAAGCATAAAATGTTTATTGCTAAAACTGGGTCCTTTCTCAAGGAAAAGTTTCTCTTGAAATAATTGAGTGGGAGGAAGATAGAACTTAATGAGGTTATTGAACCTCTGTTTCAACCAGAGAGTAGCGCAGCGCAGGATTTGTTTCTGTGAAGCGTACGTTAATTGAAGAGGATGTCAATGATGATGATCATGAAGCTTCGGATCAAGTTACTATCAAACCTCGTAGGTCGACAAGGATGTGTACTGGTCTTGAGCAGTACGACAACCCTGTCGTGGAGGTCATGTTGTTGGACAACGATGAAACCTTCGAGCTGTGGAGAAGCGATGATGGGCCCGGATTCCGAAAAATGGTTAGAGGCCATGAAATCCGAGAAAGGATCCATGTATGAAAACCAAGTATAGACTTTGGTAGACTTGCTCGTTGGACGGCAGGCCGTTGAGTACAAACGGATGTTTAAAATGAAGACAAACGCTCATGGTGAATGTCATCATTTGTAAATCTCGACTTGTTGCATAGAAGTTTATGACAAGTTCAAGGAGTTGACTGCGATGAGACTTTCTCACTCGTAGCGATGCTAAAGTATGTTGGAATTATGTTAGCAGTTGCTGCATTTTTCAATTATGAAATCTGGCAGATGGATATCAAAACATCGTTTCCTTAACGGTTTACTTGAGGAAAGGTTGTATGTGATACAACTAGAAGGTTTTGTCAGTCCTAAGGATGCTAAAAGGTTTGCAAGCTTCAGTGATTCTTCTATGAACTGATGCAAGCATCTCGGAGTTGGAATGTACACTTTGATGAGGTGATCAATGTTTTTGAGTCTATACAAAGTTTATGAGAAACTTGTATTTGCAATAAAGTGAGTGGGAGCACCATAGAGTTTCTGATAAGTATATGTGAATGACATATTGCTATTCGGAAATAATGTGGAATTTCTGGAAAGCATAAATGGTTGTTTGAAAAGATTTTTTCAAAGGAAGAGCTGGATAAAGCTACCTAATTGTTAAGCATCAAGATCTATAAAGATAGATCAAGATGTTTGATAAGACTTTCAATGAGTACATACCTTGACAAGATTTTTAAAGAGTTCAAAATGGATTAGTCAGGGAGAAGTGTTCTCGACTGCTTTGTAAGGTGTGAAGTTGAGTGAGACTCAAAGCTCGACCGCGGCATAAGAAAGACAAAGGACGAATGTCGTCCCCTATGCCTTAGCCATAGGCTCTGTATAGTATGCCATGCTGTGTAGAGCACCTGTGTGTGCCTTGCCATGAGTCCGTCAAGGGGTACAAGAGTGATCCAGGAGTGGATCATTGGACAACGGTCAAGATTATCCTTAGTAACTAAAAGACTAAGGAGATATTTCTCGATTATGGAGGTGATAAAGAGTTCGTCATAAAGAGTTACGTCGATGCAAGCTTTAACACCAATCCGGATGACCCGTAGTAGCAATCTGGATACATATAGTGGAGCAGCCATTTGGAATAGTACCAAGTGGAGTGTGGTAGCAGTGTTTACGGTTTGACATAGAGATTTGCAAAGTACACACGGATCTGAATGTCACAGACCCGTTGACTATAAGACCTCTCTCACATGCAAAGCATGATCGAGCCCCAGAACTCATTAGGTGTTAGATTCATAACAATGCGTATCACATGGTGATCTGAACTAGATTATTGACTCTAGTGCAAGTGGGAGACTGTTGGAAATATGCCCTAGAGGCAATAATAATTTAGTTATTATCATATTTCCTTGTTCATGATAATCGTTTATTATCCATGCTATAATTGTATTGATCGGAGACTTAGATGCATGTGTGGATACATAGACAAAACCATGTCCCTAGTATGCCTCTAATAGACTAGCTCGTTGATCAAAGATGGTTAAGGTTTCCTAGCCATGGACATGAGATGTCTTTTGATAACGGGATCACATCATTAGGAGAATGGTTTGATGGACAAGACCCAAACTGCAAACATAGCATATGATCGTGTTAGTTTATTGCTACTGTTTTCTGCATGTCAAGTATATGTTCCTATGACCATGAGATCATGCAACTCACTGACACCGGAGGAGTGCCTTGTGTGTATCAAACGTCACAACGTAACTGGGTGACAATAAAGATACTCTCCAGGTATCTCCGAGGGTGTCTGTTGAGTTGGCATGGATCAAGACTGGGATTTGTTACTCCGTCTGACGGAGAGGTATCTCAGGGCCCACTCGGTAATACAACATCACAACAAGCCTTGCAAGCAATGTGACTAAGTGTTAGTCATGGGATCTTGTGTTACGGAACGAGTAAAGAGACTTTCCGGTAACGAGGTTGAACTAGGTATGGAGATACCGACGATCGAATCTCGGGCAAGTAACATACCGAAGAACAAAGGGAACATCATACGGGATTAACTGAATCCTTGACATAGAGGTTCGACCGATAAAGATCTTCGTAGAATATGTAGGAACCAATATGGGCATCCAGGTCCCGCTATTCGTTATTGACCGTAGAGGTGTCTTGGTCATGTCTACATAGTTCTTGAACCCGTGGGGTCTGCACACTTAAGGTTCGGTGACGTTTCGGTAGTATATAGTTATGCATGGTGGTGACCGAAGGTTGTTCGGAGTCCCGGGTGAGATCCCGGACGTCATGAGGAGATCCGGAATGGTCCGGAGGTAAAGATTGATATATAGGAAGTCCTATTTTGGTCGCCGGAAAAGTTTCAGGCTCATCGGTAGTGTACCGGGAGTGCCGGTAGTGTACCGGGAGACCATCGGGAGGGGTATTTCGACCCAAGAGGCTACATGGGCTGTGGGAGAGTAAATACCAGCCCTTTGTGGTCTGGTGGAAGTCCCACACAAGGCCCATGCATCTGGGAAGAAAAGCCCATAGTGAAAAACGTGGAAAAAGGCAAAAAAAAGGCAAAAATAAGGAGGAGTCCTAGTCCTACTAGGATTGGAGGAGGAATCCTCCAATCCCACTAGGTTCGGCCGACCCAAGGGCTGCCTATTTGGCAGCCAAGCCTCCTCCTCCTCTCCTCCTATATATACTAGATGATTTTAGGATTTTGGCATAGATTTTAGCCACGTGCTGCCCGTTCCTCTAGTGCATAGTTTCTCCTCTAGATCGGATTTCTGCAGTGCTTAGGCGAAGCCCTGCCGGAATAGCTACACCACCATCTCCAGAGCGCCGTCACGCTGCCGGAGAACTCTTCTACCTCTCACTCCCTCTTGCTGGATCAAGAAGGCAGAGATCGTCATCAAGCTGTACGTGTACTGAACGCGGAGGTGCCGTCCGTTCGGCGCTAGATCGGAAGGATCGTGATGAGTTTGCGGGACAGGTCGTGATGAGTTCACGGGACGGATCATGACGAGATCGCGGGACGGATCGTGATGAGTTCGCGGGACGGATCATGATTGGATTGCTGGACGGATCGTGATGAGATCGCGGGACGCTCGGCGATTTGGATCGCGAAGACGTTCGACTACACCAACCGCGTTTCTTAACGCTCCCCGCTTAGCGATCTATAAGGGTATGTAGATCCACTCTCCCTCTCGTAGATGCTCATCACCATTGATAGATCTGCGTGTGCGTAGGAAAATTTTTGTTTCCCATGCAACGTTCCCCAACATGAACAAGTGGTTGAGGCCTTTGAAGACTTTGCTTGAGGAATCTGAAGTGATGATTTTGAAGTTGAAGATTTAGGCTTCACAACAGATTTCTTCACAATAGATTTCTTCAGAGCACTAGCAAAGACTCCGGTAGTGACAGCAGCAGCAGAGTTTTCATTGAATTTCTTCACAGCCTCTTTTGCTTTCTTTGCCATCTTAGCTTGCTAACTTTCCCATTCATGAGGAAAGTCATCACCAGTCTTGAGACTAGTGGGATCAACAGTTTGGTTTTGAGCCAAGGGTGGCCTGTTGCAAGGGGTTTAATTGCGAATTTCTTCAAATACTTGGGAGTGACATAGCGATATTCTTTCCACTCCCGTGCCCATCTCCTCTCAATTTTCTGAATGCGAATCTTTCGCTGCTTTGGGGTTTCCTTGCCATGAGTTTCTTCATCTGGCGTGCAATATTCATCATACAGTTCATCGGGTATCTCAAAAGCAGTTTGCACTTCAGGTTTCTTTCCACCTTTCTATGGCCTTTTCTCATCAGTCATTTTCTTCGGCTGAGGATTCTGAAGATGTACACAACATTTCCTCAAGAAATGGTGCAAATGAGTTAAGTTGATGAGAACCTAGTGATTCATCAGCGCACATGTTTGTACCCATGAACAGAGTAGTGCGAGGAATTTGAAGAGGTCATATGCGTTCTCAAAAGTTTTTCAAAAACATCAAGTGTGAGGAATTTGACCATGGGTGTCTTGAGGATTTTCACCAAGTGTTCTTTGTCTTAGTTTCCAGAGTTGTGCAAATTTTGAGGATCCACACAATTGAGGAATCTTGAAGAAAATCACAACTTAGGAAAAACATCAAGTGTATGAACATGTAAGGTTCTTTAGAATTAGATTCTTGAAGAATAAACACCTTTGAGGAAATTGTGGACAACTTGAAGATCAAACAAGGGCAGTAAAAACATATTTTATTTACCCTGATGAAGAACACGACGAACTGAGAGAAGAAAACGAGGAAGTTCGTCCGTCCAGATCACCCATGCCCTAGCTTGGCAGAGAGAGACAACTACATCAGCAGCAGGGTGAAGATTTCCGCGTCTGATGCGAGTACGGCGACAGCAAGGTCGAGGCGGTGAAGCTCTTCCACACCGGCGGCGATGATTTTAGCGGAGGCGCTAGGTCAAAGCTCGGGAAAGAGTAGGAGTGAGGAGTAACCGAGCACAATGAAAGGGAAGGGGTATTTATAGCAAAGGTGAAAACCAATCTGCCCGAAGATTTTGGACCAGATTGCCCTAGACCCTTGCTCTCCACGCGACATGTGTCACCCACGTTCTGAGTAGTGGCGATAGTGGGGGATTGTGGGTTATCCAGTTGTGGGAATCAGAACGATTGTAGCCGGAAACACCAATACTTTTGATAGTGAAAATTTTAAAGTTTCTGTTCGCAAATCTTCAGCTGTCAAGGACACGGTGAAGATTTTGAACGAGTTTCAAAGTAGAATGCATATGAAGAATTTATGAACAGACTGGGTTGAGTTTAGCATAGAGGGGGAAAGGGTCCGATCACATTCACTCACATGAAAATCAACTTGATGAATTAGCAATAAGTGAATGTTGTTGAGGACAATATATATATATATATATATATATATATATATATATATGTATAGTCAATGAAGAACATGAGTTTCATAGTTTGAAGAATTTGAAGAGTTGATGAATTTCAAATGTTGAGGAATTTGCAAACTTGAGGAATTTGAAAAATTGAAGAATTTGCAAAATGACGGAAAACTCAACTTTGAAGAATTTCAACTATGGTTGGTGGCGTGTCCCACCGTATAAGAATGATGATTTCAGACACCGCGTACAATTGTCGTAGGGTTTTGAGAATCAAATTCTTCATTAATTTCTTCACACTTAGAGGGTTATTCTTCATTGATTGAAGAAAAACGTTACTTCGTGTGTTGCACATCTAAGTCATCAATTTTGCATAAATGTTAGGATGTGTGTCCTTTTTCAAAGAACATTCAAAGATTTTAAGATATTTAGTTCACATCGCAACTTGCAAAATCTCTCTTCATCCAAGGGCTTTGTGAAGATATCGGCCAGATGTTCTTCATTAGGGATGTGGTCGATGGAGATGTCGCCCTTGAGTACATGATATCGAAGAAAATGATGACGAATCTGGATATGCTTGGTCTTGGAATGCTGAACTGGGTTGTAAGCAATCTTGATGGCGCTCTCGTTGTCGCAGTAGAGAGGCACATTCTTCACTTTGATGCCATAGTCCTTGAGGGTTTGCTTCATCCACAGCAACTGAGTGCAACATGAACCAGCAGCAATGCACTCAGCTTCCGCAGTAGATAGTGACACGCAGTTCTGCTTCTTCGAGGACCAGTAGACTAAGGATCGTACGAGGAAATGACATGTGCCTGAGGTTGACTTGCAATCCACACGATCTCTAGCATAGTCGGCATCAGAGTATCCGACGAGGTGAAGATTTGAGCCCTTGAGATACCATAATCCAAGCGTTGGTGTGTGAGCTATGTATCGAAGAATATATTTCATAGCCTTATAGTGTGATTCCTTCAGTGTTGCTTGGAATCGGGCACACATGCAAACACTCAACATAATATCAGGCCTAGATGAACATAGATACAATAAAGAGCCAATCATGGAGCGATATACCTTCTGATCGAAATCTTTACCATTTTCGTCAGTGTAGAGGTGGCCTTTTGAAGGCATTGGAGTTTTGACGCCTTTGCAATCTTGCATGTTGAATTTCCTCAGAACATCCTTAAGGTATTTCTCTTGAGAGATGAAGATGCCATTGTCTTGCTGACGAATTTGAAGACCTGAGAAGAATTTCAAGTCTCCCATCATAGACATTTGATATTCTTCACTCATCATATAGGCAAATTCATCACTGTAACATTTGTCAGTGCAGCCAAAGATAATATCGTCTACGTATATTTGGCATACGAACATTTCATTGTCATAGGATTTAGTGAGGATCTCTAATTGAGCATTTTGCACCGAAGACTTTGAGATAACTTACATTGGGTTTCTTGCCGGTCATAAGTTCATATGAAGTCTTCTTCAAGAATTTGTGAAGATATACTCTGTTGATAATGTGGCATACTGTATCAATTGCCTCAGGCCAGAAGTGAGGAGTCTTGTATTCATCAAGCATGGTGCGAGCCATCTCAACAAGAGTCCTGTTTTTGCGCTCCATGACGCCGTTCTGCTAAGGAGTATATGGGGCAGATAACTCATGAGTAATACCAAGTTCATCAAGATATTCATCAAGATTTGTGTTCTTGAACTCAGTCCCATTATCACTCCTGATAAGCTTGATCTTGACACCGAATTTTGTGGAGGCCCTTGAAGCAAATCGTTTGAAGACATCTTGCACTTCAGACTTGTACAGAATAATATGCACCCAAGTGTAATGAGAGTAATCATCAACTATGACAAATCCATACAAACTTGAAGAATTTGTTAGTGCAGAATAATGAGTGGGGCCAAAGAGGTCCATGTGAAGCAATTCAAAGGGTTGAGTCATGGTCATGATTGTCTTCAAGGGATGCTTGGATCTGGTCATCTTTCCAGACTCACATGCACCACAGAGGTGGTCCTTGAATTTGACACCTTCAATGCCAATGACATGATTTTTCTTCACGAGCGTGTGCAAGTTCCTCATTCCAACATGTCCAAGTCGTCGATGCCACAACCAGCCTTCTAAGGACTTTGCGAGTAGGCATGTGTGTCGGGACCCCGATCCTAAGCCATAAGAATCCAGCATGTAACACATCACATCACTTTGCGGTCTCACGCATGGTTATCTCCATGGCTGCCACCTTACCTGGGCCGGGACCGTTTCCGTCTTTTGACTCACGTATGTGAAAATGTCGCTAGCATTCAAATGTCAAAGAACCCGGGCCGACATGACTAGTCATAGAACCCAATTGGCACATCCGTATAGGGACAGGCATACGTAACCCAGCAATGCAGGTGTTGATCTCTAGCGTGTGTAGATGAGTCATAGCAAGCTACAAGGACTCCATTACACCGTGGGACATAAATGTCATCACTGCACGTAGACGAGTCGTAGCAGGCTACAGGGACTCCATTACACCACGAGACATTTCTCCGAAGGGACAGACACAACAGCAAAGAAGGATACATGTCGGCCAATCAATGTGTCCGGAGCAGTAGCAAGCTACCAAGGCTCGGTGGAAGCACAAAGAGGCAGTTCCCCGTAAAGAGCACTACTAAAGGCACACAATTAGGTGTCGGATCCCATACATATCGTTGCACGTCACACGTACGCACGACATGCCGGATATGCATAGATACAACTATGGCATCACAACATAACCATACAACAATACAACAATTATTTAGAAGGCTCGGAAGAGCTGATACAATAGATGTAACAAACAGGGGTCACAGGACCCAACATTCAGAGCATTCAAACAAGCAAGCGGAAGTTAAACATGTCTGGGTACAGACATCTACAAAAGTGGCTAGAGGAGCCTAAAAGGCTACAATGACCCTACCAAAGGAACCAGACCTCTGTCTGGGATTCCCAAGCTAATCCGGTCAACATCGAACATCACGTCGTAAATACCACTAGTGAGACTGACGTCTCCTCTGCAAAACATAAATTAAGCAAACGTGAGTACAAGAGTACTCAGCAAGACTTACATCAGAACTAACTACATATGCATCAGTAGCAATGAAGGGGGTTGTGGAGTTTATTGCAGCAAGCCAGCTTTGACTCTTGGCTAACCTATACTACGACTACAAGTACTTTCTCTGAGGTGGGGTAGCGTACACGAGTCCACATATTCACTAATCAACACACCACTATGGATCCACTTCCATCTCCCTACGAGAAGGCCATCCATAGCACTCACGCTTATCTTGCGTATTTTAGAGGATCCACTTTCAGTTGTCTATGAACCACATAAGTTCTCCAAGTAGTCCATATCCGAGGACGCGGCTATTCGAACAGATTATTTCACCCTGCAGGGGTATACTTTTTCACACATGCTCTCGTCACTTAGCACCATATTCACATCATGCATCTCGGCAACCTTCAAGCGGAAGCACTGGCGTGGGCGTCGGCAACGACCGTCAACCACACAAGACCCTAGTCCAGGTTTATCGCCTATCCGAGGTTGAACCCGCATGGAAGTCCGGCCGAAGTTTCCGCTACGGCCTCAAACGATGTGCGCAGGGTTCCCAAGCCCACCGTTCAGGTGCCACTTGGTACATCGTGCCACTGTGCCTGTACCGCATCATAGTCCACCCCGTCGGGCAGCACTATGCACGACCGCCAACACTTTCTCTACAAATGCCAGAAACTAGTTGCAACTCCTGGACAGAGGTCTAGGCGATTAATAAGTCGAGCGGGGTCATATTTCAGGGCCCAATGTGTGGTAGTAACTGTCTTGGATCACAAACACATAACTCAGTTCATAAAGACGGTCCCAATGAGACAACCCGCCATGTACTTCTACATGACCTCTCATCGCTACCTTTACCAAATCGTGTTCACACACTTAGCTCTCACACAGTAGGACATGAATACTGCCATTCCGATACATCACCCAGATGTATCTGTCCTGACACGACATGACTCTAAGCATAGTAGGCATAGTAAGTAAGCAAGCATGGATGAGTAAGCACAACAAGGCTCAAGCACTTGCTACTCATGCTAAGTGGTTTCAACTATTTACTATGGCAAAGACAGGTCATGCAAAGGAATGGGTTCAACTACCGATGACATGTAACAGTTGAATCGTTGTTGTCCTAATGCAGTAAAAGAGAGCACGAGCGAGAAAGTGGGTTAATATCAGTATGCTCAAGGGGGTTTTGCTTGCCTGACAGTCGTGAAGATATACTTCTCTTCATCGGTGTCAACGTTCACATCGTCGGAACCATCGTCTACTGAGAGGGAACAAGCACCGGCAAACAGGAAGAAGGAACACATTCAATTTATGCAATGCACAATCATGATGCATGGTATGACAAATTAAGGTACTTAATTAACGTAGAGGAGTGGTTAGCCAAGTTGGTTGAAGTGGAATTCAAACAAGTTTGAATTTCCAACTCCAAATGATATTTCATACATTGGCCTAATCATAAAATGTCCTACTTGATGATGTTACCTTGTTCAAACATGCATGATCATGGCATAAACAGGTTCATTGGATTTTTCTGATCATTTTTCATATATAAATTATTTTCATCTGACTTACAGATTATTTTCTATGATTTTTAGAAGTTTTAAACATTTTTGGTAATTATTAAACCATTTTCTAATTTGTTTTAAATCCAGAAATAGATATTGCGTCACCATGACGTCAGCATTACGTCAGCAGTCAACAGGGCTAGGTCCAGGTCAAACCTGACCAGTGGAGCCCACTAGTCAGTGACACTGGGTCAGCTCCAGAGGCTGACTGGTGGGACCAGTCAACCCTGACATGGCCAGGTCAAAGCTGACCTGTGGGTCCCGTATGTCATCCGCAGCGGCTAATCCTCGCGTTGACTACAGTTTTGACCAGCTGTGGGGCCCGCTAGTCAGGTCTATTAGTTAGTTAACGAAGGGGGTTAGCTCCTAATGACGGGGCCACGTCATCGTCACCGGCCGGCGACGCCGGCGACCAACAGAGCGACGGAAGCTCGCCGGAATCGCGGCTCCGGCATCCATTCGGGGCGCGAATGGTCGGAATGGATTGCTGGTGAGACGCCACATCCAACAGGGGCAACGGGAGGTTACGGGGAGGTCGGGTTCGGGCATGGCGTTGACTACGGCGGCGACTGGAGCTCGGCAACGAAGAGGTTAGCGGTCAGAGCACGAGGAGGACCGCGAGGAGAGAGGGGAAAGGACAGGGAGGCTCACAGGGAGTCGGACGGCTGGCCAGCGGCTCGGGGACGACCGGAGTGACGCGAATCGACGACGGCGTCCGGCGACCGGAGGCGGAGAAGATGGGAACGGTCATCGTCCTCGGGGCTTCCCGGCGTGATTCCTCCAGCGTGGACGGGCAACTCGACGCGACGGAGCTCTTGGACCGGCTAGAGAGGCGAGGGGTGGCCGGGGCAACGACGGGGCGAGCAATGGCGACGGCGGCCTTCGGGTCCGAGAGGAGGAGACAGGGGGAGGGAAGGGAGCGAGGGAGAGAGAGGATAGGAGAGGGGTCGTCCCGATCCGGACGGCTCTGGGGCCTAATCCCCTCCACCAGTGAGGCTGGCAGGCAGGAGGCATGGCACCCTGGCCACGCTCGCCGTGCGTCCCTTCGACTCTGCCTTCTGGCAGAGGTAGGGACGACTGGCGATAGCCAGGTGGGCTGGGCCGGTCTGGGCCAGGTAAGCGCCAGGTAGTCCCTTTCCTTCTCTATTTTTTTAATTCCTGTTTTCTTTTATTCTGACAATCTTCTTTTAATTTTTGTGAAGCCGAAATACCTAGCACAATGATGCCCAATATTTTATTAAATATAGTCTGGCTATAATCAAATTTTCCACAAAAGGTTTGGGAATTTTTAGACAACTATCATATTTATAATGCTTTATTAATTTATTTCAGGAGCTATCTTATTTTATTTAAGTCATCAAAATAGTTGTTAAATTATAGTTCACCCCTGATATGTTGTTGCCAACATTTATCAGAGAGGGGGAACATTTTTGAAAAGCATTTTGAGATCATTGAAAATTCAATTGTTGGAATTTGGTTTATTTAATGAGGTGCTAGGGTTTGACAATCCCCATTTCAGGTTTCATTTGAATCTAGACATGATGACATGATGCACATGCTGATGTTGATGCAAACAAATACCAAACAACTCTAGGGCTGTGACAATGTGGTAGGTTGAGGACCTATAGAGAAATCAACAATATACAAGTCTCCTCTCCTAAAGCCTTCTAAGACTTTGGAATTGTCAGATTCCATTATGACTATACAACGATATTTTCCAAATACGACAATCATATCAAGATCACAAAGCATTGAGACAGACATAAGGTTGAACCCGAGGGATTCAACAAGCATCACCTTATCCATGTGTCGGTCCTTTGAGATTTCAACCTTACCTAGACCCAATACCTTGCCTTTTCCTTTGTCAATGTAGGTGATATGCTTCAGATGAGATGGAGCAGGTGGCAAATTCATCAGTAGATTCTTGTCACCAGTCATGTGGTTTGTGCATCCACTATCGAGGACCCACTCAGTAGCTTCTGGAGTTTCATCCTACAGATGAATTAGTACAACTTACGAACTCATATGCTTCAGAGTGAAGAATATGACATCAATTTCATCAGACAAAATTTCATCACACAACATAGTAAGCAAGTAGTGTGAGGATGTGAGAAATGAGGAATTCATTTCTACATGGTTAGCTTGCGTCCTTTCAAGCATTTCCTCAGGTCTCTAGCAAATTCATCAGATGTTCAAGTTCATCTGGAGATGTGACCCTACATAAGAGATTTGTTTAATTTCTTCAGCACCCACATCTGGAGGGGTGGGAAAGAGTTCATCATTCTGGGAGCACAATATGAGAAGGGAGGCATTGAAGCTAGTGCGCTTCGTTTCACAGGACGAGGGTTAGAGTACTCATATGAATAAGCAAAGAAATTCCTTGAGGACTCATAAACATAATGATTTGAAGAATAATGTACATATTCAGAACTCTTGGATTTTCCCTGTGAAATAGAGGCATTAGCACGAGAATGATTTTTTTGGCCATTTGAGGAATTTGGTCCATGTGAAGACTTTGGTCCATATGAGGAATTTGATGTGGGGTTCCTGTTCTTCATGAGTGGTGTCATGAGGACATTCATTTGAAGATGTGGGGTTCCTGTTCTTCATGAGTGGTGTCGTGAGGGCATTCATTTGAAGATTTTGTAAGTAGCTCTTGGGAACCCAGATTTTCTTCATAGGAGAACCGTTCCTACAGTTAGTTCCAACAAATCTAGCAAATACTTCGCCTTTCTGATTTTTGAAGAATTTGTAGTTGGAGTAAAGTGACTCATCAGAGGAATATGAACTTTCACAAGTAAAGCCATATAAAGTGGATGGATCTACAGGAGGTCCTTTTGCAGCGGTACTGATCGGTTGAGCTAGTAAGGAATCATTTTCCCTTTGGAGATCCTCATGACACACCCTTAGTTTCTCAAGATCTTGCTTTCTTTGAAGAAATTCATAAGAAAGCTTCTCATGATTGGCTAAGAGAGCATTATGATGACTTTGAAGGTTATCATACTTCGTCTGAAGACTTTGAGATCGTCAGACAGAGTTTGAGTTCGATCCACTTCCTCATTCAACAGATCATCGCTTTTGTCTAGCATTTTCTGAAGCTTTTCAAGTGCACTTTGTTGCCTAGTAGTAATATTAGCAAGTTTGGCATAGCTAGGTTTTACATATTCATCAGATTCACCATCACTTGATTCGGACGAGTGATGCTTATGTACCTTGGAACCTTTAGCCATGAAGCAATAGGTGGGAGCACAATCATCATTGCTGACGTCAGAGTCATTGGAGTAGTCATTTTGTTCATCGTTGAAGATGGACTTGCTAACAAAAGCAGTAGCGAGAGCAAGGCTAGCAACACCAGATTCAGATTCCACCTCAGATTCTTCCTCTTCTTCATATTCTTCATATTCTTTTTTTGCGTTATTTCCTTTCCAATGAAAGCCCGAGCCTTTCTAGAACCATTCTTCTCGTGCGTTGAGGACTTTGAAGATGAGGACTTTGTAGATGAGGACTTTGAAGATTTCTTATTTTTCTTCGAGTTATCAGAACTATCATCTTTGTACTTCTTCTTATTCTTTGATTCTTTTTCCCAGAGAGGACAGTCGGAGATGAAGTGACCAGATTTCTTGCATTTGTGACAAGTTCTCTTCTTGTAGTCATATGAGGAATCTGATTTCCTCAAGCCACTTTTTGATGACTTTCCAAATCGACCTTTCCTTGAGAACTTCTAAAATTTCCTCACGAGCATTGCCAGCTCCTGACTCAGTTCTTCAGGATCACCAAGACTACTATCAGAATCTTTGCCATCGGGTGAGGAAATTGCTTTTGCCTTTAGAGCACGAGATCTTCATAAGCTTGGCCCGTAGAAGTCTCTTTTCTCAGCTTGTTGTAATTCATGAGTATTGAGTCTCTCAACAATATCAGCAGGATCAAGTGACTTGTAGTCTCCATGCTCTTGGATCATCAAAGCCAGAGTATCGAATGAGGAGTCAAGAGATCTTAGCAGTTTTTCACCACCTCATGGCTGGTAATATCAGTAGCACCCAGTGCTTGAAGCTCATTGGATATATCAATGAGACAATCAAAATTTTGCTGAACATTTTCATTGTCGAGTCTCTTGACGCGGTTGAAGAGATTGCAAAGAACATCAAGACGAGAGTCACGTTGAGTGGAAACACCTTCGTTGACTTTGGATAGCCTATCCCAGATAAGCTTAGCAGACTCCAAAGCACTCACTCTGCCATACTGAACTTTGCTTAGATGGCCACAGATGATATTCTTTGCTTGAGAATCGAGTTGCTTGAATCTCTTCACATCAGCAGCGTTGACCGTGGGAGTAACAGAGGGAACACCATTTTCCACAACGTAACAAAGATCATTGTCAATAGCTTCAAGATGCATGCGCATCTTGTTCCTCCAGTAGGGGTAGTCCGTCCCATTGAAGGTAGGACATCCCGCGGAAACCTTGATCATACCTATAGTCGACATAACTAGAACTCCAGGTGGTTAAATCAAAATCACACAAAACAAGGGAGTACCTTGCTCTGATACCAATTGAAAGTGCGTTATATCGACTAGAGGGGGGGTTGAATAGGCGATTTTTAAAAATTCGCCACTTAAGGAATTTCAACTTGAGGAATTTGAAATGTGATGAATAACTAGCAACGGAATAAGTACTCAAGTGCATGAGAAACACAACGACAGCATAATCATCATGATGAATAACTAGCAGCGGAATAAGTACTCAAGTGCATGAGAAACACAACGACAGCATAATCATCATGATGAAATAAAACATGCACAAATTACAAGTAGCGTGATAGAGGATAAGCAGGTGAGGAACAAGGTAACTTGAAGAATTTGAGGTGAGGAAATTGTGAAAGTCTTCAGTCAAATTTTTTCAAACAGTAACGATAAATTTCATCAACAAGTATATGAGGAAATAGAGGGGTTGATGAAATAGAACCAGGTAGCTCAATGAAGACAATGGTTTGATGACCCAGTTCCAACTGCTGTGACAGTCATACGTCTGGTTTGAAGTGGCCTGGTATTTAAACTAGAGGACACACAATCCCAGGACACACAATCCTTACCGTATTCTCCTTGAGCTAAGGTCACAAAGTCCTCGCCCAACACTCATGGTAAGTCTTCAGGGTAGACTTCTAAAACCCTCACAAACTGGTCAACTGGCGATCCACAATGTACTGCTGGATGCTCTAGACCAAGGTCACTCCGTGATCCCCAATTGACCGCATGATGCACTAGACCATGACGCCTAACCGTTTGGAAGATACACAGTCTTCAAAGGTAACAAGCCTCGGTTCCACATAGGAACAATCTCTTTAGTGATGCTTAATCACTTTGGGTTTGGTGGTTTGGATTTGGGTTTTTCCTCACTGATGATTTTCTTTCAAAGTCCTCGGAGGATGGGTTTCTCTCAAATGACAAGTGTCGGTTTTCTCTCAGAGAAGCCAACCAGCTAGTGGTTGTGTGTGTGGAGGGGGTGGCTATTTATAGCCAGGGTGCAACCTGACATGATAAGACATAAATGCCCCCAATGATATGATTGTTATTTGGATAAGATGATTGGGGACAGCTGGCGCTAAGCACAACAACGGTGGGAATTTTGAACTATGAAAGTCCTCAGGCTTATCATGTTCCTCACTTGTAGGCAATTCGCATTGGCAAAATCCTAACTCCTCAGTCGGATCAATTTCATCAGAGACCAGAAGAACATCATCTCTGTTACTAAAGAACTTGACTGAAATGCAAGAGATTTCCAAAGGCTTCACTCGAAGGATTGGATAGGTTGAGGATTTTGAGTTGAGCATCAGTTGGAAATTTTTCTTAGTATTACCCCGGCCCCCTTTAACAATATGGTGTTTCCTATGAATCAAAGAAACTAAATGAAACTACGAAAACAAAAGTCTTAACACTTCATAGTCCTCGTTCATATCTTCAAGGTCACACCAACTTCTCCATTTTCAAAGTCTTCAGGGAATACCAAAGTCTTCACCAAAGTCTTCAGCCGAAGACATACATTTTTAGGGGTCGATAATCTCCGAATATATCAAACTCCTCATCGACTTATAGAACCTGTGTACACTCACAAACCCATTAGTTCCTTAACCTATAAGTCTTCAATACACCAAAATCACTAAGGGGCACTAGATGCACTTACATTATGTAATGAAGATGAGCCGGCAATGGATGTACGATGACCGACTCTCTCCCCAGTTCATTAATGGTGTGCATAGTTTTGTTCGTGCGGATGAGGTAAACAAGTGGGAAGGTTTTATGTGTTGTCCACGTGGTGTCTATAAGAATGATAGGAATTACTCTACCTCAAAAGTCCTTCACATCCACCTGCTTTAGTCTGGTTTCATGTACGGCCATAACTGTTGTACCAAGCACGGAGAAGAAGGATTATAATGGAAGACAATGAATAAGAGGAGGAGGCTCCCGGCTTGAGCATGGCAGAGGCGGGGGCAGAGTTTGCCGTCGCCCAATCGGAGTAGCTGGCAGAGCAGCAGGCCATCCTGGATTCCATCCGGGTATGAGGCCGAGGTAAAGGCGAACCACCGGCTCATCTGGCAGAGGCAGGCGAAGGCCGACACCTTCTTGGATGAGATGGAGGCGTAGATTGAGGGGGAAGAGGCCGTAGCAGAGCAGTCGGAGGCGCCGGAGGGGGCGGACGTACGGCAGGTGGCCATTTATTCGTCGGAGGGCACAGAGATCGTCGATATCTTCGACGAGGAGTAGATTGGTTTTACATAATACTTAGGTTTTATATCTTGCATGCTTTTGTATGGATTTGAGGAATCTAATATAAGATGTCCGGTTGTAGAATGAATTATTTGAGACGTGACCGGTCAGTGTCCGCGGACATGCCCGGACGCGTCCGCGGGCGTTTGAGGGGCCGGATTTACAAGGTCCAGCTATAGATGCACTAACTTGCTTGTCAGCGGCGCACGATGTAGCTTCATCGAACAATTGCAAAATTTTCTCAACTTATTCCGCAAGAATGAGCCCAAAAAGATTGACAACAACTAATTCAACTTTTGAGTGCAGGTCCGTCTACATCTAATTCAGTTCGTTATAAAAAAATATTCAACTTTTTTGACAGTAAGCTATTTATATTTTCATAAAATCATGGTTTAACTAATTTGTAAATCTTAAAATCCAATATTTTTTGTAAAATTCCGTGGACATCTTTCGATTTAGCGGACTTTTCAGATAAAGAAGGTAGTTGGCTTTTTATGAGCCAGCAGTTTAGCGGGCAGACAAAAAAACTAAGCGGGCAAGTGAAACAAAGAGAAAGATGAACGAGTGAGAGCTTCATGGACTAAGCCACGTGAAAGCTATAGTGGCAATTCAGTTGTTTCAACATGGAATATAAGCTTCCAAGGTGATCTAAAAATAAGAATCCCCAACGGCTCACACAACAACTTAACAACGAATGGTAGACACCAAAGGTGAAACATGTAAGAATATCTCCAACAGGCGCGCATCTGCGCGGTGCGCTAAAACCTCTTTATAGCGCAGAAACGACGGTTTTTTGCGCGCGGGAGGGCACTGGCTCCAGCAGCCATTGCAGAATATGGCGCGCGCGAGTAGCTCCAGCAAGCTCGCTAACTTACAGTGCATGCGAGCAGCCGACGCGTGCGAGCAATGGGGTCACGTCATTAGGAGAATGATGTGATGGACAAGACCCAACCGTAAGCATATCATTTGATCGCACTAGTTTATTGCTACTGCTTTTTTCATGTTAAGTATCTGTTCCTATGACCATGAGATCATGCAACTCCCTGACATCGAAGGAATGTATTGTGTGTATCAAACGTCATAACGTAACTAGGTGATCATAAATATTCTCTTCAGGTATCTCCGAGGGTGTCTATTGGGTTGGCATGGATCGATACTGGGACTTGCCACTCTTTATGACGGAGAGGTATCTCTGGGCCCACTCGGGAATACATCATCACAAGAAGCTTGCAAGCAATGTGACTAAGGAGTTAGTCACGGGATCTTATATTATGGAATGAGTAAAGAGACTTGCCGGTAACAAGATTGAACTAGGTATGGAGATATCGATGACCGAATCTCGAGCAAGTAACATACTGCTGGGCAAAGGGAACCGCATACGGGATTGATTGAATCCTTGGCATCGTGGTTCGACCGATGAAGATCTTCGTGGAATATGTAGGAACCAATATGGGTATCCAGGTATCGCTATTGGTTATTGACCAGAGAGATCTCTCAGTCATGTCTACATGATTCTCGAACCCATAGGGTCCCGGACCTCACATGGATCTCTGAAATGGTCCGAAGGTAAATATTTATATGTGGGAAGTCATATTTTGGCTACCGGAAAACTTTTGGGTTTTACTAGTATTGTACCAGGAAGATTCCGGAGTAGTCCAAAAGGGTCCCTCCAGCCCCTAGAACATGCATGGGCTATAAGGGGGCGTCCAAACCTTGTTGGGTCAGCCCCCAAGGGCCCATGCGGGTAGGGGGTAGGAAACCCTAAAGGGGAAGTCACCTAGGAGGTGCCTTGGGGAGGGGCCAAGGCTGCGACCTAATGTAGGACCAAAAGTAAGTCTAGAGGGGGGGGGGGGGTGATTAGACTTCTTGACCAAATAAAAGTTTTTCCTTTTCCCAAATTTTAGTGTTTGCAGTTTTAGCATTCATGGCAAGTCAATTTCACCCTACACATGCAAGTCTAAGAGTATAGCAGCGGAAAGTAACAACAAGCATGAGTAAAAAGGATAGGGTAAGAAGATCAAACGTAATTGTAGGCATGATGATTTTTTCCATGGTTCTGATAGGTGGCGTCATCATACATCCACGTTCATGGAGGCTTCAACCCACAGAGGGTAACGGCCGCGAGAGTCCACGGAGGGCTCCACCCATAAGGGTCCACGAAGTAGCAACCTTGGCTACTCCATATGGCTTCCGTCCACGAAGGACTAGCCTCACTATGTGTAGATCTACACGAAGTAGGCGATCTCCTTGCCCTTACAAACTTATTGGTTCACTCCACAACACGAAGTAGGAGGCTCCCAAGCGACACCTAACCAATCTAGGAGGCACCACCCTCCAAAAGGTAATAATCTCGGTAATGACGATGAACTCCTTGCTCTTGTGCTTGAAGATGATAGACTACTCAACACAATCACTCTCACACAGATTTGGCTTGGTAGAAGAGATGGGATTGGTGGAGAGCAACTTGGGGAGGCTAGAAATCTTGATCCATATGGTTGGAGTGGAAGATCTTGATCTCAAAACAAGGGTAGGTGGTTCTCTCTCAGAAAATCTGATCGGATAGGTGTGGAATAGTTCTGAGCGCTTCTCTTTCGAGTAGGTGGTGGTGAAGGGGTATATATAGGCATCCCCAAAAATCCAACCGTTACACACAAAATGACCAACTCGGTGACACCAATGTGTTATTCTCGTTGGCACCGAAGTGACCAAAAGGTGGCAACTTTTGAATCTCGAAGGCACCGATATATGAATCTCGGTTGCACCGATAAAGTGACCAACGGTCAGATTTCCAATCTCGGTACCGCCGACCCAACTTTCGCTGTGGTACCAAAAATGTGAATTTGCGTAACAGAAAGTTGGCAACCTAAACTCGGTGGCATCGGTATGGAATCGGTTGCACCGAAGTGGCTAGGGTTTGGTTGAGTCTGTCTAGGTTCTGGAATCGGTGGCACCAGGATAGGAATGTTGGTTGCACTGATTTTGAATGTTTGGCTATAGTTAGACTTTGGTGGGAGAGCTTGTGGATTTTTTTGGTGACTATCACTTGTGAACGTATGAGCATTTTGTTCACCAACAAAACCTGACCCCCTTTTAATAGTATTGGCTTTCCTATAGACTCAAAGTGATTTCTCACAAATGTAAAATGTAGAGTCCTCTTGCTTGAAGCCTGGCCAACCTATTTCCTTGCATCTTGGAGTAATTCCACAATCTCCACAATCCTTTTGCCATCCCTAGCATTGAAGTTTTCCTGAAATATACTTGGTGGAAACATTAGTTCAATGACTTATATGTTGTTATTAATTACCAAAACCACCAAGGGAGCAAATGTGCTTTCAATCTCCCCCTTTTTGGTAATTGATGACAACATATAGATCAAAGCTTCGACAAAGATATAATCAATGAATATAATCGTCGCTTTGAGAAGTATGTGATAAGAAAGATCTCCCCCTAAATTTGTGCATTATTTTAAATTTGTGTTTGAATGCAAATGCACAATCGATTAAGTACATGGATCACTTCTTACATGTCACATAGAACTTGGTGGTGTGCGAGAATAATTAGAATGAACATCATAGCACAACACAATCAATGAATGATCATCACATAAGCATTAAGATGATAGGAAATAGTAGCATCACACATTAAAGCGTATGATCAAACATCATCAAATGTGTATCACAAATAACCAAAAGAGTATCACAGCAACCAAAGGCAATTGTTTTTGAAAAAGCAACAAACACCAACCGCTCTCTCACTCGAAGCCTAAAGATCTATATACACTTCTCCCCTTTTGGCAACAAGTTACCAGAAAGTTCAAAGGCATATATCTAAGCATTCTTGGGCTGATCTCCTCCGGTTGTTGATGAAGGAGTCGAGAGTACATCATTGGTGAAGATCTCTGCAGATGTCGTGGATGGAGTTGGAGTGGCAACTAGAGGAACTGGAGCTGATGGAGCAAGAGCTGAGGTGACTGTAGCAGGAGCTAATGAAGAGGGCCTCAAGTCTGGATCAGGCACTATGGCTAATCTAGCTTGAGTAGTGAGCCGTGTGCTTGGCCTGAGAGGTGATCCATCCTCCTCCTCCTCCTCCTCATCATCATCAGAAGAAGTTGAAGAAACCCGAGGGATGTGCACTAAGTCAACTTCCTTCTGAAGCTCTATGACTGTCTTAGTCACCTTGTCCACCTTATCATTAAGAGTCTTGATCCTTGTTTCAAAGATCCTCACAAGACTGTTCTGGTTGTCCAGAATCCCCTTAATGTCCTTCTGCATGCCCTGAACTGATGAGATCAAAAGATCCATTTTCTCATTTCTGGATCTAGGGACTTGAGCACAAGTGGCTCTAGCTGCCTCTGCATGTGCCTGAGCTGTAGCTGAAGTGGGATGATCTGGGTCCATCACCACGATGTTATCCTCAAGCTCTGGCTGTAGGGGCAAATAGGGACTATCAAGAGCAAATATGTGCTTCTCAATCTGAGAGTTGATAAGCATCTGGATATAGGGTGCATAGCAGCAAGAGCGCTTCTGATCAATAGCAACCCTCTTGACTGTCTCAACAATCAAGTCCATGACCCTGATCCTGGTGTGTCTGTCAAGATGGATCAATATGTTGATGGAGTAGCCTCGGATCATCTTGTCATCTCCTGACTTGGGCATCAAAGTATGCCTCAGAATGGTGTTCATGGTACCGAGGCCAGCTTGAAGATAGTATATGGATCCTACCTTGTGGGAGTGCACTTTGTCTACAGGGATAGGAGTATACATATCCTTCATGGCATTGTGGCTCGCCTTGAATTCCATGTAGACATCCAAGTCTCCATATTGAACCTTAGAGACTCCTAGAAGTGCAGCCTATTCATCAACCGTGGAATCATACCTTGCTCCTTCTGTCATCCATACAATCCTACCATCTCCGTAGAAATGTGCGGTGGAGTAGAATTGCATGATAATCTCATCATTCCATGTAGTAAGTTTGCTGCCAACAAACTCATCCAAACCAATGCAGTGGAAATTGCCTTGGACACTTGGAAAATAGTCCTCATTCTCCTTAATGAATTTCCAGTCTACATACCTCATATCACTCACAGCTGGACTCTTGTCAAATCGCACAGTCTCATAGAAATCTTGCTCTTTGGTATAGAATCTGTAGTCCACGACTGTCTTCTTCCTTTGGGCATATGGATCTATAGCTCTCCATGCCCTCAAACCTAAGTCTTTCCTCTTCTTCATATCTTCAGCAAGTGGATAGCTGGAATTATGTACTGGAAGGCGTCGTCTGAGTTTCATCAAAGTTGTCATGTCATCGTCATGTTCAGCTCTGGAAGCAGTTCCTTTGTTCTTTTCAAAAGCTGGAATTTGCCTAGATGTCCTCTTAGGATTTTCAGCAGCAGCCTTCTTGGATTTGGTGTTCTTGGATGTGCCTAACTTAGGCATAGAATCATCTAGAAGTTTCTTGGCCTTCTTCTTAGGAGGAGCCTTTGCAGCTGGCTCAGCCTCCTCTTCAGCAGCACCTGCCTCCTCTGGATCTTCATACATAGATGTAGGCCTGCGAGTCACATGGATTATCCTCTTTCTGGATTTCTTCTCCCCTGCCTTCTTAGGCATAGACTTCCTTGGGGGATCAATGGTCATTGTGGCCCTAGCACTCTTAGGTGCTCTCATAGCTTCAGAGCTAGCATAGACTTTGCCAACAACTCCCCTCAAAGAAATGGCTTCAGTAGCAGACTTCTTAGCGGCTTTTTCTTGCTTCTTGGCAAGAATCTCCTCAGGGATAAAGTTTGAATCCTCCTCATCTAAATTCAGCTTCCTCCTGGTCCTAGTAGCAGACTTGGGCAACCCATGGGAGCTGGGAGTGCGTGGATCTGAAGATGTACTAGGCTCAGGACTAGTGCCTGAACTCATGTCAACACCCTGCTCTGGCAAATTCTAACTGTCCTTTGCATCTGACATACTGACACCGTGAATAGAGTACAGAAGAGCAGAAGAAGATGAGTCATCACAAAATGAGGCTGGTTTTTGAAAGTTTGAACAATAGATTTTCAAAGTTTTGCATTCTGTCAAATGAATATCGGTACAATTGAAGCAAAATTATTGGAGCTATCGACACATACTTCCTCCTTAGCCGAAACTTGGCACCCCTTTCGGTAAGACCGAAAGGTGCACTTGGTTTCATCGAGAAAGTTGTCAGTACCCAAGATGTCCAAATCGGTGACACCGATTTGCCTGCTTTGGTTCCACCAAGATTCATCGGGCGGACGGCAAAACCCTAAAATTCCATGGTTCTCTAATCTACGGGATTCCTTTTGTGGATAGAAGGCTTTCAAACAGTGGCAAGATATCACAGAAACCCTAATGCGCAAGATTTGGAGGTTGGAGCGCAAGAGGGGGCCGAATCCATACCCTAGCTTGGCAACGGATCCGCTACGACGGCGACGATGGAGAAGATTTCGTCGACGGCGGTGATTCCTAGCGGCGGAGGATCGCAGGGGGACAAGGGCGATGACCAGGGTTCTTGAAAACGGTATCTTGGCTTCTGAGGCACGACAGGTTAAGGATGAATTTCAAAGCGTCGGGGTCAACAGTATATATACCCACCACTGACGGTGACGCCGATTCTATATTGTCGGAGTCACCGAGTTCCTCAACTGCGAGTTGATAGGGAAACTCGATGTAACCGAAAATATGGAATCGGTAGTACCGAGATAGAAAAACCAGATCAACCCTAGGCATTCGGTGAGACCGAGATTTTGGGGTTGGTTCCACCAATATGCACTTGGGAGGTTTTAATGGTCAGTCCTTGTCGATACGGAACTCCGAGTGCTCCACACAAAGGGATCGAAAAGCACTCGTTCAAATTTTGTGATGCAGCATGAATAGAGTATGAGGTGAGAAAGCATAGATAGCAAAAGAGTGGTCCTAGGCATTCTTGTCCATCCAATTGGCAAAACATAAATCAAAGACCAAATAGCAACAATTGGATGTCCTCAAATGAGAAAATGAAATCATGACAAACATGCACAAACACTCTAGCATCTAACATGCACTTGGGCGATGACGAAGTTATCTATATATGAGTATTTGACTTAGGAGCCAAGTAAGAATACTTGATCATAGGTCATACTCATCGTTTAAGCACAAGTGGGGTTACCACTTTTACATAAAGCATTTAATGTTGTCACATACTAAGATATGCTTTGACTCAAGTCTTAGAGTAAAGCTCCCCCTTGATGTGACATCCCCCCATAAGAGGGATAAACTAACCTTGGGTTTTGTCGATGAAGACTTCATGTTGGCGAGGTAGTGCTGGATGTTCAAACTTGATAAAGATCACCAAGAGTTGGGAGCATCCTTGTTGTTTCCTTACTCTTCTCACCTACATGGGTTAGTCCCAACACCCAAGAGACAAATACAAGGATGTCTATGGACATGGAGTGCAAAGCATGTGTGATGATGTCCATTGATTTGTTGATTTTACCTTTGAGGGAATGTGTGACTCCTTGAACTATTGCATATGGTTGATGTTTATTGGAAATAGATCTTGCCAATAATGAATGTGAGTGAATTTCATTGGCGGAGTCAACATCAAGAACTTTCTAGTTCTTCTTCGTGGGGACCCACATCAAGTTGATGGGGATCCTTGGTATTGTAGTAGCCTTTGTAGACATTGAGCTTGAAGTAGCCTTGGTAACCCACTCCACCATAGCTAGGGATTCATCTTCATATGAGTTAATGTCCTCTTGAAGCTTGTTCTTGCCCTTGAGCTTGTGGTCTTGTGGTGGAAGGTCATCTTGAGTGTTTGTCCCCTTGGGAAGAGTATTTTCATACTTCTACTTTTGAGGAAAAAAATTGGGCTCGGGATATTGACCTTCTTCCCATTCAACTCCATTAGCATTGAAGTAGCCAACACCACGATTCTTCCGGTATCCTCCATGCTTGCGTACAATTTCCTCAAATTTCTTACACCCGACAAGACTCTTGTAGATACCTTTGTCTATAATTACTTTCAATAAAGCATTTTCTTGCTCAAGTGTAACTTGGCTAAGAGAATCATGATTAGTGGAATCAATAGAACTGCTAGGAGCAACATCATTGGGTTTAGCATTTTTATTGTTGCTACTAGATGAAGAACCTTTCTTGCCTTTGTTACCAGTTTGCTTAGATTTAACTTGTGGCATGAATGTGGACAAGAGTAGTCGTTTGGCAAGATAAGATGAAGTCTTCTTTCGGAGATCGTCACTGATAGCTTTAAGAAATTCATGTTCTTGCTCCAAATTGAGCTTCTCGAAGCGTAGCTTCTCATGAGTTCTTACAAGATCTCTATGATCTTCAAGAGTAGATTCATGGGCTAACTTAAGAGTGTTAAGTTCTGTAGTTAGTTCTTCTATTTTCATCTTATCATCGTCAATCGACCTATCTTGACTAGCATGAGAATTATCAAGTTCATTTTGATCAACATCACTAGTTTTATCACATAGCAAGTCATCATCACAAAGCAAATCATCTTCATCACTATCAAAATCAAGATATTAGGGGTGTGATACCTTGGGGACTTTACCCATGAAGCAACTTCCACTCCATTCGTTTGGTGAATCAAATAGATCATAAGAGTTGGTAGTCACTAGAGCAATTCCGGCAACACCTTCATCTTGACTATAGTCGGAGTTGGAGTGATAGCTTCTCTCGGAGTGGTTGTTGGAGTCGGAGCCAGAAACCCATTCACCAACATGAGCTTGTGTTTCCTTCTCGAGTAGCTCTTGGTGTACTTGTCCTTCTTCTCCGAATCTCTACTTCTCCTTGAGGGTCTTCGTTCATAACCATCATCTCTACTCATTCTCTCTCTTCGAGGTGATTCATTCCTTGAGCTTCGTCTTCTAGGTGACTCTTCTCTTTGTTTGTAGGGAGCCGGGCACTCATTTGAGTAGTGTCCGGGCTTCCCACAATTGTAGCAGTTTCCGTCATGACTTGACGAACGCTTCTCTTCATATCTTGTGTTGGAGTTTCTTTCTTTGCTTCTATTCTTGCAGAACTTGTTGAATTTATTAACCATGAGGCTTATCTCTTCATTTGTGACCAGGTTGTCGCTTAAGGTAGCGGGAGCATCACTTGTGGCTTTGTAAGCACCGCTAGACTTGTGGTGAAGCTCTTCCTTGTCTTTGAGTGTCATCTCATGAGCAACAATTCTAGCAATCACTTCTGTTGGCTTGAGATCTTTGTAGCTGGGCATCATTTGGATCAATGTGCAAACGGTGTCATATCGATCATCCAGAGCTCGAAGTATTTTTTGATGATGAATTTGTCAGTCATTTCTTCGCTTCCTAAGCCGGCAATCTCATTGGTGATGAGAGCTAGCCTAGAGTACATCTCAGCGACTCCTTCACCATCCTTCATCTTGAACTTGTCAAGTTGACTTTGAAGAACATCCAACTTGGATTCTCTCACAGATTCTGTACCTTCATGCATAATCAAAGTATCCCAAATCTCTTTAGCATTCTCAAGACATCTGATCTTGTTGAATTCTTTAAGGCATAGGCAGTTGAAGAGAATGTCACATGCTTGAGAATTGAGTTCCAACATCTTCAACTCATCGGCGGTCGCTTCACCATCCGGTTCTTTTCCTTTCGCAAAGAATTCACCTTGCATGCCAACATGAACAACAACCCAAACGGAGGGGTTATGACCAAGAAAATGCATTTTAATTTTGTGCTTCCAACTAGCAAAATTTGTGCCATCAAAGTACGGACCTCTATGGTGATAATTACCCTCACTAGATGCCATACTTCTCCTAGGTTGTGAGACCAATGCAATTGAGACCAAAGCTCTGATACCACTTGTAGGAACGAAAGTAAGTCTAGAGGGGGGGGGGTGATTAGACTACTTGACCAAATGAAAGTTTTGCCTTTTCCCAAATTTCAATGTTTGCAGTTTTAGCATTCATGGAAAGTCAATTTCACCCTACACATGCTAGTCTAAGAGTATAGCAGCGGAAAGTAACAACAAGCATGAGTAAAAGGGATAGGGTAGGAAGATCAAACGCAGTTGTAGACACGATGATTTTTCCCGTGGTTTTGATAGGTGGCGCTATCGTACATCCACGTTTATGGAGTCTTCAACCCATGGAGGGTAACGGTCGTGAGAGTCCACGGAGGGCTCCACCCATAAGGGTCCACGAAGTAGCAACCTTGACTATTCCATATGGCTTCCATCCACGAAGGACTAGCCTCACTATGTGTAGATCTTCACGAAGTAGGCAATATCTTTGCCCTTAAAAACTTCTTGGTTCACTCCACAACACGAAGTAGGAGACTCCCAAGCGACACCTAACCAATCTAGGAGGCACCACCCTCCAAAAGGTAATAGGCTCTGTAATGACGATGAACTCCTTGCTCTTGTGCATCAAGATGATAGACTACTCAACACACAATCACTCTCTCACAGATTTGGCTTGGTAGAAGAGATGGGATTGATGGAAAGCAACTTGGGGAGGCTAGAAATCTTGATCCATATTGTTGGAGTGGAATCTCTTGATCTCAACACAAGGGTAGGTGGTTCTCTCTCAGAAAATCTGATAGGATAGGTATGGGATAGTTCTGAGTGCTACTCTTTCGAGTAGGCGGTGGTGAAGGGGTATATATAGGCATCCCCAAAAATCCAACCACGACACACAAAATGACCAACTCGGTGACACCGATGTGTTATTCTCGGTGGTACCGAAGTGACCAAAAGGTGGCAGCTTTTGAATCTCGGAGGGACCGATATATGAATCTCGGTTGCACCGATAAGGTGACCAACTGTCAAATTTCCAATCTCGGTGACACCGACCCAACATTCTCGGTGGTACCGAAAATTTGAATTTGCATAACAGAAAGTTGGCAACCTAAACTCAGTGGCACCGGTATGGAATCGGTTGCACCGAAGTGGCTAGGGTTTGGCTGAGTCTGTCTAGGTTCTAGAATAGGTGGCATCGGGATAGGAATGTTGGTTGCACTGATTTTGAATGTTTGCTTATAGATAGACTTTGGTGGGAGAGTTTGTGGATGTTTCTAGTGACTATCACTTGTGCACATATGAGTATTTTGTTCACCAACAAAACCTTACCCCTTTTACTAGTATTGGCTTTCCTATAGACTCAAATTGATTTCTCACAAATGTAAAATGTAGAGTACTCTTGCTTGAAGCTTGGCCAACCTATTTCCTTGCATCTTGGAGTAATACCACAATCTCTACAATCCTTTTGCCATCCATATCATTGAACTTTTCCTGAAATATACTTGGTGGAAACATTAGTTCAATGACTTATATGTTGTTATTAATTACCAAAACCACCAAGGGAGCAAATGAGCTTTCACCTAAACTTGGTCCTATATATAGTGGAGGGGAGGGGAGGGCTGAACACACCAATTCCTACCCTCCGGTGGTAGCTCTCCCTCTCCCGTTACTATGGTTTCTTCTCAGATCGCATCTATAGTAGCACTTGGCGAAGCCTTGTCGGGATTGCTCCACCATCATCGCCACCACGTCTTCGTTCTGGTTCAGATCCCATATACTTATACTTCTTGTCTTGTTGGATCAAGAAGGAGGAGACATCATCAAGCCACACGTGTGTTGAACGCGAAGGTGTTGTCCATTTGGCGCTAGATCAGATCGGATCAGGATTGGATCGTGAAGAGTACGACTACATCAACTGCGTTATATATGCTTCCGCTTAGCGATCAACAAGGGTATGTAGATACACTCCCCCTCTTGTAGCTATGCATCTCCATGGATAGATCTTGGGTGTTTGTAGGAAATTTTTTGTTTCCCATGCAACGTTCCCCAACAGTGGCATCATGAGCTAGGTCTATGCGTTGATGGTATGCACGAGTAGAACACAAAAGAGCTTGTGGGCATTGATGTTCAGATTTCTTACCTCCTTAGTCTTATCTTGATTCGGTGGTATTGTGAAATGAAGCGGCTCAGACCAACCTTACTCGTCCATGTACGAGAGACTGGTTCCATCGACCGTCATGCAACTTGTTGCATAAAGATGGCTGGCGGGTGTCTATCTCTCCCACTTTAGTTGAATCGGATTTGGCAGAGGCGGTCCTTGTAGAAGGTTAAAAGGCAACTTGATTATCACAGTTCTAGCTGTGTGTAGGTAAGAATGGTTCTTACTAGTTGCCCATAGCAGCCATGAAAAACTTGCAAGAAAAAAGTAGAAGACATCTACCTTTTTTTGCAGGGCATGTTGTGACGTGATATGGCCAAGACGTGATTTGATATATGTTGATGTATGAGATGATCATGTTTTGTAATAGTTATCATGACTTGCATGTCGATAAGTATGACAACCGGATGGAGCCATAGGGTTTTCTTTAATTTATTGTATGACCTGCGTGTGAATCACTAAATGCCATGTAATTGCTTTTACTTTATCGCTATGTGTTAGCAATAGTTGGCGCGACAACCACATGACGACACGATGATGGAGATCACGATGACGGAGATCATGGTGTCATGCCGGTGCTTTGGAGATGGACATCAAAAGCACGAGATGATGATGGCCATACCATGTCACTTATACGATTTGCATGTGATGTTAATCCTTTTTATGCATCTTATTTTGCTTAGAACGATGGTAGCACTATAAGATGATCCCTCACTAAAATTTCAAGATAAAATTGTGTTCTCCCCAAGTGTGCACTGTTGCGAAGGATCATCGTTTCGAATCACCACGTGATGATCGGGTGTGATAGACTCTACGTTCGCATACAACGGGTGTATGCCGGTTTTGCACATGCAGAACACTTGGGTTAAACTTGACGAGCCTAGCATGTACAGACATGGCCACGGAACACAAGAGAGCAAAAGGTCGAACATGAGTCAGATTGTAGATATGATCAAGATGGAGATTTTCACCATTGAAACGACCTCATCTCATGTGATTATCGGACTTGGGTTGGTGGATTTGGATCATGTCACACTTAGACAACCCGAGGGATGTTGATTTGAGTGTGAGTTCTTAAGTAATATGATTAATTGAACTCATTATCCTGAACATAGTCAAAATATCTTTGCAAATTATGTTGTAGATCAATGGCTCGCGCGATAGCTCCCCTATATTTTGATGCATTCCTAAAGAAAAACTAAGTTGAAAGATGGTAGTAGAAATTATGCGGATTGGGTCCATAAACTAAGGATTGTCCTCATTGCTTCAAAGAAGGCTCATATCCTTGATGCACCGCTCGGTGCGCCAACCGCTCAAGCGTCGTCTGTAGGTGTTGAGATCATCAGACATGCATATTTTTTATGAATGCTTGATAGTTCATTGTGTCATGCTTTACGGCTTAGATTGAGGCTCCAAATACGTTTGAACGTCACGGAGCATATGAGATGTTTCAAGAGCTGAAATTGGGATTTCAGGCTTGTGCCCATGTTGAGAGGTATGAGACCTCCAACAAGATTCTTTGCATGCAAGATAAAAGAGAATAACTCAATCAGTGAGCATGTACTCAGATTGTCTGGGTGCTACAATTGCTTGAATCAAGTGGGAGTTGATCTTCCAGATAAGATAGTGATTGACATAGTTCTCCAAGTCACTGCCACCAAGCTACTAGAGCTTCATGATGAACTATAACATGCCAGGAATGGACAAGATGACCCCTAAGCTATTCGTGATGTTTTACACCATGAAAGGTACAAATCAAGAAGGATCATCAAGTGTTTATGGTTAGTAAAACCACTAGTTTCAAGAAGGGTAAGGGCAAGAAGGAAAACCTAAAGAATGGCAAAACAATTGCCGCTCCAGTGAAGAAACCCAAGATTGAACCAAAACCTGAGACTAAGTGCTTCTATTGTAAGGGGAACGGTCACTAATAGCGGAACTACCCCAAATACTTGGTAGATAAGAAGGATGACAATGTCAATAAAAGTATATTTGATATATGTGTTATTGGTGTGTACCTTACTAGTACTCCTAGTAGCACCTGGGTATTAGATACTGGTTTAGTTGCTAATATTGGTAACTCGAAATAAAAAGTACGGAATAAACGGAGACTAGCTAAGGACTAGGTGATGATGTGTGTTGGAAGTGTTTCCAAGGTTGATGTGATCACCATCGCACTCTCCCTCAACCTTCGGGATTAGTGTTAAACCTAAATAAAAGTTATTTGGTGTTTGCGTAGAACATGAACATGATTAGATCGTGTTTATCACAATATGGTTATTCATTTGAGTCAGAGAATAATGGTTATTCTGTTTACATGAATAATACCTTTAATGGTCATGCATCAAATGTGAATGATTTATTGAATCTCGATTGTAGTGATACACATGTTCATAATACTGATGCCAAAAGATGCAAAGTTAATGATGATAGTACCACATACTTGTGGCACTGCCGCTAAGGTCATATTGGTGTGAAGCGCATGAGGAAACTCCATGCTGATGGATCTTTGGACTCACTCGATTTCAAATAGGTTGAGACATGCGGACCATGCCTCATGGGCAAGATGATTGAGACCCTGTTTTCCGGTATGATGGAGCAGGGAAGTGACTTATTGGAAATGATACATGTTGATGTATGCAGTCCAATGAGTGTTCAAGCCTAAGGTGGATGTCGTTATTTTCTTACCTTCACTGATGATTTGAGTAAATATGAGTATATTTACTTAACGAAACACAAGTCTGAAATGTTTGAAAAGTTCAAGCAAATTCAGAGTGAAGTTTAAGATCATCGTGACAAGAAGATTAAATGTCTACAATGTGATCGTGGAGGTGAATATCTGAGTTACGAGTTTGGTATGCAACTTAGGACAATGTGGAAGTTTCTTCACAGCTCACGCCACCTAGAACACCATAGTGTATTGGAGTGTCCGAATGTCGTAGTCGTCCTCTATTAGATATGGTGCATACTATGATGTCCCTTAACGATTTGTCACTATTGTTTTGGTGTTATGCATTAGAGACAACTACATTCACTTTAAATAGGGCACCATCTAAATCCGTTGAGATGACACTATATGAACTATCGTTTGGCAGAAACCTAAAATGTCATTTCTTAGAGTTTGGAAATGTGACACTTATTTCTGATAAGCTTGAACCCAAAGCGGAAAAGTGCATCTTCATAAGATACCCTAAAGCGACAATTGGGTGTACCTTTTATCATAGATCCGAAGGCAAGGTCTTTGTTACCAAGAATGGATCCTTTCCAGGGAAGGATGTTCTCTCGAAAGAAGTGAGTTGGAGGACGGTAGAACTTGATAAGGTTATCGAACCTTCACTTGAATTGGAAAGTAGCGCAACGCACGAAGGTCTTCCTGGAATGCGTACACCAATTGAAGAGGAAGCTAATGATGATGATCATGAAGCTTAAGATCAAGTTGCTACCAAGCCTCGTAGGTCGACAAGGACTCGTACCGCCCCTAAGTGGGATGACAATCTTGTATTAGAGGTCATGTTGTTAGACAATAGTGAACCTACAAGCTATGACGAAGCAGTAGTGGGTCCAGATTCCAACAAATGGCTAGGAGCCATGAAATCCAAGATAGGATCCTTGTATGAAAACCAAATATGGACTTTGGTAGACTTGCCCAATGAACGGCAGGCCGTTAAGTACAAATGGACATTTAAGAAAAAGACAAACGTTGATGGTAAATGTAACCATTTATAAAGCTCAACTTGTTGCAAAGAAGTTTCCGACAAGTTCAAGGAGTTGACTATGATGGGACTTTCTCACCCGTAGCTTTCAGTGTCGAGAGACAAGGAGACCACACTCGCATTGCACTCCACTGCACTGCAGCTAATGGATCACTTGACGGACAAGTTGGTCCTGGCTGCTTCGTTTCGTTACGTTGTGACAAAGTCACCGTAGAGGCCACTTGTATAGCGGTCAAAGTAATCCGTGAGTGGATTTGATCTTCTGGTCAAAGGTTCCTGCAGGAAGGTGACAAGAAGTACCAATTGTCCGACTGTCAAATGGTACGTGGGGTGGGGACGGGGTGGATGGCTAATTCGGTGGTGACGACGACTTTGGGAACAAAATACGTAGCGAGAGCGACTTGTCAGTGCCATGTCTATATCGTCTGGGGTCATGGCAAAGACTCGACGTCGTCACGACTGGCGGTAGCTGATTATGAGGTTTATCTGCTTAATGAAATTGCTTCTACGACGCTCGCCGTGTGGTTGATTATGACGTTTGTGACCAATTATAGTTAGTTAACTCATCACACACGACAATCACAAATGGTGTTTGTTGTTGAAACGGCTTAGCTAACTGAAGAGGACAGAATGAACATGTACTAAACTTATTTTTTGCAATAATAAAACACAAAAGATCTTAGAGAAAGGCCAACCGTGCCCACTAAGAACGGACAAAGAATGCCACCTTAGAGACCATGTTGGATGACATATTGGAGAATCGATTGCATTGTCTTCTCAATGAAAAATGAGAGTGTCAAAGTGGAACAAGGGGGCGAACTTGCCAAGGGAAAGACTCCAACAACAAACGAGATGAATGTAAGAGCGTCCAATTACAAGGTACAGTAGGATGATGCATTTCTTCTTGGCATGGATGAACATCTCTCTTGATGCACCTATTGGCACTTATCAAACCAAAAACACCTTTTAGAGGTTCATTGAGGAGCACTATAAACACAATGTGAAGATTCCTTCCAATTGAACACAATGTTCACTCTTACACCTCTGGAGTGCAATTCTAGATTGTTGCAACTAGTGGACAAGTTGTGTTTGTGACATTGACTTAACATCCAAGTGGAGTGCTAAAAGGGGAGGATTCGAACTACATCCAAGCACTATACAAGCAAGAAATGAACAACAAGGAGCAAAGATGCAAGGTTCATGTCCGTGGACACAAGTTGAATGGTTGACTAGAAAAGTTCTTTTTAGAGCTCATTCTTCAAAAGACTTTGAAGATGCCATGGAGTCGGCACTTTGCTGGATGTAGTGATGCGGGTGTGATGCACTTTCTTCTATCTTTTATGTTCTTTCTTTCGATGATATATGTGGTGTTTTGATAACCTTTTTGGGATGATATGAGGAGTATTTTAGTTGAATTCTTGCGCGAGTGTGGTTTCAAGTGGAGAGTGAAATTTCAAAATTATGCTTTTAAAATGTTGTCGAACTTCATGTTTTTAAATGTCAGTGATGGAATAGAATATGATGTCAAAATAGTCTTTATATGCAAAAGAGATGAGAACTAGTAAATCAAAGAAAAGTGGGAGTTAAGTTTAGGGGATATGCTGGGTCACAACCTTCGAATACCTAGAAGGTCTTTTTGGCGGTCTTCAATTGGGAGTTAAGCATTTAGTATTTGCTAGAGTTGCTCTTAGGAACGATGTTATTTTGTGTGCACTTCAACCACCTCCCATGTAAGAACATCTTCAGTCATGACTTGGAAATTCAGACCCTCAAACGCCTGCACATATGCCCGGTCAGTGACCGGGCGTGTCCGTTTTGAACTCGTACTTTTTCGTTCGTGCAGCCGCATCTCTCATATTTTTCCTCATATGTCCCGTCGCTTGCACGTGATTGGTGAAGAAGAAGAGCGAGAAAGAAAAGAATGAATAAAGAAAGAGAAAATGTGGTCCGGGGTGGGGTCGCCTTCTACGTGGCGGACTGACCGGACGTGTCCGGACGCATCTGCGACTCCTCATATTGTCCTCATATTTGAGATGAATATGAGGGGTGCCGGTCAGTCCGGACGTTTGAGATGGGTATAAGGGGTCCGTCTGGATCACGTTTCGTGACCGGTTAGTGACCGGATGGACTGTCTGAACGTTTGAGGAGAGTACGAAGGGTCCGGTTGTAAATGCTCTAATCCCTTCACACTTATTTTTCTTTCTTTTTTTAAAAGAGGAGAAGACCCTCGGCCGCTGCATTAGGTGATCCACACAACCATATACTGTACTATGTGTCAAGTTTTAGCACCACAATAATTTGTACATGCAAATTCTACCATGATCTATAATTCGACAACATTTCAAATTCCAACCATCAAACACCATATGTGTTATCAATTTTCTCGCACATACCACATCACCTCACAAAATAATTAAATGCAAAAAATATGCTTAATTACCTCGAAGGTTCGAGCAACGAAAGCTGAACTGAAGACCAAAGATTGTTTAACCTTGGAGCGAGCAAAAGCTGAGCGTCAATGCAACATTCATCAGATATCTAAACAGAATGCTAGTAGTTCCAAAATTGTAGTACTTTCATGCAGTTTCAGTATCTGTATATACGAGTTTTCACAATACAGATTTTGCACGGTCACATCGAAGGATCAGCATGCTGTACATATAACTCGTATACTCTATATACACCGGTCGAGCAACTCAACATATATTGAACCAATTAACTCAACTAAACTAATCCATCATATAACAAAAAAAAAAGTTGCTAACTACTCCTAACTCCCAAGAATCGATACCGGGTTGCTCAGAAGTCATCGGCCTCCAAAATGGAGCTCAGCGTTGGGATGCCAGATGCACGGCGGCGACGGCGACTGCTGCTGCGGCTTCCACTCCAACCAGTTCCCTTCCTCGCCTTCGCCGCTGGCTCATCGGCGCCGTATTTACCGTACGCATGGTGATGATCCGATTCACCGCCCGGTCCGGCGATCTCGTCAGCGACAACGAGCGGCGCCACACGGGCCGCCGCCTTCCGTCGCTTGCCAGTGGCGCCGGGCATCCCGGCCCCGTTCTTGCGCCGCGGGGGTGACGCAACGCCGACGGCGACGGCCAGCGCCGAGCTAGCTCTGGCGGCGAGCGCGGCCATCTCCGGGCCGGAGAGTGAGCGGCGGAGCGTTGACACGGGCAGCACGAAGTAGAGCCACCCGGGCTGGAGCGCCTCCTCGGGCGCAAGCGCGCGGGCGGGCACGTCGAAGCGGAGCTCGTCGGAGCTGCACAGGAAGACCGACGCGCCTGGGCGGCGCTCTTGGACACTATCCAGGGCCTCGCGCGCCGTGATAGGTGCCGCGAACTGTGCCATGGAGCCGTCTACGTCCACCACCTTGGCTGTCTTGGTGCCCACTGTTCGGCCGGACCCCGAAGCCGTCGACGGCGGCGAGTGCGAGACGCAAGAGCCCATTTCTTCCCTTGCGATGAAGTGTTCGTCGTAGTGAGACCGTGTGAGCAAGTACAAAGTGGATTGGTTGATCTGGTGATCCGTTGGTACGAGCCGGCGTGTGATGCAGCTTTTTATAGGTGGCAGTAAGAAGCGGTTTGCAAGAGGGTTCATGTTGCGTTTATGCCATGACGCAAGCCGGTTCGTCATCCTGTCAGTGTCAACGGAGACAAGGAAGAGAGTACTTGCATTGCAGTACTTGAAGGGCAAGTTGTGGCTGCTGGCTGCATAGTTTAGTGGGGACAAAGTCCACGATGTGTCCGTGACCGTGCATAATCAACGTTCCAAAAGGAAGTAGGAGTACTACCTTTTGTGTTAAATTTTAATCATAGAATGAACTAGCAAAGTGTTCAGGTATGTCATTAAAATTTATGTCATTAAAAACTATATTCAAATACGAATCCAACGATATAATTTTTATTAACATGAATTAAACTTTGACGTAAATATAAAAAAGATCAATAAACCCGCACGAAGGTAGTAGTGGATAAACAACAGCTATGGCAACTTGTTAGCTAGCGGTCAAAGTAATGAGTGAGTAGTTCTGCTCGGCCACGTACCTCGTACTTTTAGTCGAAATTTCCCGGGGGCTGGCAGGCCTAACTGATGGTGCATGCATGGCCAGATTGATAATTAATTAACGATCGAGACGTGGTTGACAGCGAGTTTCAGAACAAAATACGCAGTACTAGCAGACAATGTCATGGATCGTCTGGGGTCATGGCTAATCGCGTCCATCGTCACGGCTCGCGGCAGCTGATTACGACGCTCGGGACGCGAACGGTCTCAGAAGATGTGCCATTTCACGAGACAATCTCGGCCTCGTGGTACTACTAACTTTCTAAAGCTTTGGCGCCATCTCGGGAGTGGAGCTTGCTAAGGCTTCCTTTGGTTCATATGATTATCATAGGAATAGGAAACTCGTAAAAAATAAGATGACATGCATCTTAAATCTATGAGTAGAAATAGGAAAAGAGATGTCATTTGGTTCACAGCATAGGAATTTTTCTATTGAGTCTAGTTTTTTTTCCTTTAAAATGTGAAGGATATAAATCAATCCTATGTAGAAATAGGAAAGCATTCCTACAAATCAAAGGGCTCTAAAGATTTTTTTATTAAAAAATCCCATCCTATAGAATTTCTGTGAAATTCATCCAAACCAAAGGAGGCCAAACTTCTTTCACAAGATGCTTGACATCTCCATAGACGTGACCTGGTAAAACATCACATCGCTTGATTCAGAGAATCTGATACAAAAATAAATTTTAGGGCCTCTTTGATTCGTAGGATTTTTAAAATGCGGGGATAGGAAAAGTATAGGGTTGGAGTGTCATGTCCATTTGAACCCTATAGGGTTATCAAGGAGTGTTTGATGGCACGGAAAAAACAAAGAAATTATAAAAAGAGGTTGGAGTGGATGTTAGATTTCCTATGAAATGTAGCATAAAAGATTCCATAGGGAAAAAATCCTATGAGA
Source organism: Hordeum marinum (assembly GCA_022496015.1). NCBI lineage: Eukaryota > Viridiplantae > Streptophyta > Magnoliopsida > Poales > Poaceae > Hordeum > Hordeum marinum. The sequence continues at coordinate 345,216,353 of CM039676.1, read as the reverse complement.
TCCAATCCTATGAATCAAAGGACCAATGTAGAAAAAAATCATGAGGATCTTAATCCTCCAAAAACCCTATAGAATTTCTTTGAATCAAAGGAGCCCTTACATCTTTGACTTTGAGGCTAAAAAACACCTTTCAAACAGATATTTTCAATGTAATTATATCTTTCTCTTTTGAATATGTAAATTACAACACCTTACACATATAAATTTACATCACCATCTCCATCTCTACAAGATGTAAAAATGAAAAAGACCGTCAACTGTCCAAAAGCCATTCATTTCCTTCCCCCAACCCACTCTACTTTCTCCCGCCGCCCCGCCATTTGAGCTCGTCCACCGCAGCGCGCCGCCGCTGCCCCGCGATAGATTCGCGGTCCCTCCACCCCTCGCCGCCGACCCCACGGCGATTCGGCCATCGCCCGTCATCCCCCATTGTTAATCGGGCGATTTCCACCCGCCACGGCCCCACGATTCGGCCGTCGCCCGCCGGTAGATTCGACTCTACGACAGCCTCCCCGACGCCGCAGCCAACACCATCACCTCACCCTCCCTCATGCCACCCCGTCACCGCCCCGCCATCTTCTCACCCTCCCCCCGCACCGCCCCGTCGCCATCCCATGGCCGCCAAGCACCATCGAAATGCCATCCCATCGTCGCTGAGCACGACCACATCGTCTTCATGCCGCCGAAGAAGACCCCGAGGAGCAAGACAAGGTTCTTTGTCATAAGGGTGAAGCCCTCCGACAACTTTGGGGTGGACTTCTATGACGTCGGCCGCCGCTTTTGGCTGGGCACCTACCCCACCGTCCATGAGGCCGCACGTGCCTACGACGTGACGGTGTGGTGTGTCAGGAGGCCAAAGAAGGACCTATGCTTCCCAGAGATCGAGACCCGGGCGGATGCGGAGTTTCTCGTGTCGGGGGAGGGTCCATGTGGAGGAGATAAAGAAGATGAACAAGAGGGTCGCCATTGTCGTTAGTCCCAACGATAGCAACGAGGTGGCGATGGCGAGGTTCGCTCTTGAGCATCCAGAGTATTTGCGGGCCGAGCAGGAGTTCTCCTAGAAGCATGACGTCAAGCAGCAGAAGAAGAAAGGGGTGAAGAAGGAGGATGAGGCCGGCCCCTCAATAGCGATCACCGTCGAGTCCTCTTGGAGGAGTATAGGGTGACTCGAAGGAGGAGGACGAGGGATGCGACAGCCCGAACAAGGATGAGTTCTAGGATCAGTTCAAGAGCTTCGACGATGAAGAGTAGTTATCTTCAATGGTGTAGTTGAAGTAGTAGCAGTAGTAACTTAATGAATGTATTAGCTCGAACTAATAGTAGTCATCGTTTAATTTATGTTTTAAATTAGAACTAAGTATAATAATTATTTTTGAAATGAAGTACTAGTTGAATTTTCTATGTTTCAATTGTAGGTTTCAAATGAAATACTAGTCGAAGTATAGTTTTTACATCTTCTATCAAAGTTGCTTTTTTACATCTTCATTTTGCATCATTTGTTGGAATTGCCTATCTTTTAAATATGCAAAAAATACTTTTAAAAATATAAAATGTTACATCTTCTCTTCTATTGACGGAGGGGCTAGCTGACCTGAGTATGACGCATGCGAGGTCGTTACGCCGTCAGTTAGTGGAGGCTGGCAGAGCAATTACACTGGTAGACCTGCACATGCATGCAAGATGTGCTACCTCTTGAGCATGCCTTGGTTTTTCCTTGAAGAGGAAAGGGTGATGCGGCGAAGTAGGTTAGTATTTCCCTCAGTTGTTGAGAACCAAGGTATCAATCCAGTAGGAGGAACAAGCAAGTCACCAATGGATGCACCTACACAAATAATCAAACTCTTGCACCCAACGCTATAAAGGGGTTGTCAATCCCTTCATAGTTATTTGCAGGGATTAGATCTGATAGAGATAGATGTAACGAGTGCGGAAAGTAAAAGATAAATAAATTGCAGCAAGAATAGATCTGAAAATATATGATGGAAAATAGACTCGGGGCTATAGGTTTCACTAGAGGCTTCTCTCTTGAAGGCAAATATCATGGTGGGTCAACAAATTACTGTCAAGCAATTGATAGAAAAGCGAATAATCATGTAGTTATCCAAGGTAATGATCATGCATATAAGAAATTAGAGGAGATTCAAATAAGATTCATGGATAATCTGAACATAAACTCACAATTCATCGGATCTTGACGAACACACCACAAAAGAGGATTACATCGGATAGATCTCCATGAAGATCATAATGAACATGGTATTGAGGATCAAAGAGAGAGAAGAAGTCATCTAACTACTAGATATGGACCCGTAGGTCTATGGTGGACTACTCACGCATCATCGGAGGGGCAATGGAGTTGATGTAGATGCCCTCCGTGATCGAAACCCCCTCCGGTAGATTACCGGAAAAGGCTCCAAGATTGGATCTTTCGGGAACAGAGGCTTCCAGCGGCGGAAAAATATTTGCATGGCTCTTTTTGATATTGGGGAATATTTGGATATTTATAGGCCAAGAATTAGGGTTAGGAGACCTGCCAGGAGGCGACAAGCCTGCTAGGCACGGCCAGGGGGGCCGCGCTAGTAGGCTTGTGGCGCCCTAACACCTCCCCTGACGTGCACTCGAAGCTTGGATGACTTGTTTCCTTCCAGAAAAATTCTTTTCGTAGGTTTTATTCTATTTGTACTCCGTTTAGTATTCCATATCTGCAAAACTCAAAAACAAGGAAAAAATTGAAACTGGCACTTGGCTCTAGATTAATAGGTTAGTCCCAAAATAATATAAAATAGTATATTAATGCATATAAAACATCCAAAATAGATAATATAATAGCATGCCATCATAAAAAGTTATAGATACGTTGGAGACGTCTCAGTATGCCGCATGCCACTTCCACCGGTCAAAGCGGAAATTCGCACAACACACAGGTGGCTGCCCACACCCGGAAACACTGTTTTTGACCTTGTCAGCAAATTCCGTCACACACCGGACTTGATCGGAAAAATTTCACGATCTGACCTTTCTAGAAATGCCAGACACCGCGGCATTGCCACCACACGTAGAAACGGTGACCTATGTCGTGTTTCCACTAGACACAGAAACATGGTCCTGCGCTACGTTGCTTCCCTAGCCCACTGCAAAGCGTAGCACGCATTGCCTGGTGACGTGGCAGGCTAGAAACGCCAAGCTAGCCTGTATTTGCAGCAACGCCAGTGTCCCTGGCGTTTCTGGGGTGCATTAAGTCAGCCGCGCGGGGCCGCATCTGGGACTCATCCAAGCCCCTTCCTCCTCACCCGGCGGCAGTTCTTCCTCCCCTCTCTCCTTCTCCACCAAATCCCGTCTCAATCTTCCAATTTTTCCATCAAAAATAATAGATCTGACCGTCCCCAAGTTGCTTGAGGTATTCTCCTTCCATTCCTCCCAAAATTTTCAGTCAATATCCAATATTGTAGATGTATTTTTTGAAAGATGGTGGAACCCTAAATTTGTTGATTTGTGATTTGCTTGAAGAATATATAAATTGTGTTGAAGTATTTCTTAGGATAGTAATGTAGTATTAGATATAGATATAGTAAAAATGTGTTATGTTGAATCCTAAAATTATATGTTGGTACATTTATTATGTAGGATGTTTGAGCAGGATAAATATCCCGGACTTGATGATTTTTACGAGAAGAAGCATCGTGTTGTGCTAGTGGAAACAGGGAGATAATGATGTATCTACATTGTCTGATTTCCATTTTGTGACAAGTTGAGAGAAGTAACTAAATTGTGCTTTTGTTTTTTTAGGTTCCAGCGGTTCTTCATTTGAGGGGACATAACCCATGTGAATCTCTTTTATATGACCCTTGATACGAGCCTTATTTTAGAAGAATGGATCTTCTTCAGTTTGTGCTCAAGTTTAAAGGCACACCACCATGGCTGAACTCGACGACCATTACCGCACTTACGGACCGTTGGAGGCCGGAGACGCACTCTTTCCACTTTGCTCTTGGTGAGATGACCATCACTTTAGAGGATATTGCGATGATCTCCGGGCTACCGATCGAGGGCAAGGCTCTTACCGGGAAGGTGAAGTCTGAGGGGTGGTCATAACGGGTTGCAGGATTGGTTGGTGTTGAACCAACACTATGGATTCATGAAACCAAGAAGGATCCTAGGCCATCCGTGTGTTGTTCTCGTGGATAAGGGATGATTTTTATGAGTGCCCAGAGGAAGCCAGTCCGGTTGTTGTGGACATGCATGCCAGGTCTTACTTATGGAATCTTTTGACCCAAGTGGTGTTTCCGGATGGCACGGGGGACACGTCCTCATGGATGTTCTTGGACCCTATTGGTAACTTGGATGTTAAGTGGAGTTGGGGGTCGGCGGCACTAGCTTTCTTATACCGTCAGGTAATGCTTATAATATATCCAAAACAAATAATATAATCACATGCCATCATCAAAAATTATAGATACATTGGAGACGTATCATCATCCCTAAGCTTAATTCTTGCTCGTCCTTGAGTAGGTAAATGATAAAACAGAATTTTTTATGTGGAGTGCTACCTAGCATATTTATCCAAGTAATATTCTTTATTGTGGCATAAATATTCAGATCCGTAAGACTCAAAACAAAAGCTTAATATTGATATAGAAACAATAGCATTTCAAGCATACTACCAAAGCAATTGTATCTCTTCAAAATATAATGGCAAAATAAAGTTATCCCTACAATATCATATGGTGTGGCTATGCTCCATCTTCCCCACCGAAAGTATTTATATCATGCACAACCCCTATGAAAATTCAAGCAATTGTTTTCACACCTTTATTTTCTCAAACATTTTCAACTCTCATGCAATACATGAGCGCGAGCCATGGATATAACACTATAGGTGGAATAGAATATGGTGGAGGTTGTCAAGGAAAGGGAGAAGATAGTCTCACATCAACTAGGCGTATCAACAGGCTATGGAGATGCCCATCAATAGATATCAATGTGAGTGAGTAGGAATTGCCATGCAACGGATGCACTAGAGTTATAAGTGTATGAAAGCTCAAAAGGAAACTAAGTGGACGTGCATCATGAAGAAAAAATCCACTAGCTATATGAAAGTGACAAAATAGGAGACTCTCCATCATGAGGATCACGGTGCTACTTTGAAGCACAAGTGTGGAAAAAGGTAGTAGCAATGTCCCTTCTCTCTTTTCTCTCATTCTTTTGTTGGGCATCTAAGGCCTCTTTTATTCATTTTTTATTTTGGCTTCGTTGGCCTCTTTTATTTTTCATAAAGTTTGGAATCTCATCCCCACTTGTGAGGGAATCATAGCTTCCATCATCCTTTCCTCACATGGGACATGCTCTTTAATGAAAATCATCACACTTTTATTTACTTACAACTCAAAAGAAAGTTATAACTCGATACCTATGACAAAATATGACTCTTTATGCAATATGGAAGTGATGGTGCATGCCATAAAAGGAAACCGTGGAAGTTGCATGGCAATATATCTAGGAATGGATATGGAAATGCCATAATAGATAGGTATGGTGGGTGTTTTGAGGAAAGGTATATGGTGGCTGTTTTGAGGAAGTTATATGCTAGCTGTTTTGAGGAAAGTGTTTGTTGCACCGGCGAAAGTTGTGGGGTACTAGAAAGGCTAGCAAAAGTGGAAGGGTGAGAGTGCGTATAATCCATGGACTCAACATTAGTCATAGAGAACTCACATACTTATTGCAAAAGTCTATTAGTCATTGAATCAAAGCATCAAACGCATGCTCCTAGGGGGGAGGTTGGTAGGATTTAACAACCGCGTGCCCCCGACCCTCACACAAAGGCCGACAATCTATAAACAATTCATGCTAACTTGCTTACATAACGGTTCACCATACGTGCATGCTACGGGAATCACAAATATTTACACAAGTATTTTTACCAAATCACAATTTACTTCCTAACATGTCTCTTAACATTACCATCTTCATATCTCAAAACGTTATGCAAGGAATCAAACTTCTCATACGTACTAATGCACTTAATATGGAAGTTTTTATTATATCCCTTTTGGATGCCTATCATATTAGGACTAAATTCATAACGTAGACCAATTAGCATGCCGTTTTAGAAACTCTCAAAATAATATAAGTGAGGTACGAGAGTTCAAGTGTTTCTATAAAACGCAAACACCACCGTGCTCTAAAAGATATAAGTGAAGCATATAGAGCAAAATTGCCCAACTCAAAAGCTATAAGTGAAGCACAAAGAGTATTCTAATAAATTCACGATTCAGCGTGTCTCTCCAAAAATATGTATGCAGCAAGGATGCTTGTGGCAAACTAACAAGCAAAGACTCATATCATACAAGACGCTCTAAGGAAAACACATATCATGTGGTGAATAAAAATATAGCCTCAAGTAAAATTACCGATGGATTGAAGACGAAAGAGGAGATGCCTTCCGGGGCATCCCCAATCTTAGGCTCTTTGGAATCCTTGAATATGAATTGGGGCGCCTTGGTCATCCCCAGTCTTAGGCTCTTGCCACTCCTTATTCCATCGTCCATCCAATCTCTACCCAAAACTTGAAAACTTCACAACACAAAACTTAACAGAAAACTCGTGAGATCCATTAGTATAAGAAAATAAATCACCACTTTAGGTAGTGTTTTGAACTCATTATTTATTTATATTGGTTTTATAACTACTTTAATATAACTTCTCCATGGATCATACCACATGATACTACCCATAGATTCATCAAAATAGGCGAACAACTCAAAGAAAACAGAATCTGTCAAAAACAGAATAGTCTGTAGCAATCTGGAAACATCAAATACTTCTGTAACCCAAACAATTCTGAAAACTAAGGAAAACCTGGGAAATGTATATATCAATCTTTTGTAAAACTTTCAGATAAATTAGACACTCTGAAAAAATTAGAAAATTCCTGGCTGAGCACGAAAGTTTTTATTTTTCAGCAAGATCAAATGAACAACTACCATAGATCACCCCAAAGGTTTTACTTGGCTCAAACACTAATTAAAAAACCAAAACACAATTACTACAGAAGTAATAATGTGTGAGTCACTCAAAAACAGAAGCAAAAAACAGAACACAAAAATAAAATTGGGTTGCCTCCCAACAAGCACTATTGTTTAACGCCCTTAGCTAGGCAAAACGCAATAGATCTAGGTAATATCATCTTTGGTATGCAATCCAAAAGTAGCTCTCATAATAGATTAATAAGGATATATTATTTTATTTATAGGAAAGTGTTCCATGCCTTTCCTTAATGGAAATTGAAATCTAATGTTTCCTTCTTGCATGTCAATAATTGCACCAATAGTCCTAAGGAAAGGTCTACCAAGAATAATAGGACATGTAGGATTGCAATCTATATCAAGAACAGTGAAATCTACGGGCACATAATTCCTATTTTCAATAATAGGAACATCATGAATCCTTCCCATAGGTTTCTTAATAGTGGAATCCGCAAGATGCAAATTTAGAGAACAATCATCAAGATCATGGTAACCTAGCACATCACATAAAGTTTTCGGAATTGCGGAAACACTAGCACCCAAATCACACAAAGCATGGCACTCATAATCTTGGTTTTAATATTAATATTATTTTCCCACTCATCATGAAGCTTTCTAGGTATATAAACTTCTATATCAAGTTTATTTTCAAAAGATTTCATCATCCATCAACTATATGTTTGGTAAAAGCCTTATTTTGAGTATAAGCATGAGGAGAATTCAACATGGATTGAATCAAGGAAATACAATCAATCAAACATCAGCTATAATAATTAAATTCCTTTAAATTCAAAAGAGTGGGTTCATTGCTATTTAAAGTTTTGACCTCTTTAATCCCAGTTTTATCAGTCTTAGCATTAAGATCTATAGACTTTGAATCATTGGGACGCCTTTTAACTAAAGTTGACTTATCTCAAGTCCCATCATTATCCAGATTTATATTCTAAAACAAAGTTCAATAGGAGTCACATCAATCACTTTAAGATCTTCATCAGTATTATCGCGAGAAAACACCTTTTCAAGCCATTCACGCTTAGCACGAATTCTAGTGGTTCTTTCCTTACTTTCATCAATAGAAATTATCATAGATTATAAGGACTCATTAATATCATGATTTGGTGGAGTATGTATAGCTTTCAAATAATCAATCTCAAGAGAAATTCTATCAACGTTCCTAGCCAAATCATCAATCGTAAGCACTTTTTCTTCAATAGTAGCATTAAAAACTTTTTGCGAACCAATAAAATATTTAACAATATTCTCAAGATTAGAGGGCACCTTATTATAATTTCCATGGGAATTGTTGTAGGAAATACCATAATTATTAGAGGAATTACTAGGAAATGGCCTAGGGTTGAAATTACCTCTATACGCATTGTTACCAAAATTGTTCCTACCAACAAAATTCACATCCATAGATTCATTATTATTTCCAATCAAATAAGACAAAGGCATATAATTAGGATCAAAAGGAGAACTCTTACTAGAAAAAAAATCATCAATTCATCCATCTTTTCACTCAAAGTATTTATTTCTTCAATAGCGTGCACCTTTTTACTAGTAGGAGATCTTTTGTTATGCCATTGAGAGTAGTTTGTCATGACATTATCTAGGAGTTTAGTAGATTCTCATAACGTGATTTTCATAAAAATACCACCTACGGTAGAATCTAAAAGATTTCTAGATGCAAAATTCAATCCCGCATAGAAAATTTGTATAATCAACCATAAACTCAAACCATGTGCGGGACAATTCCTAATCATTAATGTCATCCTCTCCCAAGATTGTGCAACATGCTCATGATCAACTTGCTTAAAATTCATTATATTGTTCCTAAGGGATATGATCTTAGCGGGTGGAAAGTTCTTGGAAATAAAAGCATATTTACACTTATTCCATGAATCAATACTATTTTTAGGCAAAGATGAAAAGCAAGTTTTGGCATGATCTCAAAGTGAGAACAGAAATAGCTTCAATTTAACAATATCCTTATCCACATCTTTATTATTTTGCATATCACACAACTCAATGAAAGTATTTAGATGGGATGCGACATCTTCACTAGGAAGGCCAGAAAATTGTTCTTTCATAACAAGATTAAGTAAGGAAGCATTGATTTCATAAGATTCCGCACTAGTGGCGGGAGCAATTGGAGTACTAATAAAAGCATTATTATTAGTATTGGAAAAGTCACACAACTTGGTATTCTTAGACATTGTGACAAAGCAAGCAATCAAGCACACAAGCAAGCGAAAGAAGGGCGAATAAGAAGGCAAATATTTTTGGTACTTTCTGAAAATCGTTTTAGAAGTGGAGGAGAGAAAAACGAGAGGAAAATGGCAAACAATGTAAATGCAAGATATGAGTTTGTGATGGGTACCTGGTAGGCTTGATGTGTATCCTCCCCGGCAACGACACTAGAAATCCTTCTTGCTACCTCTTGAGCATGGGTTGGTATTCCCTTGAAGAGGAAAGGGTGATGTAGTGAAGTAGGTAAGTATTTCCCTCAGTTGTTGAGAACCAAGGTATCAATATAGTAGGAGGAACAAGCAAGTCACCAATGGATGCACCTACACAAATAATCAAACTCTTGCACCCACCACTATAAAGGGGTTGACAATCCCTTCACGGTTATTTGCAAGGATTAGATCCAATAGAGATAGATGTAACGAGTGCGGAAAGTAAAAGATAAATATATTGCAGAAAGTATAGATATGAAAAATATATGATGGAAATAGACCCGAGGGCCATATGTTTCACTAGAGGCTTCTCTCGTGAAGGCAAATATCATGGTGGGTAAAGAAATTACTGTCAAGCAATTGATAGAAAAGCGAATAATCATGTAGTTATCCAAGGCAATGATCATGTATATAAGAAATCAGAGGAGATTCAAATAAGATTCATGGATAATCTGAACATAAACTCACAATTCATCTGATCTTGACGAACACACCACAAAAGAGGATTACATCGGATAGATCTCCATGAAGATCATAAAGAACATGGTATTGATGATCAAAGAGAGAGAAGAAGCCATATAACTACTAGATATGGACCCGTAGGTCTGTGGTGGACTACTCACGCATCATCGGAGGGGCAATGGACTTGATGTTGATGCCCTCCGTGATCGAAGCCCCCTCCGACAGATTACCGGAAAAGGCTCCAAGATTGGATCTCTCGGGAACGGAGGCTTCCGACGACAAAAAATATTTGCGTGGCTCTTTTTGATGTTGGGGGAATATTTGGGTATTTATAGGACAAGAATTAGCATTAGGAGACCTGCTAGGAGGCGACAAGCCTACTAGGCATGACCAGGGGGCCCGCGTCTAGCAGGATTGTGGCACCCTGGCACCTCCCCTGACATGCACTCTAAGCTTGGATGACTTGTTTCCTTCTAGAAAAATTCCTTCTGCAGGTTTTATTCCGTTTGGACTCCGTTTAATATTCCATATCTACAAAAATCAAAAACAAGGAAAAAAATAGAAACTAGCACTTGGCTCTAGATTAATAGGTTAGTCCCAAAATAATATAAAATAGCATATTAATGCATATAAAACATCCAAAACAGATAATATAATAGCATGCCATCATAAAAAATTATAGATACGTTGGTGACGTTTCAGGATGCCGCATGCCACTTCCATCGGTGAAAGCGGAAATTTGTAGAGCACGCAGGTGCCTGTCCACGGCCGAAATCACTGTTTTGACCTTGTCAGCAAATTTCGTCACACACCGGACTTGATCGGAAAAATTCACGATCTGACCTTTCTAGAAATGCCAGGCACCGCGGCGTTGCCACCGCACGTAGAAATGGTGACCTATGTCTTGTTTCCACTAGACACGGAAACATCGTCCTGTGCTGGATTGCTTCCCTAGCCCACTGCCAGGCGTAGCACGCGTTGTTTGGTGATGTGGCAGGCCGGGAATGCCAAGCTAGCCTGCGTTTCCAGCAACGCCAGTGTGCCTGGCATTTCTAGGGTGCATTAAGTCAGCCGCGTGGGGCTGCATCTGGGACTCATCCTAGCCCCTTCCTGCTCACCCGGCAGCAGTTCTTCCTCCCCTCTCTCCTTCTCCACCAAATCCCGTCTCAATCTTCCAATTTGTCCATAAAAAATAATAGACCTGACCGGCCCCAAGTTGCTTGAGGTGTTCTCCTTCCATTCGTCCAAATTTTTTCAGTCAATATTCAATATTGTAGATGTATTTTTTGAAAGATGGTGGAACCCTAAATTTGTTGATTTGTGATTTGATTGAAGAATATATAAATTGTGTTGAAGTATTTCTTAGGATAGTAATGTAGTATTAGATATAGATATAGTAAAAATGTGTTATGTTGAATCCTAAAATTATATGTTGGTACATTTATTATGTAGGATGTTTGAGCAGGATAAATATCCCGGACTTGATGATTTTTATGAGAAGAAGCATCGTGCTGTGCTAGTGGAAAGAGGGGAGATAATGATGTATCTACATTGTTTGATTTCCATTTTGTGACAAGTTGAGAGAAGTAACTAAATTGTCCTTTTGTTTTTTTAGGCTCCACCGGTTCTTCGTTTGAGGGGCCATAACCCGCGTGAATCTCTTTTATATGACCCTCGATACGAGCCTTATTTTAGAAGAATGGATCTTCTTCAGTTTGTACTCAAGTTTAAAGGCACACCACCATGGCTGAACTCGACGGCCATTACCGCATTACGGACCGTTGGAGGCCGGAGACGCACTCTTTCCACTTTGCTCTTGGTGAGATGACCATCACTTTATAGGATATTGCAATGATCTCCGGGCTACCGATCAAGGGCAGGGCTGTTACTGGGAAGGTGAACTCTAAGGGGTGGCGACAACGGGTTGCAGGATTGGTTGGTGTTGAACCAACACTTTGGATTCATAAAACCAAGAAGGATCCTAGGCCATCTGGTGTGTTGTTCTCGTGGATAAGGGAGCATTTTTATGAGTGCCCAGAGGAAGCCAGTCCAGTTGTTGTGGAGATGCACACCAGGGCTTACTTATAGAATCTTTTGACCCAAGTGATGTTTCGAGATGGCAGGGGGGACACGTCCTCATGGATGTTCTTAGACCCTCTTCGTAACAGGGATGTTAAGTGGAGTTGGGGGTCGGTGGCACTAGCTTTCTTATACCATCAGGTAATGCTTAGTAAGATGCATTTCATTATTTAAAATATATGTTTGCGTGTGATTGTTTAACATTTGAACAAATGTGCGGTTGAACAGATCATGTATAAGGAGTATGCCAACATCAAGTCTTGGTGGTTTTGTTTGGGCCCTACAGATTTGGATGTGGGAGCGTACCCTTGTAGGCCGTAACGTCACCATTGCTCCGGATGAACCTTGGGAGTGGCGTTTTGACGGGGATGAGGAGTGGTACCCCACTATCGCACACACATGGGCTAATGTGCAAGTGTCTTGTGTCGCGGCCATGGGGCGGTACAAGGCATACATAAGCGAGCTTGACATGCTAACTTATAATCAGGTAATTATCAAGATGCTTTGCCATTCTTGTGGTTTTTTTTGCATGAGCTAGTGAAACATTCTGATGTAGGTCAATTGGAGGCCATACATGGTACTTAGGCAGTTCCCTTTATTCGTGAGTGACGTGGCACATATGTTTTATTCAGGGCACGGAGCTATGGAGATGTATCGGTGATAGTAATGTGGTGCTTGGTCGTGCCCTGGTCCACAAACGGACAAACTTGTTAGGAGTACTCTGTAGGTTAGATGCCTTATTGTGGTACATTCTTTCTTATCAAGTATGTGGCATATTTACCTGTCAATGCGTTTCCTTATGTAGAAGGTCGTGAATCATTGCCACACCCTAGCCGCTTTACTTTCTTGCCATGGTGGTTCGTCCACGGATGTGCGGGCACATGCTCAGTATACAATGGATGTGCTTTCTTAGGCTCGTGCATCTTCGAGTAGAGCTCGTGATTCTTCGAGTGGGGATCGTGCTTCTTCGAGTTGAGCACGGATTCAGGAAGAGGAGACAGACGAAGAAATGGATTCGGACTACATCAAGCTCAATGCTTCGCTAATGGAAGATGCTATGCATCCAAATCAACCTTCTCAACCATCACAACAAGCATGACGAGCTAGCTCACGAGCCACCAGACATCAACAATGGCAGAACACATCCACACCAAGCACGATGAGCTATTCTCCCTCTCTTTCATTGCCTTATCGATAGCACAAACTTGCTTCCAATTCTCTTCAAGATCCTTTTGTCGCTGTGCAGCTACCTTCTCAGACTTCATTTTCAGTTGTTCTGCATCGTGAGATACTGAGATGTCATCCTATCACGTTCCTTCATTTTCTCTTCGAACTCATGTTGCTTCTTCCTCTCTAGTTTGGCTGCATCCTCCTCTCGCACCTTCCTCGCAGCCTTCTCCCACCACCCCGGCATCTCACCTTCCCCATCCATCTCCTCCACTCCCTTCATTGTTGCCTTGTTTGGTTGAGAAGCCGCCATATCTTTAAAAAATTAAAAGACATTAGTTAGTAATGACAAAACAATATGAACAATAATATTGGAATACAGGCATGTATGGAAATGGTCCATCTAGGTATTCAAACATTCCTCTAGCATGACCACGACCTCTGCCCATGAAACCTCCTCTAGCACCACCTAGACCTCTACCTCTTCCAGGAACACAACCACCGGTAACTCGGCCTCTACCTCGACCACCACCAGTTCCACCACCGGTACCGTGGCCACCAGCAAGTCCAGCACCGGTAACGTGGCCACCATCAAGTCCACCACCGGAACCGCGGCCACTACAAGTCCACCACAGGAACCGCGGTCACCATCAAGTCCACCATCGGAACTGCGGCCACCATCAAGTCCACCATCGGAACCGCCTCTGCTACCACCACTTGAACCACCTCTACTACCAACATCACTAGTAGAAGGATTGTGTCCTTTTGAAGTTTTGTTTGCTTTGCAAGTCCTCTTGTTGTGTGTCGTTTCAGTGCAACCACCGCATTGGTTAGTATCGCGTGGCTCCATGAAATGTCCAGTACCAAACTCTCTTGTGCTCATGAGTTCATCCATATCATTCTGGTATCGCTTCGTTCTCCTTCTACCCTTGGGTTGTACCATCATCTTCGGATCCGGCCTAATGTTAGGGCCGTGATACTCTGGCCATCCTGATGCGTCCAGAAAAGGGTGGAATCTAGACGCCCATGTTATGAGTTTGCAAGTTGAATTCATGCAACCTCAGAACTACTCCATCAGAGACGGGCAAATAACTCATGCGAGCAGCCGTAAACATGTGCGAGCATGGCCAGTGGTACTTACTAGGCCGCTCACAAGTGCAATGTTGTGTTTGAAGAGCCACCTTAAAAGAGCGACCCCACATGATTGTCCATATCTCGTTGTCCCACCTGTCTCATCAACTTGATATTTTGTTTCAACATTATTGAAATCGGTGGCTTGTTGGATGGCTGACTTATCTTTTTGAAACTCTAGCCACTTGGCAACCTTCTTCGGATAAATCTCATTCGGAGGCTTCTCACTATCACCAATCAACTTGTCGATTTCGTCGGAGTGCTTCAGAAAGTACTCATTTAGCTTGTAAAAAGTATATTGCACTATTGCTGTCACCGACAACTAATGGACACCCTTCAAGAGAAAGTTGAAGCACTCAACAAGATTGCTTGTCATGTCACCATATCTCATGCCTCCTTCGTCACATGCCCATGACCACTTGTGTCTCTCATCAATATTCCTTTGTAGGAAATATTTCCCACCTTCAATTGCCTTCTCATAGATTTTGTCCAAGCGTGTCTTAAACGACTCAACAGAGAAGGCTACACATGTGGAGTTATGATCCTTACAAAGATCCTTATTGTTACAAGCCCTGTAAAAGGTTGCAACTAAGTACCTCATACACCAATGGTGGTGATGCCTCACATGCCCTGGAATGTGAGTATCCACGGCCTATAATATGCCTTGGTGCCGATCGGATACGATGCATACCTCCATATTCGGAGGAATGGCAGTGGTCCTCACAAGTCTCATGTACCATTCCCAGTTGTCTTGGTTCTCCACAAACACTAAAGCAAATGCCACAGGCAACACCTGATCATTAGCATCATGTGACATTGCTATAATGAGTGTGCCCTTGTATTTGCCTGTCAAAAATGTTCCATCTACAGACAAAACCGAATGACAATGCTGGAAAGCTGCAATGCATGGGCCAAACGTCCAAAAGGCACAATGAAATACTCCTTAATATCTTGGACATAGTGGTACATTCCTAGGTTTCTATAGGACATCGCTCCCAACAATCTGGGTAGCATGTTGTACGCCTCTTCCCATCCACCATACAACATTCTAAGAGCTACTAGCTTGGCTTTCCATGTCTTCTCGTACTTGACCTTATACCCAAACTTATCGTAAACCCAACTCATCAACAACCTCACTTTAATGGTTGAATCCTCAGCTATATGTTTCTGGTATTTATAACCGATGAATTCCGAGGTTAGCTCACAGTGTGTCCTTCGTGCTTCTACGGCCGGCGGTGTGCATTGGTGAGTGGCTTTGCAACTTGTTATCTTCCACCAATCATCTTTCGTGAGTCTTTCATTCACTATCCATTTGCATCTTTCTACCTCACATTTCACGGTGTATCGCTTGTTGCGGTCCGAGTGAACAACTATGAAAGGCCTGTGGTGTTTGACAGCATACTCACACAACCACATCTTGAATTCTAGCATGTTCTCGAACATCAAACCTTTCCTTAGGTAAGACATCGAAATCTTGTCAGGTGTACTACTTGGGAATTGTCTAGCCTCAATTGTCATACTCATGCCACCGTCGACTATAGCCTTATCTGCATGGCTAACATCACAAAACAAAGGAACTTTGTGATCCCTACCGGTGATTTTTGTGTACCACTCTGCTTCATTCTTAGTGAAGCCATCCTTGCCAACTCATTAATTGTTCCTTCATCACCCGAGTCATCCACACAAGCACGCTGATAGATAATGTCAGGATCCACGTCCTTACGCCTTACTTGAGCCTCTACGTCACCAACAATGTTCTGTTGCCTCTCATACTCTTCCTCCAAGTCATGATCATCATCATTGATCGGTGCACTAGCTCCAAACTCATATTTGGGATACTCGTTGGCTTCCACTTCAACTTCATGCTCAACATCTTTTATCAAGGTTTGGTTCAAGTCAACTTTAAAGAGAGGAGCCTTGACCACCTTACTTGCAAACACTTTGAGTGACTTGATTGTTGATGATGCAACAACCTCCTTATATTCAAACCAATGGAAATTTGACCTGATAGGCATTGTCTTCATTCGACACTTCTGTGCTGATCCAACATCATATCTTCCTACTAATTCAACTTGGTCACTTGCATCCACCCACTTTAATCTTGTCCGTATTTCTTCCACAACCTCTTCATAACTAGGAATCTCAATAAATATCAACACTTCCTCATACTTGTCATCAATATCAACATTCATGAATGCCTCTTTGTCAACATAATGAATATTCACAATTTTCCCATCTAAAAAATACAAACATAAGTACAAGAAATGTAACACATTGCTATTAAAACCACTAACAACAACTTTGTCCATCCAAATTAAGCATTAACCCTAACCATAAATCTTAACATAAGACATAACCCAAACCCTAAATCTTAACATTACACCCTAACTCTAAATCTTATCACAATGCCACACTTTTGAAACAACAATAATCATTAACATCATATAACACCCACAATGTTCAAAACTAGGGTTACCTCATGAACAAAACAATCCAAATAGACAAATTCAACCAATAAAATTTTGTGAGATGGAGGAGGTTACCTCAAGGAATGGAAAACACACCGGATCCACGGAGAAAACCAATAAATTTCCAAGGATTTGGGAGGGGGATAGTGAGGGAAACAAAGGGAGAAAAGAGAGGCAGCTCAGGGTAGGCCAATGGGGGAGAACAGAGTGAGTGGTGAGCGGTGGATGAGAGCCCCACGGGCACCTAACATACCTAGATAAGAAACGCCAAGGTGTGTCGGCATTGCTGGAAATGTAGCATAGCTCGGCGTTTCCGGCCTGCCACATCACCAGCCAACGCGTGCTCCGCCTGGTAGTGGGCTAGGGCAGCAACGTGGCATAGGTCGGCGTTTCTACGTGCGGTGGCAACGCCATAGTGTTGAGTGTTTTTAGAAAGGTCAGATCATGAAGAAAATTCCGATCGAGTCCGGTGTGTGACGAACTTTGCTGACAAGGTCAAAACAGTGATTTCGGCCCCTGCCCACACACACTTTCAAAGTCTTCGCGAAGTAGCTGAATCTTGCATGTGGCCGTAGTCAATTTTAAGTTTCAATCGTTGAAATTTTCATGATTTTTCGTTTGAAACTTGCGATTTTCTCGCTCGCTCTTACTACATTCCATAATTAATATTTTAAGGCATGTTTTTGTCATTTGTGGGCACAAAATTCATGATTATATCAGGCAGTCGTACTAAGTTTCGAGAATTAAGACTTAACGTTTATTCTTAAAATTCATCAAAACATATTTAAAGTGAATTTTATTTGGAAGCCCTCGTCATGAGAAACGCGAATATATAAAAACATAACCTAGTTCGGACTGTAATTTCAAAAGCAATAAAAATTTGAAAATCAGTGACCAAAATAATAGCATGCGTAGGGAACTCGATGTTGAGCCTTGTATGCCACACATTCGCTTACCCGATCAAAGTAATCAATGAGGAGGAGAGATGAATCTTTGGAGTAGTTTTGGTAGGGTAGTATTTGGAGTAGGGTTTTTTCGAAAAGAAGATTGACCATCGCCTCTGCATCAGTCGATGGCTACTATTATTTTATTTAATTATTCACTAGAACCTGACATCACAAGAACAGTGATCAACCCAAAGCCATTATGGTGGAGATCATAGTCGCTACACCTACATGCTTGATGATGTGACCCGACCGCGTGTCAACATACATCATCTGATCCAATGGCCTCATTAAGCCGCTCACCGACAAGTCGATAGCTCCAATCGGTCTAGCAAACCCTCAGCGCGTACGACCTGCACATGCTCTAGAGGCAGACGCCCTCATTTCCACAATACCATCTTCAGGAGCGACCAACACATTCATCTTGCTAGGCCATACTGTTGTTGACGCCACCATGACGCTCAACAGCGCCACCACCTGTGCATGTCCATGAACACCTGTCTGTCAAGGAGGCTCTGTTGCGCCATGCGACCGAGACATGTAGTCATAGACACGGTAGAAACAACATCACTCCTCCTCTTGTCCCCTCCAGCTAACACCGGCTCCAAGACGATGCCCCAAGGAGGGAGGATGGCCCTGAAGGCCCCGTCATTGTCTGACATGGGATTCCTAGATCTAGGGTTTCTCTGAAGCAGACGGACCGAGGTGACGATGATTGCAACCAATGATGCCTTCGACAAGTAGAACACGCCAAAGGTGTCGCCATCGGCCAGAATGGCCGAGGTTGACATGGTTCTCACCGGGTATTGTGCAATCACGATGTCATCGCTGGCTTGATCCATGTGAACCACGCCATGAAGACGAGTGCAACAGTTGGAAGGTAGCAGAGTGCCGCCAGCCACCTCTAACCTCCCCCTCCATGCACGCCAGGCCGACCAAAAACCACACACCGCGGGTCTGGACCGACGCCTTATCCATGGCTGCCGCCACTAGCCATCACCAATCTGGGGTGCCCGCAAGAGCACTCATCCCATTGTCCATGGAGGCGAAGTCCATTGCACTGGCCAAGGACACCGTCCGGACTGCCCCTCTTCTCGAGATAGGACCATTCTGGAGCGAGCAACACTACCACATGGCCGCCAGTCCCACCGGTGACGGTATGTCATTACTGACCGGTCCCACACATCGTCGTGTTGCCAGTTCGTTACCCATCACCACGTCGCGCTCGGGCCTGTTGGATCTGGCCCGCACCGGATCTCCCATGCGAGGGGGAAAGAAGACCCCGTCCTCGATGGTGTAAGACAGGGCTTCGTCCAGCCATAGCCTCTAGCAGTAGTGAGGGGGTCGAGAGATGGAGAAGACCCTGACGGCGGCGGTAGGTTTCTCCTCCCGGTCTTTTGTGAGAGAGACTTGGGAGGGAGAAGCGACTGTGTTAGTTAGGACTCCATACCCTATCTGGATGTGCAGCGGCATTGATGGATTTGCTGATCGGATTGAATGTCTCGGGTGGAGATTCATCGGTGACCAAGACCCTATCAGGAGGTGATTGCCAAGACAGGACCGAGAGTCTCGGATCTTCAGATCTAGCGACAATGATAAGTATGTTCTGTTGATTGATTCTACTGGCACAAACGAGGACAGAGGAGGATGAGTGAGGGAGTCTTGGACTAAGGGGTCCTTGGGCCGTCGACCTATCTCTTAGTAGTCTGGCTTGGTGTGCCATTTTCTGATTGTCGCAGGAAGCGCTGGATACATTGAGAGTCCACATTCCAAAAGGAAGTCCCGAGGGCGCGTCGTGCACTCCAAGGCAAGATGAGGAAATCGGCATCTCCATCCTTGGCAGGAGACCTACCATGTGTAAACCCTAGTACCCCCTAGGTATCTATATAAACCGGGAGGGTTTTAGATCGTAGGGCAAGAAAACTCATCGAGAGTTTTAGCTATTTGGTCTCGAGGTAGATCAACTTTGTAACCTTCATACCATCAATATAATCAAGCAGGACATAGGATTTTACCTCCATAGGAGGGACCGAACCTGGGTAAACATCTCCTCCTTCGTCCCCTATTACCATCGATTCTAGTCTCACAACTCAGGACCCCCTACTCGAGATCCGCCGGTTTTGATACCGACATTAGTGCTTTCATTGAGACTTCCGCTGTGATCGCCAAAGGAGTCGATGGCTCGCATTGTCATTAACAAAGAAGTCCGCAATATGGACACCTTTGTCCCCGGACAGATTTTCGCTTTCGGCAGCATTGTGCTGCAAGCTGACCCGACCGACTGTCTTGGCCGGCTCAGGAGTTTCACCCCTGATCAAGAGGTCAGATTCGGGAACCTAGAGTTCTCCCTAGACTCTCGGGGCGACGTTTTGACTAACGGGGCTCGCAATCTCGCCTGTCATGCTCGAAGACTCCGTGTCTTTAACCTTAGACTCCGCTTTCGGTCCCGACCACGCGATCCACCCTGGCTATGACCTGGCTTTGAGTCCAGATCCGGCCATTGCGCCGGACATCCGGAGACCAGTTCCTACCGAACACTCCCGTCACGCGGACGCATTGGAGGTGAACTCCGAAAACTTTGACCAGGTTGACCCGATCGAGCTCTCGGCACTCAGCGAGGCCCTAGATCGGATCTTATCGATGAAAATTACCGACGACCCAACCCTGGTCCATGCTCAGATCGTTCTTAAGGCGGGTCAAGAAGAATTTTTTGTCCCACCCACCACCCACTTGATAGCCACTGTTGAAGACTTAACCGACATGTTGCACTACACCTCCTAGGAGGTAGAACATACATGGATGAGGAAGATCATGCTCCCACCCCCGTTAACACCGGGCTATGGGCTGCCACCTCCACCTACAACATCTACATGGTGGACACTCTAGCCGATAACGACGAGCACACACCCAAAAGCGATGGCCACAAATCGGGTGAAGCCCCGTCAAGGCGCTGGAAGCCTCACAAGCGATCAAAGGTAAAAAAAAGGGATGAAAAGCTATTGTTGGCACCGGGGACAGAACTACCCGAGAAGACCTTGGCGATCCTGATATTCCCGAACATCTGCTAGAGGACCAGGAGAGGTCGGAAAATCAGTGCAACCCCAATGATCTAAATGATTCCGAGGACAACAATTACCTCCCCCCTGTCGAGAAGAAGGAAATCCCGGAGGCTGGAGACTTCGTCATCCCCAAAAACTTTGCAGATCAGGAACAGTTCAGGAAACTGCTTATTGCCACGGGCCATAGCTTGAAGGCAAAAGAACGACAGCTTAAGGCCGAACAGGACGACCTCAACGATAGATGGACGAGGATCCTATCAGCTGAGGAAGGATATAGTACCGGTGAATTGGACCAACCCAAAAGCTATCCATGCCGAAGGCTGCTGCCACAATTCGATGACGAGCTTACTCATATGCCATCTCCCAAACATAGTCCATACGACAAGCCAGACCGCCCTCCTCGAGGACGAGATAGGATGGCTGACGACATCGGTTGTAGGCCGACGATACCCCGAAGAAGGGGAAAAGAGCCAATAGAGCCCGATGACAGGTTTGACCTGCGACACGACCTGGACTATAGAGCAAGTCGTACGGGATCCATCTACGTATCCAGAGGGTACTCACCCGATAGACGGGAGGGATAACATCCTTGGCTCGACCGCAACAATAGAGGTCGGGAAAGAAACCGGGCCAGAACATACGCCGATTACCAGCGCGACATAGCTCGGGTCAGAGGCGCTTCCCACCCATTGTGCTTCACTGACGAGGTAATGCAACATCAGTTCCCGGAGGGGTTCAAACCCGTGAACATAGAGCAATACGATGGGACAACTTACCAAACAGTATGGATTGAGGATTTCCTCCTCCACCTCCACATGGCGCAAGGAGATGATCTCCATGCCATCAAGTATCTACCCCTAAAACTTAAGGGGCCAGCTCGGCATTGGTTAAAGAGCCTCCCCAAAAATTCCATCGGGTGCTGGGAGGATCTAGAGGATGCATTCTGATCTAACTTCCAAGGCACCTATGTTCGGCCATCGGACTCCTCCGACCTGAGCAACATCATCCAGAAGGCAGGAGAGTCCGCTCAGAAATTCTGAATTGGTTCTTGACCAAGAAAAAACAGATCGTCGGTTGCCCAGACGCCGAGGCAATAGCCTTCTTCAAGCACAATATTTTGGATGAATGGCTAGATCGCCAGCTCGGCCAGGATAAACCTAGGATAATGTCTGCCCTTACATCACTCATGACTCTCTTTTGTGCGGGCGAGGATAACTGGCTAGCAAGACGGAGCCACAAGCCCAAAGACCCCGGAACCTCCGAAGTTCGGCACAGAAATGGGAAAAGAAAACGCACCAAGAATAAGCACTGGCACAACAATACTGATGCCGATGACACGGCCGTTAACGCCAGCTTCCGCAATTGCCGACCTGGGCAGCAGAAGAAGCCTCCCAAAAGCAATTGCTCCGGACCTACCCCCTATCTAATGTGATATATGGAATATATGACAAAGGTGGAGTCTTGGAGTATTTCGATCGATCGGTCATATAGGACTGAGTCAGACATCAAATAGCTTCGATTTGCAAGACAAAATCATGCAGAGGCCTTGCCAGATCCGTGGCACTCAAGAGAAGCCCGCTAACCACACCAGCCATAACTATTGGGTGTTCAAACAGGCCAGCAAACTCGCGGCCGAGGATAAAGGCAAGGTCCCATGCAACAAGGACGAGGATCTGCCCCGCGGTCCGATCGGTGGCGGACAGAAGCAGTTCCATCCAGAGGTAAAAACTGTGAATATGATATACGCCACTCATATACCCAAAAAGGAGAGGAAGCGTGCCCTTTGAGAGGTCCACGTTGTAGAGCCTGTAGCCCCGAAGTACAACCCATGGTCGGCGTACCCGATCACCTTCGATCGACGCGATCACCCGACCAGTATCCGTCATGGGGGTTCAGCCGCCCTCGTCCTAGACCCCATCATAGATGGTTATAACCTCACTAGAGTCCTAATGGATGGAGGAAGTATCCTTAATATGATTTACTCAGACACGATGAAAAATATGGGTATAGATCCATCAATAATCAAACCAAGCAACACTACCTTTAAAGGAGTGATCCCAGGCGTCGAAGCCCGGTGCACAGGCTCTGTAAGCCTGGAAGTAGTGTTCGGTTCGCCCGATAACTTTAGAAGCAAAGACTTGATCTTCGACATTGTACCTTTCCGCAGCGGCTACCACTTCTTGCTAGGTCGTACAACGTTCGCTCGCTTTAACGCCGTCCCACACTACGCATACCTCAAGCTCAAGATGTCCAGGCCCAAGGGGGTCATTACTATCAACGGCAACATAGAGCGCTCCCTCCAAACTGAGGAACATGCATTGGCCCTGGCGGTCGAATTCCATTACAATGATGATCGACAAATGCCGACATTTGTTGTAAAGGCACGTAAGGTTGAGAAGCGAGCTCGGTTTCAGCCCGAACTCACAGAACGTTCTCCTCCCTAGAAATAGGGACTCACTCCCCATTGCACAGCCCTAATGCCAGCAAAACACGTGCCAGGAAGGCACAACTTCGCACTTAAGATTCCATGGGAAGCAGTGAGGAACAACTATCAAAGCACAAGTGTTCCGCTGGACCGAACTACAAGCAATATAAGTCTTCAGACATACAACAGGTACCATCAAGGACCTGGTAAAGTGCAAAGCCCATCAATAGTTCGGTGACTTATCAAGATCCTCTTTCCAAGGTCTGCTCACCGACAACATTACCCATAAAGGAATGCAACCCCCTAGGAGGCACAAGAATGGACAAACGACAAGGGATATCGAGGACGTCAGGCCACCCATCGAAGACCCCTGGTACAACCCCTCCTATAAACTTTATATTTCATCTTCAAGTACTTGTAAACAGTTGCTTCGGCAATTTGAGCTAGAAGAGTTATTGAGCAAAATATAAGACCATTATGCATGTCCGCTTCGATGTGTTTTTTGGCACATACTCTATTTCCTCCCTCCTCAATGCTCATTGCAAAATTGTTTGGTACACATTACGACGCAGTTGGCTAATAGACCGGGGGATCGAATTTAAAATACCGCCCTAAGCACAATCGATCATGTGTTCGGCGTCTCAGAGTTCGCTTTATATGAATTGATGTCGAACTATGTCTTGGGTCAATAGTTGGGTTACGCGGCTCCTGTGCTTGCCCCTTTACGTTCCGCTCATTCGGCTCAAAGGGCAAAGGGAGAACCACTGCGATTGTGTTTCCAGCTAGTCTGGTCAAGCACCTCAGGGGAGAAAGCTGAAAATTGACTGTCATAGTACGCGAGAATCGGTCTGCGAATCCGAGCATAAGTGTTATACTAAAAACTTCGTTAGTGGTTATTCCGTGTCATATGATGGGTATGGTATTCGTACAAACAATGTGATGCCGGCTTTAGCCGCGGTTCATCCGAACATCACAAACCACTGGGGGCTAGTCATCAGCCCCCACATCCTTTTTCACACTCATACGACTAATTGAAAGAAATAAAACATTATTGTCTGATTGCCTTGTCCACCTCACACTGCCGCCTTCGGGTACCGATAGCTCGGCTAAGGGTCATAGTGTGGACGTGGAGACACCTCGTGTAGTATCTAAATGGGGGATGAGGCCGATGACTCGCAACTTTCAGTTTAAACAGCCACACGGGAGTTATAGCAAACGCAAAACATAAAAAACATGATAAACCATGCATCGTCAGCATAAAAACGTTAAAAGGTATTTGGGCACATTACAACGCATTTACTCATAAAAGTTATCTTTTGAGCGCTGAGGCTCTATCGCTCGAGCACCCTCCATCACTACATAGAAGTATAGCTCAGGGCAGCTATGCTCCTTTCCAAGGGTGGAGGAGGGTTTCTATCTTCATCGGATCAAGCCCCGGATAGTGCACCTTGGCCCTTGCAAAGGACATCCGAGCTCCCTCGATGCAGGAAGAATGCCTTAGCGCGTCAATCCGAGGCGAGGCATCGCTTAGCTTCCGCACAAGGCCGAAGTAATTGCCCAGGAATGGCTCGTCGGGGCATAACCGGATGCAGAGATCTCCATGGCCGGTTCCACCATCTGGTGTAGCTCCATAAGCTGCTTCATCTACTCAATGAGGAGAGGAGAGCGCTCGGAGGCTTCAAATAGCGCCCAAAACAGTCAAGCCTCATCTCCCTCTTATCGCGAAGCGTAGAACTGGTTCGCGTTCCCTACACTCTTTAGGAGGTCCGAGCTGGCGCCTGAGGAACATCACACCTAGGTGAGCAATGCGAACTTGCTATCACCGAAGGCACACTATAGTAAACACGGCTTACCATCTGTGATAGCCTTGACTTGGCAAATCTATTCTTCCAAGAACAGCCTGTCCACCCGCTCCTTCTGGTCCTTGCCCTTCTGCTCAAGGTCCTCGCATTTTTGGATGGCGTCCTTAAGCTCATGCTGAGGCTGTGTAAGCAATACAACATAGAAATTTACTAAGTCAACAGTGTGAATCACTAATGCTTAATAGCTCGGATATTCCAAGACAGCTTACCTTGCGCCTCGTCGAACCTCTTGTTCAGAGCGTTAAGCTCCTCTTGTTCAGAGCCCTCCGGTTTAGCTCGTTAAGCTCTGCAGCATTAACGGGCGCCGCTGATGAGGAAGCCTGCAAATAGCACATATTTATCAGTTTATGTGATTTCAAACACCCGAACTGTCAAGACCATGACCCTATGTTCGGTCCTCTTAAGGACTGTTAGAAGATTCTAGGATGAATAATGTCTCATACATTGTTTTGTCATTTCTTTGTATTTGACCCCTGGGATAAACTCACCCAGGGCTTGGGGTTGCTATATATAAAGATAACACAAACCTAATAAATTAAATTTCAGGAAAAGAACATGAGGTGGCTCACCTGGATGCCCGTCAGGAGACCGTTGAAGGCCTTCTTTAGTCCGCTATCAATGGACTGAATGCTTTGCAAAACTACACCCATAAGGGTGCGGTGATCCACCAAGATGGAGGCGCTTGACAAAGCCTCCTCCTTGATCGGCCACTCAGTCATTGGTGGCGCCGGTGGAGATCTGTTAGCCCGATCTCCAACCGGGGATTGAACCGGTGGCTCTGTAGGCGTAGTGCGCTCCGGAGATGACCTCGGAGGGGACTGGACATCCTTTTGTCCGGTCTCCTCAGTGGCTGGGAGGGGCTCCTCCTCCTGGTCTTTAGCGGCCGAGGCATTAACCTCGTCCATCACATCGTCACCCCCACCTCCTGTGTTCGGCTCCAAGAGAGCCTAGTGGGATGACACCTCCGCGGCATCCTTCGCGGTGGAGATGTGGGATGCAACATGGTCCCACCCTCTGCCAGCTTGGCGGGTGGAGTCTCCCCGTCCGAAACTTGGTCGATGGGGAGAACGCGTGCTGGGTTGCAGATCAAAAGGCGCTGACACGTTAATAACATTAAAAACTTAGCATAAATAGCTCAGGGAGTCTTCGGATTCTTACCTTCGAGTTTGGGGCTTGACCCTTAGGTTCCGTTGAGGAACCTTTATGAAGACCTCGGACTCAGTATCCGAGTCCAAACTGTCGTCGGGCAGGACCAACAAAGCGTGACGTGCCCTTTTTGGAGCCAGAGGAGGTACCTCCTCCGCGGTGACGATGACACCGCCCTCTTTCTTGTGAGGGGGAATTCCCCTCCTCCTCGTCCTCATGGTCTTCCTCATGGATAGAGGAGGCATGGGTTTCCTCGGATGCAACGTCCGATTGGTCCTTTATGTGGAGACCTCCTCCGCCCTTCTTCTTCTCTTTCTTTTCTGGCGCCTTGTAAGGCGCCATGACGAGTATCTCCAATAATAGATTTCACCTGGGGTCTTTGGGCTGTGGTGACGGGCTGTTGATGCATGTGGCTTTGCTTAAGCAATTTTGCAAAGATGATGGAAAAGGTGTTTAGATTTTTTGTCGGAAAACAGAGCCGATCAATTGAAATTATATTATACCTGTGTAGGAGGGTTATCGGCGTGTAGGCCCCAATCCTCCTCCTCGGCTGGCCAGCTCTTCTAAGCCTTGAACATCGCCTTCCACAGTTTCTCCGAAGTGGTGTGGAAGATCTGGCGAACGGTAGGCTCATCGTCAAGGTGATAAGCCCACATGGGGGAGTCCTGGTGCTGGCAGGGAAGGATGCGGCTTCGAAGCATGATCTCGACCATGTTAACCAGCTCGATCTTGGCCTTGCTCATCAAGGTGATGCGTTTCTGCAGCTTGTCCACCTCCACATCCGACCCCCAGTCGAGGCCCTTTCGAAGCCATGATGTCAATCTTGTGGGGGGTCCGGATCTAAACTCGGTCGGAGCAACCCGACCTTCTTCTCTTGGCTCGGTGATATAAAACCACTCCTTTTGCTAGATCTTGATGGTGTCAATGAAGGTGCCAGTCGTCCATCTGATGTGTGGGAGCTTGCTGATGATCGCCTCGCCGCAGTCCACGTGCTCGCTCATGATGGTCTTCGGCTTGACGTTGAAAACCTTGAGCCACAGGCTGAAGGGCGGTTCGACCCAAAGAAAGGCCTTGCAGACGATGATAAATGCCGATATGTGCATAAAGGAGTTCGGGGGAGGTCGTGGAAGTCTAGTCCATAGAAGAACATGAGCCCTCGGAAAAAGGGATGGAGCGGAAAGCTTAGTCCCCGGATGAAGTGGGGGATGAATACCACCCTCTCGCCAAGCTTGGGGTGGGAACCACTTGGTTCTTCTCCGGGGCACGGTGGAAGACGTTGGCGGGGAGGTAACCGGCTTCCTTCAGGACCCGGATGTCTTGGTCAGTGATCGTGGAGGCCTCCCACTTGCCATTGGAGCCCGAACCCGCCATGGTTAAAGCTCGAAGGAGAAGTTGAGGAAGGACTGGATCTGGGCTCTCAGACCTCAAGGAGATTGAGGAAGTAGAGGATGCGAATGGGGACCATGAATAGGCATGGAGGTTTTTTTCCCTTTTATGAGGTGTCATGATGATTATCCTCACTTTACTATGCCGCAAATCCCTCTGCTTCCCAAGACATGTGTGCTATTATACACACATAAAGAAACTTGATATGATTAATCACATCCCGTGTGAAATGGAGCATGATTTATGCACTGATGAATCATGTTATGGTAAAAACGGCCTCGAACCGCGAATCAAGTTTTCATAACTGGTTTAGTGGTCATGGTGGGTCACGCCCCTTCGTTAGAAAGGTTGTCAGTTGCTACTTCTTGAGATTGTGTTGGTTTTCCCTTGAAGAGGAAAGGGTGATGCAGCAAAGTAGATAAGTATTTCCCTCAGTTGTTGAGAACCAAGGTATCAATCAAGTAGAAGATACAAGAAGTCCCCAATTTTCGCACCTACACAAACAATCAAACACTTGCACCCAACACTATAAAGGGTTGTCAATCCCTTCACGGTTATTTGCAAGGATGAGATTTGATAGAGATAGATATAGAAGATTACTAAACCGAAAAGTAAAACAAAAGTAAAAAAAGATTGCAGCAAAGTATTTTTGGTATTTTTGGTTTATAGATCTGAAAATATAATATGGAAAATAGACCCCGGGGCCATATGTTTCACTAGAGGCTTCTCTCATGAAGGAAAATAATACGGTGCGTGAAAAATTACTGTCGACCAATTGATAGAAAAGCGAATAATTATGAAGATATCCAAGGCAATGATTATGCATATAGGCATCATGTTAGTGTCAAGTAGACCGAAACGATTCTGCATCTACTACTATTGCTCCACACATCGACCGACTCCTGCCTTCATCTAGAGTATTAAGTTCATGAAGAACAGAATAACACATTAAGTAAGATGACATGATGTAGAGGGATAAACTCAAGCAATATGATGAAAACCTCATCTTTTTACCCTTGATGGCAACAATACAAATACGTGCCTCACTACCCCTACTTTGTCACTAGGTGAGGACTGAGGGAGTCCTGGATTAAGCGGTCCTTGGAAAGCCGACCTATTTCTTATGGGCCGGACTGTAAGGGTCGCTGCCGAACATTGGATCGATCGAAGGCCCTATCTGTAGGAAGGAAGCTTCGGGAATTGTGGCTTGTCCTACACGTTTAATGTAGCGAATAGGCATGTTTATCTCTTCGGCGTGTAACCAACCATGTGTAAACCCTAGATACCCTCAACGTCTATATAAGCCGGAGGGTTTTAGGTGGTAGATATAGAATAACTCATCTAGGGTTTAGCTATTTGATCTTGAGGTAGATCAACTCTGTAACCCACATATCATAAATTCAATCAAGCAGGACATAGGTTATTACCTCCATAGGAGGGCCCGAACCTGGGTAAACCTTGTCTCCCTTATCTCCTGTTACCATCGATCCCAGTCTCACAGTTCGGGACCCCCTACCCGAGATCCATCGGTTTTGACACCGACATTGGTGCTTTCATTGAGAGTTCTGCCGTGATCGCCCAAGGAATCGATGTCTCGCCTTGTCATCAACGAGGAGGTCCGCAACATGGACACTTTCGTCCCCGGACAAATCTTCGCATTTGGCAGCGTTGTGCTGCACGCTGACCAGACCGGCCATCTAGGCCGTGTCGAAAGCTTGGCCCCTGGTCAAGAGGTCAGATTCGGGAACCTAGAGTTATCCATGGATCCTAGGGGTTACTTGTCACTAACCGGGCTTGTAGTCTCGCCTGCCATGCCTGAAGACTTTGAGGCTTTAACCTCAAGCTCCCTTTGCTGTCATGCCCACGAGGTTAACCCCGACAATGGCCCGACTCTTAGTACGGATCCGGTCATAGTGCTAGAGGACTGGATACTTGTTTTTGCCGAACACTCCACTTGTCTGTAGACGTCGAAGATCAACTCAGATAGCTCTGCGTAGTTTGACCCATCGGGCTCTCGACATTGAACAAGGCCCTAGATCGGATCTCGTCGATGAAAATTACCGATGATCCAACCCCGATTTGTGCTCAGATCGGCCACAAAGCGGACCAGGATTTTTTTTTGACCCACCCACCACCCACTTCATAGCCACAATCGAAGACTTAACTGACATGTTGGACTATGCCTCTGAGGAGGCAGAATACATGGATGAAGAGGATTGCGCCCCTAGCCCCATTAACACCGGGCAATGAGTGGCCACCTCCACATACGATGTCTACATGGTAGACACTCCTGCCGCTAATGGCAAAAACACGCCTAAGAACGATGGCGACAAATCGGGTGACGCGCCGTCAAGGCGCTGGAAGCCGCATAAGCGGTCAAAAGGCAAAAAGGGATGGAGATATCCCGGAGAACCTAGGCGATCCTGATATCCCCGAACACCCGCTAGAGGGTTAGGAGAAGCCTAAAGACCAGCGCAACCCTGATGACTTTAACGATTCCGAGGACGATAACTACCTCCCTCCCGTAGAGGAAGACATCCCGGAAGCCGATGACCTCGACATCCCTGACAATCTTGAGGATCAAGAACTGTTCAGGCAACAATTCATAGCCATGGCACGCAGCCTGAAAGCAAAAGAATGGCAACTTAAAGCTAAACAAGATGACCTCAATGATCGATGAGGAAGGGTACGGTACCGGTCTGTCGGACTAACTCAAAAGCTATCCACGCAGAAGGCTGCTGCCACAATTTGACGACGAGCTTACTAATACTCTGTCTCCCAAACATACCCCATATGACAAGCTGGACCGCCCTCCTCGCGGGCATGACAGGACGGCTGACGACACCGGTTACATACCGGTGATGCCCTGAAGACGGGGAAAGGAGCACCAGAGCCCAATGACAGGTTCGACCTGCGGGACGAGCTAGACTACAAGCAGGTCATACAAGATCCATCTATGGATCCAGAGGTTACTCACCCGATAGACGGGAAGGGTATGGACCATGGCTTGACCGCAATAACAGAGGTCGGGAACGCAACCGGGCTAGAACAGACACCGAATACAAGCACGACATAGCTCGGGTCAGAGGCGCCGCTCACCCAATGTGCTTCACAGACGAGGTGATGCAGCATCAATTCCTAGAGGGGTTTAAACCCATGAACATAGAGTAGTATGATGGCACAACCGACGTAACCATATGGATTGAGAACTTCCTCCTCCACATCCACATGGCTCGAGGAGATGATCTCCATGCCATCAAATATCTCCCCATAAAACTGAAGGGGCCAGCTCAGCACTGGTTAAACAGCCTCCCCGAAAACTCCATTGACTTAGAGGATGCATTCCGATCTAAGTTCCAGGGCGCCTATGTTCGCACGTCGGATTCCTCTGACCTAAGTAATGTCAGCCAGGATAAACCTCGGACTATGTCCACCCTTACATCCCTCATGACCAGATTTTGCACGGGCAAAGATAATTGGCTAGCGAGACGCAGCCACAACTCTGAAGACCCCAGAACCTCTGAAGTTCGGGACAGCAACAGGAAACTAAAGGACAACAAAACAAACACCAGCACAATGCTAGTGATGCTGATGACACGGCCGTTAACGCCGGCTTCCGCAACTCCCGACCTGGGAAGCAAAGGAACCCCCCTAAAGCCAGGGTGTGCAAAACTGAACCAAAAAACAAAAACCGAACCAAAAAATCCAACCCGAACTGAAATTTCAGTTTTTTCAGGTTCTGGTTTCGGTTTCAGTTTTTAAATATGGAAACCATTTAGCAATCGAGTGGTTTTTGGTTAAACCGAAATAACAGATCGCCCAAAGTACTGAGCAATCTTGCTTTGTGGTTCTCATTTTATAGCACCCATCCCTTCTATTCCTTCTTCCCTAGCCGATGTGGTACTGAACTACTCATACCAGCATAGTAGAACTGCAGGAGCCAGCCAAAGGCAGCAAAGATGGGCCAAGTGCTCTCTTTGCACGTGCATGTGCCCCATATATGGGTGTATCATTGGGCTGCCAATTGTTTTTACTTTTTTCGTTTTTATGCTATAGGTCGAGTGCTTGTCTTTGCACGTGCATGTGGCTGGTGTATCCTTGGGTTGGCAATCATTTTTCTTTTCTTTTGTCCTTACTTTGCTATGTGGCTTGTACGCATATACATAATGATTAAACACGTATAAATTAGACCACCATATGTATGTGACCCATACATACATATGCCCAGGACCAAAGCATGTCTGCCATCTAATGATCTAATCTACGTACACATTTCTCACAAGAAAATCTAACGTACATACACTGACCAAATCATGTGACCAAAAAATTATTTGTAGTTCAAAAGTTTGTGTCAACTTTGGTTATTTTGGTTATTACCGAAACCGAACCAAAATTAAATGGTTATTACCGAAACTGAACTGTATCTATGTATAAAACTGTATAAACCGAAGTATAAAAACCATATAAAACCAAACCATTTAAACCGAACCGAATCAAACCAAAAAAAACGAACGCACACCCTGGCCTAAAGGCAACCGAGACGGACCGACCCCGCTGGAGAAGATCATGGAAAGGCCTTGCCAAATTCATGGGACTCAAGAGAAGACCGCCAATCATACACACCGCAATTGTTGGGTGTTCAAACAAGACGGCAAGATCCCGCCAGAGGATCAAGGCAAGAGCCCTCACAGCGAGGACGAGGATGAGCCTCGAGGTCCGATTGGTGGCGGACAAAATAAATTCCCTCCAGAGGTCAAAACAGTAGACATGATATACGCCACCCATATACCTAAGAAGGGGAGGAAGCGCACCATTCGAGAGGTCTACGCTGTACAGCCTATAGCCCCGAAGTATAACCCATGGTCGGTATATCCGATCACCTTTGATCAACGTGATCACCCGACCAGTATCCTTCATGGGGGGTCGGCCGCACTCATCATAGACCCCATCATAGATGGGTATCACCTCAAAAAAGTCCTAATGGATGGAGGACGTAACCTTAACCTTATTTACTCAGACACGGTGAAAAATATGGGAATAGATCCGTCAAGGATCAAACCCAGCAACACTACCTTTAAAGGAGTGATCCCAGATGTCGAGGCCCGATGCATGAGCTCCGTCAGCCTGGAAGTAGTGTTCGGCTCGCCCGATAACTTTGGCAATGAAGACTTGATCTTTGACATTATACCCTTCCGTAGTGGCTATCATGCCTTGCTCGGCCGGACAGCATTCGCTCACTTTAACGCCATTCAGCATTATGCATACCTCAAGCTCAAGATGCCCGGCCCCATGGGGGTCATTACTGTTAACGGCAATACGGAGCGCTCTCTCCGAACTGAGGAACATGTGTTCGCCCTGGCGGCGGAATTTAATTACAATGATGATCGGCAAACTTCGACATCTTCCGTAAAGGCACGCAAGGTGGGGAAGCGAGCACGGTTTCAGTCCAAACTCTCAGAACCTTCCCCTCCCCTTAAATAGGGATTCGCCCCCCACAACCCTAGGACCAGCAAAATACGTGCCAAGGAGGCATAACTGCGCACTCAAAATTCCATGGGCAGCGGTAGGGAAAAAAGGGTAAGTGTTCGGTTGGACCGAACTATTACCATTACGATGTCTTCGGACATAATGCGGGCACTATCAAAGGGCCCCACAAGGCGTAAAGCTCATACATACTTCGGTGACTTCTCAAGACCTTGTTGGCAAGATCTGTTCGCCAAACAATACCACCCATTGAGGTGCACCAAGGTGCAGGAGTACACACGCGGTGAGGCACATCAAGGACTTAAGGTCGCCAACCGAAGACCCTTGGTACAGCCACTCCTATAGAATTTCTTCTTTTTTCACATACCTGTAAGCAATTGCTTCGGCAATCCGAGCAATAAGAGTTGTTGAGAAAAGTATAGCATCATTATATATGTTTTTCTTGTTGTCCTTTTTGGTACATATTTTCTTTCTCCCTCTTCTCGTGAAACTGTTTGATATGTTGCGATGCAACTGGCTAATAGACCGGGGTCTCGAGTTAAAAAATCGCCTTATGTATAACTTATTATGCGTTTGGCGTCTTGGAATTCGCTTTATATGCATTAGTTCAGAACTATGTCTTGGGTCAATAGTTGGGTTGCCCGGCTCTTGAGCTTTCCCCTTTATTTTCTGCTCATTCGGCTAAAAGGGCAAAGGGAGAACCCCTGTGATTATGTTTCCGGATAGTCTGGTCAAGCACCTCATGGGAGAAAGCCGAAAACTTATTGTCATAGTATGCGAGAGACGGTCTGTGAATCTGAGCTTAAAGTGTTATACTTAAACCCTTGTCATAGGATATTCCGCGGTTTACGAGGGGTTTGTTCTTCATGCAAACCATGTGATGCTGGCCTTAGTCGTGGTTCACGAACATGACAACACTCCGTGGGCTAGTCATCAGCCCCCCACTGTCCTTTTCATGCCCCTATGGATTAGTGAAAGCAATAAAGCTCTATGGTCTGATTGCCTGGTCCGCGCACTCTACCGTCTTCAGGTTCCAATAACTCGGCTAAGGGGCATAGTGCATTGGCAGAGACAACCCATGTAGTATCTACATGGGGGCTGAAGCCGATGACTCGCAGCTTTCAGTTTCAACGTCCACACATGAGTTATAAAGGAAAGTAAAACATTGAAAGCATGATAAAATTATAACATTAAAATGTTAAAATGTCTTCGGACATATTACAACCTAATCATACATGCTCTCTTTTGAGCACTATGACTCTATCGCCCGAGCACCCTCCATTACTCCGGCGAAGTACAACTCGGGGCTCCTATGTTCCTTCCCAAGAGGCGGCAGGGCGGTTTCTATGTTCATCGGATCCATCCCCGGCCATTGCACCTTGTCCTTTGCGAAGGCTATCCGAGCTCCCTTGATGCAGGAGGAGCGCTTCATAGCGTCGAGGCGGGGCGCGACATCGATCAACTTCTGCACCAGGACGAACTAGCTGTTGGGCAATGGCTCATTAGGCCATAACCAGATGTAGAGGTCCTTCATGGCCGGATCCTCCATCCGGTGCACATCCATTAGCTACTTCAACTACTCGACAAGAAGAGGAGAGGGCTCGGGGGCTTCAAACTGCGCCCAGAATTGGCGAGCTTCATCTCCTTCTTCCCGCGAAGCATATAGCTGATTCGCGTCCGCTACGCTCTACTTGAGGTCAGAGCAGGCACCTAAGAAACACCACACCCGGGTAAGCAACTTGAACCTACTATCCCTGAAGACACACTGCAATAAGTATGGATTACCATCTTTTATAGCCTTAGCCTGGCAAACTTGTTCTTCAAAAAACCTCCTATCCACCCGCTCCTTTTGGAGTTCGGTTTTCATGGCGGATAGTTCGGCAGCCTATTCCTTGCCTTTCAGCTCAAGGGCCTCGTTGTTTGAGGTCAGCGTCCTTGATCTCCTGTTGGATCTCCTCCACTGGAGCCTCATGCTTGTCGCTGGTGGCCCTTAGGGCTGACAACGCGGAAGCCGCTTGTGCGGCAGCCGCCCTTTCAACCGAAGCCTCCTGCTTCGCATTTTGCAGCTCTGCCCTAAGCTTCTCCATTTGCTTCGCCGAGGCTGTGTAAGCATCAAGAATAAGAATACTGCATCGACAGTACGATAAACACATTTTTTGGATATTGAGTAAGGCTTACCTTGCGCCTCGTCGAATCTCTTGTTCAGAGCATCAAGCTCGTCTTCGAAGCTTTTGAGCTTTCGATTCATCTCGTCCAGCTCGGCGTCATTCACAGCCGCCACCGATGACGAAGCCTACAACACACAAATCCTTGTCAGGTTATATGGGTTCAAAACTTATGAATTATTGTCAATCCGATCTGATGTCCGAACCTCTTAAGGGCTGTTATAACATTCCGACCATATAGTTTCATCTATAGTTCGGATAACAATCCATATTTGACCCCTAGGTAAGTTTTTCAAACTCACCTAGGGCTCGGGGGCTGCCATGTATGTAATCATAAAAATAAATAAACATTTTGCAAATAAGAGTGTCGCATGGCTTACCTGAAAGCCCGTCAGGTGACCCTTGAAGGCCTCCTTAAGTCCATTGTCGACGGACTGAATGCTCTGCAATACTGCACCCATAAGGGTGCGATGCCCGAGATGGAGGCGCTTGATAGAGCCTCCCCCATAACCGTCCACCCATCGGTCGGTGGTAGCGGTGGTGATCGGACAAACCGATTATTAACCGTGGATTGAACCAGTACCTCCGGAGGCGTGGTGCGCTCCGGAGATGCCCTCGGAGGGGACTAAGCTGTCGCTCGTCCGACCTCCTCGGTATCCGGGTGGGGTACCGCCCCCGGGTCTTCGGTGACCGAGGTGTTATCCTCGGCCATGATGTTGTCTCCCCCACCACTGGTGCCCGGCTCCATAGGAGCATGCTAGCACGACACCTCCGCGGTGTCCTTCGCGACGCCCGGAGGGGTGGTATGCGACGCATTCCCACTCTCCGCTAGCTCGGTGGGCAGGGTCTCCCTGTCCGAAACTTGGTTGGTGGGGAGCACGCACGGCGGACTGCAAAGTCAATAAATGCTCGCATGTTATTAAACTATAAACTTATCAATGACAACTAAAGGAGTGTTCGGATCCTCACCTTCGAGAAGGGGGCTTGAACCTTAGGATCCTTCATGGAACCCTCTCGAAGTCATCGTACTCGGTATCCGAGTCTGAACTGTTGTCGGACAGGATAACCTGTGTCCAACGCGCTTTCTTTGGGGCGGGAGGGGGTACCTCCTCTACGGCGTCCGACGACACCGCTCTCTTTCTTGCGAGGGGGGAATCACCCTCCCCCTTGCCTTCGTACTCGCCCTGATGCTCCTCTTGATTCGAGGAGGCATGGGTTTCTTCGGACACAACCTCTGGCTGGTCCCTGATGCGCAGGCCTTCTTGGCCTGGTTTCTTCTTTTTCTCTTTCTTCGCAGGCGCCTCGTAAGGCGCCTCGACGAGCATCTCCGCTAACAGCCCAGAACTATTGTCTTCGGTCTGAGGCATCGGGAAGTCGATGCATGTGGCTTTGCTCAGTCATTTCTGCAAAGAATGATCGGTTTTAGAAACTTCTTTACAAGAAATAGAGACGATCAAACAGAGCTATGCTATACCTTGGAACCATGCTTGGCGGCGTATAGACCCTGATCCTCCTCTTCGACTGGCCAATCCTTCTACAACTTGAAGAGCGCCTTCCACCGCTTCTCTCGAGTAGTGCGGAAGAGGTGCCAAATCGTGGGATCTTTGTCGAGCTGATGAGCCCATAGGGGAGTATCCTGGCGCTGGCATGGGAGGATGCGACGCTGGAGCATGACCTGGACCACGTTGATTAGCGTGATGTCGTTCTCAATCATGGAACCAATGCGCTTTTGCAGGTCGCTCACCTCCTTGCTCGACCCCCAGTTGAGGTCCTTTCGGAGCCACGAATTTAGTTTGGTGGGGGACTGGATCTGAATCTGGCTGGGGTAGCGTAACCTTCCTCCTCGGCTCGGTGATGTAAAACCACTCCTTTTGTCATACTTTCATGGTGTCGATGAAGGTGCTAGAGGGCCATACGACACAGGTGAGCTTGCCAATGACAGCCCTGCCACAGTCTACGTGTTCGCGTGCGACACACTTCGGCTTGATGTTAAACACCTTGAGCCAAAGACCGAAGTGTGGCTCGACCCGTAGAAAAGCCTCACAGACAAGGATGAAGGCCGATATTGTAGGAGATATGCCCTAGAGGCAATAATAAATGTTATTGATTATCTCCCTATTCATAATTAGGTTTATGTTCTCTGCTATAATTGCCATGGTTCTCGAGTCTGCAATAACCACAAGGCTCGGAGGAAGACTCATATGCACATGTGGAATAATAAACGGTAAATTGTATTCCTAGTCTAGCCTCTAAGACTATCTCAAGTGTTGCATGATGGTTCTATTTTCCTGATCATGGGCATGTCTATGCCAGCAATTTTGAGGTTAGAATGTTAGAAGAACATTTCTGTTGAATCGACCCGAATTGATGTTATGCTATGAGATACATTCGTCATAAGTTAATGGTTAATAACATAGAGATGGTTAACGTTTGCATGATTCCTTAGACCATGAGAGTATCGAGTTTCTTCATGCTTGCTTCATGAACTTTGGGGTTTGTTAAACGTCATCCGTAAATGAATGGCTATTACGGCGGCTTACGGGTTCATGGAAAAGTATGTCAAGTAACTTGATAGCTCAAGATTGGGATTTTCTCCTTCGACGATGGAGAGATATCTCTGGGCCCTCTCGGTGTTACATTATCCATCATCGTCGAGCTAGACACTTTGTGATTTGATCGCGGGGATGCCGGAACATGGTAACAAGAAAAGAGAACAATACCGGTAATCAGGTAACTGGCATAGTGAACAAGTTGTTGATCCATAGGGATGCCAACATGTCTCACCTCAGTTATTTGTAACATATCACGAAGCAACAAGAATAGCACACGGCAACTCAAGGTTCACTCGAATATTCTTTCGTGTGGGTATAGGAGTCAGTATGGGTGTCCACGGCTCCGATGTTGATCAATGATCGGAAGGGGTTCCGGGTCATGTCTATACTTCACCGAACCTATAGGGTCACACGCTTAAGGGTCATCTATCAGCTGAATACTAGACAAGGAGTCCGAGAGAAAGTCACTAGAGAGGTTTCGGAGACAACGGAAAAGTTCCGGAGAGAACACCGAAAAAGTTTCAATAAAACCGAAAAGTTGTTTCAAATAAAACCATTGATCATAATTTGGTTTCAGCAAGCACCGGGAATGTTTTGGAGGTTGCGAGATTGGTCTGGTAATTTCTGGAATTTTTTCAGAGAAAAAACAAAACAAAATTCGGAGCTGCCCAAATTGTTTACCGGGTAAACGAAGATGGTTTTAAATTATACCACCATATCGGAAATGTTCCAGAGCGTGTCCAAATAATTTTAGAGGGTGCCGGAAATGTTCTGGGACCTTCTGGAATTTCTCAAAACTAATAGTCACGGAAAACATCTTGTCCCAGCGTGAGGGGACAAGATCCCACGTTACGTGGGGGCTGTTTTGGGATGTTTTCGAGGGTGCCCCTTTAGGGGGCAGCCCCCTTATGGCTGGACAAAGTGTTGCCCCCCCATGGTTGGGGGCAGCCCCCACAAATGGCGGAGAGTGTTGGGAGGAAGGTGGGGCCCCATGGGGGAACACCATTGACAAGGGAACATGTTTTCTCCATGTTTGGTGGGAACATGTTTTCCTTCTTTGGTGGGTGCATGTTTTGAATTTCAGCCCCCCCTCACCCCTTCCACCACTATATAAGGAGGTGGAGAGGAGCTCTCCATCCCCACTCCAACTCTCACGCACAAGCCATGCATGGTCTGGCATTCTCTCTGCCTCCCAGCGAATCAGTTTCATAGAGCCGAAAGGATGTCTAGGTTCTGGTGGGAACTAGTTCTGGATGGCGAAGCCCTGCCGGATAGATGACAACATATGTGTGCAACTCTGTAGAGAGATCGTAGTTTCGGTCTTAGTTGGAGAGTGCCTCCCGAAGGGCTGTCTGTGTGACTGCCCGAGTTTCAAAGGTCCTCCTAAAGGGCTATTCGCGACACCGTTCGGGGGACTGTCCGACGGCCTCCCGGAGGCCTGTCCGAGGGGCAGATGAGGGTATACATCCTTGTGGTTGGGAGGTTGTAAATCCTAGCTGCGGGGATCTACACCGTCGATCGTCATCGACTCTACTTTCCCTGTGCTACGAGTCGGTAACGAAAAGATCAAACTGTTGGGGAACGTTGCATGGGGAAAAAAATTCCTACGCACACGCAAGATCTATCCATGGTGATGAGCATCTATGAGAGGGAGAGTGGATCTACGTACCCTTGTAGATCGCTAAGCGGGAAGCGTCAAGAAACGCACTTGATGTAGTCGAATATCTTCGCAATTAAAATCGCCGAGCGTCCTGCGATCCAATCACGATCCGCCCCGATCTAGCACCGAACAGACGTCACCTCCGCGTTCAGCACACGTACATCTTGATGACGATCTCCGCCTTCTTGATCCAGCAAGAGGGAGTGGAGAGGTAGATGAGTTCTCCAGCAGTGTGTAGGCGTTGCGGTGATGGTTGTGGAGTAATCTAAGTAGGGCTTCGCCTAAGCACAACTGAAACCGATCTAGAGGAGAAACTACGGACTAGAGGGTAGGGTTGCACGTGGCTGAAAATCATGTGCCAAAAACCCTAAAACCTCTAGTATATATAAGAGGAAGAGAGGAGGAGGCTTGACCCAAGGGCAAATCCATCTAGGCTTCGGCCGAAGGGAGGAGAGGAGGAATCCTCCTCCAATCCTAGTAGGACTAGGACTCCTTCCTTGTTTGGTCTTTTTGCCTTTTTCCACCTTTTTCTCTTTGGGCTTTCCTTCCTAGCCGCATGGGCCTTGTGCGGGACTTCCACCAGCCCACTAAGGGCTGGTATTCACCCTCCCACAGCCCATTTAGCCTCTTGGGTCGAAATACCCCTCCCGATGGTCCCCCGGTACACTACCGGCACTTCTAGTACACTACCGATGAGCCCGAAACTTTTTCGGCGACCAAAACAGGACTTCCTATATATCAATATTTACCTCCGGACCATTACAGAGGACCTCGTGACGTCCGAGGTCTCATACGGGACTCCAAACAACCCTCCGGTCACCACCATGCATAACTCTATACTACCGAAATGTCACCAAACCTTAAGTGTGCAGACCCTACGGGTTCGAGAACTATGTAGACATGACCGAGACACCTCTATGGTCAATAACCAATAGCGGGACCTGGATGCCCATATTAGTTCCTACATATTCTACGAAGATCTTTACCGGTCGAACATCTATGTCAAGGATTCAGTAAATCCCGTATGATGTTCCCTTTGTTCTTTGGTATGTTACTTGCCCGAGATTCGATCGTCGGTATCGCCATACCTAGTTCAACCTCGTTACCGCCATGTCTCTTTACTTGTTCCGTAATACAAGATCCCGTGACTAACACTTAGTCACATTGCTTGCAAGGCTTGTTGTGATGTTGTATTACCGAGTGGGCCCTAAGATACCTCTCCGTCACACGGAGTAACAAATCCCAGTCTTGATCCATGCCAACTCAACAGACACCCTCGGAGATACCTGTAGAGTACCTTTATAGTCACCCTGTTACGTTGCGACGTTTGATACATACAAGGCACTCCTCCAGTGTCCGTGAGTTGCATGATATCATGGTCATAGGAACATATACTTTGACATGCAGAAAACTGTAGCCATAAACTGACACCATCATATGCTACGTTTATAGTTCGGGTCTTGTCCATCCCATCATTCTTCTAATGATGTGATCCCGTTGACATCTTATGTCAATGGCTAGGAAACCTTGACCATCTTTGATCAACGAGCTAGTCTAGTAGAGGCGTACTAGGGACAAAGTGTTGTCTACTTATCCACACATGTAATGTGTTTCCAATCAATACAATTATAGCATGGATAATAAACAATTATCACGAACAAGGAAATATAATAACAAACACTTTATTTATTGCCTCTAGGGCATATTTCCAACAGTCTCCCACTTGCACTAGAGTCAATAATCTAGTTCACATCACTATGTGATTTACATTGTAATGAATCGAACACCCATGGAGTTCTGGTGTTGATCATGTTTAGCCCTTGGAAGAGGTTTAGTCAATGGGTCTGCAACATTCAGATCCGTGTGCACTTTGCAAATATTTATGTCCTTCTGCTCGATGTAATTGTGGATCGAATTGAAACGTTTCTTTATGTGTCTGGTCCTCTTGTGAAACCTTGGTTCCTTGGCCAGAGCAATCGCACCAGTGTTGTCACAGAACAGAGTCATTGGATTCAGTGCACTAGGCACTATTCAAATATCTATCATGAACTGCTTCATCCAGACACCTTCCTTCGCCGCCTCCGAGGCTGCGATGTACTCCGCTTCGCATGTAGAATCGGCTACCACGCTTTGCTTGGAACGGCACCAGCTTACCGCTCCCCCGTTGAGAATAAATACGTATCCGGTTTGTGACTTCGAGTCATCCGGATCAGTGTCAAAGCTTGCATCGACGTAACCCTTTACGATGAGCTCTTCATCACCTTCATAAATGAGAAACATTTCCTTAGTCCTTTTCAGGTACTTAAGGATATTCTTGACCGCTGCCTAGTGCTCCATTCCAAGATCACTTTGAAGCCTTCCGGCCATACTTTTGGCAAGGCTGACATCGGGTCTTGTGCACAACATTGCATACATGATAGAGCCTATGGCTGAATCATAGGGGACTACACTCATCGTTTCTCTATGTTCTGCAGTCACTGGGCATTGAGTCTTACTCAACTTCACACCTTGTAACACAGGCAAGAACCCCTTCTTGGACTGATCCATTTTGAACTTCTTCAAAACTTTATCAAGGTATGTGCTCTGTGAAAATGCTATTAAGCGTCTCGATCTATCTCTATAGATCTTAATGCCTAATATGAAAGCAGCTTCTGCTAGGTCCTTAATTGAAAAACTCTTGTTGGAATATTCCTTCCCTCTTTCCAGCATTTCGATAATGTTTCCAATCAGCAATATGTCATCCACATATAATATTAGAAAGGCTATAGAGCTCCCACTCACTTTCTTGTAAATACAAGCTTCTCCATAAACTTGTATAAACCCAAAAGCTTTGATCACCTCATCAAAGTGCTTATTCCTACTCCGAGATACTTGCACCAACCCATAAATGGATCGCTGGAGTTTGCAAACTTTGTCAGCATTCTATGGATCGACAAAACCTTCTGGTTGCATCATATACAACTCTTCGTCAAGGAAACTGTTGAGGAACGCTATTTTGACATCCATCTGCCAAATTTCATAGTCGGAATAAGCAGCTATTGCCAACATGATTCTGACAGACTTAAGCATCGCTATGGGTGAGAAG
The DNA here is from genome assembly GCA_022496015.1 of Hordeum marinum. NCBI lineage: Eukaryota > Viridiplantae > Streptophyta > Magnoliopsida > Poales > Poaceae > Hordeum > Hordeum marinum. The sequence continues at coordinate 345,173,797 of CM039676.1, read as the reverse complement.
GTCTCATCGTATTCAACTCCTTGAACTTGTGAAAACCCCTTTGCCACAAGTCGAGCTTTATAGATGGTGACATTACCGTCCGCGTCCGTCTTCTTCTTAAAGATCCATTTTGTTCTGAATGGCCTTCCGCCCTTCAGGTAATACTTCCAAAGTCCATACTTTTTTTTCATACATGGATCCCATCTCGGATTTCATGGCCTCTAACCATTTCGCGGAATCCTGGCCCATCATCGCTCCTCCACAGCTCGTAGGTTCATTGTTGTCCAACAACATGACCTCCAAGACAGGGTTGCCGTACCACTCAAGAGCAATACGGGCCCTTATCGACCTACGAGATTGAACAATAACTTGATCTGAAGCTTCGTGATCATCATCATTAACTTCCTCTTCAACTATCGTAGGCTCCACAGAAACATCTTTCTGCGCTGCGCTACTCTCTGGTTGAAGTAAAGGTTCAATAACCTCATCAAGCTCTATTTTCCTCCCACTCAATTCTTTCGAGAGAAACTCTTTCTCAAGAAATCTTCCATTCTTAGCGACAAACACTTTGCCTTCGGATCTAAGATAGACGGTATACCCGACTATCTCTTTCGGGTATCCTACGAAGACATGTTTCTCCGCTTTGAGTTCCAGCTTTTCAGGCTGAAGCTTTTTGACATAAGCATCACATCCCCAAACTTTAAGAAACGACAACTTTGGCCTCTTGCCAAACCATAGTTCATATGTCGTCGTCTCAACGGATTTTGATGGTGCCCTATTTAAAGTGAATGCAGCTGTCTCTAATGCATAACCCCAAAATGATAGTGGCAAATCAGCAAGTGACATCATAACGCACCATATCTAATAAGGTTCGATTACGATGTTCGAACACACCATTACGCTATGGTGTTCCAGGCGGTGTCAACTCTGAAACAATTCCACAGTGTCTTAACTGACTACCAAACTCATAACTTAGATATTCACCTCCTCGATTAGATCGCAGGAATTTAATCTTCTTGTTACTATGATTCTCAACTTCACTATGAAATTGCTTGAACTTTTCAAATGTTTCAGACTTGTGTTTCATTAAGTAAATATACCCATATCTACTTAAGTCATCAGTGAAGGTGAGAAAATAACGATATCCACCGCGCGCTGTCACATTCATTGGACCGCACACATCAGTATGTACGATTTCCAATAAGTCACTTGCCCGTTCCATTGTTCTAGAGAACGGTGTTTTAGTCATCTTGCCCATGAGGCATGGTTCACATGTGTCAAGTGATTCAAAATCAGGTGACTCCAAAAGTCCATCAGCATGGAGCTTCCTCATGTGTTTTACACCAATATGACCTAAACGGCAGTGCCACAAGAAAGTGGTACTATCATTATCAACTCTACATCTTTTGGCATCAATGTTATGAACATGTCTATCATCACTATCAAGATTTAATATGAATAAACCCCTCAAATTGGGTGCATGACCATAAAAGATATTACTCATATAAATAGAACAACCATTATTCTCTGATTTAAACGAGTAACCATCTCGCAATAAACAAGATCCAGATATAATGTTCATGCTTAACGCAGGCACTAAATAACAATTATTCAGTTTCATCACTAATCCCGATGGTAATCGAAGAGAGAGCGTGCCGACGGCGATCACATCAACCTTTGAACCATTTCCCACGCGCATCGTCACTTCGTCCTTTGCCAACCTTCGTCTATTCCGTAGTTCCTGTTTTGAGTTGCAAATGTGAGCAACCGAACCGCCATCAAATACCCAGGCACTACAACGAGAGCTAGTAAGGTACACATCAATAACATGTATATCATATATACCTTGTTTGTCGTTGGCCGCCTTCTTGTCAGCCAGGTACTTGGGGCAGTTCCGCTTCCAGTGACCAACTCAATTGCAATGACAGCACTCAGTTTCTGGCTTTGGTCCATCCTTGGACTTCTTTACAGGAGTAGCAACTACTTTGCCATCCTTCTTAGTTTTACCCTTCTTGCCCTTGCCCTTGCCATTCTCTTGAAACTAGTGGTTTTATTGACCATCAACCCTTGATGTTCTCTCTGGATTTCAGACTCAGCGACTTTTAGCATCGCAAATAGCTCGGCGACTGACTTGTTCATCCCGTGCATGTTATAGTTCATCACAAAGCTCTTGTAACTAGGTGCGGTGATTGAAGAACTTTGTCAGTGATCGCCTCTGGCGGAAGGGAAATTCCCATCTCCGCCAGACGAGTCGAATACCCGGACATTCTGACTATATGATCACCGATAGACCCGTTCTCCTCCATTTTGCAAGCATAGAACTTATCGGAAGTCCCATACCTCTCGATCCGGGCATTCTTCTGAAAGATAAACTTCAACTCCTGGAACATCTCATATGCTCCATGACGTTCAAAACATCTTTGAAGTCCCGGTTCTAAGCCATACAATATTGCACACTCATCTATTGAGTAATCTCCAGAACGTGCCTCCCAAGCGTTCTTAACATCTTCGGATGACATGTCTTCTTGTTGGTCACCAAGCGGTGCATCAAGGACATATGATTTCTAGGAAGCCGTGAGGATAATCCTCAGATTACGGGCCCAGTCAACAAAGTTACTTCCATCATCTTTCAACTTAGCTTTCTCTAGGAACGCATTAAAATTCCGGGGTGCTACTGCGCGAGCCATTGATCTACAACATAAATATGCAAAGGCTACTTAGACTATTGTTCAATATAATGAGTTTAGTTAATCAAATTACTAAAGCTCCCACTCAAATTGACATCCCTCAGGTCATCTGAGTGTCACATGATCCAAATTCACCAACTCAAGTCTGATCATCACACGAGTTGAGGTGGTTTCAATGGTGAACATCATCATGTTGATCATATCTACTATATGACTCATGTTCGACCATTCGGTCTCTTGCCGAGGCCATGTCTGTACATGCTAGGCTCATCAAGTTTAACCCGAGTGTTCTGCAAGTGCAACACTGGCTTGCACCCATTATATGTGAACATAGAGTCTATCACACCCGATCATCACGTGGTGTCTCGACACGACGAACTTTCGCAACGGTGCAAACTCGGGGAGAACACAATTCATCTTGAAATTTAAGTGAGGGATCACCTTATAATGCTACCGTCGTCCTAAGCAAAACAAGGTGCATAAAAGGATTAACATCACATGCAAATCATAAGTGACATGATATGGCCATGAACTTGTGCTTTTGATCTCCATCTTGAAAGCACCGGCATGATATCCATCATCACCGGCATGACACCATGATCTCCATCATCTTGATCTCCATCAACATGTCGCCATCGGGGTTGTCGCGCCCACCATGCTTCTACTACTATTGCTACCATTTAGCGATAAAGTAAAGCATTACATAGCGCTTAATGATTGACACGCAGGTCATACAATAATTAAAGACAACCCTATGGCTCCTGCCAGTTGCCGTACTCATCGACATGCAAGTCGTGATATTCTATACAACACATGATCATCTCATACATCACATATATCTCATCATGTAATTGGCCATATCACATCACAACATACCATGCAAAAACAAGTTAGACGTCCTCTAATTGTTGTTGCATGTTTTACGTGGCTACTACGGGTATCTAGCAAGAAAAAATCTCACCTACGCATAAACCACAACGGTGATACATAAGTTGATTTTCAACCTTCCCAAGGACCGCCTTTGTCGAATCCGATCCAACTAAAATAGGAGAAACCGACACCCGCCAGCCATCTTTATGCAACGAGGTTACATGTCAGTCGATGGAACTGGTCTTTCGTAAGCGTACGAGTAAGGTTGGTCTGGGCCGCTTCATCCCACAATACCGCTGAACCAAAACACGACCAAGGGAAGAAGCAATCTAAGCATCAACGCCCACAAAATCTTTGTGTTCTAATTGAGATCTCATCTACACATAGACCTAGCTCTTGATGCCACTGTTGGGGAACGTTGCATGGGAAACAAAAAAATTCCTACGCACACACAAGATCTATCCATGGTGCTGAGCATCTACGAGAGGGAGAGTGGATCTACGTACCCTTATAGATTGCTAAGCGGGAAGCGTTAATAAACGCGGTTGATGTAGTCGAACGTCTTCGCAATCCAAATCGCCCAGCGTCCCGCGATCCAATCACGATCCGTCTCGATCTAGCACCGAACGGACGGCACCTTCGCGTTCAGCACACGTACAGCTTGATGACAATCTCCCTCTTCTTGATCCAACAAGAGGGAGCAGAGAGGTAGAAGAGTTCACCGGCTGCATGACGGTGCTGCGGTGATGGTGGTGGAGCAATCTCAACAGGGCTTCGCCTAAGCACAGCTGAAACCAATCTAGAGGAGAAACTACGGACTAGAGGGTAGGGTTGCACGTGGCTGAAAATCAAGTGCCAAAAACCCTAAAACCTCTAGTATATATAAGAGTAAGAAAGGAGGAGGCTTGCCCCAAGGGCAAAGCCATCTAGGCTTGGGCCTAAGGGAGGAGAGGAGGAATCCTCCTCCAATCCTAGTAGGACTTGGACTCCTTCCTTGTTTGGTCTTTTTGCCTTTTTCCACCTTTTTCTCTTTGGGCTTTTCTTCCCAGCTGCATGGGCCTTGTGTGGGACTTCTACCATCCCACTAAGGGCTGGTATTCACCCTCCCACAGTCCATGTAGCTTCTTGGGTCGAAATACCCCTCCCGATGGTCACCCGATACACTACGGGCACTCCCGGTACACTACCGATGAGCCCGAAACTTTTCCTGCGACCAAAACAGGACTTCATGTATATCAATATTTACCTATGGACCATTCCGGAGCTCCTCATGATGGCAGGGATCTCATCCGGGACTCTGAGCAACCTTCGGTCACCACCATGCATAACTCTATACTACTGAAACGTCACCAAACCTTAAGTGTGCAGACCCTGCGGGTTCGAGAACTATGTCGACATGACTGAGACACCTGTACGGTCAATAACCAATAGTGGGACCTAGATGCCCATATTGTTTCCTACATATTCTACGAAGATATTTATCAGTCGAACCTCTATGTCAGGGATTCAGTTAATTCCGTATGATGTTCTCTTTGTTCTTCGGTATGCTACTTGCCCGAGATTCGATTGTCGGTATATCCATACCTAGTTCAACCTCGTGACCGGCAAGTCTCTTTACTCGTTCCATAATACAAGATCCCGTGACTAACACTTACTCACATTGCTTGCAAGGCTTGTTGTGATGTTGTATTACTGAGTGGGCCCTGAGATACCTCTTCCTAACACGGAGTAACAAATCCCAATCTTGATCCATTCCAACTCAACAGACACCCTCGGAGATACCTGTAGAGTATCTTTATAGTCACCCAGTTACGTTGCGACATTTGATACACACAAGGCACTCCTCCGGTGTCCGTGAGTTGCATGATCTCATGGTCATAGGAACATATGCTTTGACATGCAGAAACTGTAGCAATAAACTGACACAATCATATGCTACGTTTATAGTTTGGGTCTTGTCCATCCCATCATTCTTCTAAGGATGTGATCCCGTTATCAAATGACATCTTATGTCAATGGCTAGGAAACCTTGACCATGTTTGATCAACGAGCTAGTCTACTAGAGGCATACTAGGGACAAAGTGTTGTCTACTTATCCACACATGTAATGTGTTTCCAATCAATACAATTATAGCATGGATAATAAAAATTATCATGAACAAGGAAATATAATAATAAAAACTTTATTTATTGCCTCTAGGGCATATTGCCAACACAAACCTTGTATGCAGTCTTCATAGTGGTCCTGGGCTGGTGCGTATGTCGGAATTTTTTTGTTTTCTGTTGCGTTCCTCTGTAGTGGCATCATGAGACATGCTACACATAGATGTAGGTTGCGATCTAGAATACATAGAGATGTATGGGTGTTGCACAATATAATTAGGTAGTAGATGAGTTCTATTACTGAAAATTATTTGTGAGGGTAGCAGATGAAATTTGTTACCCGATGTTCTTGTTGCTTCCCTGGAATTTGCATATTTCTGATGTTGATAATAGCATGGTGGAGTTTCAATGTTCTGGCAATCCACGATCCTGCTTGATCTATGAAGTGCTAGCAGTTCATTGAATTCCACTGTAGTTAAAAACAAGGATGAAATTTCGCAGACGAAAGGGCAATGCAGATATGATCTGCACGGGGGTCATGCGTATGACGAAGTTTAGTATGGGGCTCGATATCTTATTATCTCATGTTTCATACACTCCACAATGTTAATCTAGCTACTTGGATTATCATGCTAGATGATGGACGTTGGTAGCTTCGGTTTGTTTCGAAACCTTAGAAGCCACGTAAAACAAGTTTTTGCATGAACCAATTATAAGCGTCTATCTTAGTTTTGCAGGATAGTTTGCATGTGCATATGATGTGGTATAGCACTGCTCATATTAATTCGATAATGTATGAGATGACCATATGATGTAATATTAACATGACCTACGTGTCATGATTCAGCATGATGGCTGGAGCCATATGATTGTCACTTTAATGACATGCGTGTCAACCTTAAGTAATGCACTTATTTTATTAGCTATGGAGATACCAATATTACCTGGTGCATCGACAAGGTGGTGGCAATCTTCGCGAAGGTGAACACCAACGCGAATGCCGGAGACGAAGAAATACAAGACTTCTCCGTCAGAAAGGGCTATACCATATCATGCTATTATGAATTGCCTGAGATGTTTATCCCTTATGACGCACCCTTCCTTATTGCGCGGTAGTCACTTTTTATTTCGGTGATCTCTCACAAAAATATAAAGTAGTTAGTGTTCTCCCAAGTGTAGCAGCGTAATGGCACCTAACTTTTCGGGGTGCGCCATGGATCCATGGGTACGAACTATTAGGGATGTGTGAGCCGGGTGAGGTCAGACCTCGCATCAAGATCACTTGGTTGTCTTGACGTTCCTGGCAGGATCGTCCTGAGCTCGGAACACACGCATCTAAAGATGAACAAGAGTGACATAGAGATGTGATCGGCAAGTTGGCCTATCGATTAAAATTCCTGTCATGAGATGATGATTCTATGGCAATGAATTGAAGTCTGGATCTTGTATCACTCAAAATCAATTATGAGAGATATTGATTTGAGTGGGAGCATACTTTAGAATTAATTCTTTTAATTCTTAGTGCAATTAATTATGAACTTCGTCTAAGTGTGGTTTGCATAATAGTTATAGAAGAATGGCTCACATTTCCACCTTCCATATTAAAATTGAATATCTGTTAAATATCTGGTTAAAACTTTACGGTTGGTAACGTAATAGGAGGATTGTCCTCAAGAGTGCCGAGAAGGACTTTGTCATATCGCATGCTTTAGGTATTCTCCCACTAATGCTATGGATCATATAACTCTCGTCCTTCGATCCAAAAGCTAGAATTCTGCTTTAGTCAAGTGCAATACGTTTTCTTCTATGAGACCCGAACTTCAAAAGTTTTGGGATAGTTATGTGATATTCATGGAACTGGCAATTAATTTTTAGATACAAACAAAGGCTGAAATATATGACATATCCAAAGCAATGTTTGTTTGCAAACTATTAGTAAAGGTGTTTACTATGCGTTTGATTGATAAGACAGGGATCCAGAAGAATGCATGCCATATGATAAAAGGTGAATAAAAAACAACTTAAAGAGAAAGGAAGTGTTCGAAGGGTGTTAGTGAAACTTTCACGCATAGAAAGTCTGGGGCTAATGCCACTCTTAAGTTGGGTGCTTCTTCTAAGAGTAGGAGAAATACTGAAAGTTAAACTGTTAGAAGGATGAAGGCAGAAAGAAAGAAGACTGGAATATCCAGCTCATGTATAAATGTCATACAAGTTTTTGATGTATAGAAGGTTGGTCAAAGATATAGTTCTTGGGAATTATGGTTAAACATGTTAATCACTGATTCTTGGATATTGTGAATTAATCAAAAACATACCCGCTCAATTGCATTCTGTTGCAACTCGATGTAATAACTAGTATGGCCTGAAAGACTAGCCAGGAATGAGGTTTTGATACACGCTGGGAATATAGTAAATGGTACTATACTTTCCATTGGTGTATTACCATATGTATTTATTTTCATAAATCATTTTAGAGTTTTACACAATCTAGCCCATTGCATAAAGTATCTTGCAAGAAGGTTGTTCATAAGAGAACTTGTAATGTTCGGAGTTATGAATAACAAAAGGGCCATACTTTCTTTATGAATGATAAGTATGTTATGAATATTGATAATAATACATTACCTCTGTATTTACTTTCATGATTCATTTAGAGTTTCATACACTCTAGCCCTTTGCATAAGGTATCTTGCAAGGAGGTTATTCATAAGAGAACTTTTAATGTTCGGTGTTATGAATAACATGAAGGGCCATGCTTCCATCCAGGATGGGATGTATGTTATGAATATTTATGGTAATATGATACATCCATAACACTGACGCTAAATGTCGTAAGACTAAAAGAATACCACATATGTGTGGCACTACATTTGGTCACATTGGAGAAACCCGCATGGAAAATTCCATTATGATGGATTTTAAAGTCATTTGATTTTGAATCATCTGACACTTGCAACTTTCCTCCGAAAAGTGAAGTGACTGAAATACCGTTCACAGGCCATAAGGAACGAGCAACAAACTTATTGGTGATCATACATTTTGATGTGTGTAGTTCAATAAATGTTGTTGCAAGTAGTGGATTTATCTATCTTCAGAAATGACTCAAGTAGATATATTGATATTTACATGATGAGACGTAAGTCTAGATATTTTGAAATCATTCGAAAGGTTTTCAAAATGAAGTAGAAGTTATTGTAACAAGGAAATTATGTTTTTGCAATTCGATTGCAGAAAGGAATATTTGAGTTACAAGTTTAGCGAATGTCTGATGAGTTGTGAAAAGAGTTTCATAACTTGCACCTCCCGGAACACCACTGCAAGTGGAAAGTCCTTGAAGACATAATCAAACCATTTATGAAATGGTAAGATCAAAAATGACATAAATAAATTTGCCATTATCCCTTTTAAGGTGATGCTTTAGAGACTACGGCTTTTACACTAAAAAGAGCTCCATCGGGTCTGTTGAAATGACGCCATGGTATGGTATGCCCATCCATATTATATCTTTTCTTAATATTTGGAATACGGGGCTTGTGTAAAAGGTTACAAACCTATTCCAAATCAGACAAGTGCTACTTTGTAGGTTATCCCAAGTCATTGGGTATTCGCCCACCACTATACCGAGGCAACTAGGTTTGCCACAAAGAACGGTGTGCTTTTTGAAGAAAATGGTTTTTTCAAAAAGGTGAGTGGGAGAACAGTGCAACTCAACGAGATAAACAATATCTTCGTCATTAGATCAAAGGAAAGAGACCTTGGAAGTAATTCTAGAGTTTCCTACTACGACTGATACGGAAGTCTCTACAATAAAATGTATGGACTATGGTCGAACTTGCAGTGAACCACGTAGGCAAGGCTCGTGCAAACCTCTCAAGTGCACAAACGAGATATTGTTGTTGGAAAACAGTATACCTATGATACACAAGGAGGCGATGATGGTCCCTATGTCCAGAATTGGCTAAATGCCAATACAATCCGTGATAGTTTCCATATAAATGTTTCAAGATTAAAATCTTGATACACCTTTCGGAAGGCTTAGAGTCTAACAAATATTTATGGAACTAAAAATTGATATGGATAACAATGTTTTATCCATAAATCTCGAATTGTTGAAATAACAAGTTCAAGGAGTTGACTACGATGAGGTTGTTCCACCATATCGATGCTTAAAGTTGGTTCGGGTTGAACTAGCTATTAATACATATTTCAATCATGAGATATGAAACATGGATGATGAAAGGATTTTCATCTGATGGAAATGTAACTAAGGACTTGCATGTGTTACAGTCCAAGGTATTTTGTCAGTCCATAGGATGCTAGTAAGTATGCAAACTTCAAAGTTGCAGCAATGGACAAAAGAGAGCAAAATGGAGTTGGAATCTTCGTGTTTTGAGGAAATGGCCGAAAAGGGTTTTTGACTTCATCAATGGGTAACGAAGATGCTTGTGATTCAACAAAATAAGTGGGAGCATAATAATATTTCTAAAAACGTTGTGTGCTTGACACATTGTTAATTGGAAACAAATTTCTTGACACAAATTAGGACTTCATTTGAAAATAGTTTTTCCGATGCAGTGCTTGGGCAAAATAGCCTCAATATTAGGCATGATGATCTATGGAGATAGATTTACCTAATGGGGCTAAGCAATGAATACATATTAACAAGATGTTAAAACCTTTTATCATTTAAAACGCCAAGGAGTGATTCTTGCCGAAGTCATATGGAAAGAGTTTTTGCAAGACTTAGTGTCCCAAAACACTAATGAGTGAAATACATGATGGAGATTCCACACTCTCTTGTGTTTGGATTAATCATGTATTCCATGGTATGTAAAACAACCAGATATGTCCGATACTCCAAAGTTGTTACGAGTATGGATACCAAAGTGATCAAAGTACTGATCATAGGACAACAGTGAAAGATGTCATTGAGTACTAGAGTAGTACTGATGACATGTTTGGTCACACGTAGAATTTATGAAGTGCTCGTTGTAAGTAATTACATCGATACAGTCTTCATCAATGCTTCATGCGATTTTCAATTTAAGTTAAGGGTTTTGTGTAATACATAATATGGTGGCACGGTAGTTGGAAATTGTTCCAAACAAGATACTGTGGCGAATTCTATAACAAAGGCTAAGTATGTTGACACTTTAGAAGAGACAAAGAAGTTGTTGATTCATATAGTTCATTCATGAACTTAGTATGGTTCCAAGATGGCTTTGGTGAATGGGACACTATTGCAGATAGTTGCTCCATAGCATGGTCTGAGGAATCAGGTTTCGACCAATGATTCACACTTATGCAAAGCCAAGTCCACACAAAATATTAATTTTGTGAAAGCGTAAAAAGCAAGGATATGCAAAGTTACTGTTGGAAATATGCCCTAGAGGCAATAATAAAATAGTTATTAATGTATTTCCTAGTTCATGATAATTGTCTGTTATTCATGCTATAATTGTGTTAACCGGAAACCATAATACATGTGTGAATACATAGACCACAACGTGTCCCTAGTGAGCCTCTAGTTGGCTAGCTTGTTGATCAATAGATGGTCACGGTTTCATGACCATGGACATTGGATGTCGTTGATAACGGGATCACATCATTAGGAGAATGATGTGATGGACAAGACCCAATCCTAAGCATAGCACAAGATCGTATAGTTCGTTTGCTAAAGCTTTTCAATGTCAAGTGTCGTTTCCTTAGACCATGAGATTATGTAACTCCCGGATACCGTAGGAATGCTTTGGGTGTGCAAAACGTCACAACGTAACTAGGTGGCTATAAAGGTACGCTACGGGTATCTCCGAAAGTGTCTGTTGGGTTGACACGAATCGAGACTGGGATTTGTCACTCCGTGTGACGGAGAGGTATCTCTGGGCCCACTCGGTAAGACATCATCATTATGAGCTCAATGTGACTAAGGAGTTAGTCACGGGATGATGTATTACGGAACGAGTAAAGAGACTTGCCGGTAACGAGATTGAACAAGGTATGGTGATACCGACGATCGAATCTCGGGCAAGTACCATACCGATAGACAAAGGGAATTGTATACGGGATTGATTGAATCCTTGACATCGTGGTTCATCCGATGATATCATCGTGGAGTACGTGGGAGCCAACATGGGTATCCAGATCCCGCTATTGGTTATTGGCCGGAGAGGTGTCTCGGTCATGTCTACGTGTCTCCCGAACCCGTAGGGTCTACACACTTAAGGTTCGATGACGCTAGGGTTATAGGGAAATAGTGTACGTGGTTACCGAAGGTTGTTCGGAGTCCCGGATGAGATCCCGGACGTCACCAGGAGTCCCGGAATGGTCCGGAGACGAAGATTGATATATAGGAAGTGAGGTTTTGGTTACCGGAAGTGTTCCGGGTGTCTCCGGTAGTGTACCGGGACCACCGGAAGGGTTCCGGGGGTCCACCAAGTGGGCCCACCTGCCTCGAAAGGTTCCATGGGCCAAGAGTGGGAGGGAGCCAGCCCCTAGGTGGGCTGGTGCGCCTCCCACCCCAGCCCAAGGCGCAGCAAGGGTGGAGGGGGCAAACCCTAGGCTTAGATGGGCCTTAAGGCCCACCCTAGGGCGCCTCCACCTCTCCCTGACCTGGCCGCCGGCCAGATGGGTTTCTGGAGGCTGCCGCCACACCTAGGGTGGAACCCTAGGGCGCAGCACCTCTCCTCCCCTCCTCCTATATATAGTGGAGGTATTTGGGGCTGCACAACACACGAGTTCATCTCCTCCCTGGTGCAGCCCTACTCCTCCCTCTCCTTGTTCTCCGTAGTGCTTAGCGAAGCTCTGCCGGAGTACCACGCAGCTCCACCGCGACCACGCCGTCGTGCTGCCGGAGCTCTCCCTCAACCTCTCCTCCCTCCTTGCTGGATCAAGGCGTAGGAGACGTCACCGGGCTGCACGTGTGTTGAACGCGGAGGTGCCGTCCGTTCGGCACTTGATCGGATCTACCGCGATCTGAATCGCTGCGAGTACGACTCCATCAACCGCGTTCTAGCAACGCTTCCGCTTAGCGATCTTCAAAGGTATGAAGATCCAATCTCTCCCCGCTCGTTTGCTGGTTTCTCCATAGATAGATCTTGGTGACACGTAGGAAAATTTTGATTTACTACTACGTCTCCCAACAGTTACACACAGAGTTGAAGTCGTCAGATCCGTTGGACATCAGGCTATACCACAAGCAAAGCATATTTACACTGGTGTGTCACAGGTGTAAAGTGCATCAGCATTAACTAGATTATTGACTCTAGTACAAGTGGGAGTTTGTAGGAGATATGTCCTAGAGGCAATAATAAATGTTATTGATTATCTCCCTATTCATAATTAGGTTTATGTTCTATGCTATAACTGTTATGGTTCTTGAGTCTGCAATAACCACGAGGCTCAGAGGAAGACTCATATGCACGTGTGGAATAATAAACGGTAAATTGTATTCCTAGTCTGGCCTCTAAGACTAGCTCAAGTGTTGCATGATGGTTCTGTTTTCCTGATCATGGGCATGTCTATGCCAGCAATTTTGAGGGCACAATGTTAGAAGAACATTTGTGTTGAATCGACCCGAACTGATGTTATGCTATGAGATACATTCGTCACAAGTTAATGGTTAATAACACAGAGATGGTTAACGTTTGCATGATTCCTTAGACCATGAGAGTATCGAGTTTCTTCATGCTAGCTTCATGAACTTTGGGGTTTGTTCAACGTCATCCATAAATGGGTGGCTATTATGGCGGCTTACGGGTTCATGGAAAAGTATGTCAAGTAACTTGATAGCTCAAGATTGGGATTTGCTCCTCCGACGATGGAGAGATATATCTAGGCCCTGTCGGTGTTACGGTATCCATCATTGTCTAGCCATATACTTTGTGATTTGATCGCAGGGATACCACCACACGGTAACGACAAATGAGAACAATATCGGTAACGAGATAACTGGCATAGTGGACAAGTTGTTGATCCATGGGGATGCCAACATCTCTCACCTCTGGTATTTGTAATATATTGTGAAGCAATAGGAATAGCACAAGGCAACTGGAGGTTCACTCGAATATTCATCCGTGTGGGTATAGGGGTCAATATGGGTGTCCACGGCTCCGATGTTGATCATTGATCGGAAGGGGTTCCGGGTCATGTCTATGCTTCACCAAACCTATAGGGTCACATGCTTAAGGGTCATCTATCTGGTGAATAAAATACAAGGAGTCTGAGAGAAAGTCACTGGAATGGTTTCGGAGACAACGAAAAAGTTCCGGAGAGAACACCGAAAAAGTTTTGGAAAAACCGAAAAGTTGGTTCGGATAAAACCATTGATCCAAAAATGTTTTTGGCAAGCATCGGGAATGTTTTGGAGGTTGCCAAATTGTTCTGGTAATTTCTGGAATTTTTCCAGAGAAAAAACCGAAAAAAACTTACGGAGCTGCCGGAATTGTTTACCGGGTAAACGAAGATGGTTTTAAATTAAACCACCATACCGGAAATGTTCCGGAGCATGTCCAGATAATTTTAGAGGGTGTCGGAAATGTTCTGGGACCTTCCAAAAAAATTTAGAAGTAATAGTCATGGAAAACATCTTGTCCCAGTGTGAGGGGACAAGATCCCACGTTACGTGGGGGCTGTTTTGGGTTGTTTTTCGGGGTGGCCCCTTTAGGGGGCAGCCCCCTTGAGGTTGGACAAAGTGTCCCCCCCCCCATGGTGGGGGGAAGCCCCCACAAATGGTGGAGAGTGTTGGGAGGAAGGTGGGGGCCCATGGGGGAACACCATGGACAAGGGAACATGTTTTCTCCATGTTTGGTGAAAACATATTTTCCTTGTTTGGTGGGTGCATGTTTTGTGGGCCGAATTTCAGCCCCCCCCCTCACCCCTTCCACCACTATATAACTAGGTCAAGAGGAGCTCTCCATCCCCACACCAACTCTCACACACAAACCATGCATGATCTGGCATTCTCTCTCCCTACCAGCGAAATAGTTTTGTACAGCCGAAAGGCTGTCTGGGTTCCGATGGGAACTAGTTCTGGATGTTGGGGAACGTTTCATGGGAAACAAAAACTGTCCTACGCACACACAAGATCTAAACATGGTGATGAGCAACTACGAGAGGGAGAGTGGATCTACGTACCCTTGTATATCGCTAAGCGGGAAGCGTTAAGAAACACGGTTGGTGTAGTCGAACGTCTTCGCGATCCAAATTGCCGAGGGTCCCTCGATCCAATCACGATCCTTCCCTATCAAGCACCGAACGAACGGCACCTCTGCGTTCAGCACACATACAGCTTGATGACGATCTCCGCCTTCTTGATCCAGCAAGAAGGCGCAGAGAGGGAGATGAGTTCTTCGGCAGCGGGACGGCGCCGCGGCGATGGTGGTGGAGCAATTCCGGCAGGGCTTCGCCTAAGCACTGCAGAAAACCGATCTAGAGGAGAAACTATGCATTGGAGGAACGGGTAGCACGTGGCTGAAAATCAAGTGCCAAAAACCCTAAACCTCTAGTATATATAAGAGGAAGAGAGGAGGAGGCTTGGCCCTCAAGGGGCCAGTCCTTGCTCCGGCCGAACAAAGGAGGAGAGGAGGATTCCTCCTCCAATCCTAGTAGGACTAGGACTCCTTCCTTTTTTGCCCTTTTGCCCTTTTTTCCACCTTTTCTCTTTGGGCTTTTCTTTCCCAGCTGCATGGGCCTTGTGTGGGACATCCACCAGCCCACTAAGGGCGGGTATTCACTCTCCCACAGCCCATGTAGCCTCTTGGGTCGAAATACCCCTCCCGATGGTCTCCCGGTACACTACCGGCACTCCCGGTACACTACCGATGAGCCCGAAACTTTTTCGGTGACCAAATAGGAATTCCTATATATCAATCTTTACCTCCGGACCATTCCAGAGCTCCTCGTGACATCCGGGATCTTATCCGGGACTCCAAACAACCTTCGGTTACCACCATACATAACTCTATACTACCGAAACGTCACCGAACCTTAAGTGTGCAGACCCTGCGGGTTCAAGAACTATGTGGACATGATCGAGACACCTCTACGGTCAATAACCAATAACGGTACCTGGATGCCCATATTGGTTCCTACATATTCTGCGAAGATCTTTATCGGTCGAACCTCTATGTCAAGGATTCAGTTAATCCCGTATGATGTTCCCTTTGTTCTTCGGTATGTTACTTGCCCGAGATTCGATCGTCGGTATCTCCATACCTATTTAAACCTTGTTACCCACAAGTCTCTTTACTCGTTCCATAATACAACATCCCGTGACTAACACTTAGTAACATTGCTTGCAAGGTTTATTGTGATGTTGTATTACCGAGTGGGCCCTGAGATACCTCTCCGTCACATGGAGTAACAAATCCCAGTCTTGATCCATGCCAACCCAACAGACACTCTCGGATATACCTGTAGAGTACCTTTATAGTCACCCTGTTACGTTGCAACGTTTGATACACACAAGACACTCCTCCGGTGTTCGTGAGTTGCATGATCTCATGGTCATAGTAACATATACTTGACATGCAGAAAACAGTAGCAATAAACTTACACAATCGTATGCTACATTTGTAGTTTGGGTCCTGTCCATCACATCATTCTCCTAATTATGTGATCCCATTATCAAATGACATCACATGTCAATGGCTAGAAAACAGTAGCAATAAACTGACACAATCGTATGCTACATTTGTAGTTTGGGTCTTGTCCATCACATCATTCTCCTAATTATGTGATCCCGTTATCAAATGACATCACATGTCAATGGCTAGGAAACCTTGACCATCTTTGATCAACAAGCTAGTTCACTAGAGGCATACTAGGGACAAAGTGTTGTCTATTTACCCACACATGTAATGTGTTTGCAATCAATAAAATTATAGCATGGATAATAAACGATTATCATGAACAAGGAAATATAATAATAAACAGTTTATTGATTGCCTCTAGGGCATATTTCCAACAGTCTCCCACTTGCACTAGAGTCAATAATCTAGTTCACATCACTATGTGATTTACATTGTAATGAATTGATTCACCAATGCAGTTCTGGTGTTTATCATGTTTAGCCCTCAGAAGAGGTTTAGTCAACGGGTTTGCAACATTTAGATCCATGTGCACTTTGCAAATATTTATGTCCTTCTCCTTGATGTAATCGCGGATGGAGTTGAAGCGTCGCTTTATGTGTCTGGTCCTCTTGTGAAACCTTGGTTCCTTGGCCACAGCAATGGCACCAGTGTTGTCACAGAACAAGTTTATTGGATTCAATGCACTGGGCACTACTCCAAGATCTGTCATGAACTGTGTAATCCAGACACCTTCCTTCGCTGCCTTCGAGGCTGCGATGTACTCCCCTTCGCACGTAGAATCGGCTACCATGCTTTGCTTGGAACTGCACCAGCTTACCGCTCCCCCGTTGAGAATAAATACGTATCCGGTTTGTGACCTAGAGTCATCCGGATCAGTGTCAAAGCTTGCATCGACGTAACCCTTTACGGCGAGCTCTTCATCACCTCCATAAACGAGAAACATTTCCTTAGTCCTTTTCAGGTACTTATGGATATTCTTGACCGCCGCCCAGTGCTCCATTCTAGGATCACTTTGAAACCTTCCGGCCGTACTTATGGCAAGGCTGACATCGGGTCTTGTGCGCAACATTGCATACATGATAGATCCTATGGCTGAAGCATAGGGTATGACACTCATCTTTTCTCTATCTTCTGCAGTCACTGGGCATTGAGTCTTACTCAACTTCACACCTTGTAACACAGGCAAGAACCCCTTCATGGAGTGATCCATTTTGAACTTCTTCAAAACTTTATCAAGGTATGTGCTCTATGAAAGTGCTATTAAGCATCGCGATATATCTATATAGATATGCCTAATATGAAAGCAGCTTGTCCTAGGTCCTTCATTGAAAACCTCTTGTTCAAATATTCCTTCACGCTTTTCTGCATTTCTATATTGTTTCCAATCAGCAATATGTCATCCACATATAATCATAGAAATGCTATAGAGCTCCCACTCACTTCCTTGTAAATACAAGCTTCTCCATAAACTTGTATAAACTCAAACGCTTTGATCACCTCACCAAAGTGCTTATTCCAACTCCGAGATGCTCGCACCAGCCCATAAATGGATCGCTGGAGTTTGCAAACTTTGTCAGCATTCTCTGGATCGACAAAACCTTCTGCTTGCATCATATACAACTCTTCCTCAAGGAAACCATTGAGGAACGCTGTTTTGACATCCATCTGCCAAATTTCATAATCGAAATAAGCATCTATTGCCAACATGATTCGGACAGACTTAAGCATCACTACGCGTGAGAAGGTCTCATCGTAGTCAACTCCTTGAACTTGTGAAAAACCCTTTGCCACAAGTCGAGCTCTATAGACGGTGACATTATCGTCCGCGTCCGTTCTTCTTAAAGATCCATTCGTTCTGAATGGCCTTGCGCGCTTCAGGTAATACTTCAAAAGTCCATACTTTGTTTTCGTACATGGATCCCATCTCGGATTTCATGGCCTCTAACCATTTCTCGGAATCAGGGCCCATTATCAATCCTTCATAGCTCATAGGTTCATTGTTGTCCAACAACATGACCTCCAAGACAGGGTTGCCATACCACTCAGGAGCAGTATGCGCCCTTGTCGACTACGAGTTTCAATAGTAACTTGATCCGAAGCTTCATGATCATCATCATTAACTTCCTCTTCAACTGTCGTAGGCTCCACAGAAACATCTTTCTGCGCTGCGCTACTCTCTAGTTGAAGTAAAGGTTCAATAACCTCATCAAGATCTATTTTCCTCCCACTCAATTCTTTCGAGAGAAACTCTTTCTCAAGAAATGTTTCGTTCTTAGTGACAAACACTTTGCCTTCGGATCTGAGATAGAAGGTATACCCGACTGTCTCTTTTGGGTATCCTATGAAGATGCATTTCTCCGCTTTGGGTTCTAGCTTTTCAGGGTCAAGCTTTTTGACATAAGAATCACATCCCCAAACTTTAAGAAACGACAACTTTGGCCTCTTGCCAAACCATAGTTCATATGGCGTCGTCTCGACGGCTTTCGATGGTGCCCTATTTAAAGTGAATGCAGCTGTCTCTAATGCATAACCCCAAAATGATAGTGGCAAATCAGCAAGAGACATCATAGAACGCACCATATCTAATATGGTTCGATTACGATGTTCGGACGCACCATTACGCTGCGGTGTTCTAGGCGGTGTCAACTGTGAAACAATTCCACACGATCTTAAGTGACTGCCAAACTCATAACTCAGATACTCACCTCCTTGATCAGATCATAGGAATTTAATCTTGTTGTTATGATGATTCTCAACTTCACTCTGAAATTGCTTGAACTTTTCAAATGTTTCAGACTTGTGTTTCATTAAGTAAATATACCCATACTACTTAAGTCATTAGTGAAGGTGGGAAAATAACGATATCCACCGCGTGCCGTAACATTCATTGGACCGCACACATCAGTATGTATGATTTCCAATAAGTCACTTGCCCATTCCATTGTTCCAGAGAACGGTGTTTTAGTCATCTTTCCCATGAGGCATGGTTCGCATGTTTCAAGTGATCAAAATCAAGTGACTCCAAAAGTCCATCAGCACGGAGCTTCCTCATGCGTTTTACACCAATATGACCTAAAAGGTAGTGCCACAAGAAAGTGGTACTATCATTATCAACTCTACATCTTTTGGCATGAATGTTAAGAACATGTGTATCATCACTATCAAGATTCAATATGAATAAATCCCTCACATTGGGTGCATGACCATAAAAGATATTACTCATGTAAATAGAACAACCATTATTCTCTGATTTAAACTAGTAACCATCTCGCAATAAACAAGATCCACATATAATGTTCATGCTTAACGCAGACACTAAATAACAATTATTCAGGTTCATCACAAATCCCGATGGTAATCGAACAGAGAGCGTGCTGACGGCGATCACATCAACCTTGGAACCATTTCCCACGCGCATCGTCAATTCGTCCTTTGCTAGCCTTCGTCTATTCCATAGTTCCTGTTTTGAGTTGCAAATGTGAGCAATCGAACCGGTATCAAATACCCAGGCACTACAACGAGAACTAGTAAGGTACACATCAATAACATGCATATCATATATACCTTGTTTGTCGTTGGCCGCCTTCTTGCCAGCCAAGTACTTGGGGCAGTTCTGCTTCCAGTGACCAGTTCCCTTGCAATGAAAGCACTCAGTTTCTGGCTTGGGTCCAGCCTTGGGCTTCTTTACAGGAGTAGCAACTACTTTGCCATCCTTCTTGGTTTTACCATTCTTGCCCTTGCCCTTGCCATTCTTCTTCAAACTAGTGGTTTTATTGACCATCAACAGTTGATGTTCTTTCTGGATTTCAGACTCGGCGAATTTTAGCATCGCAACCAGCTCGGCGACTGACTTGTTCATACTGTGCATGTTATAGTTCATCACAAAGCTCTTGTAACTAGGTGGCAATGATTGAAGAACTCTGTCAGTGATTGCCTCTGGCAGAAGGGCAATTCCCAACTCCGCCAGATGAGTTGAATACCCAGACATTCTGAGTATATGTTCACTGATAGACCTGTTCTCCTCCATTTTGCAAGCATAGAACTTATCGGAGGTCTCATACCTCTCGATCCGGGCATTCTTCTGAAAGATAAACTTCAACTCCTGGAACATCTCATATGCTCCATGAATTTCAAAACGTCTTTGAAGTCCCGGTTCTAAGCCATACAATATTGCACGCTGAACTATTGAGTAATCTCCAGAACGTGCCTCCCAAGCGTTCTTAACGTCTTCGGATGATAGGTCTTCTGGTTGGTCACCAAGCGGTGCATCAAGAACATATGATTTCTGGGAAGCCGTGAGGATAATCCTCAGATTACGGGCCCGGTCAACAAAGTTACTTCCATCATCTTTCAACTTAGCTTTCTCTAGGAACACATTGAAATTCAGGGGTGCTACTACGCGAGCCATTGATCTACAACATAAATATGCAAAGGTTACTTAGACTATTGTTCAAGATAATGAGTTTAGTTAATCAAATTACTAAAGCTACCACTCAAATTGACATCCCTCGGGTCATCTGTGTGTCACATGATCCAAATTCACCAACTTAAGTCCAATCATCACGTGAGTTGAGGTGGTTTCAATGGTGAACATCATCATGTTGATCATATCTACTATATGACTCATGTTCGACCTTTCGGTCTCTTGTGTTCCGAGGCCATGTCTGTACATGCTAGGCTTGTCAAGTTTAACCCGAGTGTTCGGCATGTGCAACACTGGCTTGCACCCGTTGTATGTGACCGTAGAGTCTATCACACCCGATCATCACGTGGTGTCTCGACACGACGAACTTCCGCAATGGTGCACACTCGGGGAGAACACAATTCATCTTGAAATTTAAGTGAGGGATCACCTTATAATGCTACCGTCGTCCTAAGCAAAACAAGGTCAATAAAAGGATTAGCATCACATACAAATCATAAGTGATATGATATGGCCATGAACTTGTGCTTTTGATCTCCATCTTGAAAGCACCGACATGATCTCCATCGTCACCGGCACGACACCATGATCTCCATCAACGTGTTGCCATCGGGGTTGTCGTGTCCATCATGCTTCTACTACTATTGCTACCGTTTAGCGATAAAGTAAAGCATTACAAAGCGCTTAATGATTGACACTCAGGTCATACAATAATTAAAGACAACCATGTGGCTCCTGCCGGTTGCCGTACTCATCGACATGCAAATCATAATATTCTATAAAACACCTGATCATATCATACATCACATATATCACATCATGTAATTGGCCATATCACATCACAACATACCCTGCAAATACAAGTTAGACGTCCTCTAATTGTTGTTGCATGTTTTACGTGGCTGCTACGGGTATCTAGCAAGAACAATTATCACCTACGCATAAACCACAACGGTGATACATTAGTTGCTTTTCAACCTTCTCAAGGACCGCCTTTGTCGAATCCGATCCAACTAAAGTAGGAGAAACTGGCACCCGCCAGCCATTTATGCAACAAGTTGCAGTTGAGGGAACCGGTCTCTCGTAAGCGTACGAGTAATGTTGGTCCGGGCCGCTTCATCCCACAATACCGCTGAACCAAAACACGACCAAGGGAGGAAGAAATCTAAGCATCAACGCCCGCAAACTATTTGTGTTCTACTTGAGTTCTCATGTACACATAGACCTAGCCCATGATGCCATTGTTGGGGAACGTTACATGGGAAACAAAAAAATTCCTACGCACACGCAAGATCTAGCCATGGTAATGAGCATCTACGAGAGGGAGAGTGTATCTATGTACCCTTGTAGATCGCTAAGAAGGAAGCGTTAAGAAACGCGGTTGGTGTAGTCGAACGTCTTCACGATCCAAATCGCCAAGCGTCCCGCGATCCAATCACGATCCGTCCCGATCAAGCACTGAACGGACGGCACCTCCGCGTTCAGCACACGTACATCTTGATGATGATCTCCGCCTTATTGATCCAGCACGAGTCAGCGGAGAGGTAGATGAATTCTCTGGCAGCGTGACGGTGCCGCGGCGATGGTGGTGGAGCAATTCCGGCAGGGCTTCGCCTAAGCACTGCAGAAAACCGATCTAGAGGAGAAACTATGCACTAGAGGAACGGGTAGCACGTGGCTGAAAATCAAGTGCCAAAAAGCCTAAAACTTCTAGTATATATAAGAGGAAGAGAGGAGGAGGCTTGGCCCTCAAGGGGCCAGCCCTTGCTTCGGCCGAACTAAGGAGGAGAGGAGGATTCCTCCTCCAATCCTAGTAGGACTAGGACTCCATCCTTTTTTGCCGTTTTGCCCTTTTTTCCACCTTTTCTCTTTGGGATTTTCTTTCCCAGACGCATGGGCCTTGTGTGGGACTTCCACCAGTCCACTAAGGGCTGGTACTCACTCTCCCACAGCCCATGTAGCCTCTTGGGTCGAAATACCCCTCCTGATGGTCTCCCGGTACACTACCGGCACTCCCGGTACACTACCGATGAGCACGAAACTTTTTTGGCGACCAAAATACGACTTCCTATATATCAATCTTTACCTCCGGACCATTCCGGAGCTCCTCGTGATGTTCGGGATATCATTAGGGACTCCAAACAACCTTCAGTCACCACCATACATAACTCCATACTACCGAAACGTCACCGAACCTTAAGTGTGCAGACCCTGCGGGTTCGAGAACTATGTAGACATGACCTAGACACCTCTACGGTCAATAACCAATAGCAGGACCTGGATACCCATATTGGTTCCTACATATTCTACGAACATCTTTATCGGTCGAACCTCTATGTCAAGGATTCAGTTAATCCCGTATGATGTTCCCTATGTTCTTCGGTATGTTACTTGCCCGAGATTCGATCGTCGATATCTCCATACCTAGTTCAACCTCGTTACGGCAAGTCTCTTTACTCATTCCGTAATACAAGATCCCGTGACTAACACTTGCTCACATTGCTTGCAAGGCTTATTGTGATGTTGTATTACCAAGTGGGCCCTGAGATACCTCTCCGTCACACTGAGTAAGAAATCCCAGTCTTGATCCATGCCAACCCAACACACACCCTCGGATATACCTGTAGAGCACCTTTATAGTCACCCAGTTACGTTGCGACATTTGATACACACAAGGCACTCCTCCGGTGTCCGTGAGTTGCATGATCTGATGGTCATAGGAACATATAATTGACATGCAGAAAATAGTAGCAATAAACTGACACGGTCATATGCTACGTTTGTAGTTTGGGTCTTGTCCATCACATCATTCTCCTAATTATGTGATGCAGTTATCAAATGACATCACATGTCAATGGCTAGGAAACCTTGACCATCTTTGATCAACGAGCTAGTTCACTAGAGGTATACTAGGGACAAAGTGTTGTCTATTTACCCACACATGTAATGTGTTTCCAATCAATACAATTATAGCATGGATAATAAATGATTAACATGAACAAGGAAATATAATAATAAACACTTTATTTATTGCCTCTAGGGCATATTTCCAACACTAGACGACGAAGCCTTGTCGGATAGATGACACTGTATGTCTGAAACACTGTAGAGAGATCGTAGTTTCGGTCTTTGTTTGATAGTGCCTCCCGAAGGGCTGTTCGTGTGACTGTCTAAGTTTCAAAGGTCCTCCCGAAGGGATGTCCGTTGCACTACGAGTCGGTAACGAAAAGATCAAACCTTGTGTGCAGTCTTCATAGTGGTCCTTGGTTGGTGCGTAGGTCGGAATTTTTTTTCTACTGCATTCCCCTACAGATATGTGCATGAAGGAGTTCGGCAGGAGGTCATGGAAGTCGAGGCCGTAGAAGAACATAAGCCCCCAGACGAAGGGGTGGATCGGGAAGCTCAATCCCCAGATGAAGAGGGGAATAAAGACCACCCTTTCGCCTGGCTTGGGGTGGGGATCACCTGGTCCTTCTTCGGCGCGTGGTGTAAGATGTTGGCGGGGAGTTAGCCGGTGGCCTTAAGGTCCCGGATGTCTTGGTAGGTGACCGTGGAGGCCTCCCACTTTCCATTCGAGTCAGAGCCGGCCATGGGTTAGCTCAGAGAAGGTGTGGTGGAAGACCCAGATCTGCGATGTGGAAGGTGAGAAGGATGGGGAAGCAGAGGGTGCGAATGGGGAGCGTGGTTAAGCCTTGGGGTTTTGTTTCCCTTTTATGAGGCTTACTGCTGTTTGGCCTCCCCTTGCTGCACCGTGAATCCATCCGTTTCCCAAAATGTGTGTGTCGTTGCACGCGCATGATTGAACGTATCCCGTATAAAACGGGACACGATATGTGCATTGATAGAACGTGTTGATGAAAACGGCCTAGAAACACGAATCGAGTTTTTGCAACCGGCTCAATGGCAGTGGTGGGTCGTGACCTTTTGTTAGAGGAGTCATTAGGGGATGTTATTTTACCCCTTGACGTTTGGCCTTCGGGGCAGACCTATTCACGGTGTTTGAACGCGCCTCTATTCGGAAAACTACATGTCATCGGAGGCCGAACTAAACTCGGCGGGAAGAACTCACCTCACAACCCGAAGAATCTGATTACATGAAGCAATTGAAGCTAAGACCATTGGCATTGGAGGCAAGTTCTGGGGCTACTGAGGGAGTCCTGGATTAAGGGGTCCTCGGGAAGGCGACCTGTTTCTTATGGGCCGGACTGTATGGGCCGCTTGCCGAACATTGGATCGGTCGAAGGCCCTGTCTCTAGGAAGCTTCAGGAATTGTGGCTTGTCCTCCATGTTTAATGTAACGAATAGGCATGTTTATCTCTTTAACGTGTAACCGGCCATGTGTAAACCCTAGATACCCTCGGCGCCTATATAAGTCGAAGGGTTCTAGGTGGTAGATATAGAACAACTCATCTAGGGTTTAGCTATTTGATCTCGAGGTAGATCAACTCTGTAAACCACATATCATCAATACAATCAAGCAGGACGTAGGGTATTACCTCAATAGGAGGGCCCGAACCTGGGTAAACCTTGTCTCCCTTGTCTCCTGTTACCATCGATCCCAGTCTCACAGTTCGGGACCCCCTACCCGAGATCCGTCGGTTTTGACACCAACAAGGACACCGCAAGATTGAACCCAAAACTAAGTACTTCTCCCATTGCAATAATTACCAATCTAGTTGGCCAAACCAAACCAATAACTCGAAGAGACTTGCAAAGATATGAAATCATGCATATAAGAATTCAGAAAAGACTCAAATAATATTCATGGATAATCTGAACATAAACCCACAATTCATCGGATCTCAACAAACACACCACAAAATAGTATTACATCGGATAGATCTCCATGAAGATCATGAAGAACATGGTATTGAAGCACAAAGAGAGAGAAGAAGCCTTCTAACTACTAGTTATGGACCCAAAGGTCTGTGGTGATCTACTCACGCATCATCGGAGGGGTAATGGAGTTCATGTAGATTCCCTCCGTGATCGAATCCCCCTCCAGCAGATTATTAGAAAAGGCTCCAAGATTAGATCTCTCGTGAATGGAGGCTTCCGATGGCGGAAGAGCATTTTCGTGGATCCCTTTGGTATTGGGGGAATATTTGGGAATTTATAGGCTAACGAATAGGGCTAGGAGACCTGCTGGGGGGGGGCACAAGCCTGCCAAGCGCGGCCAGGGGTGGTGGTCGTGCCCCTTGGCTTGTGACCTCCTGGCAGGTCTCTTGCCTTCCCCTCCAAGTCTAGTAGATGTCTTCTGGTCCAAGAGAAATCATCGTGAAGATTTTCTTCCGTTTGGACTCTGTTTAATTTTCCTTATCAGCAATACTCAGACACAAGGAAAATACAGAAACTCACACTAGGCTCTAGATTAATAGGTTAGACCCAAAATTAATATAATATAGCATATTAATGCATATAAAACATCCAAAATAGATAATATAATAGCATGTAACAATCAAAAATTATAGATACGTTGGAGACATATCAAGCATCCCCAAGCTTAATTCCTGCTCATCCTTGAGTACGTAAATGACAAAAACGAAATTTTTGATGTGGAATGCTACCTAACATATTTATCCATGTAATATTCTTTATTGTGGCATGAATGTTCGGATCCATAAGACTCAAAACAAAAGCTTAATGTTGACATAAAAACAATAATATTTCAAGCATACTAGAAAAGCAATTGTATCTCTTAAAAATATAATGGCAAAAGAAAGTTATCCCTACAAAATCATATAGTCTGGCTATGCTCCATCTTCCCCACACAAAGTATTTATATCAAGCACAACCCCGATGACAAGTCAAGCAATTGTTTCACACCTTTTATGTTCTCAAACCTTTTCAACTCTCATGCAATACATGAGTGTGGGCCACGGATATAGTGTCGTGGGAATGATTCTGATAGTAGAAGATAGGGGTACGAAAGGAGAGGGCAGAGTGCTAGCTACGGCGAGGATGTACACATGAATGTATGAGTTCAGGCCCCTCTCATGGAGGTAACAGCCCTACGTCTCAGTGCTCGGGAGCTTCTGTCGTGTGGAATATGAGAGTTACAAGGGGTGTGAACCCTTGTGCCAAAGGGGAGGGGTGGCTTATATAGAGTACGCTACCCCTCATAAGTGCCAAGCATCCAAGGGTCCCATCGTGGGTATAAAGATGAGCGTTACTGGTAACATACATCATAACTGCTACTAATGACGACTAGCCTAATGCCTACCTGTTGGCCTCCCAGGGGTGGCTTATGGTCTTCTGGCGTCGACTGGAAGCGGGGTCTTTCGAGTGACAGGTGACTGCCGAGTGCAGGGAGAGGATACTGAGTGGATTAAATATCGAGTGACTTGAGCGCCATGGGGAATCTAGTCGGAATCTCTCTTGTAATCTTTAAGTCCTCCAATATAGTGCCCTTAGGTAGGTTATGTAGGTCAGGTCCAGGACCCTACCCTAGGTACATATTCTTGTCATTAGCCCCCGAATGGATCAGGGTTCGAGTGGTAAAGGGGGATTGATGCCGGTTTTGAAAAAGGCACCAAACTTCCGAATGAACTTCGGGGCTTCAATGAAATTTGCGTCGATTGAAATCTTTGTCATTTGCCTGGATCAATTCTGCCTTGAAAGTGTCCAAATGAATTCTCAATGTCAATTCTATTTCGAGTGACCTGAAGGAATCTTTAGACATGACGGGTCGCTCTGTCAGGCCCGGATTTTGCGAGATTCGAAAATTTGGGAAGCGCGCGCGTCCGCAATGATGATGCCACGACTGGGGCAAGTGGGGGCATGATGCCTCGATTCATGCGCCGCCCATTTCGCCACATACTATGCGGCGTCTGCGGTCAAGATATGCGAGGATCCAGTGGGCCCATGAGTCAACGAGACACACGACAGAGTATGAATCCCGCTGTGCCGTGGTCTGAACAGTATTCTTCCCCAAATCTTCTCTATTCCTCCGCCTCCCCTGCTTCCAGCGCACAGCTCTGCTTCGCCGCGATGAACACCGCCGCCGCAATGACGAAGGGGAAGACTGAGAAGTTGGAGCGCGCCAAGAAGGGGGCCGTGAAGGGCAAGGCCAAGAAGCCGTCAATCGCGCGGTTCACCGTGCTGCTAGGGTGGATCCAGGTTTTTTTTTCTCCCGTCGATGGTCACCACCGCGGACATCGAGAATCTCATCGTCGACGGGCTCATGGCGGAAGGTTCATGGAGGCTATTGGAGGGGGAACTCGAGCCGGAGTCGCGTGAGGGGGAGCGGGTCCTCCTCCTCACCCATGTTGAGAGAGGTTTCTCCATGCCCCCCCCATCCATTCTTCTGAGGGTTTCTAAACTTCTTTGGAGCCCAGCTCCATCATTTTCCTCTGAAAGCCATTTCTTATCTTTCTGCTTTCATCACTATGTGTGAGTGTTTCTTGGGTTGTCCTCCCCATTGGGATCTGTTCAAACATATCTTCACCATCAGATCTCAGTCGGTCAAAAAGGCCAATCCCGAGGATGATAAAACCCATGTCATCCAACTGTGTGGTGGCTTGGGAGTCCAGAAGAGATCTAGGAGTTCATTTCCTTCCATGACCTTCCCAGAAAATATTAGGGGTTGGCAGTCGACATGGTTTTACTGCAAGGATGTAGCATCTCCCAATATGTCGACTTGTCTTTCCTCATTCATGTTAGATCGTCCTGCTGTTCCCAAATCCTTGAAAGTGTTGGATGGGGAGAAAGTTGTCACGCCCAAGATGTGCGCCTATCCTTTTCAAGGCATGAGGGCCCCGCAAGGGATAGAGGTGCATCTTGCCGTTAGCAAGTATAGTATCATCATATCATACAATACTGAAAAGATGAGTATACAAGATTGGCTTACACTCGCCACATGCTAAATTACAATTCACTCAGAGTTCAAATCATCAAGATGAAGACAGGGTCCGCCTATGAACGAAATCAAACAATAAAAACAGATGCAAATGATACTATCTCACTATCCCAAAGATCACGACCATGGTCCTCTACTCATCTGCGTAAGTCACATACATCCTGCCTCTTTCCTCATCATACTCCCACTGGAGCTGGGTAAGGTCATCCTGCACGAACTCATCTGTACCTGTACCTGGAGGGTTGTAGTAATGTCTGAGCCATAATGACTCAACAATCAAGCGCCCGGGTACCGAGACTATTCAAGCTTAAAGGTTGGGATGGGGAAAGTGTTTAGTTTGTAGTAGCACTAAGCATTTATGGTGGCTAACTTACGCAACATGAAAATAAATATGAGTGGCCTACGATGAACGATCGAATCTAGTATGATCTCTATGAGATCCTGAACACTTACTTACGTCAATCATAACCCCACCGTGTTATCTCTCGGAGCATGTTCATGAGCAGAGACGATCACGGTTACTCACACAGTTGGTGTATTTTAATTGGAATTTACTTCAAGCTTACTATAACCGGGTGTTAAACAAATATCCAAGTTGCCACATAACCGCGGGCACGGCTTTCCGAAAGATTTACCCTGCAGGGGTGCTCCAACTAATCCATCACAAATTAACCACACTCCACGGGAATAGCCTCGACCATGGATCTCGCGGTCATCATAGGTAATTCCAAAGGAATTCCAACACCTCGAGAAAAACCCGAAGAAAGTCAGACTCCACACGCAAGACACTCGATAAAGGTAAAAGAAATACAGCAAGACCTCCAGACATGTCGACAAACCCGATAAGAGCCGTGTATCTCGTTCTCAGGACATGACCGAATGAGCACAGCGTACAGTGGCCTGATAGAAATCTCCTGAGTTGCCCCAGGTTGGCCCTGCACACGACTCTAGTTTGGACCAACACTCATGAGGAGCACTGGCCTCGGGGTTGATTAAACTATCCACGGGTTTGCAAGGCCCTATGCAATTTTATTAAGTTATTAGCAAATGTAGTACCAAAGTTGGGTCTTGTAAGACAAGTTTTAATCTCAACCGAATGAACAAGGGGGTCCCCATAACAACCCCGAGCATGTTAGGAGCGCAAAATATGGAAAACATAACACCGGTAACAAGGAACTAATGGCGGTAACAGCGGAACACATCACTTAGCAAAAGGCCAAGCCTTCCACCAATACCAAGATATATATGTGCATTAAATTAAACAACAGATAATATAGTGATATCCAAATCCATGTTCTCACATGAAACAACCTGCACCTGCAACTAAGAATGCTATAAGAGGGGCTGAGCAGCGGTAACTTAGCCAATCAAAGGTTTGCTAGGATGTGGAGGTTAGAGGCTGTCATGGCAATTAGGAGGCTAATATCAAGTGGTAGGTAGCACAATTGTAACGATAAGAGCGAGAAACTAGCAAGCAAAAATAGTATCGGGATCCAGGTACGATCATCTTGCATGTTGGTTCTTCAGCGGAACAAGTAGCGGGATCCTCGTAGTGGTACTCCCCTGGGTCCTCGTACTCAGCATCAACACTCGCGTCTATCCTAGATAAACAGCAACAATAAACATCCAACCAAGGTGCTATGTACAACCAAGATGATGCATGATTCATTTATGAAGATTTAAACATGGCAATTCAAAACTAGTCATGTTTCACATGCAAAGTTTGTATATTACTGAATCTGGACAGAACCTCATAAGTTATTTAGACATGCATGAACATGGAAAATATGGATGCATCATGCAAAATCAATAGAAATGCATATAAGAACGCAAGAAACGGAGTTACGGTTCTCACGATACGCTCACGACAAGGTACGGAAGCAAAACACAAGACCACCAAGCCATGGGCTAATTCTTGGCATTCCAAGGTAGCCACTGGATAGGTTATGAAAAATCACGCACAATAGGCTCAAGGATCAATCAATTCCATGGAGTATAGCTCCCATAAGTCACAAAACAATAAAACACACAATCTGCCACAAAACAGCAACATAGCAACTTACTCAGCTCACAACTTGATCTACAGGAAACCTACAGTCCCAAACAAGGCATTGACAGAATCTACTCAACACACACATCAACTTATCCAACTACACGAACAACAAAGGAGGCACGCATTAATAAGCATGAAGCAATCAAGTTGACATGATGAAACAGTTTTCTGGGACTTAGTGAAAATTCCAGTTTTCTGGAATCTGAGATTATAAAGTAGCAAGTTGACAGCAGTAGTTAAATATGCTAGAGAGCTCCTATTGGCATGAAAATTAAAAGGATGGTATAAGACAATATCTACAACAAATAACTAACACTGAGCATGAGCAAATTCAACATGTTGATAGATGTCACCCACTCTACATGGCATAAAAATAACAGCAGATTCTCAGACTTAGTAGTTTTTAGCATGCTGAAACAGAAACATTAAGTTGGCTACTTAACAGCATGTTACCCACTTATATGGGAGATTCTCATAATAAACAAAAATACCATGGCATACTAGTTACAAAATACTAGCACTTCCTAGTTGGCACATGTCCCAAAGCAAACATGGATTAAATCATGCAAAAATGACAAAATGGCATCTCAGCTAAAATGACAGATTTAAGAACTTGCTTAAAAGTGAAATCTGAGAGTTCCAATGAGTTCATTGGCTCTTCCTACACCAAAACCATGGGTAATACTCATATGCCCATGTGAAACAACAAGGCACCAACAACTAGCAAAACCACCCACTACTATTCATGGCATAACTACTCTAAATAGAAAATGCACATAATGGGCATGAGCATGTTGGCAACATAGATAAGAATGGAAATGGTATGACAAAAGCCTACATGACAAGCATATCAACAAAGGGGTATGACAAGTGGGAAAACCCACTAGTCCCCTATACACACACACAAGTGCACAAGGCACTTCCTCATGACTCAACTCATGTGGGGGGTGGTCTTCCACATACATACATATGCATATATGCATATGCATATGTAGATGGGCACACCCACACCTCTCGCGCACACACAACACTCAAGATGACCCACACACTAAGCATACACGCATGCATCATATGCATAGAGCATATAGACACACACACTCACTTCCCTCACATGCACATAGATACACATGGCACTCTCATACCCCTAAGATCTTGAGTGTGGTGGTCAACCACACTCTCACATGCACACACACAAGAACACATGCATAAGAAAACACACACAAGTGCACATCTACATCTACACGTACACATATGTGTGTATGCATAGCATACACACACAACACACACAACACTACACAACACACACAACACACACAAGTGTGTGTATGTATAACATACACACACTCTCCTACATGTATGTGCAACAGCACACACCCACTACCACATACACCAAGCTCACACACATATATGTATAAGAAGCAAGGAAGAAAAAGAATAAATAAAAGGAAAACAAACAACAAACAAAAATAAAAACGGGGAGGCTTGGGCTCGAACCCAAGACCTCTCGGTCACTTCCCCCTAGCGCAAACACTGCGCTATGCTCCAGAATGACAACAGAGTAGGGACTCTGCCCCTCCACACACACACACGCCCACACTGCCTGACGAAACTGAAGATACAACAGAGCACGGCGGCAGAGCAACGACGACGACCAAACGGCCGACTCCGATGACCATACGCACGGCGGAGGCCCTGGCTGGACTCACTGCTACTGCCCGCACATGCGCACACACTCACAAGCACCTAACACCGGCGAGAATGCCATCGGCGATGATGACAGAACGTCACGGCGGCATCTGCACACGACACTCATGAGGCGACCCAGACACGGAATCGGATGGGGCAGAGCGAAAACGGACCCCCGAGGGGAGCAAGAACTCGCACGCCACACCTGGAAGCATGAGCTCGACGGTGCACTTGTCGAAGACGAGGTCCGACAGCGGCGGAACGCTCCTAGCATGAACATGCACCTACACAGGGCTAGCAAGCTCGGGATCGGACGAGGGGAAACGGGGAGCTCACCTAAACACGACCGCGTGGCCAATCGGGCTCGAGGACACGCGACGACGACGAATTGCTGCGGTGGAGGAGCTCGGCCGGAGGGGAAGAAGACGAAGCAGAGGCGCGGCCTTGGCATCCTACGCAGATGCAGCGGACTTCAAGGAAGCAGATGGCGATGACGACATGATCCCAACGATCTCCGGATCGAGGGGCTTGCCGGAGAAGCTGCCGCGGCGACGAGCTCTCTCTCTCTCTCTCTCTCTGAACCTCACTGAACCCTCTCCGGACCCTCTGAACCTTACCTTGTCGGGGCAGGCAAGGAGGAGACAAGGGGGGGCGGCGCGAGGAGGGAGAGGAAACCTAGAGGAATTGGCACGCACGCCGAGGGACTATATCGGCGATGGGATAGATGGCGACGGCGACGGAAAAGGTGATGGGGATGCGACTCCCTCACTGAAGACTGATGGCAGAGACGACGGGAGCAGGTGGCCGTCTGCTCACGCGGGCTGGGCCGCGGGAGAGACAGCCCACCTGGCTCTCTCTCTCTCTCAGAACAGAAACAGAGAAAGTTTTTTTTCTTTTTATAAAACCAGCCACACAAAAATAAATCCCCAAAATAAAAGAAAAGGTTTTAGTGCAAAACAAAAATATTTTTGTAAAAGAAATAATGTGCACTATTTAGTAAAATTAACAAGTTGATTTATTGAGCAAGTTGTTTTAATACTTTAATAAAAGGCAGCTCATGTTTAATTAAAATACAATAACAAGCAAACCCCAAACACAAAAGAATCACACTCTAAATTAATAAGATAATTAGGGCTACCTCTTGAACATTTTTTATCTATTTTTTAAAACAACTTAATTCTGACAATAAAATTATATGGATAGAAAGGGGGGTGTTGTAAGGGCGTGTTTGATAAGGGAAAAGAGAGGGGAAGAAGAAGAGGTTACACACAATACTCCAACCACACTCAAGCACCAACACAACACAAGACCCACTCACAACCACCACATCATACAAAGGCACATGTAAACAATAAGGCATGATGAATGCTATGATGGATGAAATGATGCATGAATGCAAACAACAAATGGATGGCAAGTTGCAAAACATATCATAAGCTCATGACACAAGGTTCACACAAAGGTTACATGCCATAAAAGGTAGGGACAACACTTGGGCTGTCACAAAAGTCCAAGTGGGGATCTTGATGGACGCCGTAGTGGCCCTTGTCCATGGTGGAGTGACTGGTATGGACCTTCTGGAGACGTTCCTCAATCGACGGATCCAGCCGCTCCAGGCAAGGGACCATACTATGTGGCATTACTCAGGCCCTGCGGACACGACCCAGACGCACCCAGAAGAAGTCTCACAGAAAACTATCGAGTAATGGCTTCGACGCATTACTCTGCTGAGAATCAAGCCTTACTCTGCTGAGAATCCGTCGAAGAATCTGGTAAACTTTATCTTGTCGATTGTCATATTATTTTGTCGAGTGATTGGTTCATATGTCGACTGAGTTCATTGTTTGAATCTTGCAGGAGTGGATGGACATGCACTTGCCCGTGCCAAACGGGAATCAGCCTGAAGACGGTGGGGAGAGTGAGGGTAGCAGCATGGACACCGACAACACCGACAACAGCGAGGATGATTATGACTACTCTGACAAGGATGAGGAGGAAGTCGAGTCTCCCCCATGCACGAAGCATTGCTCCAAGCTGCGTCAGGAACCTGTGACTGTCCCAAGCAATGCCTTGGCGTCGAGTGAGAAGAACCTGAAGCGGGACCAAACCTCGACCGTTGAGTCGAGTGAACGGGCTACAAAGAAGCCCAAGCCCGATGCGCCTAAACCTCGCAAAGCTTTGCCCCGCATGAAGATCATTGTGCCCGTTGTCTCAACGTAAGTGTTTGCTTTCTTCTTTCGCTATTGAATGTGACTTCAAATTCTCGCTGGCCAAGTGGAATTTGGTCTACCAGTGTTGCTACCTTAGTGACGTCACCTCCATGGGACGGAGAGGACAAAATGGATGTGGATACTGCCAACACGGCAACTTCCCGACGAGGTAAACAAATCTTCACTCAGCTCTGATTCTCGAAAATGATTCGCCGATTGTATAAGCTAATGTTGTTGGTTGATGCTTGCAGAGATCATTCAACTGGAGGACGATGAAGAACTTCCTCGGGGTACGGGGGGTGAAGGTGTGACCTTAGGCACCCCGCGCGTATGCGCCCGAAAAACACCATCAGCACAAATGCCTTCGGCCGACTGTTGCATCATCCCAGGGGATAGGCGACTCGTCCCGAGCCAGAACCCAGCTCGCAGCTCCATTGTCGAGTGCTCCACCAGCTCCTTCAAACATCATGGCGTCGAGTCCAATCGGACAACCCCAGACTACCTCAACTACTCCAGCCGCAGCATCAATTCAGCCGGTGACTGCCTTTCCTCTGCACCACATCCCGGAAGATCAAACCGGAGCTACAAAGGAAGCCATGATCCAGGCGGAGAAAATAATGATGCGCACCAAGGAGGCGTACAAGGCCAGCAAGCTGGGTTATGATGCCAGCGCGGTGCTTCGTACCAACATCCGAGTAAGTGCGATTGTAAGTGCATTTCCAATTGAATTCCTGTCTTTCTTGATTGCACATCCAGTGGGTGTTTTCCTTTTGTAGAATACTTATAAGTTCTCCACTCGAATAGATAAGGTCTTAATCGAGTAGGTTTCGGCTCAGTGGGGGCACGCTGAGTGCACCCACTGGGTGTAGTTCCCAAGACCATTGTCGAATGGTGAAGACATCGGCAGGGGTCTTAAAATTGTTTTGGTAGCCACTCGACAGATCGAGTGAAAGAAGGTCTAGTGGGGGCACGCTGAGTGCACCCACTAGGTGTAGTCCCGAGGCCATCGTCGAGTGCTTGCACTGGCAGGGGTCTGAAAAGAGACGATGTTCATATGCTTGCGCACGTTTTTTATATTTTTCTACCACTTGACAGATTGAGTGTTAGAAAATCCAGTGAGGGCACGCTGAGTGCACCCACTGGGTGTAGTCCCCAAGACCGACATCGAGTGCTTGCACTGGCGGGGCTCTAATAGAGACCATCTTGTGCTTGGACAGGGCAGAC
The DNA here is from genome assembly GCA_022496015.1 of Hordeum marinum. Taxonomy (NCBI): domain Eukaryota; kingdom Viridiplantae; phylum Streptophyta; class Magnoliopsida; order Poales; family Poaceae; genus Hordeum; species Hordeum marinum. Next base: position 345,138,115 of record CM039676.1, on the reverse strand, counting down.
CCTGTCGAGTGACTTAGGAACCAGTGGGCTCACGCTGAGTGCATCCACTTGGTGTAGTCCCCGAGATTACTGTTGATCGTTGACGATGAGCAGTAATCTTAAGAACTTGAACTCGGGGTTCTTTGTCGTACGCGGAGTATGCTGGCCACTTGACTTGTCGAGTGAACTCTTTGCTTTTGTGGTACCACTCCGAAGCTACCTTGTAGGTTTCATGAATATCATTGCCATCAACCATGATATGACGCAGGTTTCATGGACATAATTTCATCAACCATGATATGACGCTATTTCAGGAGTGTGGGGTGGGGCGGCAGGCCGCCCTTCAGTCCACCCTTTCCACTTGGGAGTGAAAGAAATTTTCTGTCCACTGAATTGTATATTTTTGTTGATTTCAGAGAGCTTGTGAACTTTGCACCCAGTACAAGGACTTAGAGGAG